>CM053036.1:121948462-124348462 GCA_028564925.1 Lithobates sylvaticus | reverse complement strand
TTCTTTTTTTTTTTTTTTTTTTTTTTTTTTAAATTATTTTTATTAAATTGTGAACATACATACAAGTTCTTCCATATAATTTCCAATACAGAAATATAAAACATTCAAATAAAATGCATACACAATTACAAATACGAAAACAATGACAGAAAAGAAAAAAAAAAAAAATAAATAAAAAAAAATTTTTTGGATCTATCCCTCTCCATTGGCCAAATTTCGGAAAAAAATATAGTCAAAGCATTTTCTTATACTTTCTCCTTTCCTCTCTCCCTATCTCCTTGTTTCCTGTTAAGTGTGGAGGCGAGGATACTGCGCCCTTAGCTCCCCATCCCCTCCCTGTAACACCCCCCCCCCCTCCCCCAGATAAAAAAAAAATAAAATTAAAAAAAAAAAAAAAAAAAAAATGTTTTAAATATAACCCCTCCTCATTTCTCCTCTTCACTTCCCTCCTCTCCGCCCTCCCCCCTTCCTCTTTAAATTTATAATGTGTTTTTATTTACAACCCTCCCCCCCCCCCCCCCCCACATCATCATTTCCTCCCCGTGTAGTGTCTACCCCCCATCCTCACTTTAATCTATATTGTTTTTTTACTAAACACACTCCCCCACTCCTATATTTTCAAATAAGTAATATCTCTTTTATGTATATGTATATACACGCACACGTGCACACCCACTGGTGAATCTGTGAACCTCCCTTACCCCTTTCTTTATTTATGAGGTGGAGAGAATCTATCTCAGCCACCAATATATATCCCTAATAATGTGCCTCTTCATGTGGAGCATGGAGAAGAAGAGGATAATAAAAAAAAATAAAAAAAAAAAAAAAAAAAATTAATTGATAAAAAAAGTTGAACATTGAAATATCTAAAAAATAAAAATAAAATAAAAAAAAAAAAAAGGGGGGGAAGGGAGGAGGAACAGAAGTGGGAAGGGAAGGGACCGGGCACAGGACCCTAACCTCCACCCTCAATTCCCATATAACTCCTGTAAACCTGAGATTGTTTAAATTCTGACCATCTTTTCCAAATACTAGCAAATCTTGCTTCAGAGTCATTTTGCAAGTGGATTACTTCCTCCATAAGCCTAGTCTTATCTACCTCCCTAAGCCACTCCTTTATTGTCGGGGCCTTCTTGGACCCCCAATGTTTGGGGATCAGTGCCTTTGCCACATTCAGCAAAAAAGGAGTAATTGCTGTTCTATATTTCTTCCTTGTGGAATTTGTCGCATGAAACAGACATTGCCACGGATCCAACCCAATTTCATTTCCACTAATTTTTTGGATTAAATCTATTATTTCCATCCAATATGGTTGAATCAAATGGCACTGCCACCATATGTGAGCATGTGTTCCGACCTCCCCACATTCCCTCCAACATAAAGGAGAGATGTGAGGGTTCATTTTGTGTATTTTTACTGGCACGTAGTACCATTTGACCAATAGTTTATAGTTCATTTCTTTTATCTGCATATCCTTTGAGGTGGAGTGGACATAGTCTAAAACCTTGTTTTTCATTTCTTCAGGTAGTGCCTGATTCAATTCCCTTTCCCAACTCCCGAAAGGGCATGCAGCTCCATCCTCCATAGGGGATATCAATCTCCTATATATATTTGAGATCCCCTGTCTATTTATTCCCCCTTGATCAATTAATTTTTCCCACGAGTTTAACCTAGAAGCATCGCGGAGAGGTTTTGGAAGAGAATCCACAAAATGTTGGAGCTGTCTATATCTCCACACATCCCATGGAGTTGTACCATACCTCTCTCGCAGTTCCGTTAATGAGCACAAAGCATTCCCCTTCAAGACATCCTTAAGCCTCAGCTGGTCTGATAGAGTCCATTTTAGATATTGGTTATTATCTTTCCCTGGCGGGAAAAAGTTATTCCCAGTCAGGGGGGTCAGGGGACTGTTATACTGCCATGAAGTGCTATTGAGTAATTTATCCCATACTCTAAATGTTTCCATAGTGATTGGTGCTATTTCTCCCGAGAGCCCCCTGTATTGCTTTGGAATCCAAATAATCTGACCCAGGGCAACTTTACTCACACTTTCTTCTAAGGACACCCACTTTTTGTACGGTGAGCCATGGACCCAGTCCACGATCCTCCGTAACACTGCCGCCTCATGATATTTTCCCAGGTCTGGAAGGAACACTCCCCCGTTCCCTCTTGGTTTACTCATTATTTTATAAGCAATACGGTTGGCTCGGTTATTCCATATAAATTTCAACAAAATCAATCTAAGAGTTTTGAAATATGCTCTAGGGATATTAATCGGCAGGCTTTGGAAGACGTATAGGGCTTTCGGGAGAATCATCATTTTGATCACATTTATCCTACCAAACCATGATAATCTATGTGCAGGGTACCCTTTCAGATCTTGTTTGATTTTATTCAATAGGGGAACATAATTATCTTGATATAGATCTATCATTGATACTGCCAGGTATATTCCCAGATATCTCAATCCCTTCTGTTTCCACACAAAGGGAAAAAAGAGCTCTGAGAAGCCTACCCTCAGTTGGGGAAACAGAGATATTTAATATCTCCGTTTTCTCCATGTTGATCCTTAAATTCGAGACAGCCCCATAGCTACTTAATTCTCCCAAGATCTTTGGGAGTGTTTGTAAGGGATATGCTATATAGAACATAATATCATCCGCAAAAGCGGATATCTTATATTCTTGTCCTGCAGTTTCTATCCCTCTAATCTCTTGGTTCGTTCTTATGGAAGCTAAAAAGGGTTCCAGAGAGAACACAAATAGTAAGGGGGAGAGTGGACACCCCTGTCGTGTACCATTATATAGCCTGAATGGCTCCGATACAGTGCCATTCACCAGGATTTGAGCTGTGGGTTTAGAGTACAAGGCCTCGATCCACCTCAGCATACGTGGTCCTATGCCAAATTTCTGCAATGTCCCCAGCATGAAGTCCCAATCTAGTCTATCAAAGGCCTTTTCGGCATCGATTGATAGAAAAAGGACGGGCTTCTTGCTTTTCTTTGCTACATGCATCAATAAAATTGTTTTTAAGATGTTATCCCTTGTTTCTCTCCCAGGGACAAACCCTGCTTGGTCCTTACCTATGTATTCTGGCATAAGTAGCTTCAGTCTCTCGGCCAATATCCTCGCATAGATTTTCATATCTTCATCAATAAGGGATATTGGCCTAAAGCTGGAGCAAAGTGTTGGATCCTTCCCTTCTTTTGCCAAAAGTGTAATATAGGCCCCCAAAGCTTCTTCACGTATCTTTAAACCCTCCCCAATAGCATTCATATAGGAATGAAAAAAAGGAATCAAGATTCCCATAAACTTTTTATAATATAACGATGTGTACCCATCTGGGCCCGGGCTTTTCCCAGCCTTGCTTTTTTGGATTGCCTGCTCTATTTCTTCCTTAGAAATTTCCCTTTCTAACCCATTTGAGTCCTCCTCTAATAAGACAGGTAACTTTATATTACGTAAATATTGTTCTATTTTGTTTTTTCTATTTAGGACCTCATCTGGGTTTTGAGATTCATTTACTCTATAGAGTGATTGATAGTATTCTAAAAAAATCCTGCTAATATCCCTGGTGGAATGTTTCATGTCTCCTTTTTTATCTTTCATTTTCTGAATAAAATTCAGATTTCTTCTGGGTTTAATCACCTCTGCCAAAAATCTCCCTGGTCTGTTACCATGTTCATATTGCCTTTTAGCTGTTCTAATGAACATTCTTTTAGTATCTTGCTCCATTAAATCCCTCAGGGCTTCCCGCTTTCTTGTCAACTCAATCATTATCCTATTGTCCCTTACCCTTTTATGTGTCTGTTCCAACTCTTGGATCTCTTGTAAGAGGGAATTTTTCTGTACAGTCCAAATTTTTTTCCTCTTAGCCCCCTCTGCAATTAGTCTCCCTCTCATAAAAACTTTATGAGTCTCCCACAGTAAAGTTGGTGCAATATTCTCTATATTATTCTCCTTAAAAAACAGGTTCAGGTCCTTCTCCAAGTTTTCCAGTACAGTATGGTCATGTAAGAGTGATTCATCCACCCTCCAGGATCTTTGCCTAACCGGTATATCCTTCATGTTCAAGCTTACTACAACCGGAGCATGATCCGAGAGGGTGATTGACTTCACCTCCACTTTTAATAGGCCCTCTAAAAGCTGATGGTCTAGGAGGACATAATCAATTCTTGAATAGGACGAATGTACTTGAGAATAATAAGTGAAGTCCCTCCCCTTGGGGTGCATAATTCTCCACACCTCCACTAATTGCTGCTGATATAGTTTTTGCTTGACAGCCTTGAGGTTTTTCCCTTCTGAACGTAGGGAAATAGGTTGAGTATCAAGAGTTGGATCAAACACAAAATTAAAGTCTCCCGCCATGATAACTTTCCCCTCCTTAAAGTTTTCTAGTTTGCTCAATATCTTTCTCAAAAAGACACAAGGCTGGCTATTTGGGCAGTATATATTAACCAATGTATACTCATGGTTAAACAGGGAACCTTTAATAAACAGGTATCTTCCTTCAGAGTCAGACTCCATTGCTTTAAGTATAAATGGTGTATTCCTATCAAAACCAATTGCTATTCCTTTAGATCTTTTGTTGGGAGAGTATCCATGGAACCAAACTGGGAAACCTTTTGAGCTCAAACCGACTCTAGAGGACCATTTAAGATGAGTTTCTTGCAAAAAGACAATATTTGATGACCAACTCTTCAATTCCTGCATTATTTGGTGCCTTTTATTGGGACTATTTAAACCTCTCACATTGTAAGTAACTAATTTTAAAGACATTCTCTCTCAAATGTGTGAGGCATAAGCTGAAAGAGGCATTTGGCCATAGGAGAAAGATATAATTCTTCCCCTTCCTTTAGGATGATCCATTTAACTAGCAAAAAAATTAACACATACCAACAACACAGCCCTACCCCACCTATTTTACCCCATACAGACTTTTTTATACCAATCTCCCCCTCCCACCTCCCCCTCCCCCCCCCCCTGCACTGAATCTCAGTGATATGCCCCCTCAGACTGTCGCTCAAATTCTGTGCGTCCGGTCCGACAGGGTCTTCCCTGAGGGGTTTTATATGCCTGCGTGAACCCCCAGGCCTCATTCCCCTTTCGAGAATGGTTCTGAGGGTGCAGGCAGGCATCGCCAAACCCCAGTGTACCCCCCCGAGTGATTCACACACCCTTGCCGGTCCACCTCCCCCTTACCACGTTTTTCGCTACTATACCTTTGGTTCCCATTTTAATTATATCTAAAGACTCTATACTTTGTTCCATGTCTGACCTAACTTCTCCCACTCTGGGGTTTTTTTTTTCCCAGTTTTCCAGGTTGACCAGTGGCATATCTAGTTTACTGCAAAAATCGTTCAAATCTTCCGGAAATCGCAGTGTAGCTGAAGTCCCCTGATTTGTCGCAATTAAACAGGCTGGGAAACCCCATCTATAGGAGATATTTTTCCCCTGTAGCTGGGTTATCAATGGTTTCAGTGCTCTCCTGCGGGCTAACGTCTCTTGTGATAAATCTGTGAAGATCAATATTTTAGCTCCATTAATTTCAATCGGTGCAGCGCTTCTCATACCACGTGAAATTTCTTGCTTAATTCCATAATCAGAGAATCTCGCTATTACGTCTCTTACGGTGTCCGTTGGTGGTTTGGTTATTTTTTGTATTCTATGCACTCTTTCGAAGCGTATAGGAGATGATATTACTTTTTTTAATATTTTGTTAAATATTTCACAGACTGTTTTCTCTAGATCAGAATTTTTCACGGTCTCTGGCAGACCCCGGATTCTTAAATTGTTACGTCTGTTCCGGTTTTCTTGGTCTTCAAGCCTGTAGCGGATGTTCCTCATTTCCCGCCAATCCGATTCTGCCCGCTCCCGCAGTTCCAGAATGGCTTTTTTATGAACGTCTATATGAGCTTCAGATTGTTCAACTCTTTGCAGCACATTCTGTATATCCATTCTTGTGGCATTCAGTTCTCCTTTAATCATGCATTCTAGATGAGACATCATCTCTGCCATATCTTGCTTTGTGGGAAGTGCTTGTAAGCCATCTGTTTCCCTCTCCATCCTCTGTTGTTTTTGATCTATTTGCAGTACTCCCTCTTCAACCAGGCCAGCTTTATTTGTCCTCCCCTCTAACACTGGAGGAACTTCCTCCACATTCTCAACTGTCTGTTCCGTACTTTGCTCCATTTTATCTCGTACCATATAGGTCTTTATAGAATTACTATTCCCACTTTCTGCTTGAGTAGTTTTAACTCCTTTTCTCCCCATGCTTCACTCCTATAAGATTATTTTTATTCTGTATATATATTTGCCACCCAAAGAACAGTCCCTTACGGCTCAAATGGACATTTGCATAGGGGGAAATCACACCCAACAGGGAACCATAAAAATCAAATGTAAATGCAAGAAATAATATAACTATTTGGTCCCTTCATACAGAGGTATGCTTAATCCTATCGGCACTTTTTATATTCAAGCAAGCTGATACCTTCCCGATGTAACAATTCACATACCCTTATATAGGGGGTGCGGATTGATCTTCATGAAGCAAAGTATATTTAAGCTAAATTAACACACAGTCCGTATAACAGGCAAATATTCAAGAGAAGAAGATAGCCTAAACTTCTAGTAGTACGACAGGGGGATAAAGATGCGAAAGAGTCAATAAGTAGGTGAATCAGTTCTCATATGGTCAAAGCTGCTTATCTACTTTATAGAACTATTTAGCTGGCGACCTGAATACCTGTGTATTATATAGATATGTAGATACACATTAGTACCACTGTAAAGACTGTAGAAACAGATCAGCATAAGTAAATATGCTAAGTATGATATAAAAATATCTATTCCGTAGTATTATATCAGGATATTTTTCTTATAACTTAATTTCTGAATGCATTTGTTTTGGTTTCTTTGTATGTATGGATTGCATGGGTTGTTACCGACATGTGGGGAAAATTAACCTAGAAAAATGGTGACGTGTTCAATACTTATTTTACCCGCTGTATGTGCTTATATTAGACTACCATTTAAGCAAATCTGTCAAATATACACACCCTACATCACTGTCAGCATTCTGGTTTACTCTGAATGTGGAAGACAACTTCTATTCTTAGCAAACTCATTGGCTTTTTTTTAGTTAACTTATTTGGCAGAAATATTTTTAAAACACTTCAGGTGTTTATTCTCTAAACTATTCCTGTGTCACAGAAATCCATGACAAGTACAATTCTCCTTGCCAGTTAGGCCACCTGATGCACTTTTTGGGTCAACCGGGAAAATGATGAGAGTAGAAACTAGGCCATCCCTTGACCATGAGAGGTGTGGGGATTTTTTCTGTAACAAAGCATTCCAGAATTTGAAGGTACCAGGATGCTATAGAAATAAAAGAGAAAGACACCACAAAAAGGTACCTGTACCATCATCCTAACACCACATTAAAAAAGACCACACGTGATTTAAAGTGGGACTTCAGACAATTCTTTTTTTGGAGAGTAATAAATTGATTACACTGTTAGATTTCGCTTTATTGCAGGATCCAGCAATGGTGGTCACTTCTGTTTGAGTGATAGAGATCCCCCTGGCAAGCAGTCAGAATTAATATTTCCAACAAACATCTAGGACAGCATTAGGGTAGATTAAAGCTATCCAAAACTAAGAAATGTTTTGGCTGTATTTTTAAAAACTCTAGCTTGTCCTGGACTTCCTGCAGAGAATGCATCACCAAAGATTCACGCAGAGCACAGTTTGAATCAATATGCCTGCAACAACCTTAGGCAATAATAATATACTGTACAGGACATACCTGTACAAGATAGTGTTCTGGCATTGTCTCAGAAATCCTCCCAACACAGTAACTTGCTTTAAGAAAATCATCATGAATCTGGAACTCTTCTTTACAATTGTACCTGAAATGAAAGACATCCAGATCACCCTCACATATCATGGTTTATAACCAAACTTATACAGCAATTACTGGCAAGTACACATTCTATCCAGCAGGGCTTTTTTTCAGCTGGAACTTGGTAGAGCTCAGTTTTACCACCTCTGGCATAGGCCCTCTGCTCCCTGGTCAACAATATCACTTGTAAACACAAAGTCCGGCTTCTCTGTTCACAAGTGACAGCTTGTCTTCCAACAGCTCCCACCGATCTGATCTTCTGAGTGGCTCTCACTGAGTGCAGGATGGGGACAAGGGAGATGCGGGTGCCTGGATGCAGTGCGGATGCCGACATCCCCACTGGATGATCTCCCTGCGAATGAAAGATGCGTAACCACCTACAGTGTGCAGGGAGGTACTATAGCTGGTTGGGTGCTTCAGCTTGATACAGTGACAAAAGTAAGACACATGGAAGATGATGCCACTTTTAAGGAGGGGGGAGAATATGGGGGTAGTGGAGGGGGGGTTGCATGCAGAGCTGAGGAGGGGGTGAAAGTGAGATGTGGATGGGAGATGAAGAGGCAAGTAGCTGTGTACTCTGTGTTTAGCGCACTCCCGAACTCTGCACTCTGTATGTAATGCACTCCTGGTATTAAATGCCCCTTTAAAACCCTCCCACTGTTAGTGAAATTGACCACATCCATGTGTTCGTAGGGGGGTGAGGTTATGATTGAGTTCCTGCACCCATTTTCTGAGAAAAAAAAGCCCTGCTATCCAGACAAGTAAACAAAAATTTGAAAGTGTCCTATTAAAAATGAAATGTGGAATATAATAACAAAATAAAATGATCTTACAATAAATAAATCACTAAATTGAAATGATTAAATATAATGTGGAAATTATAGTAGGCTTCCTGGCTCTTATACTGTAGATCTGCCAACACAAAAAGCCAAGTCAACATGGCTAATGTACTGCCACAGTACCTTTGTTTCCTGTTATAATATACTGTATATGGCAAATGTGGTATGCCATTTTTTAACACTTTGCTGCTCTTCTGAAGTATCCCATTCAACAGGCTTCAGTGGGAGAAAACAAATGCAGCATTCTTCCCAGCACTGCAAATGGGGAGGCCTTCTCCCCAACACTGCAATACAGAGAGCTGGTGGGAATGGGTCCCAGAGAAAAACAATTGGTTTTCCTTCGTCCATTTATTTTCTCTGCATTACAAAACACAGCAAAATACATGAAAACCTGGACAGCTAGAACAAGCTTCAAGGGTGATATCCAGTCAAGTGTGTGAAGACTGCTAAGGCAAAGCAGCTGGATTACAGACACATGGGAGATTTTATTTGGCTGTGCATATGCAGCAATCACATTTGGCTGCCAATATGCATTCAAATTAAAAAAAAAAGACTATAGTTTGCATTGAAAGCACACCTGTCATATGAGAAACATGGACGCTAACCAACTTTTAAAAAAATCTAATCTTTGGAAAGTATGTTCAACGATCATCTCACTAGGAAAATTCTTATCAGACTGATTTCTGGCATGGAACTCAAATGTAAAGCATCTTAATTCCTTACTCACGATATAACTACAGGGGCCACTTTATTTGTGATGATGGATTTTGCTTTGTTGTGGATGCCCACTGTCTGGAATGAATGAATGCTTAGGCTGTTTCTGTCTTCTCCACTTGAACTTCCACTGCCATTTCCTTGGATGCTGTCACTGGGGGGCACTATTGGTGCTGGCTGTTGAGCTGCACTGGCAGTTGTACCCATGCTCCACAAGCGCCTAAAGATAAAATGTAACAATGTATAAAAACAGAATAAGTCTATAAAAAGGATGAACAAAAATAAAAACATGCAGGGTTTTCAACTTGAACATGCATAGTCATTTATTGTAAAAAAATTAGGTAAACTTTCACACTCAGAAAAAGTGAGACACCTTAAACAAGGCAAGCAACTAGAAAGACAGAACTATACATTTTAAACCATGTATTATTTATAAACAATCTATCCTGTGTTAGCCTATTTTCACAGTGCTCTGTAGCAAAATTGCTGTAAAAACCGCATATGCATTTTTGTGCTTTTTAGAGAAGTTTCTATTGCGTTTTCTAGTTGCCTGCACCTGCGAAAAATGGACGTGACTCAAATAAACGCACCAAAAATGCAAATGTGTTTGTCACGTTTTCCATTCATTTCAATGGGGAGCTGCATTTTTGGTGCAGTTTGAAAGCCGCACAAAAGATGCAGCATGCAGGGCTTTTCAAAACACATTGCAGCACAGTGCTCTCCTCAGAACAGAGATCGGGCACTCAACAAGAGCCCTGGGTCTTGTGCCAACGATTGGGAACCAGGAGTACCAGCTCCCGATCATCTGATCGCTGTGATAGTCTCTGAATGGCTATCACAGTGATAAGTCACTGTACAGCTCACCCCCGTGGTTTTGCTCTGCTTCTGAATAGAGAGAAAGATGTATTGCATATTTCTCTATTCCTGCTAGAGAAGGAAAATGTTAAACAAAAAAGTGTGCAAAATAATATTAAAAAACAAAGATTAAAGTAACTAGATCAAGATTTAATCTGGGTCAATGTCATGGTTAGGGTAAAGGGCAGAATCCAAAGGTCAAGGGTTGGGGTCAAAGGTCAGGGTATTTTAGGGGTTAATTTAAAAAAAGGCATTTTTAAAATTAGTATCAGTGTGTTTTAGGCAAGATAAAGCAAAATGTGCACCATTGTTTCTGGGCCCTACTATGGGTACAAACAGCAAAGAACATAAACATATGTGGTATCACTGTGATTGTAAGGAGTAGGAGAATTTGTTTTGGGTTGTTGTTTAGGATTATAGTAATTGCAAGAAATATACATCAATTTTTTTTTTTTTTAAAGTGGGCACATTTAGTTAGTTGTGATGGTACCTACAGTTTTACTAACACATGTCAAAGTTGTAAAACGGTTCAGGCATTAGGATTTGTTCTACCCTTGTCATGAAGAAGTTTAAGGTTTAAACCCTGGTCCATACCAGTGCGGCTTTGAAGTCGCGCTATTTCAGCGCAACTTCAAAGCTGGCTATCAGTGCGATTTCATGTGTGGCTTGCTGACATCTGTGCGACTTCATCTAACAGATGTCAATGCAAGTCACACTGAAAATCGCACAGATATAGTACAAGACAATTTTTCAGAATTGCAGCGATTTGACCGGTTCCATTGACGCAAATGGGGCGTGACTTGTCATGCAACTAGTGTGAACCAGGGCTAAGACATAACCAAAAAAGGCTTATAGTTATCAAATAGTTGTATGCAAAAATTAAATGCTAAATATTTTTTTTTAAATGACAGATTGATGAAAAGGCATTGATGGCAGGTATGATTTGATTTGAAGCTAAAGGGTAGTCGAACGAAATATTGATTTAGATTTAGATTCGTCTTCTGTTCGCTCACTTTGCATTTTGTAAATTGATAAAACAAAAATATATATTTTTGAAAGAATTCCTACTTCACAGCATGCCTAACATTTTTGCACAGTACTGTACATTTTTTGGTTTCATGTTTAATGCCACTTTAATAAAAGACTCCTTAAAGGATATTGAGCTGCAATATGTTTCCCAATCTCTGCACAGGATGTCTGGAGGTAACATGTATTAGAAAAGACCACTTTTTAAGAGATAAGCCTGCCATACAAACATGTATAAGACAACTGTTTAGAAGCAAAGCAACAGATTGACAGATTGTTATTGAAATTGGCACCAATATGTATAAGGCCCTATGTCGTTGGAAAATAGTTAAAAATTTTGTTTGCTTTCAACAAATTATTTTGGAACAAATGGACTTTACTGAACAAAAACTACAAACTGCTAGAAAGTCGTTCGATCCAGAAAAAAATTCCATTCTGCTCCTTTGAATTTTCTCATCACTGTAGTTCAAAATGAATGCCAACTTGATACCACTAACAATTACAGAATCAAATAAACATTCTTAAAACGAAATCTTTCGGCCAAAATTCTACTAGTGTATACTCCGCTTTAGACACAGGTCTGTGCAGTCTGCTACTTACGGAAGTCTGTCTAGTGCAGTGGCAGCCCATCCATTAGGGGCGCACGGGCGCCTAATGGATGGGCTTCAAAAAAAGGGTGGGCTTGGGGCGCAGACTCCAGGGATGGCTCACCCATCCAGCACTCCCTGGCTCGAGGAGGGGAGATCGGAGTCTGGGAAGGACAGAGGTAAGGAGGCCGCAGCCTGGGGGGGAGGGGGGGTTTTCCCCCACGTTAATGTCCATCTCCCGCCGAGGGGGGGTGGCGTTGGTTTTCTGCCCCCCCCCCCCCCCCCTACGAGTTACAGCACCAGTCTTGTACAATACTGAAAAAAGACGAGACCTAATTAACTCCTTCAAAAACCTAAGCAGTGCCATTAGGCTTGCTAGCAATATAAAGAGAAGAGCTCTCCCCTGTTGATTGCTGCGGATCTGATGCAGGGAAATGATGTGGGTACTGCTGGAGGAGCTAGGCATCCGAGCGCTGCTCTTCGGGGTCTTCGTGTAAGTACTCTGCATGGCTCCCATTGCATCTGCATGGAAGATCTGTATCAGATCATAGCACAGAGGTCTCAGGTGTATTAGGTAAGATCTAAGGGTGCCCATACATACCTACATTTTTATAAGGTTCAGCAACTATTTAGGGCAGCATTACAGACTCCCCCCGCTGACTGGCTGACTGCACTGTTGTCACGGTCAGCATCCCCCCCACCACGGGGCTCACAAGGGACTGTCAGTACAACTGGCAGCACCCCTCATCCCCCCCCGGGAGGTCCGGCACTTACCAGGCTATGGAGAGGATCCTGCTGTGCCTCCACTCTCCTCCACAGTGCGGGCAGCAGCGGCAGAGGTGTCCGCTCCTCAAGCGTCCTCCGCTTGCCAAAAGCATCCAATAGGAACGCCTGGTGCTTTGGCCAATCAGGAAACAGGTCTCACTGACCTGGCACTGTAGTGTGAAAAATAGCGAAAATGGATTTGCTATGGTCACACAATTTGGTGGGGATCAGGGCGCATTCTCTGAGCCCGGAGCCCACCCTTTTTTGAAGCCTATTAGAGCCTCTGGCTCTAATCAAATGCGCCAAAAATCATTCCCCCCACCCACCCCCACCATTGAAATCCATGCGACCGGTGTCCTGAAATGGGCCGGGCGCATGGATATGGAGGCAGCAGCGGAGATGGGGGGGGGGGGGGGGGGGGGGAACGCCTGTGCGCCCTCAATGCATGGGCCGCCACTGCTTACGATGGAAAAAGCAATAGTGTTCAATAGAAGTGGATATCAAACAGCTGAGCAAGGAGTCACCTTGTATGTCAGATTCTCTGTGACGTTCCGGAGTATTCACTTATATCGAGACTTGTACATTCAAACATCCAGGATGGATGAAGGATGAAGTAGCCGTTAGAATACCTGCTGGGTACAGTTACCCGAAAAGCTGTGTCCCACACTGTATGCCAACAAACAGCCGTGCTGTGGATCCTAAACGCTGATGCACAGTGCTCGGAGTGACAGACATTCACATGGAGGGGGAGTGACGTCAACTAGTTTCACTGGGAAACTCCCGCTTCTTCAGGACTAGCGCCCCCTGGCTAAGACAGGTATAAATACCAGTTACGACTCGGTTTCTGTCTTCCCATAGGAAGATCAATTAACCTTGTTTGTTAACATGAAACGATGAATAAATTGTAACACAGTGAAAAAAGGATGTGTATCAAAGTATGCCATCCTTGATGTGGCTGATTAGAATCAAAACACAAATATAAACATAAACCACTGAACATTAGGGGAACAAAATAGACGGACATAAAGAACACGAATAAAGTGACAAATGCTTCAATCGTGCATAGTATAAACACGTTCATAACCATGTTAATACACACAAGGACACAGTTTGGAAAGGGCTGAAAAAGAAAACTGATTACAGAAATTGAAAAAAAAAAAAATTTGCTTGAAAAAAGTAAATGCACATAAAGCAAAGCAACACTTAATGTAACGTGGAAAACCAAAACTGGTCTAAAAAGACCTGTAAATTCATCTCTTTGTTGAGTCCATGTGGCATCAAAGTGTCCAATTTATAAATCCCGAATTTTTCTTTTTGAAGGAGCACTTTATCAAAGTCACCCCACCTTTTACTGAGTTTGGGGGCATAGATCCCCTTAACCGTCAGTCAATCCGGTTTACTGGGCCAAAGGACTCTTAGGTTCTTTATGTTTGATGTCACCCAAGTGTTCGCCAATACGTACACGAAGTTGATGTTTAGTCTTGCCTATATAGGTCTTATTGCAAGAGCATTGCAGGCTATAGATCACTTTCGTGGTTGCACAGTTAATTAGGCTTTTGATCTTATACATTTTGCCATTGTTTGTGTTGCAAAGGGTATCAGTACGCGCAACAAACTTGCAAATCTGGCAATGTCCACACGAAAACATTCCAATGGTTCTAGAAAAATCAGTCAACCAAGAATCACTGGTTGTCTGCATGAATGAGTAAGCATGTCCGAAAGATTTGGGGCTTTGCATGCTACCATATGTGGATAATCTCCAACTATGCCCAACAAAGTTGGGCACCGGGAGAGGGTGGACCAATGTTTTTTTAGGATCTCCCTCACTTGTGGCCACTGTGAGCTGTATTGTGTAATGAATCTTACAGGTTCTTGTTGTCGAATCTGTTTAGAAAAAGGAGGAGGAGAAGAAGTCTGACCTGATTGTCTCAAAAGTGAAGGTCTGTCTTTACTCATCACCCTTTTCTTAGCTGCCCTTAGCACCTTATGACTAGCGTCTTTCTCTTTCTTTAGCGTATATTTCATGGGCCTTTTTTATAACTGAATTTCACTTGTACATTTCCTTCTGATACGCAGAAATTGGCCTAGTGGGATACCTTTTACCAGTGATCTAGGGTGAAAACTATACGCCTGAAGGAGGGTGTTAGCTGCTGTGGGTTTTCTAAAGGTGGAGGTCATTAATCTACCATCATTTTTGGTGATCATGAGGTCAAGGAAAGAAATCAAGACAGGGTCTGAAACAAATGTCAGCCTTATACTGCGATCGTTATTATTAAGTTCCGCTACAAATATATGAAGTGCTGCCTCAGTTCCTCTCCAGACCACCATGATATCATCAATATATTTAATTCAAGACCCCACCAGTCTATTAAAAAGAGGTCAGATTTATATAGTTCCAGCTCCTCTCACATCCCAAGGTGCAAGCACGCATATGAGGGTGCCCAAGGTGCACCCATAGAGGTCGACACCTTTTGGTAATAAGCATCATTGAATTCAAAGAAATTATTATGTAGTACAAAATTTAACAGAGCCAAAATAAATTTGTTTTGATGTGACATCTCTAAATAAAATTTGTCCAAAAAGAATTCAACTGCTTTGTAACCCCATGCATGGGGTATCGATGTATATAACCATTCTGCATCAATACTAACAAGAAATCATCTTTCATCTACCTCTATGCTATCAAGCTTATTTAGGACATCCTTGGTATCTCTTGCAGGAACCATAGTGTTTCCAGACCATCAATGTATTGACCTACTTTTTCAAGTGGTCCGTTAATGGCCCCTAGGGGGGGTTAACAAAGTCTTTATGAAGTTTGGGGATGGTGTAAAATTCCTTCTTGGTGATGAGACCTTCTTCTTGTGCTAGGGTCAATTTATTTCCTAATGCCTCCACTAATTTAGGAAACGGGAGCAGGAGAGCCTTCGATATATATCAAGATTACCCAATTGTCTTCTAACCTCTTGGACATATTTTTTCCTCATCTATCAAGATGACGTTACTGCCCTTATCGTTCTTCCTAATGACTATGCCTTTCACATTTTTTAGTTCTTTTAGGGCAACTCTTTCTTGTGTACTTAGGTTATACCTGTTAAAATCATCCCAATTTAGGCTTTTTCGATCATTACTTACCAAGTCAAAGAATTGACCAATGGCCCTATTCTTTGACAGAGGTAGCATTCTTTTATATTTCATTTTCAGATCAACCTGTCTGAGGGTAATACTTTCTTTGTTCTTTAATTCATCAACATATCCTTCATCCAACAGGACCAAGAGATCCTCAATGGCCCTTTGATCAACATCCTATATTGTTTCACATGCTATGGGGCTCTTGTCCTGCTGTTCACGTAAATAGCAAAACAATACCTTACGGAGAAAGAGATTAACATCCTTGAATACCGTGAACTTCCATATTTTTGTTTCGGAGAAAAGGATAAACCTTTATTCAAAATTAGTATATGTGATTTTTTTTTTTTTTTTTTTTTTTTAGAGGAAACAAAGAAAGATTAACCACCTTATTGTCAGGGCATTCCAACTGGGAATCATGTATTCATTTCTCCTGTGCTGACTCCTGGTTCTGTATTTGCGTTAAGCGTTTTCTCTTTCTTTTCCTTTCTCTCTTTTCATTTGTTTTGGTGTCGCTTTTGCTTGTTTCAAAATCCCAGATTTTCTTTTTGGGGGACCCCGAGCTGTCCCGCTCGTGTTCTAAAAAAAGTCACAGACCTAGAGGAGTTATCGCTATCCATATCACTGACAGCTATGTCAGTGTCAGAATGTGAGAATGGAAATCTACCTTGTCTACGTCCAGATTTATTTCTGCCTTTTTGTGAGGAAAGGTCAAAGATTTCATCTTTTTCCCAATCCAGGAGATCTCTTTTAAAATTTAGATAGTTTTGTGGTTTTTAGATTTTTTTTTTTTTGTACCCTATCGATTTCCTTCTTCACCATATAATTTTGTTTGGTAAATCTGTCATTATGTAGATGTTCAGCAGCAATGACTATCTAAGGCCTCTGGGAATTATTTTTTGTGTGATATAGTTCTCCAAAAAAGAAACATTCCATTTTCGGTTCAAATAGTGTATATCTCTATCTCGTTTTTGTAGTTCATATTAGGAGACAAATACTGCATAATAATGCGTTTTTTTAGTTTTCTAGGAAAAATCACCTGAATTACCAAGAACGCGGTAACGTACAACACGTACAACGAGTTGAGAAAAATTAAGTTCAATAGCCAGTGCGGCTCTTCTGCTTGATTTCAAACATGCGTGGAATTTTGTGCGTCGGAATTGTGTACACACGATCGGAATTGCCGACAACGGATTTTGTTGTCGGAAAATTTAAAATCCAGATCTCAAATTTTGTTTGTCGGAAATTCCAATGGAAAAATGTCTGATGGAGCCTACACACGGTCGGAATTTCCAACAACAAGCTCCCATCGAACATTTGTTGTCGGAAAATCCTATAGTGTGTACAGGGCATTAGAGTTGCATGGAAAACAAAGGCTGTTGAACCAATTTACAATTACAGTACTGCCCTACTAGACAAATCCCAGCATAAAGTAACCATTCTGGACAAAATAAACTATATCAAGAAGGATCGCTAGATTGTCAAGGCCACAAAAGAATAAAATAGAGAAGTGGCCCCATGGGAATGTCAAGCCTAACACCCATTTGTTTTATAAATACATTTTACTCTTTTTAATAGAGAGCTATGATAATTTTTACATACATGTCTCACTATGGCTGCTTTGCTGGTTCTTTCCGTTTTTAGTTTCAAGTGACAAGCTGCCTGCTGTTGCCAGGAAGATTTACCTCAGCTGCTGAGCACTGGATTGGTGACAAATCCTTTGGCGGGAAACATCTAACCAGCACTTAACCTTTTACAGATATCCTCTCATGTCTCTGGGCGGAGTCAGCATTTACCTCAGGTCTGTCAGCTGGACTCGCCTCTGGATTCTCCTCAGCTGTCACATACCAGACAAGACCAGAACTGTGTGGACTGCACAGAGGAAACCCAAATGTGTATAAGTGAAATAAAATGATTTATTAAGGGAAGTGAACAACCACACAGTGCAATAAACCAACCACAAATAACAGACAGATATGTACAATAAATGGGAGATACCAGGATCATAAACAATAGCCAGGCCAGGGTCATACACAGCAGATGGACAGGGGATGTTCCAGAAACATAAATGTAAGCCAGGCCAAGGTAATACACAGGGAGATCAGCAGATGGGGTAAGGAACACAGGACAGGGAGAGGATGGACGGATCAACAGGTGGGACAGGATAGGGTTTAGGACAAGGGAAAACAGGATCAGATACATGGGTCACAGGTTAAGGGCACAGGAATAGGTTTAGAAATCAGGGTCAGATCACAAGCTAGCAGGTCAGGGCACAAGGACGATACCAAGGCAAGCATGCAAGGGCTTGCCGGGTATTTATGAGACTGCCAGTAATTGACCTCACGTAACACCTGAGCGCAGGAGGTGCTGTCTGCTCCACACTGCCGGGATACACCCGCTGGTGGACACGGGTACTACGGCCAAAGGATCCAACAGTGCCACCAGCAGTTGGTGGACACTGGTACTGCAATCCAAGAGACCGACAGCGCCACCAACGGGTGAACCTTTTCATTCATCAGCCTTCCTTTTGACCTGCTCTCAGCCCAGATTGGATATTCGACTTCATGAACTACTTCAAAGGACTAATTCCCCTGGAGAAAGGCTTGCCTCACTCATTTAATTATTTATCCCCCCCCCTCAGTTTTCACTGGTGACAGCGGGATCTTTACTTACATCTGTGTGCCCTGTGTCTGTATTGTGCCTCATTTCTAAAGTGCCAGGGATAGTCCATATATACTGATGGTAATAGGTTACCTGAGGTCAGCCATTGAACTTTTCATCCGCCTGTAGGCAAACCTGGAACTGAGGCAAGACCATAGAAGCATCACATCACCACTGGGAATTTATAGGGACTAGAAGAAGAGGACCGTTGACTGGAAGTGTCAGTGCACAGGCCGACAGGACAGAAGCTACCATGAAAGAAAATGCAGGATAAGGAGGCCCTACTCAGACACCCACAGTGCCACTGTTCCTGCCAGCTTTAGTCAGGTAGCTAGCAGGTCTGAAGCTGCTGCCATGGGCCAACAGCGTGAACAAAACCTCTCCAACAGGATCCTCATCCTCACAGCCTAGGGGTGAGTGAAGGCTCTGAGGGCCGGGAATGTACACACACACGTCACTGTTCTGTATACTTCAGTCTACTCTGTGTCAGTGTCTTCCCTGCTCAGTGACTGCACTTCCAAGTGCACTTGCAGTGCAAACCCCTGTATCTTTTCAGAACTAGTATACTGTTTGTGATTTAGTTGTTCTTGGGCTTTTTGGCGTTTTATCGGGCATTATACTGGACTGGGTGCTTCTCATCTCAGGCCTTAAATTCCCTTATTGGAATGTTGGTTTTGTTAGAAGGTAAAAAGAGTACCATATATACTCGAGTATAAGCCGACCCAAATGTAAGCCGAGGCACCTAATTTTACCATAAAAAAAAGGGAAAATGTATTGACTCGAGTATAAGCCTAGGGTGAGAAATGCGCAGCTACTGTAAGTGGAAAAGAGGGTCAACAATGCCTATTTGCATGCCTCACTGTGCCCATTTGCAGCCATAGGTCCCCCGAACTTAAAACGTGGTAGTTCATGGATTCTAGATGCCCCCTAGTTGCAGCCAAAAATTGGGGTCTCTGGACCCAAAGGGTCCCAAAATGACATTGCTGCAGATGGACACAGTTGACCGAATTTGGAGCCCCGTACCTCGGGGCCACTTGGTGCTAGGAATTTGGTGTGCAAACCCAGTGGAACTATCACTACAACATATCCAAAGATGGGGTTCCCATCACCAAGTGGCCCGAGATACGGGGCCCCAAAGTCGGTTCGGAAAATGTCAAGCACTTTTCTGCAGCAGAGAATTACATTTTCCGAACCGATTTTGGGGCCCCGTATCTCGGGGCCACTTGGTGCTAGGAACCCCATCTGAATATGTTATAGTGCTAGTTTCACTGGGTTTGCACGCCAAATTTGGGGTTCCTAGCACCAGGTGGCCCTGAGATACGGGGCCCCAAATTCGGGTCGGAAAATGTAATTCTCTGCTGCAAAAAAGTGCTTGAGGGGGGCATTTTCAGCACAAAAAAAATGTGCTGAAAAACTCGGCTTATACTCAAGTATATACGGTAGCTACTGGTTTTGGAATGTATTTCAACTTAAAATGTTAGCTCTATGTGGTAAGTGGAATTTGTTTTAGATGACCATTTTCTAGTTGTCTACAGATGCAACAGAATCTATTGAATGTGGCAATTTCCGGTCTAGCAAATAGTGTTCAGTGTTTTGACCAGAATATTGCATTTACATGGTATCCCTAAGAATATTCTTCTATCTTGTTAAAAAAAAAAAAAGAAGAAGAATATCGTTCACTTGGGCTCTTTCCCTGTGGGTGTGGCTGTGGCACTTTGGAGCAAGCAGTTCAGCCACCAGAGCCTCTTATTGATGAATGTTAGAATAGCTTTTTTATGCAATTGATTGTCTTAAGCCCCATACACACGCGCGGACAATCCGTGGACCAGGTCCGTCGGACCATGTCCGTCATACTTTGTCTGATGTTGGTTTTGCGTACACACGATCGGACAAAGTTGTCGGAAAATCCGATCATTCTGAACGTGGTGACGTTTGTTGCCTACGACGGGACTACGTAAAGGCTAGTAGCCAATAGCTTTGGTCTTGTAATGTGATCTGAGCATGCGTAGCACTTTGTCCGGTCGGACAAGCGTACACACGCTCGGATTTGGTGTGATCGGACCGGGTTGACGGCAAATCTTTCCAGCAGGAGATAAGACTTTGTCCGACGGACAAACCGACGAACACTGTCCGATGGTGCATACACACGGTCTGATTTTTCAACAACCTTGTCCGATCGGACCAAATTGATGAAAAAGTCCGACCGTGTGTATGGGGCTTAAGATATATGGCTAATCATTTAATATTTAGGTTAAAGTAAGACATTTTCAGGGTAACAAAACATTTGATAGCAGATGCTTTGTTTTGCTATGTTTCCAGTGTTTCAGGACAACGGTTACCCCAGCAGTGAGCAATGGCCTACAATGTCCTTAAAACCATTTTTTTGCTTGCAGTTATATCCCATATAATATTCCATTCCCTTGCTGAAACAACCTGCAATATCTATGCCACTGGTTGCTTCTCTTTTGAGGACTCTGCAGAACTCTTTTGGCCTTTATAGGACATGTATCAAAGTGGTTGTTTCCACAATCCCTCATAGTTCCCAACTGTCCCTGATTTGGAGCAATGTCCCTCTGTCCCTCTTTCCTCCTCATTTTCCCTCATAGTCTGATCCAAATAGTTGTATATAAAATGCACTTTTTATCTTTCAAAAAGTGTTTCCCAGTGCCAAACCTTTCATCCAAATTCTAAATTGCTGCATTTGTAAATTTTAAAAGTTGATATAAAAAGGAATAGTAGTGGTAAAAAAAAAAAAAAGCTCTTGTGGAATTAACCTTTTTTGGGGGGTCAATTCTCCTTTAAGGGGGTGTGGCAGGGGGCATGTCCCATGCCTACATATGTTTGCTGGTAGGTGTCCCTCATTCTCTAAATGTTGGGAGGTATGCCCTCTCATCAAAACTGTTAGTAGGAGTTTAAGACATAATTCTCGCTTTTGGTAAGGAGTTATGAAAAGGATTTTAAAAGCAGTGTTTATATGCTGCTATTGGGTCACAAATTGCATTCAACATGGCATGCAATTTCTGCTACTGCTATGGAATCAATCTGATCTTCTGCATATAAAACACAATAGAACTGCTTTCCCACTCAGTTCAGTCTGCTGGACAAAAGTGTTTGCAGAATTGGATTAGCAAGACAAGGATAGGCAGTTATCATTTAATGCCTTAGACCATTTCCACTGCCCAACAGAGCCTATTAAGCAATTTCAACTATTCGCAAGGCGTTCCTTTTCTTTTTGTTGTTGCATGTGAATGGCTCTCCTTTATCAGAATCATAATTTAAATCTGTCCCAAAAAGATGTTGATGGTGCAGGATGTGCAGCTACTACATAGGGAGTGCATCAGGACCTAGATGGGAGATCTGCTCTTTATCTCCATCCTGCTCTTTGCATTTATTACGCATGTCTCCGCCTTTTAAAAATTGGAGGAAAAAAAAAATTATTAGTATGAATAGTTGACATTCATACGTTTTCTGGTGCGGAGGATTTTATTTCCCTCCTGTTAAAATTTCAGTTCTCTTGCAGGGTTAATGGGGTATGTATTTGGAAGAGTTGGCTGATCATATTCCCTATTTGCAAGGGTGAGCTGTGTTGAATATTCTTGTTGTTAACCTGGAAGGGAATGATTTAAGTGGATTTTAAATATTAGACCTAAATAAAAATGGGAACTGTTCTGTCTACAAATAAGTGGTTTTCTAGGTATGTGCTTCAGTTCATGTACAGTTACCATAACATTGATTGATATGCTGATTTACTGTATACTCATTATTAGTGACTTCATTTTTCCCTATTGTGACCTGGAGAGTTTCATCAGAAGTCACACGATTGGAATTCTCGTCGTAAAAAGCGCTGATGGTTTTCCTGTCGGAATTCCGACGGAATTTTGCTCAAACTGTCTTGCCTACACACGGTAACACCAAATTCCGACGGTCAATAACACCGTGACATACAACGCGTTCGACGGCACTATAAAAAAGGGAAGTTTAATGCTTCTGAGCATGCGTCGAATTGTTCCCATCGGACTGTTTTCATCGGAAATTCCGGCAGTGTGTACGCGGCATAACAGTATTTGGCATAGTGCCCACTTGTCCCTCCTTTGGGACCAAATCACTCTCTCCCTCATGCAGCTTCAGTTGTCCCTGTTTTTAGTCCGATATGTACATCTTTATACAAAATGTACCATTTTACTGCCAAAAGTGTTATGCTGCACTAAACGTTTTATCCAGCCTCTATATTACTGCATTTGTTATTTTGAAAAACCATTATAAAAGGAAAAGTAGAGGTAAGAAAAAAGCACATGTGTTTATCCAATCATTTTCTGTATATTCGATGCCTGAGATCCCTCTAACCGGGGACATGTCCTTTGCTACTTGCTGTGCAAAAGGGTGTCAATTATAATTTCAGAAATTTGGGAGGTATATTTTTTGGTACATTTTCTCAGTCATTGGTAAGGGCATTTTTAATGCTGGATTGTAAAAAATTGTTTAGGCCGCGGTGGTGGGGTGGGGCCAGGTTGGTAACCTGGCTTTTGGGTAATGTCGCCCACTTTGTGGGTGGACAGTGGTTTGTAAACTTATTTTGTTGGTAAAAGACATTGCTGCTTGAGTCTTAGTTGGTCTGTTAATGGTAAACAGCGATTCTGTTGGTATTAAAACGTTAAAGATAATTTCATAATTAAAATTGTTTTAAATCCAATAAAGGGGCACCGGGGTAAACTTTTCCACAATCCTATTTGAGCGTTTTATTTTATATTTTAGGTATGTACTTATGGTATGATGGGATCTCATGATTCAACACTATTATTAATGTCTTTATTTTTTTTATCGTGTCCATATGAGGATGTCATTTGTCAGGCATTTCCTGCTACTCCTGCTATCACTGAGCTGCACAATTGTACACTGGTAATAATGGTAATTGCCTTACATTGTCCTGTGCTTCCAGACCGCATCTTCTGAGGAAGTGCCCCTTCCATTTTGTATGTTATATCTGGGACTTCCTTTCTGCTGTCACAAAAACAACTTCGCAACTACACTGACAAATGACATAATTGGTTTTATGTATAAAGTGTATACAGCACCCAACATATGCATGTTCAGTTTTCAGGGGTGGACAGCACTAAATTGCCCTTCTTATACTTGATTCAGATTAGTCCTAAAATTATTGTCAGTTTTTATGCCTGTGTTTAGCTCAGGTAAGTTCACATCAGTTTGCAATTCAGTTAAGTTAACATTAGTTTACATCCATTTTTGCATCCCTTTTCCTTAGTTGTGGCAGAAACCAATCATAGGCAAGTATAAAAAAAAAAAATGTTACTTGCCTTAAAACAGACAAACGGAATGGAAGTAACTGGACAGCATCCGTTCAGATCCATCTAAACCAGGGGCCTCCAAACTTTAAGGGCCAGTTTACTGTCCTTCAGACTTTAGGGGGGCCAGACTGTGCTTAGTGGGAGTAAACAATGCCCAATCTTTGGTATTAGAGGGAGAAATGGTTGGTGACAGTGAACAGAAGAGAGTCCTATTTTTGTTGTCAGTGGAAATTATGCCCCATCGTTGGTGTCAGTGGCAGGTGACGTGCCCCATTGTTGGTGTCAGTGGCAACTATAAATGCCTCAAGTGCCGGATAAAGGCAAGCAAAGGGCCACATCTGGCCACCACTGATCTAAACAGTAAAGGAAGCAGCCTTATTTGGTAAATGGACACTGATGTAGGCGGATAATTATCCATTTACATTCATCCACCAATAGATATACAGTGCCTTGACAAAGCATTCACACCACTTGAAATTTTCCACATTTTGTCATGTTACAACCAAAAACGTAAATGTATTTTATGTGACAGACCATCACAAAGTAGCAGATAATTGTGAAGTGGAAGGGAAATAATAAATGGTTTTCAAATTTTTTTACAAATAAAAATCTTTTAAAAAAGTGTTGCGTGCATTTGTATTCAGTCCCCTTTACTCTGATACCCCTAACTAAAATCTAGTGGAACCAAATGTCTTCGGAAGTCACCTCATTAGAAAATAGAGTCCACCTGTGTGCAATTTAATTTCAGTATAAATACAGCTGTTCTGTAAAGTCCTCAGGGGTCTGTTAGAGAACCTTAGTGAACAAACAGCATCATGAAGGCAAAGGAACACACTAGACAGGTCAGGGATAAAGTTGTGGAGAGGTTTAAAGCAGGATTAGATTATAAAAAAATATTCCAAGTTTTGAACATCTCACGGGGCACTGTTCAATCCATCACCAGAAAAATGGAAAGAGTATGGCCCAACTGCAAACCTACCAAGACATGGCCGTCCACCTAAACCGATATGCCAGGCAAGCCTTATTCAGAGAAGTAGCCGCCAAGAGGCCCATGATAACTCTGGAGGAGCTGCAGAGATCCACAGCTCAGGTGGGAAAATCTGTCCACAGGACAACTATTAGTCGTGCAGTCCACAAATCTGGCCTTTATGGAAGAGTGGCAAGAAGAAAGCCATTGTTAAAAGAAAGCCATAAGAAGTCCCATTTGCAGTTTGCGAGAAGCCATGTGGGGGACACAGCAAACATGTGGAAGAAGGTGATTTGGTCAGATGAGACCAAAATTGAACTTTTTGGCCTAAAAGCAAAAAAACGCTATGTGTGGTGGTAAACTTACACTGCAAATCACCCTGAACACACCATCCCCACCGTAAAACACGGTGGTGGCAGCATCATGTTGTGGGGATGATTTTGTTCAGCAGGGACAGGGAAGCTGGTCAGAGTTGATGGGAAGATGGATGGAGCCAAATATAGGACAATCTTAGAAGAAAACCTGTTATGCCGCGTACACACGGTCGGACTTTCCGATGGAAAATGTTCAATGTGAGCTTGTTGACCTTTGATGGATGTTGATGGAAAGTCCGACCGTGTGTATGCTCCATCGAACATTTGCTGTCGGAATTTCCGCCCACAAATGTTTGAGAGCAGGTTCTCAAAATTTTTAGCCACTTCACTTTGTTGTTGGAAAGTCCGATCGTGTGTACACAAGTCCGTCGCACAAAAGTTAACGCATGCTCGGAATCAAGCAGAAGGAGCTGCACTGGCTATTGAACTTCCTTTTCCTTGGCTCATCGTACGTCTTGTACATCACCACGTTCTCACGTTCAGAATTTTGGGCCAACATTTGTGTGACCGTGTGTATGCAAAACAAGTTTGAGCCAAAATCCACGGTTTTGTTGGTGGAAAGTCCGATCGTGTGTACACAGCATTAGAGTCTGCAAAAGACTTAGACTGGGGCGGAGGTTCACCTTTCAGCAGGACAACGACCCTTAACATACAGCCAGAGCTACAATGGAATGGTTTAGATCAAAGCATATTCATGTGGTAGGATGACCCAGTCAAAGTCCAGACCAAAGTCTGCCCAGACCAAAGTCTCGACCTAAATTCAATCTGTGGCAAGACCTAAAAATTACTGTTCACAGACGCTCTTCATCCAATCTGACAGAGCTTGAGCTATTCTGTACAGAAGAATAAGCAAAAATTTAATTCTCTAGATGTGCAAAGCTGGTAGAGACACAACCCAAAAGACTTGCAGCTAAAATTGCAGTGAAAGGTGGTTCTACAAAGTATTGACTCAGGGGGGCTGAATACAAATGGATGCCACACTATTCACATATTTGTAAAAAAAAAAAAAATAAAAAAAAACATTTATTGTTTTTCTTCCACTTCACAATTATGTTGGTCTATCACATAAAATCCCAATAAAATACATTTACGTTTTTGGTTGTAACATGACAAAATGTGCAAAGTTTCAAGGGGTGTGAATACTTACAAGGCACTGTACATTTTGGTTCAGTCTGGATCCGTCGGAAAAACTAACAGACAGATCTAAACTGAAATGCCCGTGTAAAAGAGCCCTTAGAGGGGCCAGATTAGTGCTGATTTCGCAGTGGGAATAAGCGTGGCATGAAACCTGCTTATGTTCCTGAATGTCGACTGAGCTACTAGAACCTGTTATCTTTACAGAGTGTCTCCTGTTGGCTTGTTATTTGTCTTTTAGCCTGCATTCACACCTGAGTACTTTGAATCACGAGTCGCCGCGATTCTGCCCACGATTTTAAAGCGCCAAGGTGGGAATGACAAATGGCACAACACACATATCATAGTCTTGGGCACAAAACAGGGAAAGCACGGACCTACTTATCCAAGTATAAGAGGTCAAATTATTCTAGTGAGTGAGCACTTGTGAAGGGAAAGGTAGAACACAGGTGTAGCACTGGAGAGTGACATCACATTTATGATCACAAGGAATTAAGATTACTTGTCCATTGTGGACACCAATTTCGGTGCAATTTATGGATATATTTAAAGGCAACAAATCAATTATTTTCTTTTTTGGTTTGTGATTCCACTAGCATTGGTTTGCACATGTTTACAAATGCATTTATTTGCACATGTTGTTTACACATGCCTTTGGTGAAGCATTTTATATACGAGAACATTGTGTTGAATACATCTGAATTTTTTAGAAACACAACATTTTTTTAGAAGTTAAGGCTGTTCACATGTTTTAAAGTGATATGGATAGTGCCTATACTCACTTCTTTTTTGAAGCACATAGCTTGCTACAGGATGGCTCTAAAATAGGCATTAATGAACATAAAATTAGTTACACTAATCTGTTTTATTTAGCTAAATTGTTGCTGTTATAGTGCCATTTTATAGCTAAATAAACAATATACAATACCTTTCGTTTCGAGTAAGGTAAGGTTTTTAAACAGCTCACTGCACAGAGAAAGGTATGCAATACAAATTATACAGGATATACATTTCTGTATTAATACAGTAAATAAGATGGCAATAAACCAAAAGCAAAAAGTAAGGGTGAGAGGTTTTCATTGTTTACCAGCTGGCAACTGTACCAGCAATTGATGTCACTAGAAAATGTTGTTTTCGTTATTGGTCAGACCTCAGTCTTACACATCATAAAATCATTTGTTTTTATCTTTGCCCCATATTTGACTGCTCCACTGTTCACATAGAATATCCAAGCTTTGTAGAGCCAAAGCTTTACAGCAATTTTACAGTCCTAAATTCTCATCAGAGGCCACACCATAATAGGCAGCGTTTATGTTATCTGAACTGAACCTAAATGAGCGCCGATTCCCAGGAGACAAAATGCTGCTTCCAAAACAGTATCACATATGAGCTTCTATTTTGCTACCAAGTATAATTACAAACCCATCTTTAAAACTACACCCACACGCTGTTGACCATATTTGCCAAGGCTCTGCTCATAATAAGAACAAGTACAATCTCATCTCCATTATTACACATACTCATCTACAACATGTGGAGGGGCAAACCTGTGATTTTCAAGCAGTAGAAAATGATTCCCTCTTTCCAACAGTGAGAACTATATTATATTATATATATATATATATATATATATATATATATATATATATATATATATATATATATATATATATATATATATACATATATATACACACACACACACACACACACACACACACACACACACACACACACACAGACAGCCATTTAACCACTTCAATACCGGGCATTTTCACCCCCTTCCTGCTCAGACCAATTTTCAGCTTTCAGCGCTGTTATTTTTAATGACAATTGCACGGTCATGCAACACTGTACCCACATGACATTTTGATAATTTTTTTCCCCACAAATAGAGCTTTCTTTTGGTGGTATTTGATCACCTCTGCGGTTTTTATTTTTTGTGCTATAAAAAAAAAAAAAAAAAAAAGAGCGACAATTTTGGGAAAAAAACATTTTGCTATAATAAATATCCCATTAAAAAAATATTATCCCATTTCCTCAGTTTAGGCCGATCTGTATTCTTCTACACATTTTTGGTAAAAAAAAAAAAAAAAAAAATCACAATAAGTGTATATTGATTGGTTTGCTCAAAAGTTATAGCGTCTACAAAATAGGAGATACATTTATGGAATTTTTATTGTTATTTTTTTTTTTACTAGTAATGGCAGCGATCTGCGTTTTTTTTTATCGCGACTGCGATATTGCGGCGGACACTTCGGACACTTTTGACACTATTTTGGAAAATTCACATTTATACAGTGATCAGAGCTATAAAAAATGCACTGGTTACTGTGTAAATGTAACTGGCAGGGAAGGGTTTAACACTAGGGGGCGAGGAAGGGCTGAAATGTGTATCCTAGGGAGTGATTCTAACTGTAGGGGAGGGGACTCACAAGGGGAGGAGACCGATCGGTGTTCCTCTGTACTGGGAACACACCATCGGTCTCCTCTCCTCTGACAGGACATGGATCTGTGTGTTTACACACACAGATCCATGGTCCTGCTGTGTTCACGGGCAATTGCGGGGGCCCGGCTGACATTGCGGCCTCCAGGCTCGCACATTGGGTGCCTAGTGACCCGGCGGCCGCGCGCCCCCTAGAGGCTCAGGAAGCAAAAGACGTCATATGATTGTGGCCCGGAGGGACAAAGGGTTCCTGCCGCCGTCATATCACTATGACTAGGGAAGTGGATAAAATGTCTACGTGTGTTTGTATATAAATGTGACACAACACAAAAGATAAAATATAACTTGTTTAGGCTGCATTCACACATGAGTACTGAACACGCACTGAAATGAGGCTGGGGGTCACACTTATGCGAATTGGATTTCCCTGCATCCAATTCGCATGACAGGAGAGTGTGACCGGCTGTCAATGGTTCACACTGCAGAAGGGTCCTTTGCATCTTTGGCTCCATTTCAGGTCTGAATTCAAGCAAAAATTCGGACCTTAATCACCCCTGAAATGGAGAACAGGGACGCCCCAGACCACTTTCTGCGAGCCGCTCCGCAAACAGTGTGAACCCAGCCTAAGCATTTTTGAACACACTATAAATGGCCATTGCGCTTGTGGCGCTATTAATTGTTAATTAATGAGAATTTTCCAAATCAGTTATTCAATAACCATTGGTCTTTTTATATATCTGAAAATGTATTAAACTCTGTTACTCAGATTGTCAATGACAAAAAATAAAACTAGAACTGGTGGGTAGTAATTTCTTAAATTATTAAAAATACCTGAATGCTTAGGGGTGTAGTTCTAAAATAACTTTGGATGAATTTCACAAGAATTTTAGAGCCTACACAATTTTTTCCTGTATTTTTTCTAATACGATTATTTCCTATAATTGTTAGCTCCATCTGGTGGCCAAAATGCTGTATTTGTTTTCTGAAGTTTTGACTTCCACGGGAATAACCCAGTTATATGGATGCACATATTTAGACATGCTTGTGACAAATCATCCAAGGCAGGGGTAGGCAATACATTTTCCTAAGGGAGCCACATGAGAGAATTTGAAAAAAAAAAAAAACTTCTAAAGTAAAATCATTTTTTACCAGATTGCATTCCCTTTAACCAACATTATGGTAAGCGAGCACCTCCTTAAGCCAAACATACAGAGAGAATTCTGAGCAGCCTGTTTATGGGAATGTATTTATATATTCCCTCCACTGTTATACACGCCCCCCAGGTTGTGATGTCACTTCCACAGCAAGGCGGGTGGCCAACTAGTGGGGGTGTAGGCTCCACCCCTTTCCGGTGAGGTTAGGAGTGAGACCTAGCAACACCTCTCATATCCTTGTTTCCCACCTCTCATAGTTTGCCTCAGTTGTTCACAGGGTGGTGCCACCCTGCTACACAGCCAAAAGGGTTGTAAAATGCCCAGGCGTGGTCCAGGGAATTTTTTACAAATACACTTCTAATTATATGGAAGCACTTCACACTACCATCCTCATACCTACTAAGTTAAGCAAGTCCTCATTGCAATAAGCTATGACCCTACTAGAGAAATTACTGAACAGGACACAAGCTGTTGCATCAATTGTTTTGAAAGTTAAAGCTGGAAGACAGGCTACTCAAGAAAGGATTAGTAGGAAAGGAAAGAAAAAGTACAGCTGTTGAGGTACCACTTGTAGCCAACAGGTGACAACAAAGCATAACTCTTCTGTGAGTTTTATACTCAAAGTCAGAGCATTTCTGAATACTTATATACAGTATATGAATAATGCACTCTTTCACGTATGCAAAAAATGTAAGTTACAAGTATTGCATAAGATTAGAAAGAATGGACGGATTTGTCATTTCCCGTTATCTAGTAGAATCTAGAATTCTCTACAGTAGTATCTGGCTATGAAATTTGCCACCATGGATCACATTGCAGGATCCAAAATGGCAATCTTATCATCAGGTAGTTATACCTGGAATTTGTACTTTTCAGGTCAAAAACCCTATATTAAAATATGTTACCCCAACATTTCATATTCCCGATATGTGCTTGTTGTATCCCGTTCTCTTTGTATTGCTTCCTTTGTGAAAAATACCTGGTGTTCCTGCCAGCCCCCCCCCCCCCCCCCTCTCATCTTTCAAACTGACCACGCTAGGCATGAGAGCATATCCATCGCAGCGTGATCAGTTTTCTGGCTGTGCTGGGAGAACAGCCTGCCTGTCCTCCGATGATCAGACTTGTGCTGACACACTTATCCACCCACACTTCTCCAAGTTACTTATGCAACTGAAAACAGATTATGTGATTGCTAAAATAAAAATAAAAAAAAAAAAAGTATATACACAAAATGTTTTGTCTTCATTTCTATTTTAAATTGAATGGGTTGTTTTACAAGGTAAGGGTTTACATATACTTTAAAGTGGTTCAAAAGTCACAAGGTTTTTTTACCTTAAAGTGTTTTTTCAGCGGGAACGCAGTTCAGGCACCTCCAGCACTGAATGTACGTAATGGCAAGGGGTGCTGAGTGTGCTGCAGGGTCTATTGATACTGGCTGCTGGGTAATCCATTGTCACTGGAGAGGATCTATTTTTGCTGGGGAGGTCTACTGTTGGTGGGGATCTATTGTTTCTGGGGGGGGGGGGGGGGTCTTATGTTGCTGGGGTCAGTTGTTGCTAGGAGGGATCTACTATTGAGGGAGGGGCCTATTGTTGCTGGCTGCAGGGAGATTTGTTGTTGCTGCCAGGGGTCTATTGTTGCTGGAGGTGTATATTGTTGAAAGCGGCCCATTGTTTCTTGGGTGAATCTGTGGTTGATGGGGGGGTCTATTGTTGCTGGCTGCAGGCATCTATTTGACTGCTTTTTTTGTTGTCATTTACAAATTCTATACAAATTACTTAGCACCACAAATGTTACTTGGTTCTGTATTCTCTAAAAGGGGCAGTACTGGCAGGTAAGTAGGGGTTGGAACCAAGGAACGGTGCTCGAAGGTGGGTAGGGGACAGAGACAAGGAGTTCCTGCACCTATTTTCGGAGAACAAAAAATCCCTTGTTTTAGCAGCTAAAAGTTTTTTACATTAATGCATTCTCTGCATTAAGGTTAATAAAAAAAAAAAAAAACCTTTTACATGCAGCTTCCCCCTGGCCCCCTAAAGACTTACCTGAGCAGGGTGTCGGTCCAGTGCTGTGTTCGAGAGCACATTGGTTCCTGCTTCTGTCAATCAAATCCAGTAACAAGGAAGCAGGGGACAGTGGCTGAGCCGCACTCTGTGTGTCAATAGATGCACACAGTGCATCTCGGAAGCGAGCACACACACACAAGTACCCACCTTAGCATGGTTTGAGACCCATGACTCCCCCTCCCCCCACAAAGCTGCTGACCTTTAAGGTAGACCCTTTACTAGTGTTCTGCCAGCTATAGAAAGGGTGTTTGGATATGTGATGGTCAGTCATGCCATTTTGAAGATTGCATCAGTACAGTGTAACAACAAGCACTCCCAAGCCAACATGAAGGAAAATCCCCAATGTGAACGAGTCCTGATCATTTCCTTTTCTCCACAGAAATGAACCTCTTTACTTGCATACAAAACTTCTTATTGCTGCATACTTCAGAAAGAAGACTGGGGCCAGTGTTAGTGGTCTATGACACCAGCAGAAATGGAAGGCGTTAGGGCAGGAATAGTCTACTGTCCAGGTGGGACAATTTTCAGCTAACAGATTATTGTCCTTTGCTCTTATATCCTAAGTGATGGAATTACTGATAGAGGCAAAAATAAAGCTTAGTATACATGGCCGAATGTCGGGAGGCATTCACTGATTCAATAGAAACTGGCCAACAGCTTCTGTGTACTAGAGTCGGGCCGGCTTCTGACAAAGGGGCAAAACACAATAGAACAGCAGGGAAGATAGTTGTACTAACGTTGGATAGTTAGTACAGCAGCTCCTCCTGAGCCATCAGGTTTTTTTCGTTCAGCCCTGCTGGGTTGAACAAAAAAACTAGCAGTAAGATACCCAATGCCTAAACAATCACAAAATGCCTTCCATCAGCAATATGATCAACTGTTTGCTGCAAAACCAGTTTTACCAGGAACCAATAGTTGCTTGTCTGCCTACAGTCATCTATGCAGCAAACCCCTTTTTAGAATATGCAATAATTGTTTTCATTATGGGAACCAGCATACCCTTTGGATGATTGTTCGAATTTAATTAGTCTTTAATCTTTTCAGTAGATCAATGTAAAGAGCCACTGTTGTGGGTATCTGGTTCTTCTCCTTAAAAGCATTATCACTACACAATCAGTTATATGAAAACACATGCAAAAATCTATAAAATACACATGCCAATGCCATGACTGGATTATACCCTTGTGTATGACCACCATCTAAATTTTTACAAGTTTTTTAAGTTTTTTTCCAAAGGGTTAGTAAACTATATAAATACATTTGGGTTTGGGTTACAGTAGTGGCTGGAAAGCTACTGCAGATCCATGGCCCATACAGAGACAAAAGTAGTACATAGAGATCTTATTTTCTTTGGCTCACAACTTCCCTAAAATATGAATTGGAACACTCACGTGCATTATATGAAGAAGCTGAAATTCATCCTATGTGCTGTCACTCTGAAGAAGCCAAACTTTAACTGGTAAGTCACAGTGATCCTAACATATCCAATCTTATGAAATGAACCAGTTTCCTTATGTCCTGTTGCCGATGAAATGAGGCGGCTTCTTATAATCCTCATCTTTATTCTTTTCATGCATGTTAAAAATGATTCTAAATCTTACTAGACAAGTATTCAGAAAACACAATGTACATACCATACATATGTCATGTCGAATCATTATCAAAATTTCTAGAGGGGAACTTTTTACATTACTACGGAGCACCAGAATGTAATATACTTGGTTTATAAAGAAAGGTTTCCACAAGACAGATAATGCATTTGTAAGAGATTAGAGTTTTTCTATGGCAATATAAAAATGGATCCTTAACTCCTGCAGAGTTACATAACATTTCAGTGGCACTCAATTCCACTCCACTGGAAAGATAAAGCTGGTTTAATAATGAAAAGCTCTATTCATACATTCAAAAAAAATATCATTCCTATAAAATGCCTGTAGGAGACATAAGAGTAGAGTAAATAGTGCATTAAAGTGCTTTCACAAAACATCTCATTACATTAGTGGACAAAAAAAAAAAAAAAAAAAAATAGCATCTAGGACAATGTCTAAAGTAAACAAAGACATCCTTCAAAAGTGCACTTTACTTTTACACCTTAGCAAACATAGCTTGCTTGTCAATAGCAAATGCAAGTAAATTTAGGGGAAATGTTTACCACTGGCAGCCGCCTGAAGGAAAAAGCAGGATCTGAGGCACAAGCAATTTAACCACTTGCCTACTGGGCCATATCGGACATTCCTCTCCTACATGTAAAATTCATCATTTTTTTTGCTGGAAAATACTTAGAACCCCAAACATTATAATCTCTTTTTTTTTAGCAGAGGCCACAGAGAATAAAATGGTCGATGTTGCAATTGTTTTAGGTCACACAGTATTTGCGCAGAAGTTTTTTTTTGGGGGGGGGGGGGGGGGAATATACTTTAATGAATTTTCATACACAAACCACAATAGAATACCCAATTGTGTAAACAGATACCTAATATGTTGTGCTTTAAAATTGCGTACGCCCATGGAATGGCAACAAACTACAATACTTAAAAATCTCCATAGGTGATGCTTTAAAGAACTTTACAGGTTACCAGTCTAGAGTTATATAGGAGGGGCTAGAAATGGTGTTTTCACTGTAACGTTCAGTGTTGGTCATCTTACTTTAAAAAAGTAATTAGTTAAGTTACAAATTACTTCTCCCAAAAAGTAATTGTGTTAGTAACTCAGTTACTACATAGGAAAAGTAATTAGTTACTCAGCAAAGTAACTGACATTTTTTTTAAATATTCTATACGTGTAACTAAGGGGCGGGTCTAGTAGTACTGTAAGCAAGGGGCGCATTTATTATTATTGTTATATATCGTGTAACCAAGGGGCTGCTCTATTAGTACTCTAACCAAGGGGCAGATCTGTTATAGCATGTAAGCAAGGGGCGGGTCTATTATTATTATATCGTGTAAGGGGCGGATGGCTACAGAAGAGGGCAAATGTTAAATTAATGGGCAGAGCTCAATACATAACAATAAATGCGCCCCTTGGTTACAGTAATACTAGACCCGCCCCTTACTTACACGATAGACGCCCCTTGCAGAGTAACAAGAGCATCGGGAGCGTGTGGCATCGCCTCGTACAATTACATTTTAACTGCACCTGCGCGGTGTAGAGTTCACTCAGAGCTGTTTAGGTTCGGCAATTTTCGGAAGCTCCGTAGTCCTTCGTACTGCACAAGCGCTGTGCCTGCGCAGTACAGGGGGTCCTTATCCGGCGGGGGAACTTTTTCGGCAGGACACTAGTGGCGGTAGATGTAATTGGGGTAACTAAGCCAAAGTAATGGGAACTGAGTTACCATGAGGGGAAAAGTAATCAGTTAGATTACTCGTTACCCTCTAAAGTAACTGCGTTAGGTAACTTTATTTTAGTTTATTTTAACTCAGTTACTTACATCACTGGTAACGTTTGTGGCAATATCGCACATGTGTGATGCAAACACCCTTTACATATATGTGGACATCCTGCGTATGCATTTGCATGATCATGGGGGGGCAGGGGAACTTTACAAAAAATTTAATTTTATTATTATTTTATATTAAAAAAAATAATAATTCACAGTCTCTTTTTAATTTTGTTTTATCATCTATTGCCATTGCGAGTAATGAACAACATTCCTTGTTATAGCATGGGCAGTGACAGGTTCTCTTTACTGAGCCATTTGGGGTCTATTAAAATCTAGATCTCTCCTCTGCCATTAAAAGCATTTGATCGAACGAAGATCAGTTTGATCCAATGCTTTTACAAGAAGGGAACGACAAAATCCTCGTTGCTTCCAGTTTCTTAGACCATAGAGATGATCGGGGAAGTTCCAGTCCTTGGTCATGCTCTATGGTAAGTGGTGGAACCACTGGCTTTAGCCCCAGGCTTTTCGGTGGGACGGGAGAGCCCAGGAAGGAGGCTAAAGGTAACAGGAGGGGGAACCCCCTTCTGGCACATGTACATGAAATCCTGCGATTACTTAGCTGCTCAGGTGACCTTTACTTTATTCAGCATTGCTGGCTAGAAAAAAATAAAATAAAGATACTAGGGTCCTGACTGCAGCTGCAACTCAAGGACCTAAGGGTGGGAAGTGAAGTATGCTGAGGGTGGAATATATGTGATGATAGATCCTGAGGATGAAAGCAATTCAGTTAAAAGGAAGATTGGGGGGGGGGTGGTGGTGTACCCGCTATACCCAATGTTTTGTATGAGTTATTAGTTGAGTCTAATCTGCAATGTAATAAAATTTGAATAGTTAAAATATATCTAAAACCAAAAATTGTACTTTCCTTTGGACAGAGTGGGAAACAGTTCAAACCGTCAGTTCAAAATGTCAGATTTTTAATTGCGGTCTGTATCCTCTCTGGGAAGATTTACCCTATATGTCCTGGTAACCATTGATAATGTGACAGAAAGTAAATGGACAGAGTCAATGGCAATCCAAAATGTTATGGTGGTCACTTGAACAGGAGATGAGCAGGAATGCTACAATACAGACATATTTTTTTGTTGTGATGACTATCCATCTAAACTGGGATAAGCCACTACCTTTGGAGAGATTTTCATGCACTTTAGGACACAGTAAAAAAAAATAAAAAAAAATAAAAAGCTTGAACTTTACCTACTGTATTCAAAACTTACAGAGCAAAAGAGGACTTCAAAAAGACTTTCCAAACATCTATCAACTGAATCCTCATTGGAAGAAATGCCTTCAATAAGTACAGCAGATTGATTATTTAGTGCAAAAATTAAATCAACTTGATAAAAAATAGGGAAAGGCTTTTAGGAGTTGCCTTCTTTTTGTGCCTACTGGTGTATGTGAAGGCTGTGCAGAGCTAGGTATGTCTAGCCAGAGACTAGGACGCACTGCCTTAATCATTGAGACCATTGTAGCCTGCATGTGGTGAGAAGGTGAAGAATTATCTTCACAAAATTATGATGGTAAAAAAATCTTCAGTAGCCTCCGTTAAGATGACTTTGGCAAAAATAAGTTGTGCAAGGCGATTCTGGTTGTAATCCATGAATATAGTCAGGGAGAGGCCGAAGAATTTTTATGACCGTTGGCACCTGTAATTTCCAAAAGTGGCAAAAGTCTCAGGAGAAGATCAGACATGGTGACAGAAAATTCTGCTTTATTTAGATAGGCTATGCGGCAGCTCAAAAACAGAAGGATTGAGCGGTGTCAGTTTAAAGGGCTTGTAAAAAGGTAGAAGATTTTTTATCTTAATGCGTTCTATGCATAAAAATAAAAAGCCTTCTGTGTGCAGCAGCCCCCCTCAGCCCTCCTAATACTTACCTGAGCCCCATCTCTATCCAGCGATGTCCATGAGTCCCTCGGCCGTCCGGGACTCTCCCTGATTGGCTAAGACACAGCAGCAGCACCTTTGGCTCCTGCTGCCGTCAAAGTCAGTTAGCCAATCAGGAGAAAGAAAGAGAGGTTGGGGCCAAACCGCAGCTCCACGTTTGAATGGACACAGGGAGCCGCAGCTCGGGGGCCACCATAGCAAGCTGCTTGCTGTGGGGGCACTCGACAGGAGGGAGGGGCCAGGAGCACCAAATAGGGACCAGAGAAGAGGAGGATCCGTGCTGCTCTGTTCAAATCTACTACACAAGGCAGGTAAATATAACATGTTTGTATATATATATATATATATATATATATATATATATATATATATATATATATATATATATATATATATATATATATATATATATATATATATATATATATATATATATATATATAAAAATTTATTTTTTTAAACAAGACACTTTACAATCACTTTAAGATTCTCTTCTGGAAAAAGGATCTGTACCAGAAACCTAAGAAGAAGCTTGGAGCTTCCTCAGGGCCTGCAACGGCATTCCAGCTGTTTGTTCCATGCTCCCAAGAACCGTCAATCCGCCATTGCCAAATAAGGATCTTCCCATGCAGGGTACTCACAAAATTGATGGGGACTGAGGGGGTTCAATGTTTCCATTGTGAAGGAATCACAATGACCCAGTTGTTGACAGAGTTTCTGTGACTGTGTCTCTTATATATATCAGGCAACAGGTGGGACAACAAACAACCAGCTTGCATCATCAGTGGAAAGGACAGCCCTAAGTGCACAGTAAAGAATGTTACTAGCCAGAGAGGAACTATTGATAGTAAGATGGAGGACAAGACTGCCAAATTTAAATAAGCACATATTATTAAAACGTTACATGTAGGGCCGAATAAGCTAGACAGTTATGACTGGGTAAAAGCACTCAGTGGATTACCACAGAACCTTTGCCTTCAAAACTGCTTGTGTGCCAATACTACACATCCAAGTAATGATCCAACAAAACATATATAGCCAGGAATCAATATGCAAGGGTACAGAGGGAAACCCTGCTTTAACTTGTCTATGTTGCAGGTTCTGTTCAGGGTCCAGGCTTTGCCAGGGGTCAAGGGTCGTCAGGGCCTGGGTTCCATAGGAATGAACTACAGCCATGGACCTTTATAGCCTCCTGCGGCTAACCCTCTTGTTACACCACATACCAAGGTGAGCCCCAAATGCAGGATCCAGTGACCGAATCAAAAATTACAGGCAGGTCCCTACCTTCCTTGCTTGTTTACACTTGTGGTTGGGGGTGGTAAAAACATGTAGCTGAGATATTTTTACTGTCCCATTGCCACACGCTGTAAAGGTAGTATACTGAGGTGTGCACATGCAAGATTTAAATCCCATGTTGTGATACTGTCTGCCCTCTGAATAGGACTATGCTTTTGGGGGTTACAGTGCCTTGAAAAAGTTTTAAATACCCCTTGAAATTTTCCAAATTTTGTCATGTTACAACCAAAAACATAAATGTATTTTATTGGAATTTTATGTGCTAGAGTCAGCTAGACCAATACAAAGTGGTACATAATTGTGAAGTCGAAAAAAAAATGATATACGTTTTTTAAAAAGGTTTACAAATAAATATCTGACAAAAAATGTGTGGCATGCATTTGTATTCAGCCCCCCTGAGTCAATACTTTGTAGAACCAGCTTTCATTGTAATTACAGCTGCAAGTCTTTTTGGGTAGGTCTCTACCAGCTTTACACATCTACAGAGTGAATTTTTGCCCATTCTTCTTTGCAAAATAGCTCAAGCTCTGTCAGACTGGATGGAGAGTGTCTGTGAACAGAAATTTTCAAGTCTAGCCACAGATTCTCAATTGGATTTAGGTCTGGACTTTGACTGGGCCATTGTAACACATGAATAGGCTTTGATCTAAACCATTCCATTGTAGCTCTAGCTGTATGTTTAGGGTCATTGTCCTGCTGGAAGGTGAACCTCCGCCCCCCCCCCCCCCCCCCCCAGTCTCGAGTCTTTTGCAGACTAACAGATTCTTCCAAGATTGCCCTGTATTTGGCTCCATCCATCTTCCCATCAACTCTGACCAGCTTCCTTGTCCCTGCTGAAGAAAAGCATCCCCACAACATGATGCTGCCACCACGTTTCATGGTGAGGATGGTGTGTTCAGGGTAATGTGTAGTCTTTGTTTTCCACCACACATAGCGTTTTGCTTTTAGGCCAAAAAGTTAAATGTTGGTCTCATCTGACCAGAGCACCTTCTTCCACATGTTTGCTGTGTCCCCCACATAGCTTCTAGCGAACTGCAAGCGGGACTTATGGCTTTCGTTCAACAATGGCTTTCTTCTTGCCACTCTTCCATAAAGGCCAGATTTGTGGAATTTAATAGTGCACGACTAATAGTTGTCCTGTGGACAGATTCTCCCACCTGAGCTGTGGATCTCTGCAGCTCCTTCAGAGTTACCATGGGCCTCTTGGCTGCTTGTCTGATTAATGCTCTCCTTGCCCAGCCTGTCAGTTTAGATGGACGTCCATGTTTTGGTAGGTTTTCAGTTTTACCATACTCTTTCCATTTACGGATGATGGATTGAACAGTGATCTGTTAGATGTTCAAAGTTTGGGGTATTTTTTTATAACCCAACCCCGCTTTAAAACTTCTCCACAACTTTATCCCTGACCTGTCTGGTGTGTTCCTTGGCCTTCATGATGCTGTTTGTTCACTAAGGTTCTCTAACAAATTGAGGACTTCACAGAACAGTTGTAATTATACCGAGATTGAATTACACACAGGTGGACTCTCTTTACTAATTAGGTGACTTCTGAAGGCAATTGGTTCCACTAGACTTTAGTTAGGGGTATCAGAGTAAATGGGGGTTGAATACAATTGCACGCCACACTTTTCAGATATTTGTAAAAAATTTGGAAAACCATTTAATATTTTCCTTCCACTTCACAATTATGTGCCACTTTGTGTTGGTCTATCACATTAAATCCCAATAAAATACATTTCTGTTTTTGGTTGTAACATGACAAAATGTGGAAAATTTCAAGGGGTATGAATACTTTTTCAAGGCACTGTTGGAGCCTAAATGGGTAGGGGGTAGAACTGCCAAATCTATAAAGGGAGTTTTGAGAACTGTATTAAAAATCGCCAGCTAGTAAAAGCGGGTCTTTCGCCATCTCCAACAGCACACTCATAATGCATTCAAATAGGATTTTGGTGAACGGAGGTGGAATATAAAGATTGACTATGGTGTATGGTTTACCCAAAATTTCAAGGACAAAGTATTAAAAAAACATCTTCCAGGGTCAGTTTTAAAATGTTTAATAGTGATCAGGCAGATATTTCAATTAATATAGAAGTACTACGAGCATACGTGGAATAAGTGGAGTGGATGGCATAGGCTATTTTGGCCCGTTTAATCGCCATAATACTGGAGCCTTGAAAATGGTGTTTCTTTGAGCAGGATAACGTGTGGGTTATGACGAGCCAGATAGTCAAACATCAATGAATGTTTCACCTTAGGATTAAGCACTTTAATATTCCATGAAATTAAACGTAATGTGGACATAAACAATAAACATCATTGATGTAGGATAATAGCAAAATGATGCGTTATGCACCCATAATGAGATGACCTGAAACCAGTGTGTGCCATACGTATACCATGTTGATTCAGGTACTGCATACATCAGGTGTATAAGTGAGAGGTCATACACAGGGAATGGACAGTCACAAAAATAGTACCACAATTGAAAAAACAAAAAAAAAGGTGAAAACTTGCAGAAAACAAATATGTTACCCTAACCCACCTGGCCTCCAAACTATTGAGAGCTTTCATCCCAGAACAGAAACTGCACAGCAGAGGGGACATGGATCAATCTAAACACAATCGATAAGATCGTTTCAAGTTTTTGAAGGTAGGCACAATAAGGCAATGGATTGCATAACAAGAAAGTTCTGTTCGTGCCAGTTTCCGGAGAGGAAGTGTTCCAAACCCCGAACGGAAGATAAAGTCCACCTAAATAGTTGCGACCATAAACAATAAGTTCTTGAACAATTTGAGGGTGAGAAAACAGGAACAGTTGCCCTAACGGGGTCAGGATATATGGTCCAGCAGAAAGCCAATACCCATAGGCATCATGGAGTAGGAAATAAGCACCACAGGGATATCATACCATGGTGACTGCAGTAGTGATCAACCTTTTATGTTCTGCAAGCAGCAAGCTCCAAAGAGGAGAGTAATGCAGAGCAATTCACAGAAGAAAAGGATCAAGAGAATCCTAGGCAGGCAATTGCAATCAGTGAGGCGTCATTCGTCCTTTGGAACATGAGGGCGCAGACACACCCAAGGAGTCCACCCATTGTGCTGCATCTTGTGGATCAGTGAAGTGAGCCTTTTCTTGATGGATGATGCGCAGCTGCGCTGAACAAAGCATGCAGTAGGGAAGTTGCCCTTTGTTTTTGCGTAGCCGAAAAGAAACCAGGGAATATAGTGATGGTATTACCATTATAGGTGACCCAACCTTTTTCTTTAGATGCTCTCAGAACCGCTTCCTTATTGTGGAAATGTAAGGGGACTCTGTGCGCTCAAACTAAAGCAAATAACGGTGAACTAGTAGCGCTAGTAGCGCTAGAAAAAAGTATTTGTGAGCAAGTGTTCCGTAAGGGATTGAGGGTTTCTTCTTTTAGACCCTTCCGGGAACCCCAAATAGCGCAAATTTTTTCCGCTGTAAGTCGTTCCCCAGATCAGTTAGCTCATCTATGGTGGCCTCTTGACTCTTGCGCAGGGGTGTAAATCATCCTCCAGAACACCAATACGCTGCTCAGCGTTAGTAATCCTGTGACAGAGATTGTGCGCTTCTTGCTTAAGAAACGATAGGTTCATCTGGACAGTCAATTTGAGTGGTAAGGGTTGCCTGGCAGTGTTGGATGGCTTCCATCATTTGTGATAACGTGGGCTCTGAAGGAGCTATAATAGGGCTTGTAACATTATGGGGCTCATGTGTGGCATTTTCTGGGGAAGAACAGGACAGCAGCCCAGTCATCCTGGGATCAGGCAGTGCTAGAAACTCACCCCAGGAGGAGACATGCTCCTGAGTGCTGGCAGACAACAGCTGCTGAGAGCCATCAGATGATAGTTGCATGTCTTGCAAGCCACGTGGCAGATCAGCACCATCTTGCAGGAGACAGGAGGAGAGAGGATGCTTGAAGTCCGGCCACATCTGTTCCAGTATTACCGATCTCTACCATCGGGGGGGGATCGGGTGACAGCAGGGGGAGTTGGGGAAGCAGATGCCACTAAGGAGAAGTCGCAGGGCCAGTAGGATCACAGCGGAATAGAGTTGGGCAGAACAGAGCCTCTGGTTGGCCTCTGGCCTGGCCACGCCCGCATCATTTTTCCTTCCAGTGACACCACAGGCGCAGGAGCATTTTTTCCTTCCAGTGACACCACAGGCGCAGGAGCATTTTTTCCTTACAATGACAGCACCGACAATTTTACTTCCATTAACTCCACTGACACAGGAAATAGGTCTACTTTCAATCACACCACCAATGCAAGGGCATTTTTGCTTCCAGTTATACCACCAAAACAGGGGCATCTCTTTCTACATCACAGTTAGCTCAATTTTTTATTGTTGTGATAGAATGTGTATCTCTATTAAACTCTTATGTTACATAAGTTTTTCAATGTAGTGTACTTTGTGCATCACGTATAAACCCAACCCCGCTCCCTACTCCACCTGGGGGGTGCAGTTTGGCGCCTTCCCCCTGAGCACTGGATGACTTTGCCCTGCCACTGATGGATAGACCAAGGGTATGCACTGGATTTTAGAGGAGGGCATTCTAACTTTGTAGATGGTTTATTATTCAAAAGATAGCACTTGGTCGTGCAGTAAATGTGCACTCAGACAGCATTTTACTTTAGCTGCAAAAATAAGCCACTTCACATACTAGGCCATGACTCATGCTGATATGTTTCACAATAAGTATGCGGATGACTGATGAAAAATGGTAGAACAAGGATTTTTTGAAGATCTGCTAATGAAGACGACACACAATCAATGACATTTAACCCCTTTAAGTCAGCAGAGTCAGTGCTTACTTCACTAAAATGACCGGAATGGTTGTCTTGCCAATGACAAGCTTAGCTTCCACCATTTGTTTGCATGTAAATCTAGACATAGACTGGCATATATTAAATCGGTTCTCCACTCTGTAACAGAAAATTAAAAGTCAGCAGCTACAAATCCTGTAGCTGCCGACTTTATATAATAGGAAACTTACCTGTTCAGGGATCCAGCTCTGTCCTCACCCGGGCCAGTTCTTCACTAGCCCTTGGGTTCCTGACACCCTAAGTGTAGGCACCTGGCTGTGACAGCTTGCAGCTTCACAGCTGGCTGCCCACTGCGCGAGGCTAGCTGTGCTTTGTGACCGTCTTCTGGGACAGGTTGACGTGTCCCAGAAGACTGCAGGGAGGGAGGGGGAGAGGAGGACTTCATGCTTAGGCGATCCGAGCAGAAGTGGGAGTGGGTACCTGTCAAAACTAGTTGAAAGTTTGCTCATCTGAATGAGTCCTGCCTGTATTTAAACATATTGGGGGCATTTCAATAAAAGCATTTGCAACACTTTTCTGGCGTTATGGCTGTATAGCAAAGTCTTAGGCCAAATTAATGAAAGCTGTATACCAGTTTTCATGCCATTTCTAATACGTGTAACAAATTCAGGTAGTGGGATATAACAAGACCTCTTATGCCGTGTACACACGACCGGACTTTCCGGCAGACTAGGTCCGACGGTCTTCCAGACGGACTTCCGAACGAACGCACTTGCCCACAAACGAACGGACTAAGTCCGTTTGTAAGTCCATTCGTTTTGAACATGATGACGTAAGACGGGACTAAAAAAAGAAGTTCAATAGCCAGTAGCCAATAGCTGCCCTTGCGTCGTATTTGGTCCGTTGGACCAGCATACAGACGAACGGTTTTCCCGATAAGAATTGAGTCCTTCGGACAGATTTGAAACATGTTCTATTTCTAGGTTCGTCTGATTTATTTTTTGGAAAAAACGATCGGATTATCCCACACGTGATCGGAAGGTCCGACGGACTGATCCCGTCGGACCTAGTCTGACGGAAAGTCCGGTCGTGTGTACACGGCATTACACATGTTGCACAGGTCTTTTATAACGGAGGGCGGGGCCATCTGGTAACCCTGCCCCCCTCTGACGCACGGGGACAACATGGGGAATTCCCTATGGCTTTCCCCATGAGGTCAGAGGGGGGCGGGGTCACCAGGTGGCCCCGCCCTCCGTTATAAAAGACCTGTCAGACGTAGCGAAGCCTCACACCTGTTGTACGTATTGCATTGCAGACAAATTTCTGTTAAAGGTAATTGTGAAACAGGTTCATATACACCTTTCAGACAGTAAAATGAATCTGCCGCAAGTTATGCCATTTGTTGCACAGACGAGATATGAATTTCCAGTGAGTGTCTACAACCCTTCAACCGCTTTAATACAGGGCACTTTTACCCCCTTCCTGCCCAGGAAAATTTTCCGATTTCAGCACTGTCACATTTTGAATGACAATTGCGTGGTCATGCAATGCTGTACCCGAATTACATTTTTATACATTTTTTCACACAAATAAACCTTTTTTTCTGTGGTATTTATTCACCACGGTTTATTTTTTGATGAAAAAAAGACCGAACATTTTGAAAAAAAAAAAAAAAAAAAAAAAAAAAAAGTTTGTTAGTTCCTGTCAGAAATTTTGTAAATAAGTAATTTTTCTCCTTCACGGATGTGCGCTGATGAGGCTGCACTGATGGTCACTCGTGGGGTGGCACTAATATGCAGCACTGATGGGCATTGATAGGCAGTGTGGATAGGCGGCACTGATGGGCACCACCGATGATGCCCCAGAACAACGGAGCATCCCACTTGCCATCATTTGTCTATACGGCAGGTGGTAGTTAATGAAATCCAGGGATTATGCTTGAATGGTTTATGCGACTAGATGCTATACCTAAAGCTGGGTACACACTGTCCAAAAATCAGCTGGTTAAGTAGGAACTGGCTAACTTTCGGTCACTGTGTACAGATGTCTGTCCGACAGAAGCTGGTCTAAAGACTGGCTTTTGTCGCAGGGACACTGATCAGTGTATTTTGGTGGGGAGTCCCCATCATAAATACAATAGCACAGCGGGGGAGATCGCCACACCACTTGGGTGGTGTTTCATTCTTTTCCCCCTTCAACCTGCTGGGTTGATCGGAAAAAAAAAAATTGCAGTGTAGCGAACTTAACCACTTCAGCCCCAGGACCAATTGGCAGCCAAAAGAACCAGGCCCCTTTTTGCGATTCGGCACTGCGCCGATTTAACTGACAATTGCGCGATCGTACGACGTGGCTCCCAAACAAAATTGGCGTTCTTTTTTTCCCCACAAATAGAGCTTTCTTTTGGTGGTATTTGATCGCCCCTGCGTTTTTTATTTTTTGCGCTATAAACAAAAATAGAGCGACAATTTTGAAAAAAATTCAATATTTTTTGCTTTTTGCTATAAGAAATATCCCCAAAAAATATATAGAAAACATTTTTTTTTTCTCAGTTTAGGCCGATACGTATTCTTCTACATATTTTTGGTAAAAAAAAAAAAAATCACAATTAGCGATTGTTGATTGGTTTGCGCAAAAGTTATAGCGTTTACAAAATAGGGGATAGTTTTATAGCATTTTTATTAATATTTTTTTTTTTTACTAGTAATGGCGGCGATCAGCGATTTTTATTGTGACTGCGACATTATGGCGGACACATCGGACATTTTTGACACATTTTTGGGACCATTGTCATTTATACAGCAATCAATGCAATTTAAATGCATTTATTCCTGTATAAATTACAGTTGTAGTGAAAGAGTTAACCACTAGGGGGAGGGGAGGGGTTATGGGCTGTGACGTGTGTTGTGTTTTTTACATTAGGGGGCGGGGCTGACGTCATTGATCGGCTTTCCAAATGACCGGGAACAGCCAATCAATGACAGGCAGAGTAGGAAGCGCGGGGAGAGGTTTGTTTACACATACCTCTCCCCGTTCTTCAGCTCCATGACCCGATCGCGGGACACCAGCGGCGATCGGGTCCGCTGGTCCCGCGGTCGGGGTCACGGAGCTCCCGACCGGGTCGCGAGCGCGCTGCTGGCGGCGTGCGCGCGACCCACGGGCAGACAATTAAAGGGGACGTACAGGTACGTGCTTTTGCCTGCCCGTGCCATTCTGCCGCAGTATATCTGGGTGAGGCGGTCGGGAAGCAGTTAAGGCCCCATGCACACGAGACGCAGATGCAAACTCTGCTAAACGCATGTTTTAAAAAGCAGAAACCTGCATTTAAAAACACGCTTTTTGACGCGTTTAGCTGCGTTTTAGTCTATAAGCGTCTGCAAAGATAACATCATATAGACCCTCCCCAAGCTCAGAAAGCATGTATTATTAACTATTTCTGCCATTTTGATCAGAGTGAGCAGCAGCAGCAGAGAGAGCAATTGTACACTTGCATTTGCCTCTCTTTCTGTGTTTTTTTTGGAAATGGATCCCATATTGAATATATGTCAGGAAATGCTCCTGATGTTGCTCTTGAGACAGCAACGTCATTGCAAATTGCGTGAGAGCTCATCGATATTGGACCCATCCGCTGATGGCACAGCGAATGTCCATTGGATATTTCACAAACATGGTGGGGGGTTGGGGCTGACTAGACATTGGTGTGCAGGTTTTTCTTTGGGAAAAAAAAAAAAAAAGACATTGCTATGCTTTGGTCAGACTAGGTGGAGTCACTGATTAGAGATTAGAAATTGGATGAAGGGTTGGGGCAAAGAAGTGGAGGCATTCCTCATTGTCTAAGCTACCTAAAAAGTTATTTATGGCATTGCATCAGTGAGTATATATGCTCTATGAACTATCTAAAGTAATTACGACATTTTAAACAGTAACAATTTTTTTAGTATTTTTTATGGTTTACCATCATATTTCTGAGTTTTCTGGTCTAAAAAATTGGGTTCCTTTTAAAACACTTATGAACGCAAACGTGGCTAAAAGCGGGTGCCGCGTTTAGCGTCTGAAACGTGGAAAAGCAAAGTGTCTGACCCCATTTTCTTGCTTCTGGAAAAACGAGGTTAAACGCAACTGCATAAAAACGGGAAAAAACTAGACTGTGTACATGGACACATAGGATAACATTGCATGCGTTCTGGCGCAGTTAAAAAAAAAGTGTCCAACTGCCTCTGAACGCGCGTTTAACAGCGTCTCGTGTGCATGGGGCCTTAGAGAACACATTTAAATTGATAAATCGTGTTTGCTTAGCGATGATTGTTGCAATATAAAAAGACTGGAGTCAGGGCCCCTGTACATTCAACGGTTAACGGGATAACAGAGATGATCAACCAGAAGTGGTACCAGTATTAAAACAGCTGTAAATTACCAAATTCAAAAGAGTTTGTCTTTTCATTGTCTGGTTTCTGTGTACACATGTATATTACGATTTGCATAGGCTATACAAGCACAGTACTCCAATTACATATGTTAAAACTGCAATGCTCTCATGTTAAATGTTTCCCATCACAGTCTACTTGGCAAAGGTGTGACAAAAACAAACATTTTCACACCTTAAACATATCAAAGGGACTACAAAAATGTCTGTTTACAGTGCTTTACACACTAGAACAGAGGTAAGCAACCTGCTCATCTGCCCCATCACTGTACCTTCCTGCTATTCTGTCCCACCGCTGAACCCCCTTCTCATCCCTCCCACCACTGTACATCCTGCACGTCTGCCCCTCCACTGTACCCCCTTGCTCTTCTGTCCCACCACTGTAACCCCCCCTGCGCATCTGCCCCACCACTGTACCTCCCTGCGCATCTACTCCACTGCCATATCCCCATGCTCTTCTGTCTCACTACTGAATCACATTCTCATCAGCTCATCTGCCCCACCAATGTATCTCCTGCACAGCTGTCTCACCTCTGTACCCCCCCCCCCTGCTCTCCTGCCCCACCACTGTCCCCCCTGCTCTCCTGCCCCTACACTGTTCCCCCTGCTCTCCTGCCCCTACACTGTTCTCCTTGCCCAACCACTGTAACCCCCTGCTCATCTGCCCCACCACTGTAACCCCCTGCTCATCTGCCCCACCACTGTAACCCCCTGCTCATCTGCCCCACCACTGTAACCCCCTGATCATCTGCCCCATCACTGTAACATCCTGCTCATCTGTCCCACTGCTCTACTCCCCTGCTCTTCTGGCCCAACACTGAACTCCCTGCTCTTCTGGCCCAACACTGAACTCCCTTCTCATCTCTTCCACCACTGTATCTCCCGGCACATCTGCCCCACCGCTGTATACTTCTGTTCCACTTCTGAACCCCTCCTGCTCATCTTCTCCACCGCTGTACCCTCCTGCTCATCTGCTCCACGATGTACCCTCCTGCTCATCTGCTCCACCGATGTACCCTCTTCTCATCTATGATATGCGTGATATGCAGAGTGGTGAAAGGAAGCCGAGATGAGACACATCTGCCTGTCCTGGCACACTCATCCTGCTGCTCCAACTCTCACATCCAGCCCACGTGCTTGTATGTGATGTCTGTGATGTTACATACAAGCATATGGAATGGATGCGCAATGATGGAGCTCAGGTCAGGGGTATTTTCTGAAAGTAGTGGGCCTGTGTGCAGGATCATAAGTTGCAGAGGTTGACGCAAAGGTTCAGGAATACATTTTCCCAGAAGCTCAACAGTAATTCCACAAACTGTCACCCGATTGTGGTTCTCTCAATTACAGTGAAATCCCTTCTTACTGAGATTGGTAGTGGCAACCAAGCGAGTCATCTTCCTCCAGATGGTGGACGGGGCTAGCAGAACTGCGATTGGCTTTAGCAGTGGCCAAGACAGTCCTCCTCCTGGAAACAGGAACCCCCCCCCCCCCCGAGCAGAACTGCACCAAACTCTTCCCCCTCACAAAAGATGACGATCGCAGCTACAGCGAAGTTAGAGCACCAATCAATGTTTCCCATCTTTCACAATGTGTGGGGGCACAGTGCAGGTGCGGTGTGGGGAATTCTGAAATTGGAATGCATTAGTGACTCCCTGTATATGAAGAAGCAATATCATAATTAAACACAAGTCTCAACTTCCTACTGCATTTCTGGACCAACACTTTCCATGCAAATTTTGAAAAGCATACACACTGTTAGTAGAAATTAATTCATAATTTTTAGATATTATGTGGCAAAACTGGTAACATGAAGGCTGAGTCAGAGGCTTTCTGCTTTGTTTTTATCACGGTAGAAGTCTGGGAGCTTACGTCCTGTTGTGCAGTGACCTGCTTATAACACCCCCACACATGAGCTTTTGATTACATAGACAACGTATTTCACATCAAGGTTAACACAGTTCACGCGCCAGAGAAACACAAGTGTTTGATAGAAAGAAAGCAACTGGTATCTTTATTTTTATACAACCTGTCAAAGGAGAGCAAAGCCCACAGATATTAGACAACTGTTACCAGAGATACAGTAGCCAACTATGGCAAAATTAGACGATTGTTACCTGATACAGCCAGCTACGGCAAAATCTGCACTAAATGTTATATTAATGGACAGCGATTTTGTCATAGACACACTATTTGTTCAGATTGTAACACTGATTAAGGGCCCTGGGCCATCCAGGAAGAGACACAATTTGGTCAGGTCCCCTCCTGCTGTGACCTTGACCTGGGCAGTTGAGAAGTGATGCTGCATACTTTTGCAATGCCCCAACCTGGTTTGTAATATCCAGGTTTGTGTTTATACTCTGGAACGGTTTGTTGATCAGACAAAATGTGTGTAGTCTCTGAAGACAGTGGGGTTTATTTACTAAAAGGTAAAACCACTGTGTACTAGTACTACAAGTGCACTAGGAAGTGCAGTCGCTGTAGATCTGAAGGGGACATGCAAGGAAAATAAAAAACATTTTTGCTTGCGCTGGATTGGCTGATAGAACTCAGCAGCGCTTCCCCTCAGATCTACAGCGACTGCACTTCCAATTGCACTTGTAGTACACAGTGGACTTGCCTTTGGTAAATAAACCCCAAAGTATCACATACTACACCTAAAGGTCCGTACACACGATCAGAAAAATCATACAAAAAATATGCTTTCAAAGTGATCGTATGATAATCTGATTGTTAGTACACAGCTTTCGTCCGAAATTATCCAAAAGGGACAAACACAAATTATTTTTTTTGTATGATACCAGATCGTATGATTTTTGTTTAATCAGTACAGTTTTTATCCGAAAATACAATACAACAACACATTACATCACTTTTAATTCTGTAGTATGAGAATTTACGAACTTTAGTAACCTTTCTTAATTTTTGTTATGGAGATTAGCATGCAATAAAGAAAAAAAAAAACGGACGATCATTTATCTGATCTATCCTATGCATTAAGGTAAAAAAACTTCTGACAGTGACCGGCTCCCTAGCCCCACCCCCCTCCCCCCGGTTTACTCCCGAGCCCATTCGTTCCCTCGGCAGAGACGTGCTCACCTTGCCTGCCTGGGGCTTTTGGGTCTTAATTGGATAGATTGATAGCAGCGCAGCCATTGGCTACTACTGCTGTCAATCAAATCCAATGACGCAGGGCCGAGTTTGACATTCTGTCTATGCATGAAAAATCCTGGACTCAGGAGCGCGCCCGCAAGGTAACCCCTAGGAAAAGCACTTCTCCAGAAGACGAAGGTCGGGGCCACACTGCAAAAGGAACTGCACAGTGGAGGCAAGTATGATATGTTTGTTATTAAAAAATAAAAATAAAAAAAAGGTTTACAATCACTTAAAGGCCCCTTTCACACTTGTACGACTTGGGACTGCAAAGTCAAGTCGTTCCCCATGATTTCCAATGATGACCCATCATATTAGTATGACTTCAAGTCAGGCCAACTTCAAAGTAGTTCCTTCACTAAATTGGTCCGACTTTGATGTGAGTTACACAGGCATTCCCTGATATTGCGTCAAAAATCGTGTCAAAATCGCGGGAAGAGTTAACCCCTTCCCGACCACCGCACGCCAATATACGTTGAGAAGAAAAAAAAGAAGCACCTGGCATCTGACTTGAATAGTTTGTGGACACTCGCAATCCAATCCAGGCAGCAGCAGGATCAGGGAGGAAGTGACTCCTCCTGGGGCCCGGCTAACACAGGTGTGTGCTTGCTTGGGGGGGGGGGGGATTCCAGATCTACTACTACTGCAGCAGCATCTATACACAGCATGGGTGGCACTGTCTGCAGGTAGCACATGCGTTATGGGCCATAACGCATGTGCTGCCTGCAGACAGTGCCACCCATGCCGCATGGGGTGCAAACAGTGCCACTAATGCCGCTAATGGCAAAACGCATGTGCTGCCTGCAGAGACAGTGCCACCCATGCAGCCAATGGCATTATGTGCTGCAGACAGTGCCACCCATTCTGCCAATGGTATTATGCCATTGGCGGCATGGATGGCACTGTCTGAAGCACAATATGGCATTGGCGGCATGGTTGGCACTGTCAGCAGGCAGCACATGCGTTATGGCATTAGCGTCATGGGTGGCACTGTCTGCAGCACATGGCAGCATGGGTGGCACTGTCTGCAGCACAATATGGCATTGGCAGCATAGGTGGCACTGTCTGCAGGTAGCACATGCGTTTTGGCCCATAACGCATGTGCTGACTGCAGAGACAATGGCACCCATGCCGTAATGTGCTACAGAGACAGTACCACCCATGCCGCCAATGCCGTAATGTGCTGCAGACAGTGCCACCCATGCCGTAATGTGCTGCAGAGACAGTGCCACCCATGCTGCCAATGCCATAATGTGCTGCAGACAGTGCCACCTATGCCACCAATGCCGTAATGTGCTGCAGACAGTGCCACCCATGCCGCCAATGCCATAATGTGCTGCAGACAGTGCCACCCATGCTGCCAATGGATTTATGCCATTGGCGGCACTGTCTGCAGTACATTATGGCATTGGCATGTCCCGCTGTTAAGTCGCTGATCGCCACCATTACTAGTAAAAATAAATAAAAAAATACATAAATACATCATGCTATATGATGCTAGATGCTATAACTTTTGTGCAAACCAATCAATAAACACTTTTTGGGATTTTTTTATTTATTTATTTATTTTTTTTTACAAAAAAATATGTTGCAGAATACATATTGGCCTAAACTACTGAAGAAATGTAATTTGTTACATTTATTGGATATGTTTTATTGCAGAAAGTAAAAAATATATATTTTTTATTTTCAAAATTTTTTTATTTTTTTGTTTAGAAAAACGCAAAAAGTAAAAACTGCAGAGGTGATCAAATACCACCAAAAGAAAATAAATATCACTTGTAGACAAACCTGCACTTTCAAGGCGGGGTCTGAGGAGGGACCAGGGGTGTGGCTGAAGGAGGGACCAGGGGCGGGGCCAGGGGTGAAGCTGAAGGGGGCCCCGTCAGGTAGGCTGTATGGGGCCCCATGATTTCTATCAGCGGCCCTGTCGGTGGGCAAAAGGGCGTACAGGTATGTCCCTTTAAGATGCAGTATTGTGGGCCCACCCACCACGCACTACGTGACCGCGGGTCCCGCGGACTCAATGTCCGCGATCATGTCACGGAGCAGAAGAACGGGGAGATGCCCGTAAAACAAGGCATTTCCCCATTCTGCCTAGTGACATGACAGAGATAACTGCTCCCTGTCATCGGGAGCAGTGATTGCCGTCATGTGAGTAGTAGGCCATCACCACCCCACGGTTAGAATCACTCCCTAGGACACACTTAACTCCTTGATCGCCCCCTAGTGTTTAACCCCTTCCCTGCCAGTGTCATTTATACAGTAATCAGTGCATTTTTATAGCACTGATCGCTGTATAAATGACAATGGTCCCAAAATAGTGTCAAAAGTGTCCGCCATAATGTCGCAGTCATGATAAAAATTGCAGATCGCCGCCATTACTAATAAAAAAATAATAATAAAAATGCCACAAAACTATCCCCCATTTCGTAGACGCTATAACTTTTTTGCAAACCAATCAATATGCTTATTTCAATTTTTTTTACCAAACATATGTAGAAGAATAAATATCGGCCTAAACTGAGGAAAAAAAATAGTTGTTTTATATATTTTTGGGGGATATTTATTATAGCAAAAAGTTAAAAAATATTGCTTTTTTTTCAAAATTGTTGCTCTTTTCTTGTTTTATAGCGTAAAAAATAAAAAACCACAGAGGTGATCAAATGCCATCAAAAGAAAGCTCTATTTGTGGGAAAAAAGGACGTCAATTGTGTTTGGGTGAAACGTCGCATCACTGCGCAATTGTCAGTTAAACCTACGCAGTGCCGAATCGCAAAAAGTACTCTGGTCAGGAAGGGGGTAAATCCTTCCGAGGCTGAAGTGGTTAAACATATTCCCAGAGTCACTGACCTGAAGCTAGCACAGCCTAAGCTATGGAGAATGTGTGTATCCATCAAAACCTAAGCACACAGAGACTCTACTTTGTACAGCAGCCCTTTTCAAGATGTTAGCAAACATCTTCAGCCAACCATTATCTGTGGGAGAAAAACCCTCAGGTGATACGAGAGTGTGCGTATGCCAAAACACTTTAGAAAAAAGGTGGTTCAGTGCCCAGATCATTCCAGCAGTTGAACGCTTGAGATGAAGTTTTAGAATACAAAAAGGCACACAATTTATTAGCACAAAAATATTTATTAGCATATATAAAAATACAACTGTAGCAGTTTTGAATTTAGGAATCCGGGGTTTCATAGTGCACAAATGCCCCTGCCAGTTGATTTAGCTAAAAGGTCCAACCACTGCTATTGCCCTTTGCGTGTCAATGAGATTAATCTAAACATAAAGTGGAATTCTTAGACAAGGGAACATAGTATGTACACTGCAAGATTGAGTAAAAGTGTCTGCTGTCCAATTTGGCATGGTCACCACTGATTGTAGTAGTAATCCACTTAGAAGACTGGAATACAATGTATTCATATATCTGACGATGGGGACTATCCAGAGCACAGAAAAACCTGGAGAGAGTAGTAATCATGACATCATGAAAAAAGACACAAACCAGAGTTAAGCCCTGTACACACGGGCCAAATGCAGGGCAACATCGAACGGTTCAATAAAAAACGGCCAACACTCGGCCCGTGTGTATGGGAGCCGGTCCAACAGAAGCCGGACGTTTTGCCGGTTGAACAGGCTGGAAAACCAGCAGATGACCAGCTCACGATCAGTGCTCTCAGCCAAAAGCTGAAAATGCTGACCAGAGTGTTCTGGCGAGGGGCCGTACCCCAACACAGCTCAGCGGGGGAGATCGCTGTACCAACGTCGGATCGTTAGTACAGTGGCTCCGGCCAGAGCTGACAGATTTAATGGGTTGAACGGAAGAAAAAAAAACTCAGTGTGTACCAGGCTTTATGCCCACTACACTAAATTGAAAAACCTAGGTCATACCTGCCAGTCACTTACCAAACTCCAGAGCTGAAAGCGTATGTTGTACCATTCCACTTTAAAATCGGCATAGACATTGAACAAATGAAGTCCAGCTTGATTTTTTTTCCCTGAACTTGCATGAAATTGATGAACAAAATATATAATGATCAGATTAGCACTATGAAGTTCATCTCCTTCTGCCTCACCATCATTCATCATCAAAATTTGCCGCAATATGTGACAAAGGTATCAGCAAAGGTTTAAAGTACAGTGTAAATCATGCTCTCCATACTGCTGAACCTGTGCTCTGCACTCAGAGGGTTACCTTTTATGCATTTCATTTTTAAAATTAAAGCAGTATTACATCCAAAACCAAAAATGTAATATATTGCAGCTTACCAATCATTAGATGTGGTAACTGCATTCAATTTATTTTTTAGGCTTTTTCCCCTCTGTTTTCACCTGGTGATCTGGCCAGTAACACATCTCCTGTATTAGAGTGCCCCCACATTGGAGGAAGAATTTGGATTTGAATGCACTAACATACTGAAGCCAAACTGCAATTATTGCTTTATAGGCAGTTTCAGAAACATATTTTTGTCCCTTTTGGGATAAACGTTTTACATGAATAAACGCTGATCATTGTTAAACACACCTATCAGTAGTAAATGGTTTGTCTCAACTGTCAAACACCTACATCTACAGGAGAGATTGTTCTGTTGAAAAAACAACAGAGACCTAATGGCAGGATCACCAGTTAAAAAGAAAAGAAAAAAGAAAATGAAGCCACCACATCTACGAATTAGTAAGCTGCAATAAATGTTTGCTTTTGGGTTTAATGCCACTTTAAAAATAATGCTTCTCACCTGTGCCATGCTGATTATTTCCTTTATACTATACAAAAAGGACCTGGGAAGCTTAAATGTGAATTCCTCAAAATAGGCATCCCTCTCAAATCATCAGTGCCCAACATGGACATGCTGCATTTATCCAAATGCAAAGCAAAAGTGAATGCTAAAAAACAAAGCACACACGGTTCAAAAATATCCAGGTAGGAGTTGAAAGATTTAAATCTTTTCAAACCACTTACCAACTGCAGGTCAAAAAAGGAGAATACAACACCCATGTATACAAACTTTTCTTTAAAAGAAGTATGGCCAAAGCTTTTTTGTACAGCATGGTTTCCTTGGGGCCAGATGCCCTGTGGCACATCTACACACATGCAGAATCCGGGGAGAGGGGGGGAGGGGGTGAGGGACACAAACATCATTGTCGCCTAGGCGAGAAAAGCTGAAATGCTCCTTTAAACAGCACAAAAAAAAAAAAACAAAAAAAAAAACAACCTCTTCTTAGATGAAATGTCAGGGGGAAGGAGGCAGGGAAATACGAGACTTAGCTTCGCGTGAAGGTCCACTTTAAATACATAGGTGTGAAAGGGTCCCAACACCAATATAACTGAGCCCTAAACTAACCCCTTGTACTGTGCTGTGAATTTCTCTCTTTTTCTTGAGTTTTACAAAAGAAAAAACACAGATAGGTGAAAAAAAAAAAAAGGGTCAAAAAAAAAAAAAAGGGACATTCCTGAGTTGTTTCTCGCAGCTTCACAAAGCAAAGATAGCACAAGTGATACAATGGGTGCAGCCTAATGCAACAAACACCAGTTCTTAAATAGAGACAATCAGAATACAGTTGTTCAATATTCTGGAATTACAGAGGCAAGGATTGAAGAAATATAAATCCAATGGTCCCAAATTGCATTAAACAATTGTGTTTTTTACCAAAGTTCGTAAGGGAGTTTATACAGCGCGAGGCTAGCATTAATCAATTGTATCCAAAAGTGTAATAGTGGGAGGAGAAGCTCCCCTCCATGTTAACAGAAGGGTCCTTCTAGCGTAAAAGGATACACAATAAGCATTTCTCATATTGGGTGATAGACAGGTCACCAAAAATAGCGAGCAAATGGGGCATGATATGCCAGGAAGGCCTAGGGTTGAGGAGACAAAGGCAATAACTTCAGACCAGAAGGCATGAAGAAGTGGGCAAAGAAATTAGACATGTCAACACAACACCTAAAACAATAAGTGTCTGGACATAGGCCAATTTTTGTAGTTTATCAGGTGTAAAGTGTCCATGGTGAAACAGCTTAAAGTGATTGGAAGGCCTCATGCCCACGGGCACTATATAAAAAAAAAAAAAAAAAAAAAATCAGCGTTTTGCATTGGCGTTTGGCCACGCTATCTTTTAGCAGCGTTTCTCTCCCTCTATACAAAAATCAGTGGTTCCCTATAGGAGCCCATTGATTTGAACAGACATTGCACCAGAAGTCGGATCGGATCATGATGATCAGTCTTGCAGTGTGACTTGTGTGCTGAGGATCTTGAAGGGGACCCCCCCCCGCCAAAAGAAAATAAAAAATTAACGGGACGATACCAGACCCTTCGGTCTGGTATGGATTTTAAGGGGAACCCCCACGCCAAAAAAATGGTGTCCCCCCCTGTAAGCCCCATTTAACAAGGGAGCCCCCAGATCACGGCCCCCCACCCTGGTATGGATTTTGGGGGGGACCCCTGCACCATATTTTGCGGGGGGTTCCCATTCAAGATCCTCAGCACACAAGTTGCACCGCAAGTCAGATCATCATGATCTGACTTCTCTTCAAATTAATAGGCTCCCATAGGGAAACACCTGACAAGGCTTAACGCTCTGTATACAGCGTTAAAGCGCATTTAACAGATTTTACTCGCTTCTATCATTTTTACAGCTCTAGTGCTGGGGCCAATTAATAATTGGACACTTACATGTCCCAGGGTCCAGCGATGCGGGGGAACGAAGCCCCGCTCGTCTCCCCCTCCTCTCTCCGACACCGGCATAGTCACTGTGGGCGCCTGGATGTGGCTTAAAAGCCGAGCACGCATGTGTGAGCCGCGCAGCGACTGGCTGGGCAATCATCTGGGACCTGTGACGTGTCCCAGATGATTGCAGAGAGGGAGGAGGGTGATCTCCCTTCCGGTGCCGCGGTGCGCCGGGAGGAAGTTGGAGCTGGAAGTGAAAGGCTGTGCTGGGGGGGGGGGGGGGGGGGGGGGGCGTGCCAGGACAAGTCTGATCATTCGAGAGCAGCCAGAGTTCCCAGCATAGCTAGCGAACTGACCACAGTGAGCTCTCCTGCCTAGTGTAGTCAGTTTTTACCGGGAAAGCAGAGGGACTTGACACAAAGGAAGCAATACAAAGAGAACAGGATACTTTTTCATACAAAGTACATGGTACAGCAGGCACATATCAAAAATTTGAAATGCTGGGGTAACAAACATTTTAAGTGGCATGATCTTATCTTTGGAGGAGATTACTAAAGTTTGGTATGTTCTTTCAAACCCTGGCCAGTCTAAGTCAGTGCTGTGTAGGTCCAAAGAAAGTGGGTCAATCGGTACCTTACATTTGTATCCAAGGTTAGTGCATAAGAGTACCGGGAAATCAATCCCTTACTGTTGGGTCTGTGTAACATTTTTTTCAAGGGGGGTAACCTATATCAGGTTAGTGAAGAAGCCAAATTGTGCCCTGATAGCATGATGGAGTTGGAAGTAGAAAAATAAAAAAAGTAAGCAGGGAGATCAAATTCCTCACACAACTGAGCAAAGGATTTTAAAAACCTGCAGGCATTTGATACCCCAGGTGAACCATCTGTGCATCTGGAACGGTACATAATTTGGAGAGGGAAGGGTTGGACCATTAGGGGAAATTAGGTGGACCATTGGACATGCATGAAGAATTTTTGAACACAAAAGTACAAGAAGAGTGTAGTGTTAAAGAGCAGGTCCATTCACCCCTGCAAAAAAAAAAAAAATTACCAGTAAAAAGGAACCCAGCAGTGGAGCATTACGGCTTCACGACGGGTCCCTACTGTGCATGCGCTAAACACCACTGCGCTCTCCTACTGGTCCGGCGGCAGGGGAAGGAGGAGGGAGCCGAGCCGCTTACATAATTTCACAGCAGCCCAGGCTCCCAAAAGTAGGAACAGGATATCGATAAATAGACAGGTATCCGCTCCGCCCCCCCCCCCCCCGCGCGCAAAGGTGCAAAATGTGGCACCGGGGGGGGTGGGGGGAAAAGTGAGCAGAAGTTCCACTTTTGGGAGGAACTCTGCTTTAAGTTGAGCAGTGATGATTCAAATGAAAAACTATGGCAGCGTGCTGTGAATTTCTATATCAAATCCTCACACTTGTGCAGACAGCTCTATGCCAAATGACAGCAACATTACGTCAAAAGCCAAAGCTAGTGATGTGCTAAAAACTGATCTCAGCTGAAAAGTTGGTCAATTAATTTGGTGTTTCCTGGGCAATTGCTGCAGCTCCCCTGATATTAGGCCAATTACAACCTGCTCAGGTGTTGTATGCATGGTTTCCTTTTTCAGTAGCCTAATTGTATATGCACTCTGTGATGGCCATCCAACTGTTAAAATCCAATTTAAATAGATAGTAATAACAACCTACAGCAGAAACCAAGGTGGTGTAAATATATAGGCTTAAGTAGGCTGCTATGCATCATATGGACGTTATTAACATTGCATTTCAAGTACAATGCAACTAAATATAGTAATGTTTCTCATGGAATATGAAGTCTGTACAGCTGCAGGATACATCTGCCTGCACTTCACAAATTAAAAAGGAAGCAAAGCATAGTTCTGTACTTGTTACTATGATGTTCCCTAAAAGTGAACAATTCATTTCTAAATTCCCTGAGGCATTTCCTTTGTAAGCAAAGATGGAAGCTGAAGTGTTGAAGACATCACTCTGCTAGGTAACTCCTGCAGAAAGGAGTACAATGCCTAGACAAGCTCAGTTATTTGAAGCTTCAGCTCAAAATAATCACCTATTCAGAGTATTCAGGACATGTCATGTAAGACAAAAATCTTCTCCACGCCAAATTACTCACACGGATTAATTATAAAACATCTTACGCCCATGTTTTTATGTCTCATCCCCAAATATATTAGCTAAAAGACGCTTTTGTAGCTATACTATCCTGTATGTATGATCACAGAAAGTTTCGTGTTTTTGCCTGCGGTGCAAGTTGAATCCAATTTGCAGTGCAATTTGTAAGAGCAGCAGCAGTGCGAGTTGATGAGGTTCAGATGCAATTCCAATGCGTTTTTCATGCAATTTGGATACAGCTGGGATCTCCCTCTCTCAAATCCCTTCTTCAGACTTTATAGCTATACTATATGGAGATAAAAAGTATTCATCTATATAGCAGGGTTCCTCAATTCAAGGCGCCAAACAGGTCATGTTTCAGGCTTTCCATTATTTTGCCAGGTGATTTGATCAGTTTCACTGCCTTAGTAATGACCACAGCTGTTTCATCTGAGGGAAATCCTGAAAACATGACCTGTTAGGGCACCTTGAGGACTGGAGTTGAGAAAGCTTGATATATAGTACCAGTTAAAGTGGACCTTCAACCTCAATGTCATGTTGCGCTGCCCTGTCTCCTCCTCCTTCCCTCTCTTTTAACCGCTTGCCGACCAGCCGCTGTCATTTTACTGCGGCAGGTCGGCACGATCCCACGAACCGTCGCAGCTATACATCGGCTCGCGGGAACGGGATAGCAGGCATGCACCCGCTGCACAGCAGGGGTGTTGATGCTCATGGCCAACGGTCGCGGTGACTGCCAGCCATGAGCGATCGCGAGCAAGGGAGGCAGAACAGGGACAAAAATGTGTCAAAAGTGTCTGATGTGTCCGCCATAATGTCAAAGTCCCGATAAAAATCACAGATCGCCACCATTACTAGTAAAAAAATGGGGATATTTTTTATAGCAAAAAGTACAAAATAGTGTTTTTTTTTCAAAATTGTTGCTTTTTTTGTTTATAGCACAAAAAAATGAAAAAACGCAGAGGCGATCAAATACCACCAAAAGAAAGCTCCATTTGTGGGGGAAAAAAAAAGGACGTAAATTTTGTTTGGGTGCAGCGATTTTACAGGTAAGCTGTTATAAAAATCCTATTTTCTTTATCGTACATCACGGGACACAGAGCCACAGTAATTTCTGTATGGGATGTCCCAGAGCAATGCTATCTGAGGGGAGGGGACACCAAAAAAGTAGGGTGCAATCAGACCCGAGGACCTATACTGCTGCCTGCAGCACACTGCACCCAGAGGCAATATCCTCATGCCTTCTTACATCCACCTGATAGAATCTGGTGAATGTATGGACTGAAGACCAAGTTGCGGCCTTGCAGATTTGAGCCATGGAGGCTTGGTGATGCACTGCCCACGAAGCACTAACAGCCCTGGTGGAGTGCACTTTGATTTGAAAGGTGGAACTTTCCTCTTCAAACCATAAGCTTGAATAATTACTTGCCAAATCCATTTGGCAATAGTGGATTTCGACACTGCCTGTCCTTTCCTAGGATGTTCCGGCAACACAAACAAAACATCTGTTTTCTGAATCTGAGCAGTCGCCTTCAAACAGATTTTGACTGCTCTCACTACATCCAAAGAATTTAGTGACTTTTTCTTCCATAGAACAGGGTTCTGGGAAATATAGGTAGAACAAAATCCTGGTTTAGATGAAAACCTCAAACCAGCTTTGGCAGAAAGTTAGGATGAGGTCGCAATACTACTCTATCCTTGTGAATGATTAAACATGGCTCTTTACAAGAAAGAGCCACCAACTCTGATACCCTTCTTGCAGAAGAAATGGCTACCAGAAAAACTAGCTTCCTTGTCAAAAGGACCCAGGAAATATGTTGTATCGGCTCAAAAGGCTGTTTCTGTAATGCCGACAGAACTAAATTTAAGTCCCAAGGGTTCAGGGGTGCTCTAACCGGTGGATTAAGCCACGTTACCCCCTGTATAAAGCTTCGGACCAAAGAATGCGAAGCAAGCGGACGTTGAAACAATACCGATAAGGCAGAGGGGACCATTTCCCCGGGAACAACGGCTGGCGACTTAAGTAGTCCACCTGCCAGTTCTCTACCCCTGGAATGAAGATTGCCGATATGCACAGCACATGCTTTTCTGCACAGGTTAGGATATGGTTTTAGATCTCCCTGGGCTTCCCGAATCTCTAGAAAGTTGGAATGTTGATGGGCAAGGTCCTTTCGGTTCTGGACCATTTCCCTTGGACAGACGCCTCTTCGAGGACTGCTCCCCAACCCGAAAGCCTGGCATCTGTTACCACCTTCCAGGTTCCTCTGCTTGAGGATCCTGGGTGGTAGAAGGGGACCTAATGCATTTTCTTCCACTCTGTGAAGATGCGATTACAGCTGCTAACCTTTCCTCCAATCCAATCATAGCCGAGGAGAAAACACCCTCAGTTATATAGACAGGGGCTGAAATGTCTGAAGCAATTGCAGCCCCTGACGACCCTGATGACTCACTCTGACCAGCCTCCCTAGGCCTTTCAGGGGGGGTGGTGTTGCAGAGGGGGTTCCTTAGAGCCTGAGGGCGACCCCTTTATGGTCTTGTCTTTTGAGGTATTTGTACCTCTCCCTCTGGTCATAGTGCTGAGCACAAATGTAGGAGGTACTACCAAAAAAATGCACCCACTGCTGAGCAATAGTCCAGCAACTGCCGCTGCTATTAATGCTCAGCCTGATGCTAAGTAAACGTCCCCTGGGAATGCCTGTGTCAGCAACACTCATATGCCTCCCGTCTGCTCCGTGTCCCTCCTTCAGCTGTATGCACCTGAAAAAAGTGCACTTTATAGTTTTATACAATGTAAATGGTGATAAGACAATATTAAAAACTGGGTAAACACAACCCTTTCTAAGAGTCGGGTACTGTCCCTTTAAAATATTGCAGCAGCGCTAAATTCAGTCCTTTTTAAATTACAATAAAACGAGTTCATAAAAGATATCGTGATGACCCGGAATCAAGTCTATAATGGTGCAGTGATAAAATTCTTGCGATACAGTGACACAGCTTCCACCGAATGATTGCTTTTTCACCACGTGCAGCTCACACTCCCCTTTGGGGATGCACTCACCAGAATTACGATCAATATGCGCATTTCAATCAAATCGCCTGCACTCTGCCATCTCCTCAGCACGTCCACCTTTCCACCTCCTGCAGGTACCAGAGAAGATCCACTCCAACCCAGCATATGGAGAAACAAATGGTGCGGATAGCGTAGTACAGTTTGATAAAATATGCTTTATTAACCATTCAAAATTCCCCCGGCTGGAGCGCACTCTGGAGCCTCCAGAGTGCGCTCCAGCCGGACCAAGCGAACCAGGAAGTGGAGGCTCCATTCTACACATCGCTGTGGCGCTCAGTTTCCGGTGGTCGGAGGTCCTTTTCAGGCAGAGTGTACTCTTCTTTACCATACAAAGCGTTTTTTCATTGTTTTTGTGGTACGCAGATATTAAAAGGGGGGAATTTTGAATGGTTAATAAAGCATATTTTATCAAACTGTACTACGCTATCCGCACCATTTGTTTCTCCATATGCTGGGTTGGAGTGGATCTTCTCTGGTACCTGCAGGAGGTGGAAAGGTGGACGTGCTGAGGAGATGGCAGAGTGCAGGGGATTTGATTGAAATGCGCATATTGATCGTAATTCTGGTGAGTGCATCCCCAAAGGGGAGTGTGAGCTGCACGTGGTGAAAAAGCAATCAATCATTCGGTGGAAGCTGTGTCACTGTATCGCAAGAATTTTATCACTGCACCATTATAGACTTGATTCCGGGTCATCACGATATCTTTTATGAACTCTTTTTATTGTAATTTAAAAAGGACTGAATTTAGCGCTGCTGCAATATTTTAAAGGGACAGTACCCGACTCTTAGAAAGGGTTGTGTTTACCCAGTTTTTAATATTGTCTTATCACCATTTACATTGTATTTTATAGTAGCTGCTTTTATAACATCGATAGTCACTATTTTGATGCTTATACTTGTGCATTAATCATCTAAACTTGAACGATTAGAATCCAAGAGCGCGGAGTGATAGTCCCAAGGGCGGCAATTTTTGGTACCATCCTTTTCACATTATAGTTTTATACAGCCCGCTCTGTGGACGCCGAATCATGCCGATGCCGCGTTAAGCCCCCCCCCCCCCCATTTCTCTGACCTCCCACTGCGCCCCCCCCCCCCATCTTTTTCAAAAAAGCCTGTTTTCCCACACGAGCGGGCTCCGATCTGGCCAAATCACATGTGGAGGGGGGGGGGGGGGCTGGAGTGGAGTGGAGGAGATGAGGAGAGCTGCTAGACGGAGAACCACCGTAATGGCGGCGGCAGCGGGAGTGGTGCAGCATACCGCCGACTGGCCCATGCTCCTTCTGCCTCCTGGAGAGAAGCTGTCCAGGTGGGGGACATTCAAGAGAAAAAGCCCCCCTTCCCACATCTTACCTGGGGCTTGGGTTGGAGGAAGCGTGCAGTTTGAATGACACCGAGCGAGACTGACAAGCATGGAACAGGTATGTGCTCTTGACAGCCCCCGGTGGCGACTTTAGGCATAACAACATTTACTTTACAAAAAGGAGAAAACCCACAAGAATTAGAAAGAAAAATGTCTTAGGAATCTCCATTACCTTATCCAGCTGCAGGGTTCTGTAGTAAACCAGACAGACCCAATCTTCACCACTCGTGGTGGGCTCCGTTAAAAAAACCTTCAGGGACCGGGCCCCTTTTTAATCGGGGGATCCACACCCCTGGGCCTGTAAAGCACCCCACCAGGAATATGGCTGAAAAAAAAAAAATCAAAGCCCTGGATCCTGGGGTCCAGCTCTCTAAAAAAAGGAGTGTTACAGGCAACACCTTCTTTCTTCTGCTACGAGGCCCGGGTACCATTCAATTCGGCCTGAAAAGATACTTTGAATGGATTCATTTGCATGGCTTGCCCCAGCTCAGCACAGCACATCTTTACTCGTGATAAACACCTGAGCCACTGGCGAAAAAACTAGGGTGTGCCAGTGTCCATCACCTGAAGGTGCCATATAACCCATACAGTAATTACTGTGGCTCTGTGTCCCATGATGAATGATAAAGAAAACAGAAGAGTTGCAGCTTGCCGGAACTTATGGTAACACATAACCACACATTGTGGTGTGCTGCTTTGCTAAAGATGGTGCGTGTTTGTATTCTGGTCTACTCTGGTTGGCAGCCAATTCAAATGAATGGGCTGTCTTAGTGCCAGAAAAGAAGGATGTGAAGGGACCTTCACTGACCTCCTTTAGGAAATGCTAGTTTGCCAGCTATCTATGCCTTCACGAGACACCATCTGGAACAATCATGCAAATCGGGAAGCAAGAGTGAATTCCTACATGTTCCAGGTTAAGGACTAAGGCCTCTTTCACACGGGGCGGATCAGTGCTGATCCGCCCCGTGGATATCCGCTTGCTCAGCGGGGATCGCCGGAGCGATCTCCGCTGAGCAGGAAGATGACAAGTCCGTCTCTGCACACTGCGCAGGGACAGACCTGTCAGAGTGCCGCTCTTCCCTATGGGAGATCGGGTGATGACGGACCGTAGAGTCCATCGTCATCCAATCCGATGACGGATGGAAAAATAGCTTTTTCCTCCGTCACACTTTTTCGGATCGGATGTCAGCGGACATGTCACCGCTGACATCCGATGCTCCATAGACCTCTATGGAGCATCCGTTCAGGTCCGCCTGAAAAACTGACAGGCGGATCTGAACGGATCGGCCGTGTGAAAGAGGCCTAAAAAATAATTTTAAGGGGAGGATAGTAATGCAGCATCCATACTTCCTTGTTATGGTTTTGCTGTATGTGTATCAGTCAAATATATTATTTACTTTTGGATAGACTGCAGAAGGGTTAGGATCGTGTTTTTACTGCTCTATTTGACCCTGCCCAGGTGATTTCCCCTCTTTCTGTTCCAATGACAATGTCACCAGGAAAAAAGTAAGAGGGAAAATCTCCATAATGGACATAGAAAGCAACAAAAACATTTTTTTAGCATAGAAGGAGGCCAGAACTTCCAACAGTTTACATAAGGAACATTACATTTTAATCCACAGAAAAGGAAACATTTTTTCACTGCATCAAATTAAATAAATAGATCACCTAAATTGCAAAGAAAAATGCACTGGGTTTTTGTGGTTTTTACTTATTAGAAGGCAGGAAGATCTTTCTAGAACTGATAATAATGCCAGCCATTTCTATGGTCCATCTGCCTAATGTAGGTGCAAATAAATGGGTCCATTGGCAGCTGCTATTATGAATTTACACGTCGCTTAAATACTGTTGATCAAAATCTAAAGTCATACCAAGCAAAGGCGTGGTGTATAGTAATCTGTCTGGTCTGGCTTTTCCCTCTGAGTGTGCAAAACACAAAGCCCTAACGAGGGCATAAAACTGCATGTCGCACCCAATGCACCTGTTTTATGTCGTTTTACAAAGCTGCCAAGTAACATGATTTTATCTGGATAAATCTTTCCTCTATGCGACTTTAAAACGAATTAAAAGGAAGTCTATCAATTTACTTTCATTTTACATGAGCATTGTAATAACATTACAAACAATATCGAATTTACCAATCCAATAGAAGTTTACTTGAAAAAAAATCTGCCTGTCTGCTGGCCATCTCTTTCCACAACTTCCTGGATTTTTTCAATGCTTTGCAACTTCTCCTTTGCTATTTTATTTTCAGTTTCTAGCGACTATATATCCCACGGTCCAAAAATTGAAGGTCATGGGAACACAACAAAGTAAAAAGATAGGTACCCGACTATTAATATACAGGACGGGTGTAGTCAAAAATACTGCATTCATAAAGAAAAAAAGAAAAAAGAAAAAAGGACATGTAATTTACCGCTTTGAAACTTATTGCGCATATACAATGCAAAAAGTAATCAGCATCACACACCCTTGCGTGCCCCCCACTCGTCCCCTTCATCTATAAAAACACTGCCTAATGGATCCTCCCAACATCCTACCCAAATGCATTCCGAAGCTGAAAAGGGAAACAGTCCCCCAGTGGGAGCTGGGAAGAACCCAACCCACACTAAACCCCCTAACCTCCCCAAATTCCCATTATTATAGGTGCATGCCAATAATTGCCCTGCAAGGGTGCTGATGAGGCCAGCACCCCACCTTAAAACAATGGGTGAATGGGGTGCAGCGACCAGAGGGCCAATGCTGACAAAGCTAACTTCCATCAATCTATCTCAATTGGCACTGCAAATAACTACACAGTCTCAATGTGCATGTATCCAGTCATGGTCATCCTCAGCCATATCCCACCAGGGGTTTTTAGATCTTGGTATAGTTGGAGTAGTACAACAGTATGGGATTGTACGCAAAGTCTATAGATCAACAAGATGCTGTGAGGAGCCGTAGCTTCCTACTGCTGAATAGCCAGTATGACAGTCTATGACAATTCATAGGTTACAGGAATGAGTTAATGCCGGAACTGAGCATGCTACAACTGCTAGCAAGGATGGTAAAAGGAGCACATAAGCCATCGTTTTGACACTTGGTCCTTAAATCCGGGCTGGGTTCAATATGGATTGAACTCCCCAAGGAGCGCTTCAGGTCTGGCGTCTGGCCTGCTATAGATGGGGGGGGGGGGGTCCCGTGCCAGATGGGTAACCATCTCCCTACATATACAGTGCCTTGAAAATGTATCCATACCCCTTAAAATTTCCACATTCTGTCATGTTACAACCAAAAACTTAAAATGTTTTTTATTGGGATTTTATGTGGTAGATCAACACAAAGTGGCACATAATTGTTAAGTGGAAGGAAAATGATAAATGGTTTTCAATTTTTTTTTTTTACAAATAAACATCTGAAAAGTGTGGCATGCATTTGTATCCAGCTCCCTTTACTCTGATACCTGAACTAAAATCTAGTGGAACCAATTGCCTTTAGAATTTTATTAGACTTTATTAAACTTTATTAGTAAATAGAGTTCACCTGTGTGTAATGTAATCTCAGTATACAGCTGTTCTGTGAAGCCTTCAGGAGGTTTGTTAGAGAACATTAGTGAACAAAGAGCATCATGAAGGCAAAGGAACACACAACTGAAATGAAAAGCAAAGAGACACACCACTCCAGGTGAGTAGATCAAGCTATGGCTAGATGGGGCGGAAGCCTCCGTGTGGGTGCACACCTCGGCTTGCCTGCCGTATTCAGCCAATATGAAGAAAATGTGGGGCTATTGGCACAGATTTCCATATCTTCTGGGAATGAGTTTGTTTTGGGTCCAGATCCAAGATCTTTTGCAGAATTCATTGAACAACCTTATACCTCTGAACCCTATACTCTATCTATTGGGTCTTCCTTTTTCAGGTATTTCTAAAGCTTCAGGGAGATTAAGGTCTTTTTTTATTGGCTGCAAAACGGGTTATAACTAGATGTTGGTTGTCCACATCTCCCCCATACTCATTCACAATTTCGCTCTACAGTGACAGATATCCAAAGGATGGAACTTTTGACTGCATTGATTGATGGTTCACTCCCACGATTTTATAAGATTTGGAAGGTATGGGATGAATCTGAGTATTCCCATGAACCGATTCATACGATGGCTTAGATAATTGTCCGGTACACAATTCACGTTATAATTCCGGTAACAGCTGTGATTTTTGTTTCGCTCCTCATGGTGCTATTCTGCTTTATATTGTTTTAAAGTTCTTTGATGTTTTACCTCCGTTTTATTACTTTGCATGGTATAGTACATTTGTGTAACTAAAATAAAGATAGAAAGTTTCACTCTGATTATACCATGCACTTAAGACTTCACATTCATATGTATATGTTATACCCCCTTTATGTTGAAATGTCTTATTCTTCTTATCACTTTGTATGATGTATAAAACTGCTATAAACAATAAAAAATAAAAAAATGGAAAGGACTGTAAACCTACCAAGACATAGCCATCCACCTAAACTGACAGGCCGGACAAGAAGAGCATTATTCAGAAAAGCAGCCAAGAGGCCCATGGTAACTCCAGAGGAGCTGCAGAGAGCCACAGCTCAGGTGGGAGAATCTGTCCACAGGATAACCATTAGCTGTGCACTCCACAAATCTGGCCTTAATGGAAGAGTGGCAAAGAGGAAAGCCATTGTTGAAAGAAAGCCATAAGAAGTCCAGTTGGCGAGAAGCCATGTGGGGGACACAGCAAACATGTGGAAGAAGGTGCTTTAGTCAGATGAGACCAAAATTAACGTTTTGGCCTAAAAGCAAAACGCTATGTGTGGCAGAAAACTAACAATGCACATTACCCTGAATACACCATCCCCATCATGATATGTGGTGGCAGCATCATGTTGTGCAGATGCTTTTCTTCAGCAGGGTCAAGCTAGCTGGTCAGAGTTGATGGGAAGATGGATGGAGCCAAATACAGGGCAATCTTAGAAGAAAACTTGTTAGTCTGCAAAAGACTTGAGACTGGGGCAGAGGTTCACCTTCCAGCAGGAAAACAACCCTAAACATACAGCCAGGAGCTACAACTGAATGGTTTAGCTGAATCCAAACCTAAATCCAATTGAGAATCTGTGGCAATTCTAGAAAATTGCTGTTCACAGACACTTTCCATCCAATCTGACAGAGCTTGAGCTATTTTGCAAAGAAGAAATGGGCAATAATGTCACTCTAGATGTTCAAAGCCGGTAAAGGCATCACAAAAAAGACTTGCAGCTGAAATTGCAGCGAAAGATGGTTCTACAAAAGTATTGACTTGGGGGGGCTGAATACAAATGCACGCCATACTTTTCAGATATTTGTAAAAAAATTAAAATAAATTAAAACCATTTATCATTTTCCTTCCACTTCACAATTATATGCCACTGTGTGTTGGTCTATCACATAAAATACATTTAATTTTTGGTTGTAACATGACAAAATGTGGAAAATGTCAAGAGGTATTAATACTTTATCAAGGCACTGTATCTGTGGAGGGAAAGGTAGGTTAGACTGGGCCAGAGGAAAATGGAAAGTAGGTTGGGTCAGACGAAAACTTGGACTGGGGAGGCAATAAGAAGTGAAATGAAATCCGCTCTTGCAGAGTTGTCACCAGAACAGATTGCCCCTTTGGAAGATTTACCTGCACCTTCTACTCTAATGGCAACTGGTAAGTTTAGCGTTGCATCGATAAGAGTATCCTTCAGCAGTTGTATGGGTCTCTTCTGTATGGGTCTACCGGATTTAGGTTCATATGAATACGTTTATCTTTCTCTGGCAGTACCTTTGTGGCTTTGAACACATACCATTATTTTTAGGGTTAAGATTACTTTATCTTATATTCTGTTTTTAGAGGTCTGTATATTAAAGTTGGTTCATTTGGAAAATCCCTGATTTTGATGCGGATTCCTGCGTGGGAATACCTGTTCCGAAGTCATCATCTGGTGTAGGTGTCTCATTATCTATGAGTAAGCACCTATAAGCGATGTGAAACGCATCAGCCATTCTGTTCCTGTACCTCCTGTGACCATATAGATTTTAATGGATTTAAATAAAGGTGTTGTATAGGAGTGCTGCCCTCCAGCATTTCTTTGCTCTCTTGCTGACACTAAGCATTTGCATGTACTTAAACAAATGCGCCGATACTTGAAACCGACACCTTTGGGGTGCGATTTGAGCCCATACAAAATGAATGGGCTCAAACCGCACTTGAAAGAAACGCATGTGATTTGAAAAGGGATGCGGTGTGATTGCTGTCCAAATCACATGTGGCTTCCCCCACTGCTCCTGTGTGAACCTAGGCGAGTCATAGTGACTTCAGCCTGGGTTCACACAGGAGTGGTGCAGAAAACCGCATGCAATTCGGACAGGAATCGCACCGCATTCCTGTCCAAATCGCATGAGATTCTTTGAGGTGCGATTTGAGCCCATTCATTTTGTATGGGCTCAAATCGTACCACAAAAGGTATTGGCGAGTACTTGACCGAAAGTATCTGTACTCACCGGTTAATTGGTATCGGTGCAAATCTAGCCAAGTTAAATTAACTGTTAAATTTATTAGAATTCCATCACACTATGTCCCATGAACAATGGTCACCAACACAGACAGTCAGTCAAACCTAACAGAGGTTCAAACCATTTCCCAATATATCCAAAAGTATTTAAAAAAGTTAGAAATACACTTTAAGGCCTCTTGCACAATGCAACTTAAAATTGCTCAGTGCAGCGTTTTTTTTTTCACTGATCTAAAATGCAGCCTATTATTTACAATGTGCCTGTATACACAGGTGAGTAAGCAAATGCTGCTTAAAAAAAAAAAAAAAAAAAAAAAAAAAAAGAAGAAATAATAAAATGGAACAGAAAAAAATAAAAATAAAAATCATCATTTCCGGTTATACTCGCAAATACTCATGATTACGTGCAAATACGCGCAAATGCAAGGCTTCCTGCTTGTGTGTGCATACTCTCAAATACGCGCAATATACACGCAAGTGATATCCAGCCCATCCTGATGCTCATACATCAGTACAGTGTGCAAAGGCCTAAACTTAACTCCACCTGACTACATCTAGTAGTCACTATCATTATGAATATGTTCAACTTTGAAAGCCCAACTCCAGCCAAAATGTTTTATTGCATTTTGTAACAAGCAGAGAATGGTTAGAATTTCTGCTGGGTTCTTACTGCCTTCAGTTCAAAACACGTTTTACTAGAGAATGGAAAATTTGGATTTTGTACAATACTAATTTTGTATTTTCTACCCCAGTGACAACCACACCTCTTAATTCTCATTTGGGCATCACAGGGGCAGGAAGTGAAGGAAAATCTCCCCATTTCAAACTCCCCCCCCCCCCCCCCCCCCCCCCCCCCAAAAAAAAAAATAAAAAATAAATAAAAGAAATGGAGTTTGACTCTAATGCAACAAGAAGATAAAGTATCCCATTTTATCATAATAGGAAACTTATGTAAGCATACTGATATTTCTTTTCTGAAACACTTTACTATTTAAAAAAACAAACAAAAGATGAACATTTGCCAAGTAGTGGGGTATGAAAGTGTGTAGGAATGGGATGCAATGTTACTCTTATATGAGTGACAGCAACAGGCTATAGACACTATCAGGAAGTGACTTCATGACACTTTGCCATTTCCTGTTGCACATCCGGTAAAACCTTTTGTCGAAAAAAAATAAAAAAAAAAGACAGTCAGTCAATTTCGAAATGGGTAACAAGTAGAATAGCTAAAATTGTATATAGTTATCCATTTCCAATATCTTTGAATACAACATCATGTATCACTGTACAAAATGTTAAAAGACTAAATCAGTATACACATTTACACAGTTTCCTCAGTATTTAAAAAAACAAAACAATCAAATGTTTTATTAATTTCACTAAATCTAAAGCACGCAGATTACTAGTGATGAGGAAAACAAAAAAAGACATTTGGTTTAAGACACAAGCAGATTTGTACTAAAGCTGGCTTTTAGATTAGAACATTAGGCTTTCTAAGACAAATGTACAGCCAGACATAAGGAACAGTGCTATCTGTACCTGCCATCTTCCTGTTTATACACTGGGTACAGAAACATCTGCATAGTTAGTGTGGCTGAAGGCACTGCCAAGAGATACATCCTTTGCTGCCGGAAATGTATGCAATCTGTCACACTTTCCAACAAGTTCTTTTTTTCCTGTGTTATTGCACCTATTGTACTTTGTAAACCAAATCGTCATCCTTTCAACGTTAGGTTTGCAATATGTGTAAATCCAAAAATATATTATAGATTTACACATATTGTAAATCTATAATATAGATATAATTTTATTATATCTTTTTATGTGACAACACTGAAGAAATAACACTTTGCTACAATTTAAAGTAGTGAGCGTACAGCTTGTATAACAGTGTCAATTTGCTGTCCCCTCAAAACAACAAACAGCCATTAATGTCTAAACCGCTGGCAACAAAAGTGAAAGTGTCCAACTTGGGCCCAAAGTGTCAATATTCTGTGTGGCCGCTATTAATTCTGCAGCACTGCCGTAACCCTCATTTGACGGAGCGATCACGTGGTAAACGGCCGCTATCAGCGGCCGTTTACCATGATCCGTGATGCGCCGGGTCCTTGGAACCCGGCAGTCACAGATGCTCCCGAGTGCGCGCCCCAGGGGGGGCGCGGGAGCAAGTTTCTGGGAGGATGTCCGAAGGCGCTGTAGCTGTCTTTCGGCTATGGCCCGGTCGGCATGTGGTTAATGAAAGATGCAAGGGTCTGTCAGGAGTCCAGAAACGCATTGACCTTTTATACACACACACTAATTACAAGCAAACAGATCACAGATGAGGATGGTTACCTTTAATAGCCATTGAAACCCTTTGTGTCAACTTGTTTGCATGTTACCAGGGTATGTCAACTTTTGATCTGGGTCATTTGGATAGTTGATTGATAATAAACGGCTACATACATACACACATACATATACATACACACTTAGTCCGTAGGGTTCAATATTGAGTTTGCCTACCCTTTTCAGCTATAACACTATAACAGCTTCAACTCTTCTGGGCAGGCTGTCCACAATGTTTAGGAGTGTGTCTATGGGAAGGTTTGACCATTCTTCCAAAAGTGCATTTGTGAGTTCAGGCTCCGACGTGGATGAGGAGGCCTAGCATCCTAGCATTAAAGCTGAGACTGCAAGCCAGGCCTTCTCGTCCACATCAGTGCCTGACCCCACAAAATGCACTTCTGGAAGAATGGTCAAACATTCCCATAGACACACTCCTAAACCTTGTGGACAGCCTTCCCAGAAGAGTTAAAGCGGTTATAGCTGCAAAGGGTGGGCCAACTCAATATTGAACCCTATGGACTAAGTTTGTGTGCGTGTAATATAGTGTGTGTTTGTGCCTCAAATCCTGGATGTTTAGATCAGGGCTCTGTGGGGGCCAAACCATCACTTCCAGGGCCCCTTGTTCTTTACACTGAAGATAGTTCTTAAAAAGTGGTAGTAAAGTCAGCTTTGATTTTTACCTACAGGTAAGCCTATAATAAAGGCTTACCAGTAGGTAAAATGAATTCGGGCCGAAACAACTAATCGATTATGAAATTAAGCGATTACTATTTTCATAATCATTTAAAAAAAAAAAAAAATAGCTCTTTATAGTACAAAAACAGCAAATAATCGCTACTGTAAATATTACTTGAACAAGAAGTTTTCTATTATTTTTAAATATTCCTGTCACTGTGGTTGAAAGCAAAAGTTGATTTTACCCCACTAATGATTAGACAATCGAATGAACGTTCTTAAAAAAAAAGTCTTTTTTTTTTTTGAAGGAAGACATTGTTTGTTTTTGTATGGCCAGCATATAATATATTACAGTTCTATTTGAAAATCTGCAACACAGTCTAACTTTTTTCTTTAAATAAAAAAAAATTTGATCTGTGTCTGATATTTACCAGCTTCAAACTCTAATAGTATATACAGAGTGGATTCGAGATTTTGCTCCCTAACCATATACTGTAGTTGGTTATTTATATTTACCACTGCATAGAGATATTTAAGAATAGATTGCCTGTTTTTTTAAGGTTATTAACCGATTAAATCAATATAATAAATTGGCCAACTAATCGATTATGAAAATAATTGTTAGTTGCAGCCCTAAAATGAATGAATCACCATTTAGCAGATATTCACACTGGATGCAGCCAGTGATGTCACCGGAGCATGTGCTCTGAAGGTCCAGCATACCATACCATGCAACCGAGGGCTCCCACACTCATACGCAGAAGTCATTGCGGCTCCGGCCACTCACACAGCCGGAGTCCGCAAACCTGGAAGGAAGACCGGGGCAAGAAGGAAGCCCTGTCAGCATGCCAATGGAGGGTTTGGTAAGTATTTATCTAAAGTAAGTGGTTAAGTATTTATCCAAGTATCTAAGGTAAGTATTTCATACTAACACATAGTTGTCTTAAAGGGGAAAGTTTTTTTCCTCTTTTACTGCAGTTGTTTACAACCACTTTAATGACATTGGCTGCATGTTTGGGATTGTTGTCCTGCTGCAGAATAAATTTGGGACTAATGGCACACCTCCATGATCGTATGGCACGATGAAGTATCTGCATAAAGAAGTAGATTGCTGAGTCCTAAGGTGGCAATCTAAAAAACACCTAAAATATGTCTGGGTGCCACATCCTACATATATGTCAAGAATTTACTTTTTTCAATAGGAAAAAAGAAAGAAAAATGGACTTTATAGGCACTTGTTAGAGAATTTTTTATACAAAATGTATTGAAAAGATATATGACAAAAACACTTATTACAAAATAAACAATCACACAAATATTGACATAGACAATACTTGGAACTATTTAAAAGGGAAAAGATCCGAGAGACTCCCCCTATGGGTTTGCAGTACCACTACGCGATTCGCTGAACGTGGGAATGGTGTGTGTAAACCTTGCACCATGTAGCGTTCCCACTGGAGTGTGGACTGGCCCGGAGAGGGGTGGTCGTCGGTCCTGCCGATTAAAAGAAGGAACTTGTGCTCAACATGTTTCGCGACTACTAGGGCGCTTCCTCAGGAGCTTTCGTTCTAATTAGAAAGACATTTTGTTACTTAGTGCAGCATTAATACATCTGTAATAATTAAACAATTTTCACAGTCATTTATATAGACACTTACTGATGCAGTGCCCAACAAGAAAACCCTCCACTCTCTCTCACGCAGACGGATTCCAACCAGGCTCCATGTGCATACACCAGATGGAAAAGGGGGGGATTAGGACACCACTGAGCCACCAAAGAATAGTGTCCCAACCTCTAATGGGTATACTCACTAAAAGTGAGACCCTAAAGGCCGGACACTGCTGTGCAGAATAGGTTACGGGGACATAACCGGTGACTAAGGGTAGATATAAACAATAAATGTATTAGTAAAGATAATGATAGGTTTGTATCCAAAAAGGTACTTAGTTAAGAACTTATGTTGTCACTATAAATAGGTCACCAATGTACTCACTAGGATAGAAGATAATGATAGGAAGTATAATTGACCCCGTAGGCACTTCGTGGAATATAGACAGCTGACCGTGGTGCTCAAAGGGAAAATCCGCACTCTGAGGAATATATACAATATATATGAAGGCATATAAGAGCGTATGGTATTTATATAAACCTATAGGGTCTGCATATTGAAACAGCATATTTAGTCAATATATATGTGTGCCATATACCTCCATGGGAGGGAAAAAAGGGGGCTTATTGGAAATATTGGAGTTAAAAAAGCGTATATAGATGTACATGAAATGCCATTAATAGGCGTATATAATACAATTGTAGACTACAAACGGTAAAAGGGTATCCCAGAGACCTGATCTGAAAAATATGGACTGCCCGGTAATTAAATTCCCTGGACTATTCCTATAAAATTTGGAGCATAAAGACAGCTGAGTTAAATACCTGGCGGTGATGATCAATGCCGAAGGGACTGGTGCAATTGGAGATATTGCGGCTGCCACACCAGTGCTCGGTCGTTCCTCCCCTGGGACATCTGTGGGGAGGAACGGCTGTTTGGCCGCTTTTATGTCCCGTTCGGGTGACGTCCGACGTGCACCCGAACCAGCCTGACAGTCATCTAGAAGCGCCGGGGATGCGTGCGCATCAGGAGGGAACATGATGCGCAGCGCTGGTCTCCCTAGTGCAGACGACGTGACGGAGGGCGTTGCTAAGCAACGCCGTCCTAGCCGCATACATCCAATGCCGTACATCCCGCAAAGCCCCCGAGAGTATCGGGAGGAGGGGATGACACACAGCAAGGACGTCATGCTCCCTCCTGATGCGCACGCATCCCCGGCGCTTCTAGATGACTGTCAGGCTGGTTCGGGTGCACGTCGGACGTGCTCTGACGTCTCCCGAACGGGACATAAAAGCGGCCAAACGGCCGCTCCTCCCCACAGATGTCCCAGGGGAGGAACGACCGAGCACTGGTGTGGCAGCCGCAATATCTACAATTGCACCAGTCCCTTAGGCATTGATCATCACCGCCAGGTATTTAACTCAGCTGTCTTTATGCTCCAAATTTTATAGGAATAGTCCAGGGAATTTAATTACCGGGCAGTCCATATTTTTCAGATCAGGTCTCTGGGATACCCTTTTAGCGTTTGTAGTCTACAATTGTATTATATACGCCTATGGCATTTCATGTACATCTATATACGCTTTTTTAACTCCAATATTTCCAATAAGCCCCCTTTTTTCCCTCCCATGGAGGTATATGGCACACATATATATTGAATAAATATGCTGTTTCAATATGCAGACCCTATAGGTTTATATAAATACCATACGCTCTTATATGCCTTCATATATATTATATATATTCCTCAGAGTGCGGATTTTCCCTTTGAGCACCACGGTCAGCTGTCTATATTCCACGAAGTGCCTACGGGGTCAATTATACTTCCTATCATTATCTTCTATCCTAGTGAGTACATTGGTGACCTATTTATAGTGACAACATAAGTTCTTAACTAAGCACCTTTTTGGATACAAACATATCATTATCTTTACTAATACATTTATTGTTTATATCTACCCTTAGTTACCGGTTATGTCCCCGTAACCTATTCTGCACAGCAGTGTCCGGCCTTTAGGGTCTTACTTTTAGTGAGGACACCCATTAGAGGTTGGGACACTATTCTTTGGTGGCTCAGTGGTGTCCTAATCCCCCCCTTTTCCATCTGGTGTATGCACATGGAGCCTGGTTGGAATCCGTCTGCGTGAGAGAGAGTGGAGGGTTTTCTTGTTGGGCACTGCATCAGTAAGTGTCTATATAAATGACTGTGAAAATTGTTTAATTATTACAGATGTATTAATGCTGCACTAAGTAACAAAATGTCTTTCTAATTAGAACGAAAGCTCCTGAGGAAGCGACCTAGTAGTCGCGAAACATGTTGAGCACAAGTTCCTTCTTTTAATCGGCAGGACCGACGACCACCCCTCTCCGGACCAGTCCACACTCCAGTGGGAACGCTACATGGTGCAAGGTTTACACACACCATTCCCACGTTCAGCGAATCACGTAGTGGTACTGCAAACCCATAGGGGGAGTCTCTCGGATCTTTTCCCTTTTAAATAGTTCCAAGTATTGTCTATGTCAATATTTGTGTGATTGTTTATTTTGTAATAAGTGTTTTTGTCATATATCTTTTCAATACATTTTGTATAAAAAATTCTCTAACAAGTGCCTATAAAGTCCATTTTTCTTTCTTTTTTCCTATTGAAAAAAGTAAATTCTTGACAAGATGAAGTATCTGCCTGTATTTTTCAGCATTGAGGACACGATTGATCCTGACCTAATCTCCAACTCAATTTGCAAAAATGCAGCCCCAAGCTTGCAAGGAACCTCCCTCCATTTACTGTTGCCTACAGACACTCATTTGACCGCTCTCCAGCCCTTAGTGAACAAACTGCCTCCTGCTACAGCCAAATATTTCAAATTTTGACTCCTCAATCCAGAGCACCTATTGCAATTTCCCCAGTTTCCCCCCAATTTTTCCCCAATTTTCCCCAGTTCCTATGTTTTCATTCACAGGACATGGAAACAAGGCTAAGAGACTCAACTATGCATGAAAACATAGGATCTGTGGTGCAGAAAAATGGCAGCAGGTGCTCTGGACTGAGTCAAAATCTGAATTATTTGGCAGTAGCAAAAGAGTTTTTTCACAAAGGGGTAGAGAGCGGTACACGGCAACACAGCAACACGGCAGAGGTTCCTCAAATTTAGGGCTGCATTTCTGCAAATGAGTTGGAGATTAGGTCAGGATCAATAGTGTTCTTGATGCTAAGAAATTACAGGCAGATACCTATCCATCATGTCATACCAACAGGGAGGCGTGTGATTGGCCCCAAATGTATTCTGCAGCAGGACAATGATCCCAAACATACAGCCAGTGTCATTAGGAACTATCTAGTGTAATGTACCTAGTGTAAAGAAGAACAAGAAGTCCTGGAAGTGATGGTTTGGACCCCAGATCTCAATTTCGAGTCTGTCTGGGATTACATGAAGAGACAGAAGGATGTGAGGTAGCCTACATCCACAGAAGATCTGTGGTTAATTCTTTAAGATGTTTGGAACAACCTACCAAGTTCATAATGGAGTCAGGAGTAGTGCTTGCAACAACCGACTTATATGCAAGTTTAATAGGAAGTAAAACTGCTGTGTCAGCTGCAATACATTTTCTGCATTTAGGATTGCATAGGACACAAAACAAAGAGGATCCCTGCACAAAAAGCCTGCTTGAACCCCACATCATTGCTACTTCATACACATGCTCTTCTGTTTTGGCGCAACCTGCCTAGTCTATTTTTCAGGAATCAAAAAAGCTTTTCCAAAAATAATTAAGTAGATTTCTCTTCTCGGAAATATATATTTGTATGCATTTTCCAGGAGCACGATATGTTTGTCCCTGCACTGGGTGTACTGAATGCAGTTTATAGAGACACAATTTGCCTATTTGTAGTAGAACTGCACAACTCAAACCATAGATTTCATAGGATTATCCATTTATTCAAATAATCTTAGTAAAGACAATCTTCTGTTTCAGTTAGTGAAATTATTGTGTGGCTAGAGGAGCAGCTTTATATTTCCCTTGGAGAATATAAATAGAATACTTCAGCTAAAGATTATACTTACAATGTTCTGAGTCATCAACCAGAAGGCAAAACCTGTATCTTTCACATGTCCTAGCTGGCACATAAAACAATATAGGCAAGGATTTCTACGATTAAGCAAAAGCAGAGGACAATATTTAGTATCTGACATACAGTAAAACCTTGGATTGCGAGCATAATTCGTTCCAGAAACATGCTTGTAATCGAAAGCACTTTTATATGAAAGCGAATTTCCCCATAAGAAATAATGGAAACTCAAATGATTCGTTCCACAACCATTTATTCATAGGTCCTTCAGTTTATAGTCCATATAAAAAAGGATTATAGCAATGTGACCAGGTTGTGTAACCATAAAATGTCCATCCACAAATGGCAGCCTCCACAAGGGGATTAGAGGCAAAATCCAGCAGGAGCTACAGAGTATAAAACAGAAGAGAGGCGCCTCTAACTGTAATGTTGCTAAATGTTGTAACTTCATTAAAATATTGCTACACTTAGAGGCACCTCTCTTCTCTTTTATACTCAGTTGTGACATGGCACTACTTATATATCAAGACATCGCTTGTATATCAAGTCAAATTTTTTTTTTTTTAATCTTTCAAAATGCTCTCAAACCAAGGTTTTACTTTACTACTCCACTACAACTATCAAATGTAGACTTTCATGGTAAATGTAGTTTTGCTGTTGTGACAAAGAAAACAAAAAAATATTGATGTAATCTGTCAAAAGGCAACAAAGAAGAAGGCAGTATTTAAACTCTAGCTCCCATGGACCAAGCATCCCTCTCCCACTCCTGTCAACCAGATATCTTTGTGTGATACTAAGGCTAAGATGTGAAGAGTAATGTACTACTGAATTCTGTACAGAATGTAATATGAACACACAACTAGTAATAATGAGCATGTATGTTTTGGTTATCCAGCTCATGGACTCTGGGCTCACTGCATCCTTCGCAGCGTCTCAGTTTCACCCTAACTTCATAGGCTAAAAACGACTGTAACTTTCATCATAATTGTTCACTAATCCACCTCCAGACCTGTTTAAACAAAGCAATTATGTTTGCAGTATTAAATTTGCACTCTTGCTTTGTAACTTTGAACATTGAAATACGATGTGCCCTCAGAATACATGCTGCCCTAAAGTGAACAATGCAGGTTGCTGAGAAGCTGTTAGGTAATACAAGATGCAGAATTAAAGCGATATTAGACCCCATTTTTCACCAGATGTCTACAAGGGCAATTTTCACATTTTAAAAAAAAAAAAAAAAAAGGTAAAATAAACATGGTCTGGATATCCTAATCCCTAGGTAGGTAAAGTGGTCAACCCACTGCAGTAGGAGACAGGTGAGGAAGACCTAGCCCCCTTGTCCACCGGAAACAGTAGGGACTTTTGCCAGTTAACACGTAAATCCGTGAAGGTTGAGAAACAATTCATAATCTTGAGGGCACCCTGCAGTGAGGCACCAGCATTGTTTAAAAAAAAAAAAAAAGCAATAAATTATCAGCATAGAGAGACACTCTCTCCTCCAACCATCCCACCCGAAGGCCGCAAATCTCAGGCTAAATTCTAAGGGCTTCAGCAATGGGTTCCATGGCCAAGGCGAAGAGGGTCGGGGAGAGAGGGCATCTGTACCTGTCTGGTACCGTTCTGCAAAGGAAGAGGGGCGGACAGCAGGCCATTTAGCCTTATGCTCGCCAGGGGGCCCACATAGAGTGTACGTATCCAATCAATAAATTTCAATGGGAGTCCCAGCCTCCTCATCACCTCCCCATTTTTTGGAACGCATTTGAAATGCCAATTTTTTATATATTATATATATATATATATATATATATATATATATATATATATATATATATATATATATATATATATATATATATATACACACACACACACACACACACAGCAAGACAGACGTTTTAAAAACCGATTACAATCTGTGAAGTTAAATTGTTCAGGAGAGGTTGTAAAAACGTCCCGTGTACATGAAGCTTACCTGAAAAGGGAAAAATAAAAATAAGTCTAAAAAAAAAGGATAACAAATACAGCCACTACATCTAAGAATTGGTAAACTGCAATATAATAGATTTTAGTTTTGGGTTTTAATACTGTTTTAATGTTAAAATTTTAAATGAAAAACAGAAAATACAAGAAAGGATAACTTCTAAAAGTTTCAATTATGAACAGCCATTTCAGGTTAAAAAAATATATATACATATATTTCTATTTAGTGCTGTGGACAGAGCTAGAGGAAAGTACAGCACAAGGCTGCAGAGCATGACACTGTCAGACACTGTCTGACAAAGGAACTGCCTATTTGGAGACTGAACACTGCAATTTCTTTCTATTCATAGACTGCCACTGCTGTCTGATTAGAAAGTTTGGAAAGGACACAAGGCTTTTGTTACAACTTCAACAATCCTTGCATGTCCTATGTTAAAAATGGGCAGAAGAAATGCAATTGTTTATTCAGTCTATTTGTCCAAAAGTCCCAATTTTATCTTGCAACAGAACTGAAATTATATTAAAAATATCGAACCTTGGGCCCACTTTACTCCTGTCATGGCCGATAGTGCTGAGACCTGAACTTTTAAAGTTATTTGAGCCTAGGCCTTTTTCCTGACTAGACTGGAAGAATTTGAGGATTTGTGCCACCTCTAGCGATGTGTCCCAACATTGTTGTTGTGAAAATGAAATCATTTTTTTCCAGATTCTCTTGTAGGTGTTGTTGGTAGTGGCTTTTCTGGGTTGGAATAGGGTTTCTACCACTCTCTGGGAACAACCCTGATCTAGTAACCTAGACCTTTCAGCCTCCATACCGTCAGATGTAGATGGGTGAAGAAATTGGCCCTGCAAGAGTAAATCTGGTGTGACTGAAAGAGGCAGAGGATTCTTTGTGTTCATCTGCATTAGCATTGTGAATCATGGCCTCCTCGGTCAGAAAGGAATCACAGCTATCACTATTGATCTCTTGAGTCGGAACAGTAACCTCGCTATCAGAGGAGTTGGAGGGAAAATGTAGCTTAGCTGAAAGTTCCATGGATGTTGCAGGCAATCTATCCCGTCCGCCGATGTGTAAGCAGTCATCGAAAGGGATCTCCGTCATTTCGTGTTCTCTGGGGTTGCTGTCAGGTCTATGTCCGGAATACCCCAGGTTTAAAGTTACTGCAGTCGCGGTGGAATGATGTTACGATCGCGCATACGCAATAGCGCGCAGAGGAGCCCATTGCCATGATGGATGTTGGCAACACAAGCTCCTGGCGGCTTCACTCCCACTCACGCATGCGCAGAAGGGATCGGACACTCAGGCGCTATCTTATGGATGTCAGGACGTCTGTGTGGTACTACAGATCCCAGAGAAACCCCACGAGTGTTAGAAAGAAAAACTGGAGACCACTGCAAATAATCCAAGCCTATTTAAGGCTTGTAAAGTACCAGACAACATACCCCTGAGTCCATCAGAGTGGGGTTCCTTTCATCTAGCTTGTTTAGAGGCTGTAAAGGCAAGGAGTTCCACCCAGGAGAAGCTTAAACCTGGCTGGGGCGAGAGCGGTAAGGGGTGCTGAGCGTTCCATCCAGTTCCGGACAGGTGAGGAAAAAAAAAAAGGGGAGGAGAATATTGAGGTGGGTCATCTCTTACAATTTATAGCTATTCAGTCCTATCAGGTTGTGAGGGGCGTAGTCACAACCCAAATGTATACTGCCATGATGCGACAGGAAATAAGGATTTGATCCCCAAGCAAAAACATGACTTAGTACTTGGTGGAAAACAAGGGGAGAGAACAAAAGGAAGCGTCACCTAAGTGCAGTATGGTTTTTAATGACACAGTAAACATGAACACTCACAATAAATAGACGGGGTACAGGCTTAGCTGTGTGTTTTAATCCTGCAGTCTCCTCGGATCCTTAAATGTTTCCTGGTGCGTTGGTGTGGTAATAGCAGATCCTCAGCGCGTCCTGTGGCCACAGTAGAGGTGGCTCCTGTGGCCACAGGACGCGCTGAAGACCTGCTATTACCAGACCAACGCACCAGGAAACATTTAAGGATCCGAGGAGACTGCAGGATTAAAACACACAGATAAGCCTGTACCCCGTCTATTTATTGTAAGTGTTTATTGTGCCATTACCATTACCATTGCTGTGCTGGACCAGCGCGAGGCGCATGGATGTGACGTCACAGGTCACAAGAACACATCCGGGGGGCTTTATCACAGGAACAAAGGGATGTTAACAGGCTACCCACTCGGAGTTTCAGCTCCTTCTATTGTTACTATGGAACTTGGTGGACCAACCGTTGTTGACAAGCACAGAGGTAAGATGCTCCTTTTAGTTGGTTACCAGGTTTGCGCACATCTCAGAAGGGATTTTGGTGCACTCTTCTTTACAGATCTTCTCTAAGGCCTGGTTCACACCTAAGCATTTTTAGTGCATTTTCAGTTTTGCAGAAACACACTACAGTCCATTTACCATGGTTTTATGGATGTCGTTCACATCTGTGCATTTTATGGGAAGGGCCAGGGACTTTTTTCTGGTTTTTGATTCCACAGACTTCAATGAATCAAAAGTGCACCTGCAATATGCAAACTGCATAGGTGTGAATCAGGCCTAAACCCTTCAGGTTTCTTGGCTGTCGCTTGGCAATTTTCTATAGGATTAAATTCTGGAGACTGGCTAGGCCACTCCATAACCTTAACCACTTCAGCCCCGGAAGGATTTACACCCTTCCTAAACAGTCGCAATAAGCGATATTGATTGGTTTGCCTAAAAGTTATAGCGTCTACAAAATAGGGGAAAGATTTAGGGACTTTTCAGTTTTTTGTTTTTACTGGTAATGACGGAATTCTGCGATTTTTAGCGGGACTGCGAAATTGCAGGCGGACAAATCTGACCCTAAGTGACACTTTTTGGGGACCAGTGACACCAATACAGTGATCAGTGCTATAAAAATGCACTGTATAAAATGGCACTGGCAGTTAATACAAGGAGGAGGATCAAGGAATTAACTGTGTTCCCTGGAAGGTGTTTCTAACTGTATGGGGGATGGGCTGACTGGGAGATAAGAGATCGCTTTTCCTGATCACTAGGAACAACTGATCTACCCTGTCAGAATGGGGGATCTGTTTGTTTACATTGACAGATCCCTGTCCTGGCTCTCGTTCCCGCAATCGCAGGTGGCCGGTGGACATCGAGTCCACCGGACGTGGCGGGTGCGTGCCCGCAAAAGCCGGTGCACGAACCAATGTACCGGTACGTCGAATCGTGCAGCCCAGCCAGCTTGCTGCAGTATAACTGTGGCAGCTGGTCGGCAACTGGTTAATGTGCTTTTTCTTGAGCCACTCCTGTGTTGCCTTGGTGGTATGTTTTGAGTCATTGTCATGCTGGAAGACCCATCCACAACCCATCTTCAATGTTCTGGCTGGAGGGAAGAAGGTTCTCATCCAAGATTTTACAATACATGGCCCCGTTCATTGGCCCCTCAAGGTGGAAGCGTTAAATGTATTAGCAGATTTAGAACCACTAAAATTGAAGCCAAACTCCAAATCACACTTTATAATCAGTTACAGCAAACAGTTTTTTTCCTTTTGGGATAAAAACTTTGCAAGAATAAATAAAAGCTGATAATTTTGAAAGAGAAAAGTATGGGAATTATTTTTTTCCCATAATCATACTTACCTAGGTGGATGCAGCATCGGTCCGATGCTGCGTCTGTCCCCTGCCACCTCTGCACTGAGAACCGAACGATCGAACACTGCCGATGGCTCGGTTCTCTTGGCTCCCTGAGCAGAGAGCTGCTGCCTGTCAGTCAGCAGCTCTCCGCTCTGCTCCTCCACGCTCATTGGAGTGCTGAGCTGTGGATGGGCAGGGAGCGGCCATCTCAGCGGCTCGCTGAGAGGCTGAGACTGCTATCAGTTCAGGCACCTGGCGGATCCAGACACCCAGGGTTGGGATGACGTGGTGCCTGGACTGATCTGTGCGATGTCAGCAGAGAGCGGACTTCAGACCACTCTCTGCTAAAAAAAGGGTCACAGGAGTGCAAAACGAATTGCACTTCTGTGACCCATAGGAGAAGCCCAGTCAAACAAGCTCAGGCTGGACTTCTCCTTTAATCACCCCTGCCAGTAGTTTGTCTCATCCCTTACATTCTGCTGGAGAGTTTGTGCTGAGAAAAGCAGACTTGCTGGCTGGATTAAGAGATGAAAATAGAAGAAAGAAAGAAGAAACGAATACAGCCACCACATATAAGAATTGATAAGGATAATAAACGTTTGCGTTTAATACTGCTTTAAGGGCTTCCCATACAAAAGTCTCAGTCCATTAGTATTAAACGAACACTGGCTAAATCATTCACTACATTTTTTTAAATCGCTTGTGAAGCAGCAACATATTCCCTTTTTAGATCCCGCCTGGAGTCTATTATAGGAATGGGATACTCATTTCTGGATTTCACAACTATATACTTTAGTAAAGCTATCTTACAAATCACAGACGCTGAGGAAAAAAGACAGACAAAGCTAAAGTCGTTTTTCTGTGTGCTCGTCGTTTTAGAGCATCTTTACACCTTCTAAAGTACATAAAGTTTGCAAGTATATCCCTTCATATTATTCCCATTCTCTGAGAACTATACTGAGATCATCCTGGGTCCTGACAGTTTAACATTCCCATTTCCCAAGGAAGTCCACTGCAGGGCCGGATTAACATAGGGGCTGATGGAGCTGCAGCTCCAGGCCTTTGCCTTAAAATAGGCCCACTCAGCCAGCAGTATAAGCCCGATTTTCTCATGTCCATAAACTTCTATGGGACAGGAGAAGCTGTATGTAAATGTAGGGGTGTTTGGCTGCACCTGTGTTGGCTCACTGTGGTTATTACAATGTCACAGTGCACAGTCCCCCCCCCCCCCTACACAAATGGGAGAGGCTGAGTCGGCTCTGCCTTTCCCCTCCCCTCTCCCTCTGTGAAGTTTGTGCAGTGAAGGAGCCGTGTGGGAGGGAAATTATGAACAGAACACGGCAGATAGAAGGTGAACAGGAAATCTCTGAGTGATGCAGAGACCATCCACATGTGAGCTCAGTGACTGGACTCTTATCTCCCTTCCCTCGTTTTTAACTTTTTTTTTTCCAGCAGTAGTTCTTATAACTGCAGCCAAAGTGTTTAGAATGGTGTCATCAGCCTGTGGTAGTACTTGGTCCCTTGTGCTTTTAGGTGGGTTCACACTGGTTTGCTATGTTTTGGCCCATTGCTGGTGTAGCCACAGTTTTCCTGCGTTTTACCCACAGTCCAATTGATTTCTATTAGGTTGTGTGTTTTTTCTGCATTTTATGAAAGCACACCAAAATTCCTACATGCTGCATCTTACCAGCAAAAACCTGCAACCTGATATATATCAATAGGACTGCAGCTAATACTGCAGATACATAAGCAGTGCGGCCGACTGCAGCACACCAGTGTGAGCCCAAAGTTTTGCACACACAACCCCCCTGTACAACTTGGTCTGATCAATACTCCTGGCATACATACACACGGCCATACCATCCCAGCTCAGGAGGGGTGGGGGTTCCAGGGATTTGATTGACTATGCAGGCCCTGTCCCTTCTATCCGTCTGGGCAGAGTGCTGCAGGGAGTGGCAAGTGGCACATTGTATCTGGTGGCTTGCTGCTGATGGCAAGTGGCACATTGTATCTGGTGGCTTGCTGCTGATGGCAAGTGGCACACTGTATCTGGTTGCATGCTGCTGGTGGCAAGTGGCACACTGTATCTGGTGGAAGGCTGCTTGTGGCAAGTGGCACACTGTGTCTGGGGACAGGCTGTTGGTGGCAAGTGGAACACTGTATCTGGTGGCATGCTGCTGATGGCAAGTGGAACACTATCTGGTGACAGGCTGCTGGTGGCAAGTGGCACACTATCTGGTGACATGCTGCTTGTGGCAAGTGGCACACTGTATCTGGTGGCATTCTGCTGATGGCAAGTGGAACACTATCTGGTGACAGGCTGCTGGTGGCAAGTGGCACACTATCTGGTGACATGCTGCTTGTGGCAAGTGGCACACTGTATCTGGTGGCATGCTGCTGATGGCAAGTGGCACACTGTATCTGGTGGCATGCTGCTGGTGGCAAGTGGCACACTGTATCTGGTTGCATGCTGCTGGTGGCAAGTGGCACACTGTATCTGGTGGCATTCAGCTTGTGGCAAGTGGCACACTGTATCTGGTGGCAAGTGGCACACTGTATCTGGCATGCTGCTTGTGGCAAGCGGCACACTGTATCTGGTGGCAGGCTGCTTGTGGCAAGTGGCACACTGTATCTGGTGGCAGGCTGCTTGTGGTAAGTGGCACATTGTATCTGGTGGCAGGCTGCTTGTGGCAAGTGGCACACTGTATCTCGTGATATGCTGGTGGTGGCAAGTGGCACACTGTATCTGGCATGCTGCTGGTGGCAAGTGGCACACTGTATCTGGTGACAGGCTGCTGGTGGCAAGTGGCACACTGTATCTGGTTGCATGCTGCTGGTGGCAAGTGGCACACTGGTGGCAAGTGGCACACTGTATCTGGTGGAAGGCTGCTGGTGGCAAGTGGCACACTGTATCTGGTGACAGGCTGCTTGTGGCAAGTGGCACACTGTATCTGGGGATATGCTGCTTGTGGCAAGTGGCACACTGTATCTGGTGGCAAGTGGCACACTGTATCTGGTGGCAGGCTGCTTGTGGCAAGTGGCACACTGTATCTGGTGGCAGGCTGCTTGTGGCAAGTGGCACACTGTATCTGGTGGCAGGCTGCTTGTGGCAAGTGGCACACTGTATCTGGTGGCAAGTGGCACACTGTATCTGGTATGCTGCTTGTGGCAAGCCGCACACTGTATCTGGTGGCAGGCTGCTTGTGGCAAGCGGCACACTGTATCTGGTGGCAGGCTGCTTGTGGTAAGTGGCACACTGTATCTGGTGGCAGGCTGCTTGTGGCAAGTGGCACACTGTATCTGGTGGCAGGCTGCTTGTGGCAAGTGGCACACTGTATCTGGTGGCAGGCTGCTTGTGGCAAGTGGCACACTATCTGGTGGCAAGTGGCACACTGTATCTGGTGGCATGCTGCTTGTGGCAAGCGGCACACTTTATCTGGTGACAGGCTGCTGGTGGCAAGTGGCACACTATCTGGTGACATGCTGCTTGTGGCAAATGGCACACTGTATCTGGTGGCATGCTGCTGATGGCAAGTGGCACACTGTATCTGGCATGCTGCTTGTGGCAAGTGGAACACTTTATCTGGTGACAGGCTGCTGGTGGCAAGTGGCAGACTGTATCCTGTGACAGGCTGCTGGTGGCAAGTGGCACACTGTATCTGGTGACAGGCTGCTGATGGCAAGTGGCACACTGTATCTGGTGGAAGGCTGCTGGTGGCAAGTGGCACACTGTATCTGGTGACAGGCTGCTTGTGGCAAGTGGCACACTGTATCTGGCATGCTGCTGGTGGCAAGTGGCACACTGTATCTGGTGACAGGCTGCTGATGGCAAGTGGCACACTGTATCTGGCATGCTGCTGGTGGCAAGTGGCACACTGTATCTGGTGACAGGCTGCTGATGGCAAGTGGCACACTGTATCTGGCATGCTGCTTGTGGCAAGTGGAACACTTTATCTGGTGACAGGCTGCTGGTGGCAAGTGGCAGACTGTATCCTGTGACAGGCTGCTGGTGGCAAGTGGCACACTGTATCTGGTGACAGGCTGCTGATGGCAAGTGGCACACTGTATCTGGTGGAAGGCTGCTGGTGGCAAGTGGCACACTGTATCTGGTGGAAGGCTGCTGGTGGCAAGTGGCACAATGTATCTGGTGACAGGCTGCTTGTGGCAAGTGGCACACTGTATCTGGCATGCTGCTGGTGGCAAGTGGCACACTGTATCTGGTGACAGGCTGCTGGTGGCAAGTGGCACACTGTATCTGGTTGCATGCTGCTGGTGGCAAGTGGCACACTGTATCTGGTGGAAGGCTGCTTGTGGCAAGTGGCACACTGTATCTGGTGATATGCTGCTTGTGGCAAGTGGCACACTGTATCTGGTGGCAAGTGGCACACTGTATCTGGCATGCTGCTTGTGGCAAGCGGCACACTGTATCTGGTGGCAGGCTGCTTGTGGCAAGTGGCACACTGTATCTGGTGGCAGGCTGCTTGTGGTAAGTGGCACACTGTATCTGGTGGCAGGCTGCTTGTGGTAAATGGCACACTGTATCTGGTGGCAGGCTGCTTGTGGCAAGTGGCACACTGTATCTGGTGATATGCTGCTTGTGGCAAGTGGCACACTGTATCTGGCATGCTGCTGGTGGCAAGTGGCACACTGTATCTGGTGACAGGCTGCTGGTGGCAAGTGGCACACTGTATCTGGTTGCATGCTGCTGGTGGCAAGTGGCACACTGTATCTGGTGGCAAGTGGCACACTGTATCTGGTATGCTGCTTGTGGCAAGCCGCACACTGTATCTGGTGGCAGGCTGCTTGTGGCAAGCGGCACACTGTATCTGGTGGCAGGCTGCTTGTGGTAAGTGGCACACTGTATCTGGTGGCAGGCTGCTTGTGGCAAGTGGCACACTGTATCTGGTGGCAGGCTGCTTGTGGCAAGTGGCACACTGTATCTGGTGGCATTCTGCTTGTGGCAAGTGGCACACTATCTGGTGGCAAGTGGCACACTGTATCTGGCATGCTGCTTGTGGCAAGCGGCACACTGTATCTGGTGGCAGACTGCTGGTGGCAAGTGGCACACTGTATCTGGTGGCAAGTGGCACACTGTATCTGGTGGCAGGCTGCTGGTGGCAAGTGGCACACTGTATCTGGTAAAAGGCTGCTGGTGTAAGGCTGCTGGTGGCAAGTGACACACCGAATCTGGTGGCTGGTGGCAAGTGGCACACTGTATCTGGTGGCAGGCTATGGGTGGCATCTGGGATACTGCATCTGACGGCAGGCGATGGTGGCAAGTGACACGCTGCATCTGGTGGCAAGTGACAAGCTCAGGTTCCCACTGATTCTGCATCATGGTGAGTTGAACTATTTCACTATATATTACAATATAGTAATAGAAATAATGGAATTTGATCATCCTGACGCCATATCAAGCATAGTTTCAGGATGATTTTAAGTGCTAACACCAGCCATTTGCCCGAAAAATCACCCCCGCCACCTATTTCCCCATCAACTCCGAGACTACACCCCCCCTCATCTTTTTTTGTGAAGGGTTGATGTCCCTGAATGGCAGTTTGGAAATGTGGTCTCTCTATGTTGCTGCTGTTAAGAGACTGCATAGCAGGTGGTATTGGGGGTGTTGCTGCTGCTCAAAGGCTGCACGGCTGATATTACTGGTGAGAGTATATTTCATTTGTTTTAGCAAAAAATGTTTGCATTTTCATTTTGTTTCCATAAAAAGGCCCACCAAAATCCTCAGCACCAGGCCCATGATGCTCTTAATCTGGCCCTGGTCCACTGCAGACATAGGGCACTCTGCGTAGTAGCTTATGTTAAAGAAGGATTCCCTGGCATACTTTTACATATACCGTACATACTTCCTGGCTGACAGGTTGAGCAGGGATAATGTACAGCAAAGGAGATACAGGGATGCTATTTTAAATATAATACAAGAGAACACTTACTATTAGTCCTTCCCGACTGTCAGCATGTTTTTAATGTGCATTCTTAGACATTTCAGGTGTGTTCCTGCCAGCCACTCCGTTTTCCTATTAAAAATTGACCATGCTAAGCAGGAGAACACAGTGGTCAGTTCTTTAGCTGTGCTGGGAACTCTCCTCCAATGATCAGATTTATCCTGACACCCCCCCCCCCCCCCCCCCTGCACAGCTATTCACTGGGAAGCTCAGTGTAATGCTGCTTTTCCTCCTCCAGCTCTTCTGCTGCTGAGAACAGAGGTATTTGTAATGTTTTTTTCTTATGTATACAAAAAATGTTGCCTTTCATTTCTATTTAAGTTTAATGTTACAAGGTGATCATTTACAAATCACTTTAGGGTGTGTTGCATTAGGGCAGCCCATCTTTACCCCAACTGATGAAGAAATGTACATGATCCTTTTAACACACAGCGGGTTGATTTACTAACACTTTAGTGTGCAAAATCTGGTGCAGCTATGTATGGTAGTCATAGGCATGCGCACAGGGTGTGCCTGGACACACCCTAATCACCCTGTGTGGTGCCAATTCCCCCCGCTTCCTAGTGTCCCCGTATCTCCCTTGCAGTGCTGCCAGCTTCCCTCCTCTCCTGCTGACTGCTGGGGGGGGGGGGGTGTTTCAGGATGAATGAACACAGTGAGTGACCTGTACCAATCACTCCTGTGTTCATTCTTAACTGAAGCATAAACTGTTTACTGCCGAGAAAGGACTAGGGAAGCTCTGTCCGTTTCTTTCTGTTTAGACCCTTGATATTTCACCAAAGGCCCCCAACATGGCTCTTAAAAAAATTGTAAGAAAATAAAAAATATTCTAAAAAAATCATTTAGAAAAAAAATGTGTAAAAAGTAATAAAAAAAAATAATAAATAAAAAAACACGACTGACACCAATCTCTGCTCTACTGACACCGTCCACTGCTCTGCTGATATACACACACATGTGTGTTTGTGCTCTGGGGTGCACACCCTAATGCAATAGGCTGCGCACACCAATGATGGTAGTAAATCAGCTTCCAACTTCAGCTTGCTTAACCACTTCCCGACCGGCGCATGCATGTCGGCAGAATGGCACGGACAGGCAAATGGGCGTACAGGTACGTCCCTTTAAATTTGCCGCCGTGCTATTGCATGCGATGGCATCACCAGCACCTCCGCGAGTCCGACCGCGGACTCGATCGCCGCGGGATACAAGAATATCTGAACATTTTCTACCATGAGATCACTCATTGGACCGGTACGCTATACAGTTACCAACGCCAAAGCCTCCATCAGTGCCATTACATAGAAAAAAAATCACACATACTGTACTGTCATTCTAATTAGGGCATTTCTGTCAATAAATTTAGGTTTTACAATAAAAAGGTTATCCGTTGTTTTTTTGCAGAAAGGTACACTGACATTTCCCCAAAAATGCATCCAGATTACGCTCTCTCTTATAAATGCAGAATTAACTTTTTGCAAATTTTCATGTCACAGAACAAATAGGTTTATAATCCAGTCTTTGGAGAAAACCTCTTTTCCCCCAAGGTCTCCAGGGAAGAAAGGATGAGCGGCAAATAAAGGGCAGGGTGTAGAATTTCAGTACAAGGAGGGGTGACAGGGGAAGACACACAACCAAGTCACAATAGCTAATGCAGGAGGGTTAGTAGAGTTATAAAGAGGGGCTAAATGCAGTGGGCAGTTGTTAGTGTGGGAAAACTTTCCAGCTGAGTGTAGCAAGCACGTTAAACCATGTGTTACTGATCTTGTAGCATACAGAGTTAATGCAACTTGCAAATGTTTATCAGGGCCTCCAAGCTCTTACACATTCATTAGCACTGCATTCAAATTTAACTCCTTCCTGCTGGAAGAGCCCACATCACACAACAAAAGTAACAAACTGGTTTACACCGACAAAAGGCTACGTAATCACTAGTATGCTAATGCAGGAAAAATACATGATGAAGATGTGGAGGCAGCTTAGAGCTAGGCTTCTAGATGGGAGGTTACGAAATCTGCATTTATTTCAAACATGACCTAAGTTCAACAAAATAAATGGTGACTGACATTTCTTCTTACCAAAGACACTAAGGGAACACTTTAATAAGGCCTGTGATGGATTGTTGGTCAGCTTTCATAAACATAAAAAAAAAAAAAGTGGTAATAACATTGTCACAGAAACTGAAACGCTGACTACAGTACTGTAATACGTCCTAAAATATGTTCTGGGCGATGCAGCTACTTTGTAGTCTCTCTGATTGAAGTGTTTTATCAAACCACAGTAACAAAAAATAAAAAAATAAACATAAATAATAAAATAAAAAATAAAAATAAGGATAGCAAAACAAACTTGGAAGTTGTAGTATTCCCCGTCTAATCTAAACCCAATGATAACAAAAACTCTGAGGGTTATTTACGAAAGGCAAATCCACTTTGTACTACAAGTGCACTTGGAAGTGCAGTCGCTGTAGATCCGAGGGGGACATGCAAGGAAAAAAAAAAAAAAAAAAAAAAAAAAACAGTATTTTAGCTTGCACATGATTGGATGATAAAATCAGCAGGGCTTCCCCTCATTTCAGATCTTCCCCTCAGATTTACAGCGACTGCACTTGTAGTGCAAAGTGGATTTGCCTTTTGTAAATAACCCCCTATGTTCCAAATATTGTCTACAATAAAAACACAATTTAAATATATAATCGAATGATCTAAAAATTGCATTTATCTGTATTCAACATGACCACTTTTCTTAAGGTGGTTGTATAGGTTTGTTTTTATTTTTTTATTTTTTAAATAACAAACATGTTATACTTACTTCCACCGTGCAGTTCGTAGAGTTGCCACCTCATCCCTTTAAACCCGAACACGTATTTATTACACAGGTTCAGTGGCTGATTAAGGTGGTAATTAAACTCACTTGTTGCCTTATCTGCATTTAATTAGCCTCAGAACCTTTGTAATTCATATGTGTTCAGGTTTAAAGGGATGAGGTGGCAACTCTACACAGCGGCTTTCTCGGCTCGTCCCCGCAATAGATAACCCCCTTGGGAAGCTCTCTCCAGAGGGGGTTACATTGCGGGTGTGCGTCCATAGACACAGAGTGTATCTCTCGGTCCCGGCGGCTGGGGGTCATTTGGACTTGATTGACAGCAGCGCGAGCCAATCGCTGCGCTGATATCAATCTATCCAACGAAGAAAAGCCGAGAAGCCAGCGCGTTCTCGACGCGGGACTTTCGAGGGCTCGGGTAAGTAAGCCAGGGGGCCTGTAACCATCATTTTCACCTTAATGCATAGGCTGCATTAAAAGGTTTACAACCCCTTTAAGGACACAGGCCACTTTAAAATCAGCTTATCAAACCATGATGCAATTCTGAGATATGATTCAGAGAGCTCAGATAACAATAAACACATGTGCCATAGGATTGTATAAGCTGTGAATGTGCAACTTATGAATCAGTTTGAATGGAGCTTGTGCAGCGGAGATGTAACTAGTTGTAGTTCATCTTACACACACGCACACGCGTTACTTTGTAGCATAACACAAATCCTGTCATAAAAAAATAAATAAAAAAAAACACAACAATAAAAAATAAAAAACAAGCACAAAAAAAAAACAAACAAACAAAAAAAAACAAAAAACAAACAGCAAATGTACACACGCCTCCTGATGAATGATTCCCTGGAAAATCCATGATTGTTATTATACAGAATTTACATAGTGCCAATGGTTTGCACAACACTATACACAATAAAGTGAGACAGTACAGTTACAATAAGGTACCAACATAAAAGTGTCATTGAATTATACGAGGGAGCTACATTCATTTTCTGCTGCTAAAACCAACGAATGACTATTAGAATGAATCAAAGCCATACAGTTTGTGTACACAAGTCTATTTATATGCCACAAATAGCACAAATGCGTCAACAGAGATACAACAGTTGTCAGTAATACCTGATATCCAGCTGTCCAGCTGTTCATTCAGCTTCCTCTAAGCTCGGCAAACAGGGCTTAAATGAAACGTAAAAACCAGGAAATAAAAAGCTTCGTTTATCTCAGAGGATGAAAAAGACCCACATGCTTCTTAGTATAATCCATCCAGCACCCTAAGACACAGTCCCTAGTATCACACAAGTTTCCTTCAAAGGAGTAACTGGGGGGGGGCTGGGCTGGGGAGGTAGCAAATCCTTTTCAGAAGTGTGTTTTCTCTGCTGAGGGCTGAGCAGGCTGAATTACTGAGAGGCTCTGCTGAAGCAATGTAGTTCCCTTCATAATAGCCTTGACTGTCTGTGTGCTGGAGGATGTGGGGGAGGGCTTATTGAAAAGAAGGCCTGCTCCATTTCAGACCTTTCTGCCAATCAAATGACCTGCTACTCCTGGCAACAGAAACTGCACATACAGTCAGTGAACATAGTTGATGCAACTACCTAGGCAGCAGTAATACTACTCTGTTGGCTACTTTGTAGTAGCAGCTAAAGGAAGTGCTGATTACAGTTTTACTGCACACTTCATAATAAACCTGGCACTGACCGGCATCTGTAATAAATCACACTGTCATAATACGCTACCAACGCTTTAATGTAACATCAGTTTTTATTCAATCGTTTAACTGGCCTAACAATCGTTTTCTACAGCTCCTGTATAACTTAGCACAGCCCCGGCGAAGAACTGGCACTTTGTAAATTAATAATAGCAATATGCTCTTGCACGGAAACAATGAAGAGATTTACACTGTACAAAGGTATGTGGTAGTAAAGGTATTGCACAAAAGCGAAATAAAAGAATTTTGCAGATCTGCACTACAGTCCGTTTACCATGGTTTCCTGTGGAACACGTTCTGTAGTGCAAATCTGCAAAATACAAAAAGCACTAAAAATGCATAGGTGTGAATCAGGCCTCATGCCGCGTACACACGATCGCAGTCTTCGATCATCTAACCAAAACCTCCTCATCATTCCCAAATCCCGCTACAAATCAAAGGGGGAGCGGAGATTCGCTGTCCAAAGACCTTGGCTATGGAATGCTCTACCTACCAACATCCGCATGGAAGAATACCATCAGGCCTTCAGGAAAAAACTCAAGACCTACCTCTTCTAAGAAGTTTGACAACAAAGCACCAATACAGCGCCTTGAGGCGATTCAGTTCGCATTGTTAGCGCTATACAAATTATTCATTCATTCATTCACGATCGTAATTCTCGTCGGAAAAGCCTTGGATGTTTTTTCCGACGGAATTCCTCTCAAGCTTGTGTTGCCTACTAAGGATGGCCTCAGGCGTGTTCGCACACTCCACGGCGCTGCGCTAATCACAGGCAGTGAGACATTTCCCGATCTCTGCAGCCGCACATCGGGACAATGCCGCACTGCATGTGATTAGCGCCGACTTCCTGGCGGGCTCTGCACGTGGAGTGTGCGAACACGCCCGAGGCCATCCTTATTGCCTACAAACGGTCACACCAAATTCCGACCGTCAAGAACATGGTGACGTACAACACTACTGCCGCGAAAATGAAGTTCAATGCTTCCGAGCATGCGTCAAATTGTTTCCGAGCATGCGTCGGAATTTTGCACGTCGGAATTGCCACAGACGATCGGAATTTCCGATAGAAACTTTTTCCATCAGAAAAATTGAGAACATGCTCTCAATCTTTTGCTGGCCGAAATTGCGCCAGCAAAAGTCCGATGGAGCCTACACACGGTCGCATTTTTCGACCAAAAGCTCACATCGGTCTTTTGCTGGCGTAATTTCCAATCGTGTGTACGTGGCATCAGGGTAAAGGGGGCTGAATACAAATGTACGCGCCACACTTTTCAGATATTTTTTTGTAAAAAATGTTGAAAACCATTTATCCTTTTCCTTCCATTTCACAATGATGTGCCACTTTGTGTTGGTCTATCACGTAAAATCCCAATAAAATACATTTACGTTTTTGGTTGTAACATGACAAAATGTGGAAAATTTCAAGGGGTATGAATACTTTTTCAAGGCACTGTTAGTATGCATATCTTTTAGTAGGTGCTAATACAGTGATAGCTGTGATCTTTCAGGTCCTTTGCAATTGGCTTCTGCACACTGACCACAGGGCGTCTTTCACTGGACATCGTAGAAATTTACAGAGTGCCTTTTTTTCAATGACTACGAGGCATTCTCTGATTGAACAAGGTGGAGATGGTGACACCATTGCCCCTTTGCACCTCATCCAATCACAGAGCATCTTGTTTGAATTAAGTAGTAATGACTACTACAGTAATTGTCAGCGACCAAAAAAAAGTGGTCCTTTAAGAGCATCTGGATGCCGGACACTAAGCTGTCCATTAGAAGCTTGACTGCTGCAATCAGGTGATTGCCGATGAAAAGCTTCATTGGGCCTCTTTGGAGTGTAAACAGGGCGCAGGCCAGACGTCTGGAACACTCCCACTCTACATTCATTCATTCATTCCACCCTGTTGCTCGTTTGTGATTGGCCGGTCCGGTAGGTGGGGCTTTCTGCGGAACCGTCACTTCCGGGTTTTCCACCACTCGGAGAGCACGGCCTGACACAACGGACAGGTAAGCTAATAACTTAGCTAAGCAGTGTCCGTCTCAGTGCCGCCTGCGGGCCTCGGCACATGGATTGAATGCCATAAATGATTTTCCCATCACTGACAGCTGCCACTCCGCTTCGCATAGGCTTACACAGTCAGTCAGACTTCCCTGCTTTTCTCCCCACCACTCAGTAGAGCAGCCAGTGCAGACTGGGCCCGGGCATGATCACGCAGCTTGAAGAGCAGAGAGTGAGACATTGTACACAGATCTCTCAGATAGTATGATCCTGTCCTGTAGTCAAGTGTAACACGCACAGTTTACAACTATATACACCCACCATCTTCCTTCCTGACTATATGGAGACCTTCCTCCATCATCACTGGGACTGCAGATATACACCTGTCCTGTTACTGTATATATAGCTGTATACAGGACAGATGATGTAAATCTGCAGTCAGTGATGATGGAGAAATGTCTCTATGTACAGGAAGGAAGGTGGGTGTATATAGCTAGCTGTATATAGGACAGATGATGTATACCCGAATACCCTGAATAATCTATATACCCTGATCTGTTTGGCTGCGCTATATACCCTGATCTGTGAGGCTGAGCTATATACCCTGATCTGTGAGGCTGAGCTATATACCCTGATCTGTATACTCTGTCCTGTGATGCTGGGTATGTATTCTCCTGTTCTGTGATTCTGAGCTGGATACTACTGACACTATGGGTGGAATACAGGGGACGGAGTGGGTGGATTATATAAGGGGTGGGGCTTATGCAAAGTGGGAGGGGCCAAAAGGAAGGGTGCCCCCATTCTACAACTTCACCAGCTGCCACTGCTACCATAAAAGTGGACATGGTCAGTCAGTAGAACAGTGGATGGTGTCAGAAGGGCAGAGAATGGTGTCAGTTGGGCAGTGGACTGTGTCAGTATGGCAGAGAACAGTGTTGGTTGGGCAGTGGACAGTGTCAGTAGGGCAGAGGACAGTGTCAGTAGGGCAGAGGACAGTGTCAGTAGGGCAGAGGACAGTGTCAGTAGGGCAGTGGACGGTGTCAGTAGGGCAGTGGACGGTGTCAGTAGGGCAGTGGACGGTGTCAAGTTTTTTATTTTATTATTTTTTTTTTTACATTTTGTTTTTAGCAGCCCTGTTGGGGGGCTTTGGTAAAATATCATGGGCCTAAACAGACCTCTGATGTCTCACTTTTGAGGTAGAGAAAAGAGATTGAGGACTGTGGGGTTGATTTACTAAAATTGGAGAGTGCACAATCTAGTGCAGCTGTGCATGGTAGCCAATCAGCTTCTAAATTCAGCTTGTTCAATTAAAAGATAAGTTCACTCTGCAGGTAAAAAAATGTGCATTTATTATTTTTTGTTGCAGGAGCCTGGAAAGGATTGCACCAGTATTCAGTAGATCACTGATGCCGTGCACGCCTCCTGCACACTGTCAGTGTATGGGCTTACCCGTATGATCCTGTCCTGTAGTCAAGTGTAACATGCACAGTATACAACTATATACACTCATGCGAGCGTGTTCCGACAGGAAAACAGCCCCCTCCCCCCCCCCACCAACCAAAACTCACCGGTCAGTGCTCGCAGCCATTGACTGGAAGCGCTGATTGGATCCTGATCAGCAGCTGTGTTTCCAGCATGCCCGTTCGACAGAATGTGTTTGACATTCAGTATGTGTTCTAAAAGGATCTATTGTCTGAAAAGTTTCATTACTACTTAAATGAATTCCCCAGAAGGAATTATGACACTTTTCTAACACTCATTTACAGCATGGTTGTTGTAAATCTGTATTTCAAGTGTATTGTGGTTGGACGCAGCAAGCTACCTGGCATTTTTAAAAAGGAGCCCAGCAATGGCAGCCCTTATACTTTTCTCATGGTAGAGCAGCTTTAAATTCATCACATAAGAACCAAAAAGTAAATCAATACATGAGGAGAACGACAAATTGAAGATGATCAACTTGTTCCCTTAGCAGCTCAGCTCATCCTGCCCCCTCACTTCCCCCAGAGCACATGTTCTGTGTTTACATTCGATATTAAAATGCTGTAAGGCTGCCAAATCACTTCTGGGTAAAGAGGGACCAGGGTTAGCTGAGCTGCTAAGGCTCTGTTCACATCTATGCAGATGCAACAGTGCACGTGTGTTTGTGCGTGGTTTTGCATGGATTTTTTACGTTGCTTATAGGGCAGCCCATTAATTTCAACGGACTGCCCTACATGTGAAAATCACACAAAAGAAGTGTATGGCCCTTTTTCTTTTTATTGTAGCGTACCAAAATGCATGGTATTTTGTTACCAAATGCTTTGGGGTGATATAAAAAATTAATGGCACCGCCATGTGCCTGCAATAGAGTTTTTTTGTGCAGTACAGGAACACACATGATTTTCCCGCATCACAAAAATGTAAACCTAGACGTGTGCACACTGAAAATTTCATTTCGGAATTTCGTTTTCGTCCGAAAAATACATTTATTTAGTTACTCCCGAAATTCACTTTTTTTATTTTGTTTCGTTAAAAAATGCAAAATCCGGAATAATTAAGGTCGAATCTGTCATTGAAGGCTTATGGTGTCTGTCGAATGTTCTAAGAAGATTCGACGGAGCAGCCAAAAGCCCCATACACACGGTCGGACTTTTTCATGGATTCTGTCCGATCGGACAATGTTGTTGAAAAATCAGACCGTGTGTATGCACCATCGGACAGTGTACGTCGGATTGTCCGACGGACAAAGTCTTATCTCCTGCTGGAAAGATTTGCCGACAACACGGTCCGATCACACCAAATCCGATCGTGTGTACGGTTGTCCGACCGGACAAAGTGCTACGCATGCTCAGATCACATTACAAGACCAAAGCTATTGGCTACTAGCCTCTACGTAGTCCCGTCGTAGGCAACAAACGTCACCACGTTCAGAATGATCGGATTTTCCGACAACTTTGTCTGACCGTGTGTACGCAAAACCAACATCAGACAAAGTATGACGGACATGGTCCGACGGACCTGGTCCTCGGATAATCCGCGCGTGTGTATGGGGCTAAACTGTACGACGCCGCAATCGTACATTTCCAGGCGAGTGTTCCACCTACAAGCTATAGTAGAATTCTAATGTTGTATGACACTAGTAATAATTATATTTATTAATTATTATTACTAGTCAACTAACATTAGAATTCTTCTATAGCCTATGGGCGGAGCATTTGACCATAAATGTCCGCTCGCGCTGACTGCTTCGTTGAATCTTCATGTCGAATCTTTTCTCTCTATGTCGAATAATCTTGGACTAATAGAGTTAGGTTAGGCACATTCTACCTTTTTTGCTCTAGAATGTCAAATCTTTTCTCTCTATGTTGAATCTTTTCTCTCTATGTAGAATAATCTTGAACTAATAGAGTTAAAGCGGAGCTCCACCCTAAAGTGGAACTTCCGCTCATCGGAACCCTCCCCCACTCCGATGCCACAATTGGCACCTTTCATGGGGAGGGGGGTACAGATACCTGTATAATACGATCGACAGATCGTCTTTCGGGTGCCGACATCGGGGGCACGCTGGAAGGGTAAGGCCCCTTTCACACTGGGGCTCCTATGCCGCTCCAAAGATGCTGCTAGCAGGACTTTTTTTGCCGTCCTGCTAGCGCAACGCTCCAGTGTGAAACCCTGCTGGCTTCGGACGAAAACGAATGGTCCCAAGATATCTGCAGCTACAAAGGTCGGTGAGGGCTTGTTTTGCTGATTGTCACATGCTTTGTAAATGATAAAGCACAGAAAGAGGAGAGAAGCACAACACCAGAACTGGTGTCTGTCATAGATGCCTCCCGCTGTACACTCTAGGGACATTGGGATGAGGGTTTTTCACAAATTTGTGGCAACCAATATCTTAAAGATAAAACTCTGAAAGAGTTGAGATGGGCTATTATTATTAGTATGACATGGACTGTGCCCAGACATGGGCCGACTTTCAGCTCCCAGCAAGTGATTTGCATAGTCTAAGATGATGTCATCAGTCTGTTGCAGCAGGAAGGAAGGAAGTATTTCTCTATTTCCTCTTCTCCAGACATCAGACTCCAACCCTGTAACTTTTTGGAACATCACAAAGGCCTCTTTTACATAAGCAGCAAGGGGTGATAAAAACAGGCGGTTAAGCTGCAGTTTTACCACCCCTTGACCACACACCTACTAGATAACATACAGTCAGAGATAGCTGTATACATGCTGCAGCAATGATGCTTTGCATCACCCATATGGCAATTTCCTTTTTTTTTTATATCAGGTAGTTCAGTGGCAAATTTAGTGTGGCCTGTGTTGACAGATGGCATCACCTGTCAAACTCCCAAGTCAAATCAATGGGGTCATGCCACATCCATGAACAAAATGCCTCATGCATGTTAGTTCCATTAAAAAATGTGTAATTCGCCAAAGAAAAAAAGCAAACAAAGAAAAATACATCCAGGAGGCTGCAGGATCATCTTGTGCAGCTGTTTAGCCCCCCTCAGAAAAGCGATCCACCACAGATTGCTTTTTAAAGTGTGCTGCAGTGTAAATTTAGCCAACGTGGGAGGCTGCAGCAGGAGGCTGATCTGTGTCAGGTACAACACTGCTAAGAACTATATGAGCCAGCATCTCAGTCTAGGAAGTTAATGATGACCTTGGTTAAGATGTGAACGACGATGGTGCTTTCCTTCTGGAGAGAAAAGAAGATGAAGGTATAGTCAGAGACATTAAAGGCTAAGTTCACCCTAACCCCTTGGTGCCGGAACCTCCCGGCCTTTTAAGGGGTTTCAGATGCCGGGAGGCGGGGCAGGGTTTCTGATCATGTGACTGCCGTGATCGGCTGTCACAGCAGTCACATGATCGGAAAGCTCCCGATCGCAAGTAGAGATCGGGAGCTTTCCAATAGCCGCTGGTAACTGTGTCAGGAGTGGGCAGGGCGCTCTCGGCACAGCTCTGTTTAACTTCAGGTACGCATATATGCAGCCTCTCGGTGTTAAGGCCCACCCGCCAAGAGGCCACATATATGTGTACGGCCGACGGGAAGGAGTTAAGCCCCATACACACGGTCGGATTTTTGCATGGATTCTGTCCGATCGGACAATGTTGTTGAAAAATCAGACCGTGTGTATGCACCATCGGACAGTGTACGTCGGATTGTCCGACGGACAAAGTCCTATCTCCTGCTGGATAGATTTTCCGACAACACGGTCCGATCACACCAAATCCGATCGTGTGTACGGTTGTCCGACGGACAAAGTGCTACGCATGCTCAGAAGAAATTCTGTGACGGAAGCGCTCGGTCAGGTAAAACTACCTTTCCTAATCGACACAGCACATTCGTCACGCTGCAATGTTAAAATTTCTTTAATGCAGCGCATTCTCTTTTTCTTTACAATGCAACAAGAATGACATGTTTTAGCTGCTCCTATTCACCCGCACTTTTCACAAACTTAGTTCTTTATTACTTTTCAGGATTTATACACTACATGTTTATTTTTACTCAGATCGTAAAAGAATCTTTGTTATATTTATAGCATGATTTGTCTTTATTTATTTTTATTTTTGGGAATACATATTTGAAGGAGAATTTTTTTTTTTTGGAGGTGGGCTGTGTGTCTCAACTTAGCAAAACCACATTATTAACATTTGTATTTGTTGCTTAAATTTACTAGGAGTTTGTTTGTTGTTGGTGCACCTTGTTAATTATACTTTAGGATTAGTGAAATGTACCTGCCTACTCAAAGAAAAACTGTCATTGTAGAAAAGTAAAACACAATAGGCAATGATTATTTCAAATCCAAAAAAACTTTATTTAGGTCTCAGCTACAAACCAAAGAGGAACGCAGCCATGGTGAAACTTGTGGAATTTCTAAAGCCTTGGACCCCCACGGCAACCATCATTTTTCAAGCGTAGAAAATTGGGGGCCTGAGGAGTACGTATATTAAGGGGAGTGCAATCTGGTCCTGAAGTCCAAAGCATCCGGAACTGCAGCAGATGCCATCTAGGTCCCCAGGCTCTGGTACTACGAGAGGCTCCATCTTCTCTCAGAACAGACTGAATCCAGGTCGTCACTCTCAGGTCTTCCTTGCACGCTTCCTTGCACGCTGTGGCTGTCGTGCTGGTGGGGTGGCAGAAGGAGGAGGAGGAGGAGGAGCATGGTAACTATGGCAAACATGTGTGAGGGGAGTCATCTCCCCAGCCATCCCCTTATTTAGGACCTTGAGGATGAGCCCCTCACACATGTTGCGTTGCCTCACCTCCATACCCATCATCTTCTTGACAACCACGGAGCCAAAGGTCTCCTCGTCGGTGGGTGTGGCATGTAGGGAGGCTGAAGCCTCTCTGATCATCCAGAGCGCTGACTCTCCCGCATCACCCCCCCTTCTCGCCCTTCTGTACGGAAGGCGGAGGGGAGGGATTTGTGAGTCAGTCAGGCTCCGAGGCCTAGCCCCCTCTTGGCTGCCACTACCCACCTCTTGGCTGCCACTAACCCCTTCCTCCTCCTGACTGCCACCTTCCACAGCCACCTCCTGGCTGAGGTCTTCCTGTGTATGAAAAAAGAACATCGTTTCAGTTATTTGTTCATCAAACACACACAATTCTCATCTAGTGACTGGTGCAAAATGTTTACAAATAGAAAACCATACAATTCTCAGCCCTGCAGTTTAGATTCTGGCCCCAAATGTCTCCAACACTACTGTCTGTTGATATGTCAAACACATTAGGAAGTAACCAATTGGGGATCCTGAATTAAGTGAACATCATTCATTATTCACATAAATGGTAACAAAACTACTATACCTGGAACAAGCTGGGCTCCTCCACCTCTTCCAGACTGGAAGGCCCAGGTTGCTCCTCGGAAGCCTCATCAGGGGTGGCCTGCGCGCAAGGAAGCGTGGAAGGAGGAGTCGAGAGTGGCTCCGTGACATCAGTCTGGTCTTTGAGAAAATGTAGACTCTCATAGTACCAGAGCTTGGGGGCATAGACCTCATCTGCTGCAGTTGCAGTTTCTTCCGACTTCCGGACCTTCTTGCGCTCCCTGATATACGCACTCCTCAGGCTGCCAATTTTCTTTCTTATATCATCAACAGTTGCCGCGGGGAACCTTGGCTTGACAAATTCCACAAGTTCCTCCAGGGCTGCGTACCTCTTTGCTTTGATGCTGTAATGGGGGTGTTTAGCCTGCCATAAAATGGGAAATTCCCTGTATTTCTCAATGAAGAGGGGGAGAAAACTCATGTCGTTGAATCCCTTCATAATCTCTGCAAGACACAAGACCACACAAAACACTATAAATTATGTCAGGCTAAACTCTCCTAATCTTCTCCATAAAGAAGCCTCAAGTTCGAATCAGTCTAGGCTATTTATGTACCAACGTCAAATTGTACCTTCGTTTCTAGCGATCGTCTCGTGCGTGAGCTTTCTCTCCCCTCGTCTCCCAGATCGTGGCTACGACACAGGCGTGTGATGTTTTATATCCAGTGCGCATGCGTCAAACTCCGCCCGCCCCTGACGATCTTTCTCGTCTATTCCCCACCCCTTCTCTTTATGGCGCAGTGGGGAGACCACATGGCGGGGACACAGCAGGTGCGCCACAAATATCCCACCAACGAGGAGGAGGACGAGGAAAGTCCAGAGGCAGAAACGTCCCGATCCCAGAGCCTGAAATTCAAGGCCTCCAATATGTCATTTGGAGAAATGTTGGAGATGGTGGACATATTAAAGAGGAGCGACTATGATGGGAAGTATGGGCCTTACCTCAACCCCAATGTCCGCAAGGCCAAGATCATGTCTAAAGTTGTGAGAAGGCTGTACAATAATTTTGGGGTACAACGATCCAAGGAGCAACTGAGGAAACGCTGGTCAGACCTGAAACTGAGGGAGGCCGATCAGTACAGAAAGATCAAGCGAATTCTTCAAAAAAGTAAGTAGTTGTGTTTTGTGTTTGATTTCTTGCTTGCATACTGCTCCATGTGGTTTGATTTTTACAAAGTTGTACATTCCAAAATGGCCACTTTCATGTTCGTCTGTGCATTCGATCGTACTCAGCCTCGATCTTTCTGCCACTGTCATGGTCGTGTGTGTGTGTCCATTCGATCGTACGCAACCTCGATCGTTCACCCACTTATAATACGAGGTTTGGGGAAGTTTTGATTGAAAGGAAGTTTCTTCTCACTAGAGATGTCATCAAGAACGTAAAGCAAATTTATTCAATGTAAAGGAGAGGTCACTCAGTAGCTGTTTACCCATCTGGACTCTAGAGCACTAGTGCTGGGACACCCAAACCCCCTTTTTATTATGCTTTTCCACACATGTGCTCCAGTGGATACTAGAGGGGGGTCTCCATCAGACAAACTTCTACCAAAAAGCTAGTAAGTTTAGCACCTTTACAAAGTGACTACATTCATGTTGTTGGCATTTGTAACTGGCCAAACAAAAATAGTGTTCCTCACTTTCAAGCAATGTTTGTCATTTCCTATTTCTGCCCTCAATAGATTGTGTTGCTAAATCTTCCTTTTGTACATTCTCATAGGGGAGCGAAAACTTGGGCCGTCTGAGGAAACCCCAAAACCAACACCTCCCAAAAAAGGGGAAAGAGCAGAAGCAGAGGAGGAGGAGGAGGAAGGAGAGATCATCGAACTTGGAGAACTTGTCACCACAACAGGTGAGTGTGGGAGAACACAGCTACTGGTAAGCTAATCAATGTATGGCTGCCTCATTTCCAACACCCGATTTTTGTTTGTTTGTGGTTTTTAGGTGACGTGGATGTTGTGGAAGAAAAATCGCACTTTACCACAGAGAGTGCCCACGTACTCATCGGGGAGATAATGGTCTGCAATAGAGATCTAGATTACCTAAAGCAAAACATCAATGATGTTCAACAAAAATTGAAGAACATCATTGATGTTTTAGGTAAAATATGAAAACGCACCAAGTAATTAACACACATTTGTGCCTGCTTCTGAACACATTTGCAACTTAAGAACTGTGTGAAATTTGGAACATGCACACATTGTGTCCACATGTGCTAGCTCCCATCATGGTGGATGAATGACAACGTTTTTTTGGGGGTGCAACCACTTTACGAACTACGAAAGTGGTTGTGGTGAGGGGTTTGCACCCCCAAAAAACGTCCATTCATCCCCATGATGGAAAATGGCACTTTTGAAGCTTCTAGGCATGTGTTTTACCATCTAATGACCATTTTCAGACCCAAATTGTGTGCATGTTCTAAATTTCCACTTTCCAGGGGTGACCCCCCATGTGATGAAGGCAAGATCAAACACACTTTGAACATATAGTCATGTCTGATCTTGTCTTCACTTTAGAAAGTTGAACTTTCCTAGTTCCTAGGTTCTGTTTTGCTCCATGCCTGGTTTTACCAATTGCGGAATGTTTGTAAACAATGTTGTAAATAACCAAGATGTTGTCAGTTTGGGCAAGAAGATTGTAAACGCACTTGTGAATGTTTTCCAAGTAAACTTTTTTACTTTTCTAAATGTGTGGCTTCCTTATTTAAAAAACACAATGCATTATGTATGTCAAATGTAAAGGATATGGGGGGCAATGGGTGTTATTTACTAAAGGCAAGTCCAGTTTGCACTGCAAGTTTCTTTTCCAGGGCACTTTTGCACTGCACTTGTAGAGCATAGTGGATTTGACTTATGTAAATGACACCCACAGTGCTTTGTACGAAAACACGGAGCACAGCATTTTTGGAGAATACACACATGTCTGACCTGGTGATGAAAAGGAGTATTTTGGGTGTCAGTTATGCAGTACAAACCTTCTCTAGACCAAAGATTAGGTATCAAACACACAACATGAGAATAATCTTTTTGGGAAGAAGAGACTGTTACCTCCTTTTGCCCAGAAAGTGCATTCCCACTGTCGAAAGCAAAGGGAAAAAATTTCAAGGTAAAATACGCTAAAAAGAATACGGAAATGACAAGAAATCATAGGTTGGTTGAAAAATAAGATTTATTTAAAAATGCCTCTCACACATCGTCAGGCAGAGCAATGGCCCCCCTACCCACAAAGTAGTCCATATATTGCTCGCGGACCGCGCGGGCATTTAGAGGGGGCAAGCCTCAGACGTGCCACTTGAAGGGCTGTGAGGTCAGCATTTGGAGGGCCCTCCACATCTGGGCCAACGGGCACCACATAGTTCCTGTTATGTCTTTTGAGGAAGTTGTGCAATATGCAACAGGCAAGAACTATGTGGTTCAGTTTGTATTCCGCCAAGTTAATTGCCGTCAAGAACAGGCGGAAGCGGCTGGCCAGGATGCCAAAAGTGTTCTCAACAACTCTTCGGGCTCTGGACAGCCTGTAGTTGAAGACCCTCTGGTCTGGGGTGAGGGTCCTCATCGGGAACGGCCTCATCAGATGGGGAGTCAACGCAAACGCTTCATCTGCGACACAGACGAAGGGGAGTCCTTCTGCATTCTCCTCTGGAGGTGGCAAGCACAGACTGCCACTTTGGAGACGCCAGTAGAACTCCGTGTGCGCAATGGCACCACCATCCGAGATCCGGCCGTTCATCCCCACGTCCACATACATAAATTCATATGTCGCCGACACCACCGCCAACATCACTACACTATTAAACCCTTTATAATTATAATAGTAGGACCCCGAGTTGGGCGGTGGGACGATGCGGACGTGTTTCCCATCAATTGCCCCTCCGCAGTTAGGAAAGTCCCAATGGCTGGCAAAGTGGGAGGCCACAGTCTGCCATTCCTGTGGCGTGGAAGGGAACTGTGGAGTGAAACAAGAAAAAAAAAATTGTCACTTTGCACATAAACATTGCAAGCAGATTAGACAATCAACATCTTGGAACAAGAGCATTGTTTAAAATTGGAGGCTGGAAAGTATTTTCACAGAAAAGTAGAGGCTCCCCTTCACAGATTACTCACCCCCCATCAATCCCCCCACTTCTGATGGGCCATTGGCAATAACTAGGGTTTGGGGGGGGGGGGGCAGGTAACCCTCTGCACTTCATTGATTGGCAAATGGCTCAATAATGTGTGCTAGTTTGGCCAGACCCTCTGTACTTAACACTATTGGCAGCCCCCAGGAAAGCTAAACTAACATTTCAAATACCCCCCCCCCCCCCCCCCACCAAAAAAAGGAAAGCACATTGTGACATTCTGAAATTACCAAGCAAGCTAATAGGAGGGAAAGAACACAAAAAAATAGGAAATGGAAAGTATGGAGCCAGCCCCTTGCACTACATGCTTTGCTGAATTCATCACCTAAAGATGCCCACTATAAAGAGGTAGGTATATAGTGTGTATTGACCTTGGGAAAGCCAGCAGATAGAGGATTGGTACCATCTGACAGAGCAGTTGGGGGAGGGGGTTCCTAATGAGTTTGCCCCCCCCCCCCACAAAAAAAAAAAAAAAGGGGGCTCTACATGAAGTAAACCACACAGCAAACATTAGTGCATATTTTAGGGGGTGTTTGGGGGCAAACAATACTATGCAGCAGACAAAAGACATTGCTTAAGTGACTAGGCCATAGGTGTCTATTGGGGCAGAAGAGCATGCTGGGGAGGTAAGTGAAGGGAAAAATGCATGAAGGAGAAAAGGGGCACAGCATATTAGAGCATATTGCAATCATGGTAATTAGGGAAGGAGGTCAAAAATAGAAGACATTAGCAAACAGAGCATACATAGAAGGGAATAGTAAAGTAGAAATGTTACCTTAATATAGTCCTCCTGCAGGACCTCGATGATGGCAGAACAGGTCTCTGGAATAATGATTCCCAGGGCCTGGGGAGAGATACCTGAAGAGAACTTCAAATCCTGAAGACTTCTCCCTGTCGCCAAGTACCTCAATGTGGCAACCAGCCTCTGCTCCGGAGTAATGGCTTGTCTCATGCAGGTATCCTGCCGGCTGATAAAGGGGGTCAGCAAAGCCAAAAGACGGTGAAAATCGGGGTCCGTCATCCGAAGAAAGTTCCTGAAATCATCAGGATTATTCTCCCGGATCTCACGAAGCAAAGGCATGTGCGAGAATTGGTCACGCTGAAGCAACCAATTCTTGGTCCACATACTCCTCGTCACTCTGTTCATGGACGGGTCTTGGGTCAAAGCTAAAAGCCCGACACCAATTCCGCGTACAGCACGAACTCGGCGACGAGTACGCACGGGAAACATCGCTCACAAGGTCACAAAAGGTCGGCTGGTCAGAACAGACAAACAGAAAGCACCGATAAACAGCAAGGCCTGAAAGAACGAAATGAATACCAGAAACGAGCAGACAATAAGCAGTGCAAATCAAAGCGTCCTATATCAAGATATAGGCCGCAATGACCAACAAATGCGAACTGACTACACGCACTAATAAACAGATACGCACGACAAGCACAAACTGAAGAGCAGTAACGATCTGAGTCAGAAAACTGAGAAGCGCGAATCTTAAGTCCCCAAACTTCGACTAACTCGCGATAAACACGGGATCAGCAGAAGGAGCCCAACGGGTGCCTGACGTGGTGCTGAACTTCTCTTTTCTAATCTCGTGGAAGACGACTTACGTCACGACGTTCTTCCGGACCGGATATTCCGACAACGTAGTCCGACCGTGTGTACGCAACACCAACATCGGACAAAGTACGACGGACAGGATCCGACCGACCTGGTCCGCGGATAATCCGACCGTGTGTATGGGGCTTTAGAGAAAAAATAAATGCACATAATTTTGCAAGCAAAAAATTTGCATTTATAATGTTTTTTACAGATGCCTGCAAAGTATTGCAACCACAATCAGTGGATCGCGGGTGCAATGCCAGACTCCTGAAGACTATTTCTCTAGCTCTCTACCCATACAGAGGTAGGGGCTTAATGCCCCATACACACGGTCGGAAATTCCAATGGAAAAAGTCTGATCGGATTATGTTGTCGGAAAATCCGATTGTGTGTGGGCTCTAGTGGGCTTTTTCCGTCGGCACTTCAGACGGAAAAAATTTGAGAGTAGGATCTAAAATTTTCCGACAACAAAATCCGATCAGAATTTTTCCGATTGTGTGTAGAGAATTCCGACGCACAAAGCGCTACGCGTGCTCAGAAGAAATTTGGAGACGAAAGCTATTGGTTACTTGCCTCCATGTAGTCCCGTCGTACATTTTATACGTCCCCTCGTTTGGAACGATCGGATTTTCAGACAACTTTGTCCGACCGTGTGTGTACAACACAAGTTTTGGACAAAATCCGTTGGAAAAATCCGATGGATTTTGTGGTCGGAATGTCCGACCATGTGTACAAGGCATAAGAAGTTTTAATGGTACAAAGAACATCTAAAAGTGGAAATCCTCTGTAGATAGATACAAGGCACCAACCCGAGATGAACAGTTATGCCGCGTACAGACGATCGGACGTTCTGACGGATGTTGGCTCAAACTTGTCTTGCATAAACACAGTGGCACAAATGTTGTTGAGAACGCAGTGACGAGAAAAATTAAGTTCAATAGCCAGTGTGGCTCTTCTGCTTGATTCAGAGCATGCGTGGACTTTTGTGCGTCGGAATTGTGTACACACGCTCGGAATTTGAGAACCCGAAATTTGAGAACCTGCTCACAAACATTCCTGCTCACAAACAAAATTCCGACAGTAAATGTCCGTACATACATACATACACATCCATATACACGGTCGGAATTTGCGACAACAAGCTCACATCGAACATTTGTTGTCGGAAATTCCGATCGTGTGTACGCGGCATAAGTGTTACTCCATTGCTCCACTGATGCTTCTGCAGCATCTTAGCCAATGAGGGACCAACTCTATTGGAGCAGGTATGTAGTCTCTATTGTAATCCTAATGCTGCCAATTTTCGGCCAGATATGGGATCACTAGTGTGATAGCCTTAAGGGTAGCCATACCCATTTAGAGGTCTACACTAAAACAACAGGTGGGGAAAAAATCTGTCCAGCTATTATGGGCAGTGTGGAAAATAAAGTTGTTGCTCAGACTAATAACTTCTTTCTATCCACAACATTATCCAAATTATTTGCAAAATGTTCTTCAGGTGGCCATAAACAACTCAATCCCTTCCTTGAATTGAGGTCCAATACGGTGCACTGGCGAGGATTTGGCAATACAATAGAGTCACTTTAAAAGCGATCATGAATGGGTAAATTATTGCTTACAGAGAATCTCCAGCTAGTTGAAAAATCTCTGGGCAACCTGGCAAAAAAAAAAGAAAAGGTGTCAACCAGTATGCACCACTTCAGGACATCAGGCTGAAGTGTACATCGGAACAGCATCAGGTTCCAGCACTTCCAGCACAGAACTTCGGCATGTTTCTTCACTCACTGGTGGACATAAGCCCATCTCTATCCAACCTACAAGTTACCAACATTTTTATCAGGATTATGTGCTCGGTAGTTGTTGGTCATGTGATTTTAAGATTGTCCAGTGTCTTATATTTGATATACTACTTGTAAATGTGTAAGCTCCTGTTGCATTAGTAATATGCATGTCAGGATGTAGTCGTCAGACAAATGTTATGGTCTGCCAAAATACACTAGGGTACAATTTCTATTGTTACAAGAGAAGATGAAGATTGCATGTTACCTAAAAAAAAGTATTTAATGACTCACTAGTTCCATTCCTATTTCCATTTTTACAAAAATCTGTTCTTAGAGACTGAAAGAACTTGACTAAAATATACAATTTGAGAACGCCACCACACCCAACCTATATTTTACTACAGAAAATCTCAATAAAGGTCCATGGATCAGTCTATCTACTAGAGCATATAGTGACTGCTATAGCTTTGCTTGCTAATTGTGCTACCATTCTTGAACTCATGACCCTTAACTAAGGACAGGAAGAAGAAACTAATGAGCATTTGTCCTAATTAATCATCATTACAGAGAACCCGAGATGCACACTTTTGCAGCTGCTTCCTGATGTGGATAAGCATAAAACAGAGATAATCCACTGAGACACAGATAAACGTATAAAATAACAGTATTATTATTATTATTATTATTATTATACATGATTTATGTAGCGCTGACAGTTTATGCAGCGCTTTACAACTTGAGGGTAGACAGTAAAACTATAATATACTTTAATACAATAGGAATCACAGAGCCCTGTTTGTTAGATTTTACAATCTAAGAGGGAGGGTCAAGAATATGTAGCGGTACCCCTGTAGGGGCTGCTAAGTGATGTGGCCCACCTGTCACCTTGCCTGGCATTCACTCCTCAGTCACTCTCAGGCAGAAAACAGTACATGTGCTTGTTTTTGTTATTTTTATTAGGGAATTTAACTTGGATGGGGTAAGGGAAGTATGGGATGCCCAGTGGATTGTATATCAATCAATTGGCGGATTGTATATCAATCAATTGGCGGATTGTATATCAAACAATTGGGACAACTATATAGACTTCTCTGTACAAGTTACCACTTCAGTCTCTTCCTGCACAACTCTTGCTTGCAGACTATTGCTCTCTCTCTTCCTCCTGCACAACTCTTGCTTCTCAGGTACAGCTAGCACATGTAAGGTTAGGCCTGACACTGGCTCAGCCAGGCCTTAGCAAGTGCCCTTTGCAGGCAGGGACTGCGGGCCCCTATGGTGTAGCAAGAAATGAAAAGTCTTTAGTGCTAGCTGTCCTACTGGTGGACTACTACTCCCAGTCAGCCCTCTTCAGGCCCTCCTGGCTGCAGCTGCCCGACTCTACTGCCCATGACATTGCAGTACTCACTACTGGCTCTGCACCCATCTCTGACTGCATGCTCCCAGTCCTCTCAGGCATGCCTCCCCAGTCCTCCTGACTGCACATGTCACTCACCAGCCCTCCTGGCTGCAACCGGTGGTTCCCTCCTGAAGACTTGCAGTACTAGCCCCTTCTGTCCTCACTTTCTCCTCCCGTGCCTCCTATTCAGAGCCTCCGCGATTTCCTATGGGGCTCCATTCTACACCCGAGCCTAGGCCCAAGGTCACACCCCCCCCCCCCAGACTGAGGAGCTCCCTCAAAGGCCCCGACAGCATAGTACTCCATCCTCAGTTCTTCCACTCAACAACTCCCTCCTCAGCTGGGCTGATTCTAGGTATTTAAGGAGGCCTGCCCGCTGCCAATCCAGGTTGGGGATTGGTGAGGGCTCCTTAGAATACCCCAGGAAGCTCCACCTCTTCTCTCCTCCTCTCCTTCTAGAATCCTCTAGAAGGAAGAGGGAGGTCTCAATGACACTGCTTGTGAGTCACCAGCTGCTAACACTGAGCCACCCCCAGCCCACACAAACCAAAAAAACAGGCCTAGCTTCCTGCCTAAATTTGCCTATACTCACAAAAAAAACTAATCTAGCACCCACCCATGTTAAGGTGACCAGATATTTTTAATTAAATCCGGGGACATATTTTTTTTTTACTAGTAATGGTGGCAATTAGCGACTCTTTGCCCGTCACCTCACAGCCTGTCAAGTCTTACTCTCCGGGTCCTGGCTACTACTGGGTGGGGAGCGGAGGAAGATCACTCCGCCAGGGAAGGCAAGGAGATCGGCAGGTGGCTGGCCGGGACTTGAGCCAAGGCAGAAGAACATGCGATCAGGAGCAGAACGGGCATGCACCCAAAACTGAAGAAATATTCTCTCCGCTCCGACCAGCACATGATCATCATAAAGGGGCAAAGATAATGAAAAAAATACACCCGCACCCCCTAAGCTAGTAGGAGCGGCAGAGCGGGGGGTGTAATCCAGATTTTTTTTCTATTAATTCTGCACTGTCTTTGAAATTGCCCCAGCCCCTGTTCAAATCCAATCCGGGGACAAAACCGGGGACAGACTTGGTTCGGGGACAGTATCCTCAATCCGGGGACTGTTCCCAGAAACCGGGGATGTCTGGTCACCCTAACCTATGTAGAGGGTGCTACAAATATACAAGAAGTAATAATTGTGGAGTTTTATGTAAAAAGAAAACTGTAAGGTACAGGAAGTAGCTCAGGGTTTAAAATCATGTTTTTACTCTTCTTCACCTTTTGCAGGATGCTTTATGAACATGTAGTTGAAACCACTAAGCAACTTATTTGCTCCCTAGTTATCTCTCGCCTTGACTATTGTAACTCCCGCCTCATTGGCCTACCTCTCCACAAGCTATCCCCTCTTCTACTTCCCTCATCAGTTCGTCCCTCACAGTTACTAACTTCTGTTTCACCAGCCCCTCCCTATTAGATTGTAGGATTGCAGGAGCAGGGCCACCTTACTCCTTACCCACCTTACTGCACAAACTGTTGGCGCTATATAAATCCTGTATAATAATAATATGGAATATACATAAAATTACAGAGCATTGGTAGGGTGGCTATATCTCTACTGTATAATGATGATGAGTGCAAGAGTTAAAACAGAGAAAGATATAGTAAACTAGAAAAACTCAGAGCCAGCCAGGCTGTTCAGGAGTAAATTTGGAGGCTGTTGGCAGGAGTAACCACAGCCAAATATTAAAACTAAAGCAGGGAATAAACATGTCCTTAACCACTTCATTACCGCTTCATGTTCATATGACGCCTACAAGGTGGATTTACCATCCTGGATGGGCGTCATATGACGTCCTCGGATTCCTGGCCGCCTGGGGGGCGCGCACGCGCGCCCGCGGCATCGCTCGGGACCCGGTGCGGGTGCCCGGCGGCCGCGATGTCCGCCGGGCACCCGTGATTGCCCGTTAAAACAACGGGACCGTGCGGGACCGTGGAGCTGTGTGTGTAAACACACAGCTCCACGGTCCTGTCAGCGGAGAGGAGACCGATCATGTGATCCCAGTACGGAGGAACACATGATCGGTCTTCTCCCCTTGAGTCCCCTCCCCCCACAGTTAGAATCACTTCTATTAGGGAACACATTAACCCCTACAGCGCCCCTAGTGTTAACCCCTTCCCTGCCAGTCACATTTACACAGTAATCATTGCAATTTTATAGCAACGATCGCTGTGTAAATGTGAATGGTTCCAAAAATGTGTCAAAAGTGTCCGAAGTGTCCGCCGCAATGTGGCAGTCACGAAAAAAAAAAACGCAGATCGCCGCCATTATTAGTAAAAAAAAAAAAAAAAAAAATTCAATAAATCTATCCCCTATTTTGTAGACGCTATAACTTTTGCGCAAACCGATCAATATACGCTTATTGCGTTTTTTTTTTTACCAAAAATATGTAGAAGAATACGTATCGTCCTAAACTGAGGAAAAAAATCGTTTTTTAAAAAAAAAATGGGATATTTATTATAGCAAAAAGTAAAAAATATTGTGTTTTTTTTCAAAATTGTCGCTCTTCTTTTGTTTATAGCGCAAAAAATAAAAACCGCAGAGGTGATCAAATACCACCAAAAGAAAGCTCTATTTGTGGGAAAAAAAGGACGTCAATTTTGTTTGGGTGTAACGTCGCACGACCGCGCAATTGTTAGTTAAAGCGACACAGTGCCGAATCGCAAAAAGTGCTCTGGTAAGGAAGGGTGTTTAAAAGCCCTGTATTGAAGTGGTTAAAGAGGAGCCCCAGTCTCCTTCAGAAAAAATAAAAGTCAGCAGCAACAAATCTTATAGCTGCTGACTTTTAATATTATAACTTGCCTGTCCAGAGATCCCGCGGTGTCTTCATCCCAGCTGATTTTTCGATCAACTCTCGGGTGCTGTCACCACCATTGCTTGCAAGGAAAACTGGCAGTGAAGCCTTGCAGCTTCACAGCTGGTTCCCTACTACGCACGTGTGAGGAGGGGGGCCAAACATCTGGTTGATCTCGTCACAGTGAGATCACCCGAAAGTGGGAGTGGGTACCTGTCAAAACCAGGTACCCACTCCCCCGAAAGGTGCCAAATGTGGCACCGGAGGGGGAGGCAGATAAGTGAAGCTTATGCTTTTTGGTGGAGCTCCGCTTTAAGAATCAAAGCAAAATAAAGACAAGTAGAGCTCAAGCAGGGACAGGACAAGTATATTCAGCAATAACAATGTCAATAAAGCAAGGAGACCCAAAATCTTATGATGGCCAACTTAAGAGTAGAAAAGCTAAGCAAGGGTTATAGCAGGGCCTATGCTAAATTTTCCTTTGTTGTCTATGCGCATGTTGGGTAGATGTACTCTCACTTTCTGGTCAGGGGAACCCTAAGACAGGAAATGATGATAAATTTAAAATGATTAGAGCCGTCATTGAAACAGGAGTAGATTAGAAATCAACAATTGTTCCAGTAACAACTGTCAAAGCTGGGATTTATCCCTCACATTGGAGAGATGTCTCCTCGCTGTCTATTTTGCTTTTTGAGACAGTAAGGGTGTTCTATAAAGAAATCAACCAGGCAAATATCGTTTAGGCTGGCACAATTGAAAACTGGCAAAAAAGTTCTTTATATGACATTAATGTAAAAGTGATTTGAGCAAATTGTGCGTCTGAATTGGTCTGCTGTCCAGTCATGCAGCAAAAAAGAAGTATGAGGATCTAGTAAAGTGATGAAAGGGGTGAAATTTTGCAATTGGTTACAGTTGGGCATGTTAGCCTAGGTTCACACTTGTGCATGCAAAACACAGAATGAGATTTTGTGTGACTGAAAATCGCATCTCCTCCGCAACCAAAATGGTGCAGGATCCTTTCTTTCCCCGCACCTGAATTGCATCACTTGTAATAGCACTGCGTTTTGCGATCTGTTTTGGGGTGCCGTTAATCTAACATTGAGCCCTGGTTCACACTTATGCAATGTCGGAGACGCAGTGAATCCTGTGCGTTTCCCGCACCGAATTACAATCTCATGGCGTCCATGTGATCTGCTGCGCATGTCAATGTTAGATTAATGACACTCCAAAACAGATCGCAAAACGCAGTGCGATTGCCAGAATTGCATCGCATGGGTGTGAACACCCATGGGATGCGATTCAAGTGCGGAAAAAATGGTCCTGCACCATTTTGATATGATGCGATTTCAGTCTTACAAAATGTATGGCTCAAATCGCACTGCACCGCAGAGACATCACATTTGATTTGCACAGGAATGCGGTGCAATTCCTGTGAATCACATGCAGTGTCTGCATCCCATAAGTGTGAACCCAGGCTGACACGCGCAGCAGATTAAATGGACGCTGTGCGATTGCCAAGCAGTGCGATGCAGGGAAGCGCATCCTGTGCATTTCCTGCATCGCATCAGTGTGAACCAGGGCTAAACCTTACATAGTGTCAGAGATATCTACTAGTGATACACTGAAATTTCAGCTGCGCCCGAAAATAGGGTTTTCAGTGTGCAGATAATGGCTGCCCAAACGCCTGCGATTTGGCCGTGATTTTGATGAGATTTTATCTTGCTTATGGTGTGTTTTTCATAGGTCATGTGACTCAAAAAAAATGCATCCAAAATGCAACACAGTGCATTCTCGATGCGTTCTTGCTGCGTTTTTTAATGCATTTCAATGGTGTGTTTTTGGTGCGGTTTGCCGAATATGCACTAAAAATGCAGCAAGCAGGATTTTTAACACCACTTCAAAAGGTGCCGATAATAGCTGACAATAAATTCATATTCAATAAAATTTATGATATTCGATAGTCGCATCCAAGTCAGATCATCATCTTAACTGATCCGACTTGTGGCATTCGACTTGTGCTCTGAGGATCTTGAAGGGCAACCCCTTCGGTCTGGTATGGATTTTAAGTGGAATCCCCACACCAGAAAAAAAAATGGTGTGGGGTCCCCCCAAAAAAACAGAACCTTATCTGAGCACACAGCCCAGCAGGTCAGGAAAGGGGGGGAGGAAGGAGCACCCCCCCCCCTCCCTGACCATACCAGGCCACATGCCCTCAACATGGGGGGTGATGTCACAAGGGTATGGATGACATCACCGGATGGCCATGCCCCATGGCTATATAAGTAATAGCAGACAGCGGGAGCTAGCATCGGGAGAAGTCATTAGTGGAGGGAGAAGACCCAGAGGGAGAAGACATTCCTAAATAATGGACTTTGTCAAAAATGTATGTACTGTTTTTATTTATTTTTGACACTTTTTGGGGTGAATGAGTAGGTGTACAAATGTACCCCATGCTCATTTATATGGGGGGAGGTGGGATCTGCACCTGATATGCTGGGTCGATTGTATTTTATTAAAATACAGAACAAAAAACATCAATTGCAGCCTCACTGTGTGCATCAAATGCAGCCATTGTGCCCATCAAATGCAGCCATTGTGCCCATCAAATGCAGCCACTGTGCCCATCAAATGCAGCCACTGTGCCATCAAATGCAGCCACTGTGCCATCAAATGTAGCCACTATGCCCATCAGTGCCCATAATATGCACTCAGTTTAGGCCGATATGTATTCTTCTACATATTTTTTAAAAAAAAATTGCATTAAGCGTATATCTGCGATTTTTATTGGGACTGCGACATTATGGTGGACACGTTGGACAATTTTGACACATTTTTAGGACCATTGGCATTAATACAGTGATCAGTGTGATAAAAATGCATTGATTACTGTAAAAATGTCACTGGCAGTGAAGAGGTTAACCGCTAGGGGGCGGTGAAGGGGTTAATGTGTTCCCTAGTGTGTGTTCTAACTGAAGAGGGGAGTGGAGAGTGTAGGGGAAGAGATAGATCGCTGTTCATACTCTGTATGCACAGACGAGCTGTCACATCTCCCCTCAGAGAACCGGGATCTGTGTGTTAATACACACAGATCCTGGTTCTCTGTGTGCCCCAAGCGATCGCGGGAGCCCGGTGGTGATCGTGACCGCCGGGCACTCGCATCGGCTCCGTGGGCAAGCAGGGGCCGCGCCCCTAGTGGACAAAATAGGAGCCAACGTAACATGTCGGCGGTTCACGCAGCCAAGCCAGGTTGCCTCAGTATAACTGCCGCGGCTGGTCAGCAAGCGGTTAAGCTGCATAGTTGGTGATTCCTGTGGGGTTTACTAAAGTTTACCAGCCTGCTTTTCCAGAGAACTGCTGAAACTCCCTGAAAAACCTGAACTGAAGAATATGCACAACCTCTACAACCTACTAAAAAAAAAAGGAGAGAGAGACGGCGCCCTCTAAGTGCAGCAAATTAAGATCAATTTAATATAAAAGAAGATTAAGAACACTCACACATTAAATGTGTCATAAAGGCATATCTGAGATTAGAGGATCTTCCGTATTTGGGTCCCGGATGAGGTGATGTCATCAAAGCTGCTGTCAGATGTAAGCGTCCTGTGTGATCCACTGGATCACACAGGACGCTTACATCTGACAGCAGCTTTGATGACATCACCTCATCCGGGACCCAAATACGGAAGATCCTCTAATCTCAGATATGCCTTTATGACACATTTAATGTGTGAGTGTTCTTAATCTTCTTTTATATTAAATTGATCTTAATTTGCTGCACTTAGAGGGCGCCGTCTCTCTCTCCTTTTTTTTTTTTCATTTCAGAGCTCCTTCTTGCTTTTATGGACTGGCAGCCTTCTTATGCTCAGCAAATATGTTTTAAATTTTAGTATGTGTACATGGACTAATATCTAATTCTTGAACTAACACATACGTTATCCGTTTTTTCCCCTCACCAAAACCCCCCCCCCCCCCCCCACCGTCATCCACCATATGCATTGTAAAAGCTATTTCCTATGCGCGCCATACAAAATCCCCCTTCTACAACCTACTACAATCAGGTTCTTTCATTTTTTGATGCCCTTGAAAGATACGGTGGGGGGGGGTCTGTGTGGTAAAATATTTCAGCAGGGAAAATAGTAGGGTTGATTCCAATGACCATTTTGTAAGTCAACATAGCAGTCCAGACTATCAACGGATCATCGATTACAACCAGCAAAATGTAAGTGAGCATACAATGGCACAGCAAAGTAAAGAATAGTGAAAATGGTAAATACAAGATCATTACATATGTTTTAAAAAATAATGTTACAAATGGGAATAGAGAAATCAGCCACATTCTGAACAGATGAGAACACAGACTGAGGGGATAGTCTGAGGCATCGATCTCTAACTGCAATTCCATTTGGAAGGACCAAGGCAAAAAAACTTGTGAGAGAAAGGCAACAAATTCTAGTTGGCTTCTGTTGTCCTAGGTTCATAGTTGACTGTTTTGTTTTCAATGTATTTTACAACACAAGATGACACAATCCATTTTGGTCTAGCAGTCTCGACTTGAAATGGTCTCTTCATTTTGACTCATATCCTCCCTGGGGGATGTGTACCTCCAAAATTTGTCCACAATCCTTCCTACATAAGCAATGAGATCTGGAGATGTCAATATACTCCATTCATAGCTAGAAGTGGCTTTAAAATGCTGGTGAAACAAGAAATAAAGTGCATATATTTCCTTTGATGATGTCATGGGAACCTGATTTTCTTCTGCGCCTAAGGTTTAAGAAACACAAAGGTCTTGAGCTTATGAACTCTCCTTATGTTCTTAGGGATAAGCCTATATTCTGTACTTTAACTGGTATAAATGACATAGGAATTTTATTTTTCAACTTCAATAAGTTTCCGCTTAGGATCATGTCACACTGGTAATTTTGCAATATTAATTCACATTTTCTTGCTAATGAAAGTTGGTTGCTGTCTATAGAATATTTATTTACTATGTGGTAACTATATATTTTTTATATATTTTTTTGGAAGTAATCTTACTAGGTTGCAAATATACCAGTTCCAAACAATTCTGTAATACAATATACTGTACTACAGCGTCCAAGGCACAACAAGAACTAAATTAACCACTTTTTTTTGAAAATTGTTGAAAAATGTATGTGAAAATTTGAAAATTTTCACATACATATATAAACGTCTGCATTTTTTTTGCTAGAAAATTACTTAGAACCCCCAAACAGTATATTATTTTCCTAAAGCAGAGGCCTGGGAGAACAAAAGGGGTTGTTATTGCATTTCTTTTATGTTTGCGCAGCCGTTTATCAAATGCTAATTTTCAGTAAAAAAATAGACTTGCTATGCAATTTAGCGTACACAAACACAATATCATTTGTTGTTAAAATTTAAAAGATGGTGTTGTCCCAAGTAAACAGATATCAAACATGTCAAGATTTTAAATTTTGCACACCCGTAAAATGGCGAAACAAACTACGGTACCTAAAAATCTCAATAGGTAAGGCTTTGAAACCTTTATATATAACCCTGTTCTCAGGGCCCACTAACAGGCCAGGTTTGCAAATAACTGAAATACATCACAGGTGATATCATTTGCTGCTCAGTGATTGCAGTATTCTAAAAACCTGACCTGTTAGTGGGCCCTGAGGATACATAAAACCTGACCTGTTAGTGGGCCCTGAGGATACATAAAACCTGACCTGTTAGTGGGCCCTGAGGACAGGGTTGATGACCACTGCTTTATAGGTTACTAGATTGTAATCACTGTTTACATATGCTGTAGGACCTATATGTGCAATTACATTTGCGCTTAAGCATGGGAGCGGGGGGCAGGAGTGCTTTATTTTTATTTCATTATTTTAAAAACATATACATTAAAAAAAATACATTTTTATTTTTATTTTTTTTATTCAACTTTATTGCTATTACAAAGGGATAAACAACATCCCTTGTGATAGTTTGGGTAATGACAGGTTACTATTAGACCCCTTATCCCTCTCCTGTCCTTCAACGTAGCCGATTGGTTTGATCAGCTGCCTCCATGGCTGGTAAGGACCAGGTAAACAATGAACTAGAAGTGACTCGTCACTTCAGGCTTCATTCATCACACAGCCAACCCAATTGCTTGCAGCGGTTCCCGGGCTCCCAAATGGGATGGAAGAGACTGGGGACAAAGGTAGGCGGTGGCTAGAGTGGGGTCCCCTTATATATACAAACACTGAAAAGGAAGTGGTTAAGGGACTGATGGCAATTTGTATACAGTACATGTGATATGAAGACAGTGTTATAGACAGTATATTGGAAGAAAATCACAAATATGTAATTTGGTGAGATCAAGCAGAAAAACAAAATCCCACCTCTGCAATCCCTAATATACAGAATAAGTCCAATTGCTGATTCAACCCCCCAGGAGTCCAGGACACTGGAAAAACAGATTTGTTCGGACATACACTTTACAACCCATATAAAACATAATAGGTGAAAGTAGATACTAAAGTAGAACTCCATATTTGAAAATGACTGTGACAGACCTAGCCGAAACAGGGGCTTTTGGAGAGAACAGGGAAACCTGTGTTTTAGCCCCCATGTCCCTCTGTGTCTATTAAGAGCAAAGGGGAGAGTAATATTTATCCACAATATCTCCCAGGAAATATACAAAGACTATTCCTGGTTTATTTAAATCTGAACTATACATGTTAATTGAAACAGCTGATAGCAGACGGATAGTCTGCTACATGTTGTCTCCTGCTATTGTCTTCTGAGCTAGGAGATGGCAAGGCTGACCTGAAAGTTCAAACCTCTGAGTCACCTAGGCTGGTTAAATGACTAGTTAATTAGCTCATGTTAATTTAAGTTTCTGGTTACAGTTTGTATTGTTAGGGTAATATGTAATATTAGGGTAATATGTTCAGAAGGGGGGAACCTCCTTCTCAAGTGTATCAAGTGTATAAAAGACTGTATTCTTGTTCCAATAAACAGTTCCAGCTATGCAGCAAAATGAGTCCTGCCTAGTTTTTGATTGTAATATGCGGCTATAATATCTAATATCTATATTCAGACTGGAGGAAGCAGTATATGATAGAAAAACTCAAGCGGAGTGTGGGACATTCCGTTACATTGGTGACAAGCCGTGGGATGCTTCCTGCAGTCTGGGACATCCAAACCTCCACCTGGATCCAAGGTCTGGATAGCAGGAGAGGAGAGGTACAGATACCAGCCACCATGGAAGAGGAATTCGAAAGGAGGTTGCGAAAGATGCAGATACAGCACAAGGGACCAGTGTCAGAGCAGGTCCTGCTGGGATGATATGATTCTGTCTGCTGGGAACTCTGGAAGGCAGTGCTAGCCCTTGAGCAGCGACACCAGGGAAAAATTCTCTCCTCCTACCAGGAAAGGTACTGGTCGCAGTACGAAGTGCGAATGGTGTTTTTGGGGAGACAACCCCACAAAGGATGGAAAGCTGAGTTAACCAGGCTGGTCCAGGTGGAGATGTGGTTGGCCGAGAGCTACAGAGCCCCCTGCTGGTATGTAGCCCATGTGCCCGTGTGCCCGTGGACAGCCGACAACGCCCCAACAGAAGGCTTTGGCTACGGGGCTGTTATTAGAGAGGCTGTCCGACGACCCTGACTTTGGGAGCGATTTGGAGTGGCAATTGGAAGAAATCTTGGATACAGAGAACGGATGCTGAATGTCTCAGAAGTTCCCTGGGCACTGGAAAATTTGAAGTCTTTAGCCAATCAGGAATGGGAGCTGGAGATTGCCTACAGGCGGCTGCTAGATTCTGCTCAGCAGCAGGTCTGGGATCCTAAATAAATAGGAAAGTATATAATATTTGCTTGTTTTAAACTTTTTTTTAAATATTTCTTCAGATATTTCCTGGTTTCTTGTCTAGGTAAATGATGTCATACATCCCAGGAGTCTTCAGGAGGGGAGGAGAGGTTTTCTCTCAGTTTAGCTCACTCTCCTGCATGCATGCTTGAGCTAAGGGCAGAGGGATCCCAGGAAGTAAATGCTACATGAATCATTTGCCCTTATTCAAGATGGCCACAGCTAGAAATATTAGGGGGTTATTTAGAAAAATTATTTCTCTACAAAATAAAGCATGGAGACATGGATGGATTGGAAAGTTTGCTTTGAATATTAAAAATTTATTAAATAGTGTTTTTGGTTTGTGGTGCTCAGATGCAGCGAGGCTTCGATTTAAATGTGGTGGCTGCATTAGGTTCCTTTTTTCCCTTTATTTTCACCTAGTGATTCTGCCAGTAATATACTTCCTGTGCCAGGGTGTCAGTACTCACTTACTACACTGTATCTATAAAGGAGCAACTCTGTCATCCTAGACTGCTGTCCTGGTTTGGACTATGATCACCTCCTCTCCTGATCTCCATTACATAGAGCAACATTGCTTTAAAGTTTATATAAGATAGCTGAAAAATGACACAGGAAGTTACAAGTACACATGATTTTTGACAGGATCAATAAGTATTTCTGTACTTGCAAAAATATGTGCTCAGCCTGAAAAAAGAAAACTAATGCTGCCACCTGACTCTATCAGATCGCAGTAAATTCATGCATCTGTTAGTATTCTTAAAGCGGTTCTGCACTGTCTTTATGGTTTTTTTTTTTTTTACTGCAATGCAATGGCTTATGCAATGCAGTTTAGGTACTCACGTGTCCTTTTTTTGAAAGAAGCTGCTGCCGGTTTTCATCAGATTGATGAGTTGTAGAAATTCTTTCCTGCTGGGGGCCATCTTGCCTGTGGGCATTTGAACCCACACAGGCACTTCAGATGGCCCAGCATGCACCGCCGTTGCTGCGCCGATCTCGCGCGTGTGCGCAGTAACGGCGAAGTGCAGCTCACGTTCTCCGAAATCTCGCGAGATGTCGGGCACATCTGCCGACATCTCGCGAGATTTCGGAAGATGTGGCCGACATCTCGCGAGATTTCGGAAGATGTGGCCGAAATCTCGCGAGATTTCGGAAGATGTCCGCACTGACTCCTGGGAACAATGATACCAGATCCCAGGAGACAGTGCGGCCTGACGACGATCGACGCAGAGACCCCGCCCACCGCCGCAGAGACAGAGGACAGGAAGTCAGCAATTATCAAGGTAAGTCAAAAAAAAAAAAACACATTTCATTTAGTACTCTTTGCCTGATTTGGAAGGCAAAGAGATTTACTAAATGAAATGTGTGCAGAACCGCTTTAACTGCAAAAACAATGGGGTTTATCTACTAAAGGCAAATAAGTTGTTCATTTTGCAAAGTATTTTTCCTCAGCTTAGTAAATAGGGTGAAGCTCTGCTGACGTTCAGTCATGTACAAGGAAAAATACAGTTTTATTTTTCCTTTCATGTGATTGGGTATTTTTTGCAAAGGGAATTTTTACCACATTTACATTTAACAAATTGCCCACATTTTTTAACAAGCCAGCAAGAAGATCAAGAGTGCCTTTTTGTTACACAAAGTCAAAGGTTATTGTGCAGCATTACAACCTTGTGCACTATGAGGGCCGGCCACTGGCATCCTACCAACCAATGACATCATTGGTTAATAGTCAGGATGTGGCCATCTGCACAGAATCCTTGTTTGCCTCTCCCCTGCCCCTCTCCATCAGCACTGGGGTCACGTTAGCAGAGAGGGGGGGGGGGGGGGGAAATGAGAGAGAAGAGAATAGCTAGAATACTTGCCAGTACCAGTTTGCAAAGGTGGAGGAATAGATCAGCTGTAACGATGGGTGGCCTACATGTCTGGATTCTGCTGCGTTATGTAAAACTATTAGATTGGTTTTCTTCATTTTAGAATGGAATGCCTCAGAATTTTAAAGGGTGTCTTGACTGAAAAAGGTTGTGAAACACTGCACTAAGGCCCCTTTCACACTGGGGCGGTTTTCAGGCGGTACAGCGCTAAAAATAGCGCCTGTATACCGCCTGAAAAAACCGGCCCCATTCACTCCAGTGTGAAAGCCGGCGGGCTTTCATACTGGAGCGGTGCGCTAGCAGGACCGCAACAAAAGTCCTGCTAGCAGCATCTTTGGAGCGGTGAAGGAGCGGTGTATTTACCGCTCCTATACCGCTCCTTCCCATTGAAATCAATGGGAAACCGCGGGGATACCGCCCGCAAACCGCCGCTGCAGCGGCGCTTTGCGGAGGTTTTTAACCCTTTTGCGGCCGCTAGCGGGGGTTAAAACCACCCCGCTAGCGGCCGCATACCGCGGGTAAAACGATGGTAAAGCAGCGCTAAATATAGCGCTGCTTTACCCTCGCCGCCCCGCACCGCCCCAGTGTGAAAGGGGCCTAAGCTAATGCAAAATTCCCTTGGCAAAGTAAACAACCCATTTGCCTTTAGTATATCAACCCCACTGACTTACTAATTTATTTCTAACATACAAAATACAGCACCTCCAATTTCATATCCCTTTATTTTTTTTTTAAAACAATTCAGTATTTTTAATACGCAATGAAAGAAAAAAAAAGAATACTAATTGCAAAGTGCAGTAACCCATATTAACTAATCAAAATTCAATCCACTAAAGTCAGCCCAGTAAAAGATCTGCACTGGTTGGTATATAAGTACTGACATTTGCAACGTCCACTGTAGAAACCAATAGGACCAGATGTGTGATTGTCCTTTAAATACTGGTAAAGTTTGTGGAAAAAACATAAAAAAAATTAGGAAAGCATTGAATGGTGTTCATTGTATTTGGTTTTCTCAGGTTATTACAGCCAATTATACAGACTTATCAGAATTTATCCTAAAAATAATCAGGCTTGCTATAAATCCCAGTTGTACATTATCTGCCATTTTGGTGTATTAAAATAAGCTGCATGGCATTGACCTAATAAAACTAATTAAGGAATGCACTAATTAGCTAAACAAACAATGCTAATATAAGCTTAGCTCTCCTACTAGTAGCTGCTTGTACACAAAAGCAGTGGTCACAGATCAATAAACAAAAAGCACAGTCTAGGGTTCCCAATTTATTGGGGTGACCTTACTAATAGGCACACAACATGCTATACATAACAAAAAAACAGGGATAACAATCAGGGCTTAGGATAGTCATTGGAGTTGATTTACTAAAACTGGAGAGTACAAAATCTGGTGCAGTGCTGCATAGAAACCAATAATTTTTTTTTTGTCAAAGCTTAACTGAACAAGCTGAAGTTAGAAGTTGATTGGCTATCATGGACAGCTGCACCAGATTTTGCACTTAAATGAACCCCATAGCCTTCTTTCATGTTAAAAAAAAAAAAAAAAAAACGAGAAAAACGTCATGTGTACTGCACATATCTGAAGTAAAAACTGTGTTGGATTTAACCTATGTATCTAATTAAAGAATAAATGGGCTTGTGGATGGTACCGTGTTTCCCCAAAAATAAGACCTAGCGTTATTTTCCAGCAGGGCTGGAATATAAGCCCTACCCCGAAAATAAGCCCTAGTATAAAATGCTTGTAAAATCCTATAATCCACTCTATTACGGTAGTATAGAATGTACAATGTGTGTGTTTCTGTAATATAATTGTGGGGAAGAGAGCTCCTGTGGGTCACAGAAGCGCAGGACGGCACTATAACGAAGGTATTTGGCACAATTATATTACCAGAAACCCACACATTATACACTACTGTAATAGAGTGGATTATGGGATTTTACAAGCATTTTAACTCAGTTCACACTGGGGATTCCTGTCAGGCAAGGAGAGAGGGGGGGGGGAGAAGACAGCACATTAGATGGTAAGACCTACCCTGAAAATAAGCCCTAATGTGTCTTTTACTGACAAAATTAATATAAGACCCGGGCTTATTTTTGGGGAAACACAGTAAGTCAGCAGGTGACCATAATCTTCTGACAGACTGGGTCTATGGAGGTGTGTCAGTGGCAGTCCATAAAGCACCATTTGATACAGGACTGATTATATCACCGCCACCACTACTACTGTTGACTTATTAATTACTACCGCATCTAACTTGCAAATAATAAACATATGAAAGTACTACAGATCCACCTTGCAGATGTATGTTTATAATTGCCCTTTAAATGCTCTTTAATACGTCAACATTTGATAGTATGAACACAGGATTCTTAGCAAACATCAGAGGCTCCTAAAGCTTGCTAAGTAACTGCTACTGATAGTGTGGAATGTCGCATCCAGATAATGGGTCAGAAAGGATCGTCTTCTTATATTAGATATGAGTAGCAACAACACAAGATAAACTGATGGGTGGAATAGCAGTGGACACTAGTGAAAACATGGGGCTTAATTTGTAAATTTAAATATTAATACATATTATATGGCACAAGTCACTCATCACAAATGATCACCGCTGCTGCAGCACCCCTTGCCAATAGATGCACCTTTAATATGTTTTGTAATATTTGAAGGATCCCTGGGATTATGCTTTAATTTTTATGTGTTTCGGCTGCAATCTTTCAAAACAGCAGACACAGCCAAACAGGGTAAAGGGTCAGAGATCAAAAATAGACAGTTATGGCACCAATGGGTCATACGTGACAGTCAATTAAGATGGGGCAATGGAAGCAAATTGAGAGGCAGTAGTGAGGAACAAATCAAAGTTGGAGCAAGTGCCCACTTGTAAGTCAGAAACTAGGCCAGGATAACAGAGAAGATCTCAAGTACTGTATAGTGCATGCACAGAGGCAATAGCCACATTCAATAATGGGCTACCATACCACTGGCAATGAACTTCCTTATAAAGAGATCCTGACCAATTAGCATGTGTGATCGGTGTGTATATACATGACACGTATGAGGCAGCAAAAGCATGTAAGCATCAAAATTACGCAGATTTTATATATGCTATACTTATATACACTACAGTTATTAAACAAAGTAGATACATAGAATGGCCTGTCCTTGGGAAAGGACGTAATTATTCTCTGTAACCCAATATAAAAGATAATCTTCCTATACCATTCGGAGCAGTAACATACACACTGCAACTGGAAAATGAAAAGATGGTTTAGGAAGGATGAAACAATATCATTTTTCTCTTCAGTTGGCCAAAATCCAGAGCGCTGAGTAAAAATAATTTGGCACAGAAACCATTACAATTACATTTTTAGTCTAATTTTAAATTTCAGTTTGACATTCCTTAAGATATTTTTTTCATTATTTATTAATAATTATATGTCCTTCATCACAGTTTATATTCAAACTCCTGAGGGGATGTCTAAATGCCATCAACTAACATTTTGTTCTTTCATTGAAATGTATCCTTATCCTCTACATGTTTTAAAAAAAAAAATATTGTCCAACTTATGTTCCTCTATTCCTCCCACATACATTTAAAGTGTCCCTAAACCCACATCATAAAAAAAAACTATCAATAAATGGTGTATTACATGCTGTTCATACTCAGTCACTATGAGATTCCTTTTCTTTATTCTGCAAAAACCCTGGTTGATCCTGCTGCTCTCTAGCTCCACCTTCTGTTCATGTCCCCAATTCAGCTAGGGATTTTGCAGCTGTGGTGGCAACTCTACACATGCTCAGTTTTCAGTGAGTTTTTATGCTGAGCATTTCCTCCCTATCACATCTGAGCAGCCCATCTGACTATAGAGTCACACACGTGGGCGTATACACAGTGGTAAATGACAGCCCACTCCCTCCCTCCTCCTCAATGCTTACTAACCAGCTAAACACAACAGGGGCAGGATATTATATGTAGATTAATGGTGACTTCACCTCCCTCTTATTTTAAGACGCAGGCTAGAGGGGCGTGACACAGCCTGTGACTGGCATAAATCCACCCACACCATGTAATTTCCACAAAATAATAATGATTTGATTTCAAATATATATATTTGTATGCCAATTTAAAACAGTTTATTGATATTATTTATTTATTTTTACTCTGTATTCCAAAGTCTGTGTTTTTTTTTTTTTTTTAAACATGACTAGAAGCTCCTCCTACTTATGTGTCCCTGCAGACAGGCTGGGAAAGAGCTGGGTCATGTGGCAGCTGTATATCGATTAGAAAAAAGGTACTTACAGGTTTTTTTTTTTTTTTTATTAAAATAATTACAGTGCTATCATCCACATATAGAAATAGAACGGACAATGTAAAATAAACAGTGTGTGTTTAGTATTGCTTTAAGTATTTTACTCATATTCTGGAGCATTAGGTTTTTACAACAATCCTTTTCTAATAGGCTGCCCATGCAGCCCTTAGCCTAGAATTTTTTTAAATACTTGTCGCCTTCAAGGCCTGCATAGAGAAGGTATTCAATCGTGAAGCCACAATCTGAGGACTGAACTTGAAAAGGGGAACTAACACTGTACATACACCCTACCCCCTGGTCCTCATTGTACTTACCTGAGCTGTCAGTGCCCATGATGCCAGTGTAGCTGTGGACAGAATCTTTTTCTAATTGTCCTTGCTGTATAAAGACGTTCAAACAAATAAGATGCAGGAGCTGTACTTGATGCTCAACTTTTTTTTAAATGTAGGGTGATAATTGTTCTTATCAGATGGATCTAGGCTGCTTAAAAAACACAAAGGGGTTTATTTACTAAAACTGGAGAATGCAAAACCTGGTGCAGCTTTTTATAGAAACCAATCAGCTTCCAGGTTTTTTTGTCGAAGCTTAATTGAACAAGCTGAATTTTGCACTTTCCAGCTTTATTAACCTCCCTAGCGGTAATCCCGAGTCTGGCTCGGGTTCAGTTTTTTCTGCTGGGAGCGGTAACCCCGAGCCAGACTCGGGCTTGATTGCAGGATACAGGGGGGAAGTTACTTACCTTTTCCCCTGGATCCTGCGATGTCTCCCCGCTGTGTGAGCGAGCCGTCCGCTCGCTCGATTCACACAGTGCAGAGTGCCGCCGATCTCCGTTCCCTGCGACGTTCCGACGCACGGGAGCGGAGATCGGCGCCAAATTTAAAAAAGTTTAAAAACACACAACACATACAGTACTGTAATCTTACAGATTACAGTACTGTATACAAAAAATACACACCCCTTTGTCCCTAGTGGTCTGCCCAGTGCCCTGCATGTCATTTTATATAATAAAAAAAAAAATTTCTGCCTGGAAACTGGAGATTGTCCATAGCAACCAAAAAGTGTCCCTTTATGTCAAAAGTGGTTTTAGACCAGCTAGAAAACACCGATAATAAATTAGAATCACAATTTATCATCAAACAATAAATTTAATGACAGCGACTATTCTGCAACTGAGCAAATTTCAGTGTTTTTGATTTGATTACATTATTGAATCATTTTTATATATATTTTTATTATATTATAATTTATTATTTTGTGTTTCAAACTTTATCATACCCGGGATGTCTACTAGACTCTGGTTCGGACAGATTTAAGTGAGTTATTCATAAGAATTGCATGCCTACAATATAAAAACGCCAAATTTCCATGCAAAATAATTGTACTGCTTTCAGCACAAAATTCCAGCCAGAATCATACGGCCAGGGAGGTTAAAACCCCAAAGTGTCTCACAGAGGTGGGACACACTCAACTTAAGAAATTTGAGTGAACAGAAGTGCAACATTTTCAGTTCAGAAGTCAGCACAACCCTTATTTTTGACAAGGGGGTCACAACCGCTAGAAAAACGACACCCAGCGTGTTTCGGAAGCCGAAAATCACCCTTCATCAGGGCTAAAAACAAAACATACATAAATAATACACAATCATACACATTATTTATATATGATTTTGTTTTTAGCCCTGATGAAGGGGGATTTTCATTACTGCTTTTCTATCAGTTTTGACCCCATAATCAAAAATACTGTTAATGTTTTAAAAAAAAGCTGGATGCATTCCTAAGTGCACAAAACCTAACTGGATATTACATTTATAGTTAATAAAACCAAAGATTTTTGATCTAGGAAATATCCAATTGCCTCCTGGGGGATCAGGAAGGAAATTTTATCCCCCATTGGAGCAAATTAGATCATGTATATAGTTTTTTTTTGCCTTCTTCAGGATCAATTGTGGGTAAAGGAGTATGTAATAAGAAGAAATGGCTGCACACCACTGTAGATCAAAATCATCTTTATTTGGACAATCTAAAAATTACAGGCATCGGAATGCTGGGTTGATGTGTTTCGCACACTTTGCGTGCGCTTAGTCATTGACGTAAACATGTCAAGTGTGCAAAACGCATCTACCCAGCATTCTGATGCCTGTAATTTTTGGGATATCCAAATAAAGAGGATTTTGATCTACAGTGGTGTGCGGCCATTTATTCTTATTTCATTGTGTGCGAAGGCGAGCACCTGCTGGATCATTAGGCTTCCTTATCTCACCTGGAGCAGTGGGTTTTCTTTTTTCCATTAAAGGATTATGTATATGGACGATTTCTATTTATTTATTGTTTCTATTGGTTGAACTAGACTTATGCCTGGTACACACAATGAGATTATCAGACAAAGTGATGTCATGTGTTGTCATGTGTTGTATTTTATTTGTATTGCATTTTTGAACGACAACTGTACTGAATAAATGAAAATCGTACGATCTGGAATTGTACAATTTTTTTTTTTCGTGCATGTCTGATCAAATAATAATCGGATGAACTGTCCTGATCGACTCTCGAAAGCTCTTTAGTAACGATCAGATTATTGTACGTTTTTCTCAGAATTCTGTGTTTTCCGTACGATTTTCTGATCGTGTGTACATGGCTTAAATGGATTGTAAACCCTCATGGTTTTTCACCTTAAAGGGGTGTTTCACCTTACAAATTTTTTTTTTTTAAAGTCAGCAGCTAAAAAAAAAGTAGCTGCTGACTTTTAATAAGTACACTTACCCTCCCAGGGCGCCCGCGATGTCGGTCGTGGAGGAAGAGCTGTCCCTCGGCGATCCGGTTCCATCGCCGCCATTCTCAGTAAGGGAAACGGCTTCCCGTTTCCTACTGCGCATGCGCTAGTCGGCGCGCGACCTACTGCGCATGCGCGAGTCTAATTTCTGAATGGGGAACGCGATGTGTTGTGGGACATAGTTCCCATAACACACCGCGCCCCATTCCCTAGAAGACGGAAGGAGAGAAGATCACCGCGGCGCTGGAGGAGGCAGATTAGGACGATCTGCCTAGCAACAGCCATTTCTGTTTTTTTTTTTTTTTTTCATTTTAAATTATTACTAACATTTTTTTAAGTTTTTGTTTTCAGGGTGTCCCACTACTTTAATGCATTCTATGCATTAAAGTGGTGAAAAACCTTCTGTGGTTCTGCAGCCCCCCTGAGCCCCCGTTTTACTTACCTGACCCCGATCTCTCTCCGGCGGGGAACGGGCACACCAGCACTAGCTGGTGTCTCATGTCCTGATTGGATAGATTGATAGTGCAGCCATTGGCTCCCGCTGCTGTCAATCAAATCCAATGACACAGCGCCGGGGGCGTGGCCGAATCCTACATTCTGTGTGAATGGACAGGACTTGGGAGCGCACCCGCATGGGTGTCCACCAAGGAGAGCACTTCTCCAACATGGATACTCGATGGGGGAAGGAGCCACCAGCGCCACTGCGGGACCCCAGAACAGGAGGACCGGAGCCACTCTGTGCAAAACGAACTGCACAGTGGAGGTAAGTATGATATGTTTGTTTTTTTTTTGTTTGATTTTTTAAACAAGGGTTTACAACCCCTTTAAGATTTGGACTAGGACTTGTTATAGATAATTTGGCACTCTGTTCACTTATAAAGATGGTGTAGATTTCAGAATGGCTTTGGGCCAAGCTAATAAAGCTGTCTATATTGATCTAACCTGAACTGGCCATTTTAACAACACTCAGTATCTCTCTCTTATGTGCACTTCCACTGTCCTACACACTTACCACACAGCACAGAAGACACACTAGGAGTCAATTTATTTATTTTTAACTTTAATTAACACTGAATTAAGTTACAGATTGTTGTAATGCGCTGCACTGCAAAAACAAATAATGTCTGCATCATTTTTAACAATGCACAGCAACTTGATACATCGGTGTGAACAGATCCTTAAGCAAACCCAGCAAGACGAACTAAAAAAAAAAACTGACAGCTCAGGTCGGAGCCACTGTACAAACTATCTAATGTTGGTACAGCAATCTCCCCTGCTGTTTTATTGTGTTCTGACAGAGGGACGCCCCCCCCGGCCAGAACACTCTGGTCATGGCTCTCAGCCATTGGAGAAAGATTTCTACTAAAAGATGAATAATCAACATATCCTACTAACAAAGTTATGTCCCTTGTGATGATTGTTATGTTTTTATTTTTAGCTAAACTTTCGTTAAACGTAGGCATTAAAATGGGGACTATATTGTTTAGAAAAAAAAATACTTTCTGAGGGCAAGGGGCTTTGTCTGGAGGCACTGCTCGAGGGGGAGTGGGGGACCCAAAAAGAAGAGGATCAGAGCTGCTCTGTGCCAAACCACTGCACAGAGCAGGTAAGTATAACATTTTTTGTTGTTTAAAAAACAAAACAAAAATTAAGCTTTGCTACCACTTTAATTTCACTGCTGTTCCTACCAATATTTGTTTTTTAGTCATTAAAGCGGAGCGCCACCCGTTTTTAAACCATATAAAAAAAAAAAAAAGTACTCACCCTCCTCGATCCGAAACGGCAGTTTTTTTTTTTTTTTTTTTAACTTACCTTTAGCTGTTCTTCTTCTTGGCATCCATTGCTTCCTGGTTCTTGGTCCCTCGGATATGGGCGGGGATATTACGGCTATTACGTAATATCCCCTAGCCCGCACTGTCTCCTGGGAGCTTGTGTCATAGCTCCCAGGAGTCAGTGCGGCTGCCTGGCCCGAGATCGCGCGAGACTTGCGGGACTTTTGACGCCGCCGCCGTGATGGCAACAGGAGCATGCGTGAGATTTCAATGAATGGGCGTCAGTGAAATCCAGGAAGAGATTTCCCTCACCCACAGCCAAGATGGAGAACCGCAACAGGTTCTTTCTAATGTCATATTTTCATAGAAAAAACAAAAGGCACTACTCCTGCGACCCGGACTAGTGAGTAATTAAATGCCAAAATATAATGTTTATTAAGGGCTTTTAAAAAAAAAAAAAACGTTAGGGGCAGTGGAGCCCCGCTTTAAGATTGAGAGTGTGAAATGTAAAGCTGTACACTGAATATTATGGCTCTACATGACCAGAAAGGTAGCAAATATTCTATATATTTTGAGAGGAAAGTCCAACTAGTTTAAACTACAGTTCCCTTAGACTCACACACGAATGATGCGTGGTATCCAGCTATAAAATTGTATTTTCCACTGTCTTCTTGAACACAAGATCCACCATACACCACTTTATACCTTCTTCGCTTTGTGACTTGAAAACACATCTAGGGGGATCTTTCCACTAGATACTATAAAAACTCTAGTTAGTCCCTTTACCGTCTACTGAACCAGAGGCTTGTTTTTCTAGCTGCTACAATAGAACTTTGCCAGTTTCCCAACAGAACCATTCTTTGCCTGTTACTTCCAGAAAACGCAGCTGCATTATGTGCAAGTAAGGAGTGCATAAAATTAAGAAAAAGTAATGTTATTCACTTCTGAACTGTATTTAAAATGACTGTTCTTATATAAAACAAATCACAACTGGAATATACTTTGTATACATTGTTTTTTAACATCTGTAGTTATTTTTGTCATAAATAAGTCTGAATTAAATCAGCTGTCTATAAATAGAGGATATTATATAACCTGGCAATCCCAATTCTGCGAACCGCAGTAAGCAAGAGACACAGATGGACACTGATTGACATGACCACATGTGACATCACATCCCCAAAAAGACTGCTGCCTTGAGAGTGTGAATTATTGAATTAGAACAACTCTGGGTCACTGCAACAGCAACTGTTTTCATGCACATCTGCTGCTGTCACTCACTTCTTACTCATAAAACTTCCCACTCTTTCTATGAATTATAGCTGTTATTTTGCTACAAAGACTCACTTTTTTATTCCTATAGCTCCATGTCTCTTTAAAGAGCTTCCCTGAACTACGGGTCAAGAAGCATGCACAGCTGGCCTCTTTGTGCATGTGTGCCTGTTATCATTTGGCTGCTGGTTGCTTCACTGGTGCCCATGCGTGCCAGCGTACAGCCCTGGCGGGGAGTGCACACATGGGAGTAACTACAGGAAGCCCTTGTAAAACAACTAAGAAACCGTCTAGGCAGAAATCAATGGGATACAGTTTTGATGACAGATTGTAATGTAAACAGAGGCTGGAATAAAAAAGGAAACAGCAGCATTATAAGTGTCACAAACTGAGTGAACCAGACCCTACCCTAACTACTATTGGGTTCAGTAAGGCGCAGACAAACCTGCATCCGATCCCCAGGCTGTTTCCCAGATACTAGCAGACATAGCAGGTAGATGCGATAGGACTACTGGTGGAACAGCTAGGCAACTAGTGAGGGAACAGAGGAGATGGCGATAGCACTGAAGGGAGATGCTCAGATGTGTCCAGCTCCAAGGGTTCGTAGAAACAGAGCTTGGCAAATTGACAGTACCAAAATTAGCTGTGTCCAGCAGCAAAGGCCTTGAAGTAACTAGTTAGCAATGAAGCCTACCTTGAGTGGTGATACTCAGCAGCAAGGCTTCAGAGGAGCAGAGTTGACATTGGACCATACTTGAAGTGCCGAACGTATCAGGATAAATACCAGCAGTGAAGAGCAGCAGGTGTACCAGGATCGCCAGTGGTCAGAAACTACAGGGAATGGGTACATCTATCTGTAGTGTTTTCCTATCTCTATCCAAAGTACTGAGTCCCATGTGTTTGGTCTGTTCCGTTCTTCTGTTATCAGCATAACTTCTGACAAGTTCTCCGACAACTGTGATAAAATCAGCCTGAAATTTGTGTCGTGGGGGGTTGCTATAAATAGATTAGACAGCTTGTCTTCTCACAGCAGAGCTCTGCATATTACTTTCTTCCTTTGCCAATGTGAAGTGGGTGTGTGTGTGTCTTTCCTCCAATCAGCTGTCTTGGCTGTATGCTAAGAATTCATCCCTAGTGCTGAATAGGAAGAGAAAATCTGTAACAGGATGTGAACTTTCTAAAGGATATATAAAGCTGTAGACAGCAGATATACATGTACAACTTACAGTGGTGTGAAAAAGTGTTTGCCCCCTTCCTCATTTCCTGTTCCTTTGCATATTTGTCACACTTAAGTGTTTCGGAACATCAAACCAATTTAAACAATAGTCAAGGACAACACAAGTAAACACAAAATGCAATTTGTAAATGAAGGTGTTTATTATTAAAGGTGAAAAAAAATCCAAACCATCATGGCCCTGTGTGAAAAAGTGATTGCCCCCTAAACCTAATAACTGGTTGGGCCACCCTTAGCAGCAACAACTGCAACCAAGCGTTTGCGATAACGTGCAATGAGGCTTTTTACAGCGTCCTGGAGGAATTTTGGCCCACTCATCGTTGCAGAATTGTCCTAATTCAGTTACATTAGAGGGTTTTCGAGCATGAACGGCCTTTTTAAGGTCATACCACAACATCTCAATAGGATTCAGGTCTGGACTTTGGCTAGGCCACTCCAAAGTCTTCATTTTGTTTTTCTTCAGCCATTCGGTGGTGGACTTGCTGGTGTGTTTAGGATCATTGTCCTGCTGCAGAACCCAAGTTCGTTTCAGCTTGAGTACACGAACAGATGGTCGGACATTCTCCTTCAGGATCTCTTGGTAGACAGCAGAATTCATAGTTCCTTTTATCACGGCAAGTCTTCCAGGTCCTGAAGCAGCAAAACAGCCCCAGACCATCACACTACCACCACCATATTTTACTGTTGGTATAATGTTCTTTTTCTGAAATGCAGTGTTCCTTCTACGCCAGATATACTTGGACACACACCTTCCAAAGAGTTCCACTTTTGTCTCATCGGTCCACAGAATGTTGTCCCAAAAGTCTTGGGGATCATCAAGATGTGTTGTGGAGAAATTGAGACGAGCTTTGATGTTCTTTTTTGCTCAGCAGTGGTTTTCTCCTTGGAACTCTGCCATGCAGGCCATTTTTGCCCAGTCTTTTCCTGATGGTGGAGGCATGAACGCTGACCTTAACTGAGGCAAGTGAGGCCTGCAGTTCCTTGGACGTTGTTGTGGGGTCTTTTGTGACCTCTTGGATGAGTCGTCGCTGCGCTCTTTGGGTAATTTTGGGTGGCCGGACACTCCTGGGAAGGTTCACCACTGTTCCATGTCTTCGCCATTTGTGGATAATGGCTCTGACTGTGGTTCGCTGGATTCCCAAAGCTTTGGAAATGGCTTTATAACCCTTTCCAGACTGATAGATCTCAATTACTTTCTTTCTCAATTGTTCCTGAATTTCTTTGGGTCTCGGCATGATGTGTAGCTTTTAAGGATCTTCTGGTGGACCTTACTGTGTCAAGCAGCTCCTATTTAAGTGATGCCTTGATTGTGAACAGGTGTGGCAATAATCAGGCCTGGTGTGGCTAGAGAAATTGAACTCAGGTGTGGACAACCACAGTTATAGTATGTTTTAACAAGGGGGGCAATCACTTTTTCACACAGGGCCATGATGGTTTGGATTTTTTTTCACCTTTAATAATAAACACCTTCATTTACAAATTGCATTTTGTGTTTACTTGTGTTGTCCTTGACTATTGTTTAAATTGGTTTGATGTTCCGAAACACTTAAGTGTGACAAACATGCAAAGGAACAGGAAATGAGGAAGGGGGCAAACACTTTTTCACACCACTGTATGTAGGGAGATTTGTTTAATCTCTGTGTATCAGCTGAGGCTGTTCACTTCACTGGGTAATATGTGAGGGTTTACATCCACTTTAAGTATGGGGCAGAGTCATGCCATGGTGCCTGATGGGCCAGGACTGTGACATCTGGTGTAAAACCAGGAAGTGAACGCAGGCACAAGTTCTAGGAGATGACTAATTACTTTGGAACGTGAAAGCCGCTACAACAAGCACTTGAGGTATGCAAATATATATACATTTTTATGAAGAGTTTAGCAGAGAATTAAATGTTAGGCAATATACAGAATATGCAAATAATTTCAGTCTCTTTGTACAAAAACTGCTAATGTCTATGGTTATGCCCTTCCCATCCACGAGGAATACTCAAGAAGGAAGTAAAAGTAAAGATGCAGCTATCAATTAGATGTGAGCTTTCATTCTCTAATGTACACTGGACTAAGAGGAATTAAACAATGTAAAAAGTCTTGCAAGCAACTATACAGTAGTTATTGTATCTAGTGAGAGCTGCTAACACCTAACACATTCCCAAATATATATGTAACCTTCTAATCTAAAACATACAAATTATCAATACAAGTATTATTAGTGTGCTCAATTAGTAAAAAACTCCCCTGTGCACAGATTAACTTGATCACAACAGATCAGCATCAACAACATTTGGGCCAAAATGTATTTTTTTACTTGGGCCCCTTTCACACGGACCGTTCAGGCCCGTCTGTCAGGTTTTTAGGCAGACCTGAACGGATGCTACATGCAAGTCTATGGAGCACCGGATGTTAGCGGTGACATGTTGGCTGACATTCGATCCGCTCTGATTTGCTGAATCCAGACGGATGGAAACCCTATTTTCCATCCCTCTGGCGGATCGGATGAAAACGTACAGGCGGTCTGTTTTCATCCGATCCCCCATAGAGGAGAGCGGAGCTCTGACAGGCCTGTCCCTGCACAGTGAGCAGAGATGAACCTGTCATCCGCCGGCTCAGCAGGGATCAACGGAGTGATCCCCGCTGAGCAAGCAGAGTCTGTCAAAATGGACAGCCCTGTGTGAAAGGAGCCTTACTCTTTCTGCATTGTTGCCATGGGGTCCCTTCTAATCTGCCACTTCTGGGCCGTGGCGATTTACGTCATATACTGCGCAACCTGAGCACCGAAGGAATCATTCTGCACTACGCCCAGTGTATAGGGCGTGCGCGCAAGATCAGGAGGTGCATGCTGGGTATCCAGCATCACCATATCCCAGAAGAGACTGCTAGTGGGCTTCACATGCCCACAATAGAGAAGTAAACGCTCTGCAGAGCAGAAATAGACAATAGGTACGTTTAAAAAAATGGGAATTGAGTGACGATTTGTTAAATGACATGGATTTAATGTTTTAAAACTGTGTAAAAGAACGGATTACATTTAAAAAATAGATAAATCTGGGTGGAACTCTGCTTTAATAAACCATATGCAAGAATTAAACACTTTTACTGCTTGTTATGCATCCTTTTTTCCTTGCACCATTCTTTCGGCAAGCAAAGAATTTTTAAAGTATAACTAAAGGCAATTTTTGAAACTTTGGCTCCCATTAGAAAGAGTCACCTTATTTGTCCTGTTTACTATAATTCTTCCTAATGTTTACATATATGATACTCATGTGGTTATTTTAACAATTAACAGTTTCAGACAACTGATGTGCAGCACCATCTACTGGAAGGAAACATAAAGTACACCACGTCCATCCCGTCAAAAAGATACTGAAGAGTCAGACTGCGACAAGGAGCTGCAAAAAAACTATTTATTCGCATTCAACCTTTTCAAATGACATCAGATTTTTCTTTACCCTTTGGCAGTATATGACAGAAAATGACAAAAGTAATGGTATTTCTATGGTATCGGCACTATGTATGACCCCACTTATATATATGTACACACCACTGCCATGTGCTGCAGGTACGCATGTTCTTTAAGGCGAACCAGATTTCCTTGCAGATGTTAAACTTTCACTATTAAAAAAATCAATAATGAAAACTTTAAAAGCTTTATATAAAGAAAATAGCCTTTTTTACCCATAGCAATTAATCAGATAAACTGTAATCCTATTGTTCACATTTTATTCATAACACTCTAATCCTTGATTGAAAGTGAACCTGTACTTTCAAGATACTTTTCTACCCTCCCTACATTTTACCATCACCTTGTTGATCATTAGTGCTAAGTGAAAACCTTTATACATCTGGGTATAGGGGAGCTTCTGACTTTCTCCCATGATTCAGAGCTGGGTAATCAATCAGTCATCAGGCCTAGACTCTGTGACTTGACAACAAGGCAGGGTCCTTAGTTTTTTGTAAGCTCCAACCAGATTAATAAATTAACTTGTTACTTTGCCCTGAACTAGCAACAAAAAATGTTATGTTCTTTGAAGCCCAAGTCCGGACACATCAAAAATACCCTGGTAGCAGGGTCCCCAGCAGTGCAAGGATTAAATGCTCATTAAAACAGTTGTAAAGGTTATACTTACCTGCTCTGGGCAATTGAATTGCCCAGAGCATCCCAGAACCTCCTCTACCTGGGTCCCCTGCTGGCGGTCTTGGCTCCGCCTCTTCTCTGTGTGCCACCATAGGAAGCGGATTCCTATGGTGTCACACCTGTGGGCTCGCTTCCAAGTCAGACTATTGCCGCGTACACACGAAGGGACTTTTCCCGCCGGACCTAGTCCGGCGGACAATCCGCTGGACTTTCCAGCTGGCTTCGGCGGACTAAAAAGCGAACGGACTTGACCACACACGATCACGCTAAAAGTCCGGCGGTTCACGCGATGACGTACAGCACTACGACGGGACTAGAAAAAGAAAAATACTAGAAAAAATACTTGCTACTGAGCATGCGTCCTTTTTGGTCCACCGGACCATACTACAGACGGCCGTATTGTCCGCCGGACTGCCAAGTCCAGCGGATAGTTTTAAAACAAAACTTAAAACTTTAGTCCGCCGGATTTTTGGAAAAAAAGTCAGTCGGAGGCCCACACACGAGGGGATTATCTGGTGGACTTGGTCCAGCGGACAATCCCGCGGGATAATCCCTTCATGTGTACGCGGCATTAGTGTGCCCATTGACACATACAGCATTGCTTGGCCCCGACCCCTGCTCTCTGTTCACAGGATTGGATTGACAGCAGCAGGAGCCAATGGCTCCCACTGCTGCCTCTGAGCCTGTGAGGAGAGACAGAAAGCTCACCACTGCTGCAGACAAGCACAGCGCTGGATAATGAAAGGAATCAGGTAAGTATAAAGTGAAGTAAGGGGGCAATACAACTAGTAGGACATTTTTTACCATGCAGGGAATGAATTAAAGTGGATATAAACCCAATTTATGAAATTTGAGCTGGGCACATATATCTGCAGTGTTTTCTTATCTCTCTTAAAATCACTATGTCCCGTAGCTGTCTCCTGCTCCGTTCTTCTGTTTTTAGCCTGATAACTTCTAACAAGTTCTCCATCAACTGAGATAAAAGCAGCCTGAATTTTGTGTTGGAAGGATGCTATAAATAGATTAGCAGAGTGCTGAACTATTCAACAAACAGTTCTACAAGTCTCTACCTATGAGGACAGGGGGTGTGTGCCTTTCCTCCAATCAGCTGTCTTCGCTGTATGCTCAGACTTCACTGCAGTGCTGAACAGGAAGAGAAAATCTGTTAACGCAATCTGAATTTTCTAAAGGATACAGTATATAAAGTTGAAGACAGCAGATATACATGTAAAACTTATGTAGGGATATTTGTTTCATCCCATCATCTGAGGCTGTTCACTTCACTAGGTATATGTGAGGGTTTACATCCACTTTAAGGTAAAAAATGTCTAGCCTTTAGAGCTACTTTAAGTCCAGGCTGTTGCAGAAGAAGCTCTATTTCCTCCAGTACAGCAATCGGGCCCTTGTAGCGTTCTCTCCAACCTGCTCAAAGCAGTGATCACACACTCCCACTACATGATAACAAGGGACCACAGATAGACCAAAGTGGGAAGTCAGGGAAGTAATGCAACCTCTTCCTGTACCCCCTAGACTTAATGAGCATGTAACCCTTTTTTTTTGTCTCAGGAATTGGGCCTTACCCCTTGTTCATACCGGTACAACTTGTCATGTGATTTGACAGTTCCAAATCACATGACAAGCAGCACCCCATTGCTGGAAATTGAACCGTTCTTGTCACAATGATTATGAAAAAGGTTCCTGAACTACTTTTTGCTGATTTCTTTGCCACTTGCATGGACTTCTGTTAAATTAAGTCGCAAGCAGCAATGAAATTGGCAATGAAATTGCACTAAAGTAACGTAATTTCAAAGCCACATCAGTGTGAATGAGGGCTGCAGAGGCTCTCCTATTAACTTCCCAGCCAACTCCTCCACCAGATCTAAAAGTGCTTAAAATACATTTAGATAATAGTACTGTATAATACAATATAGTCTCTTTGGCTCACACTGTTCATCTGATATGTGTTATGCAGAGGATTATGAGAAAATCATATAAAGACATTGTAGGCAGTTAAATGTAGCCCGGTGCTGACTATTATGCCTGCAATTCAGAGACATTATGACAGACAGAAAATTAGAGCAGAGCAAAGCATTATGGGATGCATAGTGCAGAGTGCTGGGGTTTCAATTCTAGCAGGACTGGCCTGAACTACAACCACCAGATTGCTGAGGAGAAAAGAACAGACTGCTGGGAGAGGATATAAAAAGACTGGTTTAGGCCTAGATCGCTCTCTTGGGACGTCAGCCTGGATCTGCCAGCAGGAGTTCTTTGCCCGTGTGAGCTGCGGCCGAATTGCAGCCTGCACAGACGGGAGCTATACAGAGGGACATCTGAGCACAGCATTGATTCTTAGCTGCAGCTGTCCGAAGGTTGATTCAGATCCTTTAGCGTTGCCTGCACTTTAGATCCAGGTAGGACGTGGCGCGGTGTGATCGGAGGATCGGACGCCATTCCCTGAGCCAGGCCCCAGAGGGAAAGTCTGAAATTATCTTCCTCAACATCTGCATCATTGCCAGCAACTTCTGTGGTTATCGGTGAGCAGGCACTTGCCCATTTGAACCCATAAACACTGCATATAGACAATATTCTCTTTGCCTGCATTTCTGACACTTGTAGTCCCACAGGAAGCAAGTTCTTTATTACCCACAGACACTATATGCAGACATCTGTGCTTCGCTTACATCCCGGTCCTCTGTGACCCTAGTGGATACAATATTATTGAAGCAATATATATGGTGACCAGGTGCATGTAAAATAAACAGGAAAAGTTTGCAATTACAAGGAGTTGATTACACAACAGCTAAATTTGCTCTGTTCCACCACCCAAAGAATTATTTCCTTCCTCAAACTTGAGTGCTAGCTGAAGATTTGCCGGATTCCACAGAGTTATCATTAACCCCTTTCTGTTCTTTTCTCATCTTACTAAGAGACTAATATTATTTAGCATAAGGGGGTCTGCTTACATTTCTCTGGAAATTTATTTAAAGGAGCCAACCAACCTAAATACAACCATTTGCTGAATGTTTGTCAGTAGTTGATGTTAAGGGCCTGTGGGCTGAAGAGATAGAGGGGAGTGGTCTGACATAGTCCTGTTAAGTGTCAGTCCCTGCTTCTCTGCTGCCTGTTCACATAAGCTTCAATGATTTAAAGCAGTGGTCATCATCAACCCTGTCCTCAGGGCCCGCTAACAGGCCAGGTTTGCAAGATAACTATAATACATCACAGGTGATATCATTTGCTGCTCAGTGATTGCAGTATTCTAGTCTGCATCTCCCCATGGCAATACATAAAACCTGGCCTGTTAGTGGGCCCTAAGGACAGGGGTGATGACCACTGATTTAAAGGGATTACATGTGTACTGTGTTTCTTTGTATTTATTTTATGTTACAAAGTAGAGGTCTTTGGATTACAAAATCACATTGCATACTAGTGCTGTATTATTTTTAACAAGTTATCTTTATGAAGTACAGTTTTATGTTATGCTTTTTTATGTGCAACTTTTGCCTCAGTAAACAAATGTAAATTGTTTCACTAACATTGTGTAAGTTCATTATTTTTGGTGATAGTTGGTAAAAATGGCTGAACCCAGGGTATCAGAGGTGTCGGAGGACTTGCAGAGTCAGGGCAACCAATGGAGTACAGATTCTACCAGCGGCCCTTACGAGGGTAGCTCTACATAAACAAAAAAATGTTCTTGCCCAAAGTTTTGCTTCAACAATAAAATTCAAAATGAGATGTTAAGAACTATACATGCACTGCCTAAGCTGATCAAAGAACAGAGTAATGCCCTGTACACACGGTCAGACATTCCGACGACAAAATGCGTCAGATTTTTTCTGATGGATTTTGGACCAAACTTGTCTTGCATACACACGGTCGCACAAAGTTGTCGGAAAATCTGATCGTTCTGAACGAGGTGACGTACAACAGTACATTGGGACTATAAACGGGCCAGTAGCCAATAGCTTTTGTCTCTTAATTTATTCTGAGCATGCGTGGCTCTTTGTCCATCGGAATTGTCTACACACGATCGGAATTTAAACGATTGGATTTTGTTGTTGGAAAATTATAGATCCTGCTCCCAAACTTTGTGTGTCGGAAATTCCGACGGAAAAAGTCAGATGGAGCCCACATACGATCGGATTTTCCGACAACACGATCCGAACGCACATTTTCCATCGGAAATTCCGACCGTGTGTACAGGGCATAAGTCTGTAGTGGTATATGAGCAGCTGGTAGACATGTGCACACTGAATGAAATATTTCGTTTTGGAATTTTGTTTTCGTCCAAAAAATAAATTTATTTAGTTACTCCCGAAATTCGTTTTTATTTATTTTGTTCCGTTAAAAAATGCATTCGTCCAAAAATCTGAAATAATTAGGGTCGAATCTGTCATTGAAGGTGTCTGTTGAATGTTCTAAGAAGATTTGACGGAGCAGCTAAACTGTACAACGCCGCAATCGTACATTTCTGGTTGAATGTTCCGACTACAAGCTATAGTAGAATTCTAATGTTGTATGACACTAGTAATAATTATATTTATTAATTATTATTACTAGTCAACCAACATTATAATTCTTCTATAGCCTATGGGCAGAGCATTTGACCATAAATGTCCGCTCTCGCCGACTGCTTCGTCGAATCTTTACATCAAATCTTTTCTCTCTATGTCGAATAATCTTGGACTAATAGAGTTTGGTAAGGCACATTCGACCTTTTTTGCTATTGTGTCTATAATGTCGAATCTTTTCTCTCTATGTCGAATCTTTTCTCTCTATGTAGAATAATCTTGGACTAATAGAGTTAAGGTTAGGCACATTCGACCACAGATCACTATTGTCAGCGTCATGTCGAATCTCTTATATCTCCTAAACTGTTGTCACAACGAAAATAAAGCATTTGTTTATGTCGGATCTTTCGGTTTTTCGGATTCTGCATGTTCATTATCGTTTGTCAAAACGATAACAAAAATACCCGACATTCGGACGAAAATGCATTCGGATGAAAACAAATGCACATGTCTAGCAGCTGGTGCTATAACAATGTGTTACACAGTGTGCACACGCTGCCATAACAATAACATTCTGACTGGTTCCTTTCTGGCCCTGTGTATGTACAGATCATGCTATATTGCATGGAGGCCTGTTATGATGCATAATGAGGCCTAAACGTGTTAAATGGGCCTGGTTTGGTTTTTACTCCTTCAAAGTTCATAATGCCAGAGGATACCCATGTTTGGGATAAAAACTGTATAAGAGGAGGGAGGACAAAAAAGCGTTTCATTGTTTGTGTTCCAGTTGTCCAAGCTTAACCATAATATATTTAGAATCTATATTAAAAAAATGACACATCCATGAGTGACTGTGGAATAATAAATATTTACAGTCATGTTAGGTTTTCCATTAAGTAGGTGAGCATTTGTAGTATGAAAGAAAGGAGAAGTCATTATTCTAGATCACTGCTAAATGCTGATAATAAGAGATTACAGCATTAGAATGGATATTCCGGCCCAAACACACTGAACCCAATATGTTTGTTCATTTTACTTCTCTTTTCTGAAACTCATGTTATCATCGCTACATGCAAAATCGCACATCATCTGTCCTACTAAACAATAAGGTGCTTACAGAAAAAAAGGGAAGTAACCACAAGGTCTTGTTCACAGGGACTTAAAAAAACAGACATTTGCTTCGCATTAATAAAGCTTTCCATTGATTCCTATTCTTTGCATCAATTAGTCATTGGTCTAATATAAAGTAAACATTAACAGAACTTTTGCCTTATTTTGTGTTGCTGTGCATGGATTTGGATCTTGTCTGCAAAGTTTAACTGATATTTCCAACTTGCAAATCTCAGTTTAACAAATTAAATGTGATGCAATTGCATTCTAAGCGCATTTGACTATGGCTATGGCAAGACTCTTTCCGTATTTTCCTTAAAAAATAAAATCGGTGTTCAAAAACGCTTCAAAATCCTTCTGTTAAAAAAAAATAAAAAGCTTTAAAATTGCTTTCCGGAATCTTCAAAAAGTATTAAAGATGTAGCTGAACATGAACTAACAATATAAGAATTTCAGGAGCAATTTAAATTACTTCTAAACCCATGTGAATTTAATCTTAGAAACTTGTTATAGTTATATAGTGTCTTGTACCCACTGAAAAAATGAATCCACATTCACCAGCCACAAGAGGGAGTGTTGGTCTTCTTCAATGTTCCATTTTGTGTCTCTATGATAATACATCTATTAAGCCCCATACACACGCGCAGACAATCCGTGGACCAGGTCCGTCGGACCATGTCCGTCATACTTTGTCTGATGTTGGTTTTGCGTACACACGATCGGACAAAGTTGTCGGAAAATCCGATCATTCTGAACGTGGTGACGTTTGTTGCCTACGACGGGACTACGTAGAGGCTAGTAGCCAATAGCTTTGGTCTTGTAATGTGATCTGAGCATGTGTAGCACTTTGTCCGGTCGGACAACCGTACACACGATCGGATTTGGTATGATCGGACCGGGTTGACGGCAAATCTTTCCAGCAGGAGATAAGACTTTGTCCGACGGACAAACCGACGAACACTGTCCGATGGTGCATACACACGGTCTGATTTTTCAACAACCTTGTCCATCGGACCAAATTGATGAAAAAGTCCGACCGTGTGTATGGGGCTTTAGAATTAAGTTGCTTTTACAAACATTTTTTATTAAACAAGGGGGAAGGTATGAAAATCATATGCAAAGTCAATAGAAGGTAAAATAAGTCACAAATAAAAAAAAAAACATAAATCAGATCAAGGGACATTACTTACAGTAAAAAATGTAGCAAACACCGCGCTAGTAAATGCAAAAATATTGAAATGCCCCAATACAGCAAATATTAGGGCTAAAAAGTGACATAAAATGAAGTGTACAACGGTTCCCCAGAAGACGACGATTGGTCGAAACGGACATAGGGAGGCTGACGCACTGACGTCATCGCGTTCCGCGTTGTTAGCGGGTGTATTGCAAGCCGGCCGGTGTATTTTACTTGTCCTGCTTATATGCTTTTCGTTTTGTGTAAGTAGGATTGCTTTTCTTTTAATAAACGTAATATTTGGTATCACACTATGGGAGCATCCCCTTTTCTTCCTGTATTCCATATTGGCTGCTGAATGACTCTGGGGTCGATGCTTTTGTTTGGAGAGTGTGTCCATTCCTGATTGATCCAAGCGGTAAAACATCATTGGAATTTCTATCCCTGGTCTAACTTGTCTGAGGAGATCCAGATTGCTGCTGATGTCCGATGGTCCATATCTGTCCCGTTTACATTATACTACAGGCTTTTTTAAGCTTGCCCTCTGGTAAGCGCAATCTTATATTGGTGGTGGATCACGGTGTTATCGATTTTTATTGTCACCAGAAGTCTAAGTTCACATCATCACACTTATGAACTATTTTTTCATTTATCACAAATTTGTTTCACTTTTTTATTTTTTATTCATCTTTTATGTCACTGGACTTTATTGTTTGGGTGTATTGGGAAATGTGCATACATACTGTTTGATATATAATTTGTTGTTTTTCCTTTGCATTTATCACATTGTTGCTTGAGGATTTATTTTACACCAAGGTATAGGTCACCTATCACCCATCTGTTTAATTAGCGCGGCTTTATTCACTGTTTTGACATTACTTACAGCCAATAGAATGTGTCTCATGGGCTGCTGGCTTCTGCATTAGCTGAAATCTTCCACCTTTTTTTGGTAAGATATTATTTTACGTATTAATGTATGGGGTTGGAATATTTTATTAACCTAATATTTGGGGATAGGAGCGCCATAGCAAATTTAAAAGAGAGGACGCTGTACAATATTATATTATTGATTTTTTTTATATGGAAATGGATTTTTTCTTTGGTTTTTGTGTTTTTCCCCTTGTTTTTTTCTTTCTGTACAATATTGATAAGGAAATAATAATAAAAAATGGATTAAAATATCTTCCTCCTCCAAATTATCTCTCCCCCGACCCTTATCTTTTGGTTTGGCTGGGGTATACAGAACCAATGTACCTGCGACGGGCCCTCATCAAGTGGGCCAACTATGCCTGCCCTTTCTGTCCACCTCCTCCTTCATATAAGCCATACTATAGCTTCTATGAATTAATTCCATACTAGAAATTAAGGATTAAAGGACTACCCCTAATTTTATATTCCTAATATGTGCCTTCTGTATATCATGTACTTGTATGAAAAAGTATCCTGTTCTCTTTGTCTTGTTTACTTTGTGTGAAATCCCTGGTATTCCTGTCAGTCCCTCTGATTTCTTATTAAAAGCTGACCACACTAGGCATGACAGCAGAGCGAGGTCAGTAGACTTGGGCTGACACTCCCCTCTCCCTTTACACAGTCATTCACCCGGAAGACCAGTGTACTGTGGTTTCTCCTCCCTCAGCTCTCTGAGCTCCTTATGCAGAACAAAGATTATGTGATCACTTACAGAAATAAAAAAAAAAGAAAAAAAAGGGTATTTATATATATTTTTATATCTATACACAAATGTTTTCCCATTAATTTCTACCTTTTCTGTACGACCCACTGTATATATATATATATATATATATATATATATATATATATATATACACCATATTTATCGGCGTATAACACTTTTTTCCCTTTAAAATCAGGGGAAAATCGTGGGTCCGTGTTATATGCCGATCCCCCGCTGAGTTTGAGCGGAGGAGCGAGCGCCGCCGATATCTATACATAGTCGAGTGTACTCGGCTATCCTCAGCTAGTTCTGCTTACAGTCACGCCCAGTCCCGCCCTATGATGTACATAACACAGGGACTGGGCGTGACTGTGAGCGGAGCTATCCGAGCCTATCCGAGTACACTCGGCTATTGTATGTATATGGGCGGTGCTCGGCTCCGCCATTGGACCTGTGTTATGTCCATCATAAGGCGGGACTGGGTGGGACTACGAGGGGAGCCGGGAAGAGCCGAGATACACAGGACCAGCTCTGTGTATCTCGGCGGCGCCATTTTCAAACTGCAGTAACACTGACATGTCACTGCAGTTTACCTGCAGCCTGGGTAAGGCTGCAAATGACACTGACAAGGCTGCAAGGCTGCAAATTACACTGACAAGCATGCAGATGGACGCTGTGCAAGGCTGCAGATGGACACTGATAGGCTGCATTAATGGGCATTTAAATGTAAGTTTTTTCCTTAAAAAGTTTTTTTCCTTAAAATTCCCTCCTAAACTTGGGGTGCGTGCTATACGCCGGCGCGTGTTATATGCCGATAAATACGGTATATATATATATATATATATATATATATATATATATATATTATATATATATACACACACACACACGTCATTACTTTGACATTATATACCATGGTTATGGCAGCAGCTAGCTTTTTTTTTGTAAACAGTGGGCGATCCTCTTTCACATAGTTTTAACAATTTTATTTTATTAGTAAATTTAAAAAAAATTTATATTATTTTAAATTTTTTTATTTTAAGTGTAAATGTGAGATCTGAGGTCTTTTTGACCCCAGATCTCACAATAAAAAGGAGCTGTCATGCTTATTGCTATTACAAGGGATGTTTACATTAGGGATGTTAGACCTTTCCTGTAACTCTAAGCAGGTAATCTGTAAAAAAATGTTAAAGCATCGCCTATGGATATTTTTAAGCACTGTAGTTTGTCGCCATTCCACAAGCATGGGCAATTTTGAAGCATAACTTGTTAGGTATCTATTTACTCGGCATAACACATCATCTTTCACATTATACAAAAAAACTTTACGTTTTTTTTTTTTTTTAATTCACAAAGGTGTATTTTCTTTAAAATTGCATTTGAAACACTGCTGCGCAAATACAGTGTGACATAAAATATCGAAACGCCCGCCATTTTATTCTAGAGTCTCTGCTAAATATATATATATTATATATAATGTTTGGGCGTTCTAAGTAATTTTCTATCTAATTTAATAATTTAAACTTGTAAACAACAAATGTCAGAAAAAAAGCCTGGTCCTTAACGGGTTAAACTGAATGGATTATTTTACAAGGTGGGGTTCACAGATACAGTATCTCACAAAAGTTAGTACACCCCTCACATTTCTGTAAATATTTTATTATATCTTTTCGTGTGACAACACTGAAGAAATTACACTTTGCTACAATGTAAAGTAGTGAGTGTACAGCTTATGCAACAGTGTGAAATTGCTGTCCCCTCAAAATAACTCAACACACAGCCATTAATGTCTAAACCGCTGGCAAAAAAAGTGAGTACACCCCTAAGGGAAAATGTCCAAATTGGGCCCAATTAGCCATTTTCCCTTCCCGATGTCATGTGACTCATTAGTGTTACAAGGTCTCCGGTGTAAATGGGGAGCAGGTGTGTTAAATTTGGTAGAAATAAATATATACGCTGCGCTTTCAAATATACTCTTCACATTATATATATATGTGATAACCAAAGTGCAAATATGCATGTGAATCACACACCGTGATACATCCAATAACTAGTGACTGTAAAAAGTGACAATAGTGCAACAAATAGTTATGAATACTTAAAAATGAACATATAAATGAAAACAAATAATCACACTAGTGCGAAGTGCTATAACGTACATCCATATGGTGATTGGTTGTATCAAAACTATTGTTCATAAAATCATATAGTGTTCATAAAAACATATACAACCAATCACCATATGGATGTAGGTTATAGTATTTCGCACTAGTGTGATTATTTATTTTCATTTATATGTTCATTTTTAAGTATTCATAACTATTTGTTGGACTATTGTCACTTTTTTTTTTCAGACAGTTGTTTACTGCCCATTACTGGCAAGGGAAAGCTTTGGATCAAATGTATTTATTGTGTATCTCATCTATGCACTTCTGTGCAGTGCTTTTAAAAACATACAATGTTAAATTTTTTTATACGTTGGCAACAGATATTAACATGTTCAATAGCAGCTCATGCTATCCACACTAAATTCGACTTAACAAACACATTAAAAACATATGTCAACGAGTGTCAAAATAGATGTCATTGCACAAGGGAAATGCAGGAAAGGGAATCTATGGTGATTGTAATAACAATACAAATAATAGTTATTTTGGACAATGCAATATAAGCTTACATGAAAAATCTCCTCTCATGCTGTGAGTGCTGCCTGTCTGCTGGCCTTTTCCTTTTCACATGTAAAATAGAAGATAAAGAGGCACCCATGAGTGTAGACTGGTAACTAGTTTAGTTAAATAAAAGACATTAAAATACACTCACATTTTGTGATGTGCAATCTGCCTGATTGCACATCACAAAATGTGAGTGTATTTTAATCCTTGTTCAGTGTATTTTAATCCTTGTTTAGTCCTTGTTCGGTGTTAGGGGAGTCAGGCGCTCGTCCTGCAGATGGTCTGCCACCCCCCTGGTGGACCTTAGCCAGCTGGACGGTAAGGAAGGTCCAGGAACGAGGGCTAGAACGCTGGTGAGGTGCAGCGTCAGGTGTGATGACATCACCGGACATGATCACAATGCATTTCAGAGCATGCACACTGAGCAGTGAGGAATCCGGTGCACCCCTTTGTCAAGCTATTGGAAGGGGGCTGGATATGTATGTGCATATATATATATATATATATATATATATATATATATATATATATATATATCGTATTTATCGCCATATAACACGCACCCTAACTTTAAGAGGGAGGTTTCAGGAAAAAAAAACTTTCCACAGCCCCCTGCACAGTACACAGACCCCCTGTCCAGCACACAAATCCCCTGCCTGGCACACGGACCCCCTGCCCAGCACAAGGACCCCCTGCCCAGCCCACAGATGCCCCTGCCCGGCCCACAGATGCCCCTGCCTGGCCCACAGATGCCCTGCCTGGCCCACAAACGCCTTGCCCGGCCCACAGAAAATAGCTGCACAGGAAAAACATTCCAAATTATTCTAAGTAAATATATATTTTAGCAGTTTTCCAGATGAATATTTATCAAGGTCAAATAAGGTATGAGATAGTCTGTTTACTATGGTAATATGGCTGAGTCTGACAGACACCAATGGCTTGTCCCTTTTCATCACCAAATACTTTCTAGACTCCTATAATAAATGAATATGAAATCAGATAGAATTTTGTCCCCAGTCCATACTACCAAACTTTGTACATTTGTAATAATTTGTTTTATCACCTAAATTCATAATACAGGCGATGGATTCAATGTATTTTTTTATGATAGCAGCTGAGGAAGGTGGGGGTCTGCTCTAAAGTGGAACTAAAGGCAAAAATGTTTTTGAATAGAGTAAAGGCATCTGTAGGTTTGTAGCTTGGACACATAGACCACTCTTCTTTCAGGGACTTTGGTGAACAGAGCCTATGGGTATTACACTCCCCTTCTGTTGTTGCTGAGGGACCCACAGAGGCCCTGCCCGGCCCACAGACTCCCTTCCCTGCCCGGCCCACAGACTCCCTTCCCTGCCCGGCCCACAGACTCCCTTCCCTGCACGTCACACATACTTCCTTCCCTGCACGTCACACAGACTCCCTTCCCTGCACGTCACACAGACTCCCTTCCATGCACGTCACACAGACTCTCTTCCCTGCACGTCACACAGACTCCCCTTCCCTGTATGTCACACAGACTCCCTTCCCTGCACGTCACACAGACTCCCTTCCCTGCCCGGCCCACAGACTCCCTTCCCTGCCCGGCCCACAGACTCCCTTCCCTGCACGTCACACATACTTCCTTCCCTGCACGTCACGCAGACTCCCTTCCCTGCACGTCACACAGACTCCCTTCCATGCACGTCACACAGACTCTCTTCCCTGCACGTCACACAGACTCCCCTTCCCTGTATGTCACACAGACTCCCTTCCCTGCACGTCACACAGACTCCCTTCCCTGCCCGGCCCACAGACTCCCTTCCCTGCACGTCACACAGAATCCCTTCCCTGCACGTCACACAGACTCCCCTTCCCTGCACGTCACATAGACTCCCCTTCCCTGCACGTCACACAGACTCCCTTCCCTGCACGTCACACAGACTCCCTTCCCTGCACGTCACACAGACTCCCTTCCCTGCACGTCACACAAAATCCCTTCCCTGCACGTCATACAGACTCCCTTCTCTGCACGTAACACAGACTCTCTTCCCTGCAGGTTACACAGACTACCTTCCCTGCACGTCACATAGACTCCCCTTCCCTGCACATCACACAGACTCTCTTCCCTGCAGGTTACACAGACTCCCTTCCCTGCACATCACACAAAATCCCTTCCCTGCACGTCATACAGACTCCCTTCCCTGCACGTCACACAGACTCTCTTCCCTGCAGGTTACACAGACTCCCTTCCCTGCCCATCACACAGACTCCCTTCCCTGCCTGTCACACAGACTCCCTTCCCTGCCTGTCACACAGACTCCCTTCCCTGCCTGTCACACAGACTCCCTTCCCTGCACCTCACACAGACTCTTTTCATTATAAAGCCCCCCTGCACTCCCAGGAGACCCCCAGTCTTCTGGGACAGCATTACTAACATACTCTAAAGTTGAGAAAACATCACTGTAAGCCTCTTCTCATACACTGCTCCTCCTGTGTCACTGTCGTAAATCAAAGCTTCTAAATACCTCAATCCACGCCGCTCTTTCGTGGACCCGGTCATGTAAATGCTTTCCTCTGGCGTTTCATTGACAGTCACATGACCGCTCTCCTCCTCCAATCAAAAGCTACACTTGAGGAGGCAGAGCTGGAGGAGGAGAGCGGCCAGCAAGAGCGATGTTAATTGAGATATTTAGAGGCTTCCATTTACAGTGCCTTGCAAAAGTATTAACCCCCCTTGGCATTTTTCGTGTTTTGTTGCCTCACAACCTGCAATTAACATGGATTGTTTGAGGATTTTCATCATTTCAATTACAGAACACACTCACAACTTTGAAGATGTTTTTTTTTTTATTGTGAAGTAAACAACAAATAGGACAAAATAACAGAAAAAGTCAATCTGTATAACTATTTACCCCCTAAAGTCAATACTTTGTAGAGCCACCTTTTAAGGCTATCACAACTCCAAGTCGCTTTGAATAAGTCTCTATGAGCTTGCCCAGCTCCTTCAAGTTGGATGGTTTGCATTTGTGAACAGCAATCTTTAAGTCTGACCACAGATTTTCTATTGGATTGAGGTCTGGGCTTTGACTAGGCCATGCCAACACATTTACGTATTTCCCCTTAAACCACTCAAGTGTTGCTTTAGCAGTGTGTTTGGGGTCATTATCCTCCGTCCTAGCCTCAAATCACACACAGAGTGGTACAGGTTTTTCTCAAGAATATCCCTGCATTTAGTACCATCTATCTTTCCCTCAACTCTGACCAGTTTCCCAGTTCCGACTGCTGAAAAACATCCCCCACAGCATGGTGTTCTTTAGGTGATGTGATGTGTTGGGTTTGCGCCAGACATAGCGTTTTCCTTGATGGAAAAAAAAATAAAATTTTAGTCTTATCAGACCAGAGCACCTTCCTCCATACATTTTGGGAGACTCCCACATTCGCAAACACAAAATGTGCCATTTTGTTTTTTGCTGAAAGTAATGGCTTTCTTCTGGCCACTCTATGGAGCGTACGGCTTATTGTCATCCTATGTACAGATACTCCAGTCTCTGCTGTGGAACTCTGCAGCTCCTCCAGGGTTACCTTAGGTCTCTGTGCTGCCTCTCTGATTAATGCCCTCCTTGCCTGGTACGTGAGTTTTGGTGTGCGGCCGGTTTGCTGTTGTGCCATGTTCTTTCCATTTGGTTATGATAGATTTGATGGTGCTCCTAGGGATCATCAAAGATTTGGATATTTTTTTATAACCTAACCCCGATTTGTACTTCTCAACAACATTGTCCCTTACTTGTTTAGAGAGTTCCTTGGTCTTCATGGAAGTGTTTGGGTAGTGGAGCCTCTTGCTTAGGTGTTGCAGCCTCTGGGGCCTTTCAAAAAGATGCGTATATGTAATGACAGATCATGTGACACTTAGATTGCACACAGGTGGACATCATTTCACTAATTATGTGACTTCTGAAGGTAATTGGTTGCACCAGAGCTTTTTATGGGCTTCATAACAAAGGGGGTGAATACATACAAAAGTACACCCCTCACAATTTTGTAAATATTTTATTATATCTTTTCATGTGACAAGACTGAATAAATGACCCTTTGTTACAATGTAAAGTAGTGAGTGTACAGCTTGTATAACAGTATAAATTTGTAAACTGCTGGCAACAAAAGTGAGTAGAATTGGGCCCAAAGTGTCAATATTTTGTGTGGCCACCATTATTTTCCAGCACTGCCTTAATCCTCTTGGGCATGGAGTTCACCAAAGATTCACAGGTTGCCACTGGAGTCCCCTTCCACTCCTCCGTGACGACATCACGGAGCCGGTGAATGTTAGACCTTGTGCTCATCCACCTTCTGTTTGAGGATGCCCCACAGATGCTCAATAGGGTTTAGGTCTGGAGACATGCTTGGCCAGTCCATCACCTTTCACACTGGAGCGGTGCACTGGCAGGATGCCAAAAAAAGTCCTGCAAGCCGCATCTTTGCATCGCGCCCCTGCGCCCCTGTCCATTGAAGTCAATGGGTAGCGCAGCTGAACCACCGGCATATCGCCGCTGCAGCAGCGATTTGCGGGTGGTTTTAATCCTTTTCGGCCACTAGCGGGGGTTAAAAGCGCCCCACTAGTGGCCAAAAACCTCTGCAAAACTACGGTAAAGCACCGCTAAAAATAGCCCCAGTGTGAAAGTAGCCTTATTCTTGGCTAACACAATACAGGGGGTCCCTGGGTTACAAACATGATAGGGTCTGTTGGTTTGTTCTTAAGTTGAATCTGTTTGTAAGTCGGAAAAGGTACATTTTTTAAGTGTAGTTCCAGCCAGAAAAAGTATTTTTAAGCTTTTTGTAAAGCATAGGGAAGGGTTAACACCCCTGTAATGTTTGTTTTGCTGTCTGTGCCCTGTTCAGAAGATTTCACCTCACTTCCTGTCCCAATGACAATTGGATTTTGAAAATTTGGGGTTGTTGTGGAAACAAGCCTTGATAAAAAAAGCATCAGTGGAGGTACCTTTTTCCCATAATAACTCTTACAGGAGTGAATTTCCCTTCCTGGGGGTGGATTTCCTCTCACTTCCTGTTGTCTCCCTCCGTTTTTAAGTAGGAGTCGTTTGTAAGTAGGATGTTTGTAACTAGGGGACCCCCTGTATATCACTTTTTTGCTTTCTTCGACCCTGAGTATCTCATTCATGCTCAAATGATAACTATGAAGAAACTAGCTAGATGGAAACCATGTGTACCCCATACATGAGCTGATTACAAACAGACTTTAAAAAAATAAAAATAAAAATTAAGCTACCAAATAAGAATACTCTTGTTCCTGTTTGTAATTATTTAACATATGACAAGGCCTGTAATATGAACATTAGTATTTCAGAGCTGCAAGCTGATAGGGCAGTAGTAATTTAATTTAGTTGTTTTGTTATGAAAAGCAGCAGTGCATGCATGAGCAAGGTTCTAAATATATACAGTATTTCTGTATACAAGTTACTGGCATTTTGGAGATTCCTTAGGCTTCATGCACACTAGAAAACTAAAAAGTGCTGTAAAAACGCTGCCGGCGTTTAGCAGTGCTTAGCCTAGTGTGTAAGGTACATTTAGTAGCTGCAGCGTTAAGGAGCGGGGCCGTCTGTGTCCTTAACAACCAGTGAATAGCGGGGCTGCTGCGTCCTTAACAACAAATGAGTCATCAGCTGTCAGCGGGGTTCCAGCTGAATGTAAAAAAAAAAACATTGCTGGCAAAAAACGGCATGCCCCCCCCCCCAGTCCATACCAGGCCCTTTTTGGTTTGGTATGTATTTTAAGGGGAACCCCATGGCAAAATAAAAAAAAAATGGCGTGTGGTCCTCCCCAAATCTATACCAGACCCTTATCCGAGCATGCAGCCTGACAGGCCATAACAGGCCACGTGCCCTCAACATAGGGGGTGCTTTTGAGCAGGGGTGCTGTGCCCCCCCCCCCAAGCACCTTGTCCCCATGTTGATAGAGACAAGGGCTTTGTCACCACAACCCTGGCTGGTGGTTGTGGGGATCTGTCTTCTCTCCCAGCCCCATATATGTGAATGAGTATGGGGTTAATAAAATCATTCACCAAAAAAATGTAAAAAAAAATAAAATACATAACACAGGTTTTTGACAAGTCCTTTATTAAAAAAATATGTGTGTAGATCCATCCTCAATCACGCACAATGCCTGCCTCCACCAGCAACTTGAAAAAAGAAAACCTCAAGTCCCGACGAAGGCTCCTGCTGTCTGCTGGCTCCACCCTCTGACAGCTATTAAATAATTGAGGGGCGTGGCCACTCAGTGACATCACTGTGTGGCACCACCCCTTGTGACATCACTGACCGAGGGCATGCTATGTCGGTAACGTCACAAGGGGGCGGTGCCACCCTGTGATGTCCCAGGATGGCCCAACCGTTCGGTATTTAAGAGCTCTCAGATGGCGGGACAGGAGTTTTTTTTTCTTTTTTTGGATCGACAGTGGTAGCGGGCAGCATGATTCACGATGGATCTACAGCGGGGGCATTTTTCTTTATTTTTAGATTTTTTTTAATGAAGGACTTGTCAAAAACTTGTGTTTATATTTACTTTATACACCTTTTTGGTGAATGAGTAGTACTATGTACCCCTACTCATTCACATAGGGGGCCCCCTTGTTAAAGGGATCTTCCATATTGAGATAAGCCCCCCTGCCCGCAGACACCCACTGGCCCCCATCAACATGGGGACAAGGTACCCACTAGGGCAATTTCCCTGCGCTTCCTGTGCCAATTACAACATATATGTCAGCATGTGGGAAGGTGTCCAGGGATAGCAAGTAAAAGAAAATCTCTCTCATGGGGATGCAGACAGCAATTAAGAAAAAAAAAAAAAAAAAAGGACCTGAGTACATGAGTTTTCTAGCAGGCATTGGTATTTGTCACAGTAAAATAATAGTAATATACACACACACACAATGTTGAGCTTAAAGTAAACCAAAATACCCTCATCTCCATTCCCCAGCTGCTTATACCTGTCTTCACTTTGCTTCCATGCCTCTACTAAAGATAAACTAAAGAGAAAAGGCCCTGTATCAACTTCATGTTACTCTGGTCAGAGCTTGCACAAGACCCTCTTTCCCACGTGACAACACTGGTGCCTGGCAATTGGTCTCTCGGTCACTCATCCACCCAGGGCTGCATTTTGGGAGTAAATGGAAGAGATTCATTATTTATTACAGTATAATATTAATTTAGTTAATACTAAATCCCCCCAGAACCCAAACTATGTCCACCTGGCTCTGCCCTCCCCTCCACCTGGCTGGATCTCCCCCCCCTCCACTGCTCCCCACCCCCCCCCCCTTTTGCTGTATACTGCTCACTGCCCCCCAATGTACATTGCTCCCAAGCAGAAGCTAAGGCTGTGAATAGTGAGGAGCCCTTAATAGTCCATCATAGCAGAACTAATGGAAGGGATACAGGGAGTGTTAAAAGTCCACGGATTAGGGAGTGCAATTTACTTGGCTTGCCCTGGGCGCTGACAACCCATGCTACTGCAGCATGCAACTGTGAAACATGAACATGTGACTCAAAAAACGCACCAAAAACAAAGATGCGATGCGCATTCGATGCATTCCTATTTATGTACAATGCAAGGTGCCTTTCTGTTGCACTTTTTTTTTCAAACTGCACCAAAGATGCAGTGTGCAGGACTGAAGGGTAAGCACAATGTGCTACTGTAAACAGTTATATAGGATTTAAAGGGGAATCGTTTTCATGCACTTTTGTCACCCTAGAAAAGTGTGGCAAAGGCACTCCAGTTTGAAAGGGGCCTAATTAAAATAGGCCAAAAAGTTTGAAGCCCCGTCAGCTTGTTTCGTCAGTCTGCGTCCCTGTTTCTGGCTTGTGAAAATGCTGTAATGAAGACAGTAAGTGAGGGTAAATCTATCTAATGGAACGGTCAACACTTTATCCAAAATAATAAAAAAGTGGATGGGTAGGTGGGTATGAGTGGCAACATTCATTATATCCTTGCTAATAAGGTTTTCCAAGTATAATTTGTCATCCACTCCCCTTCAGTTGGCCTTTCCCTTTGCCTCATAGGCACCATCTGTGTAAAATCATATATAGAAGGACAGCATTAAGGCTACAAAACAAGTATTTTTATTATTAGATGCAGGAGAAATAATATGTGATAAATTGGTGATACACAGGTGCTATGTGATAAATCATCTCTGATGGGTGATATGTTGCAATGAAAAATATTAATGGTCACTGCAACATCTCCTAGTATTGGGTTTGCAGTGCTCCCCCCATTTATAAAACTCTTTCTAATGATCTCTGTGTCTAGAACAGATATTAAAAATTATTTTTTCCAATGGTGCCCCTCTTTACAGTAAGTGCTACATGCTCAATAAAGCAAATATTGCTCATGTTTTGTTGAAGGAACAATAGGAAAGACCCAAGACAGCGCTCACACAAAAAGACATGGATTTGGAGCTTCGCTGTTCACTTTCTGCTGTTTCAAAATCAGCCACTGAAGTTCTTCTGTATGAAGGGTGTGGTTACTGTTCCCAAGAGAACCATGTGTATAAAGAAATGCCTAACAGGAAAATGATCGCATTGCTTTCAGCAAGCAATCTATTTTTTCCCTTTCATTTTCCAACCTGTTTCCCCTTATAAACTGTCAGTTTTTTTTTCTTATCGGAAGCCCTGGGGGGATATCTACACTTATTTTTTCTTTCCCAGCCATCATGGCTGACAATCTTTACTTGCCCACAGAAATGGTAACATTTATCAAAAAGGTATTTCAAAGCAAAATTTTCTTCAATCCACAGTAAAAATAAGTGTATAAATACTTCTTTGCTTTCCGCTTGCTTTATTAAAGGCTAAGTTCACCTTTTGTAAAATAAATAAATGCACACGATTTTCAGGTTTTACACTGCAGCCTTTAAAGCATTGCACCCATGATCAGCAGATCGCAGATGCAATGCCAGGCGCCTGCAGGCACTCAGTACAGTTACTGAAGAGCAGGAAGAATCAGTGATATACGAAGACACTCACCAGCACCCTTGCAGTTCATTGGGAACTACAAGCCATCTGCCGCACTGGAAGACAGGACTTGTAGTTCATTCATTTATAGAGCTCCGCACAGCCACACTGTTTTTAAAATGTGACAGCAAGTGTGGGGAGAGGATCCCCGCCTGCTGTCACATGGGGGATGAGGGGGGAGAGGTATGCTGCTCCAAAGTAACATGTTACATGTTACACTCTAATCGGTCAATTCACTAAGAGATAAATACAGCATGAATTTTTGAGTTAAAATAACAATATTTATCTCAAAAGTAGTCAATTCACCAAAAATCATGCATTAATAAACAAATGCCCTAAATATTTACGTTTTGTGCTATTTAGCACTTATATTTTGCGTTATTTTTGGCATTTGTGTCTTTTTTTTGCAGGCTAACACTGCACCAGAAGGTACAAAGCAATATTGTGAAACTATCAAAACATTCTAGGGTACTTTCATTCACAAAACAGTCTACCCCCTGGTAGGCAACCCCCCAACACACAAAGCTTCTTTTCCGGCACTGGACTCCCTCCCCATCAGCAGAGCAGTGCAGGGAAGTGTCAACGAGACACTAATGCATTCCAATTTCAGAGCTCCCCACTCCGAACCTGCACTGAGGGGGAGGCACTGTTTGGTTTGCTAACTTGGTAAAGTTGCGATCATCAGCTTTTGTGATGGGGAAAAGATTGAGTGCAGTTCTGCTGGGGGGGGGGGGGCACTCCCTGTTTCCAGGAGGAGGAGGACTGTCATTGACCACTGATTAAGACAATCGCAATCCTGCTAGCCCCGCCCACCATCTGCAGGAGGATGACTCGCTTGGTTGCCACTACCAATCTCAGAAAGAAGGGTCTTCAATGTGATTGAGAAAACCACAATCAGGTGACAGTTTGTGGAATTACTGTTGAGCTTCTGGGAAATTTGTTGACATTTTTCCTGAACCTTTGCGTCACTTACTACTGAACCCCTACACTCTGTGTCCTTTTAAGCCACAGCCAGTATTCAGCACAATGAAAATCACACCCAACTTTTCCTGTGGCACAGAGCGCAGCACTTTTTCTCAGCTGCCTGGGCCCAACTTATGATCCTGCACACAGGCCCACTGCTTTCAGAAAATGCCCTTGACCTGAGCTCATCATTGTGCATCCATTCCAGATGCTTGTATGTGACATCACCTACAAGCACGTGGGTTGGATGCGAGAGTTGGATCAGCAGGATGAGTGTGCCAGGACAGGTAGATGTCTGCTTCCTTTCACCACTCTAAATCACGCATATAAGAGAAGAGGGTACAGCGGTGGAGCAGATGAGCAGGAGGGTACAGTGGTGGGGAAAATGAGCAGGAGGAGTTCAGAGGTGGGACAAATGAGAAAGAGGGTACAGTGGTGGGGCAGATGTGCAGGGAGGTACAGTGGTGGAAGAGCTGAGGAGGGGGTTCAGCGGTGGGACAGAAGAGCAGGGGGGTACAGTGTTGGAGCAGATGAACAGGGGGGTTCAGTGTTGGGCCAGATGAGCAAGGGGTTCAGTGTTGGGCCAGACGAGCAAGGGGTTCAGTGTTGGGCCAGACGAGCAGGGGGTTCAGTGTTGGGCCAGACGAGCAGGGGGGTTCAGTGTTGGGCCAGAAGAGCAGGGGGGTACAGTGTTGGAGCAGATGAGCGGGGGGGTTCAGTGTTGGGGCAGATGAGCGGGGGTTCAGTGTTGGGGCAAATGAACAGGGGGGTTCAGTGTTGGGCCAGATGAGCAAGGGGTTCAGTGTTGGGCCAGACGAGCAAGGGGTTCAGTGTTGGGCCAGACGAGCAGGGGGGTTCAGTGTTGGGCCAGACGAGCAGGGGGGTTCAGTGTTGGGCCAGACGAGCAGGGGGGTTCAGTGTTGGGCCAGATGAGCAGGGGGTAGAGCAGTGGGGCAGACATTAAAGGAGGTGTATTGATGCGACAGATGAGCAGGTGGTTACAATGGTGGGGCAGGAGAGCAGGGGGAACAGAGGTGGGGCAGAAGAGCAGGGGGGGGTACAGAGGTGGGGCAGATGTGCAGGGTGTTACAGTGGTGGGGAAGATGAGCAGGGGGGTACAGTGATCTGAGGTTTGAAGGTGCATGAATTGGGGCTGATCTGAGGCATGAGAGTGCATGATGTTAATTTCTCACTACTAAAGTAGTTTACAGCATTTCGTTTATAAAAAATATTTTTCGTGATTGAGCGTGCCATTTTATAACAAAAAAATGTCAACTTCACACTTAATTTCTTTGAAAACATTTTTCAGCACACTGTGCTCAAAAGGTTGCCTACCCCTGGTCTACCCTCTGATGAAATGTTACAAATTATTTACATTCCTGAGCTCAGAGGAGAACATTTTCACACTGATGCATTGTATACTTTTCACTTCCTGGCAAGTGCAGAGTCCTTCTAATTGTTATTTTGTACTTTTCCAAAAAAAAAAAAAAAACGCCAGCAAACCACCAGGTTATAAATAATGAATGTGTGTGTTTTTTAGTGAATTGATGTTAATGATTTATCTCATGTTTTTTTGCGGTATTTACCTCACTATTTTAACATATGTGCGGTATTTACCTCTTACCTTTTATTTTTTTGTAAAAATTTTTTTGAGTTTTCTACATTTGATATTTTACTTTGATTAATTTACCTTTTTATTATCTCATGCAATATTTCCCAAAAATGAATCATGTGACCTTCATATCGCATTCTGTAACCTTTAGTTTGACCCCTAAATGCGGGTGTAACATGTAACATGTAACACAGGGGTAGGCAACCTGGGGCCCTCCAGCTGTTGTGGAACTACATTTCCCATGAGGCATTGCAAGGCTGGCAGTTACAATTACTCCTAGAAGCATGATGGGACTTGTAGTTCTGCAACTGCTGGAGGGCCCCAGGTTAACATGTTACAAAAGGTGAACTTATTCTTTAACCGCTTCCCGACCGCCTCATGTAGATATACGTCAACACAATGGCACGGGCAGGCAAAAGCACGTACCTGTACGTCCCCTTTAATTTGCCTGCCCGGGGGGCGCACGCGCGCCGCCAGCGGCGCGCGCGACCCGGTCGGGAGCTCCGTGACCACGGCCGCGGGACCAGCGGACCCGATCGCCGCTGGTATCCCGCGATCGGGTTACGGAGCTGAAGAACGGGGAGAGGTCTATGTAAACAAACCTCTCCCCGCGCTTCCTACACTGACTGTCAGTGATCGGCGGTTCCCTGTCATCGGGAACGCCGATCAATGACATCAGACGTACAGCCACGCCCCCCTACTGTGAAAAAAAACACAACACGTCAGACGTACAGCAATGTTTTTTTATATATTTTTTGGGGATATTTATTATAGCAAAAAGTAAAAAATATTGCATTTTTTTCAAAATTGTCGCTCTATTTTTGTTTATAGCGCAAAAAATAAAAACCGCAGGGGCGATCAAATACCACCAAAAGAAAGCTCTATTTGTGGGAAAAAAAGGACGCCAATTTTGTTTTGGAGCCACGTCGCATGACCGTGCAATTGTTAGTTAAAGCGACGCAGTGCCGAATTGCAAAAAGGGGCCTGGTCCTTTGGCTGCCAATTGGTCCGGGGCTGAAGTGGTTAAAGTGGAAGTATAGTTAAATACTAACTAAGCCTAAACCTACTCCCACCCCATTCTAAGTCTACTGTAAAGGGAGGAGGGCAATCGGATCCGGTCACATGATCTCTCCAGTGGCCAGCTTCAGTGAAGAAGAGAGATCGCTGATCACATCACCCAAAGACTTACTGTGGAGCTTCTGTTGGCAGCTGTCCCTCTACACTAAAGCCACCGCTGGGACCGGATCAAGTGACCGGGAGTGGCTTCAGAGTAGGTATTGTATACAGATCCTGCCTTTCACAAGGTACATAGAATAGGCTTAGAATAGGAGGTAGGAGTAGGTTTAGGCTTAGTTAGTATTTGAATGGAATTCCACTTTAATTCCACTTAATGCACTTTAATGCCCCCTATACATGATGGTGACACAATTCATGCTTTTTCTCAAAGTGGAAATACCATCACATCTTTAAAATCTTTATTAAATCCTGCAGGGAACCAAGTACATGTAGCACTTGGTCCCGTTTCAATCAATCGTGTAGCTGAGAAACATGGTTAGACAGCTTGCTACCTCTCCCCAAACCCTGTCCAACCCTGCCACACACAGGAGATGAGCGGCATTATTTAGCACAGAATGGAGAGGGATCAGTCTCATTTATATCACAAGACACTTTTAAAAGGTAAGTCAGTTCTGCAAGACTGTGTAATCTATCTGCTGGGACAATGGAGGTTTACCTGCAGCCAGCAGATAGATCACACAGCCCTGCAGCACTGACTGATTGTTTACTATTGTGAATAACAGTGAGGCTGCCTGACAGATCTTCCAGGTGCTAGTAAACATACAGTACACAGCACCAGCAGATAGTTCACACAGCCCTGCCAGCACTAACTGTTCATTTACCATAGTAAATGATCATTCAGCTCTGCTGGGCTGTGTGAATTATTTGCTGATGCAGTGTTTGTTCAATAGCAGTCAGCAGATCTATCACACAACCCTGCCAGTGCAACCCTGGACCCATTGCTCACCTAAACAGGAACAAATACATTGCACAGATGCTCATGTTCAGGGTAATAGATAAAGGAGGGGGAGCTGCACCCAGCCCCTGTCATGAAAACAGCAGTGATCCTGCAAAGTTTTTGTAAATGGTTTGATCTTTCAGTTACCAAAAAAACTTATTGAGGTCTATGGTTTGCTTCTCCAAAGATATTGAACAATCAGGGGGAGGTATTTAGTGATGTGGTGTAGCTGCCTTTGGGATTTACCATAAATTGGAATTCAGCCTTTTAAGGCACAACAGGCTATGGGTCAGAACGGGACTAAGCTCCACGTGCATTTGGACCCCTGGGGTGGGGGGTTTATAAAGGATTTTTAAGTTGTGGCCATACTTCTTCTTTAAGAGCTGTTAAAGTTGTCTTGCGTCATGTGTTTATTTTTTTATTTTTTTTCAGTTTGTGATGACTGTTAGCCTTCCACTGCTATGCCCACTACAAGCTCTACTACTGATATTTCTGCTAATCTACAACATTAAATTTCCATAAAGTATATGTGTGCTCTAAGTGAATTAATTCAATCTCTTTAAATTGGACAGATTAGGGACAAGGCAGAATTAATCTACATCGCATAAAACAGATGGTATGGGTACAGTATGCAATTTATTCTTATATAATGGACTTGAATCCAAAATATTGGTGTTAATGATTAATCAGATTTTTTAAAACTTTCACACTTCACCTATCAGTATCATAATATAATTTACTACTGGCTTTTTGGTGGAAGAGTAAGCAGAGATATCACAGGGTTCTATATTTTTAGGCGTTAGGAGTTAGGAGAGTGTCAGCAGCTGGGATGTGATCTATCCGTCAGCGGCTTGCGAATCACGGGTAGATCGATGCGGAACCCCTCGGGACTTCTCGCGGAAGCCTAGGATTCCCCAGAACTCTGGTTGAGAAATATTGCTCTTACTTCTAAAAAAGTTAAATCTGAACTCCAGGAGTTTAGGCACTTTATAAAATGTACTGGATTTTATGGGTTAAAGTAGCCAAAAAAATGACACTGTATAATACAGACTGTCACTAGCATTAACATAGTCCTCCTGTAACATAGTTTAATTACCTTGCGATCCAGCCAGTAAGTCTGTTCTGTTTGAACTTCCTTTAACAGCCCAAGCTATCCAGAAAAGGTGGAAGTTGGAGGGTTGCGACAAACGATTTAACACTGACAGGGGTGCTGTAACTGCTAAAAATGTTAGCTGGAGTTGGGCTTTACAATGTAAAGCCCCATACACACGGTCGGATTTTCCGATGGATTCTGTCCTATCGGACAATGTTGTCGGAAATTCCGACCGTGTGTAGGCACCATCAGACAGTTTCCATCGGATTGTCCGACGGACAAAGTTCTATCTCCTGCTGGATAGATTTTCCGACAACAAAGTCCGATCATACCAATTCCGATCGTGTGTAGCGAATTCCGACCGGACAAAGTGCCACGCATGCTCAGATCACATTACAAGACCAAAGCTATTGGCTACTAGCCTCTACGTAGTCCCGTCGTACGCAACAAACGTCACCACGTTCAGAATGATCGGATTTTCCGACAACTTTGTCCGACCGTGTGTATGCAACACCAGTGTCAGACTAAATCCGTCGGACCAAATCCGATGGATTTGGTGGTCGGATTTTCCGACCGTGTGTATGGGGCTTTAGTCACTAAAGTCCATCTAAATCTACTAGCCCATCCAACACCACCCGCTCCATTGATTGACAATGCTGCTGTCCAAGGGTAGCTACGTTTCTCATCCTTAGATGCAGTGGAGGTGTAAATGTAGCCACCCTAAGACCGATGGTGTGTTACTGGCCAATCTCCATGTGAAAATAAAGGAATAGAAGCCTGAAAAAAGAAAAGTAATACAGTCACCACAACCAATGATTGGTAAGCTACATTATATAACTTTTTAGTTTTTGAGTTTAAGTATGCTTTAAGTCTGACGAGGTGCATGCCACCTTGTGGCATTATGTCTTTAATTTACAATAATTTGCATTTTTACTAAGTGCTAGGAGCACAGCTATTGCTATACTTCTGGTGTTTTGACACTGGCCCCTCTGGTCTCAGCTTCCCCAATCACAGAACACTTTGTATTAAGTGAACCCATTCACAAAATACAAAGTTATCCTTTATCCTGTCCCTTAACCACTTCAGCCCGGAAGGTTTCATCCCCTTCATGACCAGGTCATTTTTTGTTATACAGCACTGCGTTGCTTAAACTGACAATTTGATCACCTCTGCAGTTTTTATTTTTTGCGCTATCAACAAAAAAAGACCGACAATTTTGAAAAAAAAAAAACAATATTTTTTACTTTCTGTTATAAAACATATCCAATAAATTTTTTTTAAAAAAGCTACATTCTTCATCAATTTAGGCCAATATGTATTCTTCTACATATTTTTGGTAAAAAAAAAATCCCAATAAGCGTATATTGATTGGTTTGCGCAAAAGTTGTTACGTCTACAAACTATGGGATATTTTTATGGCATTTTTATTTATTTGCATGAAAGGCGAGTGCAGCGCTAAACAAACAACAAGAAAAAATATTTTCAAAATTTTGCAAGTGAAAAAATTGTAAAACAGACCCAGAGTCCCAGTGCAAAAATATTTTTTTTTCAAATTTGCCAAAATTTGTCAAAAAGGCTGCATTGATGGGCGCTGGTGAGGCTGCATTTGATGGGCATTGGTGAGGCTGTATTTGTGGCAACTGATCAGGCTGCATTAGCAGGTCTAGAAAAGTGTTGCATGCAAAACAGTAGCAGTCATTAAAAATGTGGGGTATACATTGGCAGGGCAAAAGGGGGTGGAGCCAAGGCGGCGGCAAAATAAGGTTTCGCCTAGGTCAGTGATGGCGAACCTTGGCATCCCAGATGTTTTGGAACTACATTTCCCATGATGCTCAACTACACTGCAGAGTGCATGAGCATCATGGGAAATGGTCTAGGGTGTCAAAAATCCTTGCACCAGCCCTGGGAGCAATTGCTCTTGCAGCGTGCAACTGCACTTTGCAAAGTGCACAGTCTATTTGCCTTTAGTAAAACAGAAAATAATATGTGCATTTTATGCTAATAAATATATGGTAACTATTTCAAATTGATGCTCAAACAATTCAGACATGGGTTCATCTGCGCTTAGGCTTCTGGGTCTGCTGGTACATCCCTTGACATAAACAAGCACCACAGGTAACTACTCATGTTTAGGTCACAGGAGGAAGCCTTAGCTGGTGTGTCTACATACAGGTACCTCACAGACATGAGCTTGTTGCCTGAAAACAGCCAAATCAGGTGCCAGTTTTCTGTCTATAGGAGATTTACATCTCGGTAGTGACCACAGATACATTTTTACTTTGGGAACTTTGTTATATAATGTCTTTAATAACTTTGTTCTATAATGTTTTCTGCAAAATGCAAACCACTCAAGGGATATTGGTAATCCGCCATGGCGTGTATAAATAATTTAAATTTTTATCCACACATACGGGGTAAAACCAAATCTATATTCTATTTGTAATATGTATTTGGTTACCAGCTGATGGATTCGGAGAAGGAATTTGACAATAAAAGCATCTGCCAGGGGTTCTAGCCATCTTATAAAAGCATCTATTATCCCTTTGTAATCTGAAAAATCATGTTGGATACAAACCTGCTGGCCTTTCAGATCTGTTTATATGTATGAATACCTAAACCAAACTTGAGTCTGGTCAGATGGCGGTGCGCTACAGTGCTTGGGCACTTTAGTTTATGGACATCGTTTTTCAAGATGCACTCTCTGCTTGTTTAAATTACACTGCTGAGTTTTCATACAGTTTCTGCTAAAAGTTTATTCAAAGGATCCACCAGTTTCGTAATATTTACAATCCCAGTTGCTCCGTATGAAATTCCTGTAAATTGTAGAAAATATATTCCTCTCCTATTTAGCACATACTTAGCTTTACCAATGGATTCACTATGTATCTAATGAGACCAGGTAAAATTTGTAATTTTTTATAAAGTAATGCGGCGTACACACGGTCAGAATTTCCGATGGAAACAGTCCGATGGGAGCTTTTCATCGGATTTTCCGACTGTGTGTATGCCCACCGGTCTTTCTCTGTCGGAATTTCCGACGGACTTTGAATTGAGAACCTCAATTTTTCCGAAGGAAAACCTTTCTATCGGATTTTCCGATCGTGTGTATGCAATTCCTACACGCAAAATTCCGACGCATGCTCGGAAACAATTCGACGCATGCTCGGAAGCATTAAACTTCCCTTTTATAGTGCTGTCGAACGTGTTTTATGCCGCTGTGTTATTGACCGTCTGAATTTGGTGTGATCTTGTGTAGGCAACACAGCTTGAGCGGAATTCCGTCGGAAAAACCGTCAGAGTTTTTTCCGACGAGAATTCCGATCGTGTGTACGCGGCATAAGATTTCCCCCTTTTCATTTTCAACCATGTCATTTTCCTTTGCCAATAGTTGTGTATACTGGTAACTTAAACAGTAAAATTTTACAGATTCCCCTGTGAAATCCAGCGGTTTGTTTAACAGAAAAATTTCCACTGAAAATTCAAAAAGACAACAGGCCTAATCAAACTTGTATATTCCGCCCTATGTAATACAGTAAAATGCGTACACTGAAGCAATACTAGACAATAATTTAGACACAATTTCTGGCAAATTAATTCTAATGCACACGACTGGACTTTCCAATGGGAAATTGTTGTCGGAAAGTCCGACCGTGTGTATGCTCCATTAAATATTTGCTGTCGGAATTTCCGGCCACAAATGTTTGAGCGCAGGTTCTCAAATTTTCCAACAACTTCACTTGTTGTCGGAAAAAGTCCCATCGTGTGTACACAAGTCCGTCGCACAAAAGCTCACGCATGTTCAGAATCAAGCAGAAGGAGCCGCACTGGCTATTGAACTTCATTTTTCATGGCTCATCGTACATCTTGTACGTCACCGCGTTCTTGACGTTCGGAATTTCCGACATCATTTGTGTGACCGTGTGTATGCAAGACAAGTTTGAGCCAACATCCTTCGAAAAAAAAAAAAAATCCACGGTTTTGTTTTCGGAAATTCCGATCGTGTGTAAGCGGCATTACAGTAAGGGTCCTATTCACCGACAATCCGATCAAGTCAGTTTTTCAGGCAGACCTGATCGGAAGGGATGAATGAATCTATGCCCTATAGTTTCTAGCTGTCATTTTAATAAAGGATGGAAAAATACGGGCAACTATTTTTCCTTTTTTTTTTTACCTCTTTTATTTTTTTACCTCTTTCCCTTTTGGTTGTGTTATTACATGTCAATGCCAGAATAAAATGTTACTCTCACTTAGGTACTGGAATGTAATGTTACACATTTCAGAAGTTACTTAACTACTTCACTCAAGGACTGCTCCTATAACTTGTTCTGAAAATGAAATATACAAACTCACAGAGCTGAAACAGTCTTGGACATCAGTTCAGGAAAGTGTAAATTCTTAGCCAAAATATTTTCAGGAAATGTTACGTTCCCAACTATACTCGGATTTGCTGAGCATGTGCAGTTTCTTTAGAGCCCACTCCGATTACCAGGAGCCGCAGGAAAAAACCCAAAGATGTGAGGTAATTCAACCACTTCTCTGGGGAAAAGAGTTATAGTTCACACCAGCCTTATTTTTGCCAACAACAACCACAAGCTTTTACCACCAAAACAGCAGATTATAGCTTGATTTGAAGCAACTCTAGGAGTTAAACAAAAAAAATCGCCTAACTTAGAATCGTTAACCACGCTCAAGAATTCAGAATGGTGTCACATTCCTTTTCACATGCTGAATATAAATAAGTAAACTATTGTCTTATTCCGAAATATCACCCCCTGATAAATTATTTTCTCATGCTTCAGCATTCGAAAATCACTAATCACGGCATAACTAGCTTAAGCCTAGCATGGTTTCCATGCTTGATTTCCAAGTTCCTATCCTAATTGATGTCTAGAGGAAATCCCCCCATTACCAAGGTCAGCAAAAGCATTTAGCATAATGGATGAGGAACTTGGAGTTGGCAAAGCACTGAAAGAATGCCATTATTTACAATGGTAAAAGGAAGGTGTGGGGATTTACAAGAACTGGCCAACAAACTCTACATAATTTAAGGTAATATTATATAGATGCACAGTCAGCTGGTTTAAAGAGATATGATTGTGTATTTTAAATGAGAACACATTTTAATCATTATTGTCACGTTCACCTGGTATATTGTGTCTGTATATCAACAAACCAGCTAAATGACTGCCGAGATAAGCTCAGTTAGCCATGTGCAGTCAGGCTGAGGATGCTAAAAGACAGTAAAGTGGAATAAGCATGAGGTACTACTAAGTATATAGCTATTCACAAACACAACATAAAATAGTTGTTGTTTTAAACACAGGAATGGATCATAAGAATATTTACATTGCATAGATCACAATCAATTGTATATACAGAATTATTTTTTTTAAAAGCACATAAATTTTGTGAAACAAAAAAAAAATAAAAAGAACATAAAAATAATGTCTATATATATATATATATTTTTTTTTTTTAATATTTATTTATTTTATTTAATTTTTTTTTTTTGCAATCCTTCATATTTTCCGATATGTTTTTTTTCTTGGTTCTTTAAATACCAACTACTCAGCCCAGTGTTTGTTCTTTGTTTTGTATATCCAAGTCTTGAACCTCCCAATAAAACTGCACTATTTCTGATGCTGGCTGGTGATTCAGCATACCAGCATCCACATGTCAACATACAGAGCTAGTCTTATATATATGGCACATTCTCTATGTAATCCTTCATATGCAACATTTTCAACCAACACAGGAACACCGCTATATTTTACATATTGCACTATAAATGTACAGTAAAACCTTGGATTGCGAGCATAATTCGTTCCAGAAACATGCTTGTAATCCAAAGCACTTGTATAGCAAAGCGAATTTCCCCATAAGAAATAATGGAAACTCAAATGATTTGTTCCACAACCATTTATTCATAAGTCCTTCAGTTTAAAGTCCATATTAAAAGATTATAGCAATATGATAGGCTGTGTAACCGCAAAATGTCCATTCACAAATGGCAGCCTCCACAAAGGGGATTAGAAGCAAACTCCAGCAGGCACTACAGAGTATAATGCCCCGTACACACGGTCGGAAACTCCGACGGAAAATGTCCGATCGGATCATGTTGTCGGAAAATCCGCCCGTGTGTGGGCTCCATCGGACTTTTTCCGTCGGAATTTCCGCCGAAAAAAATTTGAGATCCTGCTCTCAAATTTTTCGACAACAAAATCTGATCTGACTTTTTCCGATCGTGTGTAGAGAATTCCGACAGACAAAGTGCCACGCATGCTCAGATCAAATTACGAGACCAAAGCTATTGGCTAATAGTCTCTGCGTACTTCCGTCGTACGCAACGAACATCACCACGTTCAGAATGATCGGATTTTCCGACAACTTTGTCCGACCGTGTCTATGCAGAGTCGGACAAAATCCGTGGGAAAAAATCAGACGGATTTTGTGGTCGGAAATTCCAACTGTGTGTACGGGGGCTAAAAGAGAAGAGAGGCACCTCTAAGTGTAGCAATATGTTACATTTAATGAAGGTACAACATTTAGAAACTCCCCGGATGCCTGCATACTTAGATGTGCCAAATGCCACGTACACACGATCGGAATTTCTGCCAGCAAAAGACCGATGAGAGTTTTTCATCGGAAAATGCGACCGTGTGTAGGCTCCATCGGACTTTTGCTGGCGGAATTTCGGCCAGCAAAAGATTTGAGAGCATGTTCTCAATTTTTCCGACGGAAAAAGTTTCTATCGGAAATTCCCTTTGTGTGTATGCAATTTCGATGTGCAAAATTCCGACGCATGCTCGGAAGCACTTGCTTTTTATAGTGCCATCGTACGTGTTGTACGTCGCCGCGTTATTGACCGTCGGAATTTGGTGTGACCGTGTGTATGCAAGACAGCTTGAGCTGAATTTCGTCGGAATTCCGTAAAAAAAAACCTTTAAGACTTAATTCCGACGGCAAAAACGGTCGTATGTACACGGCATTAGAGGCGCCTCTCCTCTCTTTTAGGCTGGATTCACACCTATGCATTTTAAGTGCATTTTGCAGATTTGCACTACAGTCCATTTAACATGGTTTTCTATGGAACACGTTCTGTAGTGCAAATCTGCAAAATGCAAAAAAGCACTAAAAATGCATAGGTGTGAATCCAGCCTAAAAGAGAGGAGAGGCGCCTCTAATGCCGTGTACATACGACCGTTTTTCCGTCGGAATTAAGTCTTAAAGGTTTTTTTTGACGGCACTTGTATATCAAGACATCGCTTGTATATCAAGTAAAAATTTTTTTTAAAATGTTGCTTGCCTTCCAAACGCTCTCAAACCAAGTTACTCTCAAACCAAGGTTTTATTGTATAGCCTTATCATTGGCATTTTATGATAAGGCTGCTCTAACGGAAAAGGTGAACTTATGCAATTCTCCTAAACAATAAAACTGGTACAAGAATCTCTTGGAATAACTGGTTAGCAATAATTAGGCAAATTTGAAATTCAAACGAAAAATATTATTTCTAAATTAGAAAAGGTTTTGCTTATCAAGCACTTTGAGAAGGGATGAGTCCCAGGTTTTTCAATCCTATGAACAGAAGATCTACTTGCGTATTACGAGTTTGAGTGACGTGCAACAGCCCATATCAATATCCCATAATATCAGAAATGTAAAAAAGAAATATATTTTTCTTACCATGGCTGGGATTGCTGCATGATTGCAGTTTCTAGTCTAGGGTCAGGAGATACACAATGAGTGCCCCACTCGATAGAGGTAGCCTGGATGAAATGACAGTTTGATTAGAAGAGCTTACTAAAAGTCAAAGCTACCAGACTTAGTACCACAGCATGGAGACAGGTCTTAACAAACAGAAAAAAAAAAAAAGAGGATGGAAAGATAAGCAGCAGAAAAGGAAGTCAGCATCACAGGAGACTGTCTGAATAGAGGCATAGGGGCAGACAGGCACTCTGAGAAAACAGAAGCAAAAGAGCAGACTGAGGGAAGCACAAAGAGAGCACTGATACAGGAATAACAGATAGCTCCTGGTCTACGCATTGCTAAGATATAGAATTTAAATTGGAAATCAACCCACAGCTGTGGAGAAGGGGCTTCCTCTCTCCGTGATGTGGCACTGCTTCTCTCTTCTAATGCCAGGGTATCCCCTTCCTCTGGTATTGTCTCCTCTTGTTGAATACAGATGTGCAGAGAAGAGGCGGGATCCCTCTAGCAGTTTTCTGCTCTCTGAGTTGCACACGCTCCTCCCAGGAACACCATCACACTGGATTTAGGAGGTGGGGGGGTCAGGGGAACACAGAGCTTCTACAGAGCTTCGCTTCACAGTTACTGAGTTTTCTCTATCACACAAATGCTTAGCTATCGTTATCTTTTATCTTAATTGTTTCTCAGAACCCAGGATGTTTTTTAACAATCAATTAACAAATACTAAATGCTATTACTGGATAATGTAGGAAAACCGACCTTATCAGTCGTTTAACTCTTTTGAAGAGACGTCAAACGCACTTTCACCTTCCCTCATGTCTGATTACTGAGTGAACCACAGCTTAGGGATATTAGTAGTAAACGCGGCTTTTTTATTTGTGCATGCGTGTAAGCCTATAATAAAGTTCACCTACAGATACAGTAAATATCTATAAAAACGTGCACCGTTTAGGAGATATTAACATTAGTAGCAGCCAGTGATGCCACTGGCACATGCACACTGAGCTCTCAATGGACGGCATGCCATCCATTGAGAGAGCTGTTCCGTGGCTCTGACTCCCACACATCGAGGCTCGGCCATTCTAGCGACTGGAGCCCGCAAACCCGGGTGAAGATGAAAGCCCTGTCAGCCCTGTCGTTTTAAAGGGTTTGTTAACCCATTTATATAAGACTATGCCAGCCCCTCTATTAGAGACTGGCATAGCAAACTATGTAAGTAGTTTTAAAGAACGAGCATTCTGAATACCAAATTTGAGCTGTCTTCAGGCCGGTCACATGACTCGCAGTCGCTTTACAGCTCCCATGGATGTCTTCTACAGGAGGGGCCGTGATCTCCCTCTGATGTCAGCCAGGAAGATCACGTAGCCGCTCATCTCCTCCGCAGAAGCTCTGTCTCGTAGCTGTAAAGCAGCTGCGAGTCACGTGACCGGCCTGAAGACAGCTCTAAAGAGGTATTTAAACTGCTTGTTTTTACAAAGGACTTGCATAGTGTGGTATGCCAGTCTCTAATAGAGGGGCTGGCAGTGACCATTGTAGGCTTTTACTTTTAATAGTAGCAGTGGGGGAGAGCGGAGACAGAGACACAGCTGACAGGTAGGAAGGAGGGGGTGAGGGGGGAGAGAGGAGAGCAGAGCAGGGTAGTGTATGACGGAGGAACGCACTTTGACCACGGTGATCAGGGCTGAGTAGCCCTGGTTATCATGGTCTGTACAGAGAGGGCATACAGGAAGTGGCAGATTCAGGGAGGTTTTTTTTTACAGTTTAGAGGGGGGCAGATTACACAGCACAAGCGCTGTGCTGTGTAATCTGCTTTAAGGGACCAGGATATGTATATTTTTTGGGGGGGGGGGGGGTTAACAAACACTTTAAAGAGGAAATAAAGCCTCCTCGGAAAAAAAAAAATGGAACCTGCAAGGCAAAGGCATAATGAGCTAGTATGCATAGCATACTAGCTCATTATGAATAACTTACCTGAGAACGAAGCCCCCGAAGCGACCCTCGTCCACGTCCTCCACCGCCGCCATCACACCCGGAGTGACTTCCGGTTCTCGCTGCTCCAACGCTGTCATTCGCTGGAGTCACGATGACGTCACTCCCACGCATGCGGACGAGAGCGGCATATCACCGCGATCTCCGGCATGCTCAGTGCGCCTGCGCGCTGCTGTCTACGGCGCATGCGCCGTAGATAGCGGTGCCTTTTCTTTTCTAAATATCTCCTAAACCATGTAAGTTTAGGAGATATTTATTGGACCTACAGGTAAGCCTTAATCTAGGCTTACCTGTAGGTCAAAGTGGTTTGTAAGGGTTTACAACCACTTTAAGGCGAGTCTCTCAATGTGCTAGTATGTGGTGCATACTAGCACATTATGACATTACCTGCAGGGGCCAAATTTAAGTTTTTGCGGTTTACTACTGCTTTAATAACAATGCCAATAACCTTACAACATATTTTAAAAATGACAATTAGGTAATTTAAACTTCTGCAAAATATATACCACATAATACAAAAACAAATAAGAAATGGCTTAGGGGTCTATTTATAAAAATGTATTTAGAGAGTGTCTCAACACTCGTGCAAGTGTAATGAATAATACCCATAATGATTGCAATAGTTTCTTTCATTCCTTTCATCAGACAAATGTAACATTTGATCCTAAGAGAAAAATAGCCCTAAGAAAAATCAATCATGAAAGTTAGCATTCAGCAAAAGAGATAATAGCCTAACACTGTACATTAAAGGCTGGTACACACGAATAGTTTAAAAAAAAACTGCAGCTGTACTAACGTTCCCGACGTTAGTACATCGATCTCCCCAGCTGAGCTATTGTGTTCTGACAGGGGGACGCGCCCACCCTGCCAGTAAACTCCAGTCAGCTGTCTCTGACACTGGTTTTCCAGCATGCTTGTCCGACAGAATCTGGCCAGATTCTATCGGACTGAGGACCTTACACACGGGCGGAATGTCTAACTTTTTTTATTGAACTGGCCAATGTTGTCCGACATTCGACCCGTGTGTATGAGGCTTAAGAACATTCAAACAGTAGAAAAGATACTTTTATATGAGGGAGACCTCTGCACTATGCACCGTTTATGAAGAGTCCTGTGTAAAAGGCCAAACAAATGTGTGTTCAACCAAGCAAACCTCCAGTTGCAGTATGAAGTGAAACATTTATTATTATTACCACTGCTAAATGTCACAGCTTCCTCCTGCTGGCATGCCAACAACCAATGACTCATACCCACCCAGCACATTCAGCTGTCACCTGGGGATTGCCAACTGACAGGTGAATTCAAACAGTGAGGATAGCATAAAAAAAAAGAAGGTGGTGTGGGGGGTCCGCCCAAAATTCATACCAAACCCTTTAGGTCTGCTATGAATTTTAAAAGGGACCCCATGCAAAAAATGGGTTTCTCCCAAATTCCATACCAGGCACTCTGAGCTTGGTGTGCATTTTAAGGAAGAACCAGATGCAAAATAAAGGGGAAAAAAAGCATAGGGTTGCAGCCAAAAGCAATACCAGACCCTTATTCAAGAGCCACAGTCTTGGTAGCCAGAAAAGGGGGGGGGGGCAACCATCCCCCCCCCCCCCCTGGGGTGAGTGGAATTTGCACTTTTAAAATGGTTCTAAAAGCAAAAGTTTTTTTTCTATGCATTAAGATAAAAAACCTTCAGCCCCCCTAATACTTACCTGAGCCCCTCGAACCAGCGATGTTGCACGAGAGTCTCGGCTGTCCAGGGACTCTACCCCATTGGCTGACAAAGCAGCAGATGCCATTGGCTCCCACTGCTGTCAATCAAAGTCAGTGAGCTAATGAGAGAGAGGGGGGGTGGGGCCGAACCACTGCCCTGTGTCTGAATGAACACACAGAGCAGTGGCTTGGCTCGGGTGCCCTTATAGCAAGCTGTCTGCTGTGGGGGCACTCGGCAGGAGATAGGGGCGAGGGACCCAGGAAGAGGAGGATCTGGGCTGCTCTGTGCAAAACCACTGCAACAGAGCAGGTAAGTATAACGTCACGTGTCTGTTATTTAAAAAAAAAAAAAGAGAGACTTTAAAATCACTTTAAGTGAAGTTACACTTTAAATATGTGGCATTGATTAATGTGTTTTCCACTCTGCAATGCTGTGGAGCCATTGTTTAGAGCATGCATAACTGGATTAAAAGGTATCTTTAATATTTGCCTAAAGTTCAGAACTAAAACAACTCTGTGCCAATAGAAATAGATAGATTGTTACTCCCAGTCTCTCTTTCTGAAAATGCTAGTTGCTTGGCTGCCATCCAAATAATCTGGCTTCAGTACTTTTTGAGTCACTGATCCAGAACAATTGTGCATATCAAATGTCCTTCTGTCTTCACTTGCTGCGCGTTTGTCCTAAACCAGTGAATCAGAAATTAATATAAACCATCTCATCAGCTTGGTTGCCAGGCAACTAGCACTTTGAAAAAAAACAGTAATAGCAGACCGCACATTTCTTTTAATATAGCTTTCCCTTTTTTTTCTTGTACAAAAAGATAGATCTATTGTCAAGGAGATATCTTTGCACAGATATGTTGGTGCAAATGTCAATGTGCCATAAGGCGCTGTGTAAACTGTTGGCGCTATATAAATCGTGAATAATAATAATAATAATAATAATAATATAAACATGTATGTGCGTGCACATGCACAACTTCCCCAGCAAATATGAACAAAATGATAGAAGGCTCAAAATGTAACCAAAGTATGTACAAATGTGACCAGATATAAGGTCACATAAGGTAAAAACCGCCCGCAATGGGTTCCCATGTTTTCAATGGGAAGGGGCGCTTTAGGAATGGTAAATACACCGCTCCTACAGCGTTCCAAAGATGGATTTTCAGTGTCCTGCAAGCACACCGCTCCAGTGTGAAAGCCCTCAGGGCTTTCACATTGGAGTGCACTGAGCGTCTCTTTTAGGGCACTTTGCAGGCGCTATTTTTTAGCACTTTAGCGCCCTCAAAGCACCTCAGTGTGAAAGGGGCCTAAGTGTAACGTAATCCTACACGAGTCCCTAATCCAAAATTGCATTATCCTCCATGAATATAAAGGATGAACACCATCAGCAAATTTTTGTCCAGGTGGCAGGATCGGTGTGACTCCTGCTTGCAGACTCACAAGTATGTAAAAGACAAGAAAACAGAAATAGCACCACCGACTAAAGCCTAGTACACATGGACCGACTGCACATGACCGCACACCAGTGCACAAAGCAAGGTCCATTAAGACATGGATGAGCGAGTTTGGGGTGGAGAAACTTGATTGCCCTGCACCCCAACCCGACAGAACACCTTTGGGATGCATTAGAGCAGAGACTGTGAGCCAGGTCTTCTCCAACATCAGTGCCTGACCTCACAAATGCTCATCCATGTCTTTATGGACCATGTTTTGTGCACTGGTGCACAGTCATGTTGGAACAGGAAGAGGCCATCCCCAAACTGTCCCCACAAAGTTGGGAGCATGAAATTGTCCCAATTGTCTTGGTATGCTGACGCCTTAAGTTTTCCCTTCACTGTAACTAAGGGGCCAAGCCCAACCCTGGAAAAACAACTTAGTACCATAATCCCCCTCTAGCAAATTATTTGGACCAGTGCACAAAGCAAGGTCCATAAAGACATGGAAGAGCAAGTTTGGGGTGGAGGAACTTCACTGGCCTGACCTCAACCTGACAGAACACCTTTGGGATGAATTAGAGTGGAGACTGCAAGCCAGGTGTTCTCATCCAAAATTAGTGCCTGACCTCACAAATGCGCTTCTGGAAAAATGGTCAAGCATTCCCATAAACACACTCCTAAACCTTGTGAAGAGCCTTCCCAGAAGAGTTGAAGCTGTTATAGATGCAAAGGGTGGGCCAACTCAATATTGAACCCTACAGGTTTAGACTGGGATGCCATTAAAGTTCACGTGCGTGTAAAGGCAGGTGTCCCAATACTTTTGATAATATAGTGTAAGATATTTACCCCTCTCACTGTCATTTACTGAATAAAAAACATCCCAGAAAAACACATTTTTTTCAGGAGAGTAGTCCCCATTGGCGAGAAGAGGAATAAATCTCCTCAATGGAGGTTCTCTTCCCAACTCAGTTCAAGACTAAAAAGGTTGGAGTTTGACTTTAAAGCATTGTCAAATTATTAGGGTATCATCCTGAAATTTTCAAGGGCAAAAAGCCTTTAAAAGCTTCTTGTTCAAAAAAAACTCTGAAACCTACCCTTCTAAATGCCTTGTACACACGGTCGGACATTCCAATCACAAAATCCGTCAGATTTTTTCCGATGGATTTTGTCTGAAACTGGTGTTGCATACACACGGTCGGACAAAGTTGACGGAAAATCCGATCGTTCAGAACGTGGTGACGTTCGTTGCGTACGACGGAACTACGTAGAGGCTAGTAGCCAATAGCTTTGGTCTCGTAATTTTATCTGAGCATGCGTGGCACTTTGTCTGTCGGAATTCTCTACAAACGATCGGAAAAAGTCTGATCGGATTTTGTTGTCAGAAAATGTTTTCTGTCGGAATTTCCGACGGAAAAAGTCCCCACACACAATCAGATTTTCCGACAACATAATCCGATCGGACCTTTTCCGTCTAAATTTCTGACCGTGTGTACAGGGCATTACAGAGATCATGTGGCCAAAGGCCTAGGACAGCATTTTATTCAGGAACATGTAAGTATTTAAGCCCTTCTTCTACATCTTAAAGAGGAGTTCCACCCACTTTTACAACTCTTCAGCATCCCTCACTAAACTGTGCACTGTAAACAAATTGGATATTTTTTTTTTTTTTTTTTTTTCAGCACAGACTGTATATCTGCTGTATTCATTTTTCACTTCCTCCTCCCTGGCCGTGGCCCATCGCATCATTTCCTGTTTGCAATGCCTCCTGGGAAGGGGCAGCAACTTCCTCTGACACTGCCGTTGCTATGGAAACCTGACCTGAAACCTATTACACTGCTTATGCTGCACTGAGCATGTATGAGATCCAGGAAGAAATACAGTCTGGCTTCAGATGCCCACACTTAAGATGGCCACGGCCTACTGCAAGTTTATAAAATAACAAACTACTGCTAAAAACTAACAAAACAGACCTTAGTTTACAGACTAACTTTACTAGAATACATTAAGCTTGTGTATTATAGGGGTATTTTTATTTAAAAAGTATAATTTCGGCCGGAACACCACTTTAAGTACACATTTGAGTATAGGTCCAGTTTACAGTGGTGTGAAAAAGTGTTTGCCCCCTTCCTCATTTCCTGTTCCTTTGCATGTTTGTCACACTTAAGTGTTTCGGAACATCAAACCAATTTAAACAATAGTCAAGGACAACACAAGTAAACACAAAATGCAATTTGTAAATGAAGGTGTTTATTATTAAAGGTGAAAAAAAATCCAAACCATCATGGCCCTGTGTGAAAAAGTGATTGCCCCCTAAACCTAATAACTGGTTGGGCCACCCTTAGCAGCAACAACTGCAACCAAGCGTTTGCGATAACGTGCAATGAGGCTTTTACAGCGTCCTGGAGGAATTTTGGCCCACTCATCTTTGCAGAATTGTCCTAATTCAGTTACATTAGAGGGTTTTCGAGCATGAACGGCCTTTTTAAGGTCATACCACAACATCTCAATAGGATTCAGGTCAGGACTTTGGCTAGGCCACTCCAAAGTCTTCATTTTGTTTTTCTTCAGCCATTCGGTAGTGGACTTGCTGGTGTGTTTAGGATCATTGTCCTGCTGCAGAACCCAAGTTCGTTTCAGCTTGAGTACACAAACAGATGGTCGGACATTCTCCTTCAGGATCTCTTGGTAGACAGCAGAATTCATAGTTCCTTTTATCACGGCAAGTCTTCCAGGTCCTGAAGCAGCAAAACAGCCCCAGACCATCACACTACCACCACCATATTTTACTGTTGGTATAATGTTCTTTTTCTGAAATGCAGTGTTCCTTCTACGCCAGATATACTTGGACACACACCTTCCAAAGAGTTCCACTTTTGTCTCATCGGTCCACAGAATGTTGTCCCAAAAGTCTTGGGGATCATCAAGATGTGTTGTGGAGAAATTGAGACGAGCTTTGATGTTCTTTTTGCTCAGCAGTGGTTTTCTCCTTGGAACTCTGCCATGCAGGCCATTTTTGCCCAGTCTTTTCCTGATGGTGGAGGCATGAACGCTGACCTTAACTGAGGCAAGTGAGGCCTGCAGTTCCTTGGACGTTGTTGTGGGGTCTTTTGTGACCTCTTGGATGAGTCGTCGCTGCGCTCTTGGGGTAATTTTGGGCGGCCGGCCACTCCTGGGAAGGTTCACCACTGTTCCATGTCTTCGCCATTTGTGGATAATGGCTCTCACTGTGGTTCGCTGGATTCCCAAAGCTTTGGAAATGGCTTTATAACCCTTTCCAGACTGATAGATCTCAATTACTTTCTTTCTCAATTGTTCCTGAATTTCTTTGGGTCTCGGCATGATGTGTAGCTTTTAAGGATCTTCTGGTGGACCTTACTGTGTCAAGCAGCTCCTATTTAAGTGATGCCTTGATTGTGAACAGGTGTGGCAATAATCAGGCCTGGGTGTGGCTAGAGAAATTGAACTCAGGTGTGGACAACCACAGTTATAGTATGTTTTAACAAGGGGGGCAATCACTTTTTCACACAGGGCCATGATGGTTTGGATTTTTTTTCACCTTTAATAATAAACACCTTCATTTACAAATTGCATTTTGTGTTTACTTGTGTTGTCCTTGACTATTGTTTAAATTGGTTTGATGTTCCGAAACACTTAAGTGTGACAAACATGCAAAGGAACAGGAAATTAGGAAGGGGGCAAACACTTTTTCACACCACTGTATATAAATAATGTGGCATTTTTCTGCGCAATGCTTATCACTGCTAAATCAATTAAAAATAAAATGAAACTGAAAAGGCTGTGCTTAGCGGTTATTTTATCAAATCTGCAAAGCACATGTCTTCATGGTTCTATCTTTACAACCACGCTGATTACTTACTGCTATGTACAGATAGATAATAACCTCTTTCAGCAGCAACATGAGAAAAACTGAAAACTATATACAGATGCACAGTCCAAACTTTCACATGGCGGTTTAACTGAAACAAAAAAAAAATTGGTGAGACCAGATTTTCTTCTCTTAGATAAATATTTTGTTTCTGATAGATTAACCACTTAATCTCTTTTTGAGATTTGTTGTTTACAAGTTAAAAAAATTTTTTTTTGTTAGAAAATTACTTAGAACCCCCAAACATTATATAAAAAAAAAATTTCTAACACCCTAGAGAATAAAACGGCGGTCATTGCAATACTTTCTGTCAGACCGTATTTGTTTCTAGCGGTCTTACAAGCGCACTTGTTTGGGAAAAAATACACTTTTTTAAAGAAACAGTAAAGTAAGCCCAATTTTTCTTTATATTGTGAAAGATAATGTTACGCCGAGTAAATTGATACTCAACATGTCACGTTTCAAAATTGCGCCCGCTCGTGGAATGATGACAAACTTTTACCCTTAAAAATCTCCATTGGTGGCGTTTGCATGTTGTGAGTTACAGAGGAGGTCTATGGCTAGAATTATTGCTCTCGCTCTACCTATCGCGGCAATATCTCACATGTGTTGTTTGAACACCGTTTTCATATGTGGGTGCTACTCACGTATGCTACTCACGCGAGCTCGGCGGGATGGGGCGCATTTTTTTTTTTTTACACTGTTCTATTAAAAAAAAATGGTGTCACTTTTATTCCTATTACAAGAAATGTAAACATTCCTTGTAATAGAAAAAAGCATGACAGGACCTCTTAAATATGAGATCCAGGGTTAAAAAGACCTCAGATCTCATAGTTACAATAAAATGCAATTTTTTAAAAAATGTCACTTTAAGAGCTATGGGTGGAAGTGATGTTTTGACCTCGCTTCCGCCCTGCAATGATATGGAGACGGGTGGGGGCCATCTTCCCCTAACTCCTCTCCATGTCAAGGGGCAGCATTCAATCGCGGCGGGAGGGAGGGGCCTCCCCCGCCACCGATAAAAGTGATCTTGTGGCGAATCCACCGCAGAGACCACTATTATCGGAAACCAGACCGCCGGCCGAAGAAGAGGATACTGGGGTTATGGCAGCTAGCTGCTGCCATAACAACGATATTCCTCTTCAAAGTTCGGATGTATATCGGCGTGCGGTGGTCCGGAAGTGGTTAACTACGAAAAAGGACAAAGAGCAACATAAATATACAAGGCAGGAAAAACAATTATATGCAAATAATAATTTAAAACACAACTCTAATTATATAAATGATTACAAAATTAAATTGAGCAGAAATGTTAAAATACAAAATCTAGCTTTTACTGCAATACTCACCTTCTCTTGGGCACTGTCCCCTTCAGAAAATCAACTGTTGGCCACCAGTCCTCTTCCAGGATAAATGAGGACCAAAATGAACCACTTTTCTGTGACCCCAGGTTGTCACGGGTACACAGCCTGGGGTAGCGTCTCCAGATTGGCCTGGTATAACAATTCTGCAGAAAGATGCTACATTACATTAGCGTTGCTCTCTGCTGCATCACCACCAATGTTGAAAAAAAAGGACACTGTTGTCATGTGACCAGCCAGATTTCAAATACTTAAATGGGAAATATAAAAAAAAAAATGTGTGTGGAGGGGTATTTTTTTTTTTAAGGTGGAGGTTTGATTTAAGGCCACTTTCACACTAAAGCGCTTCTAAACTGCCAGTAAAAACACTGAGCGCTTTTGAAGAGCTTTCCATTCATTTCAATGAGGAGGGGAGTTTTTCACAGACCTGCCAGCACACTGCCCCAGTGTGAAAGCGTTCATTGATTTTAATGGAAATACGTTTTCGTGAGCTTTTTAGGCGCTGTTTTTAGCGTGAAAGCGCCTGAAAAGCACCTCAGTGTAAAAGTGGTCTAAGAACGCAAAATGTAATCTTCACAATACATAGAACAATCACCTTGGGGGTTATTTACGAAAGGCAAATCCACTTTGCACTAAATCTGAGAAGTACAGTAAACCCCCGCTATATCGCGGTTCAGTTTTTGCGGTCCCGGTATATCGTGGTATTTTAATTAGGACCTGATATTGTGGTAATATTTCGCCATTTTCGCAGTTATGTACTCTATTTTTTACTGTACTGTACAGTATACTGTACTGTTAAGACAATATTTTTGTGTTTTAAAAATCCTCTTGATCTCTCTCTCTATCTTTAATGTGTTTCTATTGCATAAAAGTGTGTTTAAAGACCTTTAAATGCTATTAAAAAATTAACAAAACGTGCCTAGGGTGTATTTAAATAGGGTCTTTCTATTTCGCGGTTTTTCACTTTTCGCGGGTGGGTCCGGAACATAACCCCAGCGATGGAGGGGGGTTTACTGTAGATCTGAAATGAGGGGAAGCTCTGATGATTTTTTCTTGCATGTCCCCCTCAGCTCGACAGCGACTTTACTTCTAAGTGCACTTGCAAGTGGATTTTCCTTTAGTAAATAACCCCCCCCCCCCCCCCCCCTTGTCAGATATTCCTTTTCTAAACAGTGTTGCCAAAAAGGTTTAAAAATACCCTTAAAGGCTGACTTTTTACCCAATGGCCTAACTACATTTTGTTTTTGGGTTTGATACCGGTTGAAGTCAGGGATCTGGCTACACTGTCTGGCAAGACAGCCCAGATAATAAAACAGACTGTACAAAATTAGAAATTGTCTGCAAAGATAGGTCACACATATGTATTTCACTGTTTGCCTACAGTTCTGTTTTATATAAAAATATTATTGTAAAAAAGATCATACCAACCCTGCATCTAAACAAAAATCTCTAAAATTTCCACCATACAATATAAATGATCACACTGAATAAGCTACTACAGTACATAAGTACAGTCTAAAAGTAAGAATGCAAAAAAAAAGACTGTTTATTCACATTCATCCCTGTTTTTTGGCTATGACTATAACTGATCCTGTCCTAATGTTCATAAAAATAACAATCTAAGCCTCTCTAACCTGTCTCCGGTTTCTGCACTTCTAAAACAAAGTTCCCTAAATAGAAAGACATTTAGTAATTATTATTTACTGTATGCTGAAATACCCAGTTGAATGTTTCTGGGTGGTGGGCTACAGTGTTAAGTGAATGAATGAGTAAATTATATGATGGCAGCAACTGTGTGAAAAGAACTGGTTCTTCACAGTTCTGTATTTATCACTCTTCAGATTCTTTCTTTCTATTTAAAGCGTTTGTTAACCCCAAAAAATAAAAATAATAATGGATCCTGCTCCTTTAAAGCATGTTATACAGCACAGTGCTTGTACTGTGTCATTTGGATCCCTGTACAATCTTAACCCCTACAATACTGGGCACTTTTGCCCCCTTCCTTCCCAGCCCAATTTTCAGCTTTCAGCGCTCTCGCACTTTCAATGACAATTGCGCGGTCATGCTACACTGTACCCAAATTACATTTTTATCATTTTGTTTGCACAAATAGAGCTTTCTTTTGGTGGTATTTATTCACGACTTCGTTTTTTATTTTTTGCGATATAAGGGAAAAAATAGCGGAAATTGGGAAAAAAAACAATATTTTCTTCTTTCTGTTTTAATAGAAATCCAATAAAATCGAATTTTGTCATAAATTTAAGCCAAAATGTATTCTGCTACATGTTTTTAGTAAAAAAAAAAATCCGTTAAGTGTATAATAATTGGTTTGTGTCATCAGGGACATATGTACGCAAATGATCATGTACAGATGTGTACAGGTGATCACGGACATATGTGTGCAGATAATCATTGGGACATGTGATTTTAGTGGGACATATGTGGGGGACTAATACTCACTGATCACCAGCCGGCTGCAGCGATCCGCTCTCCTCTCCTCAACGACGACTTCCGTGTGAGGAGAGCCTGAGCCTAGAGGAACTGAAAGAAAGGTATTTTTATTTATTCAGAGTAAATAAACTACTGCGTTATAGTTGAAAGATCCCAAACCCGCAGCACTGTTCCAGACCTGCTCCTTTCACCAGTCTACAGATAAACAGGGTGCCAGCTCAAAGAAGCCTGTCATGGCTCACTATTATAGCGAACACATGAATAAGAGCCTCCACCCAAAAGGCACCATCACCTATCCTTGTGATCAAGCTATTCATGGTGAAACGCGTTAAGAAATCTGCTTTCTTTTGGGTGGAGACACTATGAGGCAGCTATACTGTTGATGATTGAATAAACATATTTGGAAGGATGGAGACCAGAGTGAAGCTCCTATTCATTTATAAAAGATTGCATTTTCTACACTTGGAGAAACATGCATATACTATGTAGAACATGCATTGGGTTATATCACTTTACATGTAAACACCTACAGTAATTATAAGTGTTGTGACTTTATTTGGGTCATTGTGTGGATCAAAACTGTTATTGCCGAACATTGGGCCAGGTACACCAAATACATGACTGCCTAAGAATACAAATCACATTCAGTGGACCTTCTTGTGTGCTGCCTGTTATGTCCAAAACCTTTTTCATAGGATATTAATAGTAACATTTGCTTGACTATAGAAAGGTGTCTCTCCCTCTTAGCTCCAACACTGGTATTGTTTGTGGCAGCTGTGACAGAGAAAGGAGCAGAGTGACCGCACTAGAAAGGCAGACATAAAGTGGTCAGGGGTGGTCACTTTTATGGGCAAGGCAATGATGTCTCTTTACTGTAGTACTGAAATTAAGAATTACAAAATGCTAGGAGGCTTTAAACAGGAACGCAGGAGATAGTTTCTTGTGATGTGACCAGGGCGAAGGCAGAGTCCTCTGGACTGGATGGCTTAAGTAGGCAGAACTGACGAGCACGATGAGACCCAAGAGCGTTCCTCCAGACCATACCCTTTCCAATGCACCAGGTACTGTATGCGCCCACGGAACTTGTACAGGGTGAGGACGTGGCACCGAGGTGGTAAAGCGGTTGCAGACCAAAGGTTTTAATAAGGAGACATGAAATACACTCGAAATACACATACTAGAAGGAAGGTCTAATGCCTAAGCCACTGGGTTAATCCTGCGAAAAATACGGAAAGGCCCAATAAAACGAGGTGCAAACTTCAGTGAGGGAACACAAAGTCGGAGGTTCCAAGATGACAGCCAGACCCTGTCCCCAGCCTGGTAGGAAGGCGCAGGCAGGCATCTGCGGTAAGCATGAAGTCTGTAGCTATCGTTAGCATGACGCAAAGCCTAATAGACTTGTGCCCAAGTGAAACGAAGACCACGGAGATGCTCCTCTAATGCAGGAATACTCTGCAGAACAAACAAGTCAGGCAACATGGAAGGTTGGAAACCATAATTCGCCATAAACGGGGACAATCTGGAAGCAGAATTCAAGGCACTGTTGTGAGCAAAGTCCACCCACGGTAATAGGTCTGACCAATGGTCAGAAATAGAGCAACGTAAGAATTGCTCCAAGGACTGATTGGCTCAATCTGCAGCCCCATTAGACTGCGGGTGATACGCCGAGGAAAAAGCAAGCTGAATTCCCCACTGTGCATAAAAGGCTTGCCAGAACTGGGACACAAACTGACCACCCCTGTCCGAGACAATCACCTTGGGTAGCTCATGTAAGCGAAAGATCTCCCGAGCAACTACTTTGAGGCATGTTTGGGTTGTGATGTGATAGCGGACATTTTTGTGAATTCTCTGCAAGATTATTATTATTATTATTATACAGGATTTATATAGCGCCAACAGTTTACGCAGCACTTTACAATATAAAAAGGGAGACAATACAGTTAGAACACAATAAAATACAAGATGGATTCATATACTTCGATCTCTTTTACACTTTGCTTGGACCAGCTTAACTTTGCTGAAACATAAAGCTTTGCCACTGGCAATAATCTTCAATACCACTGCTCCTGCCTGGCATGTCCGGTATTGCTGACTGTCTTACTGCTTTTGCCTACACACATAAATAAATGGTGTTACCACACGGCTGCTCTGTATAAACAGGAAATGGCTGGAGTTGCTCTGTCCTAGTTCTCTATTTCCCAGTGCATTCTGGGATACAGGAGCCTACATTGTCTCTTACCCAATGCCCAGGTAACACTTTATAAATGCTTCGCTAACACGGCAAAAATGCTATAGGTGCTGTTAAGGTATGGTTATAGAGAATTATCTTGTCTAATGACTTTTTATGCATTCCTTATTTATATATTTTTCAGTACAAAGGCCAAAGAAAAAAAAAACAAAGAATACATGGAAGGCAGTAGGGATGGGTAGTTCATGGAAAGCAAAACATTCCGTATAATACAAAAATGGGCCGTGAGGCCTCAAATAACAATAAAGTTCAAAGAACATTGTAAAAATAAGTGGGAAGCCAGGCATATGTCTGCCATGGATTCAAGTAGTTCAAGAACAGAAAGTCTGGGTTTTAGGGGATCCAGAAGCCCGTTGCAAAAGGAGGAGATTCCAGGCGCATATCGGGAACTTTGTTGTATGGTTACTAGAGGGTCCCATGATGCCCATACAGTTGTCAATTCAAAATACATTTTGACAAAGCAAGAAAAGAAGAAGGAACAGAAAAAAAATTGGTGCGGAATAGGGGTGCCTCCGGTTGGGGAATGTATTGGCAATGCTGTGAGGAGGGGATACAATCGTCCAATGATAGAGGTCCCCTGGCAGTGCCTGGTGTTACCCAGAAGGAAGAGATCATTACCCAGTCTGACTGGAAAGAGTCAGATTAGTCAGAAGGCAACTCATGTCTGTGGGTATTCTTACTTTTACCAACTATTATAACTAAAGTTAAAATTAACAAAAATGAAAAACATTATAACTAAAATGATGAATTCTATCACTGTTTATTATTATAAAATATATAATTTGACATCTATTTTTACTTTTGGAGTCTCATAACTTTGAATTTAAACTACAGTAATGGTGTCTGAGTTCTCAGAAGCACCTGGTTAGAATCACATATGTTTCTGGCACAAAAAATACAAAATGGATAACATGTTATAACAGTACTGTATGCTGGTTTTTATGGCTTACCCTATGTTTGCATCTGTTATTTGCATTGTTACTCTTGTAATTCTAGCTTCATTTCCTTTGACCAACACAATTTTTTTTCTCATAAAGAAAAGACTTTTTTGGACAGAGACAAAAAATACGTAGTTTCTGTAAACAGCACCCCAAATTTTCTAAACAAAGTACATAAAGGTAACAGACTTATAGTAACAATTCACAACCTGGTCCACAGTTTGTATTTTCCAGGACAGCTTTTCTTTACATTTCTATCTTTTCTAATGTGAATTACAGTCACTCCATATGTTATATAAATGAATATACATGCGTATGAAATTGATGTACTTATGGAATATGTCTGGAGCCAAGATTATGGAAAAATCTAAACAAAAGAGTGACAAAAGCCGTGTTCAGTCTTCTAAATATATACAATAAGGAAGAAGGAGAAATTCAGTGTCATCCTTTGTAATGGATTTCATCCAAGAAGCTAACACAGTTTTTAAATGTTCATTCAATTATATTTAAAAGTATATTTTTTAACACTTTACACTAAAAATATAAAGAAGACAAACAAAAAATCATACCAGTCATATGTTAGTAAGCCAGAATATGGGAAGAGTTTTGTGCTTTTTTCTAGGCACCATATTCTCAAGTAAAATGATAAAAAAAGAATAGTACCAGGTAACATAACTACAAAGCTTCTTGGACTGATGTCACGATTTTTTTTCTGTATATGTAAAAGTGCCAGTTATACAAAAAGTGTAATGCCCCATACACACGGTCGGATTTTCCGACGGAAAATGTCCTATCGGACAATGTTGTTGGAAATTCCGACTGTGTGTAGGCTCCATCTGACTTTTTCCGTCGGATTTTCCGACGGACAAAGTTTTATCTCCTGCTCTCAAATTTTCCGACAACAAAGTCCTATCGGACTTTTTCCGATCGTGTGTAGCGAATTCCGACGAACAAAGTGCTACGCATGCTCAGATAACATTACAAGACCAAAGCTATTGGCTACTAGCATCTACGTAGTCCCGTCGTACGCAACGAATGTCACCACGTTAAGGATGATCGGATTTTCTGACAACTTTGTCCGACCTAAGTATGCAACACCAGTGTCGGACAAAATCCATCGGAAAAAATCAGACGTATTTTGTGGTCGGAATTTCCAACCGTGTGTACAGGGCATAAGTGTGAATGTGGCAGTGGTTAAAACAGACATGGTTTGGAAAGGACAGTATTTAAAGGAGTGTAGATCAACTGCGTTTCTTTACAAGGGCCCATGTGTACGTTCTTGTGGAGCATTCATATGTACCCACGAGAGCACTGATAGCTATTTATAAAGCAGTGAATGTGACTTTTACCAAATATTATCTGATGGAGAATCAATCACAGCTTTATTTAACCACTTCAGCCCCAGAAGGATTTGCCCCCTTAATGACCAAGCCTTTTTTTGCGATACGGCGATGCGTCGCTTTAACTGACAATTGCGTGGTCCTGCAATGATTTATTCAAACAAAATTGGTGTCCCTTTTTCCCCAAAAATAGAGCTTTCTTTTGGTGGTATTTTATCACCTTTGCAGTTTTTATTTTTTGCACTATAAACACAAAAATAGTGGCGATTTTGAAAAAAAAACTATATTTTCAAATTTTTGCTATAATAAATATCCCAATAAAAAAAAAAAAAAAAACACATTTATTCATCAGTTTAGGCCAATATGTATTCTTCTACATATTTTTGGTAAAAAATCGCAATAAGCGTATATTGATTGGATTGTGCAAAAGTTATAATGTCTACAAAATAGGGATAGATTTATGGCATTTTTTTATTTTTTACTAGTAATGGCAGTGATGTGCGACTGCGACATTGCAGCGGACAGATTGGGCACTTTTGACACTTTTTTGGAACCATTAACATTTATACAGCAATCAGAGCTAAAAATAGCTAATTACTGTATAAATGTCACTGTATAAATGTACTGTATAAATGTCAATGGCAGGGAAGGGGTTAACACTAGGGGGTGATCAAGGGGTTAAGTGTGTCCTAGGGAGGTGTTTCTGACTGTGGAGGCATTGTAGTGGCTGGGAGTAGAGAGACATCACTGTTTCTAATTACTAGAAACAGCAGATGTCTCTCCTCTCCCTGACAGAAAGGAGGATCTGTCTGTTTACATTGACAGATCCACCATTCTCTCTCTCTCATGAGCGATTGCGGGTGCCTGGCGGACATTGCGGCCGCTGGGAACGTGCATCAGCTCCTATGTCACGCGCGCCTGCTAAGTCTATTTAAAGGGCCAACGTACAGCTACGGTGATTTGCCCAGGAGAGCCAACCTTCCGCTGTATAATGATGGCGGCAGGTCGGCTAGTGGTTATAAGCACATGGCCTGGAAGAACCCCCCCCACCCCAAAGCACTTTATCCGGTCGGACTACCATACACACGATCGGATTTGGTGTGATCGGACCGTGTTGTCGGAAAATCTATCCAGCAGGAGATAGGACTTTGTCCGTCGGACAATACGACGTACACTGTCCGATGGTGCATACACACGGTCTGATTTTTCAACAACATTGTCCGATCGGACAGAATCCATGCGAAAATCCGACCGTGTTTGGGGCTTTAGAATTAAATAATTCAGGTAAGCATTTGCACCAGTGTTGGTAACATTATAGATATGTGAGGCAAAACTTCTTACTACCGTCACTTTAAGAATCTGTCGCTACGGCACCGACAAATTCTTAAAGATTTAACCACCATATCAGGAACATCGTACCAGCCAGCCATCGGGCTAATGCATTTGGGCATAGGCATGGACAAAAATTTGTGGGCATATAAGCCTGTGGGCATGTTCGCTGTCACCAAGATGGCTATATAAACCTAAACTCTGCATAATTTCCTTGCTGAATGGTATTCAGTCTTGCTCCTGTGTTCCTGATCTTGATACACATTCTGATCTGGTTATTGACCCGGCTTCCACTTGGCCTTTTTTTGGATTACTCTTATTACTCTGCTTATGTTCACTGACTTTCTCTGTTACCAGCCTCAGCCTGGACTTCTGACTTCTTTGTACCTCACTGCCTGCACATTGCCAACCTCTGCTTGTTTCTAACTCTGATTCGGTGTACGATTCAGTGCCTTCTCGCTCAGCTGTTACTGGATCAGGCTTTAGACTTGTCTTTGTTTTTAACTAAACTTGGCATATCTATGGTGTACTACCAGTTGTACTCCTGCTCATCTGCTACCAGCACTCTCAAGTTCCAGCCTACAGTGTCTGCACCCTGGCATTTGTACCTTTCCATAGCTCCTACAGACACTGTCCCAACATCCAGGTGTGCTCAGACCACCTCTGCATCATCTGATACGTAATCCAACACTTTTAGGTAGGGGGCACGTGTTCCTGTTGCTCCAGCTGTGCTGTGATTAGTCAGCACAAGCTAATCAGTGGGTCCTGGGCAATGATTGACCGCCGGCACCCACTGATCGACTCCATCAGGGAAAAAACAGCAAGATTGTTTAGTAAAATCAGCACATACAACACACATTACACATTGTTAGGCACACATTTAACCCCTTAATCACCCCTAGATGTTAACTCGTTCCTAGCCAGTGTCATTAGCAGGGCTTTTTTCTGGCGGAACGCGCTGGAACGCCGTACTGGCACCTCTGCCAGAGCACTTCTATTGTCCTAATCTGTAAAGTCTGCTGCCCTTGCCTGTAAAAAAGCACTGGTGGCCACGGAGGGATCAAGCGTGGAAGCACTTCCACCAGAGCACTCCCCTTGTATCCTGTCCGTACTCTATGTAGCTTGCTGCGAGCTGCCTATAATGAACAATCACTGGCAGCCGAGGGAGATCTGTACTCCACCCGGCCTCTCAGTGCAGACCGACCGGAAGCTCATTTTGGCACCTCCGTGTGTCACTGTGAGAACAAGCTGTGGCACGGATGATTGTGAATGGTGTGGGTAGGTAGCCAGGCTGTCCTCCTCCTCAATGTGTGAAAACAGGTTTTCTGGTTGTTAACAAAATATGCAAAAAATGCTGCTGAATGAAGCTGTGCTGCCTGTGTCTCTTTGCTGGACTGGACTGGGATGGGGTGTCTCTTTGCTGGACTGGGCTGTCTCTTTGGTGGACTGGGCTGGGATCTCTCTTTGCTGGACTGGGCCGCAGCTGTCTCTTTGCTGGACTGGACTAGGCTATCTCTTTGATGTACTGGGCTGCGGCTGTCTCTTTAATGGACTGGACTAGGCTGTCTCTTTGATGGACTGGGCTGTGGCTGTCTCTTTTATGTACTGGGCTGCAACTGTCTCTTTGCTGGACTAGACTGTAGCTGTCTCTTTGCTGGACTGGACTGGGCTCTATCTTTGCTGGACTGGGCTAGGTGGTCTTTGATGGACTGGGCTGCGGACGTCTCTTTGATATACTGGGCTGCGGCTGTCTCTTTGATATACTGTGCTGCAGCTGTCTCTTTGCTGTACAGGGTTGCGGCTGTATCTTTGCTGTACTGGGCTGTGGCTGTCTCTTTGCTGGACTGGACTGGGCTATCGCTTTGCTGTACTGGGCTGTGGCTGTCTCTTTGCTGGAGTGGGCTGCTGCTGTCTTTGTGCTGGACTGTGTCTGTCTTTTTTGCTGCACATTTGGGAATGTCTCTTTGTTGCACATTTGGAAGTGCCTCTGAGCTTACATTGGTAAGTGCTGGATGTTTCTAATTGTTTGCACATTTTACTGCATTGCTTTTTTTTATTCCATACAAATGACTTGTATAGCCCCCAAATTATACTTGGTTCCCTGTTCTCTAAAGAATCGGTTCTAGGAGCAGTTCTAGGGGGCAGTTCTAGGGGTGGGTAGGGACGTGACCTAGGAGAAGGGGGAGGGTCCTGCACCTTTTCGCTGAATAAAAAGCCCTGGTCATTAGTACAATGACATTGTATAGCTTAGCACTGATCACTGTATTAGTGTCACTCAGGGCCGTCTTTATTGATTGGACACTGGGCAAACATTTTCTTTGCCCCCCCCCCCCCTCCACCATGCAGTTTCGCTCTCCACCTGCTCTGAGACATACAATAAATAGCAGCTAGACTCAAAATCCATTTACTGAATTAGATCAGGCAGCAATTGCGGTTGGTTGCCAGAGGTTACAGTGTATCATTACCGCTCACTGACTGATTGCTAGAGGTTACAGCACATGATTTCTGCTTGTTTGGTTGCTAGAGATTACTGTACAGCAATACTGCTCACTGATTGGTTGCTAGGGGTTACTGCACATCAATACTGCTTACTAATTGGTTGCTAGAGGTTACAGCACATCATCTCCTTACTGCCTGCACAGCATGGACTGGGGAGGTAAGGGGACCCATTAATAGACAGAAAACTCCTAGGGATCCTAGGACTCCTGGGATCAGTGGGGGGAGGGGAGGGTGTGATCAATGGCAATGCAGATTTTTTTACCGACTACCAATATAAAGAGGAGTTTCAACACTGGCCACCAATGTAATAGGGGTTTACACTGACCACTAATGTAATAGGGGTTTACACTGACCACTAATGTAATAGAAGCATTCACAGTAACCACCAATGTAAGGAGGGATTTACACTGACCACCAATGTAAAGGGGACATTCACACTGCCCACTAGTGTGAATGAAAGGATTCTACACCAAGCACCAATGCAATGAGAAGATTTACCAATGGAACTGTGTTCACATTTGTGCGAGTTGGGCACGCATGCAAAATCAATTTCCTGACACCACAGAAACGTGCTGCCCTTTAGCAGATACACAACAGTGCCATTAATTGTTTTTGTGTGATTTTGAAGAAGGGATTGGGACTTTCTTCCGCATTTGCAGCTCATAGAGCAGCCCACTGAAATTCATGGGCTGCCCTACACGTGACCTACATCTTTATCCCCACCCTGTCAGTACACCCTTGCATCCTAAAACCCACGCTAACCCCTACACCCCAAACCCCCCTCATCCTCGCCACACTGCTTCCCATTTTGCCCTGTCTTAAAGATAGCCCTGGTGTCACTATTGATGTCAGTGTCAGTTAGTCATTTAGCGTACCCCCCAGCCAGCATCAGCTAGTGTCAGATTACCTACTACACTATCAGTCCCACTATAAGTCGCTGATCACCGCCATTACTAGTATAAAAATAAAAAAAAATGAAAACAATTCCAGTATCTATACCTGATGCTAAAACTTTTATGCAAAGCAAATAATATACACTTATTGGGATTTTTTTTACCAAAGACATGAAGCAGAATACATTTTGGCCTAAATTCATGAAGAATTTTTATTTTTCTTATTTTTTTTGGATATGTTTTATAGCAGAAAAAACAAATATTGTTTTTTGTTTTTTTTTCTGTATTTTTTTGTTTATACCTCAAAAAATGAAAAACCCAGTGCGGATCAAATACCACCAAAAGAAAGCTCTATTTGTGTGAAAAAAATGCTATAAAATGTATTTGTGTACAATGTTGCATGACCGCACAATTGCCAGTTACAGTAACACAGTGTCGAAAAGCAATAAATGCTCTGGTCATAAAGGGGGTTAAATCTTCCGGAGGTCAAGTGGTTAAGACCAACTCTGAGCTGGCATACAGAGGTTCATCAGTACACAGAATGGGCAGTGCCTGTGCTGGGAAGCTGTCATGTATGTGACAGCTTCCTGCACTATACTGTATCCCTGAACCCATTCAGCTATCGGCCAAGAGATTCCCCGGCCAAAAGCTAAATGTAAATGTTGAAAGCCCAAATTTTGGAAATGATTTGTCATAGGGTGGCTGGAGTCTAAAGGGGAACTGAGAGACCCCATCAGGTCCGCTGTACTATTGATTGACAGTGCACAGCAGTGGGCGTATTTGAACGCCGCTATTGGAGAAAGTAGAAGTGAGGGAATGATGGGCAGAAAGTCGAGTGAGGGAATGATGGCCCCCACTCGACGCTATGCCATTGGATGAGGGGACAGAAGTTAAACGTCACTTTCGCCCAATGGCCTTAAAGGGACAATTTTTTTTTTTTAATTGAAAACGAAAATACTTTTTTTTTTTTAATTGCTTCTAAGTGTAAATATGAGATCTGAGGTCTTTTTCACCCCAGATCTCACATTAACCACATGCCGACCGGGCAATAGCCGAAAGACGGCTACAGCGCGGTCGGCTTATTCTGGGTGGACGTCCTACGTCCTGACATGTTGGGTACCAATTTAATCGGCATAACATTATCTTTCACAATATAAAAAAAATTGGGCTAACTTTACTGCTTTCTTATTTTTTAATTCAAAAAAGTGTATTTTTTTAAACAAAATTGCGTTTGTAAGACCACTGTGCAAATACTGTGTGACATAAAGTATTGCAATGACCGCCAATTATATTCTCTAAGGTGTCTTAAAAATATATATATATAATGTTTGGGGGTTCTAAATAATTTTCTAGCAAAAAAAAATTATTTTAAGAAGTGTAAAAAATCGTCTGGTCCTTAAGTGGTTGTAAGGGCATTTTATGCAGTAAAGTAAAAAACCTACTGCCTGCAGCTCCCCCTGCAGTCTCCCTAATTACATACCTGAGCCCGATCTCGATCCAGTGATGTGCACGAGTGCCAAGGTTCTCTTGGCTTTCTCTCTCCTCATTGACTCCCACTGCTGTCAATCACAGCCAATGACAAGGGAGCGGGGTGGCAGCAAGCATGCACGAGTGCCCTCATAGCGAGTGGCTTGCTATGGGGGGGCACTTGGCAGGAGGGAACAGGCAGGGCTTCCGGCAGGGGATTGAGAAAAGGAGGATCGGGGCTGCTTTATGCAAAACTATTGCACAGAGCAAGTAAGTATAACATGTTTGTTAGTTTAATAAAATCTTTTAAAAATGGCTACTTTTATAAAAATCACTCCACCCAGAATCACATTGTTTTTGGGCATTTTGCCATGCGTGGGGGTGCCATTAAAGTGATACTAAAGACAAGTTTATTTTTTAAATAACAAACATGTTTTACTTATCTGCTTTGCGTAATGTTGAAATAAAGGGTGGGAAAAGAGAGGAATAGGAGATTATTGGGACTTTATATGAAGCGCACCACCAGAATCAATGAATCAATTGATATATACTAACATGTTTAATGGTACACATGGATGCATATGGGACAATAAATTACATATAAGAAATACCATAAAAAAATTATATATATATATATATATATATATATACACACACACACACATAAGTGTTCCTACATAGTTCATGATATATATTAAAAATAACCCAAATTTGCATATAGACATGATTGATTGCACACATGATATTGTAAAATTTATTCAAAATTCTTTAAGGTAGTCTCATAGACGCATGATAGCTGTGACAATGCATATAATAAATAGCTCTATGCACGTTTTGTTTATAACTCATCAGGAGAAGATGTAATATAGGTATGTCTGTAACGAAATATAAATGCCAAATAGTATAGTAAATAAAATAACAGGAAGAGGGGGAACCACATCTCAATCCCAACACTCTTACCTATAAGTAAACAAAGGTATTAAGCAACATGGGTAGTATTGGTAGCTGGACGTGCTATGGGAACATCTTTCCCGGAAACTGAGGTAGCGGTAATTGCAGCAACCCAGTGGTAAACAGAGAACAAGAAGTGAGCATTAATGGAGATATCGTCCCCAATAGGTAACTGTGGTAGTAATGGGTCCTGGATAAATGCCCATAAATGCCCATAAGGGCTTCTGTGAAAAAATTGAAAATAGAGTGTATCAGCAAAGTGACTACACAATGAATAATTGGGAAAGATATGAAACCCATTTCCCAAGGAAAGAAAAATGAAAAACAGATCTTAAGTGTGAAGTAGAAAAAGGTAAGTGCCTCATCATATAATAAGTGATAGAATCAAAGATAACACATAAAAAAACATAGATGAAATGAAAACCAAATAATACCCTAAGTAGGAAGCGGAAAGTATAATCCAGAGATGTGAATAGTTCCATCAAGGTGCACCCATAAGGGTGTGGAATATATACCCACCACATCGGCACAGGACCACACTAACGTCATGCTGCATGCTGATGGGAAAGTGGAGCCAGTGTTTGAGCGGCCATTGACGCCTGGCACTGGAAACCACACTCCTACCTCGTGGTGCATGCAGATGGATAAACAATGTCGGCCTGCGGTGTCAAGATTGACGTCAAAGGTACGGTGTGTGGGCGTGACATTGACGTGCAGTGAGCACCCGTCCGCCCCCCCCCCAACTTCTAAGGAACGGGAGAGGAGGTGAAGGCCCCAGTGCGCATCGCAGTTTCTGGCAGACATGGGAGTAAGTCACACATGTGCAAGTCATAAGCAAGTCTCAAGTCTTAACCTTCAAGTCACAAGCAAGTCCCAAGTTACTGTGGCGAAAAGCAAGCAAGTCAAGTCAAGTCCCTGCTAGAAGTCAAGCAAGTCAAGTCAAGTCATTTATTTTGGTCAAGTCACAAATCAAGTCAAAATACTGATTTACCACCTTTAAATTAGTTAAAAGTCAGTGTTGTTCAGGAAAGGTTTTATTTTAAAAATAATATTTTCAACATTAAACTTCAAAATAATAAAGTATATCTAGACACTTGAATGGTGATGAGCCACTTACAAATAGTTTTTTTGCTGTTTGTTAATTTTTTTGCAAATGCAAAGCATTGTAAAGCTGGCCATACACCTATAGATTATCTGCCGATTTTCTATGGTTAGATGGAAAAAGGGCAACAGATTTCTCTATGTTCGCTAAACTGTGTGGATGGAGGAATCTCCCACTTTTTCCATCTAACCATAGAAAATCTGCAGATAATCTATAGGTGTATGGCCATCTTAAGTTACAATGCATTGCATTTGCAAAAAATTTAATTCGATAGTACTTTCTCGCTCAGTTGTGAGCGATGGGGTCGCATTATCACCCCACCATGGCTGAACACACGTTCAACAGGTGCGCTTGATGCAGGGACTGACATAACTCTTACCGCTACCCTGAACAAAGAGGGGAACATGTGCCTGTTCATGGCCCAAAACTGAAGGCAACTCTGTCCATCACAAATGTCTAAATACTGGTTCAGCTGAATTTGGGGAGTAGAACATGAATCTTTCTTTTGTTTTTTGTGGTATGCTGAGAACAGCCCAGACTGACTCTCTGGCTCTGCCACTGGCATTTGCTCGTCTTCATCGGTGGTTGGTGGGGTGGGCTTGCAGTCCTCTTCTTTGAGAATCAAGTCTGAAGAACACAAGCATAAATGGTCACAACACAACTGAAATATCAAAAGCAACCAGATCATGACAATCTAGTGCATAGGTCTTCAACCCTTTCCTTGGGGTCCCCCAAACAGGCCATATTTTAGTTTTTCCCCATGAAATAACACACCTGATTTGATTAATCAAAGGCTTAATGTGTAGTAGTTGACTAATTGAAACAGGTGTGTTATTTTAGGGTGAAAACAAAAACATGGCCTGTCTGGGGATCCCCGAGGAAAGGGTTGAAGCCCTCTGAGTAGAGTATATCAACATACTGACATTCTTTTATAGCCTACAATCTGGCATTACATTGGATTATTACAAAAACATAACATACTTTTTATCATCGCAGACACAGCCTCCTTGATATTTTCGGGAGCCAAAACATCATGGGTCAACCACATGGTGCCAAATGAAGGATCCAGCAGAGCAGCTTTTAGGTATAGAGGTTCAGAGAAGGGTAAGGTTGCTACATCATTGTGTTCATCTGCCATCCTCACATTGACAAAGATCCCTCCGAATCGTCTTTTGAGTGATTCTTGCAGGCTACGGATCAAGCCACCAAGGTAGCGCACGCTCTCTTTATGATTTTCCAAGTGGTGATTCAGAGAAAGCATACAGGGTACAACAGCACTTATTGTCACAATTTTTCTCCCTGTGAGAGGTCTGTGGCTTCTCCAAAAGGTTGAAGGACATCCACAAGTTCCTTAATCTGATTCCACTCTCTAGCTGTGAATACAGTCTCTCTGTGTCCCCCATCTTCAAGAATTCTAGTCAGTTTCAGCTGGTCACAGCTGAACACTGATTTCAATTGCCTCAGTGTGGAATTCCAGCGTGTGGTAACAGCGGCAGGGATTCCACGCTGTCCAAACTCCTCTTCGAATTTTTCCTTGAAAGAGGTGCTTGTATGTAACAAGGAGCTCAACCTGGAAGCTTTGGCGAGAGCTGCATTGACTAATTTAGTCTCTTTAAGTCCATCACCTATTACCAATTGAAGCGTGTGTGCAAAACATTGAAGTCTAGTCTGGGTTTTTGCACTCAAATAATTGTCAAGCATCTCCTGTTCTTCCATTGACAAGTCATTCCAAATGTCCGAATCATCAAGGTCATCGTCTTCTTCTCCCTGTCCTGGAAAACATGTAGTGAATGCTTCTTTCATGTTTGCGGCGTTGTCACAGGTGATGTGGTCTACCTTTTTTTTAATCTTGTACTCTTCACATACACGCTCAAATTCCTCACAAATTCTTTCCCCTGTATGGGGACCTTTGAAGCGGTTGCACGCAAGCAACTGTGATTTCAACTGAAGACGGTCTTCCTCAATGTTGATCCAGTGCACTGTGACTCCAAGAAAGCCTCTCATCCTGCGGTCTGACCATATATCTACAGTCACTGACAGATGATCTACCGCTGCAAGTTCATTTTTCAGCTTCATTTGCCTATCTGCCACCAGATTGTCAAGCTTGCCAGTAATTGTTCTTCTACTTACTGGAGAGTACTTGTTGTCTACTATTGACAAAAAGCGACGAAAGCTTCGATGTTCAATGATGGACAGTGGCATATTGCAGTTTATAATGAGGTCTGACAGGATTGAGTTTGTAATTGCCTTCTGCTGCTGGTGGTTGCAGTGGTATAGCTGCACAGTCCCCTGTGCGATGAATTGTGAGATTTGAGGCTGGCTAGCATCAAAAGTCCCTTTGGTATGGATGTACTCTTCATATCTATAGAGTAAACAGAAGAGAGATGGAAAATAAAGTTAGCTATGTGATTTATTGATTTTAACAACAATACACTCTGCTCCCACCCATATACGTTACTGAACCTACCTTTCTTTGTGGGTTTTGTAGTGACGGATGAAGTTGGATGTTGTGGTTGACATGTCTCTTATTTTTGAGCTGCAGACCTTGCACATCGCCGTTCTCTTCTTTTCGCCAACATCTAAAACATAATCCTTAAATCCAAATTTAATTATTTTTGGAATCGCTCCCTCCATTATAGCTGTCTTGTGCGTTGGTCTCTCAGGGGCGGATCCAGAGTTTACTGTGTCGGGAGGGGCACTGCCAGAAAATAAGGTGTTGCTTACTTACAAAACTATTTATTGGCACCAGTGACACCAATCCAATACAGTGACTAGTGCTAAAGAAAATGCACTGTTACTGTATAAACGACACTGGCAGGGGAGGGGTTAACACTAGGGGTGATCAAGGGGTTAGGTATGCTCCTAGGGACTGCTTTCTAACTGTGGCAGGGATGGATGTGTTAGAAGAAAAGAGATCTGCGTTTCAGCTTAGACACAAGATCTCTCTCTTCCTCTGTGACAGAACAGCCACACGTGACACCCAAAATGTACTGGCACAGGCAAGTTTTTACTGGCATTTCCAAAAGTAAAAAAAAAACTAGTTTTAAGTGCAAATTTCAGTATTTAGGCAACAAACAAGTAACATGTTCAATTATTAATGAACTCACCATTCAGTTGCTAGGGGTTGCTATACATTAATGCTCACCATTTGGTTGTCTAGGGTTTGCTATACATTACCGTTCTTATAGTACACTCTCAGTACCAGCCTCTGCCAGCTACTCTCTCACGAGCCCTGCCTGGCATGCAGATTACGCCTGCAGTCAGACGGGCAAATACTTCAGTCTCCTGTGCAGTGATGTAAGTAACTGAGTTAAAATAAACGGAGTTACGTAACTCAGTTACTTTAGAGGGTAACTAGTAATCTAACTGATTACTTTTCCCCTCATGGTAACTCAGTTCCCATTACTTTGGCTTAGTTACCCCAATTACATCTACCGTCACTAGATGGCAGTAGTGTAATTCCGGTGTCCTGCCAAAAAAGTTCCCCCGCCGGATAAGGACACCCTGTACTGCGCAGGCGCAGCGCTTGCGCAGTTCGAAGGACTACGGAGCTTCCGAAAATTGCGGGAACCTAAACAGCTCTGAGTGAACTCTACACAGCGCAGGCGCAGTTAACATGTAATTGTACGAGGCGATGCCACACCCTCATGATGCTCGTGCTACTCTGCAAGGGGCGTCTATCGTGTAACTAAGGGGCGGGTCTAGTATTACTGTAACCAAGGGGCGCATTTATTATTATTGTTATATATCGAGCTCTGCCCATTAATTTAACATTCGTCCTCTTCTGTAGCCATCCGCCCCTTACACGATATAATAATAATAGACCCGCCCCTTGCTTACACGCTATAACAGATCTGCCCCTTGGTTAGAGTAATAATAGAGCAGCCCCTTGGTTACACGATATATAACAATAATAAATGCGCCCCTTGGTTACAGTAATACTAGACCCGCCCCTTAGTTACACGTATAGATAATATTTAAAAAAAAAAGTCAGTTACTTTGCTGCGTAACTAATTACTTTTCCAATGTAGTAACTGAGTTACTAACGCAATTACTTTTTGGGAGAAGTAATTTGTAACTTAACTAAATTACTTTTTTAAAGTAAGATGACCAACACTGCTCCTGTGCCAGTTTTGCCCCGGCTGTCTGTGACTCTCTGGAGGGGGGCACACCGGACCCTGCCACTGTCATTGTTCCCCCAGCTGCTGCTGATCAGTAATGGCAAAGCAGCTGGGCAGACAAAGGGGTGGCACAGGCCGGCAAAAAAAGACTGGTGGGAATGGAAGCACAATGGGCCGTTCTGAGAAGCTGCCATTTAAATAGGGCAAGCGTGGCCAGTTTACCACTGCTGTTTTAAGAATGGACCAGGGGTCCTCGTGATCAGTTTAAAACCAGCTATGGGGTGTGTGCAATTAATCAGTTTGACTTGGGAGGTGTGCAATGGATCCGTGTATAACCAAGTATGGGGGTGTGCAATGGACCAATTTTTTATAATCCGCTATGGGGGTGTGCAATTGATAAATTTATAATCCGCTATGGGGGTGTGCAATTGATCAGTTTGACCTGAGAGGTGTGCAATTGACCAGTTTATAACAAGCTGTGGGGGTGTGCCAGTTAATAACCAGTGGATCCATTGCAAGTCAAACTGTCTGATTAATTGCACACACCACGTGCCCCCATAGCTGGTTTAAAACTGATCAACTGCATACCTCCCAAGTCAAAATTAATATTTGCACAACCCTATATCTGGTTATAAATGAATTGCACACCCCCATAGCTTATTATAAGCAAATTAATTGCATGCCCCCACAGCTTGTTATAAACTGGTTAATAATTGCGCACCTCCATATAAACTTAAACTGATCTATCGGACAGCTTCCAACTCATAATTGCACAACCCCATAGTGGGTTATAAGCAAATTGCACACCTACAGCAACTGGTCATAAATATAGTACTAAACATTAGGACCTCACACAGGATCAATGTAAATCAATGAACTGACAATCATAGGAAATAGTCATATTGGAGACAATAGGGGCAATTATTCACAATGGCCCCTATTGTCTCCAATATATGTATTTCTTTCCTATGATTGTCAGTTCATTAGTGCCAATGTTTTTTTTTTTTTATATGAGTCAGACCCCTTGGACTTAGACAATAATGCTGTAAAAAAAATAAAAATAATAATTTGCACAACACCGACCGTATACTGTCAGCGCCGGTGTACCTGGTCGGCGGCGTCCCATCGGCGTCCCGGCGGCCATTCCATGTTTCCAGTATTGCAAAATCGCGCCTCTTCATCGTCTGTGATAGGCGGAACACTCAATTTATTTCCCAGCATTCAGTGTTCCGCCTATCACGGCCATCCGCTCATCCTCATAACACAGACGAGGATGAGAGGATGTCCGTGATAGGCGGAACACTGCCTGCTGTGAAATTGAGTGTTCCGCTTATCACAGACAAGGAGGCGCGGCTTTTACACTGCAATGGTTAGTGGTAGTAATGTAGTAATGACTTGCCAAGTCATAGGGCCCAAGTCAAAGTCAAGTCACAAGTCATTAGTGTCAAGTCAAAGTCAAGTCGAGTCATTTGTTTAATTTTGTCAAGCAAGTCGCAAGTCCTCAAATAGCCGACTCGAGTCTGACTCGAGTCAAGTCATGTGACTCGAGTCCCCCACCTCTGGTTTCTGGCAATGACACAAACAAGGGGCACCCCCAGCATTAATTGCAACCCTGAGTAGATATCGTAGTATATCATAGTAGATTCTATAGTTGATATAAGTAGTGGCAGATGTATGTCACAGATAAAACCATCTACATAAATTGCAAAGGTGTGTGCTTCTATCCCTTAATAAGCGTTCATAAAAGAATGTGTTGAGACAATGACTACTACAAGTTCGTATGTCTCCATCCCTGAATCATATTGAAAAAATGGGGGGGGGGGGGGGGGGGGATGTGTGTGTATATACTGTATATGTACTATTTTTATGGTATTTATATATGTAATTTACTGTCCCATATGCATCCATGTGTACTATTAAATATGTTAGTATATCAATTGATTCATTGATTCTGGTGGTGTGCTTCATATGAAGTCCCAATAATCCCCTATCCCCCTCCCTTTTTTTTTTAAATGATTCAGGGATGGAGACATAAGAAGTCGTCTCATATAAAGTCCCAACACATTCTTTTATGAATGCTCTGTGTAATGGTTTTGCACAGAGCAGCCCTGATCCTCCTCTTCTCAGGTCCCCTGCTGGTGCTCCTGGCCTCTCCCTCCTACTGAGTGCTCCGAGAGCAAACAGCTTACTATGTGGACACCTGAGCAGGCTCAATCCCTAGCTGCTGCTCTGTGTATCTATTCATGCATGGAGCAGCGGCTCGGTCCCGCCTCCTCTCTCTCCTCTTTGGCTCACTGAATGATTGACAGGCTGTAATCTCAGCCAATGAGGAGGGAGAGTCCCCAGAGAGCCAAGGCTCTCGTGCACAGCGCTGAATCTAGATCAGGTTCAGGTATTAGGGGGGCTGTGCGGAATGCTGCACATAGAAGGTTTTTTACCTTTATGCATAGAATGCATGACGGTAAAAAAACGTGAGCCTTTAGAACCACTTCAATAATAACAATATGAGACGAACAAAAAATATTTTTGATTTCAGCTTCCAAAAACGAGTCAAGGATGAACGCCATTTGCTCCCAGTACCCAACCTCAGAGCAATACAAAGGCTGCTTTCACACTGATGCGTTTTTACCATGCTAAACACACAAAAACACCACTGTGCTGCGGGTGCGGTGAGTTTTGAAAAGTTCTGCTGCAGTTTTCAAAATGGCCCCAAAATTGCAGCTCCCATTGAAATAATTAAAAAGTGCGTCAAAAATGCACTGCGTTGCATTTTTGGTGCGTTTTTTTGTGTTACATGGGAGTCAGGTACCCAGAAAACACCTCAGAAACGCATCAAAAACACATATGCCCTCTGATTCCTCTTGTACCAATTTGTAATGTAACTGTAATGTCTGCTTTTATTTTGTTAAGCGCTGCGCAAACTGTTGGCGCTATATAACCCTGTATAATAATAATATGCATTTTTTCAATGGAGCAGTGTGAAAGCAGCCTAATACAGTGGATGTTCCTTCATACCAACCAAGGTGAAATTATTTGTTTCTGGAATATTCTCTGCCCAATGACATCATACTGTGTGCCCATGACTAAAACAGGACATTTCTACACCATATGCCCTCAGCCCCGCCATCGTAACAGCACCACAGCAAGCTTTTCTATACTGCTGATTAAAAAAAAAAAAAAAAAAGTTAAAGAGTAACTGCAGTCTGCTCACATAATTTGTAATTACAAAACATCTTTGCCATTCTGAAGCTTCCCTCCAACCACTTTGCATATTATTTTATATATACTGTGATTCTTTATTTGCCAAATATGCTATAGAAATCTCCCTCCACTGAGTCCGGCTGCAATCATTTTAACTGTGGGCAGCTGAAGCTGTTGCCTGTTCACCTCCTGGATTTACACACACACACACACACACACACACACACACACACACACATAGAGTCACACCTCCAGCTCTGCAGCTCTCATTGGCCCTCTTATGACTCATCCCCCTCCCTTCCTGGCAAAACCCTCACAAGAGTGAGAGAGAAAGCTGTGCATGTCATAAGCCTAGGCTAATGACCAGACAAGAAACAGGAAGTGGGCTGTATAAGGTATTTACTGGCAGAAAAAAATGTTTTACTATCCAAAGTTAAAACAACATAGACAGAAGATTTAATAGATGGAAAGATGAAAAAATGACTGAAGGTCTGCTTTAAAGAAAATGGTTCATCCAATTCACCTGAACAAGCAGAGAAGGAGTCCTGCAGGCAGCACAGGGCGCCTTCCCACTCACACCAAGTCCTATGTCATCCCTTTGGCGCCCTCTAGTGCCCCAACGTTATACTCCACTGCTCCCTCACACAATAGGCAACGCTGTTTTCCCACTCAGATATACACAAGAAGTTATGTATCTTGGCAGTTGCTTTGACAGGATCATTGCACCCAAAACTGATATCTCACTCATAGTATGACAAGTGTATGTTAGTGCCTATTCACATATATAGCAGCTCCTGGTCAGACTAATGTAAGTATATATGTGCCATACTTATGGAATCCCTGTGAAAGCTGGAAATCCCTGAAGTAAACACTGCTACTACAGTGCTGGCCACTAGCTTCTGGGTCCTGTGCCAAGCGCCTGCACTGTGAACACAGGAGGTCCCTCCTTCGGCACAACTGCCAGTTATTTCGAGCTTTCACAGGATCCCACAAGTACGGCACATACATATTTACTGTACATTGGTCCAAGCAAAATGAATGTAAGTACAGTGCCTTGAAAAAGTATTCATACCCCTTGACATTTTCCACATTTTGTCATGTTACAACCAAAAACGTAAACGGATTTTATTGGGATTTTATGTGCTAGACCAACACAAAGTGGCACATAATTGTGAAGTAGAAGGAAAATGATAAATGATTTTCCAATTTTTTTACAAATAAATATGTGAAAAGTGTGGCGTGCATTTGTATTCAGCCCCCCTGAATCAATACTTTGTAGAACCAGCTTTCCTGTCGCATCATGGCAGCATACACATATGGGTTGTGGCTCCGCCTCCGCAACCTGATAGGACCGCGTAGCTATTAAACCTTGAGAGGGTCCCCGCCCCAGTATTCTCCTTTTTTTCCTCACCTGACAAGACCGAAAAGTACAGCACCTCTTACCGCTATCGCCCCAGCCAGGTTCAAGCCTCTCCTGGCTGGAAGTCCTACCTGTACAGCCTCTAAATGAGCTAAATGGAGGAACCCCACTCTGATGGTCTCAGGGGTATGTAAACAACATTTTCTCACTTAAACAAGCCTTAAATAGGCTTAACAAGCAGCGGTCTCCAATCCTATCTTTCACGCACTGGTGTCTTAGGGCTGTAAATCGGCCAGGGGAGGGCTGGGAAGGGGGGCAGAGATGCAATTGCCCCCTGGGCTGCTCTCATATCCTCTACAAAGGCTGCTGTGTCGCCAGCTCAGAATGCGCAGTTTTTGAGCAGGCCGAGTGCTGCATCTCCATCCAGTACTGTGAGCTAGGGATGTCTCAGGGCCGACAGTCTGTGTTACAGAGCACAGCACAGCACAGCCCCGCCCAGCCCCTCCCTCCTCCACACGAATGGCTGGCAGAGGCTGGACCTGCTCTCTATTTCCCCGCCCACACTCTGGGCAGCCTGTGTGCTGTCTGTGAAGAGGATGTGTGGGGCGGGAAAGTTAAATCTAAGCAGTCGGCTTGAATAACAAGTGAGGGATGGGGCATAAAATGTCCCCCGTCCCCACCACATATGGGATTATGATAGACATGAGTAAAATTAAAGTTTATATAAAAAAAAAAAAAAAAAAAAAAAAATTATACTTACCTGAGATAGGTTGAAATTAGTGACAGTTAGCCAATAAACGATCCTCTGGCACGAGCAGGGTACCTATAAAAGAAAGAGGATGCGTCATCTCAACTGTCAGAAGAAGAGAAGATTACAGAAGAAGCTTGTGCTGTACTTTGCTATGGAAGGCTTACTGCAGTTAATGATGGAGCGCGCTGCTGCGGATGATGGTGGCGAATGGATGCGCCGCTGCCTGTCTCTGTCTTCCCCCCCTTCGGCGCCTGCATCTCAGGGCTTCCTTCAGCATTTCTCCGTTCCTCCGGTCCCGGATGTTGATATGGGGGAACCCCCCCCTTCTGGTTCCGGCATTCAATCCCAGCTGATCTCCCGAGCTCCTCCTGCCAGTTTCGGCTCTGCTCGTCTGCCTTCGTTCCCTGTGTTTCCGCCGATGGTCCCGCCTTCTGACGCCGTCTCTACAGGCCCGCCTCCAGCTTCGGATTTCGCTCGGCCTTCGGATTCCGGCCCTGATCCTCATGACGCAGCTACACGAAGTAGTCGTCATTCCCACAGGCAATTGAAGCGGCCCCGCAGGTTCGAATCCCCGGTCCGCCAGGTCTCTAAAAAGAAAGGTAAAGTGATAAAAAAACGGCATAATTATGCTGGTTTGCTTGTGCCTACTAAAATAAATATTGAACCTGTGGATGTGAATTTTTTAAATAGGAATGATGTCTCCAAAAAGAATCATTCATTATTGCCTCAGTCAGATTTTAATCGTGCTAAGGTTGCTGTTGTTTCAGGTGGATCTGATCGTTCGGAGACTGCGGATGGGGTGGCATTTCAAGATCAGCCCGCTGACAATAATAATGCATCCGTCCCGGTTGTTATGACTGCCCCGGGTGAGTCGGGTGAGTCGAGTGAATTGTCACAATTTAAACAATTTTTTTATTCAATGTCAGAGTTAATGTCGCAATTCTCTTCTAGTTCTAAGAATGTCACTTCTCATACGCCATTAAATCCGAGTGTTGCCCCTGTATGGCTTGCTCCAGCTGCTATCGGGCCTAATGTTTGTACTTCAGTTGCCATGACTACGCCTGTGGCTGATGCTCCTTCAAATGTTGACAATTCTTTCTTGCAAGTCCCTGAAGTTTGTTTGAAGGAAGTGCTTGCGTGCGAATTGTCGCCTTTGGGTTTTCACTTGGGTACTTCGATAAAAGAAAAAATTTGGAAAGGAGATTATGTTGACCTTTTATCTTTGCTCCCTTCTTCAAAAGATTATAGGAATGATAGGAATGACGTGGTTGAATTTAAAGATGAGAAACGCAAACATACGCCACGGTCTTTTAATAACTGGCTGCAAGCGTTCTGTATTTATGCTGGTGTTTTGGGTGAGAAGAGGCCTGACTTATGTTGTGGGTTGTTTCAGCATGTTGAAATTATACTTGAGGCTTATAAAAACTTCCCTGGTCTGTCTTGGTTCGCATACGACGAATCGTTTAGACAGAAGTTGTCGGTGCATAAGACATTGAAATGGGGTGTAAAAGACGTCGGATTGTGGCTGAATCTTTTGTTGCCACAAAAGCAATTCGTCAAGCAGCCTGCGACTCCTACTAACGTTTACAGAAAAGGTGTGTGTTTTCATTTTAATGATGGACAATGCAAGTGGCCAAATTCTTGCAAATTTAAGCATGAATGCAATTTTTGTGCAGGTTCTCACCCGGCGACCCGCTGTTTCAAAAAATTATCTACAGTTTCCTCGAATGCTTCAAAGGAGCTTTTTCTTAAAAGCAATCACTCCAGTGAAACTCCAAAACATGTTGCCATGGCTCCGTCGGTATCCAGATCAACAGAAGGCACTCATTTTGCATAATGGTTTTCTACATGGTTTTGTGTTGCCATCCTTTACGGGGTCAGGCTGTGTAGTGGTTGATAATTTGCCTTCTATTGCTTTACATACTGCTGAAGTTCGAAAAAAGCTGGATAAGGAATTGGCTGATGGTAGGATTGCTGGTCCTTTTGCGACTCCTCCATTTTCAGCTTTTAGAATTTCTCCGTTAGGTATTATTCCGAAAAAGGAACCTAATACTTTTCGGTTAATACACCACTTATCATATCCAAAAGGGTGGTCTTTGAATGATGAGATCGATCCACTTCTTTGTTCTGTCCAGTATGCGTCGTTTGACGATGCTTTGGCTAAAATTAGTAAAATTGGGAGGTCAGCTTTGCTAGCTAAGGCGGACATCAAATCAGCTTTTAGATTGCTTCCGATTATTCCTGCTGCGTTTAATTCTCTAGGTTTTTGTTTTCAAGGTGAATTCTTTTTCGATCGATGTCTCCCTATGGGATGTTCCCTTTCTTGTCATTATTTTGAGCTTTTTTCGTCTTTTGTCGAATGGGTGGTTGGTCAGCGTGCTGGTTCGGATAATTTGCTTCACTATCTCGACGATTTTTTATTTATTGGGAAGGCAGGCTCGACGGATTGTTTATACCTCTTTACGTTGTTCAAGGTTGTGTGTAGGGAGTTCGGCATTCCTTTGGCACCGGAGAAGTCTGTTTCTCCTACGTCATGTATTGAATTTTTGGGAATTCAGATTGACACGGTTTCCATGGAATTCCGTTTGCCATTGGATAAAATTGTTCGTATGCTGACTTTGCTGGATTTTGTCTTGGCTAGAGAAAAGGTTAGGCTGAAAGTTTTGCAGTCGTTGTTGGGTTTACTAGCTTTTGCTGCTAGGGTGTTGCCCATGGGTAGAGTTTTTTCTAAGCGACTTTATAGAGCCATTTCGGGTTTGACTTCCCCTTTTCATTTTGTTCGGATCACAAAAGAAATTAAGGATGATCTGATTGTGTGGTGCAAATTTTTAAAAAATTTTAATGGTCGCGCTATTTGGCAGTCTCCTTTTTGCCCTGCTTCTGCGCTTGCGTTGTATACGGATGCTGCTGGTTCTTGCGGTTATGGTGCCTTTTGGAATGGTCATTGGTCGGCGGAAGTGTGGCCTCATAGGTGGAAGGTGTCTGGTTTGACATCCAATATTGTTCTGTTAGAAATTTTTCCGGTTTTAGTAGCATTAGTGTTGTGGGGTGCCCATTTTCAGAATAGGAGAATATTGCTTCATTCAGATAATAAAGGTGTAGTGTTTGCCATTAACTGTCTTTCATCGAAGTCTTTACCTGTTATTACCATCTTGCGGCAGATTGTTTTTCGATGTTTGTCTTTGAATGTTTGGCTTAAGGCTCGTTATGTTCCGGGTGTTGTAAATGTTATAGCTGATCGTTTATCCCGTTTACAGATTTCCGAGTTCAAGGAATTAGTTCCGGACGCCGATGTGCTTTCCACTTCTTGCCCTCAACATTTATGGGACCTGGTGTAGACCCTCTTCTTCAATCGGTTAAAAATTCGGTAGCTCCTTCCACGTGGGCGTCATACTCAGCAGCGTGGTCATTATGGAGTACTTATTTGGTGTCGTTAGGTTTCGAACAAGCTTCTTTCTCTGAAGGCTTGGTTTTGTCTTTCCTCCGCCATCTTATTTCTGATTCTTATTCATATTCTTATATTGTAAAGATTTTAGCGGGTGTTTCATTTTTCGCTCGTTTGTCTGGTTTCGGTTCGTGTTTGCAATTTTTTACTGTGAAAGCTGCTTTGAGGGGCTACCGCAAACGTATGAGACTGCCTGACTCTCGGTTGCCTGTTTCTGCCGACTTATTGGCTTCTATTGGTGTTGCTACTGATATAGTATGTTTTTCCCCTTATGAGGCTGTGCTGTTCCGAGTTGCGTTTTATCTTTGTTTTTTTGGGGCTTTTCGGATTTCCGAACTCCTTCCTCGTACACTTAGGGACAGCACTGGTGTTTTGTTTCAGGATGTGGTGGTAAAGGTGGATTGTGTTCAGATACTGTTGCGAAAGAGTAAAACCGATCCGTTGGGTCGTGGCAAATGGATCACTTTGAGGAAAAATTTGGGTTCCCGTGTTTGTGTTTTTACTCTTCTGCAGCATTATTTGACTTTAAGGCCGGCTTTATCTCGACATTTTCTCATTCATGTAGATGGGAAACCAGTGACGGTTTACCAGTTTTCGGCTGTCCTAAAAAAGTGTTTGGTTTATTTGAACCTAGGGGATTTGAAAATTACATCTCACTCTTTCAGGATAGGGGCAGCCACGGAAGCGGCCATGCTTGGCTTTAATGAGAATATTATTAAGCATATCGGTAGATGGAAGTCGAATAGTTTTAGATCTTATGTTCGGCCTAATCTTTCTTTTTAATTTCAGGTGGCTTCTTTAATGTTTGGATTGTCGGCCATTCCTTTGTTTTTTGGGCCAAGCATCGCGCTGAAAGAAGAGTTTATGGTTCCAATCTAGGTTTGCCTTATGGTAAATATGCCATACATTGGTTCGGGGAACGAGGTATGCAGTGGGCCGATTTGCATGGAACTCTGTCCTTTCTTCAGGAACAATGGCCGGTTCCTCAGATTGTTTTTCTGCATCTTTCCGGCAATGATATTGGTCATTGTAATACTTTAGATTTATTAGCCAAGATTAAGTTAGATCTGTGTTCTTTTCATACTAGGTTCCCTGACACTGTTTTTGTTTTTTCTGAGGTTATTCCTCGGTTACTTTGGTTAGTTTCTTCAGATTTGAGGTTTAATGATAAAATTCGCAAGCGTGTTAACAGGTCAATGATGAAATTTATGCCTGCGATTAATGGATTTTCTTACAGACATTTGGAACTTGAAGGGGGTTTACCGGGTCTGTATAGACCTGATATGATTCATTTGTCTGATATAGCGTTAGATATATTTAATATGGACATTCAGACATGTGTTGAATTGGCTGTGGCTCGGGGGGTTGTGCCAGTCTCGTTAGTTAAGAGCCTGGCGTGTGGGGAATAAAATGTGTGGTTTTAAAGTATGCTCGAGCTTATATAGCTGAGCTGTGTATATGCTACATAGTAGCAGTTATGTTATAAATAAAAAAGTATTGGTTATTATTTCAATTATTAAACCTATAATAAAGGGCACGGCCTATTCAACCATATAAAATTTTTTAAAAAAAATAAAAAATTAAAATTTGATATTGTGTCTGAATGTTATTATTTATTACATAAAAGTTCTATCTATAATCCCATAACAAGTGAGGGATGGGGCATAAAATGTCCCCCGTCCCCACCACATATGGGATTATGATAGACATGAGTAAAATTAAAGTTTATATAAAAAAAAAAAAAAAAAAAAAAAAAAAAAAAAAAAAATTATACTTACCTGAGATAGGTTGAAATTAGTGACAGTTAGCCAATAAACGATCCTCTGGCACGAGCAGGGTACCTATAAAAGAAAGAGGATGCGTCATCTCAACTGTCAGAAGAAGAGAAGATTACAGAAGAAGCTTGTCCCACCCATACCGCCCAGTCGTGGCCCTATTTATGAGGTGTCTGTTTCCTTGTTGTGCTTGTTTGAATTGTTTCTTCCCTTGGAAAGTGTTTATAGGGGGAATAAAATGTGTGGTTTTAAAGTATGCTCGAGCTTATATAGCTGAGCTGTGTATATGCTACATAGTAGCAGTTATGTTATAAATAAAAAAGTATTGGTTATTATTTCAATTATTAAACCTATAATAAAGGGCACGGCCTATTCAACCATATAAAATTTTTTTAAAAAAATAAAAAATTAAAATTTGATATTGTGTCTGAATGTTATTATTTATTACATAAAAGTTCTATCTATAATCCCATACAGTGAGGCTCCTGGGAGGCTGGGAAACACCAAGTAAGTGAACTTCTCCCTCCTCCCCCCCGCCACCCCCCCCCCCTCTGCAGCTAAAGAGTTTTTTTTCCACACAGCCTGTGACACTGCCTTGCTTGCCCTCCTAGGTGTTGATGTGGGCTCACACTGGAATGCTGCGATTTGTCTTTAGTGCTGGTGTACTGGCAGTCTTCCTGCATGTTTTACCCCTGGCCCCATAGAGGTTGCACATTTTGCTGCATGTTCTGAAAGTGCACAAAACGTCCTGCATGCTGCGTCTTTGGTGCACTTCCAGAAAATGCAGCAAAAATGTGTAACCTAAAAGAAGACTGAGGGACTATGGCTATGGAAGGCTTGTATTCACTTACAGCAGGCACTGCCACTCCACTGAAAAGTGACAGACAGAGACGGTGATATTACATTTCCTCCCCGCCTGTTTTAACCCCCTAAATGCCAGTGTCCAGCGGTCTCTCTCTCTGTGCAGGCAGTGCGAAGTGGCCCCTCTCTCTTTGCAGGCAGTGCCAAGTGGCATCTCTCTCTGTGCAGGCAGTGCCAAGTGTCCTCTCTCCCTGTGCAGGCAGTGCCAAGTGTCCTCTCTCTCTGTGCAGGCAGTGCCAAGTGGCCTCTCTCTGTGCAGGCAGTGCCAAGTGGCCTCTCTCTCTGTGCAGGCTGTGCCAAGTGGCCTCTCTCTCTGTGCAGGCAGTGCGAAGTGGCCTCTCTCTCTCTGTGCAGGCAGTGCCAAGTGTCCTCTCTCTCTGTGCAGGCAGTGCCAAGTGGCCTCTCTCTCTGTGCAGGCAGTGCTAAGTGGCCTTTCTCTCTGTGCAGGCTATGCCAAGTGGCCTTTCTCTCTGTGCAGGCAGTGCCAAATGGCCTCTCTCTCTGTGCAGGCAGTGTCAAGCGTTCTCTCTCTGTGTGCAGGCAGTGCCAAGTGGCATCTCTCTCTGTGCAGGCAGTCCAAGTGGCCTCTCTCTCTCTCTCTGCAGGCAGTGCCAAGTGGCCTCTTTCTCTGTGCAGGCAGTGTCAAGTGGCCTCTCTCTCTGTGCAGGCAGTGCCAAGTGGCATCTCTCTCTGTGCAGGCAGTGCCAAGTGGCATCTCTCTGTGCAGGCAGTGCCAAGTGGCCTCTCTCTCTGTGCAGGCAGTGCCAAGTGGCATCTCTCTGTGCAGGCAGTGCCAAGTGGCCTCTCTCTCTGTGCAGGCAGTGCCAAGTGGCCTCTCTCTCTCTGTGCAGGCTATGCCAAGTGGCCTCTCTCTCTCTCTGCAGGCTGTGCCAAGTGGCCTCTCTCTCTCTGTGCAGGCAGTGTCAAGCGTTCTTTCTCTCTGTGCAGGCAGTGTCAAGCGTTCTTTCTCTCTGTGCAGGCAGTGTCAAGCGTTCTTTCTCTCTGTGCAGGCAGTGTTAAATGGTCTCTCTCTCTCTGTGCAGGCAGTGCCAAGTGGCCTCTCTCTCTCTGGGGCAATATGGAGCAGTCTCCTCTCTCTCTCTGTCTCTCTCTCTCTCTCTCTCTCTGCAGGGAATGTGGTGTAGATGGATGGTGAGCTGATTCAGTGGTTCAATGGGCCACTTGACTGGACTTGCCCCCCAGGCCTAAGGCTGCCAGCCCTCCCCTGAAATCGGCCCATCTATCTGTGTACTGTGCAGGGATTTTTCATACTGGAATGCCATGTGGATTAATGTAGTATCACCTCCTATTAATAGGATTATCTTCCCTGGTGTGTGTGGGGCAGTAGTTTAGTAAATGTTCATACCTGTTAGTTAATTCCTTAAGTGGTCGCAGGATGAGCCTTTAGAACAGGCATGCTGGGTTAGTTAGTCCTCCTCTTCCCTATTCAGGACGGCCGAGCGGCTCAGAGCAATGGAGCATGCTCAGAGGACTAGATTCTCGCCCTCTAGCTGGGTTTCCAGCTTCCAAAATGGCGACGAGCGGCGCGCGGCGCTACTGCGGCGCCAAATTTAAAAGTCTGACAGTTTCTGTGTTTCTCTGTGGCTGCATATACAGAGAAACGCTGCTAGTTTGAAGGAAAAACTTCACTGCATCTCTTCTACTGCTGAACCACTTACTACCAGCTGCATACTTTGCAGTATTGCTCTTCAGATTAAGGTTAGTTAACTTCTTGCCTGTATTTCCTAACTACAATCCTCTGCCTGCTTCTTTGCACTCCTCATTTCCCTGTATTACAGGACTCACTTTTTCATGGAGGCCGCTGCCCCAGCAGACCATCGCCAGCCTAAAAGGTAAGAGGGGAAGACGGGTAAGTAAGAAGAGGAAAAAGAGAGCATGGCACTAACGCTGTTTAAATGGAACAGCCCTACCAGGTCGCCCAGATCATTGCACTCAAGACGATCAAGGAGCAGACGCTCAAGTCGCAGACAAAGCCGCTCAGATCGTGGAAGAAACCGTTCAAGGGACAGACAGGGCAGATCCAGTCGCAGAAGGAGCAGATCAAGATCTTACTCCAGACATGGGCATTCCTATCACAGGAGAACTCCTACACGCAGACGCTCCCCGCATGCGCAGAGTCTCCGTCCATCAGCAAACTCCTGCTGGATTTGTGGCGCAATAGCGCTCCCAGACAAGCTGGCCTGTCGGACATGCTTCAACGAAGCAACTAAAGACAGAGAGATGGAGTTAAGCCAGCCAGTGAGAGAACCGACCCTACAAATCGCAGGGCCCGAGGTAAGCAGAGCAGTTCAAGACTCACCCTCTGCCCCTTCCACTTCAAAGACGACTGAACTTCTGTCTGATACCGAAGACATAGAAACATCTACCGGCTTCGACTTCACTTTGGTTGAACCCTTTATCAAATCAATCAAGGAATCGATCGATTGGGTGGAAGAGAAAGAAACTCCTCATAAAGTGAGGAAGTACTTCCCAAATCTCAGGAAAGAGCCAGAGACCTTCCCATTCATTGAGGAGCTGGAAGACTTAATTAAGGAAGAGTGGCAAAAGCCGGAGAAAAAAGCTAGTCTTACCAATCGACTAGCAAAACTCTATCCTCTAAAAGAGCCTAACGTGAACCCGCTGATATCCCCGCCAGTAGTAGACTCCTCACTGATGAGACTTGCCAGGCATGTGACACTTCCAATTGAGGATGCAGTTACGTTCAAAGACGTATTGGACAGGAAAATCGATCTCGACCTCAAAAAAAACTATTTGTCAGCGGGAGGCGCATGCAGACCTGCAGTAGCGCTGGCAGCAGTAGGAAAAGCTATTTCCAATTGGTCTTCCAGTGCCGAGAAACTAGTGACGGAGGGAGTGGAGCAGGAGAGAGTAATATCTGCACTCCAGGAGCTATCCCTCGCAGGCGATTTTGTCGCAGAAGCGTCTGTAGACATAATAAAATCTACATCTAGGGCAATGCTGAGCTCAGTAATGGCCAGAAGGGCACTTTGGCTAAAGCCCTGGTCGGCGGATCCATCTTCAAAATCCAATTGGTGCAAGATTCCCTTTGATGGAACAAACCTCTTTGGTGAGAAACTGGACTCGGCTATCTCAAAAGTAACCGGGGGAAAATCTGGCCTTATCCCTTCGGATAGAAGGCCAAAACAACAAAGACCGCCCACCTTCAGAAGGAACCTACCTAACAAATACAGGGTGGCGAAGTCTTACAGACCCGGCAGAGAGTACAGGAGGAGCTGGAAGAACCCCCAGTCTTCCTTTCTCAAATTTCAAAAATCCAAGAACCCTGTCTCAGGGGATCAGAAATCCTTTTGACGCCATGTCCGCTCAACCAGCTGTGGTAGGAGCCAGACTCATGAAATACAAGCAGGTATGGGCGGAAACAATAAAGGATACATGGACAGTAGCTACTATCCAATTCGGTCACAAGTGGAGTTTTCGAAACGGCCAAGGAGCAGGTTCTGTATAACAAAACTACCGATATCTCAGGACAAGAGACTACTATTGACCGAATATATTCAAGGCTTAGACCAAAAGCAGGCGATAGTAAAAGTTCCACTATCCCAGAGGGGGAAAGGGGTCTACTCACCCTTGTTCCTGGTAAAGAAAAAGACGGGGGATCTTCGTCCAGTTCTGGACTTAAAAAAGCTAAACCGATCGATCCAGGTAGAAACATTCAGGATGGAAAGCCTGCAGTCGATTCTTCAGGCCATAAACATCGGAGACTGGATGCTCTCTATAGATTTACAGGACGCTTACTTACATATCCCCATTCACATTTCATTCCAAAAGTATCTCCGTTTTGCGGTAGACAGGCAACACTTCCAATTCCAAAGCCTCCCGTTCGGGATCTCCACTGCTCCAAGGACGTTCACAAAGGTCCTACTTCCAGTGATAGCCCTTCTAAGGGAACAAGGTCTAAGAGTCCACCATTACCTGGACGATATCCTCCTACTCGCAGACAATCAAGAGTCCCTCCTTACACATCGATCGATGTTAATCTCCACCCTGCAGAAATTCGGGTGGCTGATCAATTGGGAAAAGAGCAACCTAAACCCCACACAGAGGATGGTTTTTCTAGGAGCAGAACTGGATACACTCCTCAATACTATAGAGCTCCCGAGGGAAAAGATTCCTATACTGATCCAAAAGGCAAGAAGGCTGCTTTCGGCCAGCTCAATCCCCACCAGGGAGTGTCTCAGCATTCTGGGTTCATTCTCAGCGACCATCCCGATGGTTCGATGGGCTCAGTGGCACACAAGACCTCTTCAAGTGTCATTTCTAAGGCAGTGGAACGGCGTATCAATGTCCCAACTAATTGTGCTCAGAGAAGAAGTGAAACAATCACTCTGGTGGTGGACCAGGCCACACAACCTAAAGAGATGCAAGAACATAGTCCTTCTCTCCCAGGAAGTAATCACCTCGGATGCCAGCGGGGAAGGTTGGGGAGCACACTACCAACACCTCGCAGTCCAAGGCTGCTGGCCATTTAGTACACACAATATGGTATCCAACATATTGGAAATGAGGGCGGCATTCAAAGCTCTCCTAGCCTTCAGCCACTTCCTGAAGGGCAAAGAAGTCTTACTGAGGATGGACAATCGAGTAGCAGTTGCCTACATCAACAGGCAAGGAGGTAAAAGAAGTCGATCAATGCTACAAGAAGTCCGACCAGTCTTCGAGTGGGCACAGCAGAACCTTTTGGGTCTCCGGGCAGCATATGTGCCAGGAACCCAGAACCAAATAGCCGACACCTTGAGCAGGAGTTCCGTGTCCAACAACGAATGGACCCTGAGTCACCAAGCATTCTCCCTGATAACCAAGACCTGGGGAGTACCAGAGATAGACTTGGCAGCAACTCCATCCAACACGAAGTGTCGCAGGTTCCTGTCGAGAGTACCCTTCCCGACAGCAGAAGGTACGGACTGCTTACAGCACAGCTGGGACTTCAACCTGGGCTACGTGTTTCCACCGATACCAATTATTCCGAGGCTACTACTCAGACTCAAGAACTCGGGATCCACAGTGATAGCGGTCCTTCCCTTCTGGCCGAGACGCCCATGGTTCACGACTCTCCTCCAGCTGAATACAGCGGATCCACTACCGCTGCCCATAGCAGCGGATCTACTATCCCAAGGTCAACTCCTCCATCCATGTCCAGGAAGACTACACCTGACAGCATGGAGATTGAGAGGTCTAGATTCGTAGCACAGGGCTGCTCACAGAAAGTGGTAGACACTCTCCTCCAAGCCAGGAAAGTCACCACCAACAACACCTACAGGAGAATTTGGGAAAAATTCCTCGCGGTCGCACAAACACAAGCATGGGATCCAACATCTCCAACAGTGGCACAGATTCTGGAATTCCTGCAGCGAGGTCTTGACAAGGGTCTTGGGTCAAATACCCTAAAGGTACACGTGTCAGCTTTATCTGCCATGACGGGCGTAAGATGGGCAAGGGAGCCACTCATCGAGCAATTCCAGAAGGCCTGCCTGAAAATAAGGCCTCCCAAAAAACCTTCCTTCCCGACCTGGGACCTTTCAGTGGTACTGGATGCCCTGTGTCGCGAACCATTCTTTCCAGTTGAAGGAATATCGCTATGGAATTTAACACTAAAAACCACCTTCCTCATAGCAATTACATCAGCTAAAAGAGTTTCGGAAATCCACGCTTTGATGGCCACCGAACCATACTTGACAGTCTACCCAGACAAGATAGTCCTGAAACCATCGGACCGATTCATCCCAAAAGTGGTGTTTTCCTTCCATTTCAATCAGGAAATTTGTCTTCCCGTTCTAACCACGGAACAGGGGAATCCACATCCACTAGACCTAAAAACCAACATCCTGGCATACCTCTCAATAACCAGTGACCTAAGGAAAGCGGAGAACCTCCTAGTCATTCCATATGGCCCTAGGAAAGGTCAAGCAGCAACATCCCGCACTATCGCAGCGTGGCTAGTAAAAACCATCAGTAGAACCTACACTTCCAGTAAAACTCAAGTACCTGAGGGCATAAGGGCACACTCCACAAGGGCAATGGCGACCTCCTGGGCAGCTTTCTGCAAAGTCTCCTCGGAAACGATATGCAAGGCAGCCACATGGTCCTCTAAGAGTACCTTTATTACGCACTACAAAGTGGACTCGGCCAGATTGTCCACGGTGGAATTTGGGAGGGCAATTATCTGTTCAAATACCTCAATTCCTTGTAAATAAAATATTTGTGTTCAGACCCACCCAGTTTGGCGAGTTAATCCCCATATGTGTATGCTGCCATGATGCGACAGGAAAACGTAAAATTGTATACTTACCTTTCCGTAATTTTCCTTTCCTGTTGCATCACATGGCAGCATACAATTACCCACCCGTCTGAGGTGAGGTATATAGATACTGAGAATACTGGGGCGGGGACCCTCTCAAGGTTTAATAGCTACGCGGTCCTATCAGGTTGCAGAGGCGGAGCCACAACCCATATGTGTATGCTGCCATGTGATGCAACAGGAAAGGAAAATTACGGAAAGGTAAGTATACAATTTTCCGTTTTCGCTGCAATTACAGATGCAAGTCTTTTTGGGGATGTCTCTACCAGCTTTGCACATCTAGAGAGTGAATTTTTTGTCCATTCTTCTTTGCAAAATAGCTCCAGCTCTGTCAGATTGGATAGAGAACATCTGTAAAATACCTGAAATTCAGCTTTCAGGCTTGGTTCACACTGGTGTGATGCGGAAAACCTTGCGATTCAGTGCCGGTTCCTGCATCGCACTTGAAATGCACAGTGGTTCCCTCTGAGATCTGCGAACCTCTGGGGGTATCAATGTAAAGTTAATGACACAACCACAGATCAGTTTCGCAGATCGCAGTGCGAACTGTGAAATGGTGCAGGATTTTGATCGCCTGGGTGTGAACACCCATGCAATCCGATTCCAGTGTGGACCAAAAAAAGGGTCCTGCACCTGGATCGCACAGACATCACATGTGATCTGCAATGCATTGCAAATCACATGCAATTTCTGCTATTGCACTAGTGTGAATGGGCACTGATTGTTTTTGAGCTTTTTTTTGTTTACATTTTTACAAAGTAATTTTGTGTTTAAAGATTACATAAACCCCCAAAATATAATATATTTTTTTGAAAGCAGAGACCCTAGAGAATACAACATTGTCACACAACATTTGTGCAATGGTTTAGGATACACAAAATTTCAGTAAAAAATTCACCAAAGGTAATTTCAGGGCACAAAAGTGCAATAAATGACCCATTAAATTATAAAAGATGAGGTTGTGCCAGGTATACCTGACCGGTCAAAGCTTCAGTTCCCTATATTTTCCATAGCCTAACCCTTTAAAAGCCCCTACAGGTCAGCAATGTAGAGTTAAAGTGGTTATAACCTTAAAACAGCCATAACACACTGTGTAAATGTTTGTTGAAAACAAAGCCTCTAATGGCGCATACACACGAGCGCTTTTGCCATCGGAATAAACTCTGAAGGTTTCTCAGACCGAATTCCAATGGAATTCCGCTCCAGCGGTCTTGCCTACACACGGTCACACCAAATTCCGACCATCTAGAACACGGTGACGTACAACACGTACGACGGGACTAGAAAAAGGAAGTGCAATAGCCAGTAGCCAATAGCTTCCGTCTCGTACTTGCTTCAGAGCATGCGTCATTTTTGGTATGTCGGAAACAGGATACAGATGAGTGGTTTTCCCGATAGGAATTGGTTCCATCGGAAAAATTTAGAACATGTTCTTTTTCTAGGTCCGTCAAAATTTTCGACGCAAAAAGTCAGATGGGGCATACACACGATCATGCTTCTCGCTGGAGCGTGCATCCAGAAGTGTGATTGCTGGGTCCGCAGGACCCGGTGCATCACAGATTGGAGTAAATGGCCAATCACAGCGGCCCGTTACCACGCGATCGCTCTGTCCAATGACAGAGCGATAACTTTGTAAACAAACTGGGGTCATGCCCAGTTCAGCTCTCTCCTCACACTGGTACCCTGGTGCACATAAGTGCCCTATAGTGCCCATCAGTGAGTGCTTACCAGTGCCCTACAGTGTTCATAAGTGCACATCAGTACCCTACAGTGCTCAGGGTACATCAGTGCCCTGCAGTGCTCATTAATGCACATCACTATCCTATAGTGCTCATCAGTACACATCAGTGCTATACAGTGCTCATCGGTGCACATGAGTGCCGTACAGTGCTCATCAGTGCCCTACAGTGCTCATTAGTGCACATCAGTGCCCTAGAGTGCTCATGAGTGCCGTACAGTGCTCATGAGTGCCGTACAGTGCTCATCAGTGCCCTACAGTGCTCATTAGTGCCATACAGTGCTTATCAGTGCCCTTCAGTGCACACAGTGCCCTACAGTGCACATCAGTGCTCATCAGTGCACATCACTCCCCTACAGTGCCCTACTGTGCATATTAGTGCCAGTACAGTACTCATCAGCACCACTACAGTGCTCATCAGTGCCACTACAGTGTCCTATTCGTGCTCATTAGTTCCACTAGAATGCCTTATTAGTGCTCATCAGTGTCCAATAGTGCACATCAGTGCCCATTATGAAAGCTCAGTAGTGCCACAGTATTAGTGGATCCTCATCAGCACCCATCAGTGCAAATGCATCAGCGCCAGCTTATCAGTGAAGCCTCAGTGTAGTGCATTAGTGCACATCAGTGCAACCTCATCACGTCTGAACGCAGCAATGCAGCCTCATTAGATCAGCCTCATCAGCACCCATCAGTGCAGCCACATCTGTCCCAGTGTCTCTATCCCAGACATCCCGGAGGATGCTGGGACTGTGACATCACAGGGGGGCGGGGTCACCATGTGACATGAGCATGTGACCCTGTCCCCTTGTCCCTATATAAGTCCCAGCACAGCGCGGCTCTGGCATTCCGGCCAGAGGGAGCGACGAGTCAACATCGGAAGAAGAAGAAGAAGGCGCCGGCGCGGAAAACGACGACCACGGCAAGAACAGAAGAGACCCCGGAAGACCCCTGAAGGCGGATCGAGACCCCCAGACGAAGGCGGCGACGACGAAGAAGGTAGCCGGACTTCTCCGCTCGGTAAAAGAGCTAGGTAAATGGCGGAGGAGTGCGGCGAGAAGACCCCCAAGACTGAAGAAGACCCCCGGAGCAGTGCAATAAAATATTTTTTCAAAAGTGTGTGTTTTTTACTTTACATTTTACACCTTAGGTGAATGGGTAGGGGTACATCGTACACCATACTCATTCACATAGGGTGGGGGGCCGGGATCTGGGGGCCCCCTTATAAAAGGGGGCTCCCAGATTCCGATAAGCCCCCCGCCCGCAGACCCCGACAACCAACGGCCAGGGTTGTCGGGAAGAGGCCCTTGTCCTCATCAACATGGGACAAGGTGCTTTGGGGTGGGGGGGCCGCATGGCCCCCCTTTCCCCAGGGCACCCCCCATGTTGAGGGCATGCGGCCTGGTATGGCTCAGGAGGGGGGGGGCGCTCGCTCGTCCCCACCCCTTTCCTGGCCTGCCGGGCTGCGTGCTCGGATAAGGGTCTGAGATGGATTTGGGGGGGACCCCCACGCCGGTTTTCGGCGTGGGGAGTCCCTTTAAATCCATGCCAGGTGAGGGAGCTAGCGCAGCGGCATTCACTGCCTACGCTAGCTACGTATACCTGAAGTCACGTGCTAAATGAACGGACTTTCCGATGAGCGGCAAGTCCGTTCATTTCAAAAGTCCGGCGGACTAGCCTACTAACGGCAGGATTGTCCGCCGGACTGCCAAGACCAGCGGATAATTTTAAAACAAAACTTAAAACCTAGTCCGCCGGACTTTTGGCGCCAAAAAGTCCGCCGACGCCCACACACGAGGGTATTATCCGCTGGACTTGAGTCCAGCGGATAATCCCGCGGGATAGTCCCTTAGTGTGTACGCGGCATAATAGGTACCGTGCTTAAGGTGACCAGGCTCATGGACATGGGAGAGTTATCAACAGCTAAGACTGAAAAGGGTCTGTGCACCTCAGTCAAGGGAATCTGTAGACGGTGTGCTAGGTCTCTATCAATGAAATTACTAGCAGCACAGAATCTATGAAGACTGAGTGGTAATAAGAAAACATGGCAGAATTAAGTTGTGCAGGAACAAATTATTTATCTTGGGGGGAACCTGACCCAGCATAGTCTAGAGAAGCTGACCCCACCCACACTCGACTCTTGGGGTTTCCGGGCTTATGAGGGCAGCTGGCAACAAAGTGGCCATGGTTGCCAAAGTATAAGCAGAGTCCCTGAGATCTTCTTCTAGCCTTTTCCCCAGAGGAAAAATGAGTAGCGCCAATTTTCCTGGGCTCCTCCTGGAGAGGGTGAGAGGACACAGGAAGGGCTGATGGAGAAGTGGCTGGCAGAGTGTGAGGGAACAAACCTCTCTGCACGCCTTTCCCATAAACGCCTGTCTATATGGATGGCTACTTGCATGGCATCTTTCAACAACTTTGGCTCAGGGTAGTGTACTAAGGAGTCCTTGATAGAGTCTTATAAGCCTAACCTGAATTGGCTTCTTAGAGCAGAGTCATACCACCCTAAAGTCAGCGGCAGAAATCAGAACAGTATTGTTCAGTGGTGCGTTTACCCTGAGGTAATGACCTAAGGTTAACTTCTGCTGAGTGGGCACAATCAGGATCATCATAGAGTAAACCCAGGGCCTTGAAAAATTCTTCAACTGACCCTCTGGCTGGGTCATCTGCGGGGAGACTAAAAGCTCAAGACTGGGGATCCCCCTGCAACCATGTAATAATCAGGTTAACCTGCTGTGCTTCTGAACCAGAAGAGTGTGGCTTAAAGCGGAGCTCCACCCTAAAGTGGAACTTCCGCTCATTGGAACCCTCCCCCCCTCCAGTGCCACAATTGGCACCTTTCAGGGGGGTGCAGATATCTGTATAATACAGGTATCTGCACCTACTTCCGGGCATAGATAGCCGCAGATTCTGCGGCTATTACGACACCGTCCTTATTGTGCAGTGTGACTCGCGCATGCGCAGTAGGGAACCGGGAAGTGAAGCCGCAAGGCTTCACTTCCTGATTCCCATACCGAAGATGGGGGGCGGCAGCACCCAAGAGCCGATCGGCTTCGGGTGCCGACGTTGCGGGCGCGCTGGACAGGTGAGTGTCCATATTTTAAGTCAGCAGCTGCAGTATTTGTAGCTGCTGACTTTAAAAAAAAAAATTTCCCCGGACTCCCTCTTTAAGCTTAAAATAAAGCATACAACTATTTTTGAAGTTGGAAAACATATGGGCCTCACCAGAAAAACAAACAGGTGGGTTAACTTTGGGCTCTGGCTCCTGTGTTACTGCTGGAGGTGTGTTTACAAGCAAAGATAGTTCCTGGACTTGGTGTGTCAGTTTGCACATTTCCTAAGCAAATAAATGGGCCTGAGTAGAGTCCAACTTCACAGAATTTTTATTTATTATTTTGTTAAAGGCTTGTGATAATGTCACGTCTACCCCAACGCAGGTGGTCAGACACTATAGCTGGCTACTGTGTTCTTGACCTATAGCCCCCTTCCCCATAAGGCAAGCAGGCCTACTGGTACTCGGTTGCCACCAGGACTTATACACAATGCTATAGTGCCTGGCCACCATGCCAGGGCAGAGGCAAACTGAGTAAACAGATACTTGCGGTTAGCAGACAGATGGTTCTATGACAGTCCAGGTAAAAGGCAGGCTGAGTTCAGGGAAAAGTCCAAAATCTGGTCCAAAGTCATACACAGGGAAATCCAACACATGTACCACTGTCAATCACAAGCATGAGACAGAGTATTTGGCTTGCTTATAACAGGTGACTGACCACATTAACCACTTGCCGACCGCCCCATGTATATGTACGTCCTCAGCATGGCTCGTACAGGCAAAAGGACGTATATTTGCGTACTTGCCTTCTGGTGGGTGGGGGGTCCCATCGGACCCCCCCCCCCGGCCGGCAGGGACGGTCGACTTCACTTCAGGAGCGTTCCGAGATGAGGGGGCGGCCAGTGACTTCTGGCCACCCCCTCGCGATCGCTCCTGGCGAATCAGATGCTTCCCCTTCCTGTGTAATTGTAAACACAGGCAGGCGGAAGTGATGTCACTCTTCTCGTGTCTGTCTTTCTGACCGGGACGCCGAGGAGACAAGACATCAAGGTTAGTGCACCAACAGTACACTGACACCAGGACACATAGGTACATATTTCACCCCCCTGTCACCCCCAGATCACCCCCCAGATCACCCCCTGCCCCCCCAGTCACAGTGTCACTGATTGCAGTGATCATTTATTTACTGATCACTGTATTTAGTGTCAGTTGTGACTGTAATAACTGTCAGGGCAGTTAGTTTTAGGCCCCTTTAGGTCCAAGGTAGCCACTACCCCCCCCCCTAATAAAGGTTTAACCCCTTGATTGCCCCCCAGGTAACCCTTTCACCCCCTTTTGCCAGTGTCACTAAGCAATCGTTTTTCTGATCGCTGCATTAGTGTCACTGGTCCCGCTAGGTAGCCAGTTTTTTTTTTAGGTTAACCGCCAGGTTTATATAGGTTCATAAATAGGTTTATAGGTTAGGTACCCCCATATTACAACCTAAATAAAGGTTTTAACCCCTTGATTGCCCCTAGAGTTAACTCTTTCACCAGTGATCACCGTATAAGTGTCACTGGTGACGCTGGTTAGCCAGTTAGTTATTTAGTTATTTAGGTTCCCCGTCAGGTTTTTATATAGCGTCAGGTACCCCCATATATTACCTAATAAAGGTTTTAACCCCCCGATTGCCCCTAGTTAACCCTTTCACCAGTGATCACCGTATAACTGTTACGGGTGACGCTGGTTAGTTAGTTTGTTTTTTATACTGTCAGGGCACCCGCCATTTATTACCCAATAACGGTTTAACCCCCTGATCGCCCGGCGGGTGATATCAATTAGGTTTTAGGGTCAAATAAGGTCTGCGTCGCCCCAGGTTAGTGCCAGTACCGCAAACACCCACGCGCAAAGCATACACCTTCCTTAGTGGTATAGTATCTGAACAGATCAATATCTGATCTGATCAGATCTATACTAGCGTCCCAGCAGTTTAGGGTTCCAAAAAACGCATTGTTAGCGGGATCAGCCCAGATACCTGCTAGCACCTGCGTTTTCCCCCTCCGCCCAGCCCAGCCCAGCCCACCCAAGTGCAGTATCGATCGATCACTGTCACTTACAAAACACTAAGCACACATAACTGCAGCGTTCGCAGAGTCAGGCCTGATACCTGCGATCGCTAACAGTTTTTTTGGTAGCGTTTTGATTCAGTCGCTAACAGTCAGGAGCTTTTTTACCTGTGAATCTCACTAGTGTACTACTAAATGGCAAATCGAAAGTACACTAGTGAACAGGCCTACTTGTTTCTGAGTATGTCAGATAGTGAAGAGGAGGTCACTCATCTGTCAGAATCAGGCTCAGAATACGATCCAGTACGATCCAGTAGACGACAGCGGCTCCATGACAGATAGCTCTGGCGACAGATGTGTGGTCCCTGCTAAGGTCAGGCGTACCCGATTCCGATCTTCTGCTGTTGTTGAGGTGCAGGAACCGCAGGTCTTTCGTATGGAGCAGAGAAGTACTAGCGCTGCTATTCCTTCTGGTGAACTGGCAAGCACCAGCGGCCTAGTACACCCTGGACGTACATCCAGCACTGCAGTAACACTTGGTGACGTGGCGAGTCCCATAAGTGCAGTTCAAGCTGGCGAGGTGGCAAGCACAAGTAGTGTCCCGCTGCCACCAAGAAGAAGACAAAGGCAGGCCCGTCGATCACATAGTGTCCTTCCTGCAGAATTCGCCAATCCTAATTGGGTGCCCACCACTTCTGCAGAACCCGTACTTTCCCCATTCACTGGCCAACCCGGTATTCAGGTGGAAACAGCTGATTTTAAGCCATCCGATTTTTTATTGCTGTTTTTCACGGAAGATCTCTATAGATCTATTGTGGACCAAAGTAATATATATGCTGGTCAACACATCGCCGCTAATCCCCAGTTGCCTTCCCTTGCCAGAGATTGGAAACCAATTACGGTTTCCGAATTTAAGTCCTTTCTGGGCCTTTCCCTCAACATGGGCATGCATAAATTTCCGACTCTGAGGACTTATTGGTCCACCTCACCAGTCCACCATATGCCCGTGTTCTCTCGCTCCATGTCCAGGGTACGATACGAACAGATCTTGCGGTTCATGCACTTCAGTGACAATCAACTCTGTCGTCCTCGTGGAGACCCTGAATTTGATCGGCTCTACAAAATTTGGCCCCTCATAAACCACTTCAACCAACGTTTTGCAGCCTTGTTTACTCCCAATCAAGTTGTCTGCGTTGACGAGTCCCTGATTAAGTTTTCTGCCCACTTGTCTTTCAAACAGTACCTTCCCAGCAAGCGTGCCAGATACGCGGTCAAGCTCTACAAGCTCTGTGACAGGGCAGTGGACGTGGAGCTTTTCGGTTTATGAGGGAAAAGATAGTTACGTAGAGCCGGAGAACTGTCCAGATTACATAGGGAGCGCTGGCAAGATAGTGTGGAACTTGGTGTCACCCTTATTCGGAAAGGGGTACCACTTGTACGTGGACAATTATTACACGAGCGTACCACTGTTTAGTCACTTGTTTGATCAGCAGATTGGAGCATGTGGCACCGTGCGACCTAATCGCCGGGGCTTTCCCCAGCGGCTTGTAGAGTACCCTCTTAGGCTGGGGGAGAGAGCCTGCTTCAAGTGTAATAATTTGCTCGCTGTGAAGTGGAGGGATAATAAGAATGTTTTCGTTCTTACCTCCCTTCATGCAGACACGACAGTCCAAATTCGTACGGCGGCTGGTGTTGTGACGAAACCCCTCTGTGTCCACGAGTATAACCAAAATATGGGAGGGGTGGACCTCAATGACCAGTTGTTGGCGCCGTATCTAGTTGCCCGTAAGGCTAGACGCTGGTACAAAAAAGTGTCTATTTATTTGTTCCAATTGGCTTTTCTGAATGCTCATGTGCTATACGGAGCTTCAGGCGGGACTTTACCCTTCCTTGAATTCCAGGAAGAGGTTCTCACAGACCTTCTGTTTCCAGACAGTTCTGCACCTCACCATTCCCAACCAAATGCAGTAAGCCGGCTGTATGAGAGGCATTATTCTTATGCCCTCCCGAGTACCCCTACCAATCGAATCAAAAAAAATGTCGTGTCGGTACCAAGTGCGGATTTAGGCGTGACACCCGTTATTATTTTCCACGCTGTCCTGACAATCCTGGTCTCTGCATTGGTGAATATTTTGAACGCTACCACTCACTAGTGAAGTATTAGCGTAGGGTACAGCATTTCACAGGCTAGGATACACTTTCACAGGGTCTCAAGAATGCCATCGCATTTTGAGACCCGACCGTTAAAATTATAGTTACAGGGTCTCAAGAATGCCATCGCATTTTGAGACCCAACCGTTACAGTTAAAGTTATAGTTTAAAAAAAAAAGTGTAAAAAAATAAATAAAAAAAGTACAAAAAAATAAAAACTCAAAAAAATATAAAATAAAAATAAATAAATAAATAGTTGTCGTTTTATTGTTCTCTCTCTCTATTGTTGCTCTTTTTTACGCCATTCTATTCTGCAATGTTTTATTATGTTTTATCATGCTTTTCAGGTATGTAATTTTGTTTACTGTGTTTTATTGTTAACCATTTTTTTGTTTTCAGGTGCGCCATTCAGTTGCAGCGCGGATTTATTTATCTTGACAGCAACAGCGTTTGCTCTCACGATACATAAAGCCGCTACTTCAACGCTGTAGGAGGTGATTTCACCACCACAGTTAAAAAAAAGAGCATATATGCCGAAGCATGGGGGCAGCAGGGGCGGGGGAGCGATTTGCTCCTAATGCCACGTACATACGGTCAAAATTCCGACGGAGGCTTGCCCGTGGAAAAGTCCGACCATGTGTACGTGGCATAACTTTTTTGCGGGAGGATGCCCCCATGCTTCGGCATATATATATTTTAGGCACCGGTTGCGTTAAAAAATTTTTTTATTTTTTACTATGTTTTTTTTTGGTATTTGCTTTGCAGGTATGGTATGGTAAGGTCCTACTGTTATACTGTAATGTTACTTTGTTTTAATGTTAACCATAATTTGCTTAGCAGGTACGCCATTCAGTTGCAGCACGGATTTATTTATCTTGACAGCATCAGCGTTTGCTCCCACGATACATAAAGCCGCGACTCCAACGCTGTAGGTGGTGATTTCACCACCACAGTTAAAAAAAAGAGCATATATGCCGAAGCATGGGGGCAGCAGGGGCGGAGGAGCGATTTGCTCCTAATGCCACGTACATACGGTCGAAATTCCGACGGAGGCTTGCCCGTGGAAAAGTTCGACCATGTGTACGTGGCATAACTTTTTTGCGGGAGGATGTGTAAAAAAAAATGTATTTTTTCCACAAAAAATGCGTTTGAAAAATCGCTGCGCAAATACTGTGTGGAAAAAAAAAATGCAACACCCACCATTTTAATCTGTAGGGTCTTTGCTTTAACAATATATATAGTGTTTGGGGGTTCAACGTCATTTTCTTGCAAAAAAAAATATGTTTTCATGTAAACAAAAAAGTGTCAGAAAGGGATTTGTCTTCAAGTGGTTAGAAGAGTGGGTGATGTGTGACATAAGCTTCTAAATGTTGTGCATAAAATGCCAGGACAGTTCAAACCCCCCCCCCCCTCCCAAATGACTCCATTTTGGAAAGTAGACACCCCAAGCTATTTTTTTTTTTTGTCCCAAGAGATTGAATAATAAAAAAAAAAAAAAAAAGTTTTTTTTACAAAAAGTTGTCACTAAATGATATATTGCTCAAACATGTCATGGGCATATGTGGAAATACACCCCAAAATACATTCTGTTGCTTCTCCTGAGTACGGGGATACCACATGTGTGGGACTTTTTGGGAGCCTAGCTGCGTACGGGACCCCAAAAACCAAACACCGCCTTCAGGCTTTCTAAGGGTGTAATTTTTTTATTTCACTCCTCACTGCCAATCACAGTTTCGGAGGCCATGGAATGCCCAGATGGCACAAACCACCCCCAAATGACCCCATTTTGGAAAGTAGACACCCCAAACTATTTTCTGAGAGGTATGGTATTTTGCAGATCTCGCTTTTTGTCACAAAGTTTTGAAAATTAAAAAAAGAAAAAAAAAATGTTTTTTCTTTACTTTCTTCATTTTCAAAAACACATGATAGCTGTAAAATACTCACCATGCCTCTCAACAAATAGCTTGGGGTGTCTACTTTCCAAACTTGGGTCATTTGGGGGGGTTTTGTGCTATTTTGGCATTTTATGGCCTTCGAAACTGTGATAGGTAGTGAGGAGTGAAATCAAAAATTTGCACCCTTAGAAATCCTGATGGTGGTGCTTGGGTTTCGGGGCCCCGTACGCGGCTAGGCTCCCAAAAAGTCCCACACATGTGGTATCCCTGTACTCAGGAGAAGCAGAAAAATGTATTTTGGGGTGCAATTCCACATATAACCATGGCATGTGTGAGCAATATATCAGTTAGTGACAATTTTTTGAATACATTTTTTTTTTTTTGTCTTTATTCAATCACTTGGGACTAAAAAAAAAAATATTTAATGGGCTCAACATGCCTCTCAGCAAATAGCTTGGGGTGTCTACTTTCCAAAATGTGGTCATTTGGGGGGGGGGGGGGGGGGGGTTTGTGCCATCTTGGCATTTTATGGCCTTCAAAACTGTGATAGGTAGTGATAGGTAGTGATAGGTAGTGAGGAGTGAAATCAAAAATGTATGCCCTTAGAAATCTTGAAGGCGGTGCTTGGTTTTCAGGGTCCCGTATGCGGATAGGCTCCCAAAAAGTCCCACACATGTGGTATCCCTGTACTCAGGAGAAGCAGCAGAATGTATTTTGGGGTGTAATTCCACATATGCGCATGGCATGTGTGGGCAATATATCATTTAGTGACAACTTTGGGGAAAAAAAAAAAAGTTTGTAATATTCCCGCAACTTGTGGCAAAATATAAAATATTCCATGGACTCAACATGCCTCTCAGCAAATAGCTTGGGGTGTCTACTTTCCAAAATGGGGTCATTTGGGGGGGGGGGTTTGTGCTATTTTGGCATTTTATGGCCTTCGAAACTGTGATAGGTAGTGAGGAGTGAAATCAAAAATTTGCACCCTTAGAAATCCTGAAGGTGGTGCTTGGGTTTCGGGGCCCCGTGCACGGCTAGGCTCCCAAAAAGTCCCACACATGTGGTATCCCCATACTCAGGAGAAGCAGCAAAATGTATTTTGGGGTGCATCTCCACATATAACCATGGCATGTGTGAGCAATATATCATTTAGTGACAACTTTTTGAAAAACATTTTTTTTTTGTCTTTATTCAATCACTTGGGACTAAAAAAAAAAAAATATTCAATGGGCTCAACATGCCTCTCAGCAAATAGCTTGGGGTGTCTACTTTCCAAAATGGGGTCATTTGGGGGGGTTTTGTACTTCCCTGCCATTTTAGCACCTCAAGAAATGAGATAGGCAGTCATAAATTAAAAGCGGTGTAAATTCCAGAAAATGTACTCTAGTTTGTAGACGCTATAACTTTTGCGCAAACCAATAAATATACGCTTATTGGCATTTTTTTTACTAAAGACATGTGGCTGAATACATTTTGGCCCAAATGTTTGACTAAAATTGAGTTTATTAGATTTTTCTTATAACAAAAAATATAGAAAATATCATTTTTTTTTTCAAAATTTGTGGTCTTTTTCTGTTTATAGCGCAACAAATAAAAATCACAAAGGCAATCAAATACCATGAAAAGAAAGCTCTATTTGTGGGAAGAAAAGGACGCAAATTTCGTTTGGTTACAACATTGCATGACCGCGCAATTACCAGTTAAAGCAGTGCAGTGCGAAATTGAAAAAAGACCTCTGGACCTTAAGCTGACAATTGGTCCTTAAGCTGACAATTGGTCCGGGGCTGAAGTGGTTAATCACCTTGCAGGTGGACAAAGACAGGGAGAATGCAATAGCCAAAACCCTGGTACGTGTCTGGCTTGTTAGTGTCTCAATAAATTAAATAGGCCGTCAGTACATCAAGTGTGATAAATTTTCAATGATTGGCACCATAGCTTGTAGACTCTATAACTTTTTACGCAGACCAAATAATATACACTGATTTGGGTTATTTTTACCAAAGCAATGTAGCAGTATAAATGTTTGCCAAAATTTAGAAAGAAAAATTACTAATTTGCAAAATTTAATTAAATAACTAAGAAAATTGTGGATTTTTAAAAAAATGTATTGTCTTTTTTCATTTGTAGCACAAAAATTAAAAAGCCAGTGGTGATTAAATACCACAAAAGAAAGACCTATTTGAAAAAAAGGACAAACATTTCATATGGGTACAATATTGCATGACTGAGCAATGGTCATTGAAAGTGTGAGAACACTGAAAGCTGGGCAGGAAGGGGGTATAAGTGCCCAGTAGGCAAGTTGTTAACAGGCTGTCTGCAGCGGGACTGGAAAGTGCACTTGTGTCTTCTGCCCGCACCTAAAACGACAAAGCCTCATGCGCAGGGGCTGAACACCCAGTGTGCATTGGGACTAAGTCGCATGCCATCTCAGAGCCACAAGGAAGTTAATGCTGGAAAGACTTCCTCTGCTATGTGCTGGGATAGCAGGTGAGAACAACGAGCAGATAGCTACATATCACTCAGCAGCTGTCACTAATTGTGAGTCCTGCTCTGATTGAAGCCTAAATAGAAGAGGATCTCCACCTAGGACCTCTAACTCAACATATATTATTTTTATTGGCCTGGGGTGCAGATGCCTCATTGATTGAAGCTGTCTTCTGTGGCATCTTAAAGCAGAGTTCCACCCAAAAGGGGAACTTCCGCTCATTTGTCTCCTCCCCCATCTTCGATGCAACATTTAGTACCTTTTGGGAGGGAGGGGGGAGCGGATAGCTGTCTTTTAAAGGTATCCTCTCCCTACTTCCAGGAGACCGGGCCTTGGCAAATTACGTCAGCGGCTTGGCTCCCTCATCCTCCCTCCTCCTTCCCCTGCTGCCGGGCCAGTAGGAGAGGGCAGTGGTGCCTCACGTATGCGCAGTAGGGACCAGGCGTGAAGCCGTAATGCTGCACTGCCGGGTTCCCTTACCTGCAATAGCAGTGACAGCAGCACCCGACAGCTGATGGAAACATCAGCTTCAGTGCCGACATCGCTGGACTCTAGGACAGGTAAGTGTCCTATTATTAAAAGTCAGCAGCTACAGTATGTGTAACTGTTGGCTTTTAATTTTTGCGGGAGTGAGCAGACCTCCTCTTTAACTTCCTTAGCGGTAATCCGAGTGTGGCTCGGAGTGGATTTTCAGTACCAAAAGCAGTAACACCGAGCCGCACTCAGGGTCGTATCGCAGGATCCAGGCAAGTTACTTACCTTGTCCTCAGGATCCTGCGATGTCTCTCCGCTGTGTGTGCGAGCTGTCCTCCGCCGTATCTATCACAGTGCCGAGCTCCATTCCCTGCGAGCGTTGCAACGCACGGGGATGGAGCACGGCGCCAAATTCAAAAAGTTGAAAACACATTACACATACAGTACACTGTAATCTTACAGATTACATTACTGTATCACATTATTTCACATCCCTTTTGTCCCTAGTGGTTTGTCCAATGCCCTGCATGCAGTTTTAGATTATATATACTATTCTTTCTGCCTGGAAACTGGAGATTGTCCATAGCAACCAAAACCGTCCCTTTACATCAAAAGTGGTTTTAGACCAGCTAGAAAACAGCGATAATAAATTAGAATCACTTGCAGAACTGAGTGATAATGATTCGTGGGGAAATTCGTCATCAAACACTGAAAGTAATGACAGCGACAATTCTGCAACTGAGCAAATTTCAGTGTTTTTGATTTGATTACATTATTGAATAATTTTTATTATTATTATTATATTACTTGTTATAATTATTTATAGTTATTTATTATATTATAATTTATGATTTCGTGTTTCAAACTTTATCATACCCAGGCTGTCTACTAGACTCTTGTTTGGACAGATTTAAGTGTGTTATTCCTAAGAATTACAGGCCTACAATATAAAATGCCAAATTTCCATGCAAAACATTCTACCTCTTTGAGCATGAAAAAAATCTGACATAATCATATCGCTAGAGAGGTTAAGGATATGGTGACAAAAACTTGTACCTTGGATCCCAAATACAGGAAATCCCTGAAAACTATTGTGCTGAGGCCAGCAGGGGCGTAACTATAGGGGGTGCAGCAGTGGCGAGCGCAACCGGGCCCTGTGCTGCAAGGGGCCCATGCTGCCCCCTCTACATATGGCCGGTGGCAGCATAGGCGGGTAGGCACCGGGCGCACGGGTGGCTGGAGGTGACTAGCAGAGCTCCATGCTCGACTACCGCACTGACTGCTCTTTAGTTGTGCATTCCCCACACAACCTGTGTCCTCTGCCGCTCCTCTGGGTCCCCCTCTCCAGCTCCATGCAGTGCTGCTCAGTCTGATGTTTGTCCTCCCCAGTCCAGCCCCCTGAGTCCGGCTCATACTGCAGCCGGCTCCCCAAAGGACACCGCAGGCTTGTCTGCCAGCACCCCCCCCCCCTCCTCCCCGTCATACACAGATGTTGACAGGTCTTTCTGGGAGATCTGTTCTGGGGACAGGGACCCCTTCTCACCTGGGGACAGGGACCCCATCTCCCCTAGGAACAGGACCCACTTCTTTGTCCCTCATTTTGGTCTGATTTATATAGTTGTACTGTATATAAAATGCACTTTTTGTCTTTAAAAAGGTGTTTTTCAGGGACCCCTTCTCACCTGGGGACCCCAACTCCCCTAGGAACAGGACCCACTTCTCCCCAGAGGACAGGGACCCCATTTCCCTTGGGGGCAGGAACCCCTTCTAAAAAATAATGAAAAAACTGCTGATACCAGTGGTGGAACTACAGGGCTCACAAAAGTCGTACCTGTGACCGAGCCCTGGAGTTCCACCACCGGACTCGGAAGGAAGGGCCTCGGCTGGGGTTCAGGGGGGCCCTTCATGGTTTCTTGCACCGGGGCCCTGAAGGTTCTAGTTACGCCACTGGAGGCCAGTTACCACTTACTGCATTACTTTCTTTCTCGGCCTTCTTCTGTAAAGGCTCCAGCAAGTGTCATTTTTGGATTTATAGTTTTCCAAGTGTCAAAGGTCCGTGTTCTACATTTACTAACACATGGGCTTGACTTTTCATTTTATTAAGTCGCACTCATACACATTGGATTTTCCAAATATAGTAATACCTCAGCTTGTGAGTAACGCGGTTTACAAGCATTCTTCTGGAATGAATTATACTCATAATCCAAGGTACCACAGCATAGCATGATGGTCTGATGTGCAAAAAAGTGTTGCAGCATTGTCCTCTGTTATATTTGGAATACCAGTTGCTTCTTATAATAAGATTTGAGTACTGTGTGCAAAGACCTAGTTGACCTTGCCATGCTTTACATTGTTTTTCTCTAACCTTTTACCAACATTATTTTTGTTCCTTGATGTTGTTATGTCACCTTATTCACTCATTCAAATGTTGTTAGAACCAAGGTATAAATATAAATGTCATCAAAACACATGTTGGCAATTATACAAAATGACTGCAATTGAAAAAGTTATTCAATGTGAAAGTGCAGTAACAAAATGCAGTTAAAATACCCACTGCTTTTTATTATCCTATAAAGCCTGTCTTTGGTTCTGCCAGTGCCCCAAATCATTTTACTTAGATGTCTGTGTTTATTTCCTGATGAATATCTGATTTATCTGCTCTGTTGAAAGTAAACCTGAACAAATCAGTCTGACCACATGAGGAACAAATGCATAAAACAGAGGACATCTTCAATAAAAAGCCTTGTCAAAACAAACAATTAAGGCAGCAATATACAGTACAGTATATGCAGCTGATGTTGTAATCATATTTTAACTTTTCCTGTAAATAGTGAGCGTTATGAGTAGGAATAAGCTCAGGCTCATTCGAACATGAGTCCAACCCTGCCTGAGCTATCCTGCCCTGTCAAAGCCGACAGCCAACCATAGGCCGTGGAGGCATTCTCCACCCTACAGCCACACATATGCAAGGGGCGAACACATACACGCGGTTTTGGAGTAGGTAATGCCTCTGCCACCTATTATTGCTTACCAACTTCCTGGGGGTATAGCTCAGGGACATTCAGACTCTTGTCCGAACACCCCTGAGGTCATTCCTGCTCATAAGTATGTATGACCTTTTGGCTCAGTCCGAACACGAGTTTGTCTCAAACCTTGGCTGTTTTGGGTGTTCGGATGAACTCCTAAACATTTACCCCTTTCGGTGGGAGCCACTCATCATGTATAATATCAGTTTTAATACTGCGATTAGCTCCTAGCTGTGAGTGGTTGTTAGAGATGCCAGAGGGTGACATCACCGGACACCCATTCACTTACATGGCCTGAAATGCCCAGGAATGTAACAAAGGAGCCTGGGATAGTTAAAAAAAAAACAAAAAACAATGTGGGGATTCTCTCACAATTCATACCAGGCCCTTCAGGGTTTGGTATGAATTATAAGTGGGATCTTATGTGAATTTTTTTTTTATACCAGTCCCTTCTGGTCTGGTATAGATATTAAGGGGGAACCCAATGCAAAAAAGCATAAGATCTCCCCCAAAAAGCTATACCCTTATCCAAGCATGCAGCTTGCCAGACCAGAAAATGGGAGATGAGAATGCGCCCCCCCAAAACACACAACATGGGGGTGCTACCTTGTCAGGGGGAACTCCCTGTCAAAGCAATGTGGCCCAGTGGTTGCGGAGGTCTCCAGGAGCTTAGTGAAATCTGGAAGACCCCTTTAACAATAATGGGCCCCCAAATAAGGGGTACATAGTACTTCCACTCATTCACCAAAAATTTCAAAGTCTAAACAAACATAGGGGCCATTTTGACAAGTCCCTTGATGTAAATCCACTGTCAATTATGCCATCAAACAATATGGATCCATGTCAATAACGATGTCCGCCGACACATTGCTGTTTCCGTCACATGTCCCGCCAGGTCCAGCAGATGACAACTGATATATATACAAGGGGCGGGGTCTCCCAGGTGGCTAGCAGGCATAGTCATGTGCATATATGGTCAATGATGTCACCCAGGTAAATACCTTCAGCCTCACTCCCAGACCTTCACTGTGCAGTCCTTCATGACGCTGGGCACCCTTTGCAAGGAAAAAAAATACCTGTTTCCTTACATTCACTGAATGTGTCCTGCTTGTTCCTTTAAATCCTTTGGCTAGTAGCGTAATCCCCAGGATGGCTGGGGCCACCATGAATATGAGTCCAGCCACTGGAATGAATGGAGGGAGTGGCAGGCATCCCTTTTAGGAGCTGAGAATTTGCTTTGCAATGGCTGTGTGGTGTCAGGCAGGGCCACAAGGTGAACATTTTAGAGGGTGCTTCGAGATTGTCCATAATTTTAGAGGGTGCTTCGAGATTGTCCATAATTTTAGAGGGTGCTTCGAGATTGTCCATAATTTTAGAGGATGCCTCGAGATTGTCCATAATTTTAAAGGGTGCCTCGAGATTGTGCATCATTTTAAAGGGTGCCTTAACTGAAAAAAGGTTGAGAAACAATGCCCTAGACTAACTGTTCTCGAACACCTTTTTTCAGCAGCCTGTGCTGGTACTTTTGAAATTTCAGCAGGGGTGTCAAGGCCCATTAACACTTCTACAGTGTGGTGTTGAAAACGCATGTTATGTGTGTTAGCCCCTTGTAATGCCATTCATTTACAATGACACCCCAATGCACCTCTGATGCACATGCATTGCAGTGCACTTCAATGCACGGTAATGTGCCACTGTGTGTGCCCTGTCAGAAAAAATGCATGTCCAATTGTTGGTCAATTTTGGTGCATTGTTAGACGGTTCAATTGAAAAGGCTGCTTTAATGCACACATCAAGATTGACCAGCATGAAACATCACTAAGTGATCATGGCAGTCTTATCAAGAACAGCATTACATATATTTGTTTAATAGTTGATCTAGGAAATTTTTTTCATAATAGTAATACCAATATTTTTAATAATTGTGTAGACTGGCTGATGATCTACCTTTGTTATGTTATCATTTTTTTTTTTATTATTTCATTAGTAAAGCCGGCCGTAGATGGTTCGAATCTCAGCCAGCTCAGCAGGAACCAGACGTGATTCAAACCAAATATGGGGCTGAATTTTTTGGGTGCAACCAGCCGGCTGAATTTTACATGCAATTATTGCAAGTGGCTGTGATAGTTTATAGCCTAATCTAACAATACATGACAGCCAACAAACCACCAGCCACTTAAAGGGCCACCAATATCCAGGTTCTTTTTTTAGGTACCCAACCTCCACTTATCACAAGGAATTTCAGCAGAGTAATCCCATAAACAACACCGATATCTTGCAGAAAAGAACCCCAAGGAAATGTACTGCATGTAACAGCACTGCTTTCTTAAAGGAAAGAACCTTAAGTAACATACCTGCCAGTGACAGCAATACCCTCCTGCGGGAAGGAACCCCCAAGTAACAGGTTACAGAACTGCCGGTGCACTGCTATCCTGTGGAAAAGAACACCAAGTAACAGCTTTTCTTGTGACAGCACTGCTTACCTGCAGAAAGGAACCCCCTTTACAGCTTTGCCAGTGACAACTAATATTCCATTAGAATGAGCCCCTAATTATTGATGCCAAACTTTTGCTTTTCTGAGATAGAGAAAGTCTCTTGATTCCACTAGGTTGTAAACCACCTATCGCCATATAACTCAGGCAGTGAATGTCATAACTGATATTATTTATCACAAAAAGAATACATTGACATTAAAAGAAGTTTGGTGAAAACAATGTCCCAGTGTCTCCTTCTAAGCACTCTAATCTCCTAATTGGCCATTCTCCCAGTGGCAACTCCATCAGCAGTGCACTTTTGTTAGAACCGAAGACATTTAGGATAAATGAAAAAAAAAATATGTTGGAGTAGTAAAAGAAATACTATGATAATTTCCCACTGCACACCAGACACATGTAGACAATATAATCCAATTGCTACACAGCTTTCAACATCCTTACTGTGTATTGATGGGTGGACATGGTTTGAATTTACTTATAGCACCTTGTCTGGGCCTTACATTTTAATTACAAAACACATTTACTCAGCAGGAAGCCATTACCTTGAGGAGGTAAGCGTCTGCTCAACAGCTAGCTCTGCTAATTGTCAAACATCACTAATTTATTGCAGTTCAAACAGTAGCAAAATCTGCCCTGTAAATAAAGCAGGCCATAGATGATACGTTTTTCTTTCCTTCAACAATGGCTGGAAGGAAAGAAAATTGCTTGATTCCCCCAACAACAAATTCAGTGTTGATGGGGGAATGCCTCCTGCGGCACTATTGTATTCTCCAGCGAGGGGCACGGGAAGCCTTCCCAGCTGGCAGAATACAATAGTTACCGCTACCGGCTATAGCCACTGGCAGTACAACCGACATGCTGGTTGAGACTTGACTTGAGCAAGATGCAAGGAGGATTAGGTCTTCCAAATCTATGGTGGTACTACCAGGCAGCTCAATTAGCACAAATGTCCTCAATATATTCTAAGGGACCAAAACCGGACTGGATATCCATGGAGAGTCAGGCGGTACCACCCCACACAATAGATTTTTTGATTTGGTGCCCCTGGAAACAGAGACCTCCAATAATGGCCCAGACACTTTCACATTCGATGGTACTTTGCGACACACTCCATAAACAGAATTCGTTGGTTTCTTCCCTGAGACCATTGACCCATATCTTTCATAATCCAGACTTTGTTCCAGGATTGAACACAACAGCTTTCCAGTGGTGGTTGAATAAGGGCATGTTTAGAATAGGACATTTCTTAACGGCATCGGGCCCTCTCACACTGACTGACTGTATTAACAAATTGGAAATGCCAAATACTGAGAAATCTAGATTTAACCAAATTAAGACATTTTTAAACACTTTATGGACAGATAAACCCATTCCCCCAAAACCAACAGCTTATGAACAGTGGTGTGGTTCCCTTATGGATCAGAGGGGTGGTATCTCCCTGATCTATGCCTTGTTGGCAAGTAAACACAGCTTGCCTCCATATGCTCAGGCATGGGAAGCTGACTTGGGTTTGTCATGGGAGCTGAATAAATGGCACAGCCTTTTCCAGAAATCCTATAAGGGTATTCTCAACATAAACCTAATAGAGGCAAACATTAAAATTTTCACACGTTGGTATTATGTCCCCTCCAGGCTTGCTAAAATTTTTCCTGATCCCTTACCTCTTTGCTTTCGGGATTGTCAGCAGGTGGGCACTATGCACCATATTTGGTGGACTTGCCCACGTATCAGAGGCTTCTGGAACAGATTTTTCCACCTGGTACGGAAAGTTACAGGCTTTGGAATTCCACAAACCCCCACTATCGGATTACTGAACCTCGGAGTAGAAGGTGTTCCCAAACACACCACCAATCTTATTTTTTTATGCTTCTAGGAGCAAAACGTACTATTGCAAAGGCGTGGAAAGCAAACAAGGTTTCTTTGATAGTTGCCAAGCGGAAAATTACTTGGATTATGACTCAAGAACAAATCACGGCAAGATTATTAGACAGGGTGCCCAGGTTTGAAGCGACCTGGGATCCCTGGGCTCGCTATATCAAGGTTCCCCTATATCCGGGCCACTTGCCTTAACTCCCCCCAATGATAGATTCAGATAATGGGTTCCTCCCTCCGCTCCTTTCTGATAACCATATCACAGATGCACTTTCTCTTTCTCTTCTTTCTTCTTTTCTATTTCATCGATATGTCTTATATATTTGTGGTTGTATTAATATTTTGTTATATTCTTAAATTTTGTTTTTGATAAACCCTACCGAAGGGCCATGTTGGCTCCCAGTTGGGGAGATTTATTATTTCAATATTCTGTTATACTGCTGAAAAATTTTTCAATAAAAATATTGAACAAGAGACTTGACTTGAGTACAATCAGCCTGCCAATAGATGGATCAAAACTTGCTTGGCCAGTCCCTGCTGAACCGGCCAAATTTTGATCCATGTATGGCCAGCTTAAATAATAAAAATTATACTTAGGGCAATTTTCTGCCATTTTTTTTAAACATTTGTAGAAGTGTATTTCAAGCATTTTACATGTGTATTCAAGCCTCGTGTGTTTTTGTGTTAGCAAATAGAAGGCACCAGCGGGAGAAGACCAAAAAATGCCTGAAAAAACACTCAAAAATGCTTGATTGTGCTTTTACGGGCGTTTCTCTTAGAGCCCTTTCACACAGGCTTTCAGATCAGATCCACCTGTCAGTTTTTCAGGCAGACCTGATCGGACCCTCCATTCACCCCTATGGGGCGGCAGATGTCAGCGGTGACATGTCTGCTGGCACCCACTGCTATCCGATCCTGTCCGTGAAATCCAGACAGATGGTGACCCATTTTTCATCCGTCTGGCGGATCAGATCGGACCACCTGTCTGTTTTTATCCAATCTCCCCATAGAGGAGAGCGGGGCTCTGACAGGTCCGTCTCAGCATAGTGAGCGGAGACGAACCTGTCATCGGCCTGCTCAGCAGGGATCAGCGGATCGATCCCCCGCTGAGCAAGCGGAGTCCATCCATGTAAAAGGACCCTTTAAGTCTATATGATCAAAAGTACCTAAATATGCTAGAAAAAAAACCTCATGTACTTTGTTGAGCATAGAGTGTACAAGTGTGAACAGGGACAATTAGAAAGAATGGGATTCTGCATAGTCGTATGCCGCATTTGGCTGCATTTGATGGGCACAGTGGCTGCATTTGATGGCACAGTGGCTGCAATTAATGGGCACAGTGGCTGTGTTTAATGGCACAGTGGCTGCATTTGATGGGCACAGTGGCTGCGTTTGATGGCACAGTGGCTGCAATTGATGGGCACAGTGGCTGCAATTGATGGGCACAGTGGCTGCAATTGATGGGCACAGTGGCTGCGTTTGATGGGCACAGTGGCTGCATTTGATGGGCACAGTGGCTGCGTTTGATAGGCACAGTGGCTGTGTTTGATGGGCACAGTGGCTGCAATTGATGGGCACAGTAGCTACGTTTGATGGGCACAGTGGCTGTGTTTGATGGCATAGTGAGGCTGCATTTGATTTTTTTTTTCAGAATTTTTCAGTTTGTTTGCGCCCCCCCAAAAATTTTGATCACCAGTCGCCACTGCCCAAATGAATAATCTTTCTGTATACAAGAGAACATTTCCTTATGTCTGTGGGTAATATTAGAGAAGGAAGGTTGTGCCACCTGCTTCTAAAACATATAACAAAAGAATACAAGGGCATCCACACACTACCCTTTGCTTGTGTAGATTTCTGACTAACTAACCTGTCAACAGAGATCATGAGAACTTTGCAATTTAGAGGAACATGACGGTGGCAAATAAACAGTATGGAATCACAGGTGTATCTCATATTGTAGCCTAGAAATACCATCAAGGTTCTCTCCCGGGTTACATGTATTATTTACACTAATGCCCTGTACACGATCGGATTTTCCGACAACAAAACCGAAGAATGTTGGCTCAAACTTGTCTTGCATACACATGGTCACACAAATGTTGTCGGAAATTCCGAACGTCAAGAACCCGGTGACGTACAAAATGTACGACAAGCCGAGAAAAATTAAGTTCAATAGCCAGTGCGGCTATTCTGCTTGATTCCGAGCACGCGTGGACTTTTGTGCGTCGGAATTGTGTACACACGCTCGAAATTTCCGACAAAAAGTTTTGTTGTCGGAAAATTTGAGAACCTGCTCTCAAACATTTGTTGGTGGAAATTCCGACAACAATGTTCCACGGTTGGACTTTCCAACAACAAGCTCACATCCAACATTTGTACAGGGTATTACAGAGGCCTAACCCTAGAAAATTCTGCTCACAATCCAACAAAATGTGTATTCCTTATTCTCTGTGCTATGCACTATTATTATGATTACATTATGAAGGCATCATAAAATCAGAATATAAGATGGACTACATTCGTTATATTGGACTCTTGTCCTTATATAGTGGGGGTAATTTACAAATCATAGGTATTATAAACTGTTTATATAGCAAATACATCACTCAAGATTATAGAGGACCCAACCCCTTTGAAGGACCACATTTTTAACAAACTCCCATCCATATTGTGCTAAGATATACTTTGGAACTAAAAAGCTTTATATACTTCTCCAATATCTCAACTATTCCAGGATTGGTTTAACTGTCTATAAGTATTATAACCCAGCAGGTTGAATGAAAAAAAACTGACAGCTCCGGTCAGAGCCACTGTACTAATGATCCAACGTTAGTACAGCAATCTTTCACACTGAGCTGTTGTGTTCTGATGGGGGGGATGGCCCCTCTTCTGAAACACTTTGGTCAGCGCTCTCAGCCAATGGCTGAGAGCACCTATTGAGAGCAGCTTTTGTCTGATCGGCTGATATACACAAAGGCTGTCACAGTTTTTTATTGAACTGGCTGATGTCTTCCAGCATTCTGCCTGTGTGTACGAGGCTTTATACATACAGTCATCAGTCAGGTACAGCCACCAATTGGCTGGTTCTGGATTACTTATGTAGCCAATTAATAGCGTTGGATAAAGACGCTTCCTGGATAATGTCAGCACACACAGCACCCAGCCACAAATACAGCTGGGGCCCTTAGTGCAAACAAGCCTGCAGTCAGTGCCACCTATCAGTTCTACATATCAGTGCCACCTACCTATCAGTGCCCATCAGTCAGTGGCACCTACCAGTGCTCATCCATGCCACCTATCAGTGCTAGCCAGTGCTGCATATCAGTGCCCATCGGTCAGTGCCACATATCAATGCTCATCAGTGCTGCATATCAGTGCCCATCGGTCAGTACCACCTATTAGTGCTCATCAGTGCTGCATATCAGTGCCCATCAGTCAGTGCTGCATATCAGTGCCACCTATCAGTGCTGCATATCAGTGCCCATCAGTCAGTGCCACCTATCAGTGCTCATTAGTGCTGCTGCATATTAGGGCCTCCTCATCAGTGCCACTGCCACCCCATCAGTGCTCTTCAGTGCTGCCTCATCAGTGCCACCTAATCCTTTCAGTGCCCATCAGTGCTGCATATTATTGCCCCCTCATCAGTGCCCTTCAATGTCGCCTCATCGGTGCCCTATCAGTACAGCCTCATAAGCGCACATCAGTGAAGGAGAAAAAGTACTTATTTAAAAAAAAATATTTGGGTACAGTGGCATGACTGCGCAGTGCGCAATTGTCATTCAAAGTGTGACAGCGCTGAAAGCTGAAAATGTATGCGGGAGGAAGGGGTGAAAGTGCCCTGTATTGAAGTAGCAGTGGACAGACACTTTGCACTTGTAATGTTTTATTTGCGGTTTTTATTCCCCCCAGGTCGAGCAAATTATCAGAGCCTTTCAGTGCACACTGCAGATAAACCAGCAGAATGTCAGCGGTGTGGAAGTATTTTAAAATTAACGAGGACAGCCCACGGATTGCAGACTGCAAACTTTGTTCTGCAAAATTATCTAGAGGAGGTACAAAAGTCAGTTCTTCTAATACCAGTAATCTGATAAAGCATTTGAAATTAAAACCTAAACGTGTGCATGGAGAATTTACCACTATCGCAAGTAGCACTCAGCAGCCAACTCTGCAGCAAACTTTAGCCAGAAGAGAAAAGCTGTCAAGAGACAACCCCAGAGATGTAAAAATAACAGAGGCCCTCACCCAATTTATTATTCTGGATGATCAACCTCTTTCAATTGTTGATAACATGGGTTTTCGTCGATTTCTTAATGTGTTGAGCTGAAGTATGACATTCCCAGTCGCCGCTACATAACAGACGCCATCTTACCGCAGATCCGCGGCGTGGTTAAAAAGCACATTACCATCATGCTGCAAGAGAACCTAAAAGTAATTAGCTTCACCACTGACATCTGGAGCAATAGTGTGAGTCCACTGTCTCATCAGCTTAACCGTGCAGTGGATAGATGGAAAATTCTCTCTGCATCATGTCATGCTCCACGCTACGAAATTTGAAGGCTCCCACACCGGTCAAGCAATAGCAAACATTCTTGAGGTAATGCTTCAGACTTGGGCAATTCCCAAAAGTTCTGTTCATGTTGTGGTCCGGGACAATGCCAAAAACATGATAAAAGGTATGGAAGATGATGGACTTCTCAGTACTTCATGTGTGGCATATTCACTGCAGCTGGATGTCTCAGAGGGACTGTTATCACAGCGCAGCATTGCAGATGCTGTGGGAGTCGGGCGCAGAATAATTGACCACTTCAAACATTCTAATATGACATACTCTCGGCTGCAGAACATCCAGATACAGCTTGGTTAGCCAGTAAGAAGACTCCAACAAGACATGTAGACTCGTTGGAACAGCACATTTTACATGCTGAAGTCTCTGATTGAGCAGAAACTGTCCCTTGGAGTGTGTTTCTGAAAATGAGCTCCCAGCCACCATTACTGCAAACCAGTGGAATCTGATGGAGAAGATGATCAATATCTTGGCTCCCTTTGAAGAGATGACTCGCCAAGTGAGTTGTTCAGATGCGTTTGCCTCTGATGTAATTCCTGTAGTCACAGTGCTACAGAAGGTTTTATCAAAAGTGGATGAGGAGGACACAATGAAGAGCACTTTACTTGCTGCTTTGCAGAAGCGCTTCTCTGGTACTGAGCGAAACCCACTTTACTGTATTGCAATTTTGCTCGATCCAAGGTAATGATAATTTTTCTGATTTTCAATTAACTATAAAAAATAAGCTTTAAATTTGAAATAAATAATAATAATAAAATATTATTAAATGTTGTTTAACATTTAAAATGTAAGAAACTAGAGTAATTCATTTTATTTTAGTTATTTATTGAGTTATTGGTGTACTCTGACTCTTTTTTTCCTAATTCACAGAAAGAATATGCTGCATTCATTCATTGTTGTTTTATTTTTAATTCTAGGTATAAAGATCGCTTTATCTGTAATGCAGACAATTCCAGGGAGGCGAAAGAAATACTGGAACTGCAAAACATTTCTGAAGAGGCAATTGTATCTGAGGAGGAGCATGAAGAACCAGGTGCCAAAAGGCCTCATCATGACCAGCTAGGTACCAGTCTGGACAGTGTCATTGCAGAAATGGCTGGTGAATGTTTAGCTACACCTGAGAGCAGTGCTCCAAAAGCTGCTACTATACAGCTGGAAGCTTACCCGGCAGAGATCTCTCTACCTCGTTCAGAGAAACCCCGGAAGTACTGGGCAGTTAATAAACTTCATAGTTTAACATATAACTGAATCTAAGGTAATAAATCTAACATATATTTGTTTCAAGTTATATACGACAACTTATTGTACGACGCACAATGTCCACATTGTTATCTTTTTGTTCAAGTAATATAAAAATAAAAATCTATTGATGCAAATAAAATAAACTGAATTTCCAACTCTGGCTAAAATGGTCCAAAATATCTTTCTGCCCCATGCAGTAGTTTGGAAAGTGAAAGGCTGTTCAGCTTAGCATCTAATGTCCTTACTGATAGCAGAAACAGGCTTATGGCTGAACATGCAGAGATGCTTCTGTTCCTTAAAAAGAACTTGCCACTAAGGGCTCTTTCACACGGGGCGGATCAGTGCAGATCCGCCCCGTGGATAGCCGCTTGCTCAGCGGGGATCGCCGGAGCTATCTCCGCTGAGCAGAAGATGACAGGTCCGTCTCTGCACTCCGTGCAGGGACGGACCTGTCAGAGCGCCGCTCTCCCCTATGGGGGATCGGGTGATGACGGACCGTAGAGTCCGTCGTCACCCGATCCGCTCTGCAGACGGATGAAAAAATAGGGTTTTCCTCTGTCTGCAGAAACGGAGCAGAGCAGGCACGGACGAAAGCGGGTGTCAGCGGATGCTCATCCGCTGACACCCGCTATCCCATAGGGATACCTGTATGTCCGTTTTTCATCCAAAAACGGAAGGATGAAAAAAGGACATACGGTCCGTCCGTGTGAAAGAGCCCTTACTTTTAAAAAAATAATCATTCTAATTGCTAGATTGCCTGTTAATCTAGCCCACAGGTGTCAAACACATCCGGCCCTCCAGGCCATTTCATGTGGCCCTCGCATCTCCCCTGCAGCTGCAGGAGAGCTCCAGCTCTCCTCTGGTCCTCCTTCAGACCCCTACTTTCTGCTTTCAAGCAATGCATTCAGCTTCTTCCCAGCAGCAGCATAAGGAAAGGGGGTGCACTGTGATGTTAGGGAGAGTAGGGGACTCTACTTCTGATGGTGGGGTGGCTCTTGACATCTAATGTAAGGAAAGGGGATGCGCTGGACATCTAATCTTACAGATACAACCCGCCCTTTTGAGGACAATCGTAATGTTGATGTGGCCCATGATGAAATTGAATTTGACACCCCTGATCTAGCCCATACTGTTGTTCCCCATGATTAATCACCTGCCGACCAGCCACCGTCATTATACTGCGGTAGATCGGCACGATCCCTGCATAGGTGTACGCCGGTACCTTTAAGGGCGCTAGCGGGATCCGATGCGGGTGCATTTTTATAGCACTGATCAATGTAATAATGTCACTGGTCCCCAAAAAGTGTCATTTGGGATCAGATGTATCCACTGCAATGTCGCAATCCTGCTAAAAATCCCATTTGAAAACCAGAATTAACAACATCAATCTGATGGAAAAGATATTTCATACACTTCAGAACACCATTCATGTATATAATAAAAAATGGGATCCTTGGTTTCAACATTCCTTATCATTTTTTAATCCAACCTGAGAATGTCTACACATAAAGCATCAGTCTATCCTTTATAATGTACTATAGCCCATAATCAAAACTTTTGTACCACAACTAGGAATTCTTACCTAATTATTTGTATCTTACAATGTTACATATGTAAAACTTATTATTACTGTTAAAGTTTCGACATATTTTTGTACTCTTTTTGTACCACTTTTTGCACCCAATAAAATAGTTTGTAAACAAAAAATCCCATAGATTGTAGACGCAATAACTTTTGCACAAACCAATCAATATATGCCTACTGCGATTTTTTTTTTTTTTTTTAGCAAAAATAGGTAGAAGAATATATATCGGTCTAAACCAGGGGTGCCCAACCAGTGGGCCGGGGGCCACATGTGGCCCGCGGAGCCCTCTGAAGTGGCCGGCGACCTCCTTCTGTGGGATGGCGGATTGGCAAGCCCAGATTATGGGTTGATGACCCGCCATCCCAGAGCATCTGTGTTGTTAATGAAGCTGGAAAAGCAAGCGGCTGTGGAGCAGAGCTGTGTAAGCCAATGCTTCCTATATAGCTCCGTCTCCTGCCACAGGCGGAGTGATACCAAACACACTCTGCCTGGGACAGCAACAGCAGGCGATACCTGAATGGAAGACTGTTATTAAAGGTCAGTTTATTACTAAAATTGCAGTGTATGTATGGACATATCTGTGCAGTGGTTACTGGGCTGCTTTCAAACTGATCCGCAGGTGCAGTGCACCTTCAGGTTACCTGCACTGAGGCATAGACTTCTGTTATTACCTGCGGGTTTGGTGTGCTTTCAGAAAGTGCACCACACCTGCAGGATATAATAGAAGTCTATGGCAAAGTGTAGCTAACCCGCAGGAAAGACACAGGTGCACTGTGCTGCATAGTGTGAAAGGCCCCTTTCACACAATTAGTCCGACCCAATTGGACCCTCCATTCACCTCTATGAAACGGCAGATGTAATTAGATTTGTGTCCATTTACACCCACCTACTTCCAATCTGATTTGCTAAAAAAAAAAAAAACAGAAGGGGATCAGACCCCTTCCGTCTGGGCAGATCAGATCAGAGGACCCATAGAGTAGAGTGGGCTGCGTCCGTGTCCGCTCTGCACGGACCTGTCATCCGCCTGCTCTGCTCATTGTGGCCCGCAACCGGTTACCAAGTCGCTTAAGTGGCCCTCGCTCTTCAAAAGGTTGAGCACCCCTGGTCTAAACTGATGAAAAAAAAATTTTTGGTACATTTTTTTATAGCAAAAATTAAAAAAAAATTATTTTTTTCAAAATTGTCGTTGTTTTTTTATAGCGAATGGCCGCAAAAAATAGAAACCGCAGAGGTGATCAAATACCACCAAAAGAAAGCTCTATTTGTGGGAAAAAAGGACATCAATTTTGTTTGGGTACAGCGTCGCACAACCACGCAATTGTCAGTTAAAGCGACGCGGTGCCGTACCGCTAAAAATGGCCTGGTCATTAAGTGGGAAAAATCTTCTGGTATGTAAGTGGTTAAACAATGCGCTGTTTATATTTTTAACTGTGATTTTACATTTGTTATTTATTGTTGTTGTTTTTATTAATATATTTTATTCTTGTAAAATATATATTTTTATTTATTAACGTGTTCTGTGAAAATTCTTTGAGCTTTTTTACAAGTTTGCGACAAGCAAATAAAACCGTTTTATTATTTTATAATCTCTTGAGTTACAGTTCTTATAATATAATCATAATTATAAAGAATATATTATTAGTCTGTATTGTGCTTTGAAACTGTCACATGATATTAACAAAAAGTATTGGTAATCGGTATCGCAGAGTAAAAAAGTGGTATCGGTGCAACCCTATTTTCCACAGTTTGTGATGAATTGGGGAGCCATGTCATCTGCTGGTGTTGGTCCACTGTGTTTTTATCAAGTCAGCAAAGCCCTCTACCAGGAAAACTACTAAAGCATTTCATGTTTCCCTCTGCTGACCAGCTTAATTGAGATGCTGATTTCATTTTCTAGCAGGGCTTGGCACCTGCCCACACTGCCAAAAGTACCAATACCTGGTTTAATGATCATGGTATCACCAACTATTTACCAATGTCATGCTGAACAGTGAGCATATCTTGTTATTATTTCTAAGCCCACTATTTAAAGCATTGCAGCTATGTTTTTGAATTAATGTTTTTCACTATATGTGCTTTAATGAGCTAAACTTCCCATGTAAAGAAGTGGTAAGACCCTGTTAATAGTTTTGAAACAACATAGAATCAGCTAAAAAAGTAGAGTATAATCCTGAATTTACTGTAATGTCTGATACACACTACAGTTTTGTTTCGTGCAACCCGACAGCTCCGGTCGGGAGCCGATTTACTAATAACCATGCAAGGTTAGTCCATTGATCTCCCCCGCTGAGTTGTTGTGTTCTGACAGGGGGGACGACCCCCGCCCCCGCTGCCAGAACACTGCGATCAGAACTCTCTGCTATTGGCTGAGAGTGCTGATCGGGAGTCGGACGGCTGCTGGTTTTCCAGCATGCACTTCCGACAGTCCAATGTCTGTCGGGCAGACTTACACACGGGCAGAATGTCGGCACGTATTTTTTGTATTTTTTGTACCGGCAAATGTCTCCTGACATTCTGCCCTTGTGTACGAGGCTTAAGTTGGGCTTGGTAATTAATCAAAGGACCATTAATTATGCTGCTATATGAAAATGTTATTAAAACAATTCCGCTGATATATATTTCAAATCAGAAAGTCGGACACATTTTGGAAACACTTTCTTTCCCAGCTGTTAAATAATGAGGTACTAATAAATAATCCTTGTGCTTATTTTTTTTTGTGTTAAATTCAATGGATGAAGCCTTATGATGTAAATACGTAAATGGCATTGTCAATTATATTAACTTCCCTAATCCATATTGGCAAACAGAGTGAATGTTCTGGGCAAAGGTGTTACTTTTTCTTGGCTTCCAATAGGCTTAGGCTGAATAGACCTTTGAATATGCATAAGCCATTCAGACCAAGCCAATAAAAAGCTGTCCTCATTGAACACTGTCAGTAGCACAGTGCACACACATACAGGGATACAATGTCTGTCTCTTGCTATTGTACTCTGATAGTGCTACTTATACCTGGAGAAGCTAACTACCTTGCAAAGAGCTATCCTAGGGATCAGCTAGCCAGTCTACAAGAATTTGGCAATAGGACAGAAGATACAGCGAGCAAGAGTGCAGTCCCTCTTGAACTACCCAACTTTATGATGAGCCTCTACCAAAACTTTCATCGCTTAGAGACCAGAGAGGGTACAGAGCTAAGAGCCACACCACAACAAAGGTCTCCATCTGGTCCACAGGCTGATATTATCAGAAGTCTATCTGCTAAAGGTAAGATAACCAATTCTTCTTATAATAGCAGTTTTCAAAAAAATAAAATAAAAAATGTCATATAGTATTAGCTCTACACTGACCAGATATTTTCAGGTTATATGAATAATAATTCTAGTAGTTCTAGGGTAATTCTAAGGTATATAAATACAGTGTAAATTAGCACACCATCTACAGTATGGTATATATCATAAGCAAACTAAAACTAAATATCAGTATTTTAAATATAATATTCTATTATATATCATCATTCCAAACCAGAAGACAGCCAGTGCATTACTTGAATTAGTCACAGCTTGCAAATATCAGGGAATGTATTACAAAAGTAACGCTACCATTTTATAAGCAGATATTGGAGTTGATTTACTAAAGGCAAATAAGCTGTTAGCTTTGCAAAGGTATTTTCTCTTGTAGCTCGGTGAATGTGGCGAAGATTCACTTTGAAATTTTTTTTCAATTAAGTGCAAGGCAAAATAAAAACAGTATTTTTCTGTGCATGATTGGATGATTGAAACCAGGAGGATTGAAGGAATTATTCTCTTGCAAAATGAACAGCCTATTTGCCTTTAGTAAATCAATCCCATTGCTGGCTACTATGGACATGATTCCAACCACTCTGCACTGGTACCCAAAAAGGCAATGATTAATGTTTAGTTCCCCAACCATGTGGAAAATTAGGTAATTCAAATTGGCCCGATGTGTTTTTCTAGCATGCTGGAAAATATCTTTGATTAACTTTTGGTTGTGTCATCTCCCATCTTTACTGAGTTGCATCAATAGAAAAATGTGTTCTGCATATAATCAACCTTATACTATGGAGCTGGACTTAGACATTAGAAGGAACTCAGATATGGCAGTAGTTATTGAACAATAATTGCCTCAAACAAGTGTTGCATCCATGTTTGTATTTTACAAGCATAATGCAGGGATTGCACATTTACCCCTTGCACCAGTCTTAGCATTGATAAAACAGTTTCTATTAGACAAAAAAAATCCTATCCAGCTGAGTGACCGTTCCCTTGAGGTAAGCTGGATAGGACACAGGTATTACGATTGTTACAGATCCTTTGAAAATAATCTGGATTGGGTAATGAATATCTATGAGCACTTAAGCAGTTAAGCAGAACTAACTAATTAATTTGGAGTAATTGAGTGAGAAGTTCAATAAGTGATAAAAGTGTTAATGGAAGTGTGTGTTAATTGTGTTACATTTAGCATTAGCAAGCCCTGCTACTGTATGTGTTTGTACAATGTGCATGGATTACTATGTATAGTATGTCACTGCCAGATGGCATAACCTTGGCAGGCTTACCATTGAGTGGCAGATACCAAAGGCAACTAAAATACCTGTCTGCCTTCAGAACACTAAATGTCACAATGGGTCCTATTCTGTCACATACAGGTGTCTGTGTGTCTTCGACTAAATGATCAGCTGCCAAGGTTTCTTGAACATTGTTAGAACTAGAAGCTGATTATTTTAAAGTGGAACTAAACCTTCCTATTCTCTACAGCTAAGGAAGCTGCCATCTTAGCCTCTGCTTGATCTGCAGTTGCCATGGTGTTCCACATGTGATTAATTATGACACCAGCCATTTGACGCTTTCACAGTTTGGTTTGGGAGCAAAAGCAAATGTGATATTTATCATTCATGGCATGCCTTTTAATGTAACTAATTTAGGAAACCGTTAAATCATTGGGTTTAGTTCCTCTTTAAGTGTTGTATACTGACCAAATATTGCTGAGATGCTATCCAAATGCATAGAATTCATGTCATGTTTTTGCTAGTCTTTCAAAAAGGTAATTGTTAAACTAAATATTTTAAATATTTTCAATTAGTAGTTTTAATCTCTGTTTTACTAATATAGGGATAGGTATATAGTCTGATCTAAAGAGACAATATTTCCCATTGTTTATCTAAAAAAAGAAGAGAAAAATCACAGAATATCATATAGATACATTACTCTTGCCTAGCTTGCCAAACAAATGCGTTTCATGCCATATTGCCTTTTCTATTTTAAAATCTGTACATGCACAAATTTTGAGTCTTGAGTTATATAACATTTAGAACTAATTTACATTTTTATTTTAACGCATGTGCATTAATGCACGTTATGTCACGCATTAAGATATTGTGCGTAATGGCAGCTAGTTGAAATCAAACTTTCGAAAAAAAGCTTCTGAGGCACAAAAATTTCCAATTTTTGGATGTCACAAAATTTCTGTCGCAACACACTAGATTGTAGCCTGTTGCAATGCCTTAGACCCCTTTCACACAGAGGCGTGTTACAGGCACTATAGCACTTAAAATAGCGCCTCTCCTCTCACTCGCTTTCACACTGGAGTGGTGCGCTGGCAGGATGCTCAAAAAGGTCCTGCAAGCAGCATCTTTGAGGCGCTGTATACACTGCTCCTACAGCGCCCCTGCCCATTGAAATCAATGAGCAGCACCACTAAAGCGCAATAAAAACGCTGCTGCAGCAGCATTTTGCGGGCACTTTTAACTATTTTTCGGCCATTAGCAAGGGTTAAAAGCTCCCCGCTAGCAACCGAAAAGCACCACAAAACAACGGTAAATCGCTGCTAAAAATAGTGGCGCTTTACCGCCGACGCCCGGGAGCTGCCAGTGTGAAAGTGCCCTTAGTGTAATGGGGTGCTATTCAAAATTATTAGCACTGCAATGCATGAAAGCTTGTAATGTGCATTGCAGTAACACACGTGGTGATGAACATACGGATGGAAATTGGTCCTAAAGCTGGCCATAGATGGATCAAATCTCTGCTGGTTCAGCAGGGACTGGCCGAGATTTGATCCATCTATGGGCAGGCTGGTTGTACTAAAGTCGGTCTGTTGACTTATGCTGGCCAGACATTATACAGTTTTCTTATTCAATTTGCTTTAGATTTACCTTTAACTATGTAGTGCCAGGGCCTGCCTGATTGCATAGAAAGTGAAAGTGTTTAGGTTTGACCTCCTATTATATGGTTTTGGTAAATCTACAGGAAAATTGGACAAGAAAATTGCATAATGTATGGCCAGCCTTAGTTGGATAAATAACTATTCTGTCTGGGGTGATCAGAAACAAATAGTATTCATTTTGGACCAGACAGTCATATAGATTAGTATTACAATTTTGCTTTGATGTCTCAGAAGGGCTGTGCAGACTATGTTTAAATCTGTGTACCAGACACACTTCACAAGCACTCATTACACCAAACACTAATACACATCCTTTTCATAGCTTGTCTGAGTGTCTCTTTATTAGAAGACTGCTAGCCAACCTACAGCACCTTAGGAGTCTTCATCAGTATTGTCCTTTTCAAAGCTTACGGTCATTGAATAGAGACATAGGTCAGACAGACCTATAGAAATCCCATAAGACAGGCAGTCCTGCAATCCACATCTTGCACATAAATACAGACATGATTGAATTACTTTAGTTGTACTCAAGTACATTCTAAAATAAAGTTAAATTATTTTTATAAAAACATTGTTTTGGAAATCCTGAACAATCATGCACACTCTGAATCAATATAGAAAGATAATGTTAAATGCAACAAATGTAAACAAACACTGCAAATGTGCATCCAGGATTTTTTTCCCAGAATTAGAAAAAAATAATATAAATTGATTGGATATAGTAGGTGTGTTCAGGGTTAAAGTTGGCTCCAAAAAAAACATGGATGAAGCAGTGAAGTGTTTACATCGTCATATATTGGTTTGGGTGTATGTTTGCTTTAGGCTGGGTTCGGATGCAACTCACAGCAGGGGTCCGGTGCATCCCTGTTCTCCGTTTCAGCCCGAATTTTTGACTGAATTCGGACCTGAAACAGAGCCAAAAGACGCACAAGAACCATTTGCAATCTGCTCCGTGGCTGCCACAGAGATGTGTGAACTAGCTCCATGGAGAGCCGGGCACACTCTCCTGTCATGCAAATAGGTTGTGGGGAAACCTGCATCCAATTCACACTAAGAACCTTTTACATGTGTGGGGCAATAACATGTGTTATGTCGCACCTCATGTTGCTATGCATTACGGCGTGCTACAAAGCAGGTGCATTGGGGTGCCACTCAAAATTAATGGAACTGCATTGCACCAGTGCATGTAATGCACATTACCACGTATTGCGGTAATGTGGGTATTATCACTATGCAAAATGTAATCCAGCCGTTGTAAATACAATTTTAATGTATGTTTACAAAACATATATTTTAATAACATGTGTCCGACCCCATAACATGTCAGTTCATCTTTCTCTCTTCTGGCTTAATTTTACCTTGTGCCTAAAGTAGAACTCCATACAAAACAGTTTTTTTTTGGGGGGGGGGTTAAGTGTTTGTTACCCTAAAAAATAAAAAAATAAAAATCCTGTTCCTTTAAATCAGGTTATACAACACTTATGCTGTGTCATTTGGCCCCCTGTATCACCTGAAATACTTGGCTATGCCCTCCCCCCGTAAACTGACCATGGTTTATCAAGGCTGCTGAGTCCTGACACTGTGATCAGTTTACATGCCTCCGTCATCCGCAGCTCTCCTGTCCTCCTCTGTCCTCTCCCCCTCCCTCCCTGCCTGTCTGCTCCTGTGTCAGTGCTTGCCCTCTCCGCTCCTGCTTCTGAAATACATTTTTTATTGTCTTATATAATCCTGTTTGTTTCCTAATGCTAGGTGCTCCTGTCTCTGTGTTTAAAAAAAAATAAAAATGCTGTGTATACCTGATTTCAGAGCGTCGCTCAGCGCTCACGTGACCAGCCGGCTCTCTCTTCCTCTTGTCCCGACTAACGTCAGTGGGGGAATCTTAGCCCCACCCGCTGCAGCTGTCAGATGGGGAGAGGAGAGAGCTGGCCGGTCATGTGAAACAAACAGGATTATATGAGGTTATAACAGTGGGTTAACAACCATTTTAAGAAAAAAAGGTATAGATGCTCTGTTGTGTTTTTACTGCTGTTTGGGTCCCTGTTAGGGAGATTTCGCTTCCCAGAGAAAAGTAGTCATTGGTGAACAGTTAGTCAATAGAAAAGAGATTATTGGTTTGCTTAACTAAAACCGGAGAGTGCAAAATCTAGTGCAACTCTGCATAGAAACCAATCGGCTTCTAACTTCAGTTTGTTCAATTAAGCTGATTGGTTTCTATGCAGAGCTGCACCAGATTTTGCACTCTCCAGTTTTAGTAAATCAACCTCAATATGTTGCACCTGGGCTGTAAAGACTTGTAAAAACTTTTCAAACATTAACGCAATCCTTATTACTCTCAGCCCAAAACAGTATTAACAGTTTTGTGTAAAGCCTTCTATAGAAAAAGTGAATACTTTTTTGGGGAAAAAAAAAACTGCATTGTGTTTGTATATCAAGCTCTATGGGGTTGGTTTACTAAAAATAGAGAGTGCAAAATCTGGTGCAGCTGTGCATAGTAGCCAATCCGCTTATAACTTCAGCTTGGCCAATTAAGCTTTGACAAAAAAAAAAACTGATTGGTTTCTATGTAGCGCGGCACCAGATTTTGCACTCTCCAGTTTTAGTAAATCCTTCCCTATGTGCTTCTATTATTAAAAAAAAATTGTCACGGTATTTGTAACTTTTGCCAATATCCAAACTTTTCAAGCATTATTTGCCCACTACAAGGATTACCTAAATGATAACGATTGTGTGGGTTGTTTAGAATGCATTTGTCACTCTTTACAGTTGCAAAAATGGGAAGTGTGAAGACAGCCCCTACAAGCATAAATTTACACCTTGCCTAAATCAAATTAGCAAAAACTAATCCTTACAGCTACTAATACAAATGAGGTACACAAGAGCAGATGAGATGCAACAGGAGATTAGAACTGGGTGATATAACAGGAACATGCCTGAATGGGAACTTCCATCATACAATATTTGTAAAGATTTACTAGAGCTAGTTAATAAACACATAGGAAACAATATTTTGAGACTCTGTAATGTCTGGTACACATGATGAGGTCGTCAAATGAATGATCATCCATTTTATTTTTTGCATGTTAATTTAATTTTAAAAATGAAGAGGTTACTAAAGTTATAAAAATTCTCGTATGACAGAATAAAAATTCAGACGTAATGTAATGTGTTGTATTGTATTTTCGGACACAAACAGTACTGATTAAACGAAAATCGTACAATCTGGTATCGCATAAATTTCCACGCGTGTCTCATCGGATAATATTGGATGAACTGTCTTGATCGGCTCTCGAAAGCTGTGCACTAACGATACGATTATTCTATGATCACTTCAAAAGCGGTATATTTCGTACGATTTTCCTTATCATGTGTACGGCCCATACGGCTAAGTTTACACTTGTGGTTGGCAGGGCAGTAAGAACAGGCAGTCAAGTTGCATTTTTACAGCCCCTTCCCACCTCTAGCTACCCCCCTCTTAAGCTGTAAAGGCAGACTGACAGGGTTGTATACTTGCCACAGCCACTACACGTTGTTTCATGGTGCAGAAAGTTTGAAAAGATGGGTTTAGAAAACCATTTTCTATTCATAAGGCTGGCCATACATTCTACTATTTTCTTATTCAATTTCCTTTAGATTTACCTTCAACTATGTAGTGCCTGCCTGTTTGCATGCAAATTGAAAGTGTTTAGGTTTGAATGGGTATTACAGGGGGTCCCCGAGTTACGAACTCGTTAGGGACTGCCCGCCTGTTCTTAACTCGGAAATGTTCGTAAGTCGGCCGCGCTTGCGCAGACCGACAATTACGGACATTTCCGATGTTCCGTCGAATGCCGCTCTGCGCATGTGCGGCAAATTACAGACATTTCTGATGTTTGCCGTCATTTTCCGAGGCTCCGTCTGGCCGGGCATGCGAAGAACGGCCGAAGGACGGCGGAAAATGGCGGAGGGTCCGCAGTTTTAATCCGCAGCGCCCGGTTCGTAAGTAGGGGATGTTCGTAGTTCAGGCGTTCGTAAATCGGGGACCCCCTGTATATGGTTTTGGTAAATCTAAAAGACAATTGTATAATGTATAGCCATCCTAGATTAAAACATAACCACCAACCTATAAATGTGTTGAGTACAATATAATTGGTCTTGCTTTAGTGAGAAGAATGCACAGACTCTCCTAGTGTTGAGAAACCAGATCGCTTTTCTAAGGTTTTTGCTCAGCAATTGTTCTAACCCCGTAAAGCCTCCACCACATCTGCCTGCATTTCACATTGCAAGGTGGTTGCAGCCCCATTCACTTGAATGGGTCATGTTCACTGGCAAAACTGCCCACCATACGTTAAAGGAGGTAAAAATGTTACCATATCCCTAAAGTAAAGCAGCGCAACTGTGGCATGTGTGCAGCTTTGTCCAGCTGCCATTGCAGCTTAAGGGGTGTGGTTGGAGGGGGCACAGTAAAAACACACCTCAACTGCCTATTTTTATCACTCTCCAAACAAAAGTGTAAAGGAACCCCTAATGATAAACATGTTTTTGTTTTAGTGGCATGTCTTAGTTATTTACCTTTTTCTTTACTATCTTTTTATTCAGAATTTGAACAAGTTGGCAAGAGATGTATTCTAGTTTTTGACTTCTCATCTCTCAGTCATGATGAACAACTTCAATTTGCAGAGGTGCGATTTGGGAAAGATGCATTAACAAAAATGCACAGTGATGGGATGCCACTCAACATTGACATTTTCCATCAATACTACACATGCCAAGATTCTGAGGAGCTATGCCAAAATTATGTCCACTTGGGCTCAACTACCTGTGAAAACAAGGCCTCAGAAAGTCGACTAGTGGTGGATGTTACAGCAATGGTTCATAAGTGGTTTCAAAGGAACTATAAAGCTGATTATAACACAGCCGTTCATCTCAAGAGGAAATACAAGGAACAAAAGCCTGAGGATCAGCAGGTGCTAATGTTTGTATATTCCAATGTGTCCAAGAAAGAAAGGTCTTCTGTGACAGCGACCCTCTTGCTAGATGCCGCACATTCTAAATATCTAACCACAATTCCATTCTTGATAAACAAATCTACATCAAGAAGACGGAGAAGAAGCCACATGATCAGGGATCGTGTCATTGGCATAAAACAAGCCCCACTAGCTGACAGTAATATAAATCTTTGTAGAAGAGTGGACTTGATTGTGGACTTCAAAATGATTGGCTGGGGTGCCTGGATCATTCACCCCAAAAAGTTTAATGCCTATCGGTGTGAAGGTACCTGTCCAAGCCCCGTGAATGAAAGTGTCAAACCAAACAATCATTCATATTTGCAGGTAAGACCTTTTTTTTTTTTTTACTCTATGTATGGTCCTAATGTCATTAGCATTGGGTAGATAAACTCTGGCATTTGCCAGATGGGCTGGTGTGGCTTTAAGTATTTAAGGGTTGATACAAGCTCTGGTGGCCTGCTCAATTTTTTTTCAATCTGTGTGCACAATCTTTACTTTTGTCCTGCTTATACTACATTCAATCAGTAAGAAAAGACAAGGGAGTAAGTGAGAAATCTGCCCATGCTTGAACACATTGGGGGAGATTTCCAAAAGTTGGTGCACTCAGAATCTGCTGCAGCTGTGCATGGTTGCCAATAAACTTCTAACTTCAGCTTGTTCCATTAAGCTTGGGCAATTATAACCTGGAAGCTGATTGGTTTCTGCACCAGATTTAGCACTTTCCGTTTTTAGTAAATAACCGTCACTGATTCTGGCTGCGCGGTGTTTTGAGAAACAAAAGAATAGTTGTGAGGTCATGTTAAAGAGATTTTTCTATCATAGTAGCACTGTATATGTTTGCATGTGTTCATTATCATCCCCTGGCTCTAGTCAACTGGCTATACAATAGACAAGTTTTCATTTTCAGAACATTTATTCTATTTTCTAAATGTTAATGTGATCAAATTGATGATCATTTTCAATTGTAGTGACAATAAAATTTGAGGGAGCAGGTTGGAAAAATTTTAATGACTGAACAAATCTCTAACAATGTGTGTGGTTTTCTTTCGGGAAATTCTATTTATCCCAAAATCAAATGTTAAATACAAATGCAATTTTGAACAGCAGTTATGGAGTTTCTGTTGGAATTTGCAAATGTACTGACCAGATTTTTGTTAGGAAAATCTACTACTAACTGCTGACTATTATGTATCAGCAGGTATTTTAGGTGCTAGGCATTTTTTTTTTTTAATCACACTTTATGGGTATAATGTTTTTATATACCGTATGTAAACAACTAATTTATACTTAATAGTGTCCAGGTTGTAATTTCAGATTTATTGGCCTGCCAATATAACAATACATATAGGATTTGGTATAAAAAAAATAAAAATGAAGATCCGAGAAGTTGCTGACACTTTTTGGCTATAGTTTACTAGCAGGAGCTTCATGATCCAGTCATATGAGAATGAATGGGAACTGCTTGCATTGTAACACCTGTTTGCAAATTTCTTTCTTTTTTTTTTTTTTCCTTCCTGCTTGTTATCATCCAACATGCTTTATCTGACAGCTTGTTGGCAGATCTACACTGTAAGAAATATAATTATAGAAAAATACACCTTGACCTAAATGAAAACGGATATAATGCACAAAGGATCATTTTGACATCAGCTGTATGCATGTGATTTGATGTTGCATATTTATCAGCTGTATCTATTTTCTACTGTTAGACCCCTTTCACACGGGGCGGGATCCGTCTGCTCGGGGGGGGGGGGGTCTCTCCACTGATTCCCCCCCCCCCCAGTTGAGCAGGCGCATGACAGGTCTGTGTCCACTCAGCTATGCAGGGCGGACATGGACACAGCACGCTGTTCTCTGTGGGGCGGGTGAATAGAAATGGAACTGCCTGTCCATTTTCTGCCCAACAGATTGGTGAACGTATCCCCATACGTGTTTTTTAGCGACAGGATCGGATGCGACCCATGTCCGCTGAACTCAAAGAAGAATGGGTGGTCGGAACAGGTCTGCATGAAAAAAGGAGGGCGCCTTTCTTTTTTTTTCTTTATATATATATATATATATATATATAAAAAATGATATATCTTCAGAGTTGCTTCTCCTCTAACCAAAGTGCTGCCAGCAGTGCCATCTCATCACTATCATCCCTGACCAGCTATCCACCTCCACCAGAGCGCCCTTATCTCCTCTCTGTACAAACATTTTATATGCCTAGCGTAATTTCCTGGTATTTTTTACGAGATTTGCAAGTGCTGCATATAGCCTACCATACAAGTGAATATGCTGTACACGGCGATGCTCCTGTAAATGCTTATGCGTCTATCGTTTATTAACTTTTGCGTACGCATCCATAGCGTATGTGTGGGTAAACACTGATGCATCAGAAATTCCAAGTGCAGGACTGTGTACAGCATATTCACTTGTATGGAAAGCTGTACACAGCACATGCTGCTTCCAAGCCGCAGAAAAGCAAATGAAAAAAGTCAGCCCCAAAGGCTTTTGTTGCATGTTTGATTGAAATCACAGTTATTAAGAAAACAAATCTTGTGTGGTTTTTAAAAGGGAGGAACCCAAGTCCTGAGTGCACGTTGTGCTTCCCAAACCAAATATTTTCTGTATATCAAGTATAATGTTGCACTTGTTGTTTGCAGTGTTTTGACCTTCAAACTTCTGGCATCCTTGGCCACTTGCTGTGAGAAAAAGTGAGATAATCTCACATTCGTACTCTCTGGGAGACAATCAGCAGGAAGTCCTGTTCAGTTAGCATAAGACTTGCTTCATATTTAAATGGAAAAACAGTTAACAGCATCCTTTAGCAAAGTTTCCAAATAGCAGCACATATTAAAAGCTTATATAAACAGTGGAGTAAATAGACTGGATGTCATACAGGTGGGAAGTACATGCTGCACTTTTAGAAAGCACAGTATGTGTATTTTATATACCAAATAAAAGCTTTAGCAATACATTTTTATAAGATGAGCAAAATGAAACCATGTATGGTACGGTATTGATGAGGTAATCAAAGTATGTTTGGAGGTGGGCCTGGGTTAAAGGCCAAGTCCACCTTGTGCAAAAAAAAAAAAATGCACATAGTTTAGCAGGAAAAAATGTACTTGTGTTGCTTTTTTGCAAATGAGCCTGTAAAGTAGTGAGGGTACAGCTTGTATAACAGTGTCAATTTGCTGTCCCCTCAAAATAACCCAACACACATCCATTAATGTCTAAACTGCTGGCAACAAAAGTGAGTACACCCCTAAGTGAAAATGTCCAAATTGGGCCTCAAGTGTCTATTTTGTGTGGCCACCATTTTTCCAGCACTGCCTTAACCCTCTTGGGCATGGAGTTCAGCAGAGCTTCACAGGTTGCCACTGGAGTCCTCTTCCACTCCTCCATGATGACATCACGGAGCTGGTGGATGGTTGGAGACCTTACACTGCTCCACCTTCCATTTGAGGATGCCCCACAGATGCTCAGTAGGGTTTAGGTCTGGAGCAGGGACGCGTGGTGAGGTCAGAGCCAGATACACACAGGTTACATACGCCGCAAACGTTAGAGCGAGAGCAATAATTCTAGCACTAGATCTTCTCAATAACTCTAAACATGTAACCTGTAAAAAAACATTAAAGCATCGCCTATGGAGATTTTTAAGTACTGAAGTTTGGCGCCATTCCACAAGTATGCACAATTTTTAAAGTATGACATGTTGGGTATCTATTTACTCGGGCTAACTTTAGTTTTTTTTGTATTCGTGAAAAAAAAATATGTTTTGCAAAATTTCTGTGCAAATACCCTGTAACATTAAAAGTTGCAATGGCTGCCATATTATTCCCTAGGGTGTCTGCTAAAACAATATATAATGTTTGGGGGTCCAATTTTTATTGGACAGCTTGTACTTTACCATTGGTCCAAGACCCCAAGCTGTCCATTGAGCTCAGTGCCTCTGACAAGAAGTGAGGAGAGGCACTCTGAGATAATCCTCTCAGTCTGCAAACCGAGTGTGCCAGCTTGTATTAAGCCACTTAAAGAGGAAGTAAACCCCCGATGGGATTTACTTCCTCTTTTGCTCCCCGGAAGGCCTGCAAGTTAAAAGCATAATGGGCTAGTTTGCATCATTATATGACGCTTACCTGCAAACGAAGCCCGCGCTGTCCCCTGTGCAGGCCGCATCCATCTTCGCCCCCCTCTTCCTTTTGGGGCCGCAAGTTCCGGCTCTGTGACTGGCCGGAGCCAAGTTACGTCACTCCCGCGCATGCGCTGTCAGTCACGGCACACGCATGGTGCGATGGTCCGTTTCTTCACAGCGCATGCGCCGATGATGACATCGGTGCACTACAAGTGAAATATCTCCTAAACGGCGCACGTTTAGGAGATATATTTCCACTACCTATAGGTTAGACTTATTCTAGGCTTACCTATAGGCAAATTTCACACAAAAGGGTTTACAACCACTTTAAGAACCGAGCCTCTTTTTGAGATTTGTTGTTTACAAGTTAAAAAAAAAATTTTGCTAGAAAATTACTTACAAACATTATACAATTTTTTTTTCTAAAACCCTAGAGCATAAAATGGCGGTTACTTTCTGTCGCACCGTATTTGCAGCGGTCTTACAAGCAAACTTTTTTTTTGTGGAAAAAATACACATTTTTTTATAAGAAAAGACAACAGTAAAGTTAGCCCAATTCATTTTTTTTATTATTTTTTTATATTGTGAAAGATAATGTTAGGCCCCTTTCACACTGAGGCGCTTTGCAGGCGCTAAAGTTCTAAAAATAGCACCTGCAAAGCGCCTTCAAACAACCGCTGCTGTGTTGGAGCCTGAGGGCTTTCACACTGGAGCGGTGCGCTTGCAGGACGCTGAAAAATGTCCTGCAAGCCGCATCTTTGGTGCGCTGTAGGAGCGGTGTATTTACCGCTCCTAAAGCGCCCCTTCCCATTTAAAACAATGGGGCAGCGCTCCGAACCCACCCGCAAAGCCCCGCTGGAGTGACGCTTTGCGGGCAGTATTAACCCTTTTTCGGCCGCTCGCGGGGGGTAAAACCGCCCCGCCAGCGGCCGAAAAGCGCCGCTAAAACGACAGTAAAGCGGCGCTAAATATAGGTGGAATGGTGACAAACTTTTACCCTTAAGAATCTCCATAGGTTACTTTTAAAAAAGTCTACAGGTTGCATGTTTTGAGTTACAGAGGAGGTCTAGGGCTAGCATTATTGCTCTTGCTCTACCGATAAGGGCGATACCTCACATGTGTGGTTTGAACACTGTTTTCATATGCGGGCGCTACTCACCTTTGCTCGGCGGGATGGGGCACGTTTTAAAAAAAATAATTGTGTGTGTGCATGTATGTATGTATGTATGTATGCGTATATATATATATATATATATATATATATATATATATATATATATATATATATATATATATATATATATATATATATATATATATACACATACACATTCATACATACATACATACATACATACATTTTATTTTTATTTTTTTCCTATTACAAGGAATGTAAACCTCCATTGTAATAGAAAAAAAAGCATGACATGACCTCTTAAATATGAGATCTGGGGTCAAGAAGACCTCAGATCTCATATTTACACAAAAATGCAATAAAAATATTGAAAAAAATAATAATAATAATAAAAAATGGCCCTTTTTTTAAGAGCTATGGGCGGAAGTGACGTTTTGACGTCCCGCCATCTTCTCCTCACTCGTCTTCATACCTAACACCAAGTAGGATCCGATCGCCTACACTGCTACCAACGCCCCCGAGGAGGGCACCAGAACGAGGCGGGGGAAGGGCCTATCTCACGGCGAATCGCCGCAGAGACCACTATTATCGAAAATCAGACCGCCGCCCGAAGAAGAGTATACCAGGGTTATGGCTGCTAGCTTCTGCCATACACAACGATATTCATCTTCAAAGTTAGGCCATATATTTGCGTGTGGCGGTCCGGAAGTGGTTAAATTGGCTGCTCTGTATGTAGCTTCTGAGGAGCATTTTGACCAGTGGTGGGGTAGGACTTCAGCTACCTACACCCCCCCCCCCCCACATTTGGAGTCTCTGTGACCCCCAGGTCACCGAGCTATGACCCTCAAAGTCGGCTCTGCCTCACCTGACTACACGTCCCTGGTCTGGAGACATGCTTGGCCAGTCCAACACCTTTACCCTCAGCTTCTTTAGCAAGGCAGTGGTCGTCTTGGAGGTGTGTTTGGGGTCGTTATGTTGGAATTCTGCCCTGCGGCCCAGTCTCTGAAGGGAGGGGATCATACTGTGCTTCAGTATGTCACAGTACATGTTGGCATTCATGGTTCCCTCAATGAACTATAGCTGCCCAATGTCGGAAGCATTTGTGCAGACCATGACACTCCCACTACCATGCTTGACACATTTGTCTTTGTACTCCTTACCTGGTTGCCGCCACATATGCTTGACACATCTGAACCATATAAGTTTATCTTGGTCTTATCAGACTACAGGACATGGTTCCAGTAATCCATTTCCTTAGTCTGCTTGTCTTCAGCAAACTGTTTGGGGCTTCCTTTAGAAGCTTATGGGGCGACAGCCATGCAGACCAATTTGATGCAGTGTGTGGAGTATGGTCTAAGCATTGACAGGCTGACCCCCCCCACCCCACCCCTTCAACCTCTGCAGCAATGCTGGCAGCACTCATATGTCTATTTACTAAAGACAAACTCTGGATATGACGCTGAGCACGTACACTCAACCTCTTGGGTCGACCATGGCGAGGGCTGTTCTGAGTGGAACCCGAGGTCTTGGCAATCTTATAGCCTAGGCCATCTTTATGTAGAGCAACAAATATTTTTTTATTTTATTTTTTTTGAACGCTTTATGTTGAACTTTCAGTGAACGATAACACCAAATTTAACACCCATGCTCCCCATTCACACCTGAGACTTTGTAACAGTAATGAGTCACATGAAACCGGGGAGGGAAATGGCTAATTGGGCCCAATTTGGACATTTTCACTTAGGGGTGTACTCTTTTGTTGCCAGTGGTTTAGACATTAATGGCTATGTGTTATTTTGAGGGGACAGCAAATTTGACACTGTTATACAAGCTGTACACTCACTACTTTACATTGTAGCAAAGTGTTATTTCTTCAATGTTGTCACATGACAAGATAAAATATTTACAAAAAATTTGAGGGGTGTACTCACTTTTTTGAGATACTGTATATGCACTGCTATACACCCTTTCTGGCAAACTTTGGATGAAACTGATTTTTTTTTTGGTTCACATACATTGCAATACATGTTTAAGCTGGTCAATTGCATTAAAGTGGTGTTTCCAGCAAAAAAAAAAATTGCTTAAAAAAAATAAATAATAATAATAATTGGAAAAAAAAATTTTTTTTACTCACCTCTAAATGCCTGTTGCCAGGGGGTCCCTCGTAGTCTGCCACCTTCAGTGCCCGGGCACTGACATCACTTCCCCTCGGCGCCGCACAGTCATCTGGGACCTGTCACGTGTCACAGATGACTGAGCGTCGTATCACGGTGCACGGCGCCGCTTGCGCATGCGCAGTGGGTGCCCGGCTGTGAAGCCACAGCCGGGTGCCCACAGTAAGAATGTCGGTGCCACGAGCGGAGCAGGGAAAGAGGGGGGGCTTCGTTCCCCCACATCGCTGGACCCTGGGACAGGTAAGTGTCCGATTTAAAAAAAATTTTTTAGGGGGCACCCCACTTTAAGGTAATCCCTCTCTGACCAGTCCTACTCTGCACTGCAAAATGCTCCATTGGATATAGTGCCAATATGAGGCAAATAGATAATAGTTGTAGGAGAGCTACAAGTCACTGACCTGTACTACAACAGAAATAAAATATATCTGTGCTTAAATCCCAATAGCTTATACAGTTATATAACCCATCAGGTGCTAAAGGGGTATGACCACATGTTAACACTAAATATTCTGGATGAACCCACTGCACACTGCTATACACGCTATCTAGCAAACGATGCACAACAACAATTATTGTTTTTTTTCACATATATTGCAATACATGTTTGAGCTGGCCAACTGCATCAAAGTGATCCCTCTCTGGCCAGGCCCTATTTTGCTCTCCAAAATGCAAATGTTCCAGTGGATATACTACCAAGATTAGGCAAATAGACACAAGTTGTAGGAGAGCTGCAAGGTGTTTTAGTGGAGGGACAGGTGCAGTGTCCAGCCCCGCTGCAGGCAACCTGTCAAAGTGTGCAGTTTAAGCTCTAATTCATCAAGGTGTTCTATCAGGTTGAGGTCAGGACTCTATTCAGACCAGTCAAGTTCCTCCAACCCAAACTCTCTCATCCACCATGTCTTTATAGACCTTGCTTTGTGCACTGGTGCACAGTCATGTTGGAACAGGAAGGGGCCATTCCACAAACTGTTGCCACAAAGTTGGGAGTATGAAATTGTCCAAAATGTCTTGGTATGCTGATGCCTTAAGAGTTCCCTTCATTAGAATTAAGGGGTTAAGTCCAACCCCTAAAAAACAACTCCACACCATAATCCCCCCCCCCCGCCTCCGCCAAATGATTCGGACCAGTGCACAAAGCAAGGCCCATAAAGACCTCAACCCAATGGAACACCTTTGGGATAAATTATAGCCAAGACTGCGAGCCAGGCCTTCTCGTCCACATTAGTGCCTGACTGCAAAAACGTGCTTGTGGACGAATGGTCAAACATTCCCATAGACACACTCCTAAACCTTGTGGACAGCCTTCCTAGAAGAGTTGAAGCTGTTATAGCTGTAAAGGTTGGGCCAACTCAAGACTGGGAGGCCATTCTAGTTCACGTGTGTGTGTAAAGGCAGGCGTCCGAATGCTTTTGGCAATATAGTATGTCCTTTTAAGAGCAAATATGCATTTTCGAAAATATGTGATTTTGCTTCATGGTGTTGGGGGGGATTCTAAAGTATCTGTCTTAAAATGTTATTATATATATATATTTATGAAACCTGAAATGTTTAATCTCTAAATTATGATATTTGGTCTAAATGTTTCTTCTCTTTTTATTTCAGAGCTTGATAAATTTATATAACAGCAAAAAAGCTCCAGAGGTGTGCTGCGCTCCCATCAGGATGAGCTCTCTCAGCATGGCTTACTATGACAACATGGATATTGCCTTCCAAAGTCATGAAGCCATGATAGTAGAAGAGTGTGGATGCCAGTGACAGGACATCTCACCTAAGATATAAGACTGCTCTTATAAAAAAACGTTATCAGTTTTATTGATTACATGTATATGTCAGACTGTTGATATCAGAATCTATCAGTGACAATTTATATGTTTCACATACAGTGAAGTGAGCAAAGATGGAATTTTTGGATACATTACACATCCTTATATATGATACACTAATTTTACAGATGGTAATCTGGCCACATTATGAATGCCATCCAACCAGGCCAATAGCAATTAATGTAAATATGTATGTTATGTAAATATTATTGTAATTTATTTTTTTATGTAGTTTAATGGAAAGCAATATTTAAAATTAAAATGTTTAATTTTACAATCCACGATTCTTTCTTTGGAAGTTATATTTCCCATGCACCCTGCTAGACAGTGCTGGTAAGGGTAGGAGAGCCAAAATAGGGTTGTATAATTTTCCTAAGCTCCTGCAGATATAGCAATGTGCCATCAATCTAATAGACTGTGGGTGAAGCTAGACATGGCTATTCACTGATTAGAAACATGAACAGTGGCATGATCTAAGGCTGGCCATAGATGGAGCGATTTTTATTTATTTTTATTTTTTTTCAGCAATTTCACTGACTATGTTTATGGGTGAATCCCTCCTGAGGAGCCATTGTGTTCTCCCGGCTTGTGGGTGGGGGACCTCAAAATTTTGGCCAAGGTCCTTGCAACTAGGTTGGTCAAAGTCCTGTCCGAGCTGGTGGACACTGATTAAACTGGCTTTATGCCAAGGAAGTCCACTGACATCAATCTCTGAAAGGTGCTCCCCCACCTGCAGCTCCCCAACCCACATTCGGAATCTCGTGTAATGGTAGCTTTAGATATAGAAAAAGCATTCAATGTGGTAACCTGGAGCTATATGGTAACAGTCCTTCAAGCTTTTGGATTTGGCCCCTTCTTCTGTAAATGGATAAGCATTTTTTTTTATAAATCCCCCCATTAGCCCAAAATTAGGTGGTCAGCTTTCTGAACCCTTTCCAGTGGAGTGGGACACTAGACAGGGCTGCCCCCTCTCCCCGTTTCTATTCGCTCTAGTTATAGAGCCTCTGGCCACAGCCCTCAGGAAATCAGACTCGGAGAAAAGCATACAGGTAGGCAGTATAAGGCTCTATATGCCGATGATCTAATGCTTCTTCTCAATGACCCAGGACCCTCACTCCGAGCAGCTTTAAACATTATTTCTGAATCCTCCGGCCTGTCCGGGCTAAGGGTAAATTAGGATAAATGCCAAGCTCTGCTTATTGACTCCCAAACCAAAGAACAGGCAGACCCCTAATTAACCTTGACATGGGCCACCTCTATCCGCTATCTGGGTATCGATTTTACCCAAACTAGAATTTCCCAAACTAAACCTCTACCTCTACTAAAACTCTCCCAGCTCAAACTAAAACTGTGAGCCTGGCATAATTTGCCATTGTCCCTCATAGGCAGGATAAACCTGATCAAAATGACATTTCTACTGGTTTTCTTATATGTACTAAGACACACCAATTTGGATCCCTAAAGCTTTTTTCCAACAATTTGACTCCACTATTGCTTCCTTTCTGTAGAGATCTAATCCCCCCCAGAATAAACAAATCTATTCTTAAAAGACCCTGGACTGAAGGAGGTTTAGCCTACCCGGACCTTCAGAAATATTTTTATGAGGCCCTACTATCCCATGCCCATATTTTTGCCACCCAAATGCATTATTTACAGTTTTCGACATAAAACCTCATTTGCCATGTAGTTGCCAACCCCATTAATTTGTTCAGATCTTCTTGCAAGGTTTCCACATCCTGCAGAGAAGTTATTGCCTTGCTTAGATTAGTATCGTCAGCAAATACAGAGATTGAACTGTTTACCCCATCCTCCAGGTCATTTATGAATAAATTTAAATAGGATTGGTCCCAGCACAGAACCCTGTGGGACCTCACTACCCACCCATGACCATTCCCCATTTATCACCACCCTCTGAACTCGCCCTTGTAGCCAGGTTTCAATCCATGTACTCACCCCTATGGTCCATGCCAACGGATTTTATTTTGTACAATAAACGTTAATGGGGAACTGTGTCAAATGCTTTTGCAAAATCCAGATACACCACGTCTATGGGTCTTCCTTTATCTAGATGGCAACTCGCTTCCTCATAGAAGGTAATAGATTGGTTTGGCAAGAATGATTCTTGAATCCATTCTGATTACTGATAATGATACAGTTTTCATGACTAAAATCTTGTACATAGTCCCTTTATCATCCCCTCCAAGACCTTGCATACTATTGATGTTAGGCTAACTGGTCTGTAATTCCCAGGGATGTATTTTGAGCCCTTTTTAAATATTGGTGTTACATTGGCTTTGCTCCAATCCTCTGGTACCATTCCAGTCAGTAGACTGTCAGTAAAAATTAGAACACAATGGTCTGGAAATTACTTGACTGAGTTCTCCAAGTACCCTTGAGTGAAATCCATCCGGTCCCGGTGATTTATTAATGTTTTTTCCAAGTCTAAGGCCCCTTTCACACCGGGGCATTTTTCATGCGGTGCAGCGCTAAAAATAGCGCCTGTTCACCGCATGAAAAAATCCGGCCCCTTTAACTCCAGTGTGAAAGCCGGCGGGCTTTCACACTGGAGTGGTGCGCTAGCAGGATGAAAAAAAAAGTCCTGCTAGCAGCATCTTTGGAGCGGGATAGGAGCGGTGTGTTCACCGCTCCTATACCGCTCCTTCCCATTGAAAAGAATGGGAGACCGCGGTAAAACCGCGGCAATACCGCCGCTACGGCGGCGCTCTGCGGGGGGTGTTTAACCCTTTTTCGGCCGCTCGCGGGGGGTAAAACCGCACCGCGAGCGGCCGAAAACCGCGGTGAAAACGACGGTAAAGCAGCGCTAAATATAGCGCTGCTTTACCGTCACCGCGGCTCACCGCCCCAGTGTGAAAGGGGCCTAAGTCTAATTCTGTCCTCTGTTAGCCATGAGGGTCCTTTCCTGTGACGTGTCATGAGGCTAAGCACTGCAGTTTTGGTTACTAAAGCCCATGATTCCCTTGTGAAGACTGAGGAGAAGAACAAATTTAATACCTTTGCCATCTCCCCATCCTTTGTAACCAGATGTCCTTCCTCATTCTTCATGGGGCCAATATGGTCTGTCCTACCCTTTTTTACTGTTTACATACTTAAAGAATTTCTTGGGATTTTGAATTTTTTTTTGCTCTCCTCCGCTACGTGTCTTTTGTGTTCTATCTTAGCCGTCCTAATTGCACCCTTACATTTCTTGTTGCATTCTTTATAAAGTCTGAATGCTGATAAAGATCTCTCAACCTTGTATTTTTTTTAAAGGCCTTCTCCTTTGCTTTTATATGCATTTTTACATTGGAGTTAAGCCATCCAGGCTTGTTCGCTCTTTTAAATTTATTAGCCAATGGGATGCACTGTCTAATGCCATTATTTAATATGCTATTAAAGCGAACCCATCTCTCCTCCGTGTTCTTTGTTTCATTATCCCAATGTATGCCTTCTAGCAAGGTTTGTAGTTTAGGGAAGTTGGCTCTTTTGAAATTCAATGTCTTTGTATTCCCCCTTATGAAACATAAGGGGGAATACAAAGACATTGAATTTCAAAAGAGCCAACTTCCCTAAACTACAAACCTATTTGTGTGATTTATACTGAAGCCAATTGACCTGTAATCGCTGTTTCTTAAATTGCCCTGTATTTCCACATCCGTGATCAGGTGTGTATTGTTGGTAATCGGTAGATCTAGTAACCCTTTATTTCTAGTTGGTGCGTCCCTACCATCTGACCCATTAAATTGTCCTGCAAGACAATGACTGACTTCACATGACATTGCTGGTGGTTGAAGTCCTTAAATATGGCCATAAACATGAGATGACAGTGATCTCTGGTCATTTTCACCCAGATCTGGTAACCCTCTCATATGTATTGTGGGTGAGATTGCAGATAACTAGTGTACACGGTATTATTATATAAGTCTCCATTTACACATGTGAAAAGATCTTCTCTGTGGCAAGTCAACACTGACTGGGGTACATATGCGAGTTGGGGAACAAATGCTAATTGGACGCGTTCCCAGACCCACAGGTAAAACGTGCTGCTTTTTTGCAGATGTGCAGGTGCCATTAATTCTTAACACCCCCATGCATTAGAAAATGTGGTGCACTGCATTTTCTGTTGCGTGAAACTACATGATGCCAAAGCACAAAGGGTTGGGGACTTTTTCTCTGCATTTCCTGCTGGTACAGCAGCCTTTTTAAATGAATCCCATACACATACCTGTAGTAATAAACCAGAAAATATAGTGGTGATAGTTATCTTGATACTACATACAGTGCCTTGAAAAAGTATTCATACCCCTTGAAATTTTCCACATTTTGTCATGTTACAACCAAAAACGTAAATGTATTTTATTTGGATTTTATGTGATAGACCAACACAAAGTGAAAGGAAAATGATAAATGTTTTTACAAATAAATATATGAAAAGTGTGGTGTGCATTTGTATTCAGCCCCTGAGTCAATATGTTGTAGAACCACCATTTGCTGCAAATACAGTTGCAATTATTTTTGGGTATGTCTCTATCAGCTGTGCAGATCTAGAGAGTGACAGTTTTGCCCATTCTTCTTTGCTCTGTCAGATTGGACGGAGAACGTCTGTGAACAGCAATTTTCACTTCTTGCCACAGATTCTCAATTGGCTTTAGGTCAGGACTTTGGGCCATTCTAACACATTAATATGCTTTGATCTAAACCATTCCATTTTAGCTCTGGCTATATGTTTAGGGCTGTTGTCCTGAAAGGTGAACCTCCGCCCCATTCTTTTTCAGACTCTAACAAGTTTTCTTCTAAGATTGCCCTGTATTTGGATCCATCCATCTTCCCAACAACTCTGACTAGCTTCCCTATGTTTCATGGTGGGGATGGTATGTTTAGGGTGATGTGCAGTGTTAGTTTTCCACCATGCATCCCGTTTTAATTTTAGGCCAAAAAGTTTAATTTTGGTCTCATCTGACTAAAGCACATTCTTCCACATGTTTGCTGTGTCCCCCACATGGCTTTTCGCAAACTGCAAACGGGGCTTCTTATAGATTTTTTTCAACAATGGCTGGACTGGGTGATGTCAGATGCCGTTCTGACCCAAGATCCCAGTCGGGACATACAAAACAGAGGTGAGGCTGACATTTTTTCAGGCGCCTTGAGGTAGATGGCTGTCCCTCGCTCCTCTGAATCTTATCTGGGAAGAATTAATTTTTCAGGTGGGTCATATACATGCTGAACAGTACTTGGTACAAGTGGCCTGTGGCACTCTCCTCTCTCCCCTCCCTCTCACTATAGTCTTTTATTTTCCATCAGGAATACAGACAGCACCAATTTGGCATTGTATTGCCTACTAGCAGCAGAACTGTCTTTACATCTTACTGGCAGCAGACTTTGTTTCATAAGGCCCCTTTCACACTGAGGTGCTTTGCAGGCGCTAAAGTTCTAAAAATAGCGCCTGCAAAGCGCCTTCAAACAGCCGCTGCCCGAGGGCTTTCACACTGGAGTGGTGCGCTTGCAGGACGCTGAAAAATGTCCTGCAAGCCGCATCTTTGGAGCGGTGTATTTACCACTCCTAAAGTGCCCCTTCCCATTGAAAATAATGGGGCAAACCCGTCTGCAAAGCGCTGCAGCGCTTTGTGGGTGGTTTTAACCCTTTTTCGAACGCTAGCGGGGGGGTAAAACAGCCCGGCCGAAAAGGGCCGTTAAAACAACGGTAAAGCGGCGCTAAATATAGTGTGAAAGTAGCCTAATACTAGCAATGGCTTCAAGGTAAATCCATGCACCTTGCTGTACCATTTATTTTACTAGTATGCTTGTACCTTTTTAGTTTCGTTATCGAACCTCATTAGAGAACTCTGTGTGTCTTTCTTTGCTCTGCCCCAGTTCTCGTCTGCGTCTAGCTCTGCAAGGCCCCATACAAGACTGCCAAGCAAGCCTGCTTTAAGTAAACAAGTGTATTTTATGTGTGAGTATTGGGAGGGATTACCTCAGTATATAGTTACATGCCACCTACCCTGATGATATATTACCCCTCTTTTTCTATGAATTTTTTCGTTACTTTGTATGTCCCCACACCCCGACTCATGTACTAACTGCGGCTACTTCCTGGTTCTGGAGGCCCGGGTGGTTGGTTTCTTCCCCCCTCAATTTGTGGGGGGATTCTTGCCGTCTATCTACAGCGCAAGTGAGTTTAGATACATTCTTATATACATTAAATTTATTACAGCAATTTCATTTTTACTGTTATAATTGTAAGTTGTTCCGTAAAAATAGTTACTAAAAATATTTTTTCATATATAAAAATATTCCAGCTCCTGAAGAAGCGATGGATTGATTTGCGAAACATGTAGAGCAGAAATGTTTTTCATCTATTACTGGAGAAGTGGAACCCCAACCAAGAGGATGCACCTTCAGTATTGTCACACAGTAAAACGATATCCAGTTTGTACATTAGGGGACATATTAGTAGTCCAGTTTTTATGTTTGACGCTATATATGTACTGTAATATTGTGATATATATGTATATTAAGAAATGTATTTGTTTTAAAAAATGTACATATGTGTCCTTAAAGTCCATCTTTTCAAACATTGCAAATTCTACATACCCTATAGGATGTGGTACATTTTTATTGTTTTAGGTGCCTTACTGCCACCTAAAGGCACCAACCAACCAAATTTCCATTTTCTTTCAACAATGGCTTTCTTTTTGCCACTCTTCCTTAAAGGCCAGATTTGTGAAGTGCATTTAAAACAATGGGGCAGCGCTCCGAACCCACCCGCAAAGCGCCGCTGGAGTGACGCTTTGCGGGCAGTATTAACCCTTTTTCGGCCGCTCGCGGGGGGTAAAACCGCCCCGCCAGCGGCCGAAAAGCGCCGCTAAAACGACAGTAAAGCGGCGCTAAATATAGGTGGAATGGTGACAAACTTTTACCCTTAAGAATCTCCATAGGTTACTTTTAAAAAAGTCTACAGGTTGCATGTTTTGAGTTACAGAGGAGGTCTAGGGCTAGCATTATTGCTCTTGCTCTACCGATAAGGGCGATACCTCACATGTGTGGTTTGAACACTGTTTTCATATGCGGGCGCTACTCACCTTTGCTCGGCGGGATGGGGCACGTTTTAAAAAAAATAATTGTGTGTGTGCATGTATGTATGTATGTATGTATGCGTATATATATATATATATATATATATATATATATATATATATATATATATACACATACACATTCATACATACATACATACATACATTTTATTTTTATTTTTTTCCTATTACAAGGAATGTAAACCTCCATTGTAATAGAAAAAAAAGCATGACATGACCTCTTAAATATGAGATCTGGGGTCAAGAAGACCTCAGATCTCATATTTACACAAAAATGCAATAAAAATATTGAAAAATAATAATAATAATAAAAAATGGCCCTTTTTTTAAGAGCTATGGGCGGAAGTGACGTTTTGACGTCCCGCCATCTTCTCCTCACTCGTCTTCATACCTAACACCAAGTAGGATCCGATCGCCTACACTGCTACCAACGCCCCCGAGGAGGGCACCAGAACGAGGCGGGGGAAGGGCCTATCTCACGGCGAATCGCCGCAGAGACCACTATTATCGGAAATCAGACCGCCGCCCGAAGAAGAGTATACCAGGGTTATGGCTGCTAGCTTCTGCCATACACAACGATATTCATCTTCAAAGTTAGGCCATATATTTGCGTGTGGCGGTCCGGAAGTGGTTAAATTGGCTGCTCTGTATGTAGCTTCTGAGGAGCATTTTGACCAGTGGTGGGGTAGGACTTCAGCTACCTACACCCCCCCCCACATTTGGAGTCTCTGTGACCCCCAGGTCACCGAGCTATGACCCTCAAAGTCGGCTCTGCCTCACCTGACTACACGTCCCTGGTCTGGAGACATGCTTGGCCAGTCCAACACCTTTACCCTCAGCTTCTTTAGCAAGGCAGTGGTCGTCTTGGAGGTGTGTTTGGGGTCGTTATGTTGGAATTCTGCCCTGCGGCCCAGTCTCTGAAGGGAGGGGATCATACTGTGCTTCAGTATGTCACAGTACATGTTGGCATTCATGGTTCCCTCAATGAACTATAGCTGCCCAATGTCGGAAGCATTTGTGCAGACCATGACACTCCCACTACCATGCTTGACACATTTGTCTTTGTACTCCTTACCTGGTTGCCGCCACATATGCTTGACACGTCTGAACCATATAAGTTTATCTTGGTCTTATCAGACTACAGGACATGGTTCCAGTAATCCATTTCCTTAGTCTGCTTGTCTTCAGCAAACTGTTTGGGGCTTCCTTTAGAAGCTTATGGGGCGACAGCCATGCAGACCAATTTGATGCAGTGTGTGGAGTATGGTCTAAGCATTGACAGGCTGACCCCCCCCACCCCACCCCTTCAACCTCTGCAGCAATGCTGGCAGCACTCATATGTCTATTTACTAAAGACAAACTCTGGATATGACGCTGAGCACGTACACTCAACCTCTTGGGTCGACCATGGCGAGGGCTGTTCTGAGTGGAACCCGAGGTCTTGGCAATCTTATAGCCTAGGCCATCTTTATGTAGAGCAACAAATATTTTTTTATTTTATTTTTTTTGAACGCTTTATGTTGAACTTTCAGTGAACGATAACACCAAATTTAACACCCATGCTCCCCATTCACACCTGAGACTTTGTAACAGTAATGAGTCACATGAAACCGGGGAGGGAAATGGCTAATTGGGCCCAATTTGGACATTTTCACTTAGGGGTGTACTCTTTTGTTGCCAGTGGTTTAGACATTAATGGCTATGTGTTATTTTGAGGGGACAGCAAATTTGACACTGTTATACAAGCTGTACACTCACTACTTTACATTGTAGCAAAGTGTTATTTCTTCAATGTTGTCACATGACAAGATAAAATATTTACAAAAAATTTGAGGGGTGTACTCACTTTTTTGAGATACTGTATATGCACTGCTATACACCCTTTCTGGCAAACTTTGGATGAAACTGATTTTTTTTTTTGGTTCACATACATTGCAATACATGTTTAAGCTGGTCAATTGCATTAAAGTGGTGTTTCCAGCAAAAAAAAAAATTGCTTAAAAAAAATAAATAATAATAATAATTGGAAAAAATAATTTTTTTTACTCACCTCTAAATGCCTGTTGCCAGGGGGTCCCTCGTAGTCTGCCACCTTCAGTGCCCGGGCACTGACATCACTTCCCCTCGGCGCCGCACAGTCATCTGGGACCTGTCACGTGTCACAGATGACTGAGCGTCGTATCACGGTGCGCGGCGCCGCTTGCTCATGCGCAGTGGGTGCCCGGCTGTGAAGCCACAGCCGGGTGCCCACAGTAAGAATGTCGGTGCCACGAGCGGAGCAGGGAAAGAGGGGGGGCTTCGTTCCCCCACATCGCTGGACCCTGGGACAGGTAAGTGTCCGATTTAAAAAAAATTTTTTAGGGTACTTTTACTTTAAGGTAATCCCTCTCTGACCAGTCCTACTCTGCACTGCAAAATGCTCCATTGGATATAGTGCCAATATGAGGCAAATAGATAATAGTTGTAGGAGAGCTACAAGTCACTGACCTGTACTACAACAGAAATAAAATATATCTGTGCTTAAATCCCAATAGCTTATACAGTTATATAACCCATCAGGTGCTAAAGGGGTATGACCACATGTTAACACTAAATATTCTGGATGAACCCACTGCACACTGCTATACACGCTATCTAGCAAACGATGCACAACAACAATTATTGTTTTTTTTCACATATATTGCAATACATGTTTGAGCTGGCCAACTGCATCAAAGTGATCCCTCTCTGGCCAGGCCCTATTTTGCTCTCCAAAATGCAAATGTTCCAGTGGATATACTACCAAGATTAGGCAAATAGACACAAGTTGTAGGAGAGCTGCAAGGTGTTTTAGTGGAGGGACAGGTGCAGTGTCCAGCCCCGCTGCAGGCAACCTGTCAAAGTGTGCAGTTTAAGCTCTAATTCATCAAGGTGTTCTATCAGGTTGAGGTCAGGACTCTATTCAGACCAGTCAAGTTCCTCCAACCCAAACTCTCTCATCCACCATGTCTTTATAGACCTTGCTTTGTGCACTGGTGCACAGTCATGTTGGAACAGGAAGGGGCCATTCCACAAACTGTTGCCACAAAGTTGGGAGTATGAAATTGTCCAAAATGTCTTGGTATGCTGATGCCTTAAGAGTTCCCTTCATTAGAATTAAGGGGTTAAGTCCAACCCCTAAAAAACAACTCCACACCATAATCCCCCCCCCCCCCGCCTCCGCCAAATGATTCGGACCAGTGCACAAAGCAAGGCCCATAAAGACCTCAACCCAATGGAACACCTTTGGGATAAATTATAGCCAAGACTGCGAGCCAGGCCTTCTCGTCCACATTAGTGCCTGACTGCAAAAACGTGCTTGTGGACGAATGGTCAAACATTCCCATAGACACACTCCTAAACCTTGTGGACAGCCTTCCTAGAAGAGTTGAAGCTGTTATAGCTGTAAAGGTTGGGCCAACTCAAGACTGGGAGGCCATTCTAGTTCACGTGTGTGTGTAAAGGCAGGCGTCCGAATGCTTTTGGCAATATAGTATGTCCTTTTAAGAGCAAATATGCATTTTCGAAAATATGTGATTTTGCTTCATGGTGTTGGGGGGGATTCTAAAGTATCTGTCTTAAAATGTTATTATATATATATATTTATGAAACCTGAAATGTTTAATCTCTAAATTATGATATTTGGTCTAAATGTTTCTTCTCTTTTTATTTCAGAGCTTGATAAATTTATATAACAGCAAAAAAGCTCCAGAGGTGTGCTGCGCTCCCATCAGGATGAGCTCTCTCAGCATGGCTTACTATGACAACATGGATATTGCCTTCCAAAGTCATGAAGCCATGATAGTAGAAGAGTGTGGATGCCAGTGACAGGACATCTCACCTAAGATACAAGACTGCTCTTATAAAAAAACGTTATCAGTTTTATTGATTACATGTATATGTCAGACTGTTGATATCAGAATCTATCAGTGACAATTTATATGTTTCACATACAGTGAAGTGAGCAAAGATGGAATTTTTGGATACATTACACATCCTTATATATGATACACTAATTTTACAGATGGTAATCTGGCCACATTATGAATGCCATCCAACCAGGCCAATAGCAATTAATGTAAATATGTATGTTATGTAAATATTATTGTAATTTATTTTTTTATGTAGTTTAATGGAAAGCAATATTTAAAATTAAAATGTTTAATTTTACAATCCACGATTCTTTCTTTGGAAGTTATATTTCCCATGCACCCTGCTAGACAGTGCTGGTAAGGGTAGGAGAGCCAAAATAGGGTTGTATAATTTTCCTAAGCTCCTGCAGATATAGCAATGTGCCATCAATCTAATAGACTGTGGGTGAAGCTAGACATGGCTATTCACTGATTAGAAACATGAACAGTGGCATGATCTAAGGCTGGCCATAGATGGAGCGATTTTTATTTATTTTTATTTTTTTTCAGCAATTTCACTGACTATGTTTATGGGTGAATCCCTCCTGAGGAGCCATTGTGTTCTCCCGGCTTGTGGGTGGGGGACCTCAAAATTTTGGCCAAGGTCCTTGCAACTAGGTTGGTCAAAGTCCTGTCCGAGCTGGTGGACACTGATTAAACTGGCTTTATGCCAAGGAAGTCCACTGACATCAATCTCTGAAAGGTGCTCCCCCACCTGCAGCTCCCCAACCCACATTCGGAATCTCGTGTAATGGTAGCTTTAGATATAGAAAAAGCATTCAATGTGGTAACCTGGAGCTATATGGTAACAGTCCTTCAAGCTTTTGGATTTGGCCCCTTCTTCTGTAAATGGATAAGCATTTTTTTTTATAAATCCCCCCATTAGCCCAAAATTAGGTGGTCAGCTTTCTGAACCCTTTCCAGTGGAGTGGGACACTAGACAGGGCTGCCCCCTCTCCCCGTTTCTATTCGCTCTAGTTATAGAGCCTCTGGCCACAGCCCTCAGGAAATCAGACTCGGAGAAAAGCATACAGGTAGGCAGTATAAGGCTCTATATGCCGATGATCTAATGCTTCTTCTCAATGACCCAGGACCCTCACTCCGAGCAGCTTTAAACATTATTTCTGAATCCTCCGGCCTGTCCGGGCTAAGGGTAAATTAGGATAAATGCCAAGCTCTGCTTATTGACTCCCAAACCAAAGAACAGGCAGACCCCTAATTAACCTTGACATGGGCCACCTCTATCCGCTATCTGGGTATCGATTTTACCCAAACTAGAATTTCCCAAACTAAACCTCTACCTCTACTAAAACTCTCCCAGCTCAAACTAAAACTGTAAGCCTGGCATAATTTGCCATTGTCCCTCATAGGCAGGATAAACCTGATCAAAATGACATTTCTACTGGTTTTCTTATATGTACTAAGACACACCAATTTGGATCCCTAAAGCTTTTTTCCAACAATTTGACTCCACTATTGCTTCCTTTCTGTAGAGATCTAATCCCCCCCAGAATAAACAAATCTATTCTTAAAAGACCCTGGACTGAAGGAGGTTTAGCCTACCCGGACCTTCAGAAATATTTTTATGAGGCCCTACTATCCCATGCCCATATTTTTGCCACCCAAATGCATTATTTACAGTTTTCGACATAAAACCTCATTTGCCATGTAGTTGCCAACCCCATTAATTTGTTCAGATCTTCTTGCAAGGTTTCCACATCCTGCAGAGAAGTTATTGCCTTGCTTAGATTAGTATCGTCAGCAAATACAGAGATTGAACTGTTTACCCCATCCTCCAGGTCATTTATGAATAAATTTAAATAGGATTGGTCCCAGCACAGAACCCTGTGGGACCTCACTACCCACCCATGACCATTCCCCATTTATCACCACCCTCTGAACTCGCCCTTGTAGCCAGGTTTCAATCCATGTACTCACCCCTATGGTCCATGCCAACGGATTTTATTTTGTACAATAAACGTTAATGGGGAACTGTGTCAAATGCTTTTGCAAAATCCAGATACACCACGTCTATGGGTCTTCCTTTATCTAGATGGCAACTCGCTTCCTCATAGAAGGTAATAGATTGGTTTGGCAAGAATGATTCTTGAATCCATTCTGATTACTGATAATGATACAGTTTTCATGACTAAAATCTTGTACATAGTCCCTTTATCATCCCCTCCAAGACCTTGCATACTATTGATGTTAGGCTAACTGGTCTGTAATTCCCAGGGATGTATTTTGAGCCCTTTTTAAATATTGGTGTTACATTGGCTTTGCTCCAATCCTCTGGTACCATTCCAGTCAGTAGACTGTCAGTAAAAATTAGAACACAATGGTCTGGAAATTACTTGACTGAGTTCTCCAAGTACCCTTGAGTGAAATCCATCCGGTCCCGGTGATTTATTAATGTTTTTTCCAAGTCTAAGGCCCCTTTCACACCGGGGCGTTTTTCATGCGGTGCAGCGCTAAAAATAGCGCCTGTTCACCGCATGAAAAAATCCGGCCCCTTTAACTCCAGTGTGAAAGCCGGCGGGCTTTCACACTGGAGTGGTGCGCTAGCAGGATGAAAAAAAAAGTCCTGCTAGCAGCATCTTTGGAGCGGGATAGGAGCGGTGTGTTCACCGCTCCTATACCGCTCCTTCCCATTGAAAAGAATGGGAGACCGCGGTAAAACCGCGGCAATACCGCCGCTACGGCGGCGCTCTGCGGGGGGTGTTTAACCCTTTTTCGGCCGCTCGCGGGGGGTAAAACCGCACCGCGAGCGGCCGAAAACCGCGGTGAAAACGACGGTAAAGCAGCGCTAAATATAGCGCTGCTTTACCGTCACCGCGGCTCACCGCCCCAGTGTGAAAGGGGCCTAAGTCTAATTCTGTCCTCTGTTAGCCATGAGGGTCCTTTCCTGTGACGTGTCATGAGGCTAAGCACTGCAGTTTTGGTTACTAAAGCCCATGATTCCCTTGTGAAGACTGAGGAGAAGAACAAATTTAATACCTTTGCCATCTCCCCATCCTTTGTAACCAGATGTCCTTCCTCATTCTTCATGGGGCCAATATGGTCTGTCCTACCCTTTTTTACTGTTTACATACTTAAAGAATTTCTTGGGATTTTGAATTTTTTTTTGCTCTCCTCCGCTACGTGTCTTTTGTGTTCTATCTTAGCCGTCCTAATTGCACCCTTACATTTCTTGTTGCATTCTTTATAAAGTCTGAATGCTGATAAAGATCTCTCAACCTTGTATTTTTTTTAAAGGCCTTCTCCTTTGCTTTTATATGCATTTTTACATTGGAGTTAAGCCATCCAGGCTTGTTCGCTCTTTTAAATTTATTAGCCAATGGGATGCACTGTCTAATGCCATTATTTAATATGCTATTAAAGCGAACCCATCTCTCCTCCGTGTTCTTTGTTTCATTATCCCAATGTATGCCTTCTAGCAAGGTTTGTAGTTTAGGGAAGTTGGCTCTTTTGAAATTCAATGTCTTTGTATTCCCCCTTATGAAACATAAGGGGGAATACAAAGACATTGAATTTCAAAAGAGCCAACTTCCCTAAACTACAAACCTATTTGTGTGATTTATACTGAAGCCAATTGACCTGTAATCGCTGTTTCTTAAATTGCCCTGTATTTCCACATCCGTGATCAGGTGTGTATTGTTGGTAATCGGTAGATCTAGTAACCCTTTATTTCTAGTTGGTGCGTCCCTACCATCTGACCCATTAAATTGTCCTGCAAGACAATGACTGACTTCACATGACATTGCTGGTGGTTGAAGTCCTTAAATATGGCCATAAACATGAGATGACAGTGATCTCTGGTCATTTTCACCCAGATCTGGTAACCCTCTCATATGTATTGTGGGTGAGATTGCAGATAACTAGTGTACACGGTATTATTATATAAGTCTCCATTTACACATGTGAAAAGATCTTCTCTGTGGCAAGTCAACACTGACTGGGGTACATATGCGAGTTGGGGAACAAATGCTAATTGGACGCGTTCCCAGACCCACAGGTAAAACGTGCTGCTTTTTTGCAGATGTGCAGGTGCCATTAATTCTTAACACCCCCATGCATTAGAAAATGTGGTGCACTGCATTTTCTGTTGCGTGAAACTACATGATGCCAAAGCACAAAGGGTTGGGGACTTTTTCTCTGCATTTCCTGCTGGTACAGCAGCCTTTTTAAATGAATCCCATACACATACCTGTAGTAATAAACCAGAAAATATAGTGGTGATAGTTATCTTGATACTACATACAGTGCCTTGAAAAAGTATTCATACCCCTTGAAATTTTCCACATTTTGTCATGTTACAACCAAAAACGTAAATGTATTTTATTTGGATTTTATGTGATAGACCAACACAAAGTGAAAGGAAAATGATAAATGTTTTTACAAATAAATATATGAAAAGTGTGGTGTGCATTTGTATTCAGCCCCTGAGTCAATATGTTGTAGAACCACCATTTGCTGCAAATACAGTTGCAATTATTTTTGGGTATGTCTCTATCAGCTGTGCAGATCTAGAGAGTGACAGTTTTGCCCATTCTTCTTTGCTCTGTCAGATTGGACGGAGAACGTCTGTGAACAGCAATTTTCACTTCTTGCCACAGATTCTCAATTGGCTTTAGGTCAGGACTTTGGGCCATTCTAACACATTAATATGCTTTGATCTAAACCATTCCATTTTAGCTCTGGCTATATGTTTAGGGCTGTTGTCCTGAAAGGTGAACCTCCGCCCCATTCTTTTTCAGACTCTAACAAGTTTTCTTCTAAGATTGCCCTGTATTTGGATCCATCCATCTTCCCAACAACTCTGACTAGCTTCCCTATGTTTCATGGTGGGGATGGTATGTTTAGGGTGATGTGCAGTGTTAGTTTTCCACCATGCATCCCGTTTTAATTTTAGGCCAAAAAGTTTAATTTTGGTCTCATCTGACTAAAGCACATTCTTCCACATGTTTGCTGTGTCCCCCACATGGCTTTTCGCAAACTGCAAACGGGGCTTCTTATAGATTTTTTTCAACAATGGCTGGACTGGGTGATGTCAGATGCCGTTCTGACCCAAGATCCCAGTCGGGACATACAAAACAGAGGTGAGGCTGACATTTTTTCAGGCGCCTTGAGGTAGATGGCTGTCCCTCGCTCCTCTGAATCTTATCTGGGAAGAATTAATTTTTCAGGTGGGTCATATACATGCTGAACAGTACTTGGTACAAGTGGCCTGTGGCACTCTCCTCTCTCCCCTCCCTCTCACTATAGTCTTTTATTTTCCATCAGGAATACAGACAGCACCAATTTGGCATTGTATTGCCTACTAGCAGCAGAACTGTCTTTACATCTTACTGGCAGCAGACTTTGTTTCATAAGGCCCCTTTCACACTGAGGTGCTTTGCAGGCGCTAAAGTTCTAAAAATAGCGCCTGCAAAGCGCCTTCAAACAGCCGCTGCCCGAGGGCTTTCACACTGGAGTGGTGCGCTTGCAGGACGCTGAAAAATGTCCTGCAAGCCGCATCTTTGGAGCGGTGTATTTACCACTCCTAAAGTGCCCCTTCCCATTGAAAACAATGGGGCAAACCCGTCTGCAAAGCGCTGCAGCGCTTTGTGGGTGGTTTTAACCCTTTTTCGAACGCTAGCGGGGGGGTAAAACAGCCCGGCCGAAAAGGGCCGTTAAAACAACGGTAAAGCGGCGCTAAATATAGTGTGAAAGTAGCCTAATACTAGCAATGGCTTCAAGGTAAATCCATGCACCTTGCTGTACCATTTATTTTACTAGTATGCTTGTACCTTTTTAGTTTCGTTATCGAACCTCATTAGAGAACTCTGTGTGTCTTTCTTTGCTCTGCCCCAGTTCTCGTCTGTGTCTAGCTCTGCAAGGCCCCATACAAGACTGCCAAGCAAGCCTGCTTTAAGTAAACAAGTGTATTTTATGTGTGAGTATTGGGAGGGATTACCTCAGTATATAGTTACATGCCACCTACCCTGATGATATATTACCCCTCTTTTTCTATGAATTTTTTCGTTACTTTGTATGTCCCCACACCCCGACTCATGTACTAACTGCGGCTACTTCCTGGTTCTGGAGGCCCGGGTGGTTGGTTTCTTCCCCCCTCAATTTGTGGGGGGATTCTTGCCGTCTATCTACAGCGCAAGTGAGTTTAGATACATTCTTATATACATTAAATTTATTACAGCAATTTCATTTTTACTGTTATAATTGTAAGTTGTTCCGTAAAAATAGTTACTAAAAATATTTTTTCATATATAAAAATATTCCAGCTCCTGAAGAAGCGATGGATTGATTTGCGAAACATGTAGAGCAGAAATGTTTTTCATCTATTACTGGAGAAGTGGAACCCCAACCAAGAGGATGCACCTTCAGTATTGTCACACAGTAAAACGATATCCAGTTTGTACATTAGGGGACATATTAGTAGTCCAGTTTTTATGTTTGACGCTATATATGTACTGTAATATTGTGATATATATGTATATTAAGAAATGTATTTGTTTAAAAAATGTACATATGTGTCCTTAAAGTCCATCTTTTCAAACATTGCAAATTCTACATACCCTATAGGATGTGGTACATTTTTATTGTTTTAGGTGCCTTACTGCCACCTAAAGGCACCAACCAACCAAATTTCCATTTTCTTTCAACAATGGCTTTCTTTTTGCCACTCTTCCTTAAAGGCCAGATTTGTGGAGTGCACGACTAATAGTTGTTCTGGGGACAGATTCTCCTTCCTGAGCTGTGGATCTCTGCAGCTCCTCCAGAGTTACCATGGGCCTCTTGGCTGCTTCTCTGATTAATGCTCTCCTTGCTCGGCCTGTCAGTTTAGGTAGACAGCCATGTCTTGATAGGGTTGCAGTTGTGTCATACTCGGATGATGGATTGAACAGTGCTCTGTGAGATGTTCAAAGCTTGGGATATTTTTTTTATAACCTAACCCTGCATTAAACTTCTCTACAACTTTATTCCTGACCTATCTGGTGTGTTTCTTGGCCTTCATGATGCTGTTTGTTCACTAGGGTTCTCTAACAAACCTCTGAGGGCTTCACAGAACAGCTGTATTTATATTGAGATAAAATTACACACAAGATGGACTCTATTTAGTAATTAGGTGACTTCTGAAGGTAAATGGTACCACTAGATTTTAGTTAGGGGTATCAGAGTAAAGGGGGCTGAATACAAATGCACACCACACTTTTCACATATTTATTTGTAAAAAAAAAAAAAATTGAAAACCATTCATCATTTTCCTTCCACTTCACAATTATGTGCCACTTTGTGTTGGTCTATCACATAAAATCCCAATACATTTATGTTTTTGATTGTAACATGACAAAATGTGGAAAATGTCAAGGGGTATGTATGAATACTTTTTCAAGGCACTGTACTTAGACTGTATGATGTAGGGCAAATTGAGATCAACATGGTACCTTTTATGAAGCCTGCTCTTATCCCTCCATGTACAACCAGTGATCAGTTTATATAACTGGTCTATACGATGACAATGGTTGTCCACTGGGATGCATGCCAGCCCCTATGGGAGGAAATACTAGTGGGCTGAAACACACAGGACTGATGATATGTGCCCTAAATTATGTACACAGGAAGCCCTCCCCTACGGGCAGAACTATGGGCATGCTGGAACACACAGAGGGTTGTTTGTTATAAAATAGGCGTGAACAAAAGAAAAAAAGCAGGAAAATAATAATTAAATGGAAGAGAATAGGGAGTTAATTAAGGATGATTAGAGTAAATTAAGGGTTATTAAGGGGTTAAACAGAGGAACATTTGTTCATCCCTTTGATCTACAGATGAAGAAACAGAAATATACAAAAAGAAACAATGCTTCTTATTATTTTAGTGGTTAAGGGCTGAGCAATGTTGGTAATAAACATTGTCGGCTGCTTTTTTTTTTTTTTTTTTTTTGTCCGACAGCTCCAATTACTGGACTTCTTTAACACTGGGGAGACCCACTGACAGCTCTAAGAGCCAGGCCTGAAAGTATCGGTTCCAGGTATGCATTTGCACGAGTACCAATATTTGTGCAAATACTTGGTATCGGTGCAACCCTAATAAAAACAATGTATTTAGAAAGTATCGGTATAAATAGATAAAAAATAATACCCTATTTTATTATATTAAAAAAATCTATAATATACTTTTGGAGTAAATCTGGAGGTTGGTTCTGAAGATGGTATATTTTATGTCTGGCCGAGCATAGGTTAAAGCTTGTAGGGGGAGTTTTCATTCTTCTCTGACTGTCCTATGAGGCTGACTGACCCCCGATCCTCTGTCTGGACAGTGCTGATTGGCCCTGTGCCGATCACATGCACAAACAAACTCTCTAGCAATACACACCAAAGTGAGCATGTGCAGAGTGCCCCCTAAGCTATCAGGAGATGGATTGGGGACTGTGGAAGAAAGGGGGGGGGGGGGGTCAGAAAAGACGAGATGAAACAGCCTTTTTACACAATTTGGAGGATTAACCCCTTAGGTTCCACAGTGAGTATAACAAGCATGCTTTACTGTAATCACTGTTGTGAGCAACCATTTTTTTCTGAATGAAATCCATTCAATGTGTACTGTTGTGATTAGCTGTGTTTTGCCACAGCTAATAACATGGTACAGATTGGCTCTGTCTGTACCATGTGATCATTGTGACCAATCACAGATATGAACACAATAGTACACAATGAATGGAAGCTATCCATTGTGTACAATTGTCATGTGATCTGCTGTGATTGGTCACAATGATCACATGGTACCAGCAACGGCCCGGTACACTGAACTGTCATCTGCTGTTGATGGACCCGGCGGGTGACAGATCACGCAGCAGCGTGACCCGTGGCTGCAAGGTGTAATCCTGGGAGGAAGTCATTTGATGTCCACCCAGAACGGGACAGATCCCGCCCGGCCATCATATTACAATAGGCCGGGTGGGAAGCAGTTAAAGATGGTTCCAGTTTGCCATAGATGGTCTCTTCTACACCTCTAGTGAACCAGTTTACCTCTTAGTCCAAATACCAAGTTACTTTGCTTGACTTTTGACTGTTACATTGAGGTTATCATAATATCCTATAAAATAAAGCTGACAGTGTTATAAAATAGCACTAGTAATGTTAAAATACTACATAAAGCAGCCCAAGTAAAACATGTTTTTTTTTTTGTGAATCAGTGTTTAGACACATGAGTTATATAAGAAGCCGTTTCATGAAAATAATGGTCAATTGAGAGGAAAAACATCTTGTGAATTAATCCTAATTTATAATAAATCACACACAAATAATTTAATATATGGTATATTATCATATATACAAGAACTGTATTTTTTTCTCATTTGAAATGTAATGTCTGGTCCATCTTATAATTTATTATTTAACAACTTATAGCTATGGCTTTTATAGATGGTGCAAAAGTTCATATACAGTCTCTGTGTGAATTACAATCCTAGAATTGTTTTCCTGTGTTTTTGACACTCTTCCACGGGATCACACAAAGGAAATATAGCAATGATTACTTCACCATTCTCTGCATTTCATCACCTAATAACTATATTTTATTTCTGACATTTCACAGAGTCTCATACAGGCCCGGAACCAGATTTTCAAAACAAAATTGAATATGCAATGATAAATGCTCTGGTTATTTTTCTCCAAACCCCTTATGTAATACTGTGGAAAGACAGAGTTGCTTCTTTAACCACTTCAGCCCCGGACCAATTGGCAGCCAAAGGACCAGGCCCCTTTTTGCGATTCGGCACTGCGTCGCTTTAACTGACAATTGCGCGGTTCGTGCGACGTGGCTCCCAAACAAAATTGGCGTCCCTTTTTTCCCACAAATAGAGCTTTCTTTTGGTGGTATTTGATCGCCCCTGCGGTTTTTATTTTTCGTGCTATAAACAAAAATAGAGCGACAATTTTGAAAAAAATGCAATATTTTTTGCTTTTTGCTATAATAAATATCCCCAAAAAATATATATAAAAAAAATTTTTTTTTGCTCAGTTTAGGCCGATACGTATTCTTCTACATATTTTTGGTAAAAAAAAAAAAATCGCAATTAGCGATTATTGATTGGTTTGCGCAAAAGTTATAGCGTTTACAAAATAGGGGATAGTTTTATAGCATTTTTATTAATATTTTTTTTTTACTAGTAATGGCGGCGATCAGCGATTTTTATTGTGACTGCGACATTATGGCGGACACATCGGGCATTTTGACACATTTTTGGGACTATTGTCATTTATACAGCAATCAATGCTATTTAAATGCATTGATTCCTGTATAAATGACACATGCACTGAAAGAGTTAACCACTAGGGGGAGGGGAGGGGTTATGGGCTGTGACGTGTGTGTGTTTTTACACTAGGGGGCGGGTCTGACGTCTGACGTCATTCCCGATGACAGGGAACAGCCGATCAATGACAGGTAGTGACAGAAGTAGGAAGCGCGGGGAGAGGTTTGTTTACACAGACCTCTCCCCGTTCTTCAGCTCTGTGACCCGATCGCGGCCGGGGTCACGGAGCTCCGACCAGGTCGCGAGCGCGCGACCCACGGCCAGGCAATTAAAGGGCCACGTACCTGTACGAGGTTTTGCCTGGCCGTGCCATTCTGCTGCCGTATATATGCAGGAGGCGGTCGGGAAGCGGTTAGGAGTCACCAAATTGTGAATGAAGGCAAAACACAGGTGCCTGATATCAGGAAATGAATTCACAAAGTGACTAATGTATCAGCGTCTTCTTATAATGAACTGGAATTACTATTCTTTAGTACACACAATGAGATTATCGGACGAATGATTGTCCGTTTTTTTTTTTGCATGTTAGTCTCCATTTTCAAAATAAAAAGGTTACCGAAGTCTGAAAATTATCGTACGAATAAAAAAAGGTTCACTGATTAAACGAAAATCTTACAATCTGGTATCGCACGACAAACATTTACGTATTTGTCCCATCGTAATAATTTCGGACAAAAACTGTGAACTAACGATCAGATTATCGTACAATCTCTTCGAAAGCGGTATTTTTTGTACAATTTTCTGATCATGTGTACGGGCCTTTAGCTACTAATAGACATCAGTTCTGACAAGAAAATCTCAGTGGTGGCTGTGAAAGAATAACTCCAGGTGTACAGTTGACAGATACGGCCTCAAGTAGCACTGCATTTTCCCAATTTCATAAGATAGAAATTGAAATTATTATTTTTATTATACAAGATTTATATAGCGCCAACAGTTTGCACATGGTGTTTTACAACATGAGGGCAGACAGTGCAGTTATAATACAATTCAATACAGGAGGAATCAGAGAGCCCTGCTCGTTAGAGCTTACAATCTAGAAAATGTGTGATTTTAAAGTGAAAATAGTCTGAAATACCTGCAAAATTATATCTATCTACACTATATTACCAAAAGTGTTGGGACGCCTGCCTTTACACACACATGAACTTTAATGGCATCCCAGTCTTTGTCGGTAGAGTTCAGTATTGAGTTGGCCCACCCTTTGCAGCTATAACAGCTTTAACTCTTCTAGGAAGGCTGTCCACAAGGTTTAGGAGTGTGTCTATGGGAATATTTGACTATTCTTCCAGAAGCACATTTGGGATGTCAGGCACTGTTCTATCGGGTTGAGGTGCAGGCCAGTCAAGTTCCCCCACCCAAACTTGCTCATCCATATCTTTATGGACCTTGCTTTGTGCACTGATCCAAATCATTTGATGGAGGGGAGATTATGGTGTGGGGTTGTTTTTCAGGGGTTGGCTTGGCCCCTTAAGGCGTCAGCATACCAAGACATTTTGCACAATTTTATTGCCAGTGCACAAAGCAAGGTCCATAAGGACATAGATGAAAGAGTTTTGGGTGAAGGAACTTGACTGGCCTGCACAGAGACCTGACCTCAGCTCCATAAAACACCTTTGAGATGAATTAGAGTGGAGACTGCGAGCCAGGCCTTTTTATCCACATCAATGATGGGCTCAGGAGTGTTGGGGATCATAGTCCCAACCCACCTGCCCAATCCCAACCAGGAAGCCGGTCCGCAGCTGCACAGACCGGGAAATGTCTCACTGCCTGTGATTAGCGGTGTGCAGTGTCGGGTGCCTGGCGGAATCTGGCAGGTGGGTTGAGGTTACGATCCCGAAAACACGCATGAGCCCATCTCTAGTGCCTAATCTCACAAATGCGCTTCTGGAAGAATGGTCAAACATTCTCATAGACACACTCCTAAACCTTGTGGACAGCCTTCCCAGAAGAGTTAAAGCTGTTATAGCTGCAAAGGGTGGGCCAACTCAATATTGAACCCTACAGACTAAGATTGGGATGCCATTAAAGTTCATGTGCGTGTAAAGGCAGGCATCCCAATACTTTTGATAATATAGTGTATCTATCTATCCAGTCTACATTTTTTTAAATGAGAATAAGGCCATTTTCACACTGGGGCGGTGCGGGCATCGGCGATAAAGCGGCGATATTTTCATTCGGCCGATAGCGGGGCTGCAGCGGCGCTTTGCCGGCGGGATAGCCACGCTGCCCCATTGATTTCAATGGGTAGCAGCGGTTTAGGAACATTTTTCACACATTTTTTTTTATGCGTTTTGCAATTTTTATGCAATTTTTTTTTGGGACAATTTGTTGGGGGGATTAAAAATGCAAATCGGCAAAAAACGCACTGATCTGGTATGGAATTTGAGGGGAAACCCCACGCCAAAATAAAGAAACGGCTTAGGGCCCCCCAAAATCCATACCAGACCCTTATCCAAGCACACAGCCTGGCGAGTATGAGTATGGGGTATATTGTACCTCTACCCATTCACTCAAAAAAAGTAGTGTAGTGTGACAAAAAACAAGAGACTTTGATAAGTCCTTTATTAAAAATGTCTTCTTCCTCCGCTTCTTTCTCCGGTCTTCTTCCTCTGGCGCCGCCGACCTGCTGAAAATAAAAAAACAATCACCCTCTGACGCTAGCTTCCGCCTTTCTGTCCACTCAGATGTCTAACATTTTATATAACATTGGGGCGTGACATCAGAACCCCCCCACAACCACAGCCCAGGGTTGTGGGGAAGAGGCCTTTATGCCCATCAACATGGGGACCACCTCCCATGTTGAGGGCATGTGGCCTGGTATGGTTCGGGGGGTGGGGCTTGGGCGCTCAGATAAAGGTCTGGTATGGATTTTGGGGGGACCCTGTGCTGTTTTTTTTATTTTAGATAAGAGTCTGGTATTGATTTTGGGGGGATCCCCACACTGTTTTTTCAGAGTAGGGGTTCCTCTTAAAATCTATACCAAACCAAAGGACCTGGTATGCACTTGGAGGGCGAACCCATGCTGTTTTTTTAACATTTTGCGTGGAGTTCCCCTTCAAGATCCACAGCACACAAGTCGCATGCCAAAGTCGGATCAGTCAAGACGGCGATCCGACTTTTATCTGACTTCAGTGATATTCAATGGGCTGAAGTAGGATCAAAGTCAGACCAAAGTAGTGCAGGGAGCATTTTCAAAGTCGGACCGACTTGTGTCGGACCAGTTAAGACGGCTCCCGTAGGGAAACATTGATTTTCACACGTCATGACCTTCCAATGTCAGAGCATTTGTCATACCAGTGTGAACCCCACCTGACATGCAAACAGCCACAGTGCCTACCACTGATTTGCACAGATTAATTGCAAACACTTGTGAATACCATACACAGAGAAACGCTGATTCTGGGCTGCTATGGCCTTGGTCAGCTTTGTGAAGGGGTCTTGCATGCATTTTTTTACTTGCTGACGGGATCGCTTTTTATTGTTTTGTAGCACTAACCCCCGAAGGAGCTGCTGGTTTAATTTGGGCTTACCGTTACCTTCTTGACCTCGTATGCGTCTAGGGGTTTCCTGAGGTAGATGGCCCAAAGAACTGTAGAGACTGACACTGGATCCACTTTGGGATTTTTATTTGCAAAAAATTGTAGACAAAACACAGTCTCTCAATAAAGGATAAAGGGCATAGGTAGGAAGTTCAGGTACTCTTGGAAGTGCTGGAAACCAAATGTCTCACACTATGAAATCCAGAGAATAGCCATTCACAACTGGATAGTACAGCTATCAGATAAATCTCCTCTCACTAGATTTAGCAGCCGATAGATCGTTTGAATAGAGCAAAGTCTCTGCCACAGACTTGGTTGTAGAACTTGGAAATGAAAAGTCTCTGCCACAGACTTGGTTGTAGAATTTGGAAATGAAAAGTCTCTGCCACAGACTTGGTTGTAGAACTTGGAAATGAAAAGTCTCTGCCACAGACTTGGTTGTAACTGAAGGATAGATGAACTTAGAGAACCCTCATACGGTACCAGTATCTTGCAGCCGTTCCCGCGATACCATACGAGTGTGGATTCACTTGGTGTCTTTCAACTTGGCTTCCAGGCTCTTACTGAGGCACCAGCCTTTTGCATGGCCCTCTTCTGAAGAGTCCTCCCCTGGTCGCGTTCTCAGTTGCTGGGCCTCTCCAGAAACGAGATGGCACCGACCACCTTAGAATCCTCCTTCCAGTTACTGCGCCTCGGGCTAGCCAGTCCCGAGACTCGGAAATGGATGGATCTGCACCCCCGGCCCTGAGGGCTGGTCAGGAGGACCAGGACCAACAGACAGAAAAGATCTTCTGGACCGTAATCCTGAAGCACGTGACCCCAATACCTTAAGTACCCTCTCCCAGAGTGCACAGCGAGACAACACCCTCACTGGTTGGTTCAGAGAGATTGGCACCCAATGCGTCCAACCGGAATGCGTTCTTATGCCTGCCAGAGGTGACACCGACACCTATAGCCAAGCAGAACACAGTGCAGTCCAGCCAAACTGATACTATGACCATAATTTAGAACAATTAACCCTAAAACCCAACTGTGGTTCTAGGAACATTACATTTCTCTTCAGAAGCCCGGCGCTAGTTTTTTTTATGGGACCCCATCACACACAGAGCTATGACCCTGCTGAACATGTTAACTGCATCATTTTATATTCCTCATCTAAACATATACGTCACTGTAAAGCCCCATACACACGCTCGGATTATCCGAGGACCAGGTCCGTCGGATCATGTCCGTCATACTTTGTCCGATGTTGGTTTTGCGTACACACGGTCGGACAACGTTGTCGGAAAATCCGATCATTCTGAACGTGGTGACGTTTGTTGCGTACGACGGGACTACGTAGAGGCTAGTAGCCAATAGCTTTGGTCTTGTAATGTGATCTGAGCATGCGTAGCACTTTGTCCGTCGGAATTCTCTACACACGATCGGAATTGGTGTGATCGGACTTTGTTGTCGAAAAATCTATCCAGCAGGAGATAGAACTTTGTCCGTCGGACAATCCGATGGAAACTGTCCGATGGTGCCTACACACGGTCGGAATTTCCGACAACATTGTCCGATAGGACAGAATCCATCGGAAAATCCGACCGTGTGTATGGGGCTTAACACTGTTTCCCTAAGGCTGCATGACACGGGACATTTTTAAAACATCGGTTTTGCTGCATTTACATGCCGTCTTTAGCGGCGTTTTGCATTTAGAATTAAAAAAAAAAAAAAATGTAAAAAAAATACGCCTGTAAACGAAACGCAGCATTTGGCACTTGAAATGTCTGTAAACTCAGCTTCTGAATGCAGATTTTGGCGTTCCAAATAATGCCTCTAAACTCAACTGCCAAGAAATGGCTGTAAACAACCCTGTGTACATGGACAGATAAGATAACATAAAGGAGAGCAGGGGGCAGTTGAAAAAAACTCCTGTTTACCAGCAGCAGTGTACATGAGGCCTTAATCTCTATATAAGGTCAATTTTAGCACAAGCCCGTGCCATCATTACTTTGTATAAACAAAAATATAAGCCTTAGAAGAGTATACAGATTTCTGCCGCACTGCAATAAAATAATTGAATAACAATTGTTTTACCCAGTCATAAAGCAAAGCTGTAAAAAAATAAAAATATCAATAGTGTAATTCTAGGGGAATCCCACCTTGACAACACTTCCTGAGAACTAAGAAAAACACTGGCTGATGTAAGCTAACAAGTCCTTGTGATCACACTTATTGCACAGGCAAACCTGTATTTCTGTCTGCAGTGCTTGTACAGGTTGTGATTAAGCTAATACATTTTCTATTATGTATTCAGCAGTCACTTTTTTTTTTTGTGGGCATTTTTTTGGGGGGGGGGGGGGGGGGGTTGCAGCTTGTGTTTCAACCTTTCTTGCCCTGGGTGAGAACAACATGTCCAAAGCCTACTGGGATACCCATATCATGCATCACAGAAGGTTTTAGGCTTACAGCATTTTTTTTTTTTTTTTGAAAGCCGATGGCGTGCAAAACACACTCAAAAACTCACCCGGTGCATAAAAAATGTGCACAACATAAAGAGGTGCGACAAAAAAGTGCAACGGGTACACAAGACCTCTAAAATCAGAGGACCTTGTCCTGAATCCCCCGGGGCGTTAGGCTCCTGACAGGGACAAGGACCGTAAAACTTGGTCTTCCTGGCCGAAACCAGTCAGACCCCGTTCTCTGGAAGGTCTGCCGAAACAGACCCACCCAAATACTAGGTGAGGCTCTCCCGAAGAGAGACCTCAACCCTATGAGAGAGGGCGAACTAAGCCAGAAGGCCATGTCCACCCCCTCCCTGACGTTCAGGACAGGCCCTGGGACCTGTGACCCTACTAATCACATGTGCTAAATCGTGTACAAACATAAAAATACAAAAAACAACGTGCGGTTTTAGGCTTACAGCATATAGCACACACCCCACATGCACAGTGGAGCATCTTCAGGGGGTCGGCTGGTAGGACTTGGACGGGTGGAGCATGGGACCTGGTGTGCAGTGGCTTTCTATGGGTTATAGCAGGACAACGATGGATTCGCTGGACACATGATTATGTGTTTTGAAGATAACCCAGGAAAGCAGGTAAGAGTTTCAACCAAACTTTAGAATGAAGATCTTTGGTGCTAGTTTTCCTGTGCTGCACTTGGTGAGTGCATTATGGGCCTGTTGGTGCTGCTCTGCCCAGTGTCTGCGTAGTATCACAGCAGTGCCACCAGGCCCATAATGCACTGCACATGCACTGGCCAAGTGCAGCCACTGGTCTTCTTTGCTCTGATGTTGCAGTGACACTCTTGGATTTACATAACAATACCGCTCATGCACCAGGCAAAATAGCTCCAGCGGGACCCATTATTGATACCACCTGGCTTAGACTACAAACTAAAACAACTAATCGATTATGAAAATAGTTTTCAACTATTTTCGTCTGCCGATTAGTTGGCCTGCATACAGAATGCATTATTTGTTTACATATCCAGAAATACAGTGCAGCACACATACAGCTCAGTACACCATCCATACATGTCAGAATACCCAGTGCAGCACACACACACAGCTCAGTACAATGTCCATACATGTCAGTAAGTGTCTGAGAGCATGTGAATGTGTAAGGAGCAATGCCTCATAGGACATGTAGTCCTGGGCAGGAAGTGAGTGGTTCTAAAGGCAGAAGTTTTTTTTTACCTTGCTATAGAGGCACTTTATACTATACTTTGCAGCTTGTTACTGGGGCACCCAGAAGGCAGGAGGAGCCAGAAGCGTCAGTGGGGGACCCCAGAAGAGGAGAATCAAAACCATTACACAGAGCAGGTAAGTAACATGTTTGTTGTTTAAAAAACAAAACAGAGTTACACTTACTGGTAACATCCTTTTCCAAGAGTCTTTCAGGACAGAGACCTTGGCTCCTCCCATCACAGGAAACACCCCCTCATACTGCAAGATTTAAGCCTCACCGTCCTGCCAGCCCCTCAGTTCTCCAAGAGTTCCTCCGGGCAGCTGAGGAGACACAAGAATAAGTCATGCTAACCTTTATCTTACCTGACAGTCTCATGTGAAGAGCTTTCAGAGATAGAACAATTTGGGTGGGTACTGAAAGACTTCTGTAAAAAGATGTTACTGGTAAGAAAAAAAAGAGCATGCAACAAGTGCAACGGGGCCGCCCCCCTTGGACTTTTAAGGCAGAAATAAAGGTAATGGAGTAAATAAAAGGCAACCATATGCCACTTTTATTGAGTACACAGTATCTTATAAATTTTGTAGTCATAAACAATCACATTCAAATATACAAAAAGTACACAAATGAACCAGTTAATACATAGACATGTATATCAAACCCAAAGCTAATAATACAGGCACTGCCAAAGTCAAGCTGAGGTCAGTCCATGAAGATTTGTAGCATACATCCTGACATGTTTTGGAAATTTTATTGGTACATATTTTCCTTCATCAGGGAAGATTTATACTTGGGTGACTTTATCTGCAACATAGATATAGTTACATAGTATTTGTACAATAGTACATAAAAAAACAAGTGATTTTACAGAATGAGCTATATAGTATTTAGGCTTAAAGGTACTTACATATAGGGTTCATTGAAAAGACATGGGGAAATGGTAAAAACAAATGCGGGGAATCCACGTTGGCTGAAAGAGTCTGCATGGACACAAAGATAGACAAGCATGCAACCCAGAGCCAGCCACTGATTCACATCCACAAGAGATGCCCTGATGTTAAACCAGCAAAGGAGTATTGCTGTCTGAAAGGCCATAAATAAACAAAAGAAATTCAATGTTTTTAGAATAAGGCCTCATGCACACGGACGTTTTTGCAGCCGCGTTTTTGAGCGTTTTTTGCAGCTTAAAAACGCCTGTCCATGTTAGTCTATGGCTTCATGCCCACCTAGGCGTTTTTGAGCTGCAAATGGCATAGGCGTTTTTAAGCTGTAAAAAAAAACACGCAAAAACGCGCACCAGCGTTTTTGAGCTGCAGCGTTTTTTTGCTGCAAAAAGTTGATTGGACGCTGTAATCCCTGTATAGGAAATTAGAGATATGTTTTTCTTTAAAAAAGCTAATTAACGCTAACGCTAAAAAACACGCAAAAACGCCAATGAAAAACGCAGTAAAAGTCAAGTTTTTTTAGGCTGCTTTTTCCAGGCGTCCGACCTAGCTTTACAGCCCATTTTTTAAAATGTCCGTGTGCATGAGGCCTTAGTGTGCTGTAAAAACAAGACAAGGACATGTGTTACCCAGAATTGCCTAAATAAACTAGCATGTTACCTTTCACTGTGCTGATAGAGGTGCAGACATCAGAGCGGCAGTCCTCAGACTGATACATGTCAGCTGTGTCTGAGCACTCTAGTGAATCAGCTGATGAGAGAGCCAATCCTCACAGGTTGTTTGGGTAATGCTGGTTATTCTGCCCCATTAGCTGGACTGCGACATTATTATTAATTAATTATTATTATTATTAATACAGCGATGAAGGCTATAAAAATGCATTGATTACTGTAAAAATGTCACTGTCAGTGAAGGAGTTAACACTGGACTGTGCAGGGGAGATGATAGATCGCTGTTCATACTCTGATGATCTGTCTGTTCTCCCCTCAGAGAACTGGAAACTGTGTGTTTACACACACATATCCCGGTTCTCTGTGTGTCATCGGCGATCGCGGGAATCCAGCAGTGATTGTGACCGTCAGGCACTCGCATCGGCTCGGGGGGGGGGGGGGGGGGGAGCGCACCTCCGGCGGCACGCCCCTAGTGGCCACAGGGCAAAAAGACGTTACATAACGTAGTTTCGCCCAGCCGTGCCATTCTGCCGCAGTATAACTGCGGCGGCTGGTCGGCGAGTGGTTAAATATCCATCTCAACTCACATTGGAGGAGACGCTTATTAAAGTCGCCACCTCTGGAGCTGAAGTGGATACGATCAAGTGCCAGAAAGTATAACTTGTTGATAGAGTCTGGGTGAACTAATGCCATATGGCGACCAATAGACACATTGGGTTCTTGTTTGCGTGTGGTAGATAGGCGTTGGTATATTTGTTTCCAGAATTCATTTATAGTTTTCCCGACATAGTAGCACCCACATTCACACGTGAGCAGGTACACTATGCCGGGAGTCCTACAGTTTACATAATGTTTAAGATGAAAGTTGCGTCCATTGGGTAAATTGATCTACGCCTATCCATATATTATAGGCACATCCACCACATGAAAAGGTTCCCAAAGTTTTTTTTTATATCACCTTTATAAGGTTTGTATTCGCTTGCTACCAGTTTGTCACCCACAGAGAGAGCCCGCCTGTGGGCGACAGCTGGAACTTCAAACAAGATATAAAAAAACAAACAAGATATTTGGGGGGCACACCCTAAAAGATGCATTAAAGGTGGTTGTATTATCATTTGAAGGTTGTTTATGTGTATTCAATATATCTCAACGAGATAGCTTGTAGAAAAGACAATCTTTCTTAAGACAAGTATTAGAGTATCCCCTTTCTAGAAGTCTGTTTCTCAGTGTCAGCCTCATTTTTGAAGCTAGCATCATCTGAGCAGTTCCGTCGAGCCCTTAACCACTTCAGCCCCGGACCATTTGGCTGGCAAAAGACCAGAGCACTTTTTGCGATTCGGCACTGCGTCACTTTAACTGACAATTGCGCGGTCGTGCGACGTGGCTCCCAAACAAGATTGACGTCCTTTTTTTCCCACAAATAGAGCTTTCTTTTGGTGGTATTTGATCACTTTTTTTTTTTTTTTTTTGCGCTATAAACAAAAAAAAAGAGTGACAATTTTGAAAAAAAAAAACATTATTTTTTACTTTTTGCTATAATAAATATAATATCCCCAACAAACATATAAAAAAAAAAAACATTTTATTTCCTCAGTTAAGGCTGATACGTATTCTTCTACATATTTTTGGTAAAAAAAAATCGCAATAAGTGTTTATTTTATGGTTTGCGCAAAAGTTATAACGTCTAAAAAATAGGAGATAGTTTTATGGCATTTTTATTAATAATAATTTTATTTTTACTAGTAATGGCGGTGATAAGCGATTTTTATCCTGACTGCGACATTATGACGGACATATCGGACACTTTTGGCGCTATTTTGAAACCATTCACATTTATGCAGCGATCAGTGCAATTAAAAATGCATTGATTACTGTGTAAATGTGACTGGCAGTGAAGGGGTTAACCACTAGGGGGCGCTGCAGGGGTTAAGTGTGTCCTAGGGAGTGATTCTAACTGTGGGGGGGTTGGGCTATGTGTGACACGACACTGATCACCATTCCCAATTACAGGGATCGGTGATCAGTGTCACTAGGCAGAACGGTGAAATGCTTGTTTACAACAGCATTTCTCCGTTCTTCTTCTCCGTGAGACGATCGCGGGTATCCCCGCAGACATCGAGTCCGCGGGCCCTGCGATCTCACTCACGGAGTGAGTATACACCACTCCTGCCCATTGAAAGCAATGGGGCAGTGCGGCTATACCGCCGGCAAAGGGCGCTGCAGCGATGCGTTGCAGGCGGTTTTAACCCTTTTTCGGCCGCTGGCAGGGGTTAAAACTGCTCTGCTAGCGGCTGAATAGTGTCGCTAAAAATAGTGCTGTTTTACCGCCGACGCCGCTCCTGCCCCAGTGTGAAAGGGGCCTTACCTGTACATTCACCTACTTCTTCCTTTCAGTCTTTCACTCAGCACAAAGGTAGAAGATGACAAAAACATTGTCGTCATGGTGACGAGTCACATGACGATTCCTTTCACATGGAGGGTTCTCCCCCACGGTCAGGTAACAGTCATGGTAGCCATTCTCATCACAATATAAACAGTTATGCATCAGACACACATACTCTGGCTAGTCATTCTGGATCTTCTTTGAATATATCATCTACAGCTTCCAGTTCACGTTCACATCAACCATTAGGCACTTTTTTAGACCAAATGAAGGGCCGGATACAGACCCATCAAAAAAATCTCAAGCAAACCTGCCCAAAATACACAAATCCAACACGCACAAACCACGTTGACTGTTGTGAATCTATCCTCACATTTTTTGGATCAGAATGAGATGGCTGTTTTGGCACGTGGCCTCCCTTTTTGTCCAGACTCCAGTATTGACAAATTAGGGGCCATCAAGGACATCCATCTCTTCATACGCAACATCTTATTAAAAAGTTTATATGCTAAGAAACAAGTTTTAGAACCTAGGCAAACCAATGAAGACACACAGGCTCTGGATAACCTGGGATGGACCAGATGATCTTTTACACAAAAGTTTATGGTCTGTATTAACATCAATGAATTTAATTTAAGTTTTACCATGTCACAGGTACAACTGAAATGAACTTTTTGGATGTACTTATTAAAAAACAGACAGATGGGGTCTCTCTAATGAACTATACCGTAAACTCACAGCAGGGAACTCATTATTACACGCATCAAGTTTCCATCCCAAACCCCTACTTGCATCAATTCCTTAAAGCCAGTATTCGAGGGCTTGTCAGAAACTGCTCAGATGATGCTAGCTTCAAAAATAAGGCTGACACTCTGAGAAACAGACTTCTAGAAAGGGGATACTCCTAATACTTGTCTTAAGAAAGCTTAAAGAAAGACAATTAATCTATCTCGTTGAGATTTATTGAATATACATAAACAACCTTCAAATGATAATACAACCAGAATTATCACCACAGCACAAACAAGTTAGGCATATCCTGAATAAGTACTGGCACTTACTAACACTGCATTCATCGTTGCTCCATATGTCTCTGATGTACCAGCTGTTGCCTACAGGAGGGCTCCCTCTGTGGGTGACGAACTGGTAGCAAGCGAATACAAACCTTATAAAGGTGATATATGCAAAACTTTGGGAACCTTTGCGTGTGGTGGATGTGCCTATTGCCAATATATGAATAGGCGTAGACACATCGATTTACCCAATGGACACCACTTTCGTCCTAAACATTATGCAAACTGTAGGACTCCCGGCATAGTGTACCTACTCACGTGTGAATGTGGGTGCTACTATGTGGAGAAAACTATAAATGAATTCTGGAAACAAATATACCAACACCTATCCACCACACGCAAACGAGACTGCGATATGCCTATTGGTCGCCATATGGCATTAGTTCACCCAGAATCTATCCCCAAGTTCTACTTTTTGGCACTTGATCTTATCCACTTTAACTCCAGATGCGGCAACTTTAATAAGTGTCTCCTCCAAAGTGAGTTGAGATGGATATTTAATTTACAGGCCACCTCACCACCTGGCCTAAATGAGGCATTTAACTTTAAATCTTTTCTTCCAGGCTTTGTTTCAGGTCGCTGTGGATTGAATTTATAGCTTCTTTTTCCAAGTTCCGGATATAGCACTTCTAGTAATATCTCAACTTCCCTGTTTTATAGATATTTAATCTATATGCCCTCTCACCATCTGGCCCCAATAAGGCATTTCTATGCTACATCCCTCACACCATGGCTTCACAGTTTTATTAGCTATGAAGGTGCTCCTCTCGACAGTATGGCGACATTACAATTAGTGACACTTTAGCACCTCTATACTGTGATTTATTTCTCACAGTACAGCTCTGTGACTATATCATTTCTATAATTGCATGCGTGCAATGTGGATGATTCACTTCATTGTTAACCATGTCCATTTGATATTTAATCGCCATGTTTTTCTTTTTCCTCTGTATTTTTATTTTTGGTTATCTTCTTGTATTTTTTTATTGTACACGTTAGCTGTTATTGTCCTCCTTGTCCACTGGGTGGCGTATGGTGTGCTCCCTGGACTGCGCGGTTTCTTCACAAACACCTGGCGGGTAGGCTCCACCCGTGCATATGTGCGAGGAGAAGCTCCTACCTGCCCCCACTTTGTTTTTCTAACACAGGTGGGGACTTTCCTTTCGCTGGTGCGTGACATCATCACACCCTGAGGGGCAGGGCTACGCCATGCGCCTCCACGTCAGACGCTCTGAATTCTGGCCTCAGCTGTTTTTCATACAGCTAATGGGGCAAAATAACCAGCATTACCCAAACAACCTGTGAGGATTGGCTCTCTCATCAGCTGATTCACTCAGACACAGCTGGCATGTCTCAGTCTGAGGACTGCCGCTCTGATGTCTGCACCTCTATCAGCACAGTGAAAGGTAACATGCTAGTTTATTTAGGCAATTCTGGGTAACGCATGCCCTTGTCTTGTTGTTACAGCACACTAGGTGTGCTTGTACACTTATTCTAAAAACATTAATTCAATTTCTTTTGTTTATTTGTGGCGTTTCAGACGGCAATACTCATTTGCTGGTTTAACATCAGGGTGTCTCTTGTGGATGTGAACCAGTGGACGGCTCTGGGTTGCATGCTTGTCCATCTTTGTGTCCATGCGGACTCTTTCAGCCAACGTGGATTCCCTGCATTTGTTTTTACCATTTCCCCATGTCTTTTCAATGAACCCTATATGCAAGTACCTTTAAAGTGGATGTAAACCCATTATGATGTCATAATGTAGAGAATAAGATTTCCTTTCATTTGAGCCCAGTCTTGTCACACAGATTTACTCCAGCCCTGAGAAATACTCTTTTATTGTTCAGTTAGAAAGATATTGACAAAGTGCTGAAATCTTTATCAAAAACGCCCCCTTGCTGTGTGTGACAGGTGATTTACATATCATGCACTAGCCTGAGAGACAGGCACAGACCACAGAGAAAATACATTTATTCGAGTGAACAGCAAGAAGAATATAGGGGGGATGTATGTAGTCAGAGCTGGGCAGAGTAGAACATGCAGTGATCTGATGATTGTTATAGTGCGGTGTGTGTTTCTGAGGATACATTGATCACAGGATTTTTGCGGGGGAGGGGTGGATTTCTCACTTTTTATAATTACACAGGATGTGCCTCTTTTAGGCTAGTGCATGAGATATGTAAATCACCTGTCACTCACAGCAAGGGGGCGTTTTTGACAAAGATTTCAGCACTTTGTCAAGATCTTTCTAACTGAACAATAAAAGAGGATTTCTCAGGGCTGGAGTAAATCTGTGTGGCAAGACTGGGCTCAAATGAAAGGAAATCTTATTCTCTACATTATGACATCAAAATGGTTTACATCCACTTTAAGCCTAAATACTATATAGCTCATTATGTAAAATCACTTGTTTTTTTATGTACTATTGTACAAATACTATGTAACTATATCTATGTTGCAGATAAAGATAAAGTCACCCAAGTATAAATCTTCCCTGATGAAGGAAAATATGTACCAATAAAATTTCCGAAACATGTCAGGATGTATGCTACAAATCTTCATGGACTGACCTCAGCTTGATTTTGGCAGTGTCTGGATTATTAGCTTTGTGTTTAATATCTATGTCTATGTATTAACTGGTTTATTGGTGTACATTTTGTATATTTTAATGTGATTGTTTATGACTACAAAATGTATCAGATACTGTGTACTCAATAAAAGTGGCACATGGTTGCCTTTTATTTACTCCACTACCTTTATTTCTGCCTTAAAAGTCCAAAAAGGTGGCCCCTGTTGCATGCTCTTTTTTTCTCATGTTTTAAGAATGTTGGCAGTCCTACACATTTAATTCCCATAAATAACCTTCTTCTCTCATGTTACCGATAAGTGTAATTCAGTTTTTCCCCCGTTCGTCTTTCAGGATAGCCACCATAGAGAGGCTAAGCGAGCACCTTACCTTAGGGTGGGACCACTGCTTGCAGCACTTTACACCCAAAGGCCTGGTCTTTGGCCGATAGCAGGTCCAACCTGTAGTGCTTCATGAAGGTGGCAAAGCTAGGCCATTATTGCAGCTCTACAGATCTGCTCTGGAGAAGCACCAGCCCACTCTGCTTGAGAGGTCGTCATCGCCCTGGTGAAATGTGCCTTAACACCCTCCGGGGGCTCCAACCCCCTGACCACACAGGCCTGAATAATGGCTAACCTCAATCTTCTGGCTATCATACACCTAGAGGCTCTGGACCCTTTCCTAGCCCCTGAAAATAACACAAAAAAGGAATCAGACTTTCTAAACTGTTTCGTACTAAGTACTGAAGGACGCACCTTCTAACGTCCAATTTATGAAAAATATGTTCCTGAGCCCCCACAGGATTCGAACAGAAGGTAGGCAACTAATTTCCTGACCTCTATGAAACTTAGAGCCCACCTTTGGCAAAAAAGGCCGGCTTTGTTTCAAAAACCACACGGGGAAAATCTGAAAAAAAAAAAAAAGGTGCCCTAATGAAGAGGGCTCACTAACCCTCCTTGCAGTAGTGTTCTTTCAAAGTGCTAACCCCTTGTCCGCCTCTGACTGCAGAAATTCCAATACTGCCACTAAGCTGCGTACATCAAAGGTGCTTCCTACACACTAGCTATTAAAGGGTCTCCACACCTTTGGGTAGATAGCCTGCGACTCCCTCTTTCTGCGACCTAGGAGAGTCGCCACTAAACAATCTGAGAAACCTTTGCCCCTCAGCATTTCCTCCTCAGTAACCAGGCTGCAAGATTCCACAACTTCACCAGGGGGATAACAGATCGGCCCTTGAGAAAGAAGATCCTCCCCACTAGGCAGAATCCAGGGTGGTTCCACAGCCAGAGCCTTCTTGATGGAGAACCAGGGCCTCCTGGGCCAGTGTGGCACAATTAGTATGAGAGTTGTTTTTTCTGACTGGAATTTTCCCAATACTGCTGGCATCAGTAAAGGAGGGGGGGAGGCACAACACCTGAGAACCGCCAGCTCTGAGCAAGTGCGTCCACTCCGACCGCCCCATCTGCTCAGGGAGAAGAGGCAAGCCTTTGCATTCTCCCTCGAAGCAAAGAGCTCCACACATGGCCTCCCCCACCTTCGGGTGACCTTCTCGAAGATGTCCTGGTTTAAAACTCGCCCTCCCTCAGCATTCTCCTGCTACCTGGTTCTATTCCCCCTTCAAATTTTCCCGCAGAAAGGTTGGTCAGGGCTGCTGATCTTGCAGTCATGCGCACCGATTCAGTCAAGGCGTCTGCAATGTACACCACCCCTTTAAGGAGCATGGGGAAGGAAGGCAGAGTCGTTTCTTTCGGCGTCTCTGCTTCAATGTGTGCCCTAATCTGTGTCAGCCAACATTCCATTTTGCGGGCCACCACCATGACCGCCGTGGCGGTCTTGAGGTTCCCCAGTGATGAATCCCAGGACTTTTTCAAGAGCAAGTCCATCCTCTTGTCTATGGGGTCCAAAAGTGCCCCCATGTCCCCAAAGGCCAGGTCAGTATGCCTGGAGACCTGTGAAAAGGCTGCGTCTAGCTCAAGCAATTTATTCCAGACTAGCGCCTCCTCTTCCGCAAAGGAAAACCTGCGTTTCAGAGCCCTTGAAAAGAAAGGTTTCCTTTTGGGGTTTTGCCACTCCCTCTTGATGGCATTAACCAAGAACTGGGAACACCCTCTTTTTCTGCTCCCCAAGGCCCTTCTACATCTGCTCGTGGAGCAACAATGTATTTTTCTTCTTGGATTGCCAAAGTGGCATGGATAGCTCCTAAGAGATCCTCCACTTCCTCTAGGGAAAGTTTGTACTGAGAGGTTCTTGTGGATTCCCCATTCTCCCCTTGGGAGTCTGAAGAGTCACTGTCTGGATGTTCCTCAATTTCCTCTCTGGAGCCCTCCCCCTGGCCTCTCTCCACTAACGGAGGGAGCATCCGCTGGGCTAGATGCAATGCTCTGCTGTGCTGGTAGAGGCTTAACCTGGAAGTTAGAAGAGTGTCTTAAAAAAATGGAAGGTGCAAAAAAAGCTCCTTGACAGACGCTGCTAGGTCCTTACATTGTTCCACTGACTGCTCCCTCAATGTACTCTTTACAGAGTGCCTTGGTCCAGGATTCCCCCATTCTGGTTCTGCATGAAGGACATTTCTTTTTAGCGTTGGGGGGCAACCTACCTTTGTCCGTAGCCTTGTTTTAAAACACAGTACCCAAAGAGAGCAGCCATTAAATGCCCGCACCAATAACAGGGGTGCCCTCCCCCAGGACTAACTACCACCAGGGTCCCGGATGCACTGCCCCAACCACCAAAGGGGGAGGGAGACAAACACCCATGGAGCTTCCAGGACCGGGTAAGAGACACCACCCCAGGGTTCCTCTTACCTTAGAGTGGCTGGTGCTGGAGGCTTCAGGAGCTGCTTGGGACGCCTCCGCTTCCAACATTTCCCATTGAGGATCAGTGGTCACTCCTGCCTCCATGTGCTGTCCCCACAGCGAAATCAAGGCCGCAGCAGCCCGGCCCGCTTTTAGATCCTGCAGAAGTGCCCGCCCCCGACGTAATCGACGTTGCTCGTCCGGCCCAGCTCCCAGAGCTCCATTGCTGGCTGCAAAGAGCAGGGAGGCCTCAGCGCACCTCCCATGGCACCCCACCTGGGCAGAAGAAAGCAGACCCCCCCAAGAGAAGCTGGGGCGCAAAAGATGCAGCTACCCTGACACTCACTATTTGGTTGAGTGCCAGAGTATGCTCCCATATGACCGCCTGTCTGATTCAAGTGGCCAGTTATTTTAGAAACCATCTATATATACCTGTGAGTGAGTGATCATTAACACAACCATCATGAGGGCTCTGCTTCCCCTCGACTCCAGCAGTTTTGGGTATTGATGTGTCCCTGGGTTTGTTTGGTCACCTCTCGGCAAAACAACTTCATGCTTAAGGCTGGATTCACACCTATGCATTTTTAGTGCTCTTTGCAGATTTGCAATACAGAACGTGTTCCATAGGAACCCATGGTAAATGGACTTTAGTACAATTCTACAAAATGCAAAAAGCACTAACAATGCATATGTGTGAATCCAGCCTGAAGGCTAGACATTATAGACGGGCATATCCGGAACACACCTCTGCTCCATGTTTTTAATATTCTAAATGGAATGTTACGCATATGACAGTCTTAGCAACTTTATGAATAACTGATTCTATGTACCCCACAAAGGAGATGAAAACTCTGAAACATGTTGGGTGAATTATAAGATAACATCATTTTTTTGGATTGACTGTTTCAATTCATATGCAAATCTGTCTAACATTCCACCATTTATATTCTGTATTCTTTTTCTTTAATAAAACATTTATACATTTTCTACTTGTATGTATTTGAGTGCCTTAAAATCCAGTTAGGGGGTCAATCCTCTGTGAAAATGCAGCTACCCAGGTACATTCTAGGCTCCCCAGCCTACCTGACTGTGGGAAAGAAGAGAGGGACCCCTCCCGCCCCCCCAAGAAACAATCAACCTCCCTGGCTGTTTAGCCCCAGCCCCTTATCGGTGTCACCAGAACGGAGGGGCCGCTGAGGCTTAAATCTTGCAGTAAGAGGCAGTGTTTCCTGAGATGGGAGGAGCCAAGGTCTCTCACTATGGTGGCGGTCCCGAAAGACAAGGGGGGGGGGGGAATAGCATTAAAGGCTGTGTGCAGGGAAGATCAGCATCTGAAACCAGAAAAGGTGGAGACTGATATACTAAATGTATTGCCTTATACTCCAAAAGTAAACTTTTACAAGTATTGTATTCTGTTTGAAATTATTATATCCATGGAAAAAGTCTCAGGTTTTATATAAAAGATTTATATCTCCCTTCATGTCTGATACCTAGCTAATATCCATCTACTTTTGGTACTATATAGGGCTAATTTTTTTTTTTTTTTTAACCCCATTCGGACAGAATACAAAAAAAAGTATGCTACTAAACATCTTATGCCTGGTTCACAACTGTGTTTTTCTGGCATGCATACCTGTAAAATTATTTTCTTTGAGTACATCATGGGAAACAGAGTCAGGCTAATATTCAGTACCTGCCGGGACGTCCCAGAGCAATAGCTTTGAGGGGAGGGAGACACCCTGCCAAACAATAGCCATCTGAAATTTTACGGCAGTACACTGTGGCCGAAAGCCAAATCCTCGGCTGCTCGAACATCCACTTGCTAAAATTTTGTGAACGTATGCACTGAAGACCAGGTAGCAGCCTTACAAAATGTGAGCCACAGATACCTGATGGCGAAAAGCCCAAGAGGTTTCCTACACCCCTGTTAGAATGAGCTCTCACCCTAAAAGGGAGGAGCTTTATGTTTCAGACCATAGGCCTGAATGACCAACTGACAGACTCAATTGGCAATGGAAGCTGCCTGCCCCTTCTTGGGTCCAATGAATGCAGTCGTCTCTCTTCCACCAAGCAAGGCTGAGAGAAAAAAAGAAGGCAAAATAATGTCCCGATTTAAATGAAAAGGCCGACACTACTTTTGGCAAAAAGGATGGAACAGGTCATGACACAACCCTGTCGTGGTGAAGGATCAAGTATGGTTCCCTGCACGAAAGGGCCACCAACTCTGACACCCTTCTAGCCGAGGTGATAGCCATCAGGAAGGCTAGCTTGCATGACACAGCAAGTCTAATGGAATTTCCTTAATAGGTTCAAGGATCAAGTCCCAAGGACACATGTGTGACCTAATGGGGTGGGAGGGGGGGGGGGCAAGCGAGTTGCCCCTTGCATAAAGGTTCAGATCAGTGAATGGGAGGCTAAAGGCTTTTGGAAGAATACTGATAGGGCCAAAGCTTGACTTCTGATTGTACTCAAAGCCAATATGATTTCCACAACTGACTGTAAAAAAAGAATTCTCCCAATCGCATATTTCCGAAGATGCCATTTTCTGGCTTCACACCAAGCAATATAAGTCTTCCAGACCTTATGATAAATCTTCCTAGTGATAGCTTTTCTAGCTTTCACTGGAGTAGACACCACTATTTCAGAGATACCACAGTCCTTTAACACCCTGGCTTCAATAGCCATGCAGTCAAATTTAGAGACTGTAAATTGGGGTGAAATATAGGACCTTGGGCCATGGAGGCTGCCATATCACCCCGATCTACAGTCTCATCTATTGTCAGTCTCACAATCTCCGGGAACCAGGGCCTTCTGGGCCAGGCTGGTGCCACCAGAATGACTGGAATCCCCTCTCTGAATCCTGCACAAATGTGGAAGGAGAGGGATCAGAGGGAAAGCATAAACCAGGGAGTACTGGCTCCATGGAACTATCAGAGCATCTGCTCCAATTGCCAGAGGGTCTCTTGTTCAAGACACAAACTGCTGTAGCTTGGTGAACCTGGAAGCCATTAGGTCGACCTCTGACCATCCCCAGCGTTGGCAAATTTCCTGGAACACCTCTGGGTGTAGGGACCATTCCACCGGGCAGATCTGCTGGCGCTTGAGATAATCTGCCTTCCAGTTCTCTACTCCCGGGATATGGACTGCCGAAATTATTGGCACATGTCCCTCTGCCCAGGCTAGTATGTAGTTCACCTCTTTCAGAGCTGAACAACTCCTGGTACCGCCTTGGTGGTTTATATAGGCTACTGCCGTGGCATTGTCGGACTGAGCCCTGATGATCCACCGTCGAAGATCATAGGGGCAGACGTACTACCAGTAATTCTAGGACGTTGATGGGCAGGGTCTGCTCTGTCCCTGACCATTTCCCCTGGGCTGTGAGCCTATCTAGGGTCGCTCCCCAGCCTGAGAGACTGGTATCTGTAATCAATACTCTCCAAGTTACCGGGAGAAAGGATTTTTCCCTTTCGCAGGTTCTAATCCTGCAACCACCAGTTTAGACTTTAGGCTTATATCTGGGGAGATAAGCACATTGGATAATCCAGGACTATTCTTCCTCTGTTCCAAGCCAACAAGATGTCTTGTTGTAAAGGCCTGGAATGGAACTGGGCATAGGGCGCTGCCTCAGAGGATACCATCCTCCCTAGAAGACTCATACAGAGCCGAATGGAGGGTTGTCTGGTGCCCCTTATCTGACACACCTGATCCTTCAGGGCAAAGATCCTTACGATTGGCATGAATACTCTTGCTTGGACCGTGTTTAGAATCAAACCTAAATATTTTAGACTTCAAGCTGGTCTCAAGGCTGACTTTTCAGTATTTATGATCCAGCCTAAGCTTTTCAAATACCTCACTGTGTATATTATGCTCTGTCCTAGAGCCTGCCTGTACTGACTGATCTCTGAGCAGGAGGTCGTCCAGATACCCGAGCACCAGGATCACTTGGGCCCTTAAAAGACCCAGTACTGGTGCTAGGACATTTGTGAACACCCAGGGAGCAATAGAAAGCCCAAAGGGTAGAGCCACAAACTGAAAATGACATTCCTCTACTGCAAAACATAGGAACCTCTGATGAGGCTGAATGATAGGTACGTGTAAGTACACGTCCTTTATATCGATGGAGGCTAAAAAGTCTCCCCTCTGGAGTGAGGTTACTACTGAGTGGACAGACTCCATCCAAAAGGACTGTATCAATAGATACTCATTAAGGGACCTTTGGTACAGAATGGGCCTTGTGTCCCAGTTTGGTTTCTGAACCGTAAACAGGTTTGAGTAAAACCCTGTGCCTCTTTCAGGTACCAGAACCTCTACAAGCACTCCTTGATGCACTAGATCAGGGCTGTCAAACTCAATTTCATTGTGGGCCACATCGGCATTATGATTGTCCTCAAAAGGGCCGGTTGTATCTGTAAGATTAGATGTCCAGCGCATCCCCCTCCCCTTACATTAGATGTCAAGCGCCACTTCACCATCAGAAGTTGAGTCCCCTACTCTCCCTAACATCACAGTGCACCCCCTTTCCTTATGCTGCTGCTGGGAAGAAGCTGGATGCATTGCATGAAAGCAGGGTTCTGGGGGAAGATCAGAGGAGGGCTGGAGCTCTCCTGCAGCTGCAGGAGAGGTGCGAGGGCCACATGAAATGGCCTGGAGGGCCGGATTCGGCCCGTGTGTTTGACACCTGTACACTAGATGATGTAGTGCCTGAAGCAATGTTTCTTTTTGGAGGATGCGATGGAACGCTGGATTTTTAGAAACCTCTGAGGGGGCACCCCCCGTAACTGCAAGATATAATTGAGGTGATCCACTCGTCCTGAATTGTTTTCCAAATGTCCACAAAGTGCAGCAGCCTCCCCCCGATGGAGTAGGGAAGTTCCCTCAAAAGGAGGGATTGGTGCTGGATTCAGAAGAATTTTGGACCCAGGGCTTTTTCAGGCCCTGGCACTGCCCCAACACTGAGCTTTTCTTCACAGGAAGTAGAGAACTGTCCACGAGATCACCAAATAAACATTCCCCCCTGAAAACTGCCAATATCTTTTTACAAGGAAGCTTGGCTGACCAGTTCTTAACCACCTAAGATCCAGGCCAATTCTGACATTTCTCTCCTACATGTAAAATTCCAAAATAGTTTTTGCTAGAAAAAAAAAACATAGAACCCCAAACATTATATATATATATATATATATATATTATTTTTTTTTTTTTTAGCAAAGACGCTAAAGAGAATACAATGGCGGTCGTTGCAACTTTTTATCTTGCACGCTATTTGTGCAGCAATTTTTCAAACATTTTTTTTTCAGAAAAAAAAAAAAAAAAACAAACAACAGTTTTATGCTTTAAAAAAATACCAGTAAAGTTAGCCCAATTTTTTTGCATAATGTGAAAGATGAAGATACGTAGAGTAAATAGATACCCAATGGGTCCTGTCACCTGAGGGCCTTCAAGGAGTGGGTAACCCTTTCATGTTTAGGGTCCAGCACCCGGAGGCTGCATTACAGGATTTTGAGTCTTCTTTGCAAGGCTCGGGTACAATTTATCTAAGCATATAAAGCCAAATGGATCTGAGCGGTCAATCCCTGGATTTATTTAAGAACCGTGGGATTAGAGACCTGGAGCTCAAACAAATTGTGCCATCCACCTTGCAGACACTAGTAAAAAAATGGAAGTGCTTCCTGTGTGGGAGGGGGTTATATAGGGGATCACTTCATGTCTGAAGAAGTTTGGTCTACCAGTGTCCATTCACTTGGAGATGAATATAACCTAGCAGGTAATGATTAGCCTGACTGTGTCCCATGATTTATGAAAAAGAAAGCACTGCAGAAACAGATCAAAAGCAAACTGCATATGTGTGTGAACTGAGCCTTATGCTGGCCATAACCGCATCGATTTTCAGACGAGAATATTCATACAAAAAAAAAATCTTTGTATAGTCCCTGAATGAAAGAATGTTGTTTTAAAAAAAAATTGCACTTGCTTTTAACATGGTTTTAAAAGCAAAATGTAATTTCTGAAGGAAATCCACCTACAAGGTCTGAAAATTCCTTTGACCAATACATTTTCTACTTTGCTCCTTCTAAATTTTCCAATACAAACATAGAACAGAAAATTAAAAGAACGTTCTTAAAATTAATGATTTTTTTTTTTGAAGGAAGACATTGTTTTTGTATGATCAGCTTAACCACTTCAGCCCCAGACCAATTGGCAGCCAAAGGACCAGGCCCCTTTTTGCGATTCGGCACTGCGTCGATTTAACTGACAATTGCGCGGTCGTGCGACGTGGCTCCCAAACAAAATTGGCGTCCTTTTTCCCCACAAAAAAAATGCTTTCTTTTGGTGGTATTTGATCGCCCCTGCGGTTTTTATTTTTTGCGCTATAAACAAAAATAGAGCGACAATTTTGAAAAAAATGCAACATTTTTTGCTATAAGAAATATCCCCAAAAAATATATAAAAAAAAAACTTTTTTTTTTTCTCAGTTTAGGCCGATACATATTTTTGGTAAAAAAAATAAATCGCAATTAGCGCTTGATTGGTTTGCGCAAAAGTTATAGCGTTTACAAAATAGGGGATAGTTTTATAGCATTTTTTTTACTAGTAATGGCGGCGATCAGCGATTTCTATTGTGACTGCGACATTATGGCGGACACATCGGACATTTTTGGGACCATTGTCATTTATACATCAATCAATCAATGCTATTTAAATGCATTGATTCCTGTATAAATGACAGTTGTAGTGAAAGCGTTAACCACTCGGGGGGGAGGGGTTATGGCGTGTGTGTGTTTTTTACATTAGGGGGCGGGGCTGACGTCTTTCCCGATGACCGGGAACAGCCAATCAATGACAGGCAGAGTAGGAAGCGTGCGGAGAGGTTTGTTTACACATACCTCTCCCCATTCTTCAGCTCCGTGATCCGATCGCAGGACACCAGCGGCGATCGGGTCCACTGGTCCCGCAGCCATGGAGCTCCCGACCGGGTCACGAGCGCGCCGCTGACGGCGCGCCCGTGCCATTCTGCTAACGTATATATATGCAGTGGGCGGTCGGGAAGCGGTTAAGTGACAGGAGGCACAGGGAGCTTTTATCAAGGCACCTGCCTAGGACAAGGGAGCCCGTCTTACATAATATATTACAGTTCTGTCTGAAAACCCACAAAAACTGTCTAAATTTATTTAATGAAAAAAATTAATCATGTATACATCATCTCTTCTGTTTGTTCTCAGAGTGGATTTGAGATTTTGCTCCCTATCCATATAGTTGGTAATTTATATTTACCACTGCATAGAGATATTTTTAAATAGTTACTTTTAAAAAAAAAAAAAGTACTTAAGTTATACCCCACACTTAAGATTATTATACGCTCAATCAAAACAATGAAAGAAAAAAAAAGAAAAAAGAAAAATCGGTCCCCTAATCGATTATAAAAATAATCGTTAGTTGCAGCCCTAGTATTTTCTGTATCTGCTGAATGTTTAGCCGGAAAAATGCAGCAGCCACAAGCTGTAATATAATAAATTTTTGCTCTTGGATTTCATCATCATTAAAATTGCAACAGAAAGAAAAATGCCTTTTTACCATTAGACATACATCTTCAATGGTAGGGAGCACATATAATAATAAAAAAAAAAAAGTTTTACAAAATTGGTAATTACAAATAAAGAATTCACACAGAAGTATCAGCTGTAGAAGCAAAAAACACACGACAAGGTTTCATAATAATCCTGATTTTTTTTTTTAATTTACAAGGTTTGGTGGTAAAGGTCAATTCGGCAAAGAAGTGCTCACTGGATTCTCATACAAAGAAAGCATTTAGCATGTATACTTGCTGACCCCTGCAGGCTATTTTGCCAACTGCAAAAATCCAAAACCTTGCCCCATTACCAGCAGGCGGCTAAATTACACCTTTTACTAACAGTGATTTCACTGGTTCCCTATTGAATCCATAGCTGCATACATAGGAATATTTGTTCAGCTCACACAAAATGGCTTTCTCGGTTTGACAGGTGCTTTAATGGGATGTCTACCTCCAAAAAGGCTAACTGAATGGCTACAATTTTAAAAGCCATTTTTTTTTTTATATTTAAAGCAGAGGTCCACCCACCGCTGCAAAAATTAAAAGACAGCAACTGCTGACTTAAATCGGATACTTGCCTGTCCTGGAGTCCAGCAATGTCGGCACCGCAGCTGTTGCCTCCATTGCAAGTAGTGTAGCCTTTCAGCTTCATGCCGGGAACCCCACTGCGCGAGGCTCCTCTCTCCTACTGGCCCGCTAACAGGGGGAGGAGGGAGCCCCAGCCGTGACATCAACACCCACAGCTGAGGCTCCCGGAAGTGTGGAAGCATACCGGTGCCACATTTGGCAATTCGGGGTGGGGGGGGACGGGGGGAATCCACTTTAACCTGGCCCTTTGATGAAACAAGCTGTGTGTAGAAATAAAACTGGTCGTTACATTTCTACAGTAGCTAAACCTCTCAGAACAGATGTTCAAGTGTTTGGAGGGTGAAGGTTTTATTCATCAGCCAATTCTTTTAGATCTCATTTACTGCAGAGTAGACACACTTCCAAGCTGTCCACTGAACACGGCTCAAGCCTGGCTTCAGTTGCACAGAATAAGTCCACACTGGTGCACTTTTACAGGGCAAAAAAAACACATGAAATTCATTCCCCATTAGATCCTATGTAACTGTTGACACTGCAGGTGCACCGCTTTTTGAAGTCCTGCATCTTCAGCACAGTTTTTCAAAAGCACCCCAAAAAAATACACCTTTTGTCTTGAAAGTCAATGGGAACGCAGCAAAGGCACATCAGTGTGAAAATGGCCTAAAGCTGCAAAAAAAAAAAAACAACAACATTTGAGCCTGTTAGAAAATAGGTTTACCTCAGAATTCCACTTTAACCTAACCAAGTGCTCCCTCTCCCTTAAAACACCTAGGCTGACTAACCCGTGTAATAAAGATACACACTGGATTATTTTCAGGCTGCTCCAGCCACAGGATCCATTTCCGTGTCAACCAGCAATGGCCGCAGTAGAGAAGAATAAGCGCAGACAGCAGATGGGCAGCTATGGGTGAGATCACTGCTCCAGGGTTTCCTCTGCCCAGCAGCCGCAACTGGATGGCACAGGGGATAACACGTGACTCGACCGTCTGAAAAGAGGTATGTATATGACACCATTTTAAAAAAGGTTGACTACCCCATTAAATTGGTCACAAAAAACTAAAATGTGGAGAATGTAAAATCACCCCAGTAATGCAGCTTGCATGTTTTTTTCCATACAAATTCCATTTAGTCTGTTAACAAAAAGTATTGATGCAGTTTTACAGTTCTTCACAAGTGTGTAAAATTCTGTACACTGTAAAAGATTCAAGCAACTATATACACAAGAATTTTTAAAAATGGTCTGGCTGACCTGGGCAAAAGCAAAGCAAGTTTTTCGGTTTTCTTTTTTGATATACCTGAGTTTTGCAAACAAATCTGCATAAGGTCTGAACATTTGCAGTCAGCTTTAGGCTTGTGACGACAAACAGGGGCAAACAATCTAAAAGTTATATATTTGTCTCATCGGCACCCAAAACAAATATGTACTGTCATTAGCACCTTCTCACCCTATTATTTAATCACCTTTTTTGTTGTGTTCAGGTTTTCACACTATATACATTTTATATCCTACAAGTTAAAGAAATTTGGTACTACATGAAAGCAATCTAAAAGTTTGCCTTCATTCGTTTTCCCTTAGTCCATGCATACTATTGTGTCTTTTGTTTTTAGAACTTTTGCTGAACAACATTTTAATCTGTCACCTTCAGAGTAAGTAGCTTTTTTTTTTCCAATAAATTCTTTAAATCGTATATTCAAAAAGGTACCGCCTAAAGGAAAGTTCCATTAAGCACTTAAGTGAATTGAATAAGGTGAGTTATGTGCAAACATGCACCGCAGTACCCTACTTAAATTTGGGGGAGCCACACGCTTGCAGTGGGTGGTTAGATGCTTAAATTCTAGGGGTTAGAGGAAAAAGGCTGTAATACTTTCCTTATTCCTCACTCCCCTAGACACAGCACTCTTCTCAATGCACCAGGTTGTGGTCAGGCCATCTGCATTCTCACATACAATGTAGCATACCTGGAATTGCACTATTGATGCTCTGGCCCGAGCACCTTAAAGAGGCTTTGGGGGAATCGGGCGCACAGATGGAGGAACTCCTAAACTTGAGGACTGCACCAGTAGAGGCACACCACTACAACCATTTTCCTGCCAGGACTGGAGCTTTAAATAAAGTCCACTGGCTCCAACAGACATCAGAAAAGGCCATATGAAGTCTGATACTCAAGCCAGAGAACACCAAGAGGCCCTGGATTGCAGGAGCTGTAACTTTAGTGAGTTTTTGGGGGGGAAAGGGTACAGAAGGGCAGGTTGTTACCTCACATGCCACTGAGCAGTCTTTTATTACATGGTTTTGTTTTCACTGAGCCAAACAAATGCAGCCCTTTACACCTCTGCTACCAATACTTACAAGTCAAACAAAACATTCTATGTGCAAGGCTGAAGATGGAATTACTGCACTAGTGATGTACAACACTTTTCCTTCCCAGATAGCATTTGTTCTGACAAGTTTAAGATTTTAAACACATTGATGAAAATTTGTCTGTTTAGTGAGGGGGGAATCCCTGTAAAACGAGACGTGGCTGAACAGCACAAAAATAAAAAAATAAAAATCGGAGCCCAATAAATTCTCAACATCAGCACTGGAAGTGAACTGGAAGAAATGGGAATTGCCCTAATCCTTTCCCTCAGCAGTCTATAGGCATATGCAGGTTTGCATACTCAAGTATACAAACACTAAAGTATTAAACATCTCCTGACAGCAGTTAATTCATCATTCACATTTTTAAGAAAAAAATAAAAAAAACACAAGATTTAAATAGCTACACTTAGCACAAAGATAATTAAATTCATGGTGAAATATATCTTGAATGTACAGTAGAAAAAAAAGCAAACCAAGCTAAATAAATCAGGCATTGTTTGGTTGTGTTTTAATGTTTTTAAACTTTTTTTTGTCATAAGTTCACCTTTGTTTAAAATGTCCCATGAAAAGATTTGCTCCATACAATTAAGGAGAGAAAAATGGGAGTTGAACAGCATTTTGAATTGGGAGAGCAGAACAGAAGGTATCATCTGAAGATGGAACCCCTAATTAGTTGTCAGTATCACATAAGATTGTCCATCATTTAGGATTGTACAGTGCGGAAAATTTATATATATATATATATATATATATATATATATATATATATATATATATATATATATATATATATATATATATATATATATATATATATATATATATATATATAAAATTTCCAGGGAAAAAAAAAATGCAAACTGTATTAGCACCAAATTGATATTCCAGGCCTTAGCTAAATTTTGGACAAAATATTTTCGCTTTACTGCTGCTTTATATATACGAAAAGAAAATGTGGACAATTCAAGCCAAACATGTATATACAGACTGAATATTGTCAAAAAAAAAAAAAAATCATGCTCTTTCTGGGTCATGCATTTTTTTGGGTTACAGCTTTAATACCATTTTGTGAGGGAAAAAATAAAATAAAAAAATAAACACAAAACAGCATATTCTTTATATATGCAAACTGAAGAGACACCTTTAGTGGTGCCACACCAAAAGCTCATGGATGACCCAGAAGTACATGGATGAAATGACATGTGCCAAAAACAGCACACCACTGATACATTTAACCAGGTTTCTGGGAAGGAAAAACAGTTTTAGCCACTTCCTTGTCCTTACTTCATTACGTCACTGACAGGCTAAACAGGACCCGATATATGGGGGGGTTTGGGGGGTGTTGGCCAAAATCTTTGACTGCTAGGAAAACAAAATTAAGCTCAACCTCCCACAGAACAACCCTTGGGAGAAGGAAAAAAAAAAACCCATCACCCAAAATAATGCACTTTTTGAGACAGGCAGCATGCCCATGGCATGTTTATTATGGGCCTTGTTAATATACAAGGAAAAAAAAAAAAAAAGCGCTTCTTATTTTAGGGGGCTTAATACAAAAAGCCAAGTGCTAACAAAAAGGAGTGGCGTAGGACAAGGCAAGTTTTTTTTTGTACCCAGACATGTTTGTTGAGGTACATAGCAACTTGTTACTTTTTTTAAACAGCAAAAAAAAAAAAAAAAAAAGTTGGACAATTTCCATTTCTGCCACCCATCATTCACAAGTATGTGAACAAAATTGACAAACTGTTAATTCCAGTTTGCCAACATCAAGCCATTGAAATCAGTTACAAGTCCTTTCACCACCTCCACATTTTGTGGTTGGGGTGGGATTAATCATGGGGGAGAAATAAAGAGAAAGGGAAAAAATATAGAGGAAGGAGCCTAGTTGCGTTGACCTTTGGCACCAGGAAGGGCAGGTTTCTACGCAAGTGCGCCTTTGACGGATTTCTCATTACACGATCCTATTTGCCAAGCCAGGTGCGCACAAGTGAGCTTGCTTGACAGGCATCCTGGAGATTAGATGTCCATTTCAAACTGAGCGTCTTCACCTAGAGGAGAAACAAGCATAAGGAAGGAGATTAGGCAAGGATATGAAAAATGCCTTCTTACATGAATAGGCTTGCAGTCAGATAAGCATACTTGTTGATCGTCCCAAAAAAATCTCACAATGATGTGGTGCAAGCTCCCAATAGTTGATAACCAAATCCTGTAGCTGTTCTCACAATAGCTTAACATATCAATGCAGTGACCTCTCTCCTCTTGACGGGACATCTGCAACAGGTGGGGCTGAGAATCCACGCACTGAAGTCAGTCAGGAGGAGAGGCGGTCTCATAAGTGCCGAGCTGCACTCAAAAATGCAGTTCTATACCCGATTTCAATTTTTTATTTTTTTTAAATAAGGCGCAGCTTACATTATTAAACAGAGGCTAGTGTGAAACTTAATTTCAGCAGGAGGGGCAGGCACTGAAACAGAGCGGACAGGTAGGCGTTCCAGTGCAGGAAAAACAAAGCATGTTCTACTTTTTTTTTTCTGGAACGCACCGGAAATACAGACACTGGTGTGAACTATACCATTGAAAACCAAATGACCTACTTTCCATGCAGTTTTGATGCAGAGAAAAAAAAAAACAAAAAAACAAAAAACAAAACTGGACTGCATGTGGTGTAAACTGGCCCAAAATGCAGTCTGGATGAGTTTGGTGTTTTTCTGCATGCGCGTTTGATTTGCAATCCAGTGCATACCCCCCCAATCTTAAACAAGGACGTGTTTTCCAGTGCGTTAATGCGCTACAGCATTCCAGTACAGTAAAAATGCAGCATTCTACTATTTTTCTGGGAATGAGATGATTACAGACCGCCTGTCTTTTTATACAAGCCACCAGACAGATGGAAAATGGGATATCCATCCGTCTGGATTTTGCGGATCGGATGTCAGCGGACATGTAGTGACCGTTTAGATCCGCCTGAAAAAACTGACAGGCGGATCTGAACGGTCCGCATGTGTGAAAGGGGCCTAAATTAGTTTTTTGCAGGGATGGCAACATATCAAATGTCAGTCACCCATTAGGCTACTTTAGTACCTTGGATTGCCATATACCGCTAGAATGCAACCAACGTAAAACCAAGGACAAAGCGTCACTGGACTGTAAATCGCAGAAAAAAAAACAAAAAAAAAACAAACACCAGTACATCTTACCAATAGCGGTCTTCCTGTCATGGTTGTTCAAATTATTTGTTTCTACTTTGGGGGGTTCGACAGCAGTATTAGGGCTGGTAACTCCAGGAATATCTGGCAAGCGACGAGGAGGTGTCTGAGCCAAGGGAGAATTGCGACGGTCCAAAAGAAACTTACGATCATAAATGATCCTGGTCCCTAAAAAGGAAGTGATAAAAATATAAGAGCATTAAACAAAATTAACAAGTCGTGGTGCAGCAGATCACAGTAGCCAATAGCAGCCTTTACATTTCTCTCTAAACTCTGAAAATGAAGGAACCTTACCCAATACTCACATCTGTTCCACCCACCGCTGAAAAAATTAAAAGCCAACAGCTGCACATACTGCAGCTGCCGATTTTATAAAATCAGACGCTTGCCTGTCCTGGAGTCCAGCGATGTTGGCACCACAGCTGATGTTTCCATCAGCTGTGGGGTGCATGATGCCTCCATTTCAAGTAAGGGAACCTGGCAGTGTAGCCCTACGACCTCACTCCAGGAACCCTACTGCACATGTGTGAGGCTCTGCGCCTCTCTCCTACTGGCCCAGCGGCCAGGGAAGAAGGAGGGAACCCTAGCGATGGCACAAATACCCACGGCTGAGGCTCCCAGAAGTGGGGACACGATACCTGTGAAAGACAAGTATCCTGTCCCCCCCATTCCACCCACTTTTGGGTGGAACTCGGCTTTAAAACCATTATGGATTGGATCTTTGACAGAAGTCCCTGAATAACAGACTTTTTGGTCAAAGTTTTGCAACAACTGCGATTTGTTCTACATATGTAGACGCTCACTCTCAGAATTTGGCTGGTGGTTGTAACAACCCCTTTAAACCAGTCCTTTAATATGTGCAAAGAATCTGCATGGATGTAGCTGGCACCCCACTCTACCCATCACCAGCATGTATACTTGGTAACGGAATAAAAGAAAAGTGGACATTAAAAAAAGTAAAATTTAAATGGATACTGTAAATTAAGTAATAAGAGGCTTCACTCCCTATATGCATGGCAAGGCATTTTTTCTTTCAAATCCAAATTGTGTACCTTAACCATTTCCTGCCCGGCCTATAGCGGAATGACGGCCGGGGAGTGGTTCCGTTATCCTGACTGGGCGTCATATGACAGGATAAGGATAACATGCCGGCGCGAGTGCGGCGTGTCAGTCTGACACCCTGCATCTCCGATTATAAGCACATTGATTATCAGCACAGCCCCCTCAGATGTGCAAAAAAGGCTACCAATCAGTGCCCAGCATCCCCCCCAATAAAAAAAAGCCTTCAAGTGCCCAGCAGTAACACATCAGTACCACCCAATTCTACATATCAGTGCCAACTCATCAGTGCCCACCAGTGAAGGGGAAAACATTTTATGACAAAAAAAATAAAAAAACTTTCAAAAATTTTGGTCTTTAGTTTATCAAAAAATAAACCCCAGGAGGTGATCAAATACCACCAAAAGAAAGCTCTATTTGTGGGAAGAAAAAAAATGCCAAAAATTTAGTTTGGGTACAGTGTTACATGACTGCGCAATTGTCAAAGTGTGACAGTGCTGAAAGCTAAAAATTGTCCTGGGCAGGAAGGGGGCGAAAGTGCCTGGTATTGAAGTGGAAGTAAACTTCCATCACTCTTACCTATAGGTAAGCATATAATAAGGCTTGCCTATAGGTAGTGTAAATATCTCCTAAAAACAGGCACCATTTAGGAGATATTTACTGTACATGCAGCCAATGACATCACTGGCACATGCGCTCTGCCACCCGTGTCCTCCCTTCATAGCCCTGTGCCGTAAACTGCAGATCCAGAGTACATGCACAGGAGTGACGCCATTGTGGCTCCGGATGGTCATGGAGCAAATGCAGCGCTGACATCTCGATGTCGCTTTGTTTTAAAGGAGAGTTTAACATAATGTGCTATTATGCAATGCATACTAGCACATTATGACGACCTTACCTTGCAGGGTAAGAAAAGCCATTTTGCTCCACTAATGCCGAGAGCCCAGCCCGAGAATAAAAACAAAAATTACAGGCAAGTAGTTATACAATACTAACAGACAAACACCTGCACAAACTGTTTACCAATTCACTGTAGAGCTCTAACAAAAAATGTAATAGATATTTTCTGGCTAGGTTTTTCAATACAAAAATTAAAATGATATGCAGAGTGCAGTAAATCACAGAAACAGGGTTTCGGTTTTCAGACATGCACAAAGTGGTTCAGTTATCCTGACTGAACGTCATAACGTCTAGTAGGACAAGCCGCAGGGAGGCACACAGTGATCAGTGGTGCGTCAGCCCGACACACGGCATCTCCAATCGAGGAAAAGAGCCTCTGACTGAAGCTCTTTACCACGTGATCAGCTGTGTCCAGTCACAGCTTATACAGGAAGAGCCGTATATCGGCTTTTCCTCCACTCGCGCTGACAGGCATGAGTAGAGGAGAACCGATCGGCTGCTCTCCTGACAGAGGGAGGGGTCTGCACTGCATTATCAGTGCAGCCCCACCAGGGATTCCCACCCAGGACAACCAGGGATGCCCAATAGGGATGGGAGTGTGCCCATCAGTGCCAATTAGTACTGCCTCAGCAGTAAAAAAAAAAAAAAAAGATAGCTCAAAAAATAAAAACCCCAGTGGTGATCAAATGCCACCAAAAAGAAAGCTCAGTGTGGGGGGAAAATTGGTCTGGGCAGGAAGGTGTACGAGTGCCCTGTATTTAAGTGGTTAAAAACTATGCATATATTTCTCACATGGTATTGTATATGCCAATGTAACGAAGCTAAAGTTTACAAGCTACATGAAAGGGTACAAGATACTCACACAGTGGTACAGGACACCAACGGGGCTAAAAAAAAATTCCCGGAGACGCCGGACCTTTGCTGGCATTGCCGGGAAGAAAGGGGATCCCTACTACACATCTTTTGGTCCTGCCCCAGGTTACAACATTTCTGGGGAGAGGTCCGCAGAATAACTCAAAAATTTCTTCCTTTTACACACAAACTACATCCCAACACGGGTCTACAAAAAAAAAAAAAAAATCAAATACGCCATTTGGTAGACACAGCCAAGATTTGCACCCTCCTTTATTGGAAGTCAACAACTCCTCCGACGATAGAACTGTGGCTCAAAAAAAAAAATAGACGACATTAACAAAAATGGAAGACCTGATCCTCACAAGCCAGAATAAAGAAACATACTCCAAACATGGCAATTATGGAACATGTTCAAATACTCAGAAGAGAGACAAGCCCTCAGAGAACCCCAACAGAACACGACTACGTAACCCTCTCACCGCCTAACAGATTATATTAGGACTTCTATAGGGCTGAAACAACTAATCGATTAATCGACAACTAATCGATTATGAAATCGATTACCATTTTCATAATCGATTAAAAATCGGCCAGTAATATAATGGGGGTAAAACTAAAATGAGCCCTTTACAGTACAAAAAGAGCAAATAATCACTACTGTAAATATTACTCACAGTTCTATGGTAAAAAAATTAAACCCTTACAGTAGTGATTATATGCTTTTTTTTGTACTATAAAGGGCTCATTTTAGCTATTTTTTAACCCCATTATGTTACTAAACGTCTTAGACCTGGTTCACATCTGTGTTTTTTGGTGCTTTTTGCAGAAACGTACTATAGTTCATCACATGGTTTCCCATGGGACACGTTCACATCTATGCTTTTTTCAGCTGCTGCGTATTTGGAAAGGGTCGGGGACTTTTTTTTAGTTCAATATACTTCAATGGAGACGCTGCAGAAAAGCATGTAATGAGTTTTTGCAGCAATTTGTGTTTTTTATTCTGCCCAAAAACAAATTGGCCAAAAAACAGTATATGTCTTTTCTAATGGTATATACAGTACATCTCTTCTGTCTGTTATTCTCAGAGTGGATTTGCTATTTTGCTCCCTAACCATATACTGTAGTTGGTTGTTTATATTTACCACTGCATAGAGATATTTAAGAATAAATTGCCTTTTTTTGAAACTTTACATATTAACTAAATTATACACCACACTTTAAGGTTATTAGCTGATTAATCGAAACTATCGGCCAACTAATCGATTATGAAAATCATCGTTAGTTGCAGCCCTAGACTTATACTGATTAGAGGCCAGGTAGGCCTAGGAACTCAGATCTAAATGAAATGCCTGTAAAGTAAACAAAAATGCGGCTAAAGTCATGTTGCCCATGTGTGAAATCGGCACGGTTTGTTTAGTGTAAGGGGGGGGGGGGGGGGATGTGAAAAGCACCTTTACATATTGGCTCCTCCACTCCCCTGCAGGGGGCCTTAGACCACTGTAGCACAAGAAAAAAAAAAAGGTTGCAGGAATTGGTCTAGCCAGTCTGCAAAAAGCAGAGGACCAGGTAAACTCCTTCACCCAGCCCCATATGCATAAATGGGCAGCTAACCCTTGCACAGCCCCACTGCAAACAAGGACTTTAGCTTGAAGAATAAACTTGATAGCCATTGCTATTCAAGTGCCACCCAGCCTGAAATATGAAAGGGGCTTTGTTTATATAAAGCTCTTGTCCCTGTCTGGACTATATCCAGTTTCTTTGTTAAAGGAAACAAAACAAATTGTAGTCAGCAACTCTGACCAGGCGTGGATGTCACACACAAAATCATGTTTTAAACAAACAAAAGTCTGGATACCTTAAAGCATATCATGACTAGGGTTGCACCGATACCACTTTAAGACAGTACAAATTTAGAAAAATCCTCAGTTTAGGCCAATATATATTCTACTTTTTTTTTAACCGAAAATAATTGCAATAAGCAATTGATAGCAGACGCTATAACTTTTGCGCAAACCAAAAACTATGGGAAAGATTTATGGCATTTATTTTACTAGTAATGACGGTGATCTGTGATTTTTAGCGCTACTGCGACAGACAGATTGGTGACTTGACACCTTTGGGACCATTGCCATTTATACAGCGATCAATGCTATACAAATGCACTGATTACTGTGTAAATGTCACTGGCAGGGAAAGGGTTAATTGTGCCTTCCCTCTGTATATTCCAAACTGTATGGGGATAGGACTGATGGAGGAGACCATTTTCCTACTTAGTAGGAACAAACGATATGGCTCCTCTGACAGCACAGGGATGAGTGTTTTACGCACAAACGTGCACGATCATGCATGGCCGGCGGCAATCGTTCCCAGCTACGCGCATAGTGCCCCCCCACCGTGCAGCGCGTGCCCATTGGTGGCCTAAAGAGGGAAGGACGCACCCATATGGGATTTCGCCCGGGGGAGCCATTCTGTCGCAGTATATCTGCGTGACATGGTCGGCAACCGGTTAACTGGCAGCCTAACCTTCCAATTTTCACTGACTTTGCAAGATGGTGAGCCTTTGTAAAGTGACTGAAATCCTCTGGCAGCTGGTGGTCTAGAGGAAGGCCAAAAGGGATGACCCTTTTTAGCCATAGCAAAGATGATTGTTGTGCCAAATTTGTGATTTCTAGAATATTGCCTTTTTACATCAAACTCATTCAAGTCCCAAGAAGGCTGGTCGTCCACGAAAGACAATGCAAGAGCGCAGGATAAGAATCTCAATGGGTAATTGGTTCAACACTGCAGCTGCAATTGCTCGCCAGTTCATCCCTGGACAGAGGGAAGATCTGCCTCATAGCGTTTTGCCGTTTGAGAATTTGGACTGAAAGCCCACTCTGCAGTGAGCAAACCTCATTAGCACAGAAGTGCCAAACCTTTTGAGGAGCGAGGGCCTCATGTACCCTGCTGCTGGTAAAAACAGACGTTTAACCACTTCGCATCCGCCGTAGCCGATTGACGGCCACAGCGCGGATGCCAAATCCCGGGAGGCCGTCATATGACGGCCTCCCCTTTCCTCGTTCCCTGTACGCGCTCACGAGCGCGCAGCAGGGAAATTCTGTGGCCAATCACAGATCGCTGTAAACGGCCAATAACAGCGGCCGTTTACAGCGCGATCGCCCTGGCCAATGAGAGATGATCTCATATGTAAACATATGAGATCATCTCTCAGCGCCGCTCCTCCTCCTCACACAGAGACAGCGTGTGAGGAGGGGGAGATGAATGGCTGCAGCGCCGCAAGTTTGAAATAAAAAAAAATAAAATGCCATCTGTGCCCACTGCCACCAGTCCCCAATGCCATCTGTGCCCAATGACATCCCCAGTGCCATCTGCCAGTGCTACCTGTCAGTGCCAGTCAGTGCCACATATTAGTGCCACGTGATATCAGTGCCACATATTAGTGCCACGTGATATCAGTGCCACATATTAGTGCCACGTGATATCAGTGCCACATATTAGTGCCACGTATGAGTGCCATCTCTCATCAGTGTCACGTGTCATCAGTGCCCCGCATTAGTACCATCTGTCATCAGTGCCCCGTATCAGTGCCACGTGTCGTCCGTGCCACGTGTCGTCAGTGCCACGTGTCATTTTCCTGGTGCTCCAGGGCCTTCAAAAGTGTAATAGGTAGTCAATTTAGATGTGTAATTTATGCTCCCAGAACACGTGATGGCGCTCCCTGCATGTTGGGCCTCTCTATGTGGTCAGGCTGTGGAAAAGTCCCACATATGTGGTATCGTAATAATCAGGAGGAGGAGTAGCAGAATTTATTTTGGGGTGTCATTTGTGGTATACACATGCCATGTGAGAGAAATAACCTATTACAATGACAATTTTGTAGAAAAAAAAAATAAAAATATAAAAATAATTCATTTTGCAAAGAATTGTGGGAAAAAAATGACAACACCAAAAAGCTCACCATGCCTCTTACTAAATACCTTGGAATGTCTACTTTCAAAAAAGGGGTCATTTGGGGGGTATTTGTTCTTTCCTGGCTTGTTCGGGTCACAAGAAATGAGATAGGCCACCAGTACATCAGATGTGATCAATTTTGTATGATTCACACCACAGATTGTAGAGTCTGTAACTTTCACAAAGGCCAAATAATATCCGCTAATTTGGGTTATTTTTACCAAAGATATGTGGCAGTATAAATTGTGGCCAAAATTTATGAAGAAAAATTAATAATTTCCTAAATTGTATCACAGAAACAAAGAAAAAGGCGTTTTTTTTCAAAATTTTCGGTCTTTTTTCAATTATAGCGCAAAAAAATAAAAAACCCAGAGGTGATCAAATACCACCAAAAGAAAGCTCTAATTGTGGGAAAAAAAAAAAGGACAAAAAATTCATTTGGGTACAGTGTTGCATGACTGAGTAATTGTCAGTCAAAGCGTGAGGGCACCGAAAGCTGAAAATTGGTCTGGATGGGAGGGGGGTGTTGGTGCCTGGTAGGCAAGTGGTTAAGAGCAGTTGGACATTTTTTCCAGCTGCCCCTGAACTCCATGTTATCTTACCAGTACATGTACACAGGGTCGTTTAGAAGCTTTTTGGAACGCGCAAAAAAAAATAAAAGTTCAGACAAATGTTCAGAGGCATTTGAAACACCAAACGGAAACGGTAACTCGCGTTTAGCAGAGTTTTTTTACAGACTTTTTTTTAACAAACACTTCTGGGTGCAAATGCGGCTAAACAGCCATTTTCAAGACGCCAGTTTGTAGCGGTCAAGTTAAATGGTTCAGGAAAGGTTGGACTTCCCGTGTACATGAAGCTTGAGTTGCAAGAATTCTCATGATGAAGCATGGGCTTTACGTTCCCAACTACCTTTTTGTGAATCTTTACCAGCATATCGGTTCGGTAATACTTTTCACTCAGTGTGTACCTTGGCTCAGCTATGAACATCAACCACTTAAAGAGGGACTGTACCTGAAAACATTTCACATCACAGTTTCCAGCGATGTCGGCAGCAGAGGTCGATCAATTGTTTGGCTCTCTGCTGCTGCCGGCGCCATTCTCAGTGAGGGAATCAGGAAGTGAAGTGTTGCGGCTTCACTTCCCGGTTCCCTACTGCGCATGCACGAGTCGTGCAGCGCAATGAGAATTGTCCGCGCTGTCTGCTGGGACCCGTGTGTGTCCCAGCAGACAGCGCGCCGGGACAGGAAGTGGCGTAAACTCCTGTGGGAGTTTATGCCTGGAAGTGGGTGTAAATACCTGTCTTAGACAGGTATCTGCACCCCCCTCCCCCTGAAAGGTGCCAAATGTGACACCGGAGAGGGGGGGTTCCGATGAGCAGAAGTTCCACTTTAGGGTGGAATCCCACTTTAAATCCAGAGTCAGACACCATTGTAAATGGCTGGTTATCAGTAACCATCATCTCAGATTGCTCGGTCCAGCAGTTGGAACCTTCAATCCAAAATTTAGCCACTTAGCTTTTTTTCTGAAGTATCTTTTGTGGTCTGGGCTAGTGGCATTTCACTTTGTGACTGTTTTCTCTGTGCTTCACTATAGAATTCAAACACGATGAACCCTTAGATGGGCCCAAAGATTTGACGCATTTTGGTTTGTGCAGTTGCTGAGCCCATGCTCACATTGTTTGTGCATGTGTTGCACACTGCTGCTTTTGCTGGGGGATGGTTGAGACGAGAAATAGTCCCAGACCACACTTTTACCTCTGACAGTTTTACACATAAGGTAAAACTGGCTGACACGGTGCACCCTGCTGAACGTGGGTGGTAGGTACACTCTGGCCTTGCTGAGAGTGGTGTGTCCCATCTGGTCCAGTTCCACCATTCCGTGGCATGCACTGTGGAGGCAACAGCCTTTGCCCTATCCGGGTAGAAGGAACCATGACTCAGTGCGCAGACTGAGCCTGCAGTCAGTGCACTGCAAACTTGAGTCTTGGCTTCTACCCAGGCTGATGACAGTATGCCCAAAAAAAGATGGTCGCCCTGGCAGGGGAAGAATATCAGAACGTTTCTGACTGATAGATTCTTTGAAAATTCTTTAATAATTGGCCGACCCCTAATTTAAATAATGAAATGGCCAGCCCATTGTCCCAATCTAAACCCAAAAGAAAACCTCTGGAAAATCCTTGGCGACAAAGTTATGGCCAAGAAACCCATTACAGCCACCGAACTGTGGAGGAGACAGGAACAAAAATTACACCAGAGGAGTGTGAGAGATTAGTGATGCCCTGTGGCCTCAGATATGGATGATGAAGTCAGTCAAAGCAAGGGCTTGCACACTTCCTACCAATTGTTGTAACCTTCAGACATTTTAGTTGTAATCTCTGTGCTACAGTCATTGCTGTTCCCCAAATTTAGATTTTTTTTTTTTTTTAACCAGGTCTGGCACTGATGTGGATGAGAAGGCCTGGCTCGCAGTCTCCACTCAATTTCATCCCAAAGGTGTTCTGTCGCGTTGAGGTCAGGACTCTGTGCAGGCCAGTCAATTTTCTCCACCCCAAACTCGCTCATCCATGTCTTTATGGACTTTGCTTTGTGCACTGGTCCAAATCATTTGATGGAGTGGGGGGATTATGGTTTGGAGTTGCTTTTCAGGGGTTGGGCCCCTTAGTTCCAGTGAAGGGAACTCTTAAGGAATCAGAACGCCAAGACATTTTGGTCAATTAAATGCTCCCAACTTTGTAGGAACAGTTTGGGGGATGGCCTCTTCCTGCTCCAAACACAACTGTACACAAACCAGGTCCATAAAGACATGGATGAGCAAGTTTGGGGTGGAGGAACGTGCCCAGTCTTGACCTCAACACCTTTGGGATGAAACCGAGTGGTGACTGCGAGCCAGGCCTTCTTATCCACATCAGTGCCAGAGCTCACAAATACAGACAGACACCTAAACCTTGTGGACAGCCTTCCCAGAAGAGTTGAAGCTTTTATAGCTGGAAAGTTTGGACAAACTCAGACGCCATTAAATGTCCATGTAAAGGCAGGCATCCCAATACTTTTGGCAATATGGTGTACATACACACAAATACGCAGGCTACTTTATTAGGTACACCTGTTAAATTGCCTGGTAACAAATTGCCAATCACATAGCAGCAATTCAATGCATTTAGACATAGACGACTTGAAGTTCAAACCGAGCATCAGAATGGGGAAGAATTTAAGTGACTTTGAACGTGGCATGGTTATTTGCGCCAGACAGGTTGGGCTAAGCATTAAAAAAAAATTAAATAAAAAATAAAACTGCTGATCTACTGGGATACACACCACTAGGGTTTACAGAGAAGGATAATAAATATATTATTATGTGAGCGGCAGTTGTGTGTACGAAAATGCCTTGTTGATGTCAGAGAAGAAAGGGCAAACTGGTTTGAGATGATCGAAAGGCAACAGTAACTCAAAAAACCCACTCGTTACAACCAAGGTATGCAGAATACGATCTCTGAATGCACAACACATCAAACCTTGGAGATGGGCTACAGCAGCAGGAGATCACACTGGGTGCCACTCCTGTCTGCCAACAGGAAACTGAGGCTACAATTTGCACAGGCTCACCAAAATTGGACAACAGACGATTGGAAAAACATTGCCTGGTCCGACGAGTCGATTTCAGCTGCAACATTCAGATGGTAGGGTCAGCAGAATTTGACGTAAACAAAAGCATGGATCCATTCTGCCTTGTATCAATGGTTCAGGCAGGGGGGGGGGGGGTTCTGCCTATGTATCATTATGGTTCAGGCTGGTGGGGGGGGGGGGGAGGGGGGGTGGTGCGGGTAGGCGGGGGGGGGGGGGGGGGGGGGGGGGGGGGTGGTGTAGGGGGGGGGGGGGGGGGGGGGAGATACAGTAGTACCTTGGCCTACGAGCATAATTAGTTCCAGAAACATTCGTTCCCCTCCACATGCGGTTCTGCACACCCCAGAAGCTTGAATCTTGCTCGCCTTGTGAGACAACGCTCGCAAATCAAGTCAGGATTAAAAAAAAAATAAAAAAGGTTTTACTGTCTTTTCTTAGTACCAATTGAGCATCATTTAATCGCCATGGCCTGTCCATCCTTTATGACTATGGTGTACCAATCTTGTGATGGTCACTTCCAGCAGGATAATGCACAAAGCTCAAATCATCTCAAAATATGAGAATTAACTAGTTCCCTGTACTCATTTGAGCCAAAGTATTTTTGTTTACACCTATGTGAGGGTGGTGTTTGATCGCAGAGGGAGGTGCAGCCGTACGCTTAAACTAGAGATGCACCGAAACAGGCCGAACATTGCGCTTTCGGCATTTTGTTAGGCCCCTTTCACACTGGGGCGGTTTGCAAGCGCTATTGCGCTAAGAATAGCGCCTGCAAACCGACCCGAAACAGCTATAGCTATAGCGGCGGTTTGCGGGCGGTATTGACCCTTTTTCGGCCGCTCGCGGGGGGTAAAAACACCCCGCGAGCGGCCGCAATGCGCCGCTAAAACGCCGGTAAAGCGGCGCTAAATATAGCGCCGCTTTACCGCCAGCGCCCCCACCGCTCCAGTGTGAAACCAGCCTTAAGGAAAAAGATTTTAGCGTGATTTTGCCATGCTTCATGGGATTCAAAAACCACATCAAAAACAAAAAATTGTGCCAAGAAAATATCCCCCACACCAGCCTGAACCGTGGATACCAGGCAGGATGGATCCATGCTTTCACCAAATACTGACCCTACCATCTGAAAGCAAAACTCGACCAGGCAATGTTTTTCCAATCTTCAATTGTCCAATTTTGGTGAGCCTGTGCAAATTGTAGCCTCAGTATCCTGTTCCTAGCTGACCCGAGTGGCACCTGGTGTTGTCTTCTGCTGCTGTAGCCCATCTGCTTCAAGGTTCGATGTGTTCAGACATGGTATTTTGCATACCTTTGTTGTAACGAGTGGTTGATTTACTGTCGCCTTCCTATGGTTTCGAAACAGTCAGCCCAATTTCCGCTGACCTCAACAAGGCATCTTTTTCAGATCATTCTCTGTAAACTCGAGAGAGATGGTTGTGCATGAAAAGTAGATGAGCAGTTTTTGAAATATTATAAGGCCTCATGTACACTGCTGCTGGTAAATGTTTAGAAGCAGTTGGGCATTTCTCAGCTGCCCCTGATTTCTCCTCTATGTTAATGTTATCAGTACATGTACACAGGGTCATTTATAGTCGTTTCTAGGCAGTTGGGTTTAGGAGCATTTTTGGAACGCAAAAAAAAAAAAAAAAAAAAAAAAAAAAGACAAACGTTCAGGACCAATGTTCAAAGGCATTTGATACGCCAAATACCTGCAACAGCTTGTAAACGCTGCTAAATGTGGTAACTTGCGTTAAGTTTATACACATTTTTTCATTTTAAAATGCTCCTAAGCGAAAACGCGGCTAAACAGATGTTTTTAAACATTGGATTCTAGCTGTCACGTTAATTTTTTCAGGAGAGGTTAAACAAGGTGCCGTGTACAGGAAGCCTAAGGCCAGCCTGTCTGGCACCAACCATGTCACTTTCAAAATCACCTAAAACCCCTTTCTTCCCCATTCTGATGCACGGTTTGTACTTCAGCAAGTAGTCTTCACACACCAGAAACAAACCCTCAAAGGCCTGTAAAATGTCTTGTGTGTATGAGCCCTTACGATTGATCAGTGCTGTCAAAATTTGCCTTGTATAAAAATGCAGCCAATTTTATTTTATTTTTTTTGGTACTTTTGAGAGAGATCAGCTAGTCAAATATTGGTCCAGTCCTCCATCACTGATCTCCAAATGGTCAAAAATACACAAATAACGTGTACTTATTTTTATTAAAATCATGCTTTTAACTAATGAATCCAAAAAGTTACTTTTAAAAACCTATAGAAATAAAACGTAAAAAACTTGTGCAAAAAGGATAGTGTCTAGGCACCTCCGAAAAGTCAATGATCACTCACATGGACTCCCCAAATAAAGAACCTTGCTCCAAAGTATTTTATTATATCTGTTTGAGAATTAAAAACATTTTACATCTGTTAAACCTGACAGAAAACTTCCTGTGCTCTCTGCTTGTACACAAGATGAAGGGTGAGGGAGCAGATAAGTCATCTGTAGTAACTTAAAGGGCAACTCCACTTTCGAGGAAAATAAATAAATAAAAAACCCTGCATACACAATTGCGACACAAGTCCTAATGTAATTAAAAAATGACCTTTCCTTTTCAATCTGCAGCCGCTGTCTTTTTCTGAAAATGCAATATGGCTACCTGGAGTTCTGTACTGAGCACACCCCGGAAACAACATTTCTGGCTTGTGTGATTGGCTCACTAAGTCTGCCTAAAGGCTCATGCATACTAAGAAAATCAGGTGAACATTTTCATGCGATTTTCATATAGTATGTATACAACTTTCAACAGCCAATTCCAAAATTTTCGGATGGGGTCTCACAGGGACAAACTCCACATTTTTTCGTAAGGGAACCATACAAACGATTTAATGTGTACTGTTTTGTACAAGAAAAAGACGACTGCACATGATCAGGAACAAAAAGGCCTTTGTTTTACGAGACTTTACGTTCATCAGTTCTGATTTGCTGTGAAACAAAAAAAAAAAAAAAAAAAAAAAAGGACAAATGTTCTCCCAATTTTATTTATACAGTCAGATGTCATGCATCCCCTTCAACAAGTCATTTTTGGTGCGATACCTCCAATAGGAAAACATCTAAAGAGATGCAGGCCCAGCAGATTTCCTCATTACAGCTCTACAGGTGTGACAGCCGACTGATAATTATGAAACCACTCCCATTAGACCCACTTGACTCAGAGGAAATAACCGCAATTTCTTATAAAAAAAAAAAAGGAAGGAATCTGCAACAAAGGTTATTTTAATCCGTAGGCCCTTTCACACGGGCAGACCGTATGTCCACATTTCATCCATCCGTTTTCGGATGAAATACGGACATACATGCATCCCTATGGGATAGCGGGTGTCAGCGGATGAACATCCACTGACACCCGATATCGTCCGTCTCTGCTGTGGTCCGATTCTGCAGACGGAGGAAAACCCTATTTTTCCATCCGTCTGCAGATCGGATGAACACGGACAGACGGTCTGTGTTCATCTGATCCCCCCATAGAGGAGAGCGGAGATCTGACAGGGCGGTCCCTGCGCCCTGTCAGATCTCCGCTCTCCTCTATGGGGGATCAGATGAACACAGACCGTCTGTCCGTGTTCATCCGATCTGCAGACGGATGGAAAAATAGGGGCAGCGGATCTTTACGGGGCAGATCATTATGGATCCGTCCCATGTGAAAGAGCCCTTACAATGTACATAGATCACCCAGAGGGGAATGTTTCTCAAAAGTGGAGTTACGCTTTAAATTATGAAGGAAGAGCGACTTCACCTATAGGTAAAGTAGGGCAGCGCCACTTGCTTAGGATTTCAGAACTATAAATACACTGGAGTCATGGCAAAGAGAAATCTAGGAGCACATTATTGCACATCAGATGATACTTTTCTGTACTTATAGCAGGTTTAAAGTATAAAAAGAAAACTATTTGTGGGGGTGGGAAGCACATCAATTTTATTAGGGTACAGCGTCGCAATTGTCAGTTAAAAGCAACACAGTGCCATATGGTAAACAATGGCCTGGTCAGGAAGTGGGTAAAACCTTCCGAAGCTGAAGTGGTTAAATAATGGTACCATTTACATAAAGGTTACCCTAGATGCACAAGATGTTCCAAGTGAATAATTGTGCATCACATGAGTTAGCTTCCCAACAATAACTTGGCAGAAGGTAAAATTACGTACCAACCCTTGTGACACTGAGAACATTGCTTGGAGTGCACCCAATACAGTGGAAGCAAATAGCTATCTGCTGTTTACCTTTTCTATTAAAAGTGAGAACTCAACATGGACTTGTAGGCGTCGAGAAGTCATTGCACAGATGACAGCAGCCATTGTCATCACTACCACAGGATTTACAGTATTTCAGAAAAGCGAGTACACCCCTCACATTTTTGTAAATATTTTATTATATATTTTCATGTGACAACACTGAAGAAATTACACTTTGCTGTAAAGTAGTGTACACCTTGTATAACAGTGCAAATTTGCTGCCATCACAAAATAACTCACAAACATTAATGTCTAAGGCGCTGGCAACAAAATTGAGTACACCCCTAAGTGAAAATGTCCAAATTGGGCCCAATTAGCCATTTTCCCTCCCCATTGTGTCATGTGACTCGTTAGTGTTACAAGGTTTCAGATGTGAATAGGGAGCAGGTGTGTTAAATTTGGTATTCTTGCTCTCTCTCCCTCATACACCGAGGATGCCCCACAGATGCTTCCTGTGTGCACCTCATGGCAAAGAACTCTGAGGATCTGAAAAAAAGAATTGTTGCATAAAGATGGCCTAGGCTATAAGAAGATTGTCAAGACCCAGAAACTGAGCTGCAGCATGATGGCCAAGACCATACAGTGGTTTAACAGGACTGTTTCCACTCAGAACAGGCCTTACCATAGTCAACCAAAGCTGAGTGCACATGTTCAGCGTCATATCTAGAAACTGTCTTTGGGAAATAGAGGTACGAGTGCTTCCAGCATTGCTTCAGAGTTGAAGGGGTGGGGGTCAGCATGTCAGTGCTCAGACCACTGCATCAAAATTGGTCTGCATGGCTGTCATCCCAGAAGGAAGCCTCTTCTATAATAATAATAATATAAAAAAAAAAAAAAAAAAAAAAGAAGGTGATGCACAAGAAAGTCTGCTTGTCTTCAGCAAACTGCAGGCTAAGGACATGGATTACTGGAACCATGTCCGGTGGTCCGATGAGACCAAGATAAACTTATTTTGTTCAGATGGTGTCAAGCGTGTGTAGCAGGAACTAGGGGAGGAGTTAAAAAAAAAAAAAAAACAAGTGCGTCTTGCTTATTGTGAAGCATGGTGGTGGGAGTGTCATGGTCTGGGGCTGCATGATTGCTGCCGGCACTGGGGAGCTACAATTCATTGAGGGAACCATGAATGCCAACATGTCTGACATACTGAAGCACAGCATGATCCCCCTCCCTTCAGAGACTGGGCTGCAGGGCAGTATTCCAACATAACAACCCCCCAGACACACCAAGACAACCACTGCCACGCTAAAGAAGCAGATGGACTGGCCATGCACGTCTCCAGACCTAAACCCTATTGAACATCTGTAGGGCATCTTCAAAGGAAAGGCGGAGGAGCACATGTGATGTTGTCATGGAGGAGTGGAAGAGAACTCCAGTGGCAACCTTTGACGCTTTTTATATCAAGTCAGATTCCCACTCTCTATCCACTAACATGCTCCTTATTCTCTTCCTTCTCACATCAGTGTCCTCTATCCTCAAATTACCCTTACTCTACCCCTGCAGCATGCACATATCACCCACCCCCCCCCCCCCCCCCCTCACCCTACTACTGCATTTGCTGCACCCACATGCTGACAAACACTAGGGCCACTAGACACGTGCGCTCATGCACATCCCACTCCTATCTTGCCTTCCTTGCCCTCATCCCAATTTCCAGTGACATTTCTCCAAATTCTGGTCCGCCATTTTCCAACTGCAAGCCACATATTTAATACCCTTCCTCCTCTGGCAACCACCACAATACACTGTTTAATTTCTAGCCCTCTGCTTCCTCAAAAGCAGCCCACCTATCTCATGCGCCCTTTGGAACGCTTGCGCCATCTGTAACAAGCCAACATCTGTACGTGACCTCGTCATCTCTCATAGCTTTAACATACTCACAATAACCGAAACCTGGCTTCAAGATTTTGACTCAGCCTCCCCTGCTGCCCTCTCCCATGGTGGCCTCCATTGGACTCACTCCCCCAGACCCAAAGTAGGTGGAGTTGGATTCCTTCTATCCGCACAAAGCACCTTCCAATCCCTCCCTTTTGAGATGCACTGTATTAGTCGGTTTTCTCCCATTTCTCTGAGGATTGCTGCAATTTAAAAATCGGCCTCCTGGACCAGTATCATGCTTAGATGACTTTGCTGCCTGGCTACCCTACTTTCTCTCCTCTGAAATAACCATGATCATTCTTGGCGACTTCAACATTCCTGTCAATGTTAACAGCCCAACTACAGTTAAACTTTGCGACTTAACCTCATCTTTGGACCTAACCCAATGGACACATACTTCCACTCACTCCAATGGTAATACCCTTGACTGTGTATTCTCCCATCTCTGCAACCCTGGCAACCTCTCAAACACCCCCTTTCCACTCTGATCACAACCTAGTTAGTTTCACTGTATCCTTGCCTCCAACCACCCCTCCAAGCAGCAAACAATTACTTGTAGGAACCTTCGCCACTTTAACTCTTCTCTATTCTGCTACTGCCCACTTATATGACAATCTCTCCTGTCCTGACCACCTCTGTCTACAATTCACTCATCACTTGATGCATTTGCTCTTCTAACCACACTCAGAATCAGGCCCAGACCGTTACAACCCTGGCAAACTGACAACTCTAAAAATCGCAAGAGACTGTCGTGCTCTTGAACGACTGTGGCATAAAACCAAATGCCTGCAAGATTTCACCCTATATAAATCTGCCCTTCTAAAATACAATTCATGTCTCCAAGCTGCCAAATAAGCCTACTTTGTGTCTTACTTTGTCATCCAGTCCCCGTCAGCTCTTAACCTTTAACTCTCTGCCTCGGCCCCCACCCCCTTTACCCACTAACTCACTGCCCAAGAGATTACCAATCACTTCAAAGACCAGACTGATGCAATTTCTGAGTACACCTCCACTGTGCGTACAAATTCCCCACCCAACAGCACATTCAACACACTCCACTTTTGAATTGCCTACTACTGAAGAGGTTACAAATCTTCTCAGATGCCCACCTAACCAATAGTCCCTTGGATCCTGTTCCCTCACAACTACTACGGTCACCCTCTTCTATACTATCCCCTCACATCTTCAATCTTTCCCTCTGGTGGCACCTTCCGCTAAAAGCCAGGAGATTCAGATTGCCCAACTGCATCAGTCATCTGGGTGTGGAACTAATCTACAATGCCACTGGCCACCGAGTGGGCTTACACAGAACTGCTTGATATGCATCAGTACAAACCGAGTATATGTAAAGTTGCCATTTTCATTTTATAAAAAATAAAAAAAAAGTTTATTGCACAAGTATCATGTACTTTTTTTTAAAAGATTAAAGCAAGAAAAAAAGAAACCGCAATATTCGTATTAACATCTGGAATTTAATCTCTTTGACTTGCTAGATGGTAAAGCTTTGATGACTGCCTATGACTTTTCTTACTACTTTGGATTTGAAAATATGCAAATCCTTTGAATGCCAATGTGCAAGATACATTATTTGCAGTCAAAGGTTTGGGCCTTGTTTCAAAGTATATCCAAAGCATTGACCTCCAGGTTCAATGTCCCTTTATCTACTTTGCTTGGGAAGAGAAGACAAAACTGCTTGTGAATGGCTGAGCAACTCCACTTTGCTCCAGGTATGAGACTGCAAGATTTTGTCTCACTGCCAGAACACAAGGCTGTATGTAGAGGAGGCTGCATTTGTTTATACAGCGCACACAGCTGGCACACTTTAGTGTAGAAAATGTTTTGTTGGGCCAGCTCGGCCCAAATGAACTATTTAAAGGGACAATAAACCTGGAGATCAGCTTTAAATCTGTGGACTTGCAAAATACTGAAACTGTGAAAATATGTTGAATGACATTAAAAACCTGTATAGCCGGCCTCCAAAAGAGAAGGAAGGAAAGAAAAAAAAAAAAAAAAAAACACACCCTTTTCACATTTGTTGAAAGCTCATGTACTTTGCTGCATGGAAATTTATGTCAAGTAGAACTCCAATTCCGTCCTATGTGGCTGGCCCATATCCATGTGCTGTAGTTATGCATAAAAGAAAGCTACATGGACTCATTCACATCCTATACATGTTTTACTTTGTGTGCATCCAGCCTGAGCCCAAATTCAGCCCATTTACTCCTCTCCAATGCTATGAAATGGGTGGGTGCTTAGCATCCTCAAATACAATGCAGGTCTGCTGGTCCTGCATTGTATAGGATGATGTCAGAGCTGCAATCAGTGGCATCTGGCGACTAGATAAAGTCTGCAGGAGCAAGAAAAAAAAAAAAACCTGTCTATACACCATTAGATTTTCCCTCCAAAAGTAGAGGTGCAAAAAAATCAAAGTTCAGGTGCCAAAACTGAAGCTTCAGGATGCACTTGGCCAAAATCTAAAAGGATTTAATAAATATTGCATTTGACCAATTATCATGAATTTAAAATATTACATTTGTTAGCACCTTTTGAAGCAGCGTTAAAAAAAATCCTGCTGGTTGTATTTTTGGTCAGTTAAAAAGACAACACCAAAAACACGACAAACTTGTGTTTGCTTTATAAAGTATTAGCTGGAGTTTGGCTTCAATTAGTAAATGCGATCCTCCTTTGGCCGCTTCCATTATACAAGTTGCATGGTTGGGCGTGTGCATGTCCCCGATGTCAAGTATTATAAAACATGTAGGGTGGAGCCAGGCGCACACACACTACCACACATGCACGATCGGCCAGTGGTCATCTGTTTTAGGGAGAGTACTGTGGAGTTTGAGACATTCTATGCAATTTAGATATTTTAAGTGCATTTACCCGTAGTCAATTATTTTTACATAGCGGTTTTATACTATGTGAAGCATTTCTTTTATTGCATGTATATAATCTACTTCACAATCTCGCTGGGGAATTCAAGCTCATAAGAAGTATAGAGAAAGTTGTTGCTTGGCCATATAACAGCTCTGGATATTCTGGAGATTTGGTGGATGATCCACTGAAATAAGCGTTTGACTACTCTCATAAAGGGGGGGGGTCACATTTGTCTGGCAAGCCTTGCATGAGAGTGAGGTAGCATCCATGGATTTAGTGTGGACTAAAATATACTGGAGATTTTAGTCGACTAAATACTGCAGAAGACCAAAATGGGACTAAAACTAAAATGCCATTTTAGTCCCAAGACTAAACTATACACTATACAAAAAAATTGGCCAAACCCATTTTCGAAAAACGAACGTTCGGTCGCGAGCGCAAACGATGGTGCCATCATAATGGCCGATAAATCTTTCAGTGAACATAAAAAAAAAAAAATTATGTTCGTTTTTTTTACATCTACCGAGTGCAGACAGGTCGGACGGGAAACACATTAACCTTTCAATTTATCGTTTGTTCGGCAGAAAAATTCCAACATTGGACGTTTTTGAGCCGAAAAAACGAAGGACAAACGATTATCGATTTTGTGTCCATTAACTGGCCGAAAAACCGAAAGAGCGTTCTTTGACCGATTTTTGGTACAGTGTATGGCCAGCTTAAGGCCCCTCTCACACGGGATGGATCCGTATTGATCCGCCCCGTGAAGATCTGCTGCTCAGCGGGGGAAATCGATCAGCTGATCCCCGCTGAGCCGGCTGACAGGGCGGTCCCTGTCAGTTCTCCGCTCTCCTCTAGGGGGGGAAAAAAAAAAAAAAAAAATTGGATGAACACGGACCGTCTGTCCGTGTCCATCCGATCTGCTCTGTAGACGGATGGAAAAATAGGGTTTTCCTCTGTCTGCAGAACCGGACAATAGCGGATGCTCATCCGCTGACACCCGCTATCCCATAGGGGTGCATGCATGTCCGTTTTTCATCCAAAAACGGATGGATGAATAACAGACATACTGTCTGCATGTGTGAAAGGGGCCTAAATCAAAATTTGCTGCCAAAATTAACACTGCTTTGAACAACCTTTTAGCCACTTAGACCGAGCCTCTGAGGATTTGTTTAAAACAGTTAAAAACTTTTGCTAGAAAATTACTTCGAACCCCCAAATATTATACATTTTTTTATCATCTTAGAGATTAAAATGGTGGTCGTTCAAATACTTTGTCACACCATATTTGGGCAGCAGTCTTACAAGCGCACTTTATAAACTTTTTTTTATTAAAAAAAAAAAAAAAAAAAAAAAATGTAAACTTAGCCCATTTTTTTTTTTTTTTTTTTTTTTTTAGATTGTGAAAGATAATGTTACGCCGAGTAAATTGATACCAAACATGTCATGTTTCAAAATTGAAAATGGAATGGTGACAAACTTTAAAAAAAATTAAAAAATTCTACAGGTTGCATGTTTTGAGTTAGGCCCCTTTCACACTGGGGCGGTGAGCCGCGGTGACGGTAAAGCAGCGCTATATTTAGCGCTGCTTTACCGTCGTTTTTACCGCGGTTTTCGGCCGCTCGCGGTGCGGTTTTACCCCCCGCGAGCGGCCAAAAAAGGGTTAAACACCCCCCGCAGAGCGCCGCCGTAGCCGCGCTTTGCGGCGGTATTGCCGCGGTCTCCCATTCTTTTCAATGGGAAGGAGCGGTATAGGAGCGGTGAACACACCGCTCCTATCCCGCTCCAAAGATGCTGCTAGCAGGACTTTTTTTTTCATCCTGCTAGCGCACCGTTCCAGTGTGAAAGCCCGCCGGCTTTCACACTGGAGTTAAAGGGGCAGGATTTTTTCATGCGGTGAACAGGCGCTATTTTTAGCGCTGCACCGCATGAAAAACGCCCCAGTGTGAAAGGGGCCTTACAGAGGAGGTCTAGGGCTAGAATTATTGTGGTACCGATTGCCGCAATAGCTCACGTGTGGCTTTAGCACCATTTTCATATGCAGGCGCTCACGTATGCGTTCGCTTCTGCACGCAAGCTCGGCGGGACGGGTGCATTTAATTTTTTTTCCCCTTATTTTACTTTTACACTTAAAATAAAAAAAAAAAAAAAAAAAAGTTGTCACTTTTATTCCTATTACAAGGAATGTAAACATCCCTTGTAATAGGAAAAAAGCATGACAGGACCTCTTAAATACGAGATCTGGGGTCAAAGAGACCTCAGATTTACACTAAAATGGAAAAAAAAAAAAAAAAAAAAAAAAGTCCTTTAAGATTTTGATGTCACTTCCGCCCTGCAATGGTATGGAAAATCCCTGCTTGTAATCCTTATTTTATTACTATGCATTACCAACATATAACATCTACACAGCAAGCAAAGTCAGCACTCCTAATTCCCAATACCAGGTTATAGGGCGGTGACTTAAAGTAGTGAAAACAAAGGGCAAGGCAGGCTACCTTTAACCACTTCAGCCCCGGACCATTTGGCAGCCAAAGGACCAGAGGTCTTTTTTCAATTTCGCACTGCACTACTTTAACTGGTAATTGCGCGGTCATGCAATTTTGTAACCAAACGAAATTTGCGTCCTTTTCTTCCCACAAATAGAGCTTTCTTTGATGGTATTTGATTGCCTCTGTGATTTTTATTTTTTGAGATATAAACGGAAAAAGAGCGAAAATTTTGAAAAAAAAAGAGATTTTCTACTTTTTGTTATAAAAAAAATCTAATAAACTCAATTTTAGTCAAACATTTGGGCCAAAATGTATTCAGCCACATGTCTTTAGTAAAAAAAATGCCAATAAGCGTATATTTATTGGTTTGCGCAAAAGTTAGCGTCTACAAACTAGAGTACATTTTCTGGAATTTACACCGCTTTTAATTTATGACTGCCTATTTCATTTCTTGAGGTGCTAAAATGGCAGAGAAGTACAAAACCCCCCCAAATGACCCCATTTTGGAAAGTAGACACCCAAGCTATTTGCTGAGAGGCATGTTGAGCCCATTGAATATTTTTTTTTTTTAGTCCCAAGTGATTGAATAAAGACAAAAATAAAAAAGATTTTTTTTTTTTTTCAAAAAGTTGTCACTAAATGATATATTGCTCACACATGCCATAGTTATATGTGGAATTGCACCCCAAAATACATTTTGCTGCTTCTCCTGAGTATGGGGATACCACATGTGTGGGACTTTTTGGGAGCCTAGCCGCGTACGGGGCCCCGAAACCCAAGCACCGCCTTCAGGATTTCTATGGGTGCAAATTTTTGATTTCACTCCTCACTACCTATCACCGTTTCGAAGGCCATAAAATGCCAAAATAGCACAAAACCCCCCCAAATGACCCCATTTTGGAAAGTAGACACCCCAAGCTATTTGTTGAGAGGCATGGTGAGTATTTTACAGCTCTCATTTGTTTTTGAAAATGAAGAAAGTAAAGAAAAAAAAAAATTTTTTTTTTTTTTTTAAATTTTCAAAACTTTGTGACAAAAAGCGACATCTGCAAAATACTCACAATACCACTCAGCAAATAGCTTGGGGTGTCTACTTTCCAAAATGGGGTCATTTTGGGGGGTTTTATGCCATCTGGGCATTCCATGGCCTCCGAAACTGTGATTGGCAGTGAGAAGTGAAATAAAAAAATTACACCCTTAGAAAGCCTGAAGGCGGTGATTGGTTTTTGGGGTTCCGTACGCAGCTAGGCTCCCAAAAAGTCCCACACATGTGGTATCCCCGTACTCAGGAGAAGCAACAGAATGTATTTTGGGGTGTATTTCCACATATGCCCATGACATGTTTGAGCAATATATCATTTAGTGACAACTTTTTGTAAAAAAATATATATATTTTTTTTTTTTTTCATTATTCAATCTCTTGGGACAAAAAAAAAAAAATATTTAATGGGCTCAACATTGCTCTCATCAAATAGCTTGGGGTCTACTTTCCAAAATGGGGTCATTTGGGGGGGGTTTGAACTGTCCTGGCATTTTATGCACAACATTTAGAAGCCTATGTCACACGTCACCCACTCTTCTAACCACTTGTAGACAAAGCCCTTTCTGACACTTTTTGTTTACATGAAAACATATTTTTTTTTTGCAAGAAAATTACGTTGAACCCCCAAACACTATATATATTGTTAAAGCAAAGGCCCTACAGATTAAAATGGTGGGTGTTGCATTTTTTTTTTCCACACAGTATTTGCGCAGCGATTTTTCAAACGCATTTTTTGTGGAAAAAATACACTTTTTTTTATTTTAATGCACTAAAACACACTATATTGCTCAAATTTTTGATGAAATAAAAAATATGATCTTAGGCCGAGTACATGGATACCAAACACGACATGCTTTAAAATTGCGCACAAACACGCAGTGGCGACAAACTACATACATTTTTAAAAGCCTTTAAAAGCCTTTACATGATACCACATTAGATTCACGGAGGAGGTCTACTGCTAAAATTACTGCCCTCGATCTGACCTTCGCGGTGATACCTCACATGCATGGTGCAATTGCTGTTTACATATGACGCCAGACCAACGCTTGTGTACGCCTTTGCGCAAGAGAAGGGGGGGCAGGGGTGCTTTTTTTTTTGTTTTTTTTTTTATTTATTTAGCTTTTTTATTTTATTTTTAAACTGTTCCTTCCATTTTTTTTCTTTGTTATGATTTTTATTGTTATCTCAGGGAATGTAAATATCCCTATGATAGCAATAGGCAGTGACAGGTACTCTTTTTTTGAAAAAATTGGGGTCTATTAGACCCTAGATCTTTCCTCTGCCCTCAAAGCATCTGACCACACCAAGATTGGTGTGATAAAATGCTTTCCCAATTTCCCAATGGCGCGGTTTATATCCGGGAGGGGGGACATTCCCTCCCACTGCTTGTAAAAGCAGTCTAGAGGCTAATTACCCGCTAGAATTGCTTTTACATGAAAGCCGATCACTGGCTGAAAAGAATGATACCAAGATGATACCTAAACCTGCAGGCATCATTCTGGTATAACCATTCAAAGTCCAGCAACATACTGGACATATATTGTAATCTTTTTTTTTTCATGCAGCCTCTTGGCTGAACGAAAAAAAGATTGATTGGTGGGTATGCCCACCATTAGAATACCTCCTTCATCCACCCACTTCTAATGATGGGCATACATGCACCATTTATATATGCCGATGCATGGGGGCATCCTCCCGCAAAAGTTATGCCGTGTACACACGGTCGGAATTTCGACCGTATGTACGTGGCATTAGGAGCCAATCGCTCCTCCCCCCCTGCTGCCCCCATGCTTCGGCATATATGCTCTTTTTTTTAACTGTGGTGGTGAAATCACCTCCTACAGCGTTGGAGTCGCGGCTTTATGTATCGTGGGAGCAAACGCTGTTGCTGTCAAGATAAATAAATCCGCGTTGCAACTGAATGGCGCACCTGAAAACAAAAAAAATGCTCAACACTAAAACACAGTAAACAAAATTACATACCTGAAAAGCAAGCATGATAAAACATGATAAAACATAATAAAACATTGCAGAATAGAATGGAGTAAAAAAAAGAGCAACAATAGAGAGAGAATAGAGTGAGAGAGAGAACAATAAAACGACAACTATTTTATTTTTTTTATTTTTTTGAGATTCACAGGTAAAAAAGCTCCTGACTGAAGCGACTGAATCAAAACGCTACCACAAAAAAACTGTTAGCGATCGCAGGGATCAGGCCTGACTCTGCGAACGCTGCAGTTATGTGTGCTTAGTGTTTTGTAAGTGACAGTGATCGATCGATACTGCACTTGGGTGGGCTGGGCTGGGCGGAGGGGGAAAACGCAGGTGCTAGCAGGTATCTGGGCTGATCCCGCTAACAATGCGGTTTTTTTTGGAACCCTAAACTGCTGGGACGCTAGTATAGATCTGATCAGATCAGATATCGATCTGTTCAGATACTGTGCCACTAAGGGAGGTGTATGCTTTGCGCGTGGGTGTTTGCGGTACTGGCACTAACCTGGGGCGACGCAGACCTTATTTGACCCTAAAACCTAATTGATATCACCCGCCGGGCGATCAGGGGGTTAAACCGTTATTGGGTAATAAATGGCGGGTGCCCTGACAGTATAAAAAACAAGCTAACTAACCAGCGTCACCCGTAACAGTAATACAAAAAAAAACTGGTTACCTAGCGACACTAATGCAGCGATCAGAAAAACGATCGCTTAGTGACACTGGCAAAAGGGGGTGAAAGGGTTAACTAGGGGCAATCAGGGGGTTAAACCTTTATTAGGTAATATATGGGGGTACCTGACGCTATATAAAAACCTGACGGGGAACCTAAATAACGAAATAACTAACTGGCTAACCAGCGTCACCAGTGACAGTTATACAGTGATCACTGGTGAAAGGGTTAACTCTAGGGGCAATCAGGGGGGTTAAAACCTTTATTTAGGTTGTAATATGGGGGTACCTGACCTATAAACCTATTTATGAACCTATATAAACATGGCGGTTACCTTAAAAAAAAAAAAAATGGTTACCTAGCGACACTAATGCAGCGATCAGAAAAACGATCGCTTAGTGACACTGGCAAAAGGGGGTGAAAGGGTTAACTAGGGGCAATCAGGGGGTTAAAACCTTTATTAGGTAATATATGGGGGTACCTGACGCTATATAAAAACCTGACGGGGAACCTAAATAACAAAATAACTAACTGGCTAACCAGCGTCACCAGTGACAGTTATACAGTGATCACTGGTGAAAGGGTTAACTCTAGGGGCAATCAGGGGGTTAAAACCTTTATTTAGGTTGTAATATGGGGGTACCTGACCTATAAACCTATTTATGAACCTATATAAACATGGCGGTTACCTAAAAAAAAAAAATGGTTACCTAGCGACAGCAGTGACACTAATACAGCGATCAGAAAAACGATCGCTTAGTGACACTGGCAAAAGGGGGTGAAAGGGTTACCTGGGGGGCAATCAAGGGGGTTAAACCTTTATTAGGGGGGGTAGGGGGCTACCTTGGACCTAAAACTAACTGCCCTGACAGTTATTACAGTCACACTGACACTAAATGCAGTGATCAGTAAATAAATGATCACTGCAATTAGTGACACTGTGACTGGGGGGGAGGGGGTGAGCTGGGGGGTGATCAGGGGGTGACAGGGGGGTGGAATATGTGCCTAACTGTACTGGTGTCAGTGTAGTGTTGTGCACTAACCTGTACATGTTCGCCGCTCGGCGTCTCCGGTCACATAGACCGGCGCACCGAGCGTGACATCACTTCCGCCTTCCTGTCTATACAATAGACAGGAAGGGGAAGTTTTTCATTGGCCAGGAGCGATCGCGAGGGGGTGGCCAGAAACCACTGGCCGTCCCCTCGTCCCGGATCGCTCCTGAAGCGATCCCGACCGTCCCCGCCGGCGGAGGGGGGTCCGATCGGACCCCCCAACCGCCGGAAGAATGTCACGTACAGGTACGTGATTCTGCCTGTACGTGCCATTCTGCCGACGTAAATATACAGGGGGCGGTCGGGAAGTGGTTAAAGGATAAGTTCAGCTGTTGGCCTCTTGCACACTGCAGCTTGAAAAAGCTCACCAAGCCTATTAATTGTAATGCGCTTGTGTACACAGGTGCGTAAAAACAAGCACTGCACATTTTTTGGTCAGTAATTTACGCCTCATGCACGCAGAACAAGAATAAGTGATCGCACATTTGGGCGAAAGCATATATGTAAATATGCGCAAACACATACAAAAGTCAGAAAAATTATCAGTATCGTGTGCAAGAGGCCTTTCAGAAAAAGCGCTGTGGTAGTTCATTGAAAACTACAAGCCAACAGCCGCCGGACCCATGTAGTTTTCCATTCAGAGGCGCTGTGATTGAGTGATGTGGCCGGGGCCCTGCACAGCCACTTTTTTCTGCTTTTTTTTTTCCACAGCTAGCAGGTGGAGAAAAACCCCCGCTAGCTAGCACAGCGGGAATCAGGGAGGTGCAGGGGGGCACATTCATAGCATGTTACATCCGAAATGTGGGTGTAACATGTTATGAAAGGTGAACTTAATCTTTAAAGAGTAAACATTAAAAAAATTAAAATTAAAAGTCAGCAGCTTATACTGCAGTTGCTGACTTAATAATCGGACACGTACCTGTTCCAGGGTCCAGCGATGCAAGGGAATTGAAGTGCCGCTCGTTCCCCCCTCCGCTCGGCGGTGCCGGCATTGTAACTGTGGGCACCCAGCTGTGGCTTCACAGCCGGGCACCCACTGCGCATGGGTGAGCGGCAGCACGTGTCCCAGATGATTGACAGGAGGGAGGGGGCAGAGCTGAGCCCTTCCTGCGCTGAGGAGAAGTGATGTCACCAGCCCAGGCACTGAAGGAGGCAGACTACGAGGGACCCCCTAGCAACAGCCATTTGTGCAACCCCACTTTAAGATCATTTCACCCATCCTTAGGGTATGACATAAAACATGGTCACATTCCCCAATGCCCCCACCCTCAAACTGCTTTACCTTACACGTGATCTTCTCCTTGCAGACTCCTGTTTTGGTTTGAATTGTGCAGTTCATGGCTCCTCCCACACAGTTTCATCAACAATTCACAGATCCATTTGTAGCACTATTATTTACTTCTTACAGCCCCAAACCACATAAACTTTTCCTGGGAGTAAAAAATGTGCATGAAAACAACTGTTTTCTATAGGCCCTGTTCACATCACATGTGCGGTGGTGTGCATAAAAACACACCAATAGGCGTAGTGTGAAGCAGCCCTTAATGCAAAAGCCTGTGCTTTGCACTCAATACACTGACTGTGGTTGCAATGCTTTGCAGGCTTCATTACAAACATCCACTCCAGGGGAAAAAAAAATATAAAATAATGAAATTACAAGTGGTTGTAAACCCTTCACATATACCCAGTGAAATAACTGGCCCCAGGTGATACAGATTAAACAAATCCTCTTACATAAGTTGTACCGGTTATCTACCCGTCTCCTCTGCTCTACATCCATTCAAAGATCAGAATTTATAAAACTTGTCTAAGCTGTTTGATAGGTCCCCTCTCCCACTTCCAGAGATGGCACTGCGGCAAATCTCGGCCCCTCGCCTCTTTCCTCTGTGCCAATTAGAAAGTGCAGCACGCATGCACAATAGGGAAACGGCTGTGAAGCCGAAAGGCTTCAATGCCGGGTTCCCTTACTGGCAATGGCGACAGCTGCACCAAAAATCGGCTGGGGTGCTGACATTGCTGGATCCATGGACAGGCAAGTGTTCATATTTTAAAAGTCAGCAGCATTTGTAGCTGCTGATCTATTTTTTGTGGGGTGGGCAGACCTCCACTTTAAATAGTGCATTGTCAATTGCCTTACTCCTCTTGATTCCAAACACCTCTTCCTAAGCCATCCGGTAGCGAGATGGACCAAAGCCAAATATCCTGCTCAGGGGATTGGACATTTTTCCATGCTCACCAACTTCTTAGGCACTACTCCCCTCATCACCCATGAGTTTTGCTACCCCTGGAGTCAGAGAACCCAGCTGCTGGAAGTGCCCAGCAATAGGAGTAGTGTGTATATAATGGGCAGTGTGGACACGACACCCAAGGATGGACCCCAGGATAACTATGTGACCATGGCTTCAGCAAAGTGGACTTTTTTTCATACCAGCAGTTTTGCAAATATCCTGGAGGTGGGTTTGAAATGACTGAGTGCATTTACTACATTTTTGTAAAAGGTGGACTATGCTTTTAAAAATACCAATATCCCACTCCCTCAATTTTCTGAAGCTAACCAGAGCTTTTAGGTCTCTGAAAGCCTGCAAGTATGGTAACTTTCCACAGTACATTCTGCAAAAGTGCTTTCTTGTGTTAGTGGGATCAACAGTACGTCTGGAGCCTGAAACATTCCTAGAGTGAGGAGTTGATGCCAATAGTCCTGATTGGGGGGGGTGGGGGGGGGGGGGTGGGGTGGGTTGGTCAAATTACGAAAGCAAGAATGTTATGACTTTGTAATATAATTGCCATGTATGCCAAGAAAACAAGAGCAAATTCTGAACATATGAACACGGCTCTCAAGCAGATTTCCTTATGCTTTGCAGCACAGGCAACGGCTGTTTATGAAGGACATCTGCAGTCATGCCACCTCCCCTTAGTCTCCCTCCCAATTGTGCAATAGTCATGAGGTAGTCCTGGCTTCCCTAAGCTTGTTTACGGTTTCAAGTTATCCTGGAGGCATGGCTAAAAGTCACTGATAATAAGCCATGCGTCTGCACATATGGAGCAATGTGCACTTTGTTCAGAGGGAGAATAACTTTCTAGGAGTAATGTTATGAAAGAAAAAAAAAAAAAACAACAACACATTAAAAGTCAAAATATTGTGAACATTCATTTTTTGTTTATCACACCAACAAGCTTAGGCCTCATGCACACGGCTGATCAGCATTGTCGTCCGATTAAATTGTAAAAAAGGAAGATCAGCAGGTATAACCCATTGTGTTGTTTAGATAGAAAAAACTGGTCTCATACAAAATAGTCCAGATAAAAAGTAAATTAGTCCAGAAAAATCAATCTAAGCATCAGACATGGGGTAGATAAAATCCACCGATCAGACGTATTTTAAATTGACACCCCAGTGCTCGTGCTCTAAATCATCCACTGTGACATGTAAAACGGTGCTTCATCCCGACCACCTGATGAATGGGAGGCTTACCAGAAAGTGTGAATAATACAGCATTGGATATAAGCTTGAAATGTATCCAGTGGACCAGCGCTGGTAGAGTTAACGGCAGCTCCAAGAAAGAGACACTCCAAATGAGAACAGGGATGGAGGGAAGGGACCCGTCCTGAGATCCGTTCACAAACCAGATATCCAGCCAAATCCTAATACAATCCTGATGCTTAGATTGATTTTTCTGGACTAATTTACTTTTTATCTGGACTATTTTGTATGAGACCAGTTTTTTCTATCTAAACAACCTGATGGTTTGCACTTCATATGTTTTATATGTCTATGTATATTTTTTTCATATTGGCGCAGCTTTATCCTACTGTATATTTGCTCTAGTGTGAAGTATCCCACTTTTTAGCAGCAGCCTTTATTTTTATTTTAATTTTATTTTTATTTATTTTTATATTTATTTTTATTTTATTTTTATATTTTATTTCTATTTCCTCCCCCATTTTTTTCAAATTTTTTTTTTTTTCATTTTATTTATTTTTCCTTCATTTTTTCTCCCTCACATCTCTTTTTCTCCCAAGCGCGGTTTACTTCTCTCCATAACCCATTGTGCTCATGCTGGTCGGAAGCGATGCAGTTTTTTCCCCCCCTCAAAAGTTCCACTATTAGTCCTCCCAAAACAGACATTTATTGGCTGGGGAGCTATAGCTGGTGCATAGTTGCTCTCATAAAGAAATGGCTGTACGCCAGTACTTATGTAAACACAGACGTACACCTCCCTGGTTTGTATCTAGGGACATATGTCTTCACACATGTGCATGTTTAGGCAAGTACTGGCATATACCCGTTGGTTTCTATGGCTGCTGTATGCAGCACCTCCAGCCAGGGGCAGGTTTCGTTGTATGTGCCCAGTTGTCCATGTGCATGAGGCCTTTGGCTTCATGCACACGTGTTGTAAAAAATTGCTGCGTTCAGAATACCACGTAAAGTTCAGATCAAAATGCAGCAGTATTTTATATGCACACAAGAGCATCATGCTCAGAAATCCTGCGCTGGGTTCATCTGTCAAATCAAAATAGAAGAGATTATGGTGTGGGGTTGTTTTTCAGGGGTTGGGCTTGGCCCCTTAGTTCCAGTGAAGGGAACTTTCAAGGCGTCAGTATACCAAGGCATTTTGGACAATTTCATGCTCCCAACTTTGTGGGAACAGTTTGGGGATTCTGTTCAAACATAATTACATCTACAGGGGTTCCCTGAGCTTGAAAAGGGATTTCAAGGGTTCCCCAACACTAACACACATTGGAAAAGGCTGATCGATTGTGTCAAGCACCCATGTGCACAAGCCTAATGATTTCTATGGGTGGCAGTATGCAGCAGCTGTCACTCCTGGGTGGAGATACACCCGGATTCTACATTCTATGGCCCCAGGTGCCCGTGTGCATGAGGTCATGTGTGTTTTTTTTTATGCAGAATCCTGTGTAGTAAATCAGTATTAGAACCATAAAGCCCAATCACACTACTAATGCACAGAAAAACATGCCTGCAGTCAACTGCCCCCCCCCCCCTCCACAAAGGCACATTTTTTTCCTGATTGATTTGGGCGAGGTGTGTTTGTGTGTGATAATATGCAAACATGTTATGCAATAAAAAAATTGCACAGCTATGGAATGCGAGGAACACGACACTCTGTTGTAAACACGACACATAGAAAAGGGTAGTTTTCACTGCGTCACTTGCCAAGAACACACAGGTAACTACACGTACTGCAAAAGGGCTCTAAGAATTCCATCAGAAATCATAGGAATTCTGCAGGGCCTGTTATGTGATCTGAGCCCTGTGTATGGGGCCGCCCCATCATGACGGAGCACGTGTATTGTGTTTTGTATTGCCAGCTGTGTCCCCAATTTACCTCCACCATATACTCAACACAGCAGGCCAGCCATGGAAAGTCAGGATAACAAGTGACAGCTAGGTGAGGCCCAGCACCCCCCTCTCTGCTTGGCAGGAGTGTGCAATCACAGAGGGTGCATGCAGGGCTGCCATGCAGGCTATGTACTGGCATGTGATCTCTGCATTCACCACCAGCAGCTCTGGGTGTGCCCTGGGCCTCATGCTCTGCTCTCTCTCTGCACCCCCTCCCCTTGTCTGCACCCAGCACCGTCCATGCACGCTGCACCCCTCCCCAGGCCTACATTGCAGCGCCGAACATGCACGCACAGGCCGCCGTGCCCCTCCTCAGGCCTCACTTACCTCCAGGGGTGGTGGAGAAGAGGGTCCCCCCGGGGGTGGTGCAATAGTCATGAGGTAGCTGAGATGAGTCGCTAATATGGATGGTCCTGGTGGGGATGGCCCGGCTCTGGCTGTGCTGGTGTCCGGTTGACATGTTCCTGGCTTGAAGGATGTGTGTGTGTGGTGGGGGGGAAGAGAGGAAGAAAGCAAGACAGGGCCGGAGAGCGGGGCTGGGAGGAGCCGGCTGAGGTAGAGGGTGCACGTTAGGGGGAGGAGCTGTGCGGAGCTCCTTCCTTCTCTTTCCTCCTCCGCCCTTCACAAGCTCGCCACTCAGCCAGGAAATTACGTCACGGTCCGCGTGCTCTTAACCCCTCACAGGCCGCACTGGGTTAGGCTGATGCAACAGGAACGGGGGGGAGGGCTGACAGGCCGAGATAAGGGCACGTGAGGTGCCCCTGAACTTCAGTCAGCAATGGAGGGAGGGGCACCCTGCTAGGAAACGGCTAACAGCACATGTACACAGAGACCCGTCCAATGTGACCACTAATAAAAGTGCACATTCATGCCTGAACTCCAGAGTCAAAACACAAATCATGTGCGATTCAATAAAGAAACTAATGACCAATATACACGCCTCAATTTTATTATGCAATCAATAGGAGATTCAATCAAATGATTGGCTAATGGTGGCTATACACGCTTTGATTGTATTATCCGATCAATACGAAATTCAATTAAAAAGGTCAACTAATGGGGGCCAGACACACTTCAAGTTTATGATCTGATCAATGTGCAATTCAATCAAAACGATCGACTCAGCCCTGGTTCACACTGATGCGATGGGGGAAACGCATAAGATTCGCTGTGTTCCCCATCGCACACTGCGTAGCAATCGCACAACGTCAATGCAATCTGCCGCGGGTGTCAGGCCCAGTTCACATCGATGCGAATCTGATGCAATCCAAAAGGCAACGATTTGCATGTCATCTGAAAATACATTGTTTTCTATGAAGGCTGTTCACAACGATGCAGTGCGATTTCATCCGCAATGTGATTCCAGTGCAGGTTCCCGCATCACATGTCACCTGCCGGCGGTGCACACCGACATCTGCGGGTGTCAATGTAAAGTTAATTACACCCCCAGATTAGGGTTGCCACCTCATCCCTTTAAAAACAAAACAAGTTCTGTGGCTGATTAAGGTGGTAATTAAACTCACTTGGTGCCTTATCTGCATTAAATTAGCCTCAGAACCTGTGTAATTCATATGTGTTCAGGTTTAAAGGGATGAGGAGGCAACTCTGCACTGCGATCTGCGAACCGATCTGGGGTAAACTGCCAAATGGTGCAGGAATCGGATCGCATAGGTGTGTACGCCCAATGCGATCTGATTCGAGAGGACCAAAAAAAAAAGGGTCGTGTACCATTTTGGTGAAAATACGATGCAAATTCAGCCATACCATCTGTATGGCTGAATTCGGATCGCACAGACATCGCATGTGATGCGCACAGCAATGCGGTGTGAATCACATGCAATGTCTGATATCGCACCAGTTTGAACCCAACCAAAAAAAAGGGTTCTGTGTGAGTTTATTGTGCATGCGGTGCAAATTTAATCTCCATCTATGCCCAGTCCTCTCAGAAATCGTATTAAATTTGCACCTGTCAAAACACAAATCGCAATGTGAAATCACATCGATTTGCGCTGTATCAGTGTGAACCAAGCCTCAATGTTAGATTAACGACACCCCGAAACAGATTGCAAAATGCAGTGTGATTGCCAGAATCACATCGCATGGATGGAATGCGATTCAGGTGCGTAAAAAAAGGTTCCTTCACCATTTTGGTGCAGATGCAATGTGATTTGAGCCATATGAAATGTATGGTTTAAATCGCACTGCACAGACACCCCTAATGATGTGCACAGGAATGTGGTGTGAATGAAATGCGGTGAGATTCCTGTGCAAATGAAATGCAGTGAGATTCCTGTGCGAATCACACGCACACACACCAGTGTGAACCCAGGCTAATAGTGGCCAGACAAGCTTCAGCTTTATGATCTGATCAATGTGCAATTCAATCAAAACAATCGACTAACGGTGGCCAGACACACTTTTATTTTATTATCCGATCAATAAAAAGATTAAATCAAAACAATCAACTAATGGTGGAAATACACATTTCAATTTTACTATTCAACCAATGTGATCAAAATGATCAAATCTGCAAACAGTTGAATAGCCATAACATCCCTTCTGATCAACTGAGACTCAATTTATATCAGATTCAATCAAACTCAGTCAATTGGCCAGGGAGGAATATTATTGATCATTTTTAATCATTTATCAGCATTGGGATACCATGTTCACAATATTGATCAGATTATGAGATGACATAGTGGAAACAGAGATACGATCAATAAGTGACGATTGAAATCCACTTCCCTGTGTGTGGCATATGGATGGGATGGGTTGTTGACTATAGATCAATATTTCCTTTCGAAAGAGAACGACTGGAAAATAAATCCATCATTTATCATAGTGTGTGTGTGGCCATCGTTAGACTCAATCTTAATTAGATTTGATCAGACTAAATCGATTGGCCAGGGTGGAATATTATTCATTTTTCATTGATTGGAAGCATTAAGATACTTGGCTCAAGAATACGATCGTATGTCAATTGATGAGATTACAGAGGGAAACAAAGATACAATCGATAACTAACAATTGGAATCCACTTCCCTGTGTGTGACATATTGATCATATGGCTTGTCAATTATACAGCAATTATTTCTATCAAAAGAAATCAATCATTTAAGCGTGTGGCCACCATTAGACTCTATTTAAATCGCATTCAATCAAACTTGGTCAGTTGGCCAGGGCAGAATAATATTGATCTTCTGCATCAATCGGCAGCACTGGGATACTTTGTTCATAAATACGATCATATTTTGATCAATCAGATTGTGAGATGACATGGTGAAGACAGAGATGCAATCGATAATTTAGGATCAGAAATTACGATTATATCTTAACTATTGATCAAAAACCACTTACCTGTGTGAGGCATATCGATTAAATGGGTTGACATCTCTAGATCGATTATTCTTATCAGAAGAGATTGATCAGAAAATACCTTGATCATTGTATGGCCAAGCAGAACTAAACCTATTCACTTAACGGTTTCCCAAAACAGTTCAATTCAAGGCATGTTGGGAGTGAGAACTGTCACATTGGCTTTTGCCCTAAACTGAACTGTCAAACCATCAAATGGCTGCTGTCATAACTGATCACATGTGCAGCGCCATGGCAACTGCAGATCAAACAGAGGCTAAGATGGCAGCTTCCTTGGCTGGAAAGGAGAGGAGGGTTTAGTTCCGCTTTAAAGTGGTTGTAAAGGCAGAATGTTTTTTTATCTTAATGCATTCTATGGATTAAGATAAAAATCCTTCTGTGTGCAGCAGCCACCTCAGCCCCCTTACCTGAGCTCCATCTCTGTCCAGCGATATCCACAAGTGTCTCGACCATCACAACTCCTTGTGTCCATTCAGAAACGGAGCCATGGCCCGACACCCTCTCTCTCCTAATTGCCTGAGACACAGCAGCAGCGACATTGGCTCCCGCTGCTGTTAAGCAAAGTCAGCTAGCCAATCAGGAGAGCGAGGCCATGGCTCCGTTTCTGAATGGGCACAGGGAATTGCGACTCGGCTCACACTTTGAATGAATATTGCTCGGTCATGCAACACTGTATCCAAAAAATTTTTTTAGATTTTTTCCCCACACAAATAGAGCTTTCTTTTGGTGCTATTTAACAACTACTGGGGTTTTTATTTTGAAAAACAGACAGACAGACAATTTTGAAAAAAATAAAACAGTAACACAGTTTGTTATAAAATTTTTAAAACAGGTAATTTTTCTCCTTCATTGATGTGAGCTGATGAGGCAGCACTGATAGGCTGCACTGGTGGGCACTAATGAGGGGGCACTGGTGGGCACTGAGAAGGGGGCACTGATGGGCACTGGTTTGCAGCACTGAAAAGTGGCACTGGTGGGCATTGATAGGTGGCACTGATATGCACCTGTAGGTGGCACTGGTGGGCACTGCATAGCAGCAGTGCCTCTCCCTGTTCGGGACTGATGTCCCTCTGTCAGAAGCCAGTGATCGGCTTTTTCTTCCCTCATGCTGTCAGCATGAAGGGGGAAAAAAAAGCTGATTACCTATCTTCTGTTTACATCACGTGATCATCTTAGTAAAGGGATCGGCCCCTTACTCCGATCTGTGATCAACCGAGTCTCATTTACTCAGTGATCACAGCACGCGCCACGCGCGCTCCACAGGGGGCACGCAGGAAGCACATGCATGGGAGGACATCTATTGGCGCCCTCCTGGAAAATGAAGGCCCGCGCTGTAGAATTCAGCTATAGAGTGGGCGGGAGGTGGTTAAAGTGGATGTAAACCCTCACATATACCCAGTGAAGTGAACAGCCTCAGATAATACACAGAGATGAAACAAATCCTCCTACATAAGTTTTACATGTATATCTGCTGTCTTCATCCTCATTCAGCAGTAGCAGTGTAGTGTTGGAATTACACTGGGAGACAGCTGATTGGAGGAAACGCACACACCACTCTCCACATAGGTGGAGGCTTTTAGAGCTGTCCTGTGAGTAGAGCAGTTTTCTGCTAAACTATTTATAAGCACCTTCCCAGACACAAATTTCAGGCTGGTTTTATCACATGTGTTGGAGAACTTGTCAGAAGTTCTTATTCTGATAACAGAAGAACAGAGCAGGAGACAGCTATGGGACATAGTGCTTTGAAGAGAGATAATAAAACTCTACAGATATATGTGCCCAGCTCAAATTTCATGAATCGGGTTTACATCCACTTTAAAGGTAGCTCTATCATTAATTTTTTTTCACTGTTCTGTCCCCTGTGGGACAAAGTACATGTAGGACGCCATGTTACTAGGTGCTTCCTGACCCTAGCGATGAGGTTAGGTTGGCCCTCCCTCCTCTTCCCCTGCAGCCGTCTGGCAACATAGCAGGAAGGAGATGGTCACTTCATAATGGCAGCTTGTCTTGGCTCCAATCACCTTCCAGAGACAGTCAACGGCAAGAGGAATGCAGAGGGAGAGGAGGCTGCTCACACGGCATCAAACACACTGTATATAGAGGTATATAGTGTATAGTTTTGTACAATTTGTGCATCGTAGAAGGCTATGGGTCCATTCACACAGCAACGCCTGGCAGCGGAATGTTGTACTGCTCCGTTCGCACATAGTGTCAGAGGCGCAGCGGCACAGGGGAGGACTGTGTCTGTGTCCCGACTCCCGAATGAATGGAAGCAAGTAAACATTCATTGATGGGCGCTGGTGAGGCAGCATTTGATGGGCGCTGGTGAGGCTGCATTTGATGGGCGCTGGTGAGGCTGCATTTGATGGACGCTGGTGAGGCTGCATTTGATGGGCGCTGGTGAGGCTACATTTGATGGGCGCTGGTGAGGCTGCATTGATGGGTGTTGCTGAGGCTGCATTTGATGGGTGCTGCTGAGGCTGCATTTGATGGGTGCTGCTGAGGCTGCATTTGATGGGCGCTGCTGAGGCTGCATTTGATGGGCGCTGCTGAGGCTGAATTTGATGGGCGCTGGTGAGACTGCATTTGGTGTGCGCTGGTAAAGGCTGCATTTGATGGGTGCTGGTGAGGCTGCATTGATAGGTGCTGGTAAGGGCTGCATTTGATGGGCACTTCATTAAAAAGGTGGGGTATACATGGACAGGGCAAAGGAGGTGGAGTCAGGGGTGGGGCCAGGGGGGTTGGCAAAATAAGGTTTCTCCTAAGGTGTCAAAAATCCTTGCACCAGCCCTGCTACTATTCAAGTGCATGGGGCCGTGTTGTAACAGTGTTGGGGGATTTACAGGCTCTTTAGAGGGTGATGCAAGCATAAGCAAGCCCTTACAGTGAGTCACAGAGCTACTCAAAAGAATGACAGCATGGTTTACACATTACTTTGTGTGGCTGGGAATTTTATTCTCTTGCTATTAACAGATTGAAGCCCCATACACACGGGCCCAATGCCGGGTGACATCGGCCGGTTCAATAAAAAACGGCCCACATCCGGCCCGTGTGTATGGCAGCCGTTCCCAATAGATGCCGGCCGGTTGGCTGGCTTCTGTCAGACGAGCATACTGGAAAATCAACAGCTGACCGTCTCCCGATCAGCGCTCTCAGCCAATAGCTGAGAGCGCTGATCAGAGTGTTCTGGCAGGGGTGCTGTCCCCTATCAGAACACAAATGCTCAGCGAGGGAGATCGCTGTACTAAAGTCAGATTGTTAGTACAGCGGCTCTGACTGGAGCTGACAGTTTAAAAAACTCATAGTGTATACCAGGCTTTAGGCACCATTTCCTGTATTCTGTATGCACTGATTCTGTACATAATAACAGGCTGTTGGGGCAGCTGCAGCTATTCATGCTTCTTTGCAAAGCCAGCGTTCATCTGCATTGATTGCAGCTGGATGCACACTGCAGTTGATCACTGGCTGTGCAAACAGGCACAAATAGCTGAAGCCGCTGACAGCCTGTAATTGATGTGTATTGATGTGTATGGTCTCGGCAGCTGCTGCAATCTACATACAGTTTGCAATCCTAGCAGCAGGGATCAGTAGATTCTTGCCGCTGGGATTCGCAGTGTGACAAAACACCAGTGTGAACTGTGCTTTAACTACTTGCTGAAAGTTACCTGAATAGGCTACAGTTGCGCATGATATGTTTAGTGGCTTATTCCTGCTACTAAAACTAAGCCTGGCCATAAAGTATACATTTTTTTTATTCATATAAAATGAGTGTAGCAAGGTCCCAGGCCTCCTTTGATCTAATGAGAACCTCCAGGGCCAGGGATAGCTGACATCCTTTTGTATGTAGTGGGTTGTAAGGCATGGTGGGTGTATAGTTGTTAAAGTTTTTGGGCGCCAGACACTTCTTGGATGCAAATGTAAGTTTATTTCTCTTAACAAACCTTTTTGGGGGAGAGAGGGTTAGGGCCAGGACACCCTTAGGTAGTTACAAGATTAACTGGCAGACTCTGAGACCTCAATAGGAGGACAGCCATGCAGGGAAAGGCATCCAGCAAGATGCCACATCTGCATATAGGAATGCTGTCTCCTATAGCAACAGTCTTTAACAGTTCCAAACACAAAGCTTAATGCCGGGTACACACGGCCGGACTTTGACAGCAAAGGTCCGACGGAACGAATCCGTCGGACAATTCAATCGTGTGTGGGCTTCATCGGACCTTTGCTGACGAAAAATCAGACAGACTTTAGATTTAGAACATGTTTAAAATTTTTTAGACGGACTCGAGTCCGGTCGAAAAATCCGTTCGTCTGTATGCTAGTTCGACGGACGAAAACCGACGCTAGGGCAGCTTTTGGCTACTGGCTATGAACTTCCTTATTCTAGTCCGGTTGTACGTCATCACGTTCAAATTCGTCAGACTTTGGTGTGATTGTGTGTGTCCAAGTCCGTTTGTTCGGAAAGACTGTCGGAAGTCTGCCGGAAAAACCGTCGGACCTAGTCTGCTGAAAAGTCTGGTTGTGTGTACGTGGCATAACAGTTCCTTCACTTTCACTACAATCACTCCTTGTAGTTCTTCAATACACTGAGCTCCTGGTCTCTCACTAGACCCACTGATTCACTGCCACTGAATCCCTTGAGCTCCTCCAATCTTCATGGTGGTATCTTCCTCAAGCATCACCCCCACTTCTCTGCTGGGTCCCTAGCTTGGCACTCAATATACCTCTCAAGCTTCACCCCACTGGCCTGCTCGGGCCTTGGCTTGGCACACAAGGCTGCTCTGCAAGCATCACCTCCGCTGGCTGGGTCCCTGGCTTGATACCAACTAAAGTTTCCAGATTCTTCACCGTCCCCGGTTGGTGAGGATACTGTTCCGGTACTTGCTTCAATTACTCACTGTGGTCCCTGGTAATTAGGCGGAGAGACCCTTACTGGCGACAGCTTCCCCCCTACCTCCAGCCACGACAGGTTCTCCGGCCGGCAGAACCGTCACTTTTGGTTGGACTGCAAGCCGCAGTCCCAACCCTGCGCTGCTCTCTTGCTTCTGGATAGGTGGCGACAGCCCTAAGCCCCCTCTACCTCCATAGAACCCTGAAATGCAGGTTTGAAATTGTGCAAGTTCAGCTGAACTCGCACGATTTCAAACCTGCCTTCAGTGTGAACACTGTGCAGGTTTGAAATTGTGCAAGTTCAGCTGAACTCCGGTCAAGACAAGTTTGAGCCAACATCCGTCACATGGATTTTGTTGTCGGAATGTGTACACGGCATTATAGTGCAGGCTCTGCCCCATTGTAAGCGATAATTTTTTTAATTGGTTTAATGGCAATAGGCAAAGCGGCTTACCAATCACATGACCTTTGTGATTGTCTTACACAGTGGTCACATGTTTGGAAGGCTGACTTCCAATCAGAAACCATTACTAAGAACTGCCGGAGACAGCTCAGTATGAGTTCCAACTGTGAAGTGAGCGCACTCTCAACCCAGGTCAACAGGAGGTTTCCAGGAAGGATTGGCCTGTCCCTATCCTTTCCCTACTTGTCTGGAGCCTCTCCCTGCCGCTAATCACTGTCCATGTCAGACAGCTGGCCTGTCCTTACACTACCCACATGCAAAATATGGCAGAATCAAACCGAATAGCTCCCCCGTAGACCCAGGAAACCATAGAGGAACCATGCTCCTCCTGACATCCTCTCCCTTGCAATGCCACTGCCGTTCAGCACCACCTGCAGTGGAGAAAGCAGACTTTGCCTGCCTACAGCTGGACGAAAAAGACAGGGGCATGTCTGTCTGTCTCGCAGTAATTACCCAATTAGGTTAGTTTACTTTACTTTAATGTATGTTGTTCTACTGGATGGTTACTGTTTTGTTTTGTACTGTTTTGTATGTGTACATACTGAAAGATGTGTTTTATTAAATATTTCAGGCAGCTCCAGCCCCTAGTGGCCATACAAAGTTTGTGGGGAGTCAGTGATGTAAAGGGTAATGCATACACTAAAGGTTCCCCCTTATATGAGTACCCCCCCTCATTACCATAGTGTATTCACTCTTTGGAAAGTGGCCTGTTTCTGGCATTCCCTCTTAAATCAGTGTCCACAGAGTTCCCCCTTACTCGTCTTACTTACTAGTCTTCAGGATTCCCCCCTATAGTGCAAAGGGGAACTCTGATGTAAAGCATACATCCCAACATTTTGAGATGGGAATGAGGGACACCTACTAGCAAATGTATGTAGGCAGAGGACACGCCCCCTTTTTTACGATTCGGCACTGCGTCGCTTTAACAATTGCGCGGTCGTGCGACGTGGTCCCAAACAAAATTGGCGTTCTTTTTTTCCCACAAATAGAGCACCTCTGCGGTTTTTATTTTTTTGCGCTATAAAAAAAAATAAAGTGACAATTTTGAAAAAAACTCTATATTTTTTGCTATAATAAATATCCCAAAAAAAATATATAAAAACATTTTTTTTTTTCCTCAGCTTAGGCCGATACGTATTCTTCTACATATTTTTGGTAAAAATTAATTAAAAAAAATCGCAATTAGCGATTATTGGCGGACACATCGGACACATTTTTGGGACCATTGTCATTTATATTGCAATCAGTGCTATTAAATGCACTGATTCCTGTGTAAATGACACTGACAGTGAAGGAGTTAACCACTAGGGGGCGGGAGGGGTTAAGTGTGCGTGTGTGTTTTTTTTACTGTAGGGGGCGTGGCTTTGCGTCTGACATCACTGATCGGCTTTCCCGATGACAGGGAACAGCCGATCAGTGACAGCGTCACTAGGAAGCACGGGGAGAGGTTTGTTTACACATACCTCTCCCCGTTCTTTAGCTCTGTGACCCGATCGCGGCCGCGGTCACGGAGCTCAGGACCTGGTCGCGAGCGCGTGACCCACGGCTGGGCTCTTAAAGGGCCCTGTACAGGTACGTGGTTGTGCCCAGCCGTGCCATTCTGCCGACGTATATCGGCGACAGGCGGTCATTAAGCAGTTAATGGAGAATTAACCAAAAAAAGTTTAATTAAATCCACAAGGGCTTTTTTTTTAACCACTACTATTCCTTTATATTGGGTTTTAAAATTTACAAATGCAGAAATTTAGAAATTGGAGGAAAGATTTAGCACTGAGAAACACTTTTTGAAAGATAAAAAGTGCATTTGATATACAACTATATAGATCAGATAAAAATGAGGGACAAATGAGGAAAGAGGGACAATGTTCCAAATCAGGGACAGTCCCTCGAAATCAGGGACAGTTGGGAGCTACGTGTAAAGGACAATGCTGCAGAACCTGATGTAAGTGGGAACTCTGGTGACCAGAGATCACCTTATGCAACATTCCCCCTTACATCATGGTTTACAGAGTTATCCTGTATATTAGTGTAGCAAGGTCCCAGGCCTCCTCTAGTCCAATGAGAACCTTTAGAGCCAAGAACAGCTGACATCCTTCTATGTAGAATGGGTTGTAATGCAAGTTGGATTCATGGGCGCCAGAGACTTCTTGAATGCAAAGAGATTTTATTTCTCTTAAACAGAACTTTGGGAGAGAGGGTTAGGGCCAGGACACCCTTAAGCATGTTAATTGTCAGACCCCGAGACTTCTACAGGAGGACAGCCATGCAGGGAAAGGCATCCAGCAAGATGCCACATAAGCATGTGTAGGAATACTGTCTCCTATGGCAATAGTCTTTAACAGTTTCTAACACAAAAGCATAACAGTTTTGTCACTTCCGCTACAATCACTTCGTGTAGTTCTTCAACCCACTGAGCTCCCAGTCTCTCTCACTAGACTAGATGATTCACTGCCACTGAATCCCCTGAGCTCTTCCAATCTTCACTGTAGTATCTTCCTCAAGTGTCACCCCTGCTTCTCTGCTGGGTCCCTAGCTTGGCACTCCAGATACTTATCAAGCTTCACCCCACTGGCCTGCTCGGTCCCTGGCTTGACACACAGGGCTGCTCTGCAAGCGTCACCTCCGCTGGCTGGGTCCCTGGCTTGACACCTGCTGAAGTTTCCCAATTCTTCACCATCCCCGGTTGGTGAGAATTCTGCTCTGGTACTTGCTTCAGCTACTCACTGTGGTTCCTGGTAATAAGGTGGATGGTCCCTTAGTGGCAACAGCTTCCCCTCTACCTCCGACCATGACAGGTTCTCCGGTCAGCAGAACCGTCACTTCTGGTTGGACTGCAAGCCGCAATCCCAACCCTTTGCTGCTCTCTTGCTTCTGGATAGGCCCTCAGACAGCCTAGCAGCCAGATGTTCCTGGGTAAGGCCCAAACTCTGGCCTAGCAGCCCGGGCAGTAAAACACACCCGACCCCACCCAAATATATAGGTTCTCCCAGCAGGCCAAGGGATTTAAGAAAACCCTTGCCCATTGGCTGAGATATACTCCTAATCTGTCCTTGCTTTGCCCTTCTCTTATCTAATGTCACCAGGTACCCGGCCACCCAGTGGCAGAAGAGAGAAGTGCAGCAATTCCAGACTTATGCGGCGTACACACGCTCAGACTTTCCGGCGGGATTGTCCACCGGACCTAGTCCAGCGGGCAAACCGCCGGACTTTCTAGCGGAGATCCGCCTGACTTTCCAGCGGAGGTCCGCCGGACTTTCTGAACGTGAGGACTTGCCCACACACGCCCGTACTTTTCCGGCGGAGTTTTGGCCAAAGTCCGCAGGACTTTTGAAATGAACGGACTTGCCCACACACGGAGGAAAGTCCATTCATTTAGAACGTAACTCCAGGTAGACGGGGCTAGCGAAGGAATCCAATGCCACCGCCTCGATCTGCGTCATTGACACCTTGCTAGCCCCGTCACCTGGTATGGATTTAAAGGGGAATCCCTACGCCGAAAAAACGGCATGGGGTCCCCGCAAATCCATCTCAAACCCTTATCCGAGCACGCAGCCCGGCCAGTCGGGAAAGGGGGTGGGGACGAGCGAGCGCCCCCCACCTCCTGAGCCATGCCAGGCCGCGTGCCCTCAACATGGGGGGTGCCCTGGGGAAAGGGAGGCCCTGCGGCCCCCCACCCCAAAGCACCTTGTCCCCATGTTTGAGGACAAGGGCCTCTTCCTGACAACCCTGGCCGTTGGTTGTCGGGGTCTGCGGGCGGGGGGCTTATCGGAATCCGGGAGTCCCCTTTAATAAGGGGGCCCCCAGATTCTGGCCCCCCACCCTATGTGAAAGAGTATGGGGTACGATGTACCCCTACCCATTCACCTAAGGAAAAAAGTGTAAATAAAAAAAAAACGACACAATTTTTTAAAAAACTTTACTGCACAGCTCCGGGGGTCTTCTTCCGTCTTGGGGGGTCTTCTCGCCGGACTCCTCCGCTATCTTCTGCTCTTTTACTAGCTCTTTCACTAGCGGTGGATCCCGGCTTTCTTCTTCGTCGCCTCCGCCGTCTGGGGGTCTTGTTCTTGGTACGGCTCAGGAGGTGGGGGGGGGGGGCGCTCGCTCGTCCCCACCCCCTTTCCTGACCGGCCGGGCTGCACGCTCGGATAAGGGTCTGAGATGGATTTCGGGGGGACCCCCACGCTGTTTTTTCGGTGTAGAAATTCCCCTTTAAATCCATACCAGGTGACGGGGCTAGCGCTGCGGTATTCACTGCCTTCGTTAGCCCCGTCTACCTGGAGTCACGTTCTAAATAAACTGACTTTCCTCCGTGTGCGAGGCAAGTCCGTTCTTTTTAAAAGTCCCGCGGACTAGCACACAGACGGCGGGATTTTCTGCCGGACTGCCGAGTCCAGCGGACAATTTTAAGTCTAAGCTTAAAACTTAGTCCACCGGACTTTTGGGAGTAAAAAGTCCGCCGGAGCCCACACACGGTCGGAATGTCCGGCGGACTCTAGTCTGGCGGACAATCCCGCGGGAAAGTCCGCTTGTGTGTATGCGGCCTTAGGGTGAACTCAATTGATCCCTAACAATGAGCCAATGTAACTACACCTGGCAGGTAAATTTAGGAGCAACCCTGCCTAAACATGCTACATCAGCACATCAACGTGCTACATCAGCGTTCCCTTTTACATCACAGTCTGCAGCTTTTTCCCTTGCATCAGAATCCACAGTGTTCCCCTTTAACATCAGGGTTCACAGAGTGTAAAGGGGGCCCCTTCCGGACTCTGATGTAAAGGCAATGGTGGCTGGTGCTCAAAATTTTTGGAGGGGCCCAAACAAACTGAGAAATTCAGAAAAATACTTTAAAAAAACATCACTTGCAGCCTCAATGTGCCTATCAAATGCAGCCACTTTGCCCACAAAATAAAGCCACTGTGCCCACCAAATAAAGCCACTGTGCCCACAAAATAAAGCCACTGTGCCCACAACCAACCCCCCCGCGGCTTGTCCGGCGGCACTTACCGCTCGTGTGGCGGGGCTCTGCTCTTCCGCCAAAGCGTGAGGCATCCAATAGGATCGCCTAATGCTTTGGCCAATCGGGGGAGACATATATTACTGACCTGCCTCCTGATTGGCAGGGAGGGACATTAATGTGAAAATAGCGAAAATGTATTTGCTATGTCACACAAGAGGGTGGGATCAGGACACAGTGCTCTGCACCCTGAGCCCACCCTATTTTGAAGCCTATTAGAGCCTCTGGCTCTAATCACATGCTTCGAAATACACACCCCCGCCATAGTATTTCATGTGTCTGGCATCTTGAAAGGGGTTTGGGCACATGAATAGGGAGGGCGGCGGAGGTGTCTGGGGGGGGCGGCGCCCGTGCACACGATCCATCATGGCTCACAGAGTTCCCTTCAGAGTAAGCATAGTTCCCCCTTGCACTGTAGAGGGGAACCCTTGAGACTCTGATGTAAGGGGGAACTCTGTGCTAGGTTATATTAACCTGACCTTCATGTAAAAAGAGAAATATGTGTTTTTTCCTTTTGTAATACCTTAAGCACATTGCTAATCGCACTAGCTACATATTTGTAGCTTAAATATTGATATTTGCAGTGGTCATTTTGGTTAAAGTAAAAAAAATGGCTCTGTCAGTAAATTTTTTGTGTATCATGTCTGTAAATTTCACCCTACTCCAGACTGACAACGTTGCTGTCTAAAGGTGTCTCTGTTGCTCCTCCACCCAGAGTGTAGGCACCCTAATACAAAATGTGTGTTACTGGCAGGATCACTTAGGCCCCTTTCACACTGGGGCGGGGAGCCGCGGTGACGGTAAAGCAGCGCTATATTTAGCGCTGCTTTACCGTCGTTTTAACCGCAGTATTCAGCCGCTCACGGTGCGGTTTTACCCCCCGCGAGCGGCCGAAAAAGGGTTAAACACCCAGAGTGTAGGCACCCTAATACAAAATGTGTGTTACTGGCAGGATCACTTAGGCCCCTTTCACACTGGGGCGGGGAGCCGCGGTGACGGTAAAGCAGCGCTATATTTAGCGCTGCTTTACCGTCGTTTTACCCGCGGTATTCGGCCGCTCGCGGTGCGGTTTTACCCCCCGCGAGCATCCGAAAAAGGGTTTAACACCCCCGCAGAGCGCCGCCGTAGCGGCGCTTTGCGGCGGTATTGCCGCGGTTTTACCGCGGTTTCCCATTCAAATCAATGGGAAGGAGCGGTATAGGAGCGGTGAACACACCGCTCCTATACCGCTCCAAAGATGCTGCTAGCAGGACTTTTTTTGCCGTCCTGCTAGCGCACCGCTCCAGTGTGAAGAAAGCCCGCCGGCTTACACACTGGAATTAAAGGGGCTGGATTTTTTCAGGCGGTGAACAGGCGCTATTTTTAGCGCTGTACCGCCTGAAAAATGCCCCAGTGTGAAAGGGGCCTAAGTGAAAACAGAGGGGGGGGGTGAATGCAGCCACCACAACTAATGATTGTTCAGTTGCAACATATTCCATTTTTTGTTTTCAGATTAAATTTAAGGAAGCAGCATTTTAAAGGTAAAGGAGAGATTGTTTTTTTTTTCGACCCCGGATCTCTCCATAAAGAGGACCTGTCATCCTTATTTCTATTACAAGGGATGTTTACATTCTTTGTAATAGGAATAAAAGTGATAATAAAATAAATTAAAGGGACAGTGTAAAAAAAAAAAAGGAATTAAAAGAAATTAAAAAAATTAAAGCACCCCTATTTGCGCGTTTGTGTTTGCGTGCAGAACTGATCGCATACGAAATTTGCGCATTCATATGTAAACAGTACTCGCACCACATATGTGAGGTGTCACCACAAACGTTAGAGCGAGAGAAATAATTCTAGCACCAGATCTCCTCTGTAACTTAAAACCGGTAACCTGTAAAGGCGTTTAAAGCATCGCCTATGGAGATTTTTAAAGCGGTTCTGCACTAGTTTTTGTTTTTTTGGGCTATATGCAAAGGCCATATATCTCAATTGGGGAACTTACCTGTTCCATCTTCCATCTCGATCGCCGCCGGTTTTCCTCCGATAAAAATCTTCATCTTCTTCTTGTCTGCTGGGGTCCATCTTGCCTGTGGGCATGTGAAACCCCACAGGCACTTTAGATGGCCCAGCATGCACCGCCGTTACTCGCGCGTGCGCAGTAACGGCACATCTGCCGACATCTCACGAGATTTCGGAAGATGTGTCCAAAATCTCGCGAGATTTCGGGAAAGATGTGGCAGAAAACACGCGAGATTTCGGAAGATGTCCGCACTGACTCCTGGGAACAATGACATCAGATCCCAGGAGACAGTGCGGCCTGACGACGATCGACGCAGAGACTCCGCCCACCCCCGAAGAGACAGAAGACAGGAAGTCATCAATTACAAGGTAAGTAAAAAAAAAAAAAAAAAAAACACATTTCATTTAGTACTCTTTGCCTGATTTGGAAGGCAAAGAGATTTACTAAATGAAATGGGTGCAGAACCGCTTTAAGTACCCTAGTTTGACGCCATTCCACGAGCGTTTGCAATTTTAAAGCATGGCATGTTCAGTATCTATTTACTTGGCCCAACATCATCTTTCACATTTTACAGCAAAGTTGGGGAAAATATATATATATTTTTTTTGCAAAACTGCTGTGCAAATAATGTGTGACAAAATTGCACCAATCTTCATTTTATTCCCTAGGGTCTCTGCTAAAAAAAAAAAAAGTATAATGTTTGGGGTTATAAGTAGTTTTCTAGTAAAAAATGCTGATTTAGACATGTAAACAAAAAGTGCTAGAAAACGCCTGGTCTTTCTAATACGTCTTATAATTGGAAACTGTGTGAAATAGCTTTTTAATTTTTTCTGATGATTTATAGATATCCTTCAAATACTCACCTTTTATATTTAACCGGTTCCCGGCCGGCTCACGCAGATATACTGCGGCACAATGGCTCTCCTGTGCGAAACACACAAATCCCTGTTCTGTCACGGGAGAGGAGACATATCGTTTGTTCCTACCACGTAGGAACAACGATATGTCTCCTCCCCCAGTCAGTCACATCCCCATACAGTTATAACAAGCTGAGGGAACACACATTTAAGCCCTTGATCACCGCCTAGTGTTTACCCCTTCCCTACCAGTGACATTTACACAGTAATCAGTGCATATTTATATCACTGATCACTGTATAAATGTCACTGGTCCCAAAAAGTGTCTGATCTGTCCATCGCAATGACGCATTCCCGCTAAAAATGGCAGATCACGCCATTACTAGTAAAAAATAAATAAATAATAAAAATGTCATAACCCATAGTTTGTAGACGCTATAACTTATAAAGGCGCAAACCAACCAATATACGCTTATTGCGATTTTTTTTTACCAAAAATATGTAGAAGAGTATATATTTGCCTAAACTCATGAAGTTTGTTGTTTTGAAAATTGGGGATATTTATTATAGCAAAAAGTAAAAAATATAGTTTTTTTTCAAATTTGTCGCTTTTTTTGTTTATAGCGCAAAAAATAAAAACAGCAGAGGTGATCAAATACCACCAAAAGAAAGCTCTATTTGTGGGAAAAAAGGATGCAAATTTTGTTTGGGTACAGCATTGCATGACCGTGCAATTATCAGTTAAAGCGACGCAGTGAAAAAATTTAAAAAGTGCTCTGGTCAGGAAGGGGGTAAAATCTTCCTGGGCTGAAGTGGTTAATTTGAACAGATATGAATTCTGCCATAGCACAGTGAACATTGGCCAGTAAACACATACTGTACCTTGAAAGAAAGGGTGCTTTATCGCCATCTGCTGGTGACAAGAGATAAGTGCATTGATTTTTACTAAACTGATTTTTCCATCTGCAAAATTTTGCAGAAGCAGAAACCTTCAATTTCACTCATTCAGCTACTAAGCATTGGTTCACATTAGTGCGGCATGTTTGCACATACACATAGTTGGTACAGCTGCCCATTAATTTGAATGGTCTGCTGTACCCCCGAGAAATGCGGGTAAAGAAGTCCCAGACCCTTTATTTTAATTGCACCACACTTAATTGCATGGTGCCGTGGCACTACCCGGTTTTATGAGTGCAAAAACAGAGGCATTTTACCAATACATGGGGATGCCATTGAAACTGTATGGCAAAAAAAAATTAATGGCACACCTGTGTGACTGCGCATTTTGCCTGTGCTTCAGGAATGTGTGCGATTTTGCGTGCGTTCTCATCATGCAAAAGTGTAAACCTAGCCTTAGGCAAAGTTTGCTTAAGAAAAAAAATAAACGATCTGGCCAGTAACACACCTCCTGTATTAGATTGCCCCCACTCTTGATGAAGGAGCACCTTTGGACAGCAGCATTGTCAGTATGGGAGGAGGGTAATGTTAGATGCACTAGCAGATTTAGATACACTGAACAAATTAAAACCAAACTCCAGCTAACACTTTTAATCACTTTAAGACCACCCCACGCAGAATTACTGTGACATGGCAGCCCTCCTGTGCGAAATCACGTACCTTGGGCGACCCGGTCCCAGCTGCGATTGGACCCGATGTCTGCCGGAACCCGCAGATCATTCTGAGGAGAGAAAGACCGCCGTTCTATGAGAGGGGGAAAGGGAGATCTTGTGTTTCTGCAGAAGCAGAAACACAAGATCTGTTTTCCCCCAGTCAAAGCATCCCCCACAGCTAGAAAGCACTTAACCATTTGAGCGCCCCAGATGTTAACCTCTTCACTGCCAGTGTCATTAGTACAATGACAGGGCATTGTTTTTTTAGCACTGATCATTGTGATAATGTCACTGGTCCCCAAAAAGTACCAAAAGTGTCAGTTAGGTGTCTGATTTGTCCGCCGCAATGTCGCAGTACCGCAAAAAAAAAATTGCTGATCTCCGCCATTACTAGTAAAAAAAAAAAAATTTGCGGTTATTGAGATTTTTTTTAACAATAATATGTAGCAGAATACATATTGCCCTAAATTGATGAAGAAATTAGATGTTTTCTATTTTTTTATTGGATATGTTTTAGACCCCTTTGGACAGCAGCATTGTCAGTATGGGAGGAGAGTCCACAGCCGCGGCGGTTTAGCTCTGTTTAAGGGCAGCGCTTTTTCGGCCGCTAGCGTAGCGCATTTAACCCCAAAGAAGAGGTTAAAAGCTTCCATGTTGCGGCACTTCCAAAGCACTTTTTGGGCGCTTCACAAGTGCTGTCCATTCATTCCAATGGGCAGGGCATTTTGGGAGCGCTCGGAACGTCCCGCAAGCGCACCACCCCAGTGTGAAAAGTCACACTAGAATGAATAGGAGGCAGTTTTTCAGGCGCTTAGCAGAGGCTATTTCCAGCGTATCGCAAAAAATGGCCTGGTCATAAAGGGGGGGGGAGGTGAACCTTACGGGGCTGAAGTGGTTAAAGCAGCTACATAAAAAGTTGTATTCTTTTTGGGACAAAGGTTTTACATTAATAAATAAAAGCTAGTCATTGTAAGAACCTTTGTCAGTAATAAATGGGCTGTCTCAACCCTCCAACTGCTACATCGGCAGGACAGCTTGTTCAATTGAAAAACATCAGACTTATTAGCCAGATCACCAGATGAAAATAATTAAAAGAAAGCCTAAAAAAAAAGAAACCTAATGCAGCCACCACATCCAAGAATTGCTAAGCTGCAATATAATAAATGTTTGCTTTTGAGTTTAATACTGCTTTAATATGTACAGTCTGGAGGAGAGGAGAGAAATGGGAGATATGATTGAAACCTTTAAATTCATCAGAAGGGGGAATAGGTTGATTCTGGGAACAGACTTCCAGCAGCGGTAGCGAGTCAGTCAACAGTAATGCCCTGTACACATGGCGGCCGACGGAAAATGTGCGATCGGATCGTGTTGTCGGAAAATCCGATCGTATGTGTGCTCCATCTGACTTTTTTTTTCAGTTTGAATTTCCGACACAAAGTTTGAGAGCTGGATCTAAATCCGATCGTTTAAATTCCTTTTGTGTGTAGACAAATCCGACGCACAAAGTGCCACGCATGCTCAGAATAAATTAAGAGATGAAAGCTATTGGCTACTGGCCCGTTTATAGTCCCGACATACGCGTTGTACGTCACCTCTTTCAGAATGATCGGATTTTGCCACAACTTTGTCTGACCGTGTGTATGCAAGACAAGTTTGGCCCAAAATCCGTTGGAAAAAATCTGATGGATTTTGTCGTCGGAATGTCCGACCTTGTGTACAGGGTATTAGTGGATTCAAACCAGCTTAGGACAAAGAAAGATCTATATTTGGAAAAAAGTAAAAAAAAAAATTAATAAAAAAAAAATTAATAAAAAAAAAAATATATATATATATATATATATATATATATATATATATATATATATATATATATATATATATATATAAACATAGGGTAGGCTCGGCGGACCACTTGGTCTTTTTTCTGCTATCACTCTTCTATGTTTCTATGGGTGCAGTCACACTGGGTCTATTTTAACTGACCCATGCCTGGTTTGATTGCCCTCCCTCTCCACTCCCCTGCTGCTCTACACTCACACTGGGCTATAAGCAAGTGTTTCCGGGAATGCTAACCAGCCCTCAGTGATCCCTGCTTCAGAACGTAGACTTCTTTGGAGACTTCTATGCTCTGGCATGGTTTGCACTCACACTAAAGCAAACTGTTCTGAGCCACAAGTGAACTGTGCCTGGGTTCATCTTTTCTAAAATGGTCCAAATTTGCACCTCCGGCCCTTTTGTCCCAAAAATGGTCCAAATTTGCACCCCCGGCCCTTTTATACCAAAAATGGTAAAATTTGCACCCCCAGCCCTTTTGTCCCAAAAATGGTCCAAATTTGCACCCCCGGCCCTTTTGTCCCAAAAATTGTTCAAAATGACCAGAATTGCACCCCCGGCCATTTTATACAAAAAATGGTAACATTTGCCCCCATCTCTTTTGTCCCAAAAATGGTCCAAATTTGCATCCCCGGCCCTTTTGTCCCAAAAATTGTTCAAAATGACCAGAATTACACCCCCGGCCATTTTATCCAAAAAATGGTAACATTTGCCCCCATCTCTTTTGTCCCAAAAATGGTCCAAAGTTGCACCCCCGGCCCTTTTGTCCCAAAAATGGTTTAAAATTACCAGAATTGCACCCCCGGCCCTTTTGTCCCAAAAATGGTTCAAAATGACCAGAATAGCACCCCCGACCCTTTTGTCCCAAAAATGGTAAAATTTTAACCCCCGGCCCTTTTGTCCCAAAAATGGTCCAAATTTGCACCCCCGGCCCTTTTGTCCCAAAAATGGTCCAAATTTGCACCCCCGGCCCTTTTGTCCCAAAAATGGTAAAAATTTGCACCCCCGGCCCTTTTGTCCCAAAAATGGTAAAAATTGGACCCCCGGCCCTTTTGTCCCAAAAATGGTCCAAATTTGGACCCCCGGCCGCCCTTTTGTCCCAAAAATGGTCCAAATTTGCACCCCCGGCCCTTTTGTCCCAAAAATGGTAAAATTTGCACCCCCGGCCCTTTTGTCCCAAAAATGGACCAAATTTGCACCCCCGGCCCTTTTGTCCCAAAAATGGTTCAAAATGTCCAGAATTGCACCCCCGGCCCTTTTGTCCCAAAAATGGTCCAAATTTTCCCCCGACCCCTTTGTCCCAAAAATGGTTCAAAATGACCAGAATAGCACCCCCGGCCCTTTTGTCCCAAAAATGGTCCAAATTTGCACCCCCGGCCCTTTTGTCCCAAAAATGGTCCAAATTTGCACCCCCGGCCCTTTCGTCCCAAAAATGGTCCAAATTTGCACCCCCGGCCCTTTCGTCCCAAAAATGGTCCAAATTTGCACCCCCGGCCCTTTTGTCCCAAAAATGGTAAAATTTTAACCCCCGGCCCTTTTGTCCCAAAAATGGTCCAAATTTGCACCCCCGGCCCTTTTGTCCCAAAAATGGTTCAAAATGACCAGAATAGCACCCCCGGCCCTTTTGTCCCAAAAATGGTAAAATTTTAACCCCCGGCCCTTTTGTCCCAAAAATGGTCCAAATTTGCACCCCCGGCCCTTTTGTCCCAAAAATGGTCCAAATTTTAACCCCGGCCCTTTTGTCCTAAAAATGGTCCAAATTTGCACCCCCGGCCCTTTTATCCCAAAAATGGTAAAAATTTGGACCCCCGGCCCTTTTGTCCCAAAAATGGTAAAATTTGGACCCCCGGCCCCTTTGTCCCAAAAATGGTCCAAATTTGCACCCCCGGCCGTTTTGGCCCTAAAATGGTCCAAATTTGCACCCCCTGGCCCTTTCGTCCCAAAAATGGTAAAAAAATTTGGCCCAAATTTGCACCCCGGCCCTTTTGTCACAAAAATGGTCCAAATTTGCACCCCCGGCCCTTTTGTCCCAAAAATGGTCCAAATTTGACCCCCGGCCCTTTTGTCCCAAAAATGGTAAAATTTTAACCCCCGGCCCTTTTGTCCCAAAAATGGTAAAATTTTAACCCCCGGCCCTTTTGTCCCAAAAATGGTCCAAATTTTAACCCCCGGCCCTTTTGTCCCAAAAATGGTCCAAAAATTTTTGCACCCCCGGCCCTTTTGTCCCAAAAATGGTCCAAATTTTAACCCCCGGCCCTTTTGTCCCAAAAATGGTCCAAATTTGCACCCCCGGCCCTTTTGTCCCAAAAATGGTAAAATTTTTGCACCCCCGGCCCTTTTGTTTGTTAAAATTTCCCAAAAAAAAATTTTACCATTGCCCCCGGCCCTTTTGTCCCAAAAATGGTAAAATTTTAACCCCCGGCCCTTTTGTCCCAAAAATGGTCCAAATTTGCACCCCCGGCCCTTTTGTCCCAAAAATGGTCCAAATTTGCACCCCGGCCCTTTTGTCCCAAAAATGGTCCAAATTTGCACCCCCGGCCCTTTTGTCCCAAAAATGGTCCAAATTTGCACCCCCCCGCCCTTTTGTCCCAAAAATGGTCCAAATTTGCACCCCCGGCCCTTTTGTCCCAAAAATTGGTAAAATTTTGCACCCCCGGCCCTTTTGTCCCAAAAATGGTCCAAATTTTCACCCCCGGCCCTTTTGTCCCAAAAATGGTCCAAATTTGCACCCCCGGCCCTTTGGTCCCAAAAATGGTCCAAATTTGCACCCCCGGCCCTTTTGTCCCAAAAATGGTCCAAATTTGAACCCCCGGCCCTTTTGTCCCAAAAATGGTAAAAATTTTAACCCCCGGCCCTTTTGTCCCAAAAATGGTCCAAATTTGCACCCCCGGCCCTTTTGTCCCAAAAATGGTCCAAATTTGCACCCCCGGCCCTTTTGTCCCAAAAATTGTCCAAATTTGGACCCCCGGCCCTTTTGTCCCAAAAATGGTAAAATTTTAACCCCCGGCCCTTTTGTCCCAAAAATGGTCAAATTTTGCACCCCGGCCCTTTTGTCCCAAAAATGGTCCAAATTTGCACCCCCGGCCCTTTTGTCCCAAAAATGGTCCAAATTTGCACCCCCGGCCCTTTTGTCCCAAAAATGGTCCAAATTTTAACCCCCGGCCCTTTTGTCCCAAAAATGGTCCAAATTTTAACCCCCGGCCCTTTTGTCCCAAAAAGGGTCCAAATTTTAACCCCCGGCCCTTTTGTCCCAAAAAGGGTCCAAATTTTAACCCCCGGCCCTTTTGTCCCAAAAATGGTCCAAATTTGCACCCCCGGCCCTTTTGTCCCAAAAATGGTCCAAATTTTAACCCCACGGCCCTTTTGTCCCAAAAATGGTCCAAATTTGCACCCCCGGCCCTTTTGTCCCAAAAATGGTCCAAATTTGGACCCCCGGCCCTTTTGTCCCAAAAATGGTCCAAATTTGCACCCCCGGCCCTTTTGTCCCAAAAATGGTCCAAATTTTAACCCCCGGCCCTTTTGTCCCAAAAATGGTCCAAATTTGCACCCCCGGCCCTTTAGTCCCAAAAATGGTAAAATTTGCACCCCGGCCCTTTTGTCCCAAAAATGGTAAAATTTTAACCCCCGGCCCTTTTGTCCCAAAAATGGTCCAAATTTGCACCCCCGGCCCTTTTGTCCCAAAAATGGTCCAAAATTGCACCCCGGCCCTTTTGTCCCAAAAATGGTAAAATTTTAACCCCCGGCCCTTTTGTCCCAAAAATGGTCCAAATTTGCACCCCCGGCCCTTTTGTCCCAAAAATGGTCCAAATTTTAACCCCGGCCCTTTTGTCCCAAAAATGGTAAAAATTTGGACCCCCGGCCCTTTTGTCCCAAAAATGGTCCAAATTTTAACCCCCGGCCCTTTTGTCCCAAAAATGGTCCAAATTTTAACCCCCGGCCCTTTTGTCCCAAAAATGGTCCAAATTTTAACCCCCGGCCCTTTTGTCCCAAAAATGGTCCAAATTTTAACCCCCAGCCCTTTTGTCCCAAAAATGGTAAAATTTTAACCCCCGGCCCTTTTGTCCCAAAAATGGTCAAAATTTAACCCCCGGCCCTTTTGTCCCAAAAATGGTCCAAATTTTCACCCCCGGCCCTTTTGTCCCAAAAATGGTCCAAATTTGCACCCCCGGCCCTTTTTTCCCAAAAATGGTCCAAATTTGCACCCCCGGCCCTTTTGTCCCAAAAATGGTCCAAATTTTAACCCCCGCCCCTTTTGTCCCAAAAATGGTCCAAATTTGCACCCCCGGCCCTTTTGTCCCAAAAATGGTAAAATTTTAACCCCCGGCCCTTTTGTCCCAAAAATGGTAAAATTTTAACCCCCGGCCCTTTTGTCCCAAAAATGGTCCAAATTTTAACCCCCGGCCCTTTTGTCCCAAAAATGGTCCAAATTTTAACCCCCGGCCCTTTTGTCCAAAAATTGTAAAATTTTAACCCCCGGCCCTTTTGTCCCAAAAATGGTAAAATTTTAACCCCCGCCCTTTTGTCCCAAAAATGGTCCAAATTTGCACCCCCGGCCCTTTTGTCCCAAAAATGTTTCAAAAATTTGCACCCCCGGCCCTTTTGTCCCAAAAATGGTTCAAATTTGCACCCCGGCCCTTTTGTCCAAAAAATGGTAAAATTTTAACCCCCGGCCCTTTTGTCCCAAAAATGGTCCAAATTTGCACCCCCGGCCCTTTTGTCCCAAAATGGTCCAAATTTGCACCCCCGGCCCTTTTGTCCCAAAAATGGTTCAAATTTTAACCCCCGGCCCTTTTGTCCCAAAAATGGTCCAAATTTTAACCCCCGGCCCTTTTGTCCCAAAAATGGTAAAATTTTAACCCCCGGCCCTTTTGTCCCAAAAATGGTAAAATTTTAACCCCCGGCCCTTTTGTCCCAAAAATGGTAAAAATTTGCACCCCCGGCCCTTTTGTCCCAAAAATGGTCCAAATTTGCACCCCCGGCCCTTTTTGTCCCAAAAATGGTAAAATTTTAACCCCGGCCCTTTTGTCCCAAAAATGGTCCAAATTTTAACCCCTGGCCCTTTCGTCCCAAAAATGGTCCAAATTTTAACCCCCGGCCCTTTTGTCCCAAAAATGGTCCAAATTTGCACCCCCGGCCCTTTTGTCCCAAAAATTCCCAAATTGCACCCCGGCCCTTTTGTCCCAAAAATGGTTCAAAATGTCCAGAATTTGCACCCCCGGCCCTTTTGTCCCAAAAATGGTCAAATTTTGCCCCCCCTGGCCCTTTTGTCCCAAAAATGGTCCAAATTTTAACCCCCGGCCCTTTTGTCCCAAAAATGGTAAAATTTTAACCCCCGGCCCATTTTGTCCCAAAAATGGTCCAAATTTGCACCCCCGGCCCTTTTGTCCCAAAAATGGTAAAATTTTAACCCCCGGCCCTTTTGTCCCAAAAATGGTCCAAATTTTAACCCCTGGCCCTTTTGTCCCAAAAATGGTCCAAATGACCAGAATAGCACCCCCGACCCTTTTGTCCCAAAAATGGTAAAATTTTAACCCCCGGCCCTTTTGTCCCAAAAATGGTCCAAATTTGCACCCCCGGCCCTTTTGTCCCAAAAATGGTCCAAATTTGCACCCCCGGCCCTTTTGTCCCAAAAATGGTCCAAATTTGCACCCCCGGCCCTTTCGTCCCAAAAATGGTAAAATTTTAACCCCCGGCCCTTTTGTCCCAAAAATGGTCCAAATTTGCACCCCCGGCCCTTTTGTCCCAAAAATGGTCCAAATTTGCACCCCCGGCCCTTTTGTCCCAAAAATGGTCCAAATTTGCACCCCCGGCCCTTTTGTCCCAAAAATGGTAACATTTTAACCCCCGGCCCTTTTGTCCCAAAAATGGTCCAAATTTGCACCCCCGGCCCTTTTGTCCCAAAAATGGTCCAAATTTGCACCCCCGGCCCTTTCGTCCCAAAAATGGTCCAAATTTGCACCCCCGGCCCTTTTGTCCCAAAAATGGTCCAAATTTGCACCCCCGGCCCTTTTGTCCCAAAAATGGTCCAAATTTTAACCCCCGGCCCTTTTGTCCCAAAAATGGTCCAAATTTGCACCCCCGGCCCTTTTCCCAAAAATGGTAAAATTTTAACCCCCGGCCCTTTTGTCCCAAAAATGGTCCAAATTTTAACCCCCGGCCCTTTTGTCCCAAAAATGGTCCAAATTTGCACCCCCGGCCCTTTTGTCCCAAAAATGGTCCAAATTTGCACCCCCGGCCCTTTTGTCCCAAAAATGGTCCAAATTTGCAACCCCGGCCCTTTTGTCCCAAAAATGGTCCAAATTTGCACCCCCGGCCCTTTTGTCCCAAAATGGTCAAATTTGCACCCCCGGCCCTTTTGTCCCAAAAATGGTAAAATTTTAACCCCCGGCCCTTTTGTCCCAAAAATGGTCCAAATTTGCACCCCCGGCCCTTTTGTCCCAAAAATGGTTTAAAATGACCAGAATTGCACCCCCGGCCCTTTTGTCCCAAAAATGGTTCAAAATGACCAGAATTGGACCCCCGGCCCTTTTGTCCCAAAAATGGTCCAAATTTGCACCCCCGGCCCTTTTGTCCCAAAAATGGTCCAAATTTGCACCCCCGGCCCTTTTGTCCCAAAAATGGTCCAAATTTGCACCCCCGGCCCTTTTGTCCCAAAAATGGTCCAAATTTGCACCCCTGGCCCTTTTGTCCCAAAAATGGTCCAAATTTGCACCCCCGGCCCTTTTGTCCCAAAAATGGTTAAAATTTTAACCCCCGGCCCTTTTGTCCCAAAAATGGTCCAAATTTTAACCCCCGGCCCTTTTGTCCCAAAAATGGTAAAAATTTGGACCCCCGGCCCTTTTGTCCCAAAAATGGTAAAAATTTGGACCCCCGGCCGCCCTTTTGTCCCAAAAATGGTCCAAATTTGCACCCCCGGCCCTTTTGTCCCAAAAATGGTCCAAATTTTAACCCCGGCCCTTTGTCCCAAAAAAAATTTGTCCCAAAAATGGTAAAATTTTAACCCCCGGCCCTTTTGTCCCAAAAATGGTCCAAATTTTAACCCCCGGCCCTTTTGTCCCAAAAATGGTCCAAATTTGCACCCCCGGCCCTTTTGTCCCAAAAATGGTCCAAATTTTAACCCCCGGCCCTTTTGTCCCAAAAATGGTAAAATTTGGACCCCCGGCCCTTTTGTACCAAAAATGGTAAAATTTGGACCCCCCGGCCCGCCCTTTTGTCCCAAAAATGGTAACATTTGCACCCCCGGCCCATTTTGTCCCAAAAATGGTTTAAAATGACCAGAATTGCACCCCCGGCCCTTTTGTCCCAAAAATGGTTCAAATTTTAACCCCGGCACTTTTGTCCCAAAAATGGTCCAAATTTGCACCCCCGGCCCTTTTGTCCCAAAAATGGTCCAAATTTGCACCCCCGGCCCTTTTGTCCCAAAAATGGTCCAAATTTGCACCCCCGGCCCTTTTGTCCCAAAAATGGTCCAAATTTGCACCCCGGCCCTTTTGTCCCAAAAAAATTTAACCCCCGGCCCTTTTGTCCCAAAAATGGTCCAAATTTTAAACCCCGGCCCTTTTGTCCCAAAAATGGTCCAAATTTGCACCCCCCCGGCCCTTTTGTCCCAAAAATGGTAAAATTTTAACCCCCGGCCCTTTTGTCCCAAAAATGGTCCAAATTTTAACCCCCGGCCCTTTTGTCCCAAAAATGGTAAAAATTTTAACCCCCGGCCCTTTTGTCCCAAAAATGGTAAAATTTTAACCCCCGGCCCTTTTGTCCCAAAAATGGTCCAAATTTGCACCACCCCCGGCCCTTTTGTTCCAAAAATGGTAAAATTTTAACCCCCGGCCCTTTTGTCCCAAAAATGGTCCAAATTTGCACCCCCGGCCCTTTTGTCCCAAAAATGGTCCAAATTTTAACCCCCGGCCCTTTTGTCCCAAAAATGGTCCAAATTTGCACCCCCGGCCCTTTTGTCCCAAAAATGGTAAAAATTTGGACCCCCGGCCCTTTTGTACCAAAAAATGGTAAAATTTAACCCCGGCCCTTTTGTCCCAAAAATGGTCCAAATTTGCACCCCCGGCCATTTTGGCCCTAAAATGGTTTAAAATGACCAGAATTGCACCCCCGGCCCTTTTGTCCCAAAAATGGTTCAAAATGACCAGAATAGCACCCCCGGCCCTTTTGTCCCAAAAATGGTCCAAATTTGCACCCCCGGCCCTTTTGTCCCAAAAATGGTCCAAATTTGCACCCCCGGCCCTTTTGTCCCAAAAATGGTCCAAATTTGCACCCCCGGCCCTTTTGTCCCAAAAATGGTCCAAATTTGCACCCCCTGACCCTTTTGTCCCAAAAATGGTCCAAATTTGCACCCCCGGCCCTTTCGTCCCAAAAATGGTAAAAATTTTAACCCCCGGCCCTTTTGTCCCAAAAATGGTCCAAATTTTAACCCCCGGCCCTTTTGTCCCAAAAATGGTAAAAATTTTAACCCCCGGCCCTTTTGTACCAAAAATGGTAAAATTTGGACCCCCGGCCGCCCTTTTGTCCCAAAAATGGTCCAAATTTGCACCCCCGGCCCTTTTGTCCCAAAAATGGTCCAAATTTGCACCCCCGGCCCTTTTGTTCCAAAAATGGTTTAAAATGACCAGAATAGCACCCCCGGCCCTTTTGTCCCAAAAATGGTAAAATTTTAACCCCCGGCCCTTTTGTCCCAAAAATGGTCCAAATTTGCACCCCCGGCTCTTTTGTCCCAAAAATGGTCCAAATTTGCACCCCCGGCGCTTTCGTCCCAAAAATGGTAAAATTTTAACCCCCGGCCCTTTTGTCCCAAAAATGGTCCAAATTTTAACCCCCGGCCCTTTTGTCCCAAAAATGGTAAAATTTTAACCCCCGGCCCTTTTGTCCCAAAAATGGTAAAATTTTAACCCCCGGCCCTTTTGTCCCAAAAATGGTAAAATTTTAACCCCCGGCCCCTTTGTCACAAAAATGGTCCAAATTTTAACCCCCGGCCCTTTTGTCCCAAAAATGGTAAAATTTTAACCCCCGGCCCTTTTGTCCCAAAAATGGTAAAATTTTAACCCCCGGCCCTTTTGTCACAAAAATGGTCCAAATTTTAACCCCCGGCCCTTTTGTCCCAAAAATGATCCAAATTTGCACCCCCGGCCCTTTTGTCCCAAAAATGGTTCAAAATGACCAGAATTGCACCCCGGCCCTTTTGTCCCAAAAAATGGTAAAATTTTAACCCCCGGCCCTTTTGTCCCAAAAATGGTCCAAATTTTAACCCCCGGCCCTTTTGTCACAAAAATGGTCCAAATTTTAACCCCCGGCCCTTTTGTCCCAAAAATGGTCAAAATTTTAACCCCCGGCCCTTTTGTCCCAAAAATGGTCCAAATTTTAACCCCCGGCCCTTTTGTCCCAAAAATGGTTCAAAATGACCAGAATTGCAACCCCGGACCTTTTGTCCCAAAAATGGTAAAAAATTTTAACCCCCGGCCCTTTTGTCCCAAAAATGGTCCAAATTTTAACCCCGGCCCTTTTGTCCCAAAAATGGTCAAAAAATTTTAACACCCCCGCCCTTTTGTCCCAAAAATGGTCCAAATTTTAAACCCCCGGCCCTTTTGTCCCAAAAATGGTCCAAAATGACCAGAAACCCCCGGCCCTTTTGTCCCAAAAATTGTAAAATTTTAACCCCCGGCCCTTTTGTCCCAAAAATGGTCCAAATTTTAACCCCCGGCCCTTTTGTCCCAAAAATGGTAAAATTTTAACACCCGGCCCTTTTGTCCCAACAATGGTCCAAATTTTAACCCCCGGCCCTTTTGTCCCAAAAATGGTCCAAATTTTGCACCCCGGCCCTTTTGTCCCAAAAATGGTCCAAATTTGCACCCCCGGCCCTTTTGTCCCAAAAATGGTCCAAATTTTAACCCCCGGCCCTTTTGTCCCAAAAATGGTCAAAAAAATTTGCACCCCCGGCCCTTTTGTCCCAAAAAAAAATTTGCACCCCCGGCCCTTTTGTCCCAAAAATGGTTTAAAAAATTTACCCCCCGGCCCTTTTGTCCCAAAAATGGTAAAATTTTAACCCCCGGCCCTTTTGTCCCAAAAATGGTCCAAATTTTAACCCCCGGCCCTTTTGTCCCAAAAATGGTAAAATTTTAACCCCCGGCCCTTTTGTCCCAAAAATGGTAAAATTTTAACCCCCGGCCCTTTTGTCCCAAAAATGGTCCAAATTTGCACCCCCCCGGCCCTTTTTCCAAATTTGCACCCCCGGCCCTTTTGTCCACCCCCGGCCCTTTTGTCCCAAAAATGGTCCAAATTTTGCACCCCCGGCCCTTTTGTCCCAAAAATGGTCCAAATTTTGCACCCCCGGCCCTTTTGTCCCAAAAATGGTAAAATTTTAACCCCCGGCCCTTTTGTCCCCCCCGGCCCTTTTGTCCCAAAAATGGTCCAAATTTGCACCCCCGGCCCTTTTGTCCCAAAAATGGTCCAAATTTGCACACCCGGCCCTTTTGTCCCAAAAAATGTCCAAATTTGTCCCAAAAATGGTAAAATTTTAACCCCCGGCCCTTTCGTCCCAAAAAATGGTAAAATTTTAACCCCCGGCCCTTTTGTCCCAAAAATGGTCCAAATTTGCACCCCCGGCCCTTTTGTCCCAAAAATGGTCCAAATTTGCACCCCCGGCCCTTTTGTCCCAAAAATGGTCCAAATTTGCACCCCCGGCCCTTTTGTCCCAAAAATGGTAAAAATTTGGACCCCCGGCCCTTTTGTCCCAAAAATGGTCCAAATTTGCACCCCCGGCCCTTTTGTCCCAAAAATTTTGCACCCCCGGCCCTTTTGTCCCAAAAATGGTTCAAAATGACCAAATTTGCACCCCCAGACCTTTTGTCCCAAAAATGGTCCAAATTTGCACCCCCGGCCCTTTTGTCCCAAAAATGGTCCAAATTAGCACCCCCGGCCCTTTTGTCCCAAAAATGGTCCAAATTTGCACCCCCGGCCCTTTTGTCCCAAAAATGGTCCAAATTTGCACCCCCGGCCCTTTTGTCCCAAAAATGGTCCAAATTTGCACCCCCGGCCCTTTTGTCCCAAAAATGGTCCAAATTTGCACCCCTGGCCCTTTTGTTCCAAAAATGGTCCAAATTTGCACCCCATGCGCTTTCGTCCCAAAAATGGTAAAATTTTAACCCCCGGCCCTTTTGTCCCAAAAATGGTCCAAATTTTAACCCCCGGCCCTTTTGTCCCAAAAATGGTAAAAATTTGGACCCCCGGCCCTTTTGTACCAAAAATGGTAAAATTTGGACCCCCGGCCGCCCTTTTGTCCCAAAAATGGTCCAAATTTGCACCCCCGGCCATTTTGGCCCAAAAATGGTTTAAAATGACCAGAATTGCACCCCCGGCCCTTTTGTCCCAAAAATGGTTCAAAATGACCAGAATAGCACCCCCGGCCCTTTTGTCCCAAAAATGGTCCAAATTTGCACCCCCGGCCCTTTTGTCCCAAAAATGGTCCAAATTTGCACCCCCGGCCCTTTTGTCCCAAAAATGGTAAAAATTTGGACCCCGGCCCTTTTGTCCCAAAAATGGTAAAATTTGGACCCCCGGCCCTTTTGTCCCAAAAATGGTCCAAATTTGCACCCCCGGCCCTTTTGTCCCAAAAATGGTCCAAATTTGCACCCCCGGCCCTTTTGTCCCAAAAATGGTCCAAATTTGCACCCCCGGCCCTTTCGTCCCAAAAATGGTAAAATTTTAACCCCCGGCCCTTTTGTCCCAAAAATGGTCCAAATTTGCACCCCCGGCCCTTTTGTCCCAAAAATGGTCCAAATTTGCACCCCCGGCCCTTTTGTCCCAAAAATGGTCCAAATTTGCACCCCCGGCCCTTTCGTCCCAAAAATGGTAAAATTTTAACCCCCGGCCCTTTTGTCCCAAAAATGGTCCAAATTTTAACCCCCGGCCCTTTTGTCCCAAAAATGGTCCAAATTTGCACCCCTGGCCCTTTTGTCCCAAAAATGGTCCAAATTTGCACCCCCGGCCCTTTTATCCCAAAAATGGTAAAAATTTGGACCCCCGGCCCTTTTGTACCAAAAATGGTAAAATTTGCACCCCCGGCCATTTTGGCCCAAAAATGGTTTAAAATGACCAGAATTGCACCCCCGGCCCTTTTGTCCCAAAAATGGTTCAAAATGACCAGAATAGCACCCCCGGCCCTTTTGTCCCAAAAATGGTCCAAATTTGCACCCCCGGCCCTTTTGTCCCAAAAATGGTCCAAATTTGCACCCCCGGCCCTTTTGTCCCAAAAATGGTCCAAATTTGCACCCCCGGCCCTTTTGTCCCAAAAATGGTTCAAAATGACCAGAATAGCACCCCCGACCCTTTTGTCCCAAAAATGGTAAAATTTTAACCCCCGGCCCTTTTGTCCCAAAAATGGTCCAAATTTGCACCCCCGGCTCTTTTGTCCCAAAAATGGTCCAAATTTGCACCCCCGGCCCTTTTGTCCCAAACATGGTCCAAATTTGCACCCCGGCCCTTTTGTCCCAAAAATGGTCAAAATTTGCACCCCCGGCCCTTTCGTCCCAAAAATGGTAAAATTTTAACCCCCGGCCCTTTTGTCCCAAAAATGGTCCAAATTTTAACCCCCGGCCCTTTTGTCCCAAAAATGGTCCAAATTTGCACCCCCGGCCCTTTTGTCACAAAAATGGTCCAAATTTGCACCCCCGGCCCTTTTATCCCAAAAATGGTAAAAATTTGGACCCCCGGCCCTTTTGTACCAAAAATGGTAAAATTATTTATTATTACATAGTATTCATGTTTTGCATTTATTTATGATTATTTTTATTTATTTGTGTATTTATTTTATATTTATTTATTCATGTATTATTATTATTGCTACCCTAACCAAAATAATAACACTAACTCTTAATCCTAACCTAACCTTAACTCTAACCCCGTACCCAAGGAAAAATAATAAAAAATAAATAAAAAAAAGAAATAAAAGCTGTTTTAAAGCTGAAAAACCTAGCAACAAATGCTGCAACAGATGATGGTTTTCTCTATTGACCAATAAAAAAACATCAAAGCTTAAAAATTCTGTATAAAAATGTGCATTAAAAATGCTACGGTCGGGTGTGAATACAATATTAGGCCTCTTGTACATGATACTCCTGTTTGAGCATCACTTATTCAGATTATTATTTTTTTTTAATATGTATTTGTGCGTATTTACGTTCGTGCTTTTCCACGCACACTCACGCATTTTTGCACAAATATGCCCAAACTTATTCTCACATTCTCTTTCTGCATAAAATGTAAATGGGCATTTGAGTGCATGCGGCACAAATTACTGACCAAAAAAGCTGATTTTTCTATTTTTTTTTTTACTGAAGAAAGCACAGCGCTTGTTTACGCAACTAATTTACAAATAATGGGCTGTATTTTAGCTCTGTAAAAAAAATAAAAAAATAAAAGCTGTACTGAGCTTTTTCAAGCTGCAGTGTGCAAGAGGCCTTAGAGCAGTGGTCTCCAAACTGTGGCCCGGGGGCCGGATGCGGTCCTTTGCTTGCCTTTATCTGGCCCTTGGAGCACTGTTCCTCCCACTGACACCAACAATGGCACATAATTCCTGTTACTGACATCAGCAATGGGGCACTATTTCTTCCATTGACACTGACTATTCCTCCCACTGACACCAATGATGGGGCACTGTTCCTCCCACTGACACCAATGATGGGGCACTATTCCCCCCAATGATGGGGCAATATTCCTCCCACTGACACCAATGATGGGGCACTGTTCCTCCCAATGACACCAATGATGGGCACTATTCCCCCAATGATGGGACATTATTCCTCCCAATGACACCAATGATGGGACACTTTCCTCCTACTGACACCAAGGAATGAATAAATAATTTGTATAGCGCTACAATGCGAACTGAATAGCCTCAAGAGGAATGATGGGACACCCACTGACACCAACAATGTGGCATAATTCCTGCTACTGACATCAGCAATGGGGCACTATTCCTCCCACTGAAACCAATGATGGGGCACTGTTCCTTCCACTGACACCAATGATGGGGCACTATTCCTCTTACTGACACCAACAATGGGGTACTATACCTCCCACTGACACCAATAATAGGGCACCATGCCTCCCACTGATACCAATGATGGGGCACTATTCCTCTCACTGACACCGATGATGGGGCACTATTCCTTCCACTGACATCAATGATGGGGCACTATTATTTCCACTGACACCAATGATGGAACACTATTCCTCCTACTGACACCAATAATGGGGTACTATTCCTCCAAATTGCACCAAAAATAGGCCACTATTACTCCCACTGATACCAACGATGGGGCACTATTTTTTCCACTGACACCAATGATAGGGCATTATTCCTTTTTCGGACACCAATGATGGGACACTTTTTCTCCCACTGACATCAATGATGGGGTACTATTCCTCCTACTGACACCAACAATGGGGTACTATTCTTCCCACTGATCCCAATGATAGGGTGCTTTTCCTCCCCCTAATATCAGAGATGAATTGTTTACACCCACTGACTCCAGGACAATTTCTACTCCCACTGGCCACAGTCCAGACCCCAAAGTCTGAAGGACAGTAAACTGGCCCTTCATTTAGAAAGTTTGGAGACTCCTGCCTGAGTGCCAGGTCACAATTCTGTGGGGTGTAGATCGCATGTGATTCGCACCACACTGCAAATCACATGTGATGTCTGTGCAATGCGATTTCAGCCATACAGATAGTATGGCCGAAATCTCATCACATTTGGACTAAACTCGCACAGGATCCTTTTTTTGGTTCGCACCGGAATTGGATCGCATGGGTGTGAACACCCATGCGATCCGATTCCTGTCTGAACTGACAGTGCGCAGTGCGATATGCGAGCTTGAAATGGGGGTGTCATTAACAATGTATTGACACTCCATGCAGTTCGCATATGGCTGTGTGAACTGCCGTGCGAGTGCGGTGCGATGCCTGAACCCGCAGTGGATTTGCAGGGTTCCTGCATCGCACAAGTGTGTACTGGCGGTTAGAGGAAGAGGAAAAAACGGCAGACGCTCCTAAGATGAGCGTCAAAAACGTCCAACCTGCATATGCACCTGGAAACATTGGTGTACATGTATTGCACGGCTAGGCTCACATGTATGTGGGTGTGGGACCAACTGAAAATCGCACCTGTAGCAAATCCGCTCTGCTGTTAGCGTTGGAAAGCAAAGCGTTTTCCCCGTACTGGGAAACACATAGCACTATGCCAATTCCCTGCGGCTGCAATCTTATAAAAGGTGCAGGGGCCTTTTTCCTTGCATGTCCCATAGGTACAGCGGTGCCCATTCATATGAGAAGTAGGAAACTTCCATAGTGTGAACCCAGACTCTTTTTTTTTTTTTTTTTTAAACAGTAAAATGTATATAGGTCTTCACATCTGGCCAAATGTAAAATAACAAATGAGGGCCATTAAAACGAGGAACAGTCTGTAGCTCTGCTCCACACAATATGATTGCCAGTGACCTTACAAGTCAGATAGAGAAGGCGGCTGTGCTATACAGGAGGACAATCAAATGAATAATCCTCGTGTACAGAAAGAGGAAGAGAACATTCATGAGCACGCCGACCCGCTGCCCGGCACTTTCCTGAGGCGAGCACCCGGCTCCACCCGGAACGTATGAGCGGCTAGGCCGCAGTGTTATTGTTCCCAACCAGGTCCGCCTCTGGGGTTTCCGCCGCTGATTGGCTGAGGACAGCGGCACCTTGTGCTGCACATCTGTTGCTGTCTGTTGGGTGTAGAAGAGAGCTCAGTCAGTGGGTGTGCGAGCTGAGAGAGGACCTGGTAAGTCACACATGGGACATTAGAGGGAATAGCCCGGTCTCTGCAATTATTCATTCATTCAGGAGATTGCTTTGCCTTTACACTGCTACATAATGAAGCCTGAGATGACTGAATGAAACTTTCCTGTTCACTGATAACACACACGTTTCCTCTCATATTTACTAGACAAACACGACTGATCATGTATGTAAGAGAAACTATCATTTTCTGCCTAATTGCTTCACTTTATTAGCTGCATTAATGCTGTAGATTTGTACATTTGGGGGTTGTTCACAGCACAATGCATGCAGAAAACGCATGGATGGATTGGATGGATTGGATGGATTTTTTTCAGTAGAGGCCATGTCAAATTCAAAGTTTATTTTTATTATTATAAAATATATGTTTTTATATATAATATGTTTTTAATTTATCATTTTTATTCTTTTATTCTTATAAATAAATACCAAAAAAGAATTTATATATATATATATATATATATATATATATATATATATATATATATATATATATATATATATATATATATATATCTTTTAGATGCATGTTTAAATTACAGTGATTGATTCATCGCCAGTGAACAGATGTCTCTGAAATTGCGGCTGAAATCGGGACTGACATGCGGGAGTGAAATGGTGCTGAACTTCATTCCCGCAGCTCGGTGTGAACCTGGGCTTAGTGTACTTATTCATTGAAGAACCATTAAGGGTGCATGTGTTTAGGAATCTAGTTTCAGTCAATATTATATAATTAGAAGAATATGTAAAAGTCAACATTTAATATTCCTGATCTGTGCCTGCTGTACCATGTACCTGTATGAGAAAGTATCCTGTTCTCTTTGTATTGCTTCCTTTATGTGAAATCCCTGGTGTTCCTGCTAATCCCTCTGCTCTCCTATTAAGCCCCCATTCACATTGAATGCGACTTTGAAATCGTTCATCTGAAACTGCACGATTTCGGGTGCGGCTTCATGCACATGTCTATGCCAGTCGCACCCGAAATCACCAAAAGTAGTGCAGGAACTACTTTTTCAAATCCATGCGGCACTGCAAAGGCGGCACTGTATCAATTTGAACATGCTCTTCGCCGACAATAGGGTGCGACTTGTCATGCTATTTGACTTGACAAGTCACTCCAATGTGAACGAGGGGTAAAGGATAAGTTCACCTTTTAACGAAAAATAATAAATGCACATTGTTTTTGCAGGTAAAAAAATGCATTTATTATTTTTTGTTTCTGGAGCCTCTCAGGCTAGGTTGACATGTGAGCACTCAGCGGCTCCATGGTGAGCTGGTCACAATCTCCTGCTGTGCAAATTGGATGCGGGGAAACCCTCATCCAATTCACACTAGTGTGAACCCAGCCTGAAGCATTGCACCAGCGATCAGCAGATCGTTCATGCCATGCAGGTCCCCTGCAGATCTGCCAGTGTATCTGTGTCCTCGTACATCATCTACAGGTAAGCAAATACAATCTGACAGGAAGAAAGAACTACCACAGCGCTCCACTGCGGCATGGTAGTTCATTGAAAACTACAAGCAAATAGGCTGCCGGACCTTGTAGTTTTCCATTTACATAGCACTGTGAATAAGCAATGCGACCAGGCTGGCTGAGCGCCATTTGGCCACGTTTCTTTTAAATTGTGACAACTAGTGGGTGGAGATCCCTGCTACCTGTCAGACTTGGGAATCAGGAGGGTGCGGGGGCCAGCCCGTTCAAAATATGTTACACCCTGTATATGGGTGTAACATGTAAACATGTTACAAAAGGTGAACTTATCCTTTAAGTCTCCATTCACACTAATGCGTTTTTTTAATTCATTTTTCAGAAATGCAGGGACATTTTTTAACATGGGTTCCTATGGAACATGTTCACATCAATGCATTTTTGTGCCTCTGCGTTTTTGGAAAGGGTCGGGGACTTTTTTCCCTGCAAAATGCAGCGTTTTGCATGTAAGAGATGTGAATGGACCCGCATCCAAAACCCAAGTACCGCGTTTTTACTGCGATTTGCGTTTTGTGTTTCTTTTTTTAGCTGTGCATTCACTGTATATAACTGGTTGCTAAGGAGGGGGCCAGAAAGACAGCTGTGCATCCTTAACAACCAATGAGTCATCAGCTGTCAGCGGGCTTCCTTGCTGAATGTAAAAAAAAGAATTACCAGCAAAAAAATAAAAAATTGTGAAAAAAATGCCCCCCCCCCCCCCCCCCCCAATCCATACCAGATCCTTATCCGAACATGCAGACCGGCAGGTCAGGAAAGGAAGGGTACGAGCGAGTGCTCCTCCTGAACCATACCAGGCCACATGCCCTCAACATGGGGGGGTGGGTGCTTTGGGGCAGGGGGACTCTGTGCCCCCAACCCCAAAGCACCTTGCCCACATGTTGATGGGGACAAGGGCCTCTTTCCGACAACCCTTGCCCAGGGGTTGTCGGGTGTCTGCGGGCGGGGGGCTTATCGGAATCTGGAAGCCCCCTTTAACAAGGGGGCCCCAGATCCTGGCCTCCCCCTCTATGTGAATGATTATGGGGTATATTGTACCCATTCACCAAAAAAAGTAGTGTAGTGTGAAAAAATACAGAAGACAGTTTTTGACAAGTCTTTTATTAAAAATATCTTCTTCTTCCTACGGTCTTCCTTCATCTTCTCCCGCATCTTCCTCCTCCGGGCTTCTCCTTCTCCCTCTTCTTCTTCTGCTCTTCTTCTTTCTCCTGTCTTCTTTGTCCGGTGTTCTTTTTCCTCTGCCGCCGTTCCCGTCGACAACCCTCCTCCGATGCTGCGTCCCGCTGATCTGTCCGTGCCGATGTCAAGCATTTCTCAGATAATGTTTTTTTTGTTAGCTGGCAATTCTTCTTCTTTTACATTCAGCGGGCAAGCCCGCTGATAGCTGATGACTCATTGGTTGTTAAGGATGCGGTGGCTGGCTTCCTGGCCCCCTCCTTAGCAACCAGCTATATACAGTGTAAAAACAAAACAAAAAAACACAAATTGTGGTAAAATCGATGTAAAAACGTGGCAAGCACTGCAGAAACGCTCAAAAGCAACATGCATAGATGTGAATTAAGCCTAAAAACTGACCATGCTAGGTAAGAGAACACATGGTGGTCAGTTCTCTATGCTGGGAACTCGGTGTCCCCTCTTTCAATGATCAGACTACTCCTGACATAGCCATTTACTGGGAAGATCAGTGTTTTGCTGTTTCTCCTCCCCAGTTCTTATGCAGTTGAGAACAGAGGAAATGTGATCACTTAAAAAAGGGAAAAAAGTGTTTATAATTTCGTTTTTTATATCTTTACACAAAGGTTTTGCCTTTCATTTCTGTTTAAGACCCCTTTCCACCTGAGGCAGTTTTCAAGCGTTTTAGGGCTAGAAATAGCCCCTGTAAAGGACCTGAAAACTGCCTCCCATTCAATACAATGGATGCTTTCACACCCGGGCAGTGCACTTGCGGGACGTTAGAAAAGATCCTGCAAGCAGCCTCTTTGGGGCGGTTTGGGAGCGATGTATACAGCGCTCCCAAAACGCCTCTGCTCTTTGAAAGGAATAGGCATCGCTTTGGAAGTGCCTGAAAATCGCTTTCGGAAGCGACACAACACAGGAGTTTTTAACCCCTTCCTTGGGGTTAAAAGCGCCCCGCTAGTGGCCAAAAAGTGGCGCAAAAGCGACTTTTAAATGACGGTAAAGCGCCGCTAACGGCTGTCACTTTCAGTGTAAAGCAGCCTAATGCCGCGTACACACGATCGGACATTCCGACAACAAAATCCCATGTTTTTTTACCGACGGATGTTGGCTCAAACTTGTCTTGCATACACACGGTCGCACAAAGTTGGTCGGAAATTCCGATCGTCAATAACACGGTGACGTACAACACGTACGACGAGCTGAGAAAAATGAAGTTCAATAGCCAGTGCTGCTCTTCTGCTTGATTCAGAGCATGCGTGGCACTTTGTGCGTCGGAATTGTCTACACACAATCGTAATTTACGCGAACGGATTTTGTTGTCGGAAAATTTGAGAACCAGATCTCAAACTTTGTGCGACAGAAATTCCGATGGAAACTGTCCAATGGAGCCTACACACGGTCGGAATTTCAGACAACAAGCTTAATCGCACATTTGCCGTCGGAAAGTCAGACCGTGTGTACGCGGCTTTAAACTGAACGGGATGTTTTACAAGGTGAGGATACTTCAAATTAAAGTATCTATTGAGGCTGGTTCAAAGCAAAGCTTTTATTTTGTAAGAACATTTACATTATTATATCCATTTATAATCAGTACAGAGCCCTATTCATCATTTGTTGCATGGTTTGATAGCATATGAAGAACTGGAAGAGCTTGTTTAGCACTCATTAATATTTTTGTAATACAAATATTAAAGTGGCAGGAGATAATCAAGTGTACAATCTTATTTAATTACAACCTTATATAACTACAGGAAAAAAAAACACACAAGTATTTTTCTTTTACAAATGTTTTATTGAAAATATACATAACAGGTGAGTACAAGCATGTAACAGATACATCAAAACACATAACGAGAAAGGAGGGGGGTCCCAATAATGGGACATTGCAAACATAACTTAGCATTCAGTGGGAAAAAAAAAAGGGAAAAAGGACAATATACAGCGACTATCTGCAATACAGCTCAATTAAGAGTCTATCAAAGATCTAGTGATAGTCGTTAATGTACTAATAACTAATGTTAATGTACTTCCTCATCTCATGGCTACTTTATTTAACATATTTTTACTACAGGATGAGCGTCTTCAGTAGCCCGGCTCCACACAAGTATTTTTCAAATATGTACTATATTACTTTTTTTTGTAACATTCTGTTTAGCCTTCCTATGCTTTTATGTATCTCTCTTACAAGGGCATGACCATGTAAATAATTGAAAATGCAGTCACGGCTTTTAATCTTTTGTGCTTCTCTAGCTGGTTTTAAATAATGACAATCAGAAAGTAAAGCCTACTAGTAAAGACGCATCGAGCAGAGCTACTAGCTTTCAAAAGGCAGGTTTAGTCTATTGGGGCTTGCGGCTGAAGAGCAGGTTTAACAGACAATGGAGTTGATTTACTAAAGACAAATAGACTGTGCACTTTGCAAGTGCAGTTGCTCCAGAGCTTAGTAAATAAGGTAAAGGTTCACTTTTGCAAAAGGATACCCAATCATGTGCAAGGAAAAAAAAAAAAAATGCATTTTTGCTTGCACATGATTGGACGATGGAAGTCAGCAGAGCTTCTGCTCATTTACTAAGCTCTGGAGAAACTGCACTTTGCCTTTAGTAAATAAACCCCAATGTGAACCTTGTGCTGTGCTTTTGTTGCCTGTTTCTTTTTCTGCTCCAATTCTGACTCTTTGGACACAAGGTGAACTTAATCACAACATTGCTGCGCAGAACATGGCTGAACGAATCAAGGCTGTACTAATGCATGCATGCGTGGCATCCATTCACTTCAGTGGTAGGATTGTCTGTTGGCCTGTGCAAGAGCTTCTATTGACACTGAAAAAAATAATGCTGTAAAACATTATGTACAGTATATATATATATATATATATATATATATATATCAATATCAAAAGCAAAGTGGATCCAATGGGAAGTAGTCTCTCAGTTCCCAAAAGCTCTGCACAACCAACCATGGTATTCTAGTTCCATTTCAGCTCTGCATCCTCTGTGACTCAATCATTTTCCCCAATATGGGCATTGCCATGTTTGGGTAATGACATCACAGGTGTTCCCTGGCCCCTTGGTTTACATTTAGCTTGGGCAGCGGAATCTCCCAGCCAGCTGTGAATTTGGCCAGGGATAGAGCCCTGTATTAGAACTAAAAATACTGGATGAACCCTCTGCCCACTGTTATACCCTTTCAAGCAAACTTTGCAAAAGAAAAATAAGGATATTTAGTTCACAGATATTGCAATAAATGTTTAAGCTGGCCAACTGCGTCAAAGTAATCCCTCTTTAGCAAGTCCTACTCTGCTTTTCTGCTGCAAATGCTACTGTGGACACAATGCCAACTTGGGGCACACAGACGCAAAATGGCGGAGAGCTACTAGGTTCAGGTCAGGCCACTGACCTGAAATACAGTGGAAACAAGATGTACCTGTTCTCAGATCTCAATAGCTTGTGAACTGTCACATTAATGACAGCTTTCCAGAACAGACATGCCCCACCCTGATCAATGGCTTGCCAGCAAACATCAGCTCAGAGATGGATTTAATTACCACCAGTTTCAGACTGATACTGCATCCACCCAGGTAAGTATGATTCTGAAAAAAAAAAGTCCATACTTTTCTTTTAAAGCGGTATTAAATACAAAACCAAACATGTAATATATTGCATATAACTAATCATCATTAGATGTGGTGGCTGCATTAGTTTTCTTTTCTTAGGTTTTTTCCCCTATGTTTCCACCTGGTGATCTGGCCAGTAACACACCTCTTGTATTAGTGAGACACAACTCTAGAGGAATGAGTACAGGAGGCAGAGTACAAATAAATAAATAAATAAAAGAGCTTGACTTTGTGGAAAACAACAGACTTTCTGGCTGGAGCACCAGATGAAAATAGAAAAAAGAAATCCAAAAAAATAAAACGAATGCAGCCACCACATCTAAGAATTGTTAAGCTGCGATTTAATAAATGCTTGCGTTTGGGTTTAATACAGAGAAATTTCGATCCATGTATGGGCACTGCATTTGTAAAGAATTTGCTCTACCAATCAATTTCTGTACAGTTGCCCTGTTTTTTTTTCTGCTCGATCAGAGCTGTTGGATATAGACTGCAGCATTGATCAGTGTACAATCGCTCAGCAGGGAGGGTTCCCCTATCCACCTTGAATGTGTCGATGGGGGAATCAGGTCGGTTTTTTTCTGGGTAACCTATGTGGATTGTTTATGCATTCTAAGTTTAATAAAGTTTTTGCGGTGGGATTGTATTTTTGGGTGCAGTCAGTGTCAATAATCTCCCATATCCCTGTATAATGTGTTCTTTAATCTGAATATCCAAGAGTCTTTTAAAAATATCCATACTCCCCGCTGCCACCCCCAATTTTGGAAGAGAGTTCCACATTCTTACGGCCCTGACAGTGAACCCCCCCCCCCCCCCCCCCACCCCCCCCCCCCCCCCCCCCCCCCCTGCGCAGCTTAAGGTTAAACCGCTTCTCCTCCAATCTCATTGTGTGGCCCGTGTCCTCTTACACTTCCTGAGACTGAATAGCTTTTTTGGGATCACCATTGAGGTATTTGTAAGTCGCTATCACGTCCAATCTCAAGCATCTCTTATCCAGTGAGAATAAATTTAGTCACTCCTCGTATTTGAGGTCCTCCAGTCCCCTTAATAATTTAGTTGCCCTTCTTTTGACTCTCTCCAGCTCCAGAACATCCATTTTGAGGACCGGTGACCAGAACTGGACGGAATACTCCAGATGTGGCCGGACCAGAGTTTTATAAAGTGGCAGGATTATAGTTTTATCTCTGGAGTGTTTCCTTATTTTTATGCATGCTAATATTCTGCCGTCTTTGGTAGCTGCAGCTTGACATTGCATGCTATTGCTCAGTCTGACTTCCACGAGAACCCCCAGATCTTTCTCCATCCTTGTCTTCGGCAGAGGTTCTCCCGTAGTGAGTTGTTTGCGTTTATGATCTTAGCCCCTAAGTGCATTAACCCCTTCCCTCTAAAAGCCGCTCGACTGTTATACCAGAGGAGCGGGAGGGGACCTCCCCCCCCCCTCCCGCCGCCTCACGCTGCTCTTACCGGGCCTCCCGTTCCATCGGGATGCCCGATCGTACATCCGCCGCTTCCGGCGGCTAGTGAGGGACTGAAACGAAGCCGGAAGCGACTTGGTTCCAGTCTCGTTGATGTAAACACGGAAGCAACGTCACAATGTCACTTCCTGTTTACTCGGCTGCCAATGGCGCCGGATTTAAAAAAGTACACAGTATTCAGATACACCGTTTTCGGTGATCTGAATACTTTGAAGTGCAAAGGAGGGATTTGGGGTCTTTTAGACCCCCGATCCCTCCATAAAGAGTACCTGTCACCACCTATTACTGTCACAAGGGATGTTTACATTCCTTGTGACAGCAATAAATGTGATCAAATTTTTATTTTATTTTTAAAAACACAATTGAATTATCTAAAATTAAATAAAATAAATAAGAAAAAAAAACGGTAAACGGTGTTCAAATCACGCATGTGAGGTATCGCTATCGTTAGAGCTCCGTAACTCTAACCTGGTAACCGTAAAACATTTTTAAAGCGTCGCCTATGGAGATTTTTAGGTACCGTAGTTTGTCACCATTCCACGAGTGCGTGCAATTATAAAGCTTTGGTTTGGTATCTATTTACTCGGCGTAACATCATCTTTCACATTATACAAAAAAAATGGGCTAATTTTACTGTTTAGTTTTTTAAAATTCATGAAAGTATCTTTTTCCAAAAAAGTTGCGCTTAAAACACCGCTGCACAAATACTGTGTGACATAAAATATTGCAACAATCGCCGTTTTATTCTCTAGATTCTCTGCTAAAAATATATATATAATGTTTGGGGGTTCTAAGTAATTTTCTAGCAAAAAATACGAATTTTAACTTGTAAACACCAAATGTCAGAAATAGGCGTAGTCATGAAAGGGTTATTTTACATTTCTCCACATTAAACCTCATTTGCCATGTAGTTGCCCACTTCATTATTTTGTTCAGGTCTTTCTGTAATATTTCTATATCCTGATGTGAAGTTATTGCCCTGCTTATTTTTGTGTCATCTGAAAAAACTGAGATTGAGCTATGTATCCCTTCCGCTATATCATTTATGAATAAATTAAACAGAATTGACCCCAAGAACCTTGGGGTACCCCACTCACCACTCCAGACCAGTCTGATTACAAGTTATTTATCACTACCCTTTGGACGCGCCCCTGTAACCAGTTTTCTATCCAAGAACAAACCTTATGGTCCATACCTGCAGACCTCAGCTTGTAGATTAAGTGTTTATGGGGAACTGTATCGAATGCTTTTGCAAAATCCAGATACACCACATCCACAGCCCTTTCCCTATCTAGATGTGAGCTCACTTCCTCATAAAATGTTAACAGATCGGTCTAGCAAGAACAAACCTTCATATACCCATGCTGATTACTACTAATGATACTGTTTTCCTCAGCAAATTCTTGAATATAGTCCCTTATCTCCTACAATAATTTACCTACTATTGATGTTAGGCTGACTGGCCTGTAGTTTCCAGGAATATGTCTATGCCCTTCTTTGAATATTGTCTTTTCTCCAATCAGCTGGTACAATTCCTGTCAGTATGCTGTCAGCAAAGATTAGGAACAATGAGCCACCTATAACCTGACTGAGTTGTTTGAGGACTCGGCGGTGTAAGCCATCTGGTTCTGGTGATTTATTTGTGTTAAGCTTATCTAGTCTTTCCTTGACTCTGGCCTCTGTTAGCTACGAGGGTACATCTTGTGATGTGTTACTAACAATACTGTTGTGGTCAATATACCCCTAGTTTTCATATGTAAAAACTGAGGAGAAGAAAGCATTTAGTTTCCTTCTCGGTGTCATCTGTAACCATCCTCCCTTCATCGTCTTTTATGTGGGCAATGTGCTCTGATTTCGCTTTTTTACTGTTCTAACGAATTCCTTGGGATGTGTCTCTCATAGTCTTTTTTAGCCACCCTGATTTCATTCTTACACTTTTTTTGCATTCCTTGTAGTGTTGGAATGCTGACAATGCCCCTTTCCGCTTTATATTTTTTAACCACTTGCCGAATGGCGACAGCGCGGTCGACTTATTCTGAGAGGGCATACAATGACGCCCTCCCAGATATGTGCTTCCCACGTGCCCCCTGGGGCACGCACCCAGGAAAGTCCGTGACCATTGGGTTCTCTGTGACCATTGGCGTAAAGGGCCAATGACAGCTGCCCTTTACCACGTGATTGCTCCATCCAGTGGCTCATTCATGGCTCATTTATGCTCATTCATGCCCCATCCATGGCTCATAAATGCCCACCCATGGCTCATCCATGCTCATCCATGGCTCATTCGTGCCCATCCATGGCTCATTCATGCTCATCGCCCATTCATGCTCATCCATGGCTCATTCATGCTCATCCATGCCTCATTCATGCCCATCCATGGCTCGTCCATGCCCATCTATGGCTCATTCATGCTGATTCATGGCTCATTTATGCTCATTCATGCCCCATCCATGGCTCATAAATTCCCATCCATGGCTCATCCATGCCCATCCATGCCCATCCATGGTCCATTCATTCTCATCCATGCCTCATTCATGCCCATCCATGGCTCATTTATGCTCACCCATGCCCATCCATGGCCCATTGATGCTCATTCATGCTCATCCATGGCTCATTCATGCTCACCCATGGCTCATTCATGCTCCATTCATGCTCATCCATGACTCATTCATTCTCATTCATGCCTCATTTATGCCACATCCATGCCACATCAGTGCTCATCCGTGCCACATCAGTGCTCATCCATGCCACATTAGTACTCATCCATGCCACATCTATGCCACATCAGTGTTCATCCGTGCCACATCCATGCTCATCCATGTCACATCAGTTCTCATCCGTGCCACATCCATTCCACATCAGTGCTCATCTGTGCCACATCAGTACTCATCCGTGCCACATCCATGCCACATCAGTGCTCATCCGTGCCACATCCATTCCACTACAGTGCCCATCAGTGCCTCATAAAAGTGTAATTGGTAGTTAAATTAGATTTGAAATTTATGCCCCTGGAACACCTGATGGCGCTCCCTGCATGTTGGGCCTCTGTATGTTGCCAGGCTGTGTAAAAGTTTCACATGTGGTATCGCCATACTCAAAAGGAGTAGCAGAATATTTTTTGGGGTGTAATTTGGGGTATGTACATGCTATGTGTTAGAAATATCTTATACATGGACAACTTTGTTAACAAAAAAAGTGTTTTAATTTTCTTTCCATATTTTCCAAAAACATGTGGAAAAAAATCATATGTCCAAAAGGCTCATTATGCCTCATAGTAGATCTGCAGATTCTGGCCAAAATGAGAATCACTATTTTTTTGCTTAGAATAAAAAGATCACGATTCTCGCAATGTAAAATCTTTCACATTATACAAAAAATGGGCTAACTTTACTGGTTAGTTTTTTTTTATTCATTAAAGTCATTTAAAAAAAAAAATTCATTTAAAAGACCGTTGTGTCAATACAGTGTGACTATATATTGCAAAAAACACCATTTGATTCTCTAGGGTCTCTGCTAAAAAAATATATATAATATATATATAATGTTTGGGGATTCAAAGTAATTTTCTAGGAAAAAAAAATGATTATAACTTGAAACCAACAAATGTCAGAAAAAGGTTTAGTGTTTAAAGGGGGGGGGGGGGGGGGGACACCCTAAAAAACAAAAAAGCATTAATATTCTGGAAAAAAAATAAAAAATCCGAAATCCCTGTTGCTAGGCAGTCTTCCTAATCTGCCTCCTTCCTACGCCGCGGTGATCTTCGTTCTTCTGTCCTCCGCCGCGCTGTCTTCTGGGTAATGGGGCGCACTGTGTTATGGGAACTGTGTGTTCACAAAGCGCCGCGCATGTGCAGTAGGAAACGGGCAGTAAAGCCGTAGTCTTCACTGCCTGTTTCCCTTACTGAGGATGGCGGCGCTGGGACCGGAGCGCCGAGGGACATCTCGGCCTCCACGGCCAACATCGCGGGCGCCCTGGGAGGGTAAGTGTACTTATTAAAAGTCAGCAGCTACTTTTTTCTTAGCTGCTGACTTTTAAAAAAAATTTTTTTTAGCTGAAACACCGCTTTAAGGGGTTAAACCTTTTCCACTTACACACAAAGTCTATTTCATTGGCAAATTGTTACAATGTTTATACTTAAGTTCAACTGATAAATAATGTTTTGATTCTTGGCAGGCAGCCCAGTTTTTTCTTCCTTTCTTTTGGTGGCTTCAGAAGAGCAGGGAGAATTCTTTGCATAGAAAGAATTGTGAAACCCTTTTGTCAAGATCACGATAACGATTCTTGATGATTAATTGTGCAGCTCTACCTCACAGAATATGCGTTGGGGTGTTTACTTTCCGAAATTTGTCTTTTTTGGACATTTTTATCGTCCTGGTGCTCCAGGGTCTTCAAAAGTGTGATAGGTAGTCAAGAAATTAAATGTGTAATTTATACACGTAGAATGCCTGATGGTGCTTCCTGCATGTTGCGCCTCTGTATGTGGCCAGGCTGTGTAAAAGTCTCACACATGTTGAATCGCCATACTAGTAGTAGAATGTGCTTTGGGGTGTAGTTGCAAGAATGCATATGCTGTGTGTAAGAAATAACCTGTTAATATGACAATTTTGTAAAAAAATAAAAAAAAATCTTCATAATGCAAAGAATTGTGGGAAAAAATTACAACTTCAAAAAACTCATCATGCCTCCTACTAAACACCTTGGAATGTCTACTTTCCAAAAAGGGTCATTTGGGGGGTATTTGTACTTTCCTGGCTTGTTAGACCACTTTCACGCTGGGGCCGCGGCCGCTTAAACGAGCGTCGCTTTACCACTATCTAAAGGGGGCTTTTAGGCCACTTTCCGGGCACTAGTGGGGCACTTTTAACCCCAAAGCGCTTTTAAGGCGCTTTGAAAGTGCTGTCCATTCATTCCAATGGGCAGGGGCATTTTGAGAGCGCTGTATACAGCGCTCCCCATCCCGCCCCAGTGTGGAAAGGTACACTGGAATGAATGAGAGGTGGTTTTCAGGTGCTTATAGGAGGGTATTTCTAGTGCTAAAGCCCCAGTGTGAAAGGGATCTAAGCCCAGATTCACACTGAGCTGCGGGAATGAAGCCTTCACTCCCGCATGTCAGTCCCGATTTCATCTGTGATTTCACAGACATCTGTGCGGGTTTCTGCACAGATGTCAATGAAAATTGCACCCGAAATCGCAAAAAGTAGTACAGAAAATACTTTTTGAAATCGGTGCAGCGTCGCACTGATTAGCACAATGCCAATTGCCGCCGATTTGACATGCGATTTGACATTTGAAATGTCTTCATCAAATTAGGCCAATATGTATTTTTCTACATACTTTTGGTAAAAAAATTGCAATAAGCGTATATTGATTGGTTTGCACAAAAGTTATAGCGTCTACAAAATAGGGGTAAGATTTATGGCATTTTTATTATTATTATTATTATTATTATTTTTTTTTTTTACTAGTAATGGTGGCGATCAGCGATTTTTTTTAGCGGGACTGCAACATTGTAGCAGACAGATCGGACACTTTTGACACTTTTTTGGGACCATTGACATTTATACAGCGATCAGAGCTAAAAATAGCCACTGATTACTGTATAAATGTCACTGGCAGGGAAGGGGTTAACACTAGGGGGCGATCAAGGGATTAATTGGGTTCACTTATAAGTGTTTATAACTGTGGGGGGATGGGACTGATTGGAGGAGGAGACATATCTCTGTTCCTAATTACTAGGAACAGCAGATCTGTCTCTCCTCCCCTGTCAGAATGGGGATTTGTGTGTTTATATACACAGATCCCTGGTCTGGCTTTCGTGCCCTCGTTCGCTGGTGACCGGCGGACATCTTAATTTTAAAGTGAGGTCCCTTGCGCTACTAAATAAGTGATGAACAATCCAAGCTTTAAATAATGAAATCGCTGCTAAATCTAAAGTGTCCACTAAACACAAAAACAGTAAATAATAATAGTAATGATCTGCGCAGATTTCAGAGTGAACTCTAACACGTGAATAGAGGCTTCCTGCACACAGTCTCTCTGTGGAGCAGACGTGCTGTCAGCAGCTCCAGCAGATGCGCCGGCCTTTCAGGCCCAGGCCGCCTAGGATCGCCAGCAGCCGAACAGGGATTGAGGTTAACCTTCCCACCCCCCTCCCCTGGTACGGGGACTAGGTACTCGACCCCCCCGGCCCCCACTCGATCGCACATCATCTCATTGGGCCACCGCCGCCATCCGTCACCGCCGCCCCCATCACAGCCGCCGGGTAGGTGCGGCTGGCGCCTGATCACCGCTCGTCGGCCAGCCACTTTCCCCTCACCAGGTCAGTGCAGGCCGGGTACCCATGCCAACCGGACTCCCCCTCCCCTCCCCCCATCCGCGATCACCACCACAACTGCTGGGAAGCCAAGATCAGGCCAGACCGTGGCTCGGGCCTAGCCCGGCGGCCATCTTGGTACACCCAGGGCACCCAGATACCACACAGGACAGCCCCAGGACCCCCCAGCAGACACAAACGGGACCTGCCCTCATCCCTGGTCAAGCACCTGGTGGGCCACAGCCGCAGTCCCCTCTGTTCTAGCTTGCTAGACGAGGGAAGAAGCGACTACGGCTGAGACCCAGCCCACGCCAGTCACCTCCCAGTTATCCCTACCTCCTTCTGCATGCCGGCGTGCCCCCCGTCGCAGAACACCACTGCCCCAGCAAGCGGACCTCACCGCAGAAGCACCAGGCCACACAGCAACCCCCTCCAGACTATCTCCAATCAGGTAAGCCCTTGGGACCCCCCTTTTCACCCCCCCCACTAGCAGTTGATGCAGGGCCCTCAGGTCCGACCGCCTCCGGGGGTCAGGAAGGAATTTTTCTCCCCTACTGAGCAATTGGCTAGCACAACTAGGGTTTTTTTCGCCTTCCTCTGGATCAACGAGAGGGCGGTAGGTTCAAAAGGCCCCCATCACCCCTACCGGAACTATTCGCACCAGCTCGGCAACACACCGCAGCGGTCATCAGCGGTACTCTTCTGGTCCAGGATCTTCGCTACAAGCAGTAGCAGCTGGAACAGCCAGGAACCGGCTACTCGACCAACCAATTCCTTACACATAGGGCACTACATGATCTACTTGCGCGCCTACTCATAGCCTCTACGCGGCGGCAAGTCGGATACCTAGACTGACAACAGGACAAACCCGGATCCGGATCTGGATCATCAGCTCAGTCATCCTAGGACCATCAACTTCGTCCTCTCGTCATGTGCTACTTTAAATACTCAGCAGAAGTTCTCCACAGACTAAGGAATACCACCGCAACATTGCCAGCCCCCATTCAAAAAATCCTACGGAAAGAACAACTACTTAAGACCGACCTACGATCAACCTGCAAAAACAGGAAGATACCAACCCAACCACAACAATTAGCATGCGCCATGATCAACACCAGATCTGCAGCCAAACACAGACTAGAAGTACACGACTTCATCACCCTAAACAACATAGATTGCCTCTTCATCACAGAAAGCTGGCTAACGCCCGACTGCAACACCATCCTCACCGAATTGGTGCCGGAGAACTACAGGATCCTAACTGAGCATTGGATAGGAAAAAAAGGAGGAGGCCTAGCAGTGATTTTTAAATCGCACCTGGCGATCACCAAACCAATCTTACAGAACCCAGACACTGACGCTACATCTTCAATCAACACCCCATGACACCACTCACATTCTACTTTGCTATAGACCACCAGGACCAAAGACCAATCTGCTTACACCCCTCATGGAATTCATCTCAACACACACCCTGAAATCCAAAAACTTCCTGGTACTTGGAGACTTTAACCTCTGGGCAAACTCTTCCCAAGACCCTATCGCGACCGCCTGCATCAACCAACTGGAAGAACTGGGTCTCCAGCAACTGATAAAGACTCCCACACACGGGTCAGGACACACCCTGGACCTCATCTTCAAACAAAATTTGGACATCAACATACTTGACAACATACCACTACCATGGACGGACCACCACGCCATCAAATTTAAAATCTCTACCAACACCAACTGAAATCTGCAACAACAACTCATTGGACCAGATCGCAGAAGAAACTGCACTCCGAAACCTTCAAAACCACTTTATCAAACAAAATAGCAACTCTGAATTTAACCCACTCGATGGAGCAAACGCTCAGCTCCCTAAACAATGTACTTCTACAATCAGCAGACTCAGTGGCTCCAAAACGCAGAACTATCAGAAAGCAATCTTCAAAGCAAAAAAGATTATTTTTCAAATACCATCTCAGCGACCTTAAACCGCCCTCTGGAACTTTTTAAAATAGTCGCTCAGTCGATGGACCCGGTATGCTTAGAGCCCCCCGCTAACGAAACCCAAGATTTCTGCAATGAATTATCAGATTTTTTCATCAACAAAATCGACAACATCCGGAAAATAATTCATCAAAAAAAAACATCCGATGGCAATCAACTAGAGCAAAAAGCCGATATTAACACAAGCATCCCACAACCCCCAAAGTTTTCTCTGATTCCAATTACCACGGATATCACTAAAAACATCATCAAAAACCTCAGAGACAGCACATCCCCCATTGACATCATCCCCACAAAACTCCTGAAAGAATGCTCTGACATCTTGGCTCCCACTCTAACGCACCTCATAAATCAATCGTTCAAAGAAGGGATTGTTCCAGGCGCCCTCAAACAAGGCATCATCAAACCCCTGCTAAAGAAACCCAACCTCGACCCCCGGGACCCTAACCACCGCAGACCGATAACAAGCTTGAACAACATCTCCAAGATCATGGAGAAGGCGGTAGTACAACAGATACAATGCCACCTGGACACACACAAACTCCTGGACCCTCTACAATCAGGCTTCCGCCCAGGCCATGGGACAGAAACCGCACTTCTGAAGATATGGGACGACGCCCTCGAAGCAGCAGATGAGGGAGAATCATGTCTCCTGGTACTGCTGGACCTCAGCGCTGCGTTTGATACCGTGGACCACAATACTCTACTCATCCGCCTCACAGAAGTAGCAGGAGTCACAGACTCAGATCTACAATGGTTTGCATCCTTCCTAGGAAATCGGTCTCAGACAGTGAAACTAGGAGCTTTCACCTCTGAAACCCAGGCAATCTCTTGTGGAGTCCCTCAAGGATCACCCTTGTCGCCAGTGCTCTTCAATATATACATCCGCCCACTCCTCAAAATAATCAGAAAATCGGACCTCTGCTTCCATTCATACGCTGACGACACGCAATTATATTTTCGTATCACCGGACAAAAAAACCATCATCAGCAATTAGAAAAATGCCTCACTATGATAGACGACTGGATGACCACTAGCTCCCTCAAACTGAATGAATCAAAAACAGAACTTCTTATTCTACATGCAAATCAAAACCCCCGAACCAAGATCCCTTGGACACCACCCACCATCTTTGGACAGACCATCGCCCCAAGGACCAAGGCCAAGAGTCTCAGAGTAATTTTTGAATCAGAAATGTCAATGGATGCCCAAATAGGAGCAGTAGTCAGTGGCTCACACCATCTGCTCCGCCTGCTACGCAGACTCATCCCCTTCATTCCAAAGGAGGACAAAGCAGTGGTAGTTGGAACAGTCATTAATTCTCGACTGGACTACGCAAACTCCCTTTACATAGGATTACCCCAATATCAACTTGCGTGCTTACAACTTATCCAAAATACGGCGGCAAGACTGATAACAGGAAAAAAACCCTGTGAATCTATCTCCCCTTCCCTGAGGAGCCTACATTGGCTAACCGTAAAGAATCGGGTCTTTTTCAAGACCCTCTGCCTCACCCACAAATGCACTTATGGAAACGCTCCGCAATACCTTCGCGAGAAAATAAAACACTACATACCCAATCGCAGTCTTCGATCGGCTAATCAAAATCTCCTCCTCATTCCTAAATCCCGCTACAAATCAAAGGGGGAACGGAGATTCGCTGTCCAAGGACCACGGCTATGGAACGCGCTACCAACCGACATCCGCATGGAAGAAAACCATCAGGCCTTCAGGAAGAAACTCAAGACCTACCTCTTCTAGAAGCTTGACAACAAAGCACGAGTACAGCGCCTTGAGGCGATTCAGTTCGCATTGTAGCGCTATATAAGTTATTCATTCATTCATTCAATAATAAGTGAAATATTCCAAATTAATGTGTACAAAGCAACACAATAAACTTAATCCAAGATGAGTGAATGAATAAAATAAATTTTTATATATATATATAGTGAGTCCAAATCGGGACATCAATTCATAACAACAATCATAAGTGTCCATGAAAGTGACAAATCTTCTAGATAAACACCAGTGCTCTAAGATGTAGATCTTCGTGACTTGACAGCCACATAATGCTCACAGAGCTGTTACCTCCATAAGGAGAAAAATAAGCTTCAATACGATATCATGTGGTGGAACTAGGTGTGTGGCGTCCGTATTTCCAACCGATGTCCATATGGGGAATCCTGGATGTGGGTCACGGTCTATTGGGTGCTGCCTTCTCTCTGTTAACCTCCAAGCCCCGTAGTTCCGTGGTTAACATTCAGCATTCACCATTAAAGAAAGTAAAAGAAAACAGGCCTCCCATAATGTAATATGTACAAATAATAGAAATGTATTAAAATGCCAAATGGCCTCTTATATTTGAAAAGTTAAAAACAGGCTTATCTGTGTACAGCACATGTCAAACACGCTCCTTACGTCACTTACGTTTTTTCCGAACATCCGGCCACGCCCTACGCGTTGCGTCACAACACGTGACTTCAACAGGTTTTTTCCCCTGATGATCGGGTCCTCCGTCGTGCAGCGTACCTGCTATGGCTCTTAAAGGAGCTCATGTACCCCTTCTGCGATTCGTGGGAAGGAGCCAACCTGCCGCTGTAAATGTGCGTGAGCTGGTCGGCAAGTGGTTAATTTGTTCCTAAAACATCCTAATTTTTCCTCTGTGTTCAATGTTTCTAGGATTAGGTCCCAATTGATGTCTTGTAGTAGTAAGCACAGTTTAAAAAAGTTGGCTCTTTTGAAATTTAGAGTTCTTGTGCATTACCTAATGCCTCCTTATCCTATGATTTACGCTAAATGTGATCATCCTGTGATCGCTAGATCCCAAGTTGTCCTGTACTGCCACATCTGAGATCAAACTTGGATCGTTTGTAATTAATAAATCTAGCAATGCATTCTTTCTAGTCCAGAAATCCACCAATTGAGACATGAAGTTGTCCTGTAAGACATTCATGAAATGACGGGCCTTTAATGAGTGAGCTGTCCCGTTTGCCCAGTCGATATTGGGCTAATTGAAATCCCCCATTATGATTATACATGTCTTCCTAATAATTGAGTCCCCTACTACCAGTACCTGTCTAACCTTTCTTGCATGTCTGCCCCCCTCCTTACTGCTGCAGTCACTCCCTTGGCAGCTAGGGGAGGATGCCTGCTCCAGCACTGCCACCCCTGAGATATATCCCCAACATAATTCAACGTGGCATATTTGCTGGGGTGTACCAACTCAGGACTGGCCTCCCTAGCGCTCTTCCCTCTACTCCTCCTTCTAGCTGTCACCCAGCTACCTACCTCTGGCTCCTGTGCCTCCATGTCTCCAACCTCCTCTACACTGGCCCTGCCAGCACCTGCTGGGTAATGTCCAAGCTCCCTTCCAGGTTGTTGATGCTGCGCAGTGTTGCCATCTTGTCTTCTAGATTCAGGATCTGGGCTTCCAGAGAAACAACTAGCTGACATCTTGCACAGCAGTATTCACCCTCGATTGGCTCATCAAGGAACGCATACACGGAGCATGATGTGTACTGAGTGGCATCACCAATCCTGTGGGACATTTTTACCCTCTATTCTAATAGGGATAATAAGGAAAGACTTGCTATTTTTAATCCACTCTATTCCAAGTCCCCCGGCGCTACAACTACTCCAATTACCTCACAGCCCCTCTCAGCACCCCGCGCCACTCTCAGCACCCTGCATCACTTCTTAGAACTCCACACCACTCTCAGTACTCCGCGTCACTCCCAGCACTCTGCACCACTCTCAGCACCCCGCATTACTCTCAGCACCTCATGTCAGTCAGCACCCTGCATCACTCTCAGCACCTGGTGTCATTCTCAGCACCCCACGTCACCATCAGCACTCTGCGTCACTTCCCAGCACTCTGCGTCACTTCACAGCACCCCTGCGTCACTCTCAGCACCCCTGCGTCACTCTCAGCACCCCTTGTCACTGCTCCCAGTAGCCCCAGGTACTAAAGGTGCTATTGTCAGTTCTCCTAGTTATTCCAGGAACTCTCAGTACTCCCAGGCACCAAAGGTACTCCCAGTTACTCCTAGGCAATTATTGAAACATCTTGATTTTAAGTAATTTTCATTTTGGTACCATTTAACCCAACTCTAGTAGATTATTCAATAATTTCGTTTTGGATGGCGTAGGTAAGGGTCAGACCTTCTATCAAGTTTTTTATTTAATCAATTATTATTATTATTTTTTTTTTTTTTCAATATAATGTTTATTTGGTTTTGAAAAATAGAATATACAGCACATACGATTGTGTACAAAAGCAAGTACAATGACTAGCAGAAGGTAAAAACATGTGAGTTAAGGCAAGTCATGCCACTAGGCAAAAGGACGGTCCTGGGAGGACCCTTAAGCACTTACAACAAGTGTGATCCTATTCTATAAAGGTCACAATATATACAGTTACTCTTGTTTGTTAGCATTAAGCCAGAATGTAGGGCCAGATATCTTTCATACTGAAGTATCGTGTTCAGTTGAAGTTTGACATCAGGTAAATTTGAAGTCATAGAATGTCTCCATTTCCGCATTATCACCAGTCTGGCAGCAAACCGTGTATGCATAACCAGGTTCCTAGAACTAAAGGGGAACCTGTATATGTCTATGCTAAGTATAGCCAATGCTGGGGAGGGTGCTATCAGGCAACCCGTAACTTTAGAGATAAGAGTGAAAACTTGTTTCCAGAAGCTGCAAATATGTGGACATTCCCAAACTATGTGAGTGGAGCAGCCATGCCAGTATTGGTTACCATCTATATTGGTAAACTTGGACATTTGTACTAAAGTACCATCTGTGATGGAGTTTTTGGGACAATTCCCAGTAAGTTACACATTAGGAGGCGCTTTGTTTATATAGGATAGCCTGTTGCCATTAAGCATTAACAGCAGACATGTTTAAATCACGTTCCCAACACTAAAGGGCTGGGGATTTTACAAATTTGTCTTTGGCTTGTAATAGATTGTAGAAGCGTGTGATACCTTTCGCTTTTGGAGAGTCCGAGGACCAGAAAGACCAGGCTTTTTTTTAGGAAGGGCTACTACTGGAGTCGGGTGTTTACTGAGGTAGGAAGCAATTTGCCTATAAGGAAACATGCTTTGGGGGGAAGGTGGAATTTGGCTTGTAATTCAGTGAAGAGTGGGAGTTTATTTTACTGTAGGATCGATTCCAGCGGTTTGTGCCTGAGTGGTGACCAATGTTTGAGGGATATATTGGGTATCAGGAAATTAAAGATTTCTAGAGGGATGGGTATATTTATTTCAGGTGATTTGTTAGTGCTGGAGGTGAGGAATGTCATCCATGCTTTTACTGCAGCTGCAATGGTTGGGGGATCAGATTTGATTTGTGGGCTGGGCATAGATTGCACTTGCAGGAGGGTGCCCAAATCTCCTTTGGCTATAAACACTTGTCCAATACTCCTCCATTGCTTTCTGCAGGCTGACACGAACCTGTTTCTAAGTTGATCAAGGATTACTGCTGCGTGGTAATCCTTAATATTTGGGATTCCCATACTGGCTGACGGTGTGGTATATAAGGCCGTAAATGCCGACAAAAAACATGAAAACCGAACTTATTGAGGGTCTGTAGAAAGTATCCCCAATGTACCCAGTCAACGCTTTTTCCACTTCGAGTCTTAGGAACAGGGTTGGGGTTTTCATGAATTCAGCGTGGTGCAGTAGATTTATGCCCAACTTGGTGGGGATGAATAAGGTGAGGCATGATGGGTGCAAGTCTCTGTGCTATTAGTTTTGCATATAACTTAATATCGGTTCAGCAAAGAGATTGGGTGAAAATTTTGGGGGTACACCAGCTCCTTCCCAGGCTTAGGAAGCATTATAACATTAGCAGACAACATATCCAGAGGAAACAGCAGCATTGAAAGTCTGGCACTAGTGTGGGGTTAAAGTTTTGGAGATTAGTTTGTAATATTTGGCCGAGAAGCCGCCTGGGCCATTCTGGAGTGAGGAAATGGCCTTTTCTATCTCCTCAATAGTAAACAGGGCCTTACGGTTGTCGATGTGGGTTTTGGATAGGCTAACGAATCCAGGAAACTTGCGATTACAGATTCGGTGGGGTGGGGAATCGATGGGTTGTCTTTAAGATTGTATAGGTTGTTGTAGTATGTTTTAAAGGCATTAGCAATGTCCTTTGGATGGAACATTTTGCCACTGTGGGTCGGGTGAGGAATAAAGGAAATTTTCTGTTTAGTTTTACATTGTTTGATTTGTGCCGCAAGCAGCTTGCCTGCTTTATTGCCAGACGCATAAAAGTTAGCTTGGAGTTTGTGTAACATTTTTGCATGGTTCACGGTGAGGAGGGTTCTCAGCTCGTTACGGGCTTAAAGGATTTTTGTACTAATATCAGGTGTAGGATTTGCCTTGTTTGCTTCCTCTAAATTGTGTATAGTGTCCAGTATTTTGGATAGCTCCTGTGTCCTTTGGCGTTTTTTTTGCGAGCAGAATTTTTTCAAGATACCACAATTATAAGCTTTGTGGGAGGACCAAAGGGTGAAGGGTCAGTAACTAAAGGGGCAATTATATAAAAAAAAAGTCCCTGAGATGACTGCAGATTTTGGAGGTAATACAAGGGGATGACATCCCCTGAGGGTTATTCCGCCAAGTGGTCATAGGTGGTTTGTCTGATTTTTCTCATAAGAGTAGTGTGATAGGGGCAGGGTCTGACCACGAGATGTCATGGATCTCTGATAAGAGGGCCTCCTGTAAAAGTTGTTTGTCTCCTAGAAACAGATCGATCCTAGAATACATCCAATGAGGTTTAGAGAAGAAAGTGAAGTCTTGTTCTAAAGAGTGTTGGCATCGCCAGATATCAAACAAGTCATTTGTGTGCAGAAAGTATGCTAGTGCATTCGAGCGTGTTTTTTTTTGTTTGTTTATTGTCGATATTTACATCAGGTAAGACATTGAAGTCTCCGCAGATAAGTATCCGGCCTTGTACTTGTCCCCACAGTTTGCAAATTAATGGAACTTGTTTGTTTGGAGCGTACACATTTACTATGGTGTAAATCGCATTATTGATTTAGCAGATTAGGATTATGTAGCATCCGAGTTCGTCAGGGGTGTGGTCTAAAGCGAAATTCCATGGTGTCTTTGATCACAATAAGTACTTTGTCTTGGTGGGGGCGTTTGCGAAGAAGGACGTTTTTTTGTGAGAAGGACGGAGCTTTGTCTTTTCAAAAAATGCGTTTCCTGGATGCAAAGGATATCACTTTGGAGTTTGCGGGCTTTGGACCACAGGGAGTATCTCTTCCCTGGGTGCGGCACTTTGAAGGGCATGACGAGTCAGTGTCTGTGTGGTTGTGGTTTCGGCCACTGGTAAATTGGGTGGATTTCCCTCGCTAGGGTTGTATAGTTATGGCTAAGACGGTCAGACCATGTATCTCTCGTGGAGAGATGGAGTTGCAGTAGGGCCCTGGCCTATGCCTTGATGAGAAGTTGGGGTAAAAGTTAGGAAGTGGCACTGCAATGTATAAATAGTTCAGTTAAATTCAACACAAGGTATAGCAGTTGCTTTATTAAAAGTAGTTTAAACCGTGCTGTAGTGAAGAAAAGCGGTTAAACTAAAGAAATAAACAAAGAAAAAAAAAACACATTAATAAACAGTAAAACTGCGTGTGAGCGGGTTGTCCCGCGACTGCAACTGGGGGTGAGTAACAGATGGCGGGGCTTAAGCAGCTGTACCAGGGCCATTAGTAGTAGCTTGTTTAGACACATATGGGTCAGGTGGTCTGATCATATCGTCTAGCAGGTCATCTTCCCAGTCTGCACCCTGTTGAGTGTGATGGTGGCGACGATGCTGGCTGGTTTCTCCCGCATCAAGTATTTTCCATTGGCGCAACAAGAATATGCCTTCTTCCACTGAATGTATGGTGAAGGATTTGTTATCATTGGTCGAAAGATTTTTACGCTTTAACACTGTGTAAAGGACAAGTGTTTGTACGGATGGGGATAAGGAGAGGTGTTTCTAGTGGCACGCATGAGCCTCTCCTTTACATTAAAAAAATGAATCCTGACGATGGTGTCTCTGGGTGCAGTGTCTGGCAGGTGGGGAGGTTTAGGCAGCCTGTATATCTGATCTATAACCAACTCTGCTGGTGGCATGTCTGGGAGGAACGCTGCCGTTAGTTGCAAAAAATAATCTTTTAAAGCTGGCGAATGAACGGTCCTCGAATTGCCAGTTTAGCTTTCATCCATTCAATTTCTTCCTCCTTCTGACTTTGGGCATCTACTAAATGGACGTGGTGACCTCGCTCATTTTAGACTCTATATTTGTGGCTCTGTGTCCCAGGTCATTAACTTCTGATTTGAGATTGGGCACAATGGGTACCATATCAGTATGGATGGATTTTTGTAGGGACAAAAGCATGTCCTTTAGAAGCAATTGTGTTCTGTGTATCAGCACTGCTGCCGGGTATACATTGAGTCTGGCTCACGTCTGTGTCCTGCTCATCCATGGCTGCCAGCTTTGGCTTGGATTTTGCTGGGCTAGTGGGAGGAGAGGAGGCTGAGGAGTTGGTGGCTAACAGGTCCGAGGCCTGCGGATTCCTCTCTCCCGGCTGTGTATATCCTTTGTGTCTGACCGGCTCGCTGTGCTGCAAGGACATGTGGCCACCGGAACCATCTTGAAGAGAGGGTCTGGCCAGGGGCAGAAATAATTCAGTTAGTTTCCGCAGAGTGGAACGTTCCTTCCTCCGTTTGGACATTCTGGCTGTTGTCCTGGGGCTGAGAGGGAGATAATCACCGCTGTGCTGAGATCGCTTCATGTGCTGGCGGCCCTGGAAAGTTGCAAACACCCGAAGCTCTGGTCAAAAGACATCAGTCAAGAAAACTAAAGTGGATGTAAACCCTCACATGCCTCAGATCATACACAGAGATGAAACAAATCTACCTACATAAGTTTTACATGTATAACTGTTGTCTTCAGCTATATATATATATATATATATATATATATATATATATATATATATATATATATATATATATATATATATATGTATATATGTATGTATATATAAATATTTGTTTTTGTTTTGTTTTTTTTCCCAATGTTTTATTAAAGATTTCATGAAAAATAAAATATACAAACATTCAAATAGGATCTAATATATTCCATTGCTTATACATATGATGGTAAGAACATAGGTACCATGTTGAACTTATACATTGTAAACGTAAAAAAGAACAAATTGAGCCGGATCACAAAAACAGTGGAATAATGGGTACGTGGAGCTCTGTGACAGTCTGCGTCTTCAGCTTTATATATTCTTTAGAAAGTGCACATTGTGTTAAAGATTTTCTTTTCTTGTTCAGCACTGGGAGTGGATTATTGGTATACAGCCAAGACAGCTGATTGGAGGAAAGACACACACCCCCACTCCACATAGGCAGAGATTTGCAGAGCTGTGTTGTGACAAGGCAAGCTCTCTCCTAATTTATTTATAGCAACCTCCCTCCACACAAATTTCAGGCTAGTTTTATCTTGGTTGACAGAGTCAGAAGTTATCATGTCCCTGGGTGCAGGTCCCCGGACAAAGACACTGTGGGGTTGATTTACTAAAGGCAAAAAGACTGTGCACTTTGTAAAGTTACTCCAGAGCTTCGTAAATGAGGTAAAGATTCACTTTGCAAAGAATACCCAATCACGTGCAGGGAAATAAAAAAAACAGCATTTTTGCTTGTATGTGATTGGGTGATGGAAGTCAGCAGAGCTCCTACTAATTTACTAAGATCAAGAGCAACTGCACAGTCCTTTTGCCTTTAGTAAATCAACCCCTGTGAGTTTGGGGACCTGCACCCACATGGATGTCATATTGGGACACAGAGAACTGACCAACCCATTCACTTACATTGTGAGAAAAAGAGGTAAAGCAGAACCTGTGTGTAGCACTACAAAGGAGTAAGGAGAGCTTGTGCATGTACTGAACCACCATAGATGCCTCTGTGCGCATATATCATTATATATCTTAGCCAATCTCTCTTTCATTTATCTAAAAAAAAAAATGAGAATACTTTTCATGGCATGATTTTCATGTAACATTTACTTGAACTTTGAGCGTTCAGCTTGTCACAGGTGTCCTGCACTTGTAGGCATGTAGTTTGCCTAAAAGCAAGAAATTGGTTTTGGGTGAGTCATTATTTAATTCAGAAAAAACAGCTCACTAAAATTTCTGACACTTGTATTAAATTTTTTCTGTTTACAAGTTTGCAATTGTAAGATTTCAGTAGTAGACTCTTAAAAAGATTTCACAGCTGTTATTGTCTGTTTTGTTATTGTCAGGTAAGTACTGGAGGAAGAGCATCGTTTGAACGCAAAAAGGATGGCAGAAGAAGTAGCCAGAGTTGCAAGGAGGGTGAACGATCTCATAGAGAGTGGAGGACATCATCTTGGTAAGTTTTTTTTTTGCCTTACTTTACCTATTCATGGAAGTAACTAATTTCACATTATTTAGATTTGCTTACATTATTCCCCCTGGCAATCAATCAGAAAATAATTAGATCATGATCTAACGTCTAGATGAAATTATACATTGTTTGTTTGCAAAGGAAATGTATGCAGAACAATTCCTAACTTTACTTTTCCCATTGCAGTGCTGATTTGAGGCAGAATCGTGACTGCATTTTGCAGTTATGGTTTCCTGCACATAAAAAAAAGTTATTCTCAGATTATCCATTTTACCACACTAAGCCTGGGTTCTCACTGCTGCAGTGTGAGACACCGCATGTAATTCGCACAGGAATTGCAGCACATTTCTATGCGAATTACATGCGGTGTCTCTGTGGTGCGATACAAGCCATGGATTTGTATGGCTCAAATCGCACCGTATTTGCACCAAACTGGTGCAGGACCTTTTTTTGTCTGCACCAGAATCGTATCGCATTGGTGGGGTCCTTTCCCAGTTGATGCCTATTACGGGGAAATGCGTCGGGTGGAGCCAATTCTGTGACGCCATTCCGCACGAGCAGTCTGGTGCTGACCGCTGCTGTGCTTGGTAATGTTTTTGCTTCACTGGTTTTACATTTCGTAAATGTAAGTGCATCTAATGCTTTTAATAAATGCCTGGTTTTAAAAAAGTATAACACTACAAAGTCTTCCTTTCTCTGCACATGTGGGGAGTGATTACCAGTCGACTATTTCATGTGCCTGATACATTTGGATCACCATATTGATAAGGAGTGGAACAAAATCAGCTGCTGAATTCTTAGGATGCATCTTAAGTGCATCTTAAGTGAGTGAGATCTCTATACCCTGAGATCATTTATGTTTGGTAGGAGGCGTGTACAATACAGTGCCTTGAAGTATTCATACCCTTTGAAATTTTCCAAATTTTGTCATATTAAAACCAAAAAAGTAAATGTATTTTATTTGGATTTTATGTGATGGAGTCAATACTTTGTAGAACCACCTTTTTACTGCAATTACAGCTGCAAGTCTTTTTGAGGATGTCTCTACCAGCTTTGCACATCTAGAGTGACATTTTTGCCCATTCTTCTTGGCAGAACATCTCAAGCTCTGTCAGATTGGATGGAGAGCGTCTGTGAACTGCAATTTTCAAGTCGTTGCCACTTTAAATTTAAATAGTTCTTTTGGACTGAGCTGGTCCAAAGGAACTCTTTTCTTCACGAATGTCTCTTGTGCTGATTTTTTATTTTATTTTATTTTAACTGTGCTCTAATGCCGCATACACACGAGCGGATTTTGCCCGTCGGAATTGGTACAGACGATCGGAATTTCCGATTGAAACTTTTTCCGACCGAAAAATTGAGAACCTGCTCTCAATCTTTTGCTGGTCTCCGCCAGCAAAAGTCAGATGAAGCATACATATCGCATTTTCCGACCACAAACTCTCATCTGACTTTTGCTGGTGGAATTTCCGATCGTGTGTACGCGGCATAGCAGTGTTCTCAGGAGTTATCCTCTGAATTAGATTAGAAAAAAATATTTCTGTTCTTATTGCTGCTTTGAAGCACATAGATCGTTACAAATTCAAATTGCAAAAATGCATTTAAAGCTAATCTCCATGTTTCATTTCACTCTAAATAGTTTTTTAGGACCAAGCTGGTCAAAACAAGCTATTTATTTCACTAACAGTTGCTGTATGCATTGTATAAGCTGTATGTAGCCTTAGCGTCATAGAGTATATAGCATTATTTTCCAAAGGTTTGGCGAAAACGTCCTCTCCTGCTACTGGAACAAAATCGAGTGAGGCTGAGCGCTGCACAGCCAGAGGAAGCTTTGTATTCTATGAATAAATACAAAGCTTCCTCTGATTGAAACAGGCAGAGAAGTGGGCTGATGATGTCACCAACTCCACATCAGCCAAAAAAAGGAATCTTTCCATGAATGGTTGAGTGGGGCTCAGCCCAACTTGATTTTGTTTCAGGAGGGGGACAGGAAGTTCTAGTCCTGTTGCTGGAACACAATGCTGTATACTATAAGTAGCTGAGGCTACATACAGTTTATATAGCATATAAAGCTGCTGCAACTGTTAGTGAAGTAACAGTTTGGACCAGCTTGAAATAAAACATGGAGATCAGCTTCATTATTTATATATACATTTTTTTTTATTGTCCACATGCTCAGGACTAGAATTAGACAGACATATTGCTACGGAGAGGAAAAAATAGAGAGAAATATTTATTACCTGATACATACCAAACTATGGGCAGTTGGCAGCTCTGCAAACTGTTAAAGTATAACTAAGGGCAAAACTTTTTTATTTTTTGATAGACTGGAGAGGGATTAAAACACCTATGAGGTTTGTATTGCTGTCTGCACCCCCGTTAGGGAGAGTAACCCTCTTTATTTGTCCTGTTTACCATTAAAAGTAAAAGAAAATCCCACATTTTGGTTATTCCCCAGAAAAGTAGTAGAGGGTAAATCTCCCACACTAGTTCTGGTGACCTGGAGGGCCCCCAATAAAAACTTAATTTGCAGTGATTTCTTCTCACTTCCTGTATTGGTTTTGAGATAGGAAGTAAAGGGAAATATCCCCAATGAGACACAGATGGCGAAATAAAAAAAAACCTGACAGCGGTTATAACCCTCCCTACTCCATCCCAAAATGAAAAAAGAAATTTGCTTATAGTTATACTTTAACTTGCCAGCTGTTAAAACATAAAATCGCAACATATGTTGACTGTAATAAATAATAATTAGATAGCAACAAGTGCATGCAAAGTTTTGTTAATGTACAACTAAGTTGTGCTGTGGAATTTGGCATCTTTTGATATCAGAGGTACTAGAATTCCACTCAGTATAATTACTGAAAGTTATCTGCTTTTGCATCTCCTCCTCCTTTTTGTTAAAAGTTTGAGAATATCACCATATGCAAGGTTTCTTCTAAAACCAAGTTGTCCATCATGATTCCTTCCTATACATTTAGTATTTCCAGTCATTTTCTGTTTTGGTCAGTCACTAATTACATTTTTTTAAACTCTGTTCTTCATAGCTATGTACATATTTAATTTACATTTCAGATATGTGACTGTTCTGTCCATTTCAGATTTAAAAAAACAAGGGGTTTGGGCACTGGGGCTCAAAATGATCTGTCTACCTCTGTCCAAATAAACCCATTATTTTTTTGCATTTGTAATGGGCTGTTGGTATGATCTGTTTTATTAGATCAGTGCTGTACTCAAAGGACAAGTTTACTTTTGCACAGCCTCTTCAGTAAAAGATGTCCCTCCTGGCTCCTCTTCTTTTGCCGCGTACACACGATCGGAATTCTCGTCAGAAAAAGCTCTGATGGTTTTCCCCTTCGACGGAACTCCGCTCAAACTGTCTTGCCTACACACGGTCACACCAAATTCCGACGGTCAATAACACCGCGACATACAACACGTTCGACGGAACTATAAAAGGGAAGTTTAATGCTTCCGAGCATGCGTCGAATTGTTTCCGAGCATGCGTCGGAATTTTGCGTGTCGGAATTGCATACACACGATCAGAATTTCCGATTAGAACGTTTTTCCGTCTGAAAAATTAAGAACAGGCTCTCACGCTAAAGTCCGTCGGAAATGCCAACAGAAAAAGACCGATGGGCATACACACGGTCGGAAAATCCGATGAAAAGCTCCCATCGGACTGTTTCCATCGGAAATTCCGCCTGTGTGTACGTGGCATTAGTGTGAATGTGTGCCCATGATCCATTTATTCCCAACTCTTCAGTGGACTACAGCTCACTAGAGCTGCACGATTCTGGATAAAATTACAATTACGATTTGTTTGCTTAGAGTAAAGATCATGATTCTCTCACGATTCTTGGCGTAACATCATCTTTCACATTATACAAAAACAATGGCCTAACTTTACTGTTTCGTTTTTTTAAACTCATTAAAGTGTATTTTTTCCCCAAAAATTGCGTTTGAAAGACCGCTGCGCAAATACAGTGTGACAAAATATTCCAATGACTGACATTTTATTATTTAGAGCAGGGGTGCTCAACCTTTTGAAGAGCGAGGGCCATTTAATTGACTAGGTTACCAGTCGCGGGCCACAATGAGTGGAGCGGGTGGATGGCATGCATACTGCAGAGCGGACACGGACACAGCCCACTTTATTCTATGGGCCCTCCGTTCTGCCCATACGGAAGGGGGCGGATCCCCTTCTATTTTTTTTAGCAGATCAAATTGGAGGTAGGCGGGTGTAAATGGACACAAGTCCGTTTGCATCTGCCGCTCCGTAGAGGTGAATGGAGGGTCCGATTGGGTCGGACTGATCCTGTGAAAGGGGCCTAAGGCTGCTTTCACACTGTTGTGCTGAGGTTTACCCAAACTGCGGGTGCAGTGCACTTGTGGATTTCCTGCGGGTTAGCTGCACTTTTCCATAGAATTCTATTATGTCCTGCATGTGTGGTGCACTTTCAGAAAGCGAGCCAATCCTGCATGTAATTACAGAAGTCTATGGCTCAGTGAAGGTAACCCACCGGTACACTGCGCTGCACCTGCGGATCCGTTTGAAAGCAGCCCAGTAACCAATGAAGAAGCTATGCCCATATATACACTGTGATTTTAGTAATCAACTGACCTATAATAACCATCTTCCATTCAGGTATTGTCGGCTGTTGCTGTCCCAGGCAGAGCACATTTGGTATCACTCTCCCTGTGACAGGAGCCAACGCTATACAGGAAGTATCAGCTTATGTGACTTTAGAGGGCTCTGCGGGCCACTGGTTGTACACCCCTGATCAACAGTCTCTGCTAAAGAAAAATATAATAAATGGGGGTTCTAAGTAATTTTCGAGTAAAAAATACTGATTTTAAGCACCTGCTAACCATCTCCTATTCATTCAAGTGTGACTTTTCACACTTGGGCGGTGCGCTTGCGGGACGTTATGAATAGTCCTGCAAGCAGCATCTTTGGGGCTGGTTGGGAGCACTCTATTTAGTGCACCCAAAACGCCCTGCCCATTGGAATGAATGGGCGGCACTTAAAAGCGCATGAAAAGCGATTTTAAAAGCGCCGCAAATCGGGAGTTTTTTTGGGGGGTTAAAAGCGCCCTGCTAGCGGGCGAAAAGCGCTGCATAAGCGCAGCTTAAATAATGCTAAAGCGCCGCTAAAACGAGCGGCGCTTAAGCGCTAATGACCAGCACGTTCAATGTAAAAAGGGGCTAAAGGTAGAGCTTTTCTGAACTCAAACCTTGCTGCTAAGCTTCTTTTGTTACAACTAAAATACAATATACATGAATTGGCCACTAGATGGCAGACTAGAATTACTAATAAACACACAGTCTCAAACATAGTAAACAGCATTACAGGGGGTCCCCGGGTTACAAACAAGATAGGGACTGTAGGTTTGTTCTTAAGTTGAATCTGTTTGTAAGTCGGAACAGGTACATTTTTTAAGTGTAGCTCCAGCCAAAAAATCTATTTTTAAGTTTTTTAGATAACATAGAGAAGGGTTATCACCCCTGTAACATTTGTTTTGCTGTCTGTGCCCCTGTTCAGAAGATTTCACCTCACCACCTGTCCCAATGACAATTGGATTTTGACATTTTTGGGTTGTTAGGGAAGCATAGACTGGTGATAAAGAATCAGTGGAGACACCTTTTTCCCATATTAACTCTTACAGGAGTGAATTTCCCTTCCTAGGGGTGGATTTCCTCTCACTTCCTGTTGTTTCCCTCCGTTTGTAAGTAGGAGTCGTTTGTAAGTCGAATGTTTGTAAGTAGGGGACCCCCTGTATTTGGCAATCAATGTAACAATTCCTTTACATTTCGATTAGGCTGCATTCACACCTGAGCGTTTTGTCGCCCTAAGCCGCCCTACGCCTGAAGCTACAAAACGTTCGAGGGGATAAAATCCATTATTCTCTATGGAGATGGTTCACATCTCCACTCCATGTCGCCTGAAGCCGAACGCCTGAAGCTCAAACAAGTTCCGGACCCTTTTTTGTCGCGCGAATCGGGCAGATTTGGGCGTTTGTATCCCCATAGAACATAGCAACAAATGATGACAGTGATGATCATTTTTCCTATTGGCTATCAAGAAAAACGCCGAAGTTGAAAAACGCCTGTTACGCCGTATGCAAATGTACAAAAAACGACGGTATTCGCGCGTCAAAACGTCGGTAAAACCGCTGGTAAAAACGCTCGTTCCGCTACGCTCAGGTTTGAATGCAGCCTTACATTGACTTACATACAATATTTCACAATGAAGTGAAGAAAAAATACGCAACTGGAATACTGTGGTAGATGGATGTGGTGGCATATCAACAAATTTAATTCCAGATGTTTTTTTTCCCAGATTTTGTTTAGATTGTAGTGTACAACAGTGCTATGTATCTTTTCCCTTAGCTTTCATGAATGTACATCACTATTACCTAGGTAGTAATTTTTGTTTTTGACAAACTAAAATGTTATGGTAGATTGTATTGTTTAAATTGTAGTGTTTGCCTGACCATAAGGTAGACTTTGTAAAATGGATACAAATCCCTCGCATACCTTAGTTTTTACAAGGTTTTACAAATGTATTGGCTGAGTGCGTGATCATGAAATATATTCTCTTATCTACAACAAATACTTTGATGCTCCTTATTTAGTTCCTCCTCCCATTTTTCATACAGACAGAGGTGGCACTTGCCCGTTAAATTAAAGAATATTGCAGGAACATTAAACCTTTTTTACAGATACTGGCAAACCAGTTTTTATTAAAATAGTGTACATGTACCTTCCTATTGTGCTAATGATCATAATGGTCCAAGAGCTGGCCCAGCATGATTTTTGTGTGTTTGACCAGCTGCTTGTGCATGTGTGTGCTTTTTTTAATGAGTATCTCAAACTGAAAGTTTGATCAGTCTGTAGCTGTACTTGCAATCAGTGCTAAACTTGTGTGACTTTTCCGACACGCAAAATTCCGAAGCATGCTCGGAAACAATTTGACGCATGCTCGGAAGCATTAAACTTCCTTTTTATAGTGACGTTGAACGTGTTGTATGTCGCGGTGTTATTGACCATCGGAATATGGTATGACCGTGTGTAGGCAAGACAGTTTGAGCGGAATTCCGACGGGAAAACCATCAGAGCTTTTTCCGACAAGAATTCCGATCGCGTGTATGTGGCACAAGTCTCGGTTCACACTGGGGCAGCTTTAAAATTGCCCATACAGCACGACTTCAGCGCAGCTTGCAAACGACTTCTGTAATAGAAGTCAATGCAAGCCATTCCGAAGTCGCCACCATAAGGTACAGGAACCTTTTTCTAAGTCGGAGCGACTTGAGTTGCTCCGATTAGAACGGTTTTGTTGCACTGCATGGTGCACAACTTGTCAGATGTCTAATGCCCCATACACACGGTCGGAAATTCCGACCACAGGATGATCGGATTTTCCGACAACTTTGTCCGACCGTGTGTATGCAACACCAGTGTCGGACAAAATCCGTCGGAAAAAATCAGACGGATTTTGTCCGACACTGGTGTTGCATACACATGGTCAGACAAAGTTGTTGGAAAAATCCGATCATCCTGAACGTGGTGACGTTCGTTGCGTACGACGAGACTACATAGAGGCTAGTAGCCAATAGCTTTGGTCTTGTAATGTGATCTGAGCATGCGTTGTTCGTCAGAATTCGCTACACACGATCGGAAAAAGTCCGATAGGACTTTGTTGTCGGAAAATTTGAGAGCAGGAGATAAAACTTTGTCCGTCGGAAAATCCGTCGGAAAAAGTCAGACGGAGCCTACACACGGTCGGAATTTCCGACAACATTGTCCGATAGGACATTTTCCGTCAGAAAATCCGACCGTGTGTATGGGGCATAAGTCACCTGGCGGGTCACCTCAGTGTGAACCGAGCCTTACAGCTGGAGAAAGAAGGCTCAAATTGGGCACAAGCTGCATTTATCTATGAACATTTGCTACCTAGTGATTTGCAAAAACTATTGCTTAAAAAAGTAATGTAAATTAATATTCCACAATAGCATAATTAATACATATAACTTTGTCTATACAGGAGCCTTTATTCTTGATTTATCTTTTTCCTGATACTGCTTGTGCTTCAAGAACTGTGAGAAAGATTGCACCCTAATACCTTGAGAATGACATTGTACAGCTACGAATGTTTTCCTTTGTGAACTTTGCATAGCACAGCTTCCACAAAGTGAGTGCCACCATTTTGGATTCTTCTGGGAGAGCCTTGTTTGCTGTATCATAGCATCCCTTCAACCACGCTCCTGGAACTGATCAGTGCACCTTTCTAACAGCCTTCAATACATTACACTGGCCATTAGGGAGATTTTAGGGGAACAGAAGCAAAATGAGAGCGGCCCAGATACTCCTTTTCTAGGGTCCCTCCTGGCACTCCTGGCCCCTCCTCTTCATCGGGTGACCCCACGGAGAGCCGCTTTCCATGAGGGCACTCGTGTGGGCGCACTCCCGATTCCTGTTGCTGCGTCCATTGACACAGATAGCAGGACTGCCCCACCCCCGGCTCCCGTTTCACTGTATTTGATTGACAGCAGCGGGAACCAATGGCTCTTGCTGCTATCAATCTGTCCAATGAGTATCTAAGACAGCGGCTGGAACTGCTGTGCTTGTGCTCGTCGCTGGAACAATCAGGCTCAGGTAAGAAACAGGGGGGCTCTGAGGGGCAGCTGCAGCACAGAAGGTTTTTTACCTGAATGCATAGAATGCATTAAGGTGAAAAACCATCAGGGTTTACAACTCCTTTAAGTACTCAGGCTGTTACAGGCACTCTGACAGCATCAAGTACATTGCCAAAGCAACAGCACTGCATCATGCACAAGGATCCTGAGGTACCCGCTTATAACCTGGAGCGTTGAGTACTGGCTGCCCCGGGAGCGAGGGACAAGGTAACTAACAGTTCTTTGCAGGGTGGATTTGATTTCCCTGGCTCATTTGGACCTCTAACACTCCCCTTCTTAAATATGGCAGTTCACAGTAGAAGAGTTTCCACAACAGAGGCAGTACTGTCAATCCAGAAAGCAGTTGGCAGGCCTAGGTGTGGCCAGGTACTCACTGACAAGTTACAAGTTGTGAATCAGCAGTGATGATGCCAATGGCCATGCCCCTGCAACATTTTTTAATGCCAGTGTAGTGCAAGCAGGCACAACCTACATGAATTCAGACTGCTCTGAATTCAGAAGCAGTGCAGCATCATTGTCACATCATCACAGGAAGCCGGCTGTTCGGCTTCGCCCTTTAATTGGGTCTTTACGCTCAGGGGTGGGACTAATGTCCCAATCGCTTGACCAATGTGATTGGCTGTCAAAATGGTCACACGACTGGAAACCCGTCTTGCCGACTCTCTATCATGAGTAGAGAGCATCTATGACAGCTCAGTTACTGTGCTGGGAGTGCGTGATAAGCACGAAAACCTTGGTTGTCCATGAATGCAGATGTGTGTGAAATGTGTGTGGACATTCAAGCCCACTATCTTGCTGCTTGTACATATGTGTTCTGTGGGCGGCAAGAAGTTACAGGACTAAAATAATCTGCTTTTGTTTTGCAGTCAGCTTGTACAATGTGAAATCAGTTGGCTGGAGTTTGGTCATTGATCAAGCAGTATTGCTTATAGAAGACTTATCCTACAGCATCTTAAACTACCACTATTACTATATTTATTATTGTAAAATAAATACATACATTTAAATAATGTTCTTTTCTCCTTATTTTCTCTGTAGCCATGTTATTACTCTTTTTCCCTGCTCCCGAATCCAGCCCTACCAGTTTGAATGGATGACATCATCATGACATGGCTGCCTTCTAATGTGTTTTTGTTGCCTCCAATGACGCCAGTGCCAGATCTTGTGCAATCTCAGTACGATATCTGGTTCTGTTGTTGGCTATGGCATAGTAAGCCAGGGCTTGACAAATTTGCTTGGAATCTAGGAGCCAGCTAAAAAAGTTAGGAGCTAGTTTTTTTTTTTTTTTTTTTTAACTTCTTGAGATCCGCGCTGTAGCCGTCGTTCTGCTTTGCCGGAACTACGTCCTATGCCGTCGTCCCGTGTACGAGCGGCCTGCGCGCCCCCTGAAGGGCGCGCGCTGCGTGCTCTGTGATCAGCGAGTCTATGAGACTCGCTGGATAACCGATCCGAGTAAGGGGTCGATCCCGACCACTTACCACGTGATCAGCTGTCAGCCAATGACAGCTGATCACGTGATGTCAACACAGGCGGTAATTGGCTATTTTTTCTCCTCGCCCTGACAGCGCGAGGAGAAAAAAAAAAGGCGATCACCGGCGGCAGTGATCAGGACATCAGTCTTAATCACTGCAAGCTGCTGCCAGCCCCTCAGTGCCCACCTGTGCCCCCTACAAGTGCTACCTAGCAGTAGGCAACAGTGCCACCTATCAGTGCCCACAATCAGTGCCTGAGGAACAGTGCTGCACATTAGTGCCACCTACCAGTGCCGCCTATCAGTGCCCAGTGCCACCTATCAGTGCCATCTATCAGTGCCCATCCGTGCCACCCATCTGTGCCACCCATCCATGCTACCTTAACTGTGCCTACTAGTGCAGCCTATCAGTGCCCACCAGTGTCGCCTCATCAGCGCATATCAATGAAGCAGAAAAATTACCTGTTTGCAAAATTTTATAACAAACTATTAAACCCGATTTTTATTTTTTTCAAAACTTTCCATCTTTTATTGTTTGTTTTGCAAAAAATAAAAACCCCAGCTGTGATTAAATACCACCAAAGAAAAGGGAAAAATGTTTTAATTTAGGTACAGTGTTTTATGACCACGCAATTGTCAGTCAAAGTGCGTCAGCGCCGAAAGCTGAAAATTGGTCTGGGCAGGAGGGGGGTTTAAGTGCCCAGTAAGCAAGTGGTTAACGACCGACAATGGTTAATTTTTAAATTGAAAAAAAGCTATCTTAAAATTTACACAGAAAGACTACTAGAACCAAAGCATACATACACATATTTATAATATAATATATATGTACATATATATGTGTGTATATATATGTATATATATATATATATATGTATATATATATATATATATATATATATATATATATATATATATATATATATATGTGTTTGGTTCTAGTCGCCTGTGTAAATTTAAGATTGCTTAATTTTTTACAGGCAGGGCTCCATTAGCATTGCTGGATGTCATACCAACGGCCACCACTAGATGGCGCCAAGATCTTAGAAGGAAGTATAGGCTTGCAGAAGGCTGCAAAGCCACGGCCTCGATTACCGGCCAGCGTGGCCCGACGCAATCGCGTGTCGGGGGGTCCGCACGGAGACAGGATACCCCAGATGTGCTGCCCCAGGCCGCTAATTCTAGTCGCCAATGCGACCTGGCGCCCGGGGTTTGTCGAGCCCTGTAGTAAGCAGTATTATGATACCCAACACTTACTCGATTGAAGCCATGGCAATGTTTAAACAATAGTAGAATGACATCTAAAGAGAAAAAAAAAACCTTTCCCAAAAAATTAGCTAAATCTCACAAGATCTCCTAGTTTAGAGGTGAGACCCCCCTGCAAGGCACTGGTAGCCTAGCTTTCTCAAGGGGCATCTGTTAGGCCCTAACTACATCACCAATGCATCGTGAAACCAGTAAGTATAAGTAAGAGCAAAAATAATTTACCACAAACCTGTAATGCCCAGTACACACATTCGGATATTCCGATGGGAAAAGTCTGATCGGATTATGTTGTCGGAAAATCCGATCGTGTGTGGGCTCTAGCGAACTTTTTCCGTCTGAAAAAATTTGAGAGCAGGATCTAAAATTTTCCGACAACAAAATCCGATCAGACTTTTTTCGATCGTGTGTAGAGAATTCCGACGCACAAAGTGCCACGCATGCTCAGAAGAAATTTGGAGATGAAAGCTATTGGCTACTGGCCTCTACGTAGTTTATACGTCACCTCGTTCAGGACGATCAGATTTTCCGACAACTTGGTCCGATCGTGTGTGTACAACACAAGTTTCGCCAAAATCCGTCGGAAAAAATCTGACGGATTTTGTGGTTGGAATGTCTGACCGTGTGTACAAGGCATAAGATGATATGATATCCACATGCAGAGCTGCATGCTGATGTGACTTTTAGTGAAAAGGGGAAAAGGTCTGCTTTAACTGCAGTGAATAAGATTGGGATCAACCTCACTATGCTTGTGTTGCAGTGATACTTTTATCACAAAACTGGCTCCACAATAGTACAAAATTTGTGGTTGGTATAAAGGTTCATGTGCGAGTATTTCACTTGTGTATTAAAGTGATTGTAAAGTATTGTTTTTTCCCTATAAAAATAACAAACCTTTTATACTTACCTGCTCTGTTGCAGTGGATTTGCACAGAGCAGCCTTGCTCCTCCTTTTCTTGTGTTCCTCTTCTGTGCTCCTGGCCCCTCCCTCCTGTTGAGTTCCCCCACAGCAAGCAGCTTGCTATGGGGCACCCTAGCCGAGTCACAGCTCCCTGTATCCATTCAGACACAGACCCCTGACCTGGCCCACCCCCTCTCCCCTGATTGGCTTGCTGACTTTGACAGCAGCGGCAGCCAATGGCGATGCTGCTGTGTCTCAGCCAATCAGGAGAGAGAATCTCGGACGGCTGAGACAGACGTGGACATCGCTGGACAGAGAGGGACCTTAGCTAAGTGTTAGGGGGGCTGAGGGTGCACACATTACAATACATTAAGATAAAAAACCTTCTGCCTCTACAACTCCTTTAAGCTATTTATCTGGAGTATAGCTTTAAATATACTTTAAATGTGCTTTTAAATACCATAGTGACTTCTCTATTAGGTGGTGTTCCCATTAAAATGTTATTGATGAAGCATTTAGCGCCGACTTAAGCTTGGGTCTGAATGGGCCTTTGCTGTCTGAATGAAAAGACTGTATATGCAATTAGCATTAACCTAACAAGGCACCCCTGACATTGCTGTTTGTGCCATGGCAAACTAGTCGAAAATAGATTTAAATGAGGATTCCTAACTAGCCTTATTAACAACGAAAGAAATGAGCACAATACAGTTAAGCCCCATACACACGGTCGGACTTTTTCATGGATTCTGTCCGATCGGACAATGTTGTTGAAAAATCAGACCGTGTGTATGCACCATCGGACAGTGTACGTCGGTTTGTCCGACGGACAAAGTCTTATCTCCTGCTGGAAAGATTTGCCGACAACACGGTCCGATCACACCAAATCCGATCGTGTGTACGGTTGTCCGACCGGACAAAGTGCTACGCATGCTCAGATCACATTACAAGACCAAAGCTATTGGCTACTAGCCTCTACGTAGTCCCGTCGTAGGGAACAAACGTCACCACGTTCAGAATGATCGGATTTTCCGACAACTTTGTCCGACCGTGTGTACGCAAAACCAACATCGGACAAAGTATGACGGACATGGTCCGACGGACCTGGTCCGCGGATTGTCCGACCGTGTGTATGGGGCTTTACTGTTATTTCCATTGTGTCAAAACTATTAGTAGCAGCATGGGGGTACTGTTTCACTTCATAAAATAAAAATGGGAAGCATATTTCAATTTAATTAAACATTTTAATTTATTAGATAATGTATTTTTATGAAATCTTTAATTATACATTGTTGGAAGTAAGGCATATTTCAGGAGGTGTGACAATCGAATGTCTATAAATAAAGCTTTAAAAGATTTCCCCAACCCATATGTTTTCAGAAATCACCAAACCTATAAAATCACAGATGGCTTTGTTACAACAGAACTTATTATAAAAATTATTATTAGCACCCATTACTGCAACAAAAATGTCCAAAATCCTCATCAAATATAGATGATAAAAAGGCGTAATGTTAATAAATTACAAACATATGTGCAATTTTAAAATTGTGCGTTTCTTCAAATTTGCAAAAATTTCAAGATATGAGACACTGTAAATAGGCAATTAGCACTAGAAAACATTATTCAATTCTAAGTACTAACAATAATTTATAAAGCCATCCACAACTCTGCCCCCAGCTACATCACTAACCTAGTCTTAAAATACCAACCAAGCCGCTCGCTTCAGTCCTCCCAAGACCTCCTGCTCTCTAGCTCCCTTGTCACCTCCTCCCATGCTCGCCTCCAGGATTTCTCCAGAGCTTCTCCCATCCTTTAGAACTCCCTACCCCAATCTGTCCGACTGTCCCCTAATCTATCCATCTTTAGACAATCCCTAAAAAACCTTCTTTTTAAAGAAGCCTATCCTGCTTCTAACTAATACACTGTTTTACTTTCTCCATCAACTCACCCCCCATAGCTATTACCTTTTGTATCAATTGACCCTCCCTTCAGATTGTAAGCTCTAATGAGCAGGGCCCTCTGAGTCCTCCTGTACCAAATTGTAATGTAACTGTAATGTCTGTCTTCATTTTGTTAAGCGCTGCACAAACTGTTGGCGCTATATAATTTCTGTATAATAATTTATTACTTATATATAGCTTTAACCACTTGCCCTCTGGAATATTTACCCCGATTCATGACCAGGCCACTTTTTGCTGTACAGCACTGTGTTATTTTAACTGACAATTATGCAATGCTGTACCCAAATAAAATTTCTGTCATTTCTTCCCCACAAGGGCTTTCGTTTGGTGGTATTTTATCATCACTGCGTTTTTTATTTTTTGCACTATAAAAAAAGACAAAAAAATTCTGCTATAAAACATATCCAAAAAAAATGTAAAAAATCGAATTTCTTCATAAATTTAGGCTAATATGTATTCTGCTACATATTTTTGGTAAAAAACTCTCAATAAATGTGTATTGATTGGTTATAGTGTCTGCAAACTATGGGATATATGCTGGAATTTTTATTTATTTACTTGTAATGAAGGCGATCAGCAACTTATAGTGGGACTGCGATATTGCAGCAGCCAATCGGACACTAACTGACACTTTTTGGGAACCAGTGACACTAATACAGTGATCAGTGCTAAAAAATATGCACTGTCACTGTACTAATGACACTGCCTGGGAAGAGATTAAACATCTAGGGTGATCAAAGGGTTAAATATGTGCCTAGCCAGTGTTTTGGTGTACACTGTGTGCTGTTTTACTGGGGTGAGGAATGGATTCTAATACAGAATCCATCCCTTCCCCCTTTTAGAACGACGATCTGTGTTCTTCACCGATGATCAGGGGGGGCCAGAGGACATGGATTGTTTGGCACCCGCAGATTGGCTTCTGCTGTGAATAATCACAGCAGGAGCAGCACGCCGGTAGCGAGTGCGCATCCCCTGCAGGTGAAAATGCCAATTCACATATATACATTTTATATATATATATATATATATATATATATATATATATATATATATATATATATATATATATATATATATATATATATATATATATATATATATATATATATATACATATACATACACTATATTACCAAAAGTATTGTGACACCTGCCTTTACATGCACATGAACTTTAATGGCATCCCAGTCAAAGTTTGTAGGGTTTAATATTGAGTTGGCCCACCCTTTACAGCTGTAACAGCTTCAACTCTTCTGGGAAGGCTGTCCACAAGGTTTAGGAGTGTGTCTATGGGAATGTTTGACCATTGTTCCAGAAGCACATTTCTGAGGTTAGGTCCTCCACCCTAAACCTGCTCATCCATGTCTTTATGGACCTTGCTTTGTGCACTGGTGCGCAGTTATGTTGGAACAGGAAGGGGCCATCCTCAAAGTTTTCTCACAAAGTTGGGAGCATGAAATTGTCCTAAAATGTCTTGGTATGCTGATGCCTTAAGAGTTCCACTGGAACTAAGGGGCCAAGGCCAACCCTTGAAAAACAACCCTACACCATAATCCCCCCTCCATCAAATTATTTGGACCAGTGCACAAATCAAGGTCCATAAAGACATGGATGAGCGAGTTTGGGGTGGAGGAACATAACTGTCCTGCATAGAGTCCTGACCTCAACCCTATAGAACACCTTTGGGATGGATTAGAGCGGAGACTGCGAGCCAGGCCTTCTCGTCCACATCAGTGCCTTGACCTCACAAATGCGCTTTCGGAAGAATGGTCAAAACATTCCCATAGACACTCCTAAACGTTGTGGACAGAAGAGTTGAAGCTGTTATAGCGGCAAAGGGTGGACCAATTCAATATTGAACCCTGAGGACTAAGACTGGGATGCCATTAAAGTTCATGTGTGTGTAAAGGCAAACGTCCCAATATTTTTGGTAATATAATGTATGATCCGGCGCAGTAAAACTGCTATAGGGCAGTCAGCAAGTGGTTAAAGTATAACTAGAGGCAAAACGTTTTTTTTTTAGCTCTGGATAGAGTGCAGAGGAATTATAACACCTCTTGGGGTTTTTTCTTTTTTTTCTTTTTTTGCTACCTCTGCCCCCGTTAGGGAGATTCATCATTGTGCTTTACCATTATTATTGAAAGTGAAAATAAAAGATAATCCTAAATTTTGGGTTGTCCCCATAAAAGTAATAGAGGGGACCGAGGACACTAGTTCTGGTGACCTGGGAGGACCCAAGCAATTCCCTTAATTTGCAGGGATTTACTCTCGCTGTCTGTTTTGGCTATGGGACAGGAAGTGAAGGAAAAATCTCCTCTGTTGGACACAAATGGCAAAAAAATAAAAAAAAAGTTATAACCCTCCCTTCCTCTTTCCAAAATGAAAAAAAAAGTTTTTCTTATATTTCAAATTTAAACTAAATGACGCTTCCTACATTTTTTCTAAACTTCTAATGCCCCATACACATGGTCGGATTTTCCGACGGAAAATGTCCTATCGCATCATGTTGTCGGAAATTCCGACCGTGGGCTCCATCTGACTTTTTCCGTCGGAATTTCCGCCGGAAAAAGGTTGAGATCCTGCTCTCAAATTTTCCGACAACAAAGTCCTATCGGACTTTTTCAGATCGTGTGTAGCGAATTCCGACGGACAAAGTGCCACGCATGCTCAGATCACATTACAAGACCAAAGCTATTGGCTACTAGCCTCTATGTAGTCCCGTCGTACGCAACGAACGTCACCACGTTCTGAATGATCAGTGCATAAATCTATCTCCTATTTTGTAAACGCTATAACTTTTGCGCAAACCAATCAATAAACGCTTATTGCGATATTTTTTTTACCAAAAATATGTAGAAGAATAAACTGAGTAAAAAAATTGGATATTTATTATAGCAAAAAGTAAAAAATATTGTGTTTTTTTCAAAATTTTCGCTTTTCTTTTGTTTATGGCCCAGAAAAAAAAATAAAAAACGCAGAGGTGATCAAATACCACCAAAAGAAAGCTCTATTTGTGGGAAAAAAAGGACGTCAATTTGTTTGGGTGCAACGTCGCACGACCGTGCAATTGTCATTTAAAGCGACGCAGTGCCGAATCGCAAAAAGTGCTCTGGTAAGGAAGGGGGTAAAATCGTCCGGGGCTAAAGCGGTTAATATAGATCTGACATATAACGTATCTGTGCATCATGATGGTGGATATGTGTGTATAGGGTTTTAACTTGTTTGGATTTGCATTTGATTATACTCTACATTTTTATGCTCCACTTTCTACTACTCAGGTGACTGCTTGACAGCTGTGAACCTGTTTTAACCCTAATTTTTCTTAACTTTTTGTGACTAACAGGCTTGAGTGATTGGGGGAGGGGGGTTTGGGGGTTGAATGTCCCACAAAAACTTTATTGAATATAGAGAGAAAACAATACACTCAATGAACATAATCCAAATGGGTAGGATACATGAACGTACAGAACTCTAAAGCCCCATACACACGCGCGGATTATCCGAGGACCAGGTCCGTCGGATCATGTCTGTCATACTTTGTCCGATGTTGGTTTTGCGTACACACGGTCGGACAAAGTTGTCGGAAAATCCGATCATTCTGAACGTGGTGACGTTTGTTGCCTACGACGGGACTACGTAGAGGCTAGTAGCCAATAGCTTTGGTCTTGTAATGTGATCTGAGCATGCGTAGCACTTTGTCCGTCGGACTACCATACACACGATCGGATTTGGTGTGATCGGACCTTGTTGTCCAAAAATCTATCCAGCAGGAGATAGGACTTTGTCCGTCGGACAATCCGACGTACACTGTCCGATGGTGCATACACACGGTCGGATTTTTCGACAACATTGTCCGATCGGACAGAATCCATGCGAAAATCCGACCGTGTGTATGGGGCTTTAGGGGTACATGAAACAGGTATACATTGAGGTGAACACACAGGTAGAAATGCCAGAACGGGGCTGTATAAACAGAATAACACGGGAGAGTATTATAAATCTGGTTGATGTGAAAAACAACAATGGAGGCGTAAATGAAGTTAGCAACCATAGATCCTCTGTCTCAGCACCCATTTGGATGGCCATGCATAGACTATGACTAGCATTACAATAGGTCTGCTAGACCCGTATTCCTTCCCCCACACTAAGCTCTAAGGTGCCCCATGTCTCTGGGACAAGGGTTTCCTGGGCACCCTGTTTTGAATTTCCCTTTTATTATAAAGAATAAGGATCAGGGTGATATGCACCATGAAAAATACCAGCTTCTGTTTATCTCAAAGTTAAAATGATTTTGTCAGCAAAGGACACACTGACTTCCTCTAAGTGCCCCTATGTGGTATATCTCACACTGTAAGCTTCAAAATCTCATCAGTAGAGGGACATGTTCTAAAACATGGAGTTTTACCTGACCAAAAGTATAATCCAAGCCTTTGCAATGTGGCGAGGCTGTTAATTTATATATATATATATATATATATATATATATATATATATATATATATACATTTTTGTGTAGTCTCTTCTATGTATGCCACGCCACAAGGGCACATGAAAAATGAACCAAAATGCATATGTTAAAACTATGTAATGCATTAATTTATGTATTGTCCCTGGATGTTGGTGGGCCACATGTGGCCCTTTATGACATGACATTCTGTTACAGTCAGACAGGATTCTAATCAGTCTTTCACATTCTGTTTGTTCCTTAATAATTATGTTAAAAACTCTTTGGTCTGTTATATTGTCACACAGGGGTTGATTTACTAAAACCAGAGAGTGCAAAATCTGGTGCAGCTCTGCATAGAAACCAATCGGCTTCCAGTTTTTTCTCAGCTCAATTGAACAAGCTGAAGTTTGAAGCTGATTGGCTACCCTGCACAGCTGCACCAGATTTTTCACTCTCCAGTTTTAGTAAATAAACCCCAATGGTGTTTCTATTACTTTGTACTGTAACTGACTTGTCTTTAGGTTTAAACCTATTTTCTAAAGGCTTTGAGAGGTTGGTATTCCAAATACATTCATTTATTATGCAACAAAATAATGCTGATGCCTTGGCCTCAAGAGCCTACTTGCACACTTTGTGTAGGGAAAGAACTCTTGGGAGATGTAGTTTTGAGAGCATACTGATACAAGGGCAGTTATGTGGAATAAATCCACTACTTAGAATTATCCACCAAAGCTTGTGTTATTATTTGCAGCTATCCACAAACTCCTGATCTCCTTAAGGCAAATATGTTCTCAGGAGTCACCATGAAAAATGAGTTCCCATTTCTACAGGGTGTGGTGGAAAATTTTCATTTTTGTCGTCTCATCCCTGATGCTGCATATATATATAATTTATACCTGATTAGGAGATTAAAAAATCTCACTCCTGTAATTTGTAAAATATTGCATATTGTCTGTTGTCTGACTTGTAAATAAGTCTTCATGGAAGCTATTGAGAATGACTTGCTATTTTACAAAGCATATATGCTCTGTACCACTGGAGCATATATTCTTCTTTTTATTGTGACATCTGAGGACATGTTTGCTTTAAAGAGGAAGTAAACCCTGATGGGTTTTACTTCCTCTTTGTTTCCCTGCAAAGGTAAAGCATAATGGGCTACTATGCATTGCATAGTAGCCCATTATGTGACACTTACCTGCAGGAGAAGCCCGCGATGCCCCCGTCTTCCTCGCTAGCAGCGAGCGCCCATTCTTCACCCCTCGTCCTTCCGGGGCCGCGAACTCCGGCTCTGTGACTGGCCGGAGTCGCGTGATGTCACTCCCGCTCATGCGCGCGGGAGCCGCCAGTCACAGCATGACCTGAGCTAGAAGCGGCACAGCGCGCCCTTTCTAACTCCGGTGCATCCGTAGAAGAAATCGCCCTACGGCGATTTGCAAATATCTCCTAGACCGTGTAGGTCTAGGAGATATTTCAAGCACCTACAGGTAAGCCTTAATCTAGGCTTACCTGTAGGTTAAAGTGGTCTGTACGGGTTTACAACCACTTTAAGGACAATTGAGAGTTTGTAAACAGCTTCTGGATATAACATAAGTCTTAGCGGATGATCTGATGCAGTGGATTTATTCCACACAAGCTCATTATGACCTCATCTCACCTAGGGTTGTTTATGATACGCAGTGCTTTAGCAAAGTAAGTGTCATCCAGTTAGGTTTTGTATTTACGTACTTTAGCAAAATGACTGTGGTTTATTTGCCCTCTGGCTAGATTAGTATTTAGTTGTACCTGATGGCTTAAAGCCCCACTCCACCTTTGTATTATTATTTTAAATTTTAATTATTTTACATTTTTTTTTTTTTTTATTAAACACCCTCAACATCCTCTATTCAAAAAAAAAAAAAGAAAGAAAGCAACACACCCTTTCCATGCTCCAGCAATGTCCTTGGCATTTTTTTCTGCTTTTGGGCATTGGTCCTCTTATGAGTTTGCGGGTAGGATGACAACCAGCATTATTCAACCCAATTCCAGTGATCATCATCAAGCATCCTGGTCTCTCAATGGAATGCTTTATAGACTGGACACTTGCACATGGTAACATGTTGTTATATGTAGCACAAGGACCCTGCTCATGTTTTCACCTGCCAGACTACAAGGAAGTAAAGTATGTGTACATTATTGGATTAAAATATAGGTGCAGGGTTCAATGTATGAGGGGTAACAAGCTGGAGCTGAGCTTTAATAAAGCAGGGCTCAGTTTTTGCTCCATAAAATTTACTTTACATAATTGTAAATGTAATTGATCTTGGTCTGGGGCCTATAGCAGAATGTAAAGCCAGTTAAACAATAATAGTGAAACACGCCATTTTGGTGTTGTAGTATATTTTGTTGGTAAGGAAAGAAACAAAGACTGCATTTTACTGACTGTACTGTAATTGTACATTTCATTTTTCCATTCAGTATGTTTTTTTAGTAAAATATTTTGTAGTTTAATGTATTCTCCTTTAATATCATATTGTGATTGATTTCTCTTGCCATACTGTATTCTGATACGTTTACTAAGGAGTTGAACATGGGTGCTTGTTGCAGAGAAAGCTAAAATGAATTATATATGCAGTAGAATATTTCTGATCTCTTATCACGGTTATTGTATAAATAATAGACTTTGCAAGTCACTGTTTGTTCCATCTCGCATCTCTTTCTATTTCTTTTAGAAGATAGGTAATAAGCTATGATGACAGTGGATCAAGCATTATGATTAGAATTACCTATAGAATTTCATTTATAGGTCACAGCTGCTCAATTTTCTTTGCATAGTTGCGAGAATGTGTATTATTCTGATCCTATAAGTAATTTATTAGGAGAAAATTGAGCAGCATCCTCCTCATGCATTTCAGATTTTACTGTTGGCTTTATTCGCAGGTGGGTGGTTTTATCAGCATGTAAAAGCACGATGAAGGAATAAATAACGTTGTCGTTCATTATACCCGTTGTGGAGTATCGAAATTACTTCTCTTTTTCCGGCACCCCTAAAAATACTGCTAAAAAACCTCCCCTCGCCCATAATTATTTACAGGGAGGTTGGTACCATTTTTGTCATTGTCACCCACCCATATTGCCATTTCCCAATGTCCATTACAGGTGTTGTACCACACCGGCAAACTTTCTATGGACGGGTGACACTGTCTCTTTATTCTTATTAGTACTTTCATCCATATTCTTTAATAGTTAACAGTTTCTATAGAAGTCAAAATGTATTAAAATATCTAAAATATCTATGAAAAAATGTTTATGCCATGTGGCAATCAATGTTATATCTAATGGTGCGTACTTTAATGTACTAACCATGCACCATTGATGTGTAAACTTATTGTTTAAATACCAATGAATAAATGCTTCTTATTAATCTACTGTATAACTGGTTTATGTATTTTATAATTTACTTATAATTTCTATTCTTCCTCTCCTTTTACTAATACCCTTTATAACCTTTTTCTTCTGTCATTGATATAATCGCTGTGGAGTCTGTCTCCTACCATGCTCAATTGCATCGTTCTTCACAATAGGCAATTAAGTGATCTCTCCTTATCTTTCATTATCCACCTGTATATGATCAAATGTCGCTGTCTTCACATACACTAATAAACTTGCACATATGTCGTTTCGTTAACCATCTTCTGCTTATTTTTAATTGGACATTGTTAGAAACTCACAATCTTTAATTACAATTGTCTCTCGATCTTGCTATCCTCCTTTCCCGCACTGCCCCCTGCCCTGCATGCGGGGGGAGGAGAGACGCTCGCCCACTGATTGGGGCATGTCAGCTCTCATTGCGTCCTCCTCTCTCCCCGCCTGCGGGCCTTGGTGCAGTGTGAGAATTGTAGTCCTTTGAGCCTTGTGCTATTCCAATGACATTTTGCGCATGCGCCATGCGGTAACTTACCGGCGGGCCATGCGTGATGTCAGACGCTAAATACATGGCATTAGCATGCCTATATATAGTGCCTTTGCTTCACACTACATTGACAGATACACCAAGAGCAGCTCTTGCTGCTAAATTGCTTTTATACAGTAAAATGTATTTATCAAAGATCCCCTTTTTCTTCTGATCTTACGGTGTACTAATATGCCGCGTACACACGGTCGGAATTTCCGATGGAAACAGTCCGATGGGAGCTTTTCATCTGATTTCCCGACCGTGTGTATGCCCATCGGTCTTTTTCTGTCGGAATTTCCGACGGACTTTGGATTGAGAACCTGTTCTCAATTTTTCCGACGGAAAACCTTTCTATCGGATTTTCCGATCGTGTGTATGCAATTCCGACACGCAAAATTCTGACGCATGCTCGGAAACAATTTGACGCATGCTCAGAAGCATTAAACTTCCCTTTTTATAGTGCAGTCAACTGTGTTGTATGCCGTGGTTTTATTGACCGTCGGAATTTGGTGTGACCGTGTGTAGGCAAGACAGTTTGAGCGATATTCCGTTGGAATTCCGACGGGAAAACCATCAAAGCTTTTTCCGACGAGAATTCCGACCGTGTGTACGCGGCATTACAGTTTCCTACTATACTCCAAAACTTAGTTCATCCTTCTAAATTATAATATTTGCTGCCGCCTGTGTTAGTAACTTTACCTCCCCATTATTTGAGGGGGGCAGGTGATCTGCAGCAGATTTATGGTCATCTCTATATATAAGATGACCTATTCTCTAATACTTTAACCATCAATATGAACGGTCAATTTTCCTTATATTCGTTTTCAAACTTAGATCCATGCAGGTTTTACCAAAAAATCCCTACTTTATTTCTTGCAGTTACCCACCAAACATTCCTTTCTACAGACTTCAGTCACCTCTGGCTCCCTTTCAATCATTGCTTTTATTGTTGTAAGTAAGCCACGCTCCTCTTCGGCATACCCTTCACTTTTCACTTACACTAATCACCCCTATTTTTGGTTTACTTCTGGTATTCAGATGTTAATCATCTTATTTCTCACCATCCACACCCTTTCTCACCCCCCCCCCATTCCCACACACCTAGCACTTTCACTCTTCCTTTCCCTCCCCCCTTCCCTTCATTCTCTTCCCCCCTTTTTTCCCTTCCCCTCTCCCCCCTTTGTTTTCTTCCCTCCCCTCTTTTTCTTCCTAGTCCTTCCCTTGTCCCCTTCTTTCACTCCCTTTCACTTCCCCCAATTGTTTCTATAGTAGAGTCACCACTCACCAAGGACTTATCACTTATTTATCCATTTTACACTTAGAATTTATACATTTTTACTCTATTGGCTAAATTGTAGCCGGATAATATTTTTTTAAGGCCCCACTTGGCATTTCCTATGCACACTACCCAGCAACGGCTTCTCTTGATGTGACATTGAGTCGCAGGCCAAAAATCATTATTTGGGTGAGCGACTAGTGTTGGGCATGGTGGTCAACAGCCCACTCCACCGTATTATTACTATTTGTGTTTTACACTATTCTACTGTATGTAACGCTAATGTAATGTTGTTAATCTCGTTTTTGTTCTGTTCTATGCAGTGTTACATCTAACTATGTCTAAAATATCCCCTGATGAGCCCAAAGTAGTGAAACATGTCGGGACAATCACTCCAACGCCACTACTACTGAGTGATCAAATTTGATCAATTGTTTAGAATTCTAGATGTATCCTTGTACATGTGCATATCGTTTTTATATATATATATATATATATATATATATATATATATATATATATATATATATATATATAGAGAGAGAGAGAGAGAGAGAGAGAGAGATTTTAACTATGTCCTGTATGTAATAAATAACTTTGTCATTCATTATACCCGTTGTGGGGTATCAAAATTATTATTCTTTTTCCACACCCCTAAAAATCTTGCTAAAACACCTCCCCTCGCCCCTAAATAACATCCATAATTTCCCCCTTTTAGTGTTAATAAATGAACATTGTGAAATTCGAAAGAGACACCGCAATAACACATTCTATAGGTTAAGTCTCATAGGTGGTTTTGAACATCTACCACTACGGGTGTAGACTGGCCCTTGTGCAAGGATTCCTTTAGCCCTCTCTGAAGTTACTGAGCTCCTCTCATCATGTACTGGCATGCTCTGTGCTTGACAGCAGTCAGGTATACTTGCTTTTCCAGAACAGTCATTGCCGTTGGTATGAGGCATCGCCTCTGTACATGCCTCACTGTCAATGGGTGAGGATGTCCTTGTGATACTGGGTGAGTCTGATCTATCAACGGGATACTGAGATTCAAGCTGCTCTGCCACTCTCAAATCCTTGATTGCGGCGATAGAGAGTTCCTTCAGTGTCCACAAGATAGGAACATGGTGCAACCTTTTGCAAACAAGTACCCATTCTCCAACGGCCTGTTCGATCTCCAGGTAATGGTTTCATATGGATTGGTTCACCCAATATTCAATCCTGTCAAATCTCTGGCCAATGTGTCATATTGTGCCTTTGAATCTTGTCTCTTAATCCTTAATTTTTCTACAACACCTTGTATGACAGAGGGTTCAAGCAGCCTATTTGCTACTGGTAAGGAGGTCTTCAATCTCCTTGACATCTGTCTTTGTGCCGGACTACTATCCATGCCTTCGGTCGGAGTGGTTCTCCAATGTAAAATGGCCTTCCATGGGTCTTTACCATCACCTGGTGCTTTCTTGCATACATTTTTAACAATCTTTACAGCTGATTCAGCTTTGCTATTAGCCTGTGGATGGCGTGGTGAGGAAGTAACATGCTCAAGCTTAGATTCAGTGGCAAATTTTCTGAATTATAGGCTTGCAAACTATCTGGTTGGCCATGACGTGCAAACTGAACCTTGCACCTCTTAATTGTAGCTTCAGTGGATAAGTCAGGAAGAAGGTCTATTTCACAGACATCTGAATAATGATTGAGTAATAGCAGGTATTCCTTGCCTGAGTAGTTGAATAAGTCCATACTGATAATCTGCCACGGATGTGTAGGTATCTCATGTGACATCATGGTTCCTTTTTGTTGTAAATGGGCATATTCATTGCAGGTGGGAGAATTACTGACAAAGTCTTTGATTTCACCATGCATGTTGGGCCAGTAAAGAGTATTGCCGCGTACACACGAAGGGACTATCCCGCGGGATTATCCCCTGGACTCCAGTCCAGGGGATAATCCCCTCGTGTGTGGGCCTCCGACTGACCTTTTTTCAAAAAATCCGGCGGACTAAAGTTTTAAGTTTTGTTTTAAAATTATCCGCTGGACTTGGCAGTCCAGCGGACAATCCCGCCGTTAGTAGGCTAGTCCGCCGGACATTTGAAATGAATGGACTTGCCGCTCATCGGAAAGTCCGTTCATTTAGCACGTGACTTCAGGTACGTAGCTAGCGTAGGCAGTAAATGCCGGCGCGCTAGCTCCGTCACCTGCCATGGATTTAAAGGGACTCCCCAAGCCGAAAAACGCCAAACCCCAAAGCACCTTGTCCCCATGTTGATGAGGACAAGGGCCTCTTCACGACAACCCTGGCCGTTGGTTGTCGCGGTCTGCGGGCGGGGGCTTATCGGAATCTGGAAGCCCCCTTTTATAATGGGGCCCCCAGATCCCGGCCCCCCACCCTATGTGAATGAGTATGGGGTACGATGTACCCCTACCCATTCACCTAAGGTGTAAAATGTAAAGTAAAAAAACACACTTTTGAAAAAATTATTTATTGCACTGCTCCGGGGGTCTTCTTCCGTCTTGGGGGTCTTCTCGCCGGACTCCTCCGCCATTTACCTAGCTCTTTTACCGAGCGGAGAAGTCCGGCTACCTTCTTCGTCGTCGCCGCCGTCGTCGTCTGGGGGTCTCGATCCGCCTTCGGGGGTCTTCCGGGGTCTCTTCTGTTCTTGCTGCTGTCGTCGCTTTCTGCGCCGCCTTCTTCTTCTTCTTCCGCCTTTCCCCAGGGCACCCCCCATGTTGAGGGCACGCGGCCTGGTACGGCTCAGGAGGGGGGGGGGCGCTCGCTCGTCCCCACCCCTTTCCTGGCCTTCCGGGCTGCGTGCTCGGATAAGGGTCTGAGGTGGATTTGAAATCCATGCCAGGTGACGGGGCTAGCGCGGCGGCATTTACTGCCTACGCTAGCTACGTACCTGAAGTTACGTTCTAAATGAACGGACTACTTCGTGTGTGGGCAAGTCCGTTCATTTTCAAAAGTCCCGCGGACTTTGTCCAGCGGATTGTCCGCCAGAGAAGTCCGGGCGTGTGTGGGCAAGTCACACGCTCGGAAAGTCCGGCGAAGCCCCGCTGGAAAGTCCGGCGGATTGTCCGCTGGACTAGGTACGGTGGACAAAGTCCGCACGTGTGTACGCGGCATATCACGACCTTGTCTGTAGCATGCTTCACCTCCAATATGGCTGGAGTGTATGCGTAATAACATCTCTGCTCTCAGTAACTGTGACACGATGACCCTTGGACCTTTGTACAACATACCATTTTGTATGCTGATCTCATCTCTAAAGAACCAGTATTCCCTTACAATGCCTCTTTTCATCTGGCCACCCACTTAAAACAATAGACTTCAAAGCTTGTAAAGTTGCATCACTGTCTGTGTGCTGTATGAGTTGATGTAGTTACTGATCTGTGACATTAAGATAGTCTGCTTGATTGATATCGGTAAAGACAAATTATACAATGCTCATGCTCACCTCCAGGTGCCACGTTATCTGATGTAGCTCTGCTCAGGGTATCACTGATATACTGTACATTTCACATCCTGGCTTGTAGACAACATTGAGGTTGTAATGCTGCAATATAAGAATCATGCTCTGCAAACAAAAGGGGCTTCTTGAATAGGGCTATCAGAGGTTTGTGATCAGTTTCAGCTGTAATTGAATACCGTCCATAAAGATAATGATGGAAACGCAAGCAAATACAATGCTTAAACATTCCTTCTCAGTTTGAGCATAATTTTGCTCAGCTGATGAAAGAGCTCTGAATGCATATGCAACTGGCTGACCTTCCTGCAAAAGACAGCAACCTAGACCATTTTTACTGGAGTCACTTTGTATCGTAACAGACTTTGTGACATCATAGTATTTCAACACTGGGGCAGAGGTGACCAAGCGTTTTATATCCTCTACTGCCCACAGTGCCCAGTCATACTTGGGAAGCCAATGCCAAACTGCATCTTTGTCCAGAAGTCGCCTTGCTGGTTTACACACCTCAGATAAGTGTGGCAGGAATTTTGCTAGGTATGTAACAAAGCCAATAAATCTCTGTACCGCTTTGGCATCAGCAGGATGTGGCATGTCCACAATAGCTTTAATCCTATCCGGGTCAGCTTTTAAGACTTGCGAAGACAGGATATGTCCATGGAAATGGACTTCTTCTACCTTGCACTGCAATTTCTTTACACTAAGCCTCAGCATCACCTGCCTACAACGATCCAGTAGCGCTATTAACTTTTCATCATGGTCATGCTACGCCTCCTCATCTGTATTCCCGCAGCCAACTATGTCATCAACTATTGGCTTAATTCCGTGAAGGCCCCCCTAATAGTTCATGCTGCTTTCGCTGGTATACCGCAGGTGCTACAAAGATTCCAAATGGTAGTTTGAGCCTTCACTTTCTGATCCAAGGGGTCCAGAACATGTTCTCTCTACTCTTTTCATCCAGTTTTCCATGTTGTTGATCCAATCTGTAGGCTCTAATACTGAAGTTAGATGTCCTTCAGCTTCATATTTATCTAGTTGAGCTTTATCCTGTGGCTTAATGGCGATAGGCACATTGTGTGGGGCACATTGTACAGGTTGAATGGTAGGATCAAGTTCAAAACAAACCTCTCCTGGAACAGAGACTATACATCACCGTAGGCGTGAAGAATTTGCTGTTTTGTCAGTGGCCTAGTCAGAGTATTTGCAGGCTGATTATCAACATTATGTAGCTCGGCAGGAATACTGAACTGCATCTGTCAAAGGCGCTCACATGTTGAACCCGATTAATTGTGGTTTCTGATCGGCTTCAACAAAGTTCAGTTTGTGTATACAATCACGTATGCTGCATTCTGTTTGGACTAGCCCCAATGATTCCATTAGTTCTACTTGGTGCTACTAGGCTGAAGGGGTGCTCTGGGTGCCTGTTTCATTCTTTTCTTTATACTCATGACATCACACGTTGCGCCTGAGTCCAGCTGGCAGGGTTGGATTATATTCCAACTCCCCTTTTTGAAGAAGTCATACCGACGAAACATGTCAAGGGCGTAGCCACACGGACACTGAGATACTCAACTTTTCAATTTTGTGTTTAATCGTTTGAACTTGTGTGCGGTCTCCTCTACCACTACTATTGTTTGAGATCACTACCCGGCAACCTCACTGAGGTGACTCCTGGAGAAAGAACCCACACCAGGAGCTGCGAGGGGTGGTGAGATCACTGGTTACCCAGTTTTCAACCTAGTTGTTTCACCCATTTGTGATCATATGTGCGCTCTGTCGGCTCATCTGTTATCCAAAAGTTGCAGTGGATTGTGTGCTGGATTTGGCTTTATTACATTTGTGTTTTTGTAAGTTGAAACATTGAAGTGTGAGTGAGGTTGAATTTTAATAAATAAGTTTATCACAGTATCACGCTATGTGGAGGCACATTTTTTGTTTGTTTTCACATATGGAGTTTGCAAGTTTGGAGTGATCGCACAAATAACCCAGGTGGGGTAATCGCTATATTTGCCAACCACGAGAGTGCGAGGCAATACCATCCGGTGAGTGCGGTCTCATTGGGAGAGGGAACACGAGTTGGTGTGGTGGAAGATCCTTTTGATTATTCTATTGAAGATTTGTTGGTGGACTCTTTTTTCTTTGGAAGATTGAATCACATTTTTTTTCTTTGATTTTGCACAAACATTAATGAAGATTGGTTTTTGTATCATTTCACGGACACTATTTCACGTGGTGTTTCATATATTTGTATAGTTTATATATAATTTTGTTTTGTTTTTGTGTTTTTCTTTTTTAAGCGCCATTTGATTATATTTTTCACTTGTCATTACTAGTTTGACTATAATCACATTTTTTATGGTTACACATTTTTAAAGTGGCTGCTAGGTGTTTATTCACATTTAGGGATTTCATAGGTGGTGTTTATCACACACACATCTATCTGCACATTGGTTAACATTATTGGCGCAAGGGTGGTTAGTTATTCTAGGAGCGGCATTATAGAGTATCTACCAATCAGACTACATACATATCTTTTACCCAGTGCGGCCATGGAAGCTATAAATTATTTGTCTAGCCGACAAATGAACCCAGAGAGCATCTTCTCCACCAATCAAGTCATGGTTGACTATGAAGAAGATATTTCAGGTTCCTTAAAAACCCTTGAAAATCTTTTAGAAAAACAACTAAAAACATGGTGGGACATCTTCACTTTTGAGCATTATGAAAGGGAAGGTTTAATTTTTAGGAGTCTGAGATGGGAGGTTTCACCTCAGGATGGTCTTACTGACCAGAAATACATGGATGAATGGCTGGAATTTTTTAATAAAGCTGGAAAGGAATTACAAAAATTGTTGGCCTTTTCCGAAATAGAAAAAGGAAAGAAGAATGGACTTTATAGGCACTTTGTTATGAAAAATATTTTTTAGTACGAAATTTATTGAATAAAAATAATTTTTTTTTAAATATTGGGGCTAAAAGGTTGAGAACTCGGAAAGGAATTACAGTCATTAGTTTTAAAACGTAAACGCATTAAGCTAGATATTATCAAACAAAAAATTAGTGCTTTACAATCTATTTTAGAACCTGTCAATGAGTCAAATCAAGTTAAGGATTTTAATGTGAACATGAAGAAAAAACTAGATAAGGTGGATCAAGATACACAAAAAAAGAAAGTAAAAAAATACATCAGGGATGTAAATGATTTTCAATCCCACAAAATCTATGCATGGCAGGGACAATGTATAGGTGATGATGAGGTACCTAGGGAGATTACAAACATGGGAGGTCCAAGCACCCAGAAAAATGATCAATCAAAAAATAGACCGGCAAAAAATTTGGTGAGGGAAGGAGGAAAAATCACTAACCAGAGTGGTCTAGGAGGAAACCGTCATGGAAAGATCACTCATCCTGTACCCTTTCAGGGGGACTCTAATCAAATGGACAGAAATAATCGAACTGATCATCCTCAACCACCAAATAGACCTCACCTTTCGGAGAATAGTTATCACCCATATCAACAATATTCGTCCCCGCAAACCTTTAGGGAAAGTCCTATCCGTCAATTCCATTCTCCTAGATGGAATAGGGATCATACGCCTCAACGGAATGTCCACTATTCAGGTTACTATCAACCTCAGTGGCAACATCATTATGCCCCCAATAACTATTTTGACTCTAGGAACAATACTAATGATAATGGGTATTGGAGGGGATCGGAAGATCCACATTGTAATAACTATTGGAACCAACACCCCCCACCCCCACCTTTTTTAGGACAGAGGGGACGTGGAGGAAGGGGAGGGACACCAAAAAAGAACCCCCAAATGCAGAAACAGAAGGGAGGGGACAAACCCCCACCCTCACAACATGGAAGCTCGACAACCCAAAAAGGTTCAGGGGATGTAGGGCCGGTAGACGGAAACAGCTCCAGAAAACGAGCAAGGGACAACTAGACCAGGGGATCTATAATTTGAGTAAAGCAACACTGGATCCAAATGAGACTAATATTCTCAACCTGGGTCTCAAATGTGCCCCTAAAAAATAAATTTGATGTCTATATCGACACTCACAAGTTCGTAAGAACTTTGAATATGAAAAAGTACTTTCTAAGCCAACCGGCAATCAATCGCCCTACTATCACATATAGATCTGAAATGATTGACAGTGGACTTAGAAATAAGTCCATTTTTAATCCCCTTAACCCGAGCAACCATTACATTGAGGTTTTTAAAAATTTGGTGTTGAAAGACATTGAAGCCCTGGTTCCAAAGAAAAACATTAATCCTGGCTATATTAAGGACGGGATTAAATCCCTGGAAAAACGAAAGGACATCATCGTCCGTCCAGCGGATAAGGGTGGGGGAGTTGTACTGATGGACAGATCCTTCTACATTGAACAGCTTGACAATTTAGTGGGAGATACCAACACTTACCGCAAATTGACGGCAGACCCCACTGATCCTTATAGGATTCAGTTAGATCATTTGGTTGAATGGGGTTATGCTATTAAAGCTTTAAATCTTAAGGAAAAAAGGTACTTGGTACCTAGTACATCAAGAATACCTGTAATATACACTCTGCCCAAAATCCATAAGAATAACCAAGTACCACCGCCTCGACCGATCGTGAACGGTATAGGTTCCGTTACGGCAGGAATGGGTGAATATTTGGACAAGTTCTTGCAACCCAGTGTAAAAAGTACGCGAGCTTATCTGAAGGACACTTCGGATCTTCTATCTCTGCTGAAGGATATTAAAATCAGTACAACGGCTGACACATTTTTAGTAACAGCCGATGTACGCTCCTTATATACTGTCATTCAGCATGAAGATGCTGCACTGGCATTAAATTGGGCCCTCAGCAAGAGGGATGATATTCCATTCGTTCAGAAGAGGTTTTTGGGTCATGTGCTCGATTTTTGCATGACCCATAATTACTTCTGGTGGAACGGTCACTTCTATGCTCAGCAGGTTGGCGTGGCAATGGGAGCGAAGTTCGCTCCCAGCCTAGCCAACCTGTTTATGGCTGAATGGGAGGACAGGTATGTGTTCAGAGATCAACTTCCTCAATTAAAATTCTATAAACGGTACATAGATGATTTAATTTTCATCTGGGAGGGATCCCATCAATCCGTTTTAGAGTTTTTGGAGGGGTTGAACCGTAATAATAATAACATCCAATTGGACCATCACGTGGATGATCACACCATCAACTTTTTAGATTTAGTCATCTTCAAAGATAAGGATGAGCTGAACACAAAGGTTTATTTTAAACCGACAGATCGGAACAGCTACCTGTCCATTAGAAGCGGCCATCATCCGTCTTGGATCAGAAACATCCCCAAGGGCCAGATTCTAAGAGTAAGGCGGAATTGTAGTAACATCATGGATTATCATGACCAAGCAGAAATATTGAAGAGCAAATTTGTACAAAAAGGGTATGAAGAAGAGTCCTTAAAACAAATCATCCAGGAAGTGTCAGAAATACCTAGAGACGAGTGCCTAAAAAAGAAAGAGCCTAATGTAGGTGACATGAACCAACACCAATTAGGGTTCATTTCTAATTTTCATGCACAGTATAAGGAGGTAGAGGGCATTTACAAAAGACATTGGCACATTTTGTGCCAGGATAGGCATCTAGGAGGGTTATTACACCAATATCCCAGGTTCATTTATAGGCGTGCCCCGAGTTTTGGGGACCAAATTGTTAAGAAAATTTTGGATCCCCCAGATAAACAAGGTCCAAAAATTGACCTCAAGGGATTCTATGCCTGCAGAAAGTGCATTTGCTGTAGGACTGTGAATATCAGCAACAGAGGGAAACTCAATTTTTCCAACAGAGAGGGTGAGTCCTTCGACATTAATGAGTTTATCACATGCAACACAACGCATGTTGTTTATCTCATGTGGTGTCCGTGCGGACTTTTTTATGTCGGTAGGACCAAAAGGCTTCTCAGAATACGGATAGCGGAACATTTAGCTAACATCAGAAAAGGGTTCCGCTATCACAGTGTGTCTTTACACTTCAGAGAGAAGCACAACCGTGATCCATCTCTGATTCAATTTTGTGGAATAGACACAGTAAAACCATCTTGGAGGGGCTCCAATAGGGTGAGAGATTTATCACAGAGGGAGACTCGCTGGATTTTCTCCATGAAATGTATGAGCCCTAGGGGGTTGAATATCGAGGTGGACCTCAACTGTTTTATTAACAATTTCTGAAGTCGGAGCTTGACCTAAAAAGGTCAGCCAAGGATGACAGGGTTATTTCCAATGCGCGATATGGTCTATCTCGCTTGATTATTAATAATAATTTTTTCGATTTTCCTCGCTGCCAGAGGTTTGATCCACCACTGTATGTTCTTATCTGATCATGATCAATTAGTCGGTACATGATCAGGTTGAATAATAGATCGTATATACTATAGACTCTTGGTTTTTATCTAGTCTCCAATACACCTTTTATCCTTTTTATTTATTTATAGTTGGTGTCAGATGGACATTCTGATGCCTATTTTTATTATCACATCCATGTATAGATATACACAGGAGTATGATGTTCTAGCCGCATACTCCTGTATTTTTTACCTGTATTTTTTACCTATATCATAAGTAGTGATGATTACTAACCGTTTTTCTCTGGGTCAGAGATTGGTATAGATTTATCTACACCTCCCGTTTTTCTCCTCCCTATGGTTAGACAGATGCTGTAGGGCCAATCTCTAAGATTTATGTCACTTTATGGGTGACACATATGTAATTGCACCATGCAGATAATATCTACATTGAGTGCAGAAATTATATGTTGTTTCAGATTTTTTAATGTCGACTCTCTATTTTTATATGTTTGTTAGCAACACATATGAATTAAGTCGTTTTAGATATTTCAATGCAGACTCTTTATTTTTATTTTTATATGTTTGTAAATAATACATATGAATTGTGGAAGATTGCTGTAAACAGAGATCAGTGTTGAGCCATGTTAGTTCATACAATGAATGTAAATGGATGAAGTGACTGAGCGTACTGAGATCACAATGGGGAGTCACTTATAAACAGACATAGATGCAACTTAGGGAGAATGGAGATATGGGACCTCATCTGTTCAGTATTCCGTCTGCACTGACGTGAGGGGCGGATTAATCACCGCTACGTCACGGTGATATGCAGGGGGAGATCTTTGGCCCATTGAAGATGCGCACGCATCACTGCACGCCAGCGTCTCCTTACTGCGCATGCGCGGGCGGGAGTTTGAGTGGCGCGCGCAGGAGAGGCGCGCGCACTCTGAGGATTAGGTAAGGCGCAATGTCAGATGCGCCCGAATCAATGCACGCTGGCGTCCCTTCATTGCGCATGCGCGGACAGGAGATAGGGAGTAGCGCGCAGGATATGCGCGCGCACTCGACTTGCGGTATACGGCGCATGCGCAATTACATATTACGGGTGTACACGTAGCAGTGTCACCCGGAAGGAACTCCTTAGACCCTGGGATATGGATGAACGTGACTCAGCTGGTCCTATGGGACGAGCAAGGGGGCATGATCGAGTGAATCATCTACACCTGAGTTCCTACAAGCAATTGGTCCATTGCGATCATGTGATCGTTTTCATCATCATTTAGGTAAGCGTTCGGTGTCCGTGTGGCCAACTCCCCTTTTTGAAGAAGTCATACCGACGAAACATGTCAAGGGCGTAGCCACACGGACACTGAGATACTCAACTTTTCAATCTTTGTGTTTAATCGTTTGAACTTGTGTGCGGTCTCCTCTACCACTACTATTGTTTGAGATCACTACCCGGCAACCTCACTGAGGTGACTCCTGGAGAAAGAACCCACACCAGGAGCAGAGCTGCGAGGGGTGGTGAGATCACTGGTTACCCAGTTTTCAACCTAGTTGTTTCACCCATTTGTGATCATATGTGCGCTCTGTCGGCTCATCTGTTATCCAAAAGTTGCAGTGGATTGTGTGCTGGATTTGGCTTTATTACATTTGTGTTTTTGTAAGTTGAAACATTGAAGTGTGAGTGAGGTTGAATTTTAATAAATAAGTTTATCACAGTATCACGCTATGTGGAGGCACATTTTTTATTTGTTTTCACATATGGAGTTTGCAAGTTTGGAGTGATCGCACAAATAACCCAGGTGGGGTAATCGCTATATTTGCCAACCACGAGAGTGCGAGGCAATACCATCCGGTGAGTGCGGTCTCATTGGGAGAGGGAACACGAGTTGGTGTGGTGGAAGATCCATTTGATTATTCTATTGAAGATTTGTTGGTGGACTCTTTTTTCTTTGGAAGATTGAATCACATTTTTTTTTTTCTTTGAATTTGCACAAACATTAATGAAGATTGGTTTTTGTATCATTTCACGGACACTATTTCACGTGGTTTTTAGCGCCATTTATTTATATTTTTGGCAGTTTATATATATTTTTTTGTTTTTCGTTTTGCTGTGTTTTTCTTTTTTTAAGCGCCATTTGATTATTTTTTCCACTTTTGTTATTTGTTTGTCAGTAAGTTCTGCAGTACAACATATCTCAATGCTGTTTGTAGGTCTAAATCATGTTTCTCCAATAGGTGGCAGCGTGTGCTTTCACTGGTGATACCCAAAATTATTTTATCTTGAATAAGTTCATCTCTCAGTGAGCCATACTCACAGCTTGCAGCTTTTTCTTTTAGCCATGTGACAACCGAGTCTATTAATTCAGTCTATTTGCTTACAGCAGCCAAATGTATATCTTTACAATTTTAGAGGGCCTGAAGAAAGCTTGTTTTATGCATCCAGAATGGTTTTGCTGTCGCTCTTTTGCTCCTCTGTGAAGTTCAGATTATACTTGTAAACATGGAGGCATTCACTGCCCATCGCCCACCTCAGTGTGGTTGCTTGCACTGCTGCAGGCTCCTCATTTAACCCCGTGGCTAGGGAGTAGTCCTGAAACTCAGCCCTGAAATTGTCCCAGTTACTGCTGATATCTCCACTCACCATCACTGGAATGCTGTTAGCTGCCATGATGCTGTTTTTCTTGCTTCAAATTCTCAGCTTCCAGGACAGGACTGCAATTGCTAGGAGGCACAATCTGTTCTAAGAACTCTCACATCAAAGCTAGCAGGCTCTCAGCAACAAATGTGTAGAAAGACCACAGATCCATATACTTCTGACACCATGTTTGATGTGATGTAAGTAAAGACAGCACAAGCCATTACTGTATAGAAGCCATGTTCATTGAATATTACCCAGCAGGAACAGGAAACACCTCATAGGAAGAAGTACAACAGAGATGCACCATAGATTTGCATTTAAAGAAACATAACATTGATAACACAGAGCTTCCTCTTTTGGGTGGAGCTACGCTTTAAGAATAGTCAAACATCCTCATATTCCTGACAAAAAAAACATAAAGCCTAGGTCAGACTGGTGTTGTTATGCTGAGCACCTCTCTTGATGCTACAATATACCTAGAGCAAATCTTTCCCACCTTGAGCTTCGGAACTGTTCTTCTTTGACATACAAGTGAAAGGGAGTGTCATCGGTCTATCTGTCTTGATCTCGTGGTCGGCATGATTTTCTGAACTAATAACAGGTTTTTAGGAAACAGTTTGACTGAAAAACCATGATGCACTCACTATTCATTTTTTTGTATCCTTGGTATGACCTGAAATGATTTGGGTAGATAGTACTCTACATACATCTACACAGTGGAGTTAGGTGTTAGATTTCCACCTCGACATTACATACATGCTCAGCTTTCAGCCAAATACAGAAACATTACTTTTCTGTCATCATATGTCTCATGGCTTGACAAGGACAAACAGCCATCCCTTTCTGACAAGTGAAAAGACTTGTGCTTTAGATTAGCTGACAAGAGATAAGTATTTACTGAACAGACCTGGGAAATGGAAGCAGTAATTGAGTGATTTATCTTCTTTGTTCCATCTATGAGATTGAAGGTAAGGTAAAACAAAAGTCAGATAAACCACACTAAGTGAAAGCATATGTGACTCTTTATATTAAAGAGAGCCCTGAAATACCCTGTCCATACTGTAAACAAATTTACCATATTATAGCACTGTGTTGTGCTGCAACAAATCTGTGCCAATGCTAGCTTGAATTCTGTTAAGAATTGTTCAAATGCTGGCCCAAAATCCTTAAGCATGGGCTTAATATTTGTGACTGATATGCTTATTTTATTGTCAGTATTGTTTGCTGGAGTGAGCAGGCCAATCTTGTCATATCCAAAAATTAGTTAGTGCTGTATTTCTTGAAAGGTGGTCATTTTATTTTATTTTAGTCAAAAATTGCGAAGGTCAAAAAAACTTCTGGCTACATGCTGGCACAGTTTAAAGTAAGGCTGACCTCTTTCTGAACACACTAGTTACCTGGCTGTTGTGCTGACTCATTGGTTTCAAAACTTTGAGTCACTGACCCAGGAAGAGCAAGGAAAGTCAGAGAAAAGTCAAACTAGTCTTTGTTTCAGGTCAATGACTCTAAAGCCCCATACACACGGTCGGACTTTTTCATGGATTCTGTCCGATCGGACAAGGTTGTTGAAAAATCAGACCGTGTGTATGCACCATCGGACAGTGTTCGTCGGTTTGACCGACGGACAAAGTCTTATCTCCTGCTGGAAATCTTTGCCGTCAACACGGTCCGATCACACCAAATCCGATCGTGTGTACGGTTGTCCGACCGGACAAAGTGCTACGCATGCTCAGATCACATTACAAGACCAAAGCTATTGGCTACTAGCCTCTACGTAGTCCCGTCGTAGGCAACAAACGTCACCACGTTCAGAATGATCGGATTTTCCGACAACTTTGTCTGACCATGTGTACGCAAAACCAACATCAGACAAAGTGTGACGGACATGGTCCGACGGACCTGGTCCTCGGATAATCCGCGCGTGTGTATGGGGCTTTAGACATAAATTCCAGGCATGGTATATTTTTAAATAGTTACATTGGTCCAGCTTGGACAAGTATAACTATGTATATACCATACCTGGCTGGTGCCCCTGAAAGATGGATGTCACTGTAGTAGACAGTGCTATATCAGTAATATCCACTTGCTTCTGGGTCCTATGCTGAACTGCCAGCCTGATGCATTGTAAACACAGGAGGTTGGCTGCTCAGCATAAGTGCCATTCGGAGAATTCTCTAATTGGATGAGGTGAAGCCTATGACATCAACAACTCACCTCTCCACATCGTCCAATCAGAGAATGCTTTACATTCATTCAGAAAATGTAAAGCCTTCTTTGAATGGCACCTGTGCTGAGCGCCAGACCTTCTGTATTCACTGTGCATCAGGCCAGCCTCTTAGCACGGGACCTGAAAGAAAGTAGAGAACTTCTTATTCATTCAGGCTAAAGTAGAAAGGAGGGACAGATCTATAACTGCTCTGTCCCAGCCTCTTTACTAAATGGCCTGACATTACTCTTGGTGTCACTATACTCACAATGTAAATAGAATGAAGAAGCATTGTTTTTAATTTGCTTTTGATAATTTCACCTCTTGGTGCTGGTATCTGTCAGTGTAAAACATGTTAAAAAAGTGTAAAAAACATAGAAAAATAAATATTGATGTATATATGTGTGTAAAGGGCCTTTTTTTGAATTTTAATGCAAAAAAAACAATACATAACCCAATACATTTTTTTGTAAAATATATATTATATACATTATATTTTGTGGCAAATGTATGTGGATGCGCGCATGCTATAAACGTTGGGTTGGGAAGAATTACTGGAAAATGTTTTCTTTTTTAATGTATTCCCAATAAAAGGGAGAAAAACAAAAATATACAGTATATATGAACATTGGCACTTCCTGTAAACTCCACCAGCCATCTTTTAAGTTTTTTTTTTTGGCTAAGCTTGGACCCTAGATGGGGCTAGTGACATGGTTCCTGGCTACACATATCTTGCTAGATTATTAACTGGATATGTAGTAGACACTCCACTATATCCTTTTATCCTAAAAGACATACTGCAGTGCTAAGCACACAAGCGGTTTTGAGGGCAGAGGTTATGCTATAATATACACTTTGAGTGTTTTTACACTGACTTTTATTGTCTCGCTTACTCAGCCTTTTAGGTAACAGTATTATAATGTTTACTTATTTAAAATTGGTGGTCTTTTGTTCCACCTCTCTACCAGAATTTCCTCCCAAGCTAGTGACCTAGTACTCATGAGACTCCCGACTGCACATTTCTGACTGTCATTTTTGCAGATGAGGCAAGGTGATTATTTTTTATCCCACACTGAACCCCCAGTTCGCATCCATTTCATGAGTATCTCACAGGGGAAGGTCCTCACTTAGCAATGACGAATTACAGTCTCTCAGAAGCGGGAGATTCAACTGCAGACCCTTGAAAACCTCCCTCTCAAGGTGATAGCAGTCACATACTGTAGTTCAGGGCTCAAAATTTCAAGTCCTGAGCTACTAGCCAGGCCTTAAGGGTTACTCGCCACCAGTTGCCCCGCCCAACCCCTACCCTGCCCCGCCCCTAAACCCGCCCTCATAAATTATCTCATTAAATGACACCTTTAATGTTTTATGCAATTAAGTTATAAAAATATTAACAACCTTAATGTTAATGCAGCCTGTGTCCCCCCCATGTGCAGCCTGTGCCCCCCCCATGTGCAGCCTGTGTCCCCCCCATGTGCAGCCTGTGCCCCCCCCCCCCATGTGCAGCCTGTGTCCCCCCCCCCCCCCATGTGCAGCCTGTGTCCCCCCCCCATGTGCAGCCTGTGTCCCCCCCCCATGTGCAGCCTGTGTCCCCCCCCATGTGCAGCCTGTGCCCCCCCCCCATGTGCAGCCTGTGTCCCCCCCCCATGTGCAGCCAGTGTCCCCCCCCATGTGCAGCCAGTGTCCCCCCCCATGTGCAGCCTGTGTCCCCCCCCCATGTGCAGCCAGTGTCCCCCCCATGAGCAGCCAGTGTCCCCCCCCATGAGCAGCCAGTGTGTCCCCCCCATGAGCAGCCAGTGTCCCCCCCCCCATGAGCAGCCAGTGTCCCCCCCCCATGAGCAGCCAGTGTCCCCCCCCCATGAGCAGCCAGTGTCCCCCCCCCATGAGCAGCCAGTGTCCCCCCCCATGAGCAGCCAGTGTGTCCCCCCCATGAGCAGCCAGTGTCCCCCCCCATGAGCAGCCAGTGTCCCCCCCCATGAGCAGCCAGTGTCCCCCCCCCATGAGCAGCCAGTGTCCCCCCCCCATGAGCAGCCAGTGTCCCCCCCATGAGCAGCCAGTGTGTCCCCCCCATGAGCAGCCAGTGTCCCCCCCCCATGAGCAGCCAGTGTCCCCCCCATGAGCAGCCAGTGTCCCCCCCCCATGAGCAGCCAGTGTCCCCCCCCCATGAGCAGCCAGTGTCCCCCCCATGAGCAGCCAGTGTGTCCCCCCCATGAGCAGCCAGTGTCCCCCCCCCATGAGCAGCCAGTGTCCCCCCCCCATGAGCAGCCAGTGTCCCCCCCCCATGAGCAGCCAGTGTCCCCCCCCCATGAGCAGCCAGTGTCCCCCCCATGAGCAGCCAGTGTCCCCCCCATGAACAGCCAGTGTCCCCCCCATGTGCAGCCAGTGTCCCCCCCCCATGTGCAGCCAGTGTCCCCCCCCCATGAACAGCCAGTGTCCCCCCCCATGTGCAGCCAGTGTCCCCCCCCCATGTGCAGCCAGTGTCCCCCCCCCCATGTGCAGCCAGTGTCCCCCCCCATGTGCAGCCAGTGTCCTCCCCCCATGTGCAGCCAGTGTCCTCCCCCCCATGTGCAGCCAGTGTCCTCCCCCCCATGTGCAGCCAGTGTCCTCCCCCCCATTTGCAGCCAGTGTCCTCCCCCCCATTTGCAGCCTGTGTCCTCCCCCCCATTTGCAGCCAGTGTCCTCCCCCCCATTTGCAGCCAGTGTCCTCCCCCCCATTTGCAGCCAGTGTCCTCCCTCCCATTTGCAGCCAGTGTCCTCCCTCCCATTTGCAGCCAGTGTCCTCCCCCCCATTTGCAGCCTGTGTCCTCCCCCCCATTTGCAGCCTGTGTCTCCCCCCCATCTGCAGCCTGTGTCCCCCATGTGCTGCCTACCTGTGGAGGAGGAGAGCTGCCACTGGGAGATCACAGCAGGGAACATTCCGACTTTTGTTTCATAAGCTGTGAGTGTTCCCCCGCGGCGCGCCGTCACATAAGCTCCTCCCCTTGTCCGGGGAAGTTTGATACAGGTCACCCGTCCTAGGATTGGACGGGTGATCTGTCTATCAAAGTCCCGGAAAAGGGGAGGAGCTTATGTGACGGCGCACGGCGGGGGAACACTCACAGCTTATGAAACATAAGTCTGAATGTTCCCTGCTGTGATCTCCCAGAGGCAGCTCTCCTCTCTTCTCCTCGCCAGCCCTCAAAAATCACTCGCAAAATGCGAGTGTGCGAGTGTAATTTTTGAGGGCTGCTGTAGTTCTAGAGCAAGGTCTTACAATGACACTGCCACTATGTCTAACCTTTTCCAAAGGCTATGGCAAATTCTGCCTCCCTACCCCTAATTACCTTCAGATGTTACTACCTGAACTGCCTAATACACTTCCATATGCAAAAGCCAAGGGGGACACTGACTTTAAGTGGAGGGCGCAAAAGATTTTTCACTGCCACAATTTTGTGATGTTATTTTTTTCTGCTTCTTGCCACATGCTGGCTAATGTGGCCTCATTTGTTGAAGTATTCTAGTTTATGAATAAATCAAGTCTCACAGGGTGCGCCTGCCCATGCACCAGGAAACCTAGGGTCGACGCCTAAAAAATTTTTTTGGACTTTGTTAAAGTAGATTAGCTTGATGTGTGTTTTTTACTTATAGGAAGGGCTAAACTGAGAGATACCTCTCTACCTCAATTAACCATTGAACGATCTCCTCTTAGTGGCTCTGTCTGTACTGCACTGAACAACTAAAGTAAGTGCAAAAAGGAAGAAACTGATAGAAATCACCTTACTCTATGTCCCTAAATTCAATCTTGTACTTCCATTCTTCCTGGACTTAAAAAGCGTCCTGACTGCAATAAATTACTTGTTCCTGGCCTGAATAACTAAGAGATATGAGAGCAAATTAGAAATAAAACCCCTCCCCACCAACCAAAATACCATATCTAAACATGATAGTGCACCCAAGCTCACTAAGAAAAGCAAAATACCCTACATGTTTCACTCTAAGAAAGAGCTTCATCAGGGAGTGTATAAAGTAAAATAATTGTTCAGAATGAAAAGTGCTGTAAAGCACCACATGGCAAATCCTTTAGTTACTTACTGCAGTACAGACAAAGCCACTAAGAGGAGATAGAGTTCAATGGTAAATTGAGGTAAAGAGGTATCTCTCAGTTTACCCCTTCCTATAAGTAAAAGTAAGTAAAATACACACATCAAAAGTAAAAGTAAGTAAAATACACACATCAAACAAATCTACTTTAATAAAGTCCAAAACATATTTAGGCGCTGTCCCTAGGTTTCCTGGTGCGTGGGCAGGTGTACCCTGTGAGAGTTGATTAATATTTGACATTTTGTTATGTTATAAGAGGCCATTGTTGGTATTTTAAAATCTAGTTAGATAGATTTAGAGCATGAAAAAGAAGACTACTTTTAGAAAACTTTTCCATAGTCTCGATCAAGCAGATTTGTGCCTTATCTAATGATTGGCCCAACTCAGAGAAGTTATTTCCTTCTACTGATAATTTTGATGACGTGTACCTTTATGGAAGAAAAGTTTAAGAATAAATGGACAGTTCCCAGTGTTGACCCAGCCATTCTTGCACTAATTAATCTACTGTTTCAATTGATGGCATTTTCTTCTTTAAGGCCCCTGTCACACTGGGGCGTTTTTCAGGCGGTACAGCGCTAAAAATAGCGCCTGTATACCGCCTGAAAAAATCCGGCCCCTTTAACTCCAGTGTGAAAGCCGGCGGGCTTTCACACTGGAGCGGTGCGCTAGCAGGACGGTCAAAAAAGTCCTGCTAGCAGCATCTTTGGAGCGGTATAGGAGCTGTGTGTTCACCGCTCCTATACCGCTCCTTCCCATTGATTAGAATGGGACACCGCGGTGATCCCGCGGCAATACTGCCGCAAAGCGCCGCTACGGCGGCGCTCTGCGGGGGGTCTTTAACCCTTTTTCGGCCGCTCGCGGGGGATAAAACCGCACCACGAGCGGCCGAAAACCGCGGCTAAAACGACGGTAAAGCAGCGCTAAATATAGCGCTGCTTTACCGTCACCGCGGCTCCCCGCCCCAGTGTGAAAGGGGCCTAAGGGTTCAGTTTATAGACATTTGGAAAATGTTTTGAAGTCCTTTTGTCTTGGCGGGTGCCAGTTATTGTCGCCTTGTCAGTTGCCAGGATCATGGCAAACTGCACTGAAGAAATTAATAGTGAATTTTCTCTACATTATAGATGATCCTAATCTTGCTTCTAGATTACAATTCTTGCCTTCAGCACTGCTGTTTTTTGTAGATGCCATGGAGTACACCATTCATCAGATCTTCAGAATGCCCTTACTTTCTGTGCATATGCACAGAATCTTATGGCTTAAAAGCAGAGCGTCCTCGTGAAATGGTGCCTTTTTCTGTATGCTCTTCAAAAGGGAGCTCCTCTTTGGAACTTCCCTTGAGGAATACATTTTTAAATTCCTACTCCACTATCCTTAATCACACTTCCCTATTGAATGGGTCTCCTCTACCGTATAGGTACGATCTGTTCTTATCTTCAAGGAGTCATCATCTACTGCAGGTCCTTCACCTCTTGCAGACCTTCCCCTAATGCTAAACTCACCAAACCTGCTCAAAAACCTCCTTAGTATTAAACACCACCCCCACCCCTTGACAAAAGAATCGGGATTCATCTATTGACAGTTGCTCTAGAGCAAGGACATCCCAACCTTTCTATTACACTTTGTCCTTCCGAGAGGTACAAAAAGAGTCTGTATTGCTGTCTTTTTTCTGTGTTATTTTTTCTCTGCTGCACATTCTTACTTCTTCTCAATGCAGACTGTTTTTTTTTACACATCCTTGCCGTTTACAATCACAAGGGGTGATAATTTCCTTCCTTAGGGAGGATTACAAGGATTTTTCAAAATCCTGCACTCACATCCTTATCCACTCAATAAGACATTTTCCAGACTTGTCAGTAAGTGTACTGCAGCAGCATGATTTCTCCCTGGTCTTGTATGTACCTTCCACTATATCTCTCGTATGAAAGTTCTCTAAATTTAATAGCAACTGCAATGCAATGAGTTTTACTCCCTATCTATCCATACTTGAATGTAGTTTTTACATTGTTGAACTCTTTTGCAAGAAGTTGCTCTTCTTCATTGCCGTTGCAATCTTCTGTCTTGCAATCTTCCTCAAAGAGGCCTTCCTTAGGTGCCCTTGCCAGGCAGAGTCTTCCTTTTGTACTCAAAGTGGTTACTCCCTTATAAGGGCCTCTGTAAGAGTGGAACCTTCTTCTCTCTGTTAACCCTAACAGCCATAGTTCTGCCTTGGCTCCCCCTGTTGTCTTCTAAGGGACCCCTCGTTTTCTTATGCTACATGGGGCAAAGTATCCTGGGAGCCATTTTTTTGTGCTTCCCTGGGGCTACTTTTATCGCCTTCTGTGTCACCTTCTCCCTCCCCTTTTCCTGCCTTGAATATCAAACACTTACAATTCTTTATGGAGAGGAAGTCAGCAACCTCATAGGTAGTAGGTACTACCAAAAAGTAAAGCTGTGGATGTTTTTGCCATGAAAAAAACAAAACATTTTGGCATGCAAAATAGAGGAGTTTGTCATTGGACCACAGAGGGGTCCTGGAAATCAACTAATTTTAAAAAGTGAATTTCTTTGGTGAAATTGCAAATGTATTTATTAAAGCAGCCCTTTACTTTCCATCTCTTTAACCCCACCCTCCCCCTTTTTCTTTTTTTCTTACCTTTTATTTTTTGCTCCACCCCACCCCCTGCTTTTGCCTTGGCAAGAATTATATGCACCCAGCTCCAGCAGCCCCCTAGGATATTCACATCAGCCAACAGAGGCTGGGGGATGATGGACTTGGTAGCACGTCTTTGAAGGCCAGATAAAGGAACCTGGAAGAGGCAGCTGGCTCCCGATCACCTCAGAAAGGGGCAGTGTGGGACCCAAGAGCCCGCTACAAATCGAAGGGAGAACAAACATTCGCAGTACAGGGACCCCGGCTATGGAATGCTCTACCGAACAACATCCGCTTGGAAGAAAACCATCAGGCATTCAGGAAAAAACTCAAGACCCACCTCTTCTAAACATGGCATCACAATAAGAGCAGACAAGCGCCTTGAGGCGATTCAGTTCGCAGTTGTAGCGCTATAAAAATCATTAATTCATTTATTCATTCAAGATGAAGCAGCAGTTTGGAGCAGGACATCACTGGAAGAACTGGGCTATTTAAGTAGGGAAGGCTAGAACCAATGTCAACTTTTTATTGCTGTCTATGTCTATATATTTAATGCGTTTTCTTTTTTTTTTTCTTGTATTTAAGTAGAGTAGGGGAAGGTTAGAATCACTGTCAGCTTCTTATTGCTTTCTATGCCCCTTGTTTCAGATTATCCCTCAGTTCCTGTCTAGTGAGAGGGCAAAATTTGTCACAATTCTGCAGAGAAACCACTCAGCTTCCAGGTTTTATTGCTAAAGCTTAATTAAACAAGATGAGGTTAGAAGCTAATTGGTTTCTCAGCAGAATTGTGATTAATTGTGCCCTCTCTAGCTTTAGTAAATAAACCCTTATGTGAGGGGAATAGTATAATGGTCTCCGTTTATGAAGCAGTGGAAAATATCCACTGCTCCATTCTCCGGCATTCACAGAGGAGATCTCTCTCCTCTGAGTGCCAGTTTATGACGCGGTGTAGATCGCTTCTCCTTTTGTGAAGTGAAGCGATCTACAAACGCTTCAAACAGTGGAGAACGCCCCCTGATACTGGAATCTCTTGAGACTTAGGCTGCTTTCACACTGGGGCGGTTTGCAGGCGTTATTGCGCTAAGAATAGCGCCTGCAAACCGACCCGAAACAGCTGTTGCTGTTCCTTCAGTGTGAAAGCCCGAGGGCTTTCACACTGAAGCGGTGCGCTTGCAGGACGCTCAAAAATGTCCTGCAAGCCGCATCTTTGGCTCGCTATAGGAGCGGTATATTTACCGCTCCTATAGCGCCCGGTCCCATTGAAAACAATGGGGGAGCGCGCCGAACCCGCCCGCAAAACGCCGCTGCAGCGGCGGTTTGCGGGCGGTATTGACCCTTTTTTGGCCGCTCGCGGGGGGTAAATACACCCCGCGAGCGGCCGCAATGCGCCGCTAAAACGCCGGTAAAGCGGCGCTAAATATAGCGCCACTTTACCGCCAGCGCCCCCACCGCTCCAGTCTGAAAGCAGCCTTAACGAGATTATAGTGCCAGAAATTCACCGAAACACAGAGGTGTCTGTTTATTAACCACTTTAATACCAGGCACTTTCCAGCCTTCCTGCCCAGGACAATTTTCAGCTTCCAGTGCTGTCACACTTTGAAGGACAATTGCGCGGTCATCAAAACTGTACCCAAACAAAATTTTTATTATTTTCTTCCCACAAATAGAGCTTTCTTTTGGTGATATTTGATCACCTCTGGGGTTTTTATTTTTTGCTAAACAAACTAAAAAAGACCAACATTTAAAAAAAAATAAAAGTTTTTCTTCGTTTCACTGAAGGGCACTTATGAGGCTGCACTAATTGGCACTGATGAGGTGGCACTGATGAGGAGGCACTGATATGAAGCACTGATGGGCACCGATAGGCTACACTAATATGCAGCACTGATGGGCACTGATAGGTAGCACTGATGTGCACTAATAGGCGGCACTGATGGGGACTAATAGGTGGCACTGATAGGTGGAACTGATTGGCACTAATGGGCACTGATAGGTGGCACTGATGGGCATTGATAGATGGCACTGGATAGGCAACACTAATGAGGAGCTACTGACAGGCATTACTGATTGGCATCTGAAGGGCACTGACAGGCATTACTGATGGGGCACTGATTGGCACATTTATGGGTACTGATTGGCACTGATTGACACTTTGGTTCTTGATGGGGCACAGACTGGCAGCTGATGGGCACTAATTGGCAGCTGATGGGCACATCTGATGGGGGCTGTGCTGATAGTCAATGTGCTGATTATCAGCACAGACCCCCCACTGACAGGAAGAGCAGCCGATCGCTCTCCCTCTCAGCGCAAACCGAGGAGAGCAATTTACTGGCACTTCCTGGTTCACGCCATGATCAGCTGTGATTGGTCACAGATGATCACGTGGTAAGGAGCCTCCGTCAGAGGCTCCATACCATGATCAGAAATGCGGTGTGTCAGACTGACACACAGCACCACGGAACGTCGTGGGCACGTGCCGGCATGTTATCCTAAAATACGTCATATGACGATATGTATAAACACATATCAGGGAGTGTGAATTCTGACATAGTGAAGTGCTCAGATCGCAGCTTCATAACCTGACCATTTTTGTGTCAGACAATGATGGATTCTCTGTATGCGGAGATCATCAGGGGAGAACATGTTCTCCTCCGATCATCTCTGTTTCATAAACCATTTATGAGCTGAGATCAGCGGCGATCCTAGGGTTCACTGCTGTTCAGTTTCAATAACTCACCTGGTGTTCTAATGCTTCCTCACTCTTTCCAAAACAATGAAATAGTTTGGTTGGGCTTACGCTTAAAATCTTTAACACATTTTAACATTTTGATTTAGTGCTAGTGACGGGCTGCACCATTTTTTTATTTTACTGATATTTACACTTTAAATGATAGGTTTATCCTGTGTTATTCTCAGTTTATGGAAACCTCCTACTCATACTTGAAAAAGTAGCATTGCCTATGTAATGACAATAGAAAAATCTCACAATAAAATCATAAACTGATGAATGAACATGAAGCATTAATTAAAACACTGCATAAAATACAGAATTCTTGAATAATATTTGCTGCCATTTGTAGATCTTCAGAAAAAAAAAAAAAAAAACATATCTATTGGCTTGAAGAGTTGAGTACCTTGTATATCATATTCATTATTCTTAGGCTGGATACAGCCTGCAGGTTAGATTTTCTTGCTTTGATTGTTGAGCATGAAGCATGTATAGATCAATGCACAAATATAAGGACGTTGCCAAAATGACTACAGCATGATGGTACACATAGATAATTGTCATAACCAGAAAGCAGCCAATTTAAGGTAAATAATATATTTAACTTGGCCTGTAATCACTATACCAATCTTTTACATTTTGCCATATAATGTCCAATTACAAGACAAGTAGCTCCCTCTGGTGAATACAAGCACTGAGGTGCAGTCAATGTTGGGCTTCCCAGTTTACTAGGGTTGACATTTATTGTACTGGGCTACAAATGAGAAAAAAAAAAAAAAGGGGATTCTGAAACGGGCACATAAAAAAAAAAAAAAAAACCACAGACAGAAGTAAACGTATAATTTAATTGATTCTCCAGATCACTATATGGGTATGTCATCGGACACAGCTTTGCCAGAAGTGGGGTACTTCTATCTACTGGGATCCTACACAGCAGTAAGGATGGGTTCACACAAAAACGGACAACTGCTAAAGCGCCACTAGGATGTGGGATGGTCAGTACTTAATCTAGCAAAGATAGGAATTAGGCAAGGATTTAGATTTCCGTGTGGTGCCACATCTCACTAAACATCTGCTTAAGGTCATACAGACGGAAGCTCATGGGATGCAAACTTGCAAGTCCATGAGCTGGGAAAAGATAGATTGTTTGGTAGCTACCATTTTCAGACACCCATCTGCCATCTCCTCTACAAGGCTATTTGCACTTCTAAATACGTTCCACCTTAGTATTCGAAAATGATATCCAGTAATAGATTGTCAACCAGAGATTTTAGTCATGTGAACGTTCCTGTGTAGATCAGACACACTGCATTCTCTTACAAAATAAATAAATCTCTACTACTCTTTGGAAAATATCCCATCCAGATTTAGCTAACCCCTGAGCATGACCCAAACACTGGGTAAAAAGGCTGACCAATTTTCTACCTGGCCTATTCATTCTGGATATTTCCAGGACTCATTTAAACCACAATTGATACATCTTGAAAATGAGCTCATAAGCAAATACAGAAGGTTGTTTTTCCCCATGAGGAGAGCACTGCAGAGTCAGACGTATGTATGGAACGTTCCAACATCATTAACTGTGTAGAAGAAGCAAAATACACAAACACACAAAATGAACAGCCACAACCGAATATTTCATGGGCTGAAAGAAGTCAAAGAAAATTCCATCTTGGCAAGTCAAAAAAGGACACTGGCAGGGGAAAGGAAATCTACAAGGCAGAAGAATGGTGATGCCACTAGGACTCTTCAACCATTTGTAGAAGAGAGTTGATTGCAGCTTCCTTGTTCCCTCTGTATTCCTCCAGAACTGATTTAATGACCTCAGGGTCCACTGTTGGGAACATCTCTTTGAGGGCTTTAAGGTCCTCTTCCCAAGATTGATGCTGAGGATTTACTGCTGGTTGTGGTAGAGTCATTGGTGCTCCAGGGTTGTACATACCTGGCATACCTGCTATGGGCACATAGCCGACACCTTGCTGGTAGACTGTAGGCATTAACACCACAGGTTGAGACTGCATCAACATTGTGGCTGGCACAGACGTGTATGACATAACCAGGTTGATCATGCCTTCCTTGTCATCTCCTTGCCTGCCACTCAGACTAAACCATTCATCTACCACCTTTCCTTCTTTTAACGATTCTGGAATAGTGATGTGTGTCCATGCAATGCGGTCATCCATGGAGAATGCTCTCTCATCAAAGATTTCCAGGTAGAAGGAATCGACTCCTGGGGGTACAGTACACTGGATCACCTTGTTCCATCTGGGATTTTTGGCACCATTATGTGCCGTGGGAGTCTCATACACCGCATACCCCAAACGTATCCTGCAGTACGGATCCATTCGTGTCATACCATAGTTCTTCGCAAGCTTGGCCTGTACTACAGTGATGCTGACTCGGCCCAAACTTCCCATTGATCCTGCGTACTGTAGCTGCTGCGCAGCCTGGGCATCCAACTGGATCTGCTGTTGCTGATGGGTGGGAGTGATGCGCAGGAAGTCCTGGGGGAGTTCACCAATAAACACCGGTCCCCGCTGGGTGCTGACACTGGTCGCCATGGCTCTCAGGCGACTCCTGCCTGCACTCTGCTCTCTTCTCACACACTTCCTGCACCGTCTGACCAACATTTTGATTTAGTGTAATATTAATGACATAATGGAAATTAGAAAGGATTTTTATTCATCAGGCACATAACCATGGAATGGGATATTGTGTAGGCAAATCATACCATTTTAACATGGAAGATCGGGAATATTTTTTTTCTTGAAGAGAATTATGTAGTTTTTGGTTGCTTACCTTTCCTGCTAGATCCTTGATTGTAATGCTGAGCCAGTAGCTCCACTACTGAAAACAAATATGCAAAGCAGGTGTTTTGTCCTCACTCTTATTTATCTTTTGGCATACTTGTTTCAGCTCAGTGACTTGTTAATATTGAAATCAGGAACAGCCAGAGAATTTTACATTTCAGGAGGAGGTCAGCAATGGTACCCTAAATATTTTAGTAAAGGCTTCTTTTCATGCAGATGCTGAGATCATTTGCATGATCCACCATGGGCAAGCACAGAAATTCAGAGACTGATGTATCAAAACTTGCTTTTGGCTGAAAACGTGCCAGTCCTCCAGCAAGCTTGCAGATTGTAAATCAATTCACTCATCTCTGATAGGCCATATATGCATGAAAGGATGGGAGTCAGTTTGTGTTCACTGATTGGCCTGGAACACGCAGGTACTTCCCAAAGTTTATGATGCTGAGTCTTTCTAAATCATATCATGAAGCATGCTTTTCTGCATCCATTGCTCAGTTCTTTTTTTCTAAAGAAGGCTAAGGTCCTTTTCTTGAGATGATTGATCTGTAGGCCCACTAGAAACATATAGTTATTAAATTATTAAGCTTTGATGTGTGCTCCCAGCACAAAGACAGATATGCATATATGTGGCCCCATGGAAAAAAAAACCCAGTTCAGTAGGGCCGCATATATGCATACTGTCGGCAGGAAGGGGTTAAAATTTTCATCTGGTGATTCCAACAGTAACACTTTCTGTCCTGTGGCAACAACGCTTGCTCACCCTAATGTATCTGCTAAATGAAGAAACCTAATAAAAAATGATAGATCTATTGAGTAAGGGTGAACTCCGGAAGTCGGCACTGCAGAGCACTAATCACAGGCAGTGAGACATTTTCCCGATGCACTGCTGCTGAGATCAGGAAATGTTTCACTGCCTGTGATGCCAACATCCTGGTGAGCACTGCACGTGCCCTATGCAAACACGCCAGAGCTCATCCTTACTATTGAGGTACCATGCACATATAACAGCCATAATTTAAGGTTCCATCTGATTGAAAAACGATCTTTTAAATAGACAAACTAATGACAACTAATGCTGTTCACAACCACCATGTATATTTAAAACCTTATACCTCTCCTAGATATTCCCTTTATATAGTTTACACATATAATTAAATGCAGCAAGCATTTCCATGATCTGAACTTGGTTGATATGGGGATTTCTCACAATGCATTTTGCAGGCCAACAGACCCGCTTCTTCAGAAGTTACAGGAAGGTAAGTATCTGCAACATGAACCATAATATATTGGCAGGTAAGTATCATTTACAACCCCTTATTTGTACTGGGTATTTAACAATGCAGGAAGCAGAAAGGTTTATAGATGCATATACTGTATTTACACTAGTAGTTCATTAAAAGCAAGATGGCTTCCCAAGTGATGGTCATGGCCACGCTCACAGATTATCACCACAGAGGAGGGGCTTGGCTAAAAACCAACAGGGGTAGGAGCATTCATGTGCTCAATGAAATTCACTGCAAAAAAAACAAAAGGGGTTTACTAACATTATTTAAACTGCATAGGTTTGCAAGCTTCCAACTCTACTTTACTGAGGCCCATGTGGCCCTGTTACCAACATTAATCACTTCCTGCCCAGCCTATAGCAAAATGACGGCCAGGCTGTGGTTTAATTGTTCTGACATATGACGTCCTTCAGAACATGCCGCTCATGTGCGCCCCTGGGGCGCGCATTGCATCGATAGGTGGTGCGGTGTGTCGCCCTGACAGACCGCATCTCCAATCACAATAAAGAGCCTATGATGTAGGCTCTTTACCATGTGATCAGCTGTGTCCAGTCACAGCTGATCACAGTGTAAATAGGAAGTGCCGGTTTTCGGCATTCCTCTACTCGTGCTGACAGGGCATGAGTAGGGTAGAGCAGATAGGCGGCTTTCCTTACAGGGGGATCTGCACTGATAGTCAGTGCAATGATTATCAATGCAGTCCCATCAGCGAGGCCTGCCAGTACCCACCTGTGATGCCAATCAGTGCTGCCTTTCATTGCCCATAAGTGATGCCTATCAGTGCCACCTATCAGCGCCCATAAAGGCTGCCCATCAGTGCTGCATATCAGTGCCGCCTATCAGTGACCATCAGTTCTACATATTAGTGCCTCATCAGTACCGCCTCATCAGCGCACATCAGTGCTTACTTATTTACAAAATTTTATAGCAGAAACTAAGAAACACTTTTTTTATTTTTTCAAAATTTTTGATTTTTTTTTTCATTTGTTTAGCAAAAAATGTAAAACCCAGGAGTTATTAAAAAACACCAAAATAAAGCTCTATCTGTCTCAAAAAATGATACGAATTTTGTTTGGGTACAGAATTGCATGAATTTTGTATTAAGTGGTTAAAGTGGAGGGCCACCCAAAAAAAAAAAAATTGCATTAATAAAAAAATATTTTTTTTTTCACTTACTTGAAAAGCTGTTGCTAGGCAGTCTTCCTAATCTGCCTCTTCCTATTCCATGGCGCTTCCTCCTCTTCAGTGAGCGGCCCTATGGCCTTCTGGGACATGTGTGTGTCCCAGAACACAATGGGGCCATTCACAAAGCGCTGCACGACTCACACATGCGCAGTAGGAAACGAGCAGTGAAGCCGCAAGGCTCCACTGCCTGTTTCCCTTCGTTAGGATGGAGGGGCCGGCAGCCGATCCGATGGATGGATCGGCCTCGGGGGGGCCGACATTGCGGGATCGTTGGACAGGTAAGTGTCCTTATTTAAAGTCAGCAGCTACAGAGTTTGTAGCTGCTGACTTTTTTTAAAAAAAAAAGGATTGGCCGGAACGCCCCTTTAAATTGGCAACATTAAAAGACTCCTTTAAATTTTTAAAAAAACATTTGAAAAAAGTCCCATAGATTTTGGTTAGTTTTTTTCATTTTGCTTATTTGAATTTAGGGATGTTGGTATCAGGATCCTGATTGAAAATGTATCTGTGCAAGAGCAGCTTTGTCACCCTAGGCTGCTTGCTTCTGATTTGAACTATAGAACACCCCTCTTCTTCTTATCTCTATTACATAGGAGAAGATAAGTGAGCAGGGCTGATAGTATTACTAACTCATAACCGGGCAACACAAATTGTGTGTACAGGTAGTTATCAGCTCACTAAACATAACAAGATGGAAGGTTTTTCTTTTTGTTTGCCACTTATCAAACACTTTAAATAGTATATTAAACAGTGTATTAACCACTTCAAGTCCGCCCTATAGCAGTTTTACTACTACAGGGTGGCAGCTGTGCGCCGGATCGTGTATATTTATGTGACCTGACACTTCCGGGTAGGGGGCACTCATGTGCGCCGTTGGCGGCTCGCTTCCGCTATGATAACATACGGCAGAAGCGGATCGGCGAGTGCAGGGTACTCAGTGTCCTCTGGCACCCACTGATCGTCAGGCAGAGACCCAGAACTGCCATCTGCCTATGTAAACAAGGCAGATTGCCGTTCTGACAGGAGGGAAGGGATGGAGAATAAACTCCATCTCTTCCCCTAGTAAAAGCACCTCACACAGTATAGTAAAACACTGGCTAGGCACACAGTTAACCCTTTGATCGGCCCTGATGTTAACCCCTTCCCAGCCAGTGTCATTGGTACAGTGACAGTGCATATTTTTTAACACTGATCACTGTATTAGTGTCACTAGTCCCCAAAAAGTGTCAGTGTCAGAATATCCGCCGCAATATCGCAGTCCCGCTATAAGTCGCTGATCACTGCCGTTACTAGTAAAAAAATAAATACAAATACCCCATAGTTTGTAAACACTATAACTTTTGGGCAAACCAATTAATATATGCTTATTGGGATTTTCTTTTAGTAAAAATATGTAGCAGAATACATATTGGCCTATATTTATGAAGAAATTCGATTTTTTAACATTTTCTTTATTGGATATGTTTTAAAGCAGAAAGTAAAAGATACAATGTATATTTTTTTAATTGCCAGTCTCTTGTTTATAGCGCAAAAAATAAACAAGGCAGTGGTGTTCAAATACCACCGAAATAAAGCTCAATTTATGGGAAAAAAAATACCATAAATTTTATTTGGGTACAGTGTTGCATGACCGTTAAAGTAACGCAGTGCCGTATCGCAAAAATTGGCCTGGTCATGAAGGGGTAAATGTTCCGGAGGTCAAGTGGTTAAAAAGACAAAAAAAAAAGGAAATAAAGGAAGTTTTTTATTAGCCAAAGTTAGACCAGTCCAAGTTAAATTCTAAGAACTCTGTCAAAATTGTTAGTCAAAATTTGTAACAAAAATGCAAACATAATCCAAAAGTTTTGCGTGTTGATGGATTCTCTGAAATCCCTGCTTACAGCGCCATCCATATCTAGTGCATAAATATGCCAGAATGATGCCATAATGAATGTTGCCATCTGTATAAACACTAACAGAAGCAGGGATGTTATGAGACATAGAGTGTGAAATTATACAACAAGAAAGGTTTCATCAAACACACCACTGATTAGAAAATGAAAGATGGCTTTCTGAGACCCAATTTCACATAGCAGCATCTAATTACATAAGTTGTCAGTTAAATGTTACATTGATTGCTTGGAAGTTGGACATTATGATCAGCTACAATATCTTCAGATGTTTATAAATATACAGATCCAAGACATTATCTTTCATAGTAGTAAGCATATACTGCAGCAGACTTGACCTCCCATATCATTGGTCTGCTTGATGTAGACAGTCTACGTGGGTTCTGAATGCCTATATTGTCCAGAAAAAAAACAATAGATGTGATTCTGTAAGGTCCTCCTATAAAGTATGTGTATAAGCCAACCCGTATATAAGCCGAGCCACCTAATTTTACCACCCAAAAGTAGTACAGGAACCTTTTTCTAAGTCTTGAGTCGCTCCTATTAGAACGGTTCCATAGTACAGAACAGGACACGACTTGTCAGGCGGGTAAGTCGCCTGACAACTCGTCCCTGTGAACCGGCTCTGAAAGTTAGATTCCCATTTACCAGAATATTTTTGACAGAAAAGGTAAACGACTACCTCTTTCTGCAGATAATCTGTGCAGGCCAGTCTAAATAAATTCTATTAAGTACCCTTTATATAACAAAGTTTTTTATGTCAAAATTTGTGTCATAAAATGCAAACCTATCCCAAAATTTTTTTCTGTTGATGGTTTCCCTGATTTTCCTTTTAATAGCACCATGTATAATCAATGCATAAGTATGCCATAATGAATTTTGCCGCCTAAATAAACAGTAACTGGATTGGAGATGCTAGGAGAAATTACATGTTATAGCCAGTGCGGCTCTTCTGCTTGATTCCGAGCATGCGTGGAACTTTGTGCGTTGGAATTGTGTACACACGATCGGAATTTCCGACAACAGATTTTTTTGTCGAAAAATTTGAGATCCAGATCTCAAATTTTGTTTGTCAGAATTTCCGACGGAAAATGTCCGATGGAGCCTACACGCGGTCGGAATTTCCGGCAAAAAGCTCACATCGAACATTTGTTGTCAGAAAATCTGACCGTGTACGCGGCATAAGTGTGTTCTGAATGCCTATATTTTTTCAGAAACATTAGGAGGAATTCTTTGAAGCCTGCACTTGTGTGGCAATGCATTGCATTTTCCACGCAAGTGGCTTTGAAAGTTAGATGCCTATTGTTAACCATATTATTGATATTAAAGCTCAGGTTATCTCTTTCTGCAGATAATTTGCACTTGTATAGGCGCCTTTAGTGTGCATATTCAAAATGTATTTTGCTTGTTTTAAGCTTTATAGTGGCTCTTTAGGGGAAGATATTAAAGTGGAACTTTAGTCAGAAAATTAAAGGAGAGGTAGGGCCAAAGCTTGTTTGGCCTTACTTCTTCTATGGATCACAGGTGTGCAGTTTGTTCTGCACTTGTGTAGCCTGTTTTCAGCTGACAGCGAGCTAAAGCCTGCTATCGGCTGACGGCACTCAGCGGGTCCAGGCTCCTGAAAGATCCTGACTTTACAGTCAGATCCATCCAGATGCCTGGACCAGCAGTTGGCTTAACCTCTCAGCGAGCGGCTGGGAGACTGAGCCAGCTGCTCCCCCCCCCCTTTCATGCCCCAGTGCTCCAGTGAGCACTAGAGAGGCAGAGCAGAGAGCCGGTGACTTAGTACCACAGACTCACTGAAGACTGAGAACAGAGCAATCAGCGGCGGACAGATGCAGCATCGGACTGATGCTACATCCACCTAGGTGAGTATGATTTATTTATTTTTAACCACTTCCTGCCCGCTATATAGCAATATGACATCCAGAAAGTGGTTCTGTTATCCTGACTGGACATCATATGACATGATCAGGATAACAAGCAGGCGCGTGCCCGTGGGGGGCACGCAGCACGGTGATCAGTGGTGCTGTGTGTCAGTCTGACACACCGCAACACCGATCTCGGTAAAGAGTCTCTCACGGAGACAGCTGATCACGATGTAAACAGGAAGAGCCGTGTATCGGCTTTTCCTCACTCGCGTTTGACAGACGTGAGTAGAGGAGAGACAACCGGCTGCTCTTCCTCCCGAGGATGCCCACCCAGGACCACCAGGGATGACACCAGGACCACCAGGGATGCCCACAACTGATGCCCACCAGGTATGCCACCCATGGCCACCAGGGATGCCAATGAGTGGCCACAAATAATGCCAATAAGTGCCCACATATAACGCCAATCAGTGCCCATCAGTGATGCCCATCAGTGCCACCCATAAGTACCCATCAGTGCAGACTTTCAGTGCTCAGTGTCACCTATCAGTGACCATCTGTGCTACCTATCAGTGCCGCCTATTAGTGCCCAGTGCCACTTATCAGTGCCCATCATTGTCACATATCATTGCTCATCATCAGTGCCCATCAGTTCCGCCTTATCAGTGCCGATCAGTGAAGGAGAAAACATATTTTTTGTATGTTTGTTTGTTTTGTAACAGAAACAAAGACAAATTAATTTTTTTCAAAAAATAAAAACCCCAGAGGTTATCAAATACCACCAAAAGCAAGCTCTGTTTGTGAGAAAAAATATATAAAAATTGTGTTTGGGTACAGTGTAGCATGACTGCGCAATTAACATTTAAACAGTGACAGCGCTGAAAGCTGAAAATTGGCCTGGGCAGGAATGGTGGGAAGTGTCTGGTATTGAAGTGGTTAGGCAACCCATAGTTCTCTTTCAAGTTCTGCTAGATCACTTCAGGCTGACCCCTTCTGCAGGTATAGCTATGTAAAACCAAAAATAAGTGCATGTACTGTTTAAAATCCAGTAATACTCGGTCTCACCCTGCTCTGCACACACTCGGTTGCTCTCTTTTTTGGCACTGTGCCAGAAATCAGAGCCACTAGAGGCCGATCTGCCAACAGCCTAATGATTTACTGCTGCTAAGAGGCTCTGGGTTTCAGCAAAATGGCAGCCTCTGGCAAGAAGACACAGGAACAATGCTGGAGGCAATTTACAGAACACACAAATTTTGGTAGCATTTTTATTAGTGAGAAATGCATGCTCCTTGCTAAGGAGCATTATTTTTTTTCCACTTTAAGAAGAATAAGGGCTTTTATTTGCTTGGAATTTTGGAGAATGGTACAGTTATCCAATTTCATTTGATCACTACCACTGTCATACTTCTTTAACCACTTGCCTACCAGGCACGAACACCTCCTTCCTGACCAAGCCATTTTTCAGCTTTCAGCGCTGTCGCATTTTGAATGACAATTGCGCCGTCATGCATTTTTTCCCCACAGATAGAGCTTTATTTTGGTGGTATTTGATCACCTCTGCGTTTTTTTTTTTCTTGCGCTATAAACAAAAGAAGAGGGACAAGTTTGAAAAAACATAATATTTTTTACTTTTTATTATAATAAATATCCATTTTTTTAAATTTTTTTAAACAAATTTTTTCCTCAGTTTAGGCCGATACGTATTCTTCTACATATTTTTGGTAAAAAAAAATCGCAATAAGCGTATATTGATTGGTTTGCGCAAAAGTTATAGCGTCTACAAAATAGGGGATAGATTTATGACATTTTTTTTATTATTATTTTTTTTTACTAGTAATGGCGGCGATCTGCGATTTTTATCGTGACTGCGACATTGCAGCGGACATATCGGACACTTTTGATACATTTTTGGGACTATAAAAATGCATTGATTACTGTATAAATGTGGCTGGCAGGGAAGGGGTTAACACTAGGGGGCGCTGCAGGGGTTAATATGTTCCCTATATTAGTGATTCTAACTGTGGGGGGAGGGGACTGACTGGGGGAGGGGACCGATCGGTGTCCCTATGTACAAGGGACACACCATCGGTCTCCTCTCCAGTGACAGGACATGGATCTGTGTGTTTACATACACAGATCCACGTCCTACTCAGTTACTGGGCAATCGCGGGTGTCCGGCGGACATCGCGGCCGCTGGGCACGCGCATCGGGTCCCCAGCGACGCGGCGGGCGCGCGCGCGCCCCCTAGTGGCTAAAATGGTAGCGCCGTCGTATGACGGCGACCCGCCACAAGAGCCGCTCCGCCGTCTTTTGACAGTGGGCGCTCGGCAAGAAGTTAATAGGTCCCTTACACCAGCTGAACATCAGGAACTACAAACTGTAAATTAGGAATGCTTTCAGAAATAGAAGTTTTAATAGTTTATTTTAGTTTTTGAAGGAACTCGGCAAGTAGGTTGTTCCAAACTTCTTGGAGAACTAACCACAGATCTTCTGTGGATGTAGGCTCAAATCCTTCTGTCTCTTCATGTAATCCCAGACAGACTCCATGATGTTGAGATCAGGGCTCAGTGGGGGCCTTGTTCTTCTTTACGCTGAAGATAGTTCTTAAAGCGGAGCTCCACTCAAAAGGGGAAGCTCTGCTTATTTGCCTCCTCCCCCACTCCGCTGCCACATTTAGCATCTTTCAGGGTGAGGGGGGAGCGGGTACCTGGTTTTGATACCTGAGAGCCGATTGAAAAATGCTTCAAAATACCTAACTTTGTGCAAGAGGAATTGATGCTGGTTTGAAGCCACATTTTGGTTTGATTTAGATTTTTCTTTTGTTCTCTTACTCTGCATTTTGTAAATTTATAAAAAATAAACAATTTAAACATATATTTTTGAAAGCATTCTTACTTTACAGCATTTCTTCACACCTGCCTAATACTTTTGAATGGTACTATATATATATATATATATATATATATATATATATATATATATATATATAGTGTATATCTATCTATCTATCCACACACTGTATGTCCTGTGTGTGTATATATATATATGTGTGTGTGTATATATATATATATATATATATATATATATATATATATATATAACATGACCACAGACTAATAACATAGAGATACCTAATACAATGGCATTTGAAAGCAGGTGGATTAATTAGGCAGCAAGTGAACATGTTGTACCTGAAGTAGGGCAACAATTAATCAATATTATGATAATGAAAATCGCTGTCAACGATTTTCATTATCGATTAGTTGGTCCGCACCTTCCTCCCTGTCTGTCCGTTAAATAAATCTTCCTCCTGTGTCCTCCTGTCTGTGTACAAGGCGCCGCCGTATATTACGAGGCACGTCCACGCCGCACGTCCGCGCCTCTCCTCCTCGCCTCTCCTCCGATGTCAGCTCCCCACTGATCGTCTCAGCCGCTCCTGTTGCTGCCTCGTGGGAACAGAGAGGCGAGAAGCAGCCGTGAGGAGAGCTGAGCTGCACACTGACTGTGAAAGGTAGCGGCTAATATAACAGTAAAATAAAACATACACAGTACATGAATTTTTATGACAAGTGCCCCATCCTAACACTCCTAAGTATTCTTGGGGGGGGTGCCCCATCATTGGTGTTCCGGGGGTGGGTGGAATAGTAGTGCCCCATCATTGGTTTTCCTGGGGGGGGGGGATAGTGCCCCATTGGCGTTCCTGGGAGGGGGAGAGGAATAGTGCCCCATCATTGGTGTTTTATTCTGCAGTTTGAGTGTAACACTCAGTTTTTTCATTGTTACTTTTAAATAAATGGAAAAATGGCATATTAGGTTTTATTTATTATTTTATCCGAGTAATCGAAAAAATAATTGGCCGATTAATTGATTATGAAAATAATCGTTAGTTGCAGCCCTAACTTGAAGTTGTTGTGGTGAAAGCAGAAAAAATGGGAAAGCTTAAAGAGGAAGTGAACTCTGCTTTATTTTTCAGTTTTTTAGAATATTATCATAGAACAAAGTATTAACATGATTTGCACATTGTAATCTTAGTAAAAAATGCTTTGAAGTTTTTAAATGATATCCTCTTCTGGGAATAGGCTGCGCCATCTTTGGTATTGATTCCTGTCTCTGTTGTGGACATCATTTCCGCCCTTCCTCTCAGTATAGCTGCAGCTGCTTGCTCGTAAGGACATCTCTGAGATGCCCTGGTTGACTCCCCAAGGGGAGAACCAGGAAGCTGTGCCGTTTTCAGGGGAAATGACAGACACTGCATACTGTTACAGAAACAACGAACTGCGCATGCGCCGGTGACGTCATAAAAGATTGTCACAAGATTATACAAGTCAAGTTTCAAAGGTAGCGATCAGTAGCGTTAGCAATGAAGATTACAATGAGCTAAAGGTAATCTAGAGAGTTTACAATTTAAGGATTTGAGCAACTTTGACAAGGGCATCTGTCCTAGACCTCATGCGGCAACTGCTCAGTTTTCTGCAGCAAATGCTCATTTTTATGTGCATGCAGTAGGACGTGCACATACTCGTGAGCACAGTAGTTAAACAAGACGTTGAAGCAATAGGTTCTTCAACGTATCTTCAAAACTGCAGCTCTTGTGTGAATTTCCCAGTCTGCTGTGCGGTGGTCAGGACCTTCTAAAAGTGATCCAAGGAAGAAAAAACGGTAAACTGGTTACAGGGTCATGCACTATTTCGATCCAATAGAAAACTGCTACTGTAGCTGAAATTGCTGAAAAAGTTAAAGCTGGTTCTGATAGAAGGGTGTGAGAACACACAATGCGTAGCAGTTAGTTGCATATGTAGCTGCATAACCGCATACTGGTCAGGCTGCCTGTGTCCACAGCCAAAAGCGCCTACAATGGGCATGTGAGCATCAGAACTGGAACATGAAGTAATAGAAGAAGGTTCCCTGGTCTGATGCATTCAAGAGTGGTTTGAGGAACACAACAAGACTTGGCCTCCAAATTTTCCAGATCTCAATCCAATAATACATCTGTGGGATGTGCTGGAAAAACAAGTTCGATACATGGAGGCCCCACCTCGCTATTTACAGGACTAAAAAGGATCTGCTATTGATGGCTTGGCCAGACGCCACAACATACCTTTAGAGGTCTAGGGGAGGAGAGTATGTGTGTGTGTATGTGTATGTATATATATATATATATATATATATATATATATATATAGACCAGTGAATCTTTGTATCCTAACCAGCATATAAACAAGATTATGTAAATAGTAAAATAACGAAAGTAAAAAAAAAAATGATTCTTATGATGCTAGATTCTTGACATCTAGTAACAACCCTAGACAATGAAATCATAACTTGAATACATTCTAATGTGGATGTGTTATTGTATAGTTTTCTGGAGTTGATTTAGGTTATGTCTGCAAACCCATTGCAGTTACCGTATATACTCGAGTATATGCCGAGTTTTTTATCAAATTTTTTTGTGCTGAAAATGCCCCCCTCGGCTTATACTGGAGTCAATCACTTTTCTGCAGCAGAGAATGACATTTTCTGACCCGACTTTGGGGCCCCCGTATCTCGGGCCACTTGGTGCTAGGAACCCCAAATGGAGTGCAAACCCAGTGGAACCTGCACTACAACATATCAAAAGATGGGGTTCTTAGCACCAAGTGGCCCAGAGATACAGGGCCCCAAATTCGGGTTGGAAAATGTCGTTCTCTGCTGCAGAAAAGTGCTTGACATTTTCCGAACCGACTTTGGGGCCCCGTATCTCGGGCCACTTGGTGCTAGGAACCTCATCTTTGTAGGGGGCATTTAGGAACCCTTAACTACCAAGTTTGAAGTTCGGGGGACCTATGACTGCAAATGGGCACCGTGAGGCATGCAAATGGGCACAGTGAAGCTGTGGGCATTGTTGACCCTCTTTTCCACTTACAGAAGTTGCGCATTTCTCACCCTAGGCTTATACTCGAGTCAATACGTTTTCCCATTTTTTTTGTGGTAAAATTAGGGGCCTCGGCTTATATTCGGGTCGGCTTATACTCAAGTATATACGGTAAGCTATTCTCCAGGTCTCTTCTCTGTTGTAGAACTGCTGCTCTGATGGTGATCTTTGGTATAAATATTACCATATTATCTTGGTCTTGGTAGAGTAGAAATTTATAAGCATGCAATCCAGTACATTTTGTTTCTTGTTATTGCTTTGAACCCTGCCCATAGATCATTAGAAATTTCTGAACTGGATGAATTTCGATCCACCCATGGCTGTCCCCTCTCAACAGGGGTCGATCTAACAGTCGACTTATGTCGAACAGGACTTTGGAAAACTTTTGTCGATCAGCAGCTGCAACCGCTGATCAGTGCATTCTGACACTCCCACTGTCAGAATAAAATGACACAACCGAGATGGATTCCTCCATGGAAGTGTGAATGGGGGAATCTGTTCTTTAATTTAATTTCTTTTTGTTCTGGCTGATCTAAAAAAAAAAAAAAAGCTATTGATGGTCAGCTTTATGCTATCAGCTCATATCTAATAAAAATGAACAAAGGCAGACATATCTGAGCTTGGGTGGCAACTATAGCTGCCTCCATAGATACAGTTTAGGAGAGAGGGTTGTCACCCAGAGATATGTAGTGTGTTATTCACAGAATTACCAGGTGAAAATAAAAGCTTGAAAATAAGAAAACAAATGCAGGCACCTCATCTGATTACTGCACTTAATAATTTTTTAAGCCACATTTTAGATGTTCTCCTAAAAGTGGGAAATGGCATTAAGGGCAATTCCTCTGATATATCATAAAGCCCCCAGAAATCTCAAGCCCTACTTGTGTCATTGGTTTCCTACATTTTGCATTACTTTGCACCATTGTTCAAGCCCTATTTCAGGCATCCCCTGTAATAAGAGTTTTTTTTTTGACAAAATACTTTCTAACACTTGACTTGAAGCCTGCCCTCTCCTTTTCATTCAGAAAACCATTTGAGACAGGATATGGTGAAACAATTATCTGTTTCTTTAGAAAGATGTAAAAATCCAAGAGGCAATGTGTGTGCTGTTCTTCTGTTCCCATAAGAAGAAAAATATTAGCAAGGTGTCAAGCCCTTAGGCTTCGTTCACACCTAGGCGTGAAAATGTGTGTGTGATGAACCACGCTTATTATAGGTAAATACCTTAATTAGAAAACAAACAGTACAAATTAAAATGTGCAACCACCAAATTCACACCAATGGAAAATATTCAAGCAATCAATCATAAATGTGCATAAACTGTGCTCAAACATATAATGTCATTAACTTGGTAAATCGCAAATCATTAGTGTCCAAATAACCAAAAACTAAAAAAATTCAAGTCCAAAAAAAGGAAGCTCATCCAATATTTCCAGTAAGAAGGTGATTAATCCAATGATTAGGTGACTGTAGAAATCCTCCACCACACCAAGCAAACTCCCCAGATGGAGATTATCCCTATTACAGAGATAATGACAGCCTTTTGGAATATTGGAATAAATCTAGAGATCTGTCTCATCAGGTCGGGTGATGTCTCCAATCAAGCATTCAAATAGGAATGGCCACACGCATCCAGATTAGACATAGAAATAAGGAACAATCTTCCATGGTGAAGTAAGTCGTTAAAAAAGGGGAGTTTATTCAATAAAATGGCTCCAAAAGCCATAAAAAATACAGTAAAGTTAAAAACATACATGTGGACGCTGTTTGCGCTCCACCTGCGTTCCACTATGGGGGGAAGTGACGTATCACAGTCAAACACACCCTACGTGTTTCGTCAGTGACCGGATACATCACCATGATTTTATATTGCTGCCCATTAGAAAGTATCCAATCCAGGGGGCGCATGCGCGCGAGCAAAGGAGATGGCCGCCTGACTCCACTGCTCCGCGCCGTCGGACCGTAACAACCGGTCTAATCCGACATAGGCACACATCGACAGCGGCACAGAGAGCACCGGAGGCTCCGGAACACCCCAGGCTCCGGAGGTGATGCGCAGATCGGCGAAAAAGCCCCCCAAGAGCCGGCAGCATAACAAACTTCCCCCTGCATCGGGCAGAAGCAAATCCAAGATGGCGCCCGACCCTCCGGAGCCTGACGACGAGACCCAGCTCTCTGCTGCAGGCCCAGAATCTCCCGCGGACAGCCTGCACCTATTCTCCATGGACCGGGTGAGTTCCCCTCCCGTGGAATCTGAGGACATGCTGGCCAAGTTCCGCACCATAGTCGGGGATGAAATTACAACAGCATCCCGCAAGCTTTCCTCTGACTTGGTGCGAGGCCTTAAAGAAATAGGCCATCGCACTAACCAGCTTGAGAACCGTATGGACCTGGTAACCACAGTGTTAGAGGGTCACGAGGAAGAGGTGGACAAAATGTCCGGGGAGCTGGAGGCCCTAAGGGACAAGTTGGAGGACGCCGAGAATAGGGCCCGGAGGGATAACCTCCGCGTCCGAGGTATCCCTGAGGCAATCACTGACCTGCAGGGTACAGCTACTGCATTCTTCCAGGAACTGGCCCCAGAAATCCCGGTGGAAAGGTTGGAGTTTGACCGCATCCACAGATCCCTGGCCCCCAAACCCTCCGAAGGTCCCCCGAGGGATATCATCATTAAATTTCATTACTTTCAGACCAAAGAAAGACTTTTACAAGCTGCGAGAGAGCAACAGAACCTCTCCTTCCAGGGTAACACCCTCCAGCTGTTCGCAGACCTCTCCCCGGTCACTATCGCCAGGCGTCGTGGCCTAAAACCCTACCTCCAAGTCCTACAAGCTCAAGGGATAAAATACAGATGGGGGTTCCCATTTAAGCTCTCCTTCTCCCACCTAGGCCGCCAATTCCACGCCACCTCACCTTCGGACCTGAAACGCCACTTCCTGGAACTTCAACTGGACCTCCCTCCATCTCAGTCTGAAGTCCCGTCCTCCTCCACCAGACCCGGATCTTCCAAACAGGGTACCTCCAGACCTCCTCGTCCACCCTCCCAAACATCCCAGAAGTCTCGTTCTGGATCACAGGCGCTGCGGGATCTACTGGCCCAACGTTTCCAGCCATCTAACAACGGATGAAGAGGCCCTGCTGGGTCCAATCTTTTGTTTTTGTTCAGAGCCCCTTGAATTGAATTGCTGGTCACCATGACAAGTGAAACCGAGTGTCAAGTTTTGGAAACGGTTTCCCCACCATGTTTTTCTTGACATTTGCCTTTGTCGCCTGGTCGGGGGGGGGCTGTCCCGGAACAGGCTGCCCCATTTGTGAGATGGCAGCCCGGGGCGCACCTTACCCCCTTCGGGTGACAAGGCAGAACTTCAGCATGGACCTGTCTTCCCCGCCTTGCCACTTTCGTGAGTACCAAGATGGTTCGGGCTGCTACCCGTGGCCCTTAGTATTTTTTGTTTTTACTTTATTATGTTTTTTCTCTTTTTTTTTATGGCCTTTTCATTTTCAGTGGGCTCGCGGGTTGCTGGGGGGTGGGGGGATCTCAGGCCAAGTTAGGTGGGGACAAGAAGCTACCATAATGTTTACGTGACACTCGGTACATCACCGTATTGTGATCTTCTAGCTCTCAAGTGTGATCTGTTTGGGCTGTGGGGGTGATGGGTGCCCGGGGCCTTGCCCGGCCCCCTGGGGGGGATGGTCACATGGCTGTCCCCCGCGGGGGGTCGGGGGGACCTCCCTTGGGCGCTCTAACTTGCTTAGAATGTATTATGGTTGCCCTGTTACTTTTTTTTTTCTTCGCTTTTTTTGTTTTGCAGCTCTCCCGTTTTATTGCCTTCTGTTTCAGGTACTGTTACTCAGAGCCTATGTCAAGAATGTTTGAAAAGTTTGTAATGTTTCCACTATAGACCGGTGGTTCCGACGGACCACTGCTACCCCCATGTGTTGGCACCCGGCAGAGAAGTTTTTCCTTGCCGGGCTCCCAACCCGAAGTGGGTTCCATAACCCACGTTACGCTGTATTAATGCACATAGCATTTGATCTCTCCCGAGTTCTACTCGGTATTCTCACCTTTTCTATTTCTCCTATTTCCTTTCCGTTTTCCTCTCTTCTCCCGGCCTTCCCCCCCACCTCCCCTCCTTCCCTCCTCCTATGCCCCCGGGGTGCGGGAACAGAGCATTATGCTGCTTCATGAGTTTGACCTAATGACCCTCCGCTGGCTTTCCCTGAATGTCCAGGGCTTGAACTCGCCTCAAAAACGGGTCAAGGCCTTCAAATACCTTAAGCAACTCAACATTGATATAGCTTGCCTACAAGAAACCCACTTTTCCGCTTCCTCTTGCCCCAAATATTTTGATGTAAATTACCCCCAAGTTTACTCAGCCAACGGCCCCACTAAACAGAAAGGGGTTCTCATAGCCATAAGGAAATCAGTTCCGTTTATTTGCAGTAAACAAATTGCAGACCCTGACGGTAGGTATCTTCTTCTGCAGAGCTCAGTACAGGACAACGAAGTTACTAATATGACCTATTATGCCCCGAATGTTAACCCAGGCCCCTTTTTGACACATGTCTGCACCCTGTTGAGGGACCACCAGAGGGGCATCCTCCTGCTGGCAGGGGACTCTAACGTCTCGTTAAACCCCTCTCTGGATAATTACCCATCGGACGACAGAGTCCCCTCCCCAGCCGCAAAAACCTTTTTGCGAACTCTACATGACCACGACTTAGTCGACATTTGGCGCGAGCTACATCCCCGGGGTAGGGACTACACCCACTACTCCCATCCCCATCACTCACATTCCAGGATCGACCATATGTTCGTCTTACGACAGCATCTACACTTGATTGACGCAGTCTCTATTCTAGCTACCCCCTGGTCAGACCACGACCCAATCCTGACTATCTGCCATTCCCTGCTCAGCAAACCACAGCACACTTTCTGGGTGATGAATGACTCATTATTGTCATTCGAGCCTATTATCACCGAATTACACAAAGCGTTGATAGATTATTTTAAACTTAATGCAGGGACGGTCTCCTCGCCGGTGACCCTTTGGGAGGCTTACAAAGCGGTCTTTCGAGGCCACGTTATACGCATAGCGTCAAAACGTAAGAAGGAGCGAACCCAAACACGGCGTAAACTCGAGCAGGACCTGGAAGCTCTCTCTACAGCTTTTAAGCAAGACCCTACCCCAACCAATCGTAAACTTTTAGATAAAGCCCGATCGGATCTAGACTTATGCGTGACGGACGACGCAGAACGCACCTTACGCTGGGCTCGTCAGAATTGGTACACTAAGGCTAACAAGCCAACAAAGATGCTAGCCAATAGACTGCGCACTTTCACCCCGAAATTCGCCCCTATAGCCTTACGCACCCGCCACAATATCCTTACGGGCAACCCGCGTCGAGTCCTGGACGAGTTCCGCCACCGCCTCACCAAGCTCTATTCTGCCCCCACCCATATTCCTCCCCACGGCCTGACCCACTTCTTGAAGGATTTATCCTTGCCTTCCCTATCTGTCACTCACAGGTCCCTCATGGATAAGGACATACAGGTATCAGAAATTCTCCACTGCATCAAGGAATTAAAGATAGGTAAGAGGCCGGGCCCTGACGGCTTCACAGCCCTATATTACCGGAAATTCGCTGAGGTTCTTGCACCACATCTGGCGGCTATGTACAACTCGGTAAAAAGGGGTCACTCGTTTACACCAGACTTGTTGACCGCCAATATTGTAATGATCCCCAAGCCGGATAGAGATCACTCTTCCTGGGCCAATTTCCGCCCGATTTCCTTAATAAACATTGACATGAAAATCCTAACAAAGATTCTGGCCAACCGCCTAAACTCTTTTCTCCCAAGATTGATAAAAAAGGAACAGGTGGGCTTTGTCCCCCGTAGGCAGGCAGGGGACGCCATTAGGAAGCTTCTTCAAATCCAACACATAGCGCACGGCAGATCGTTGGAAACAATGTTTCTGTCCCTGGATGTCAATAAGGCCTTTGACACTTTGTCTTGGCCTTATCTGACACAGGTTTTAGGCCACTATGGCTTCGGCACCTCATTTTTGGGTTGGGTCTCTGCCATTTACGATTCCCCTCAAGCCAAGGTACGATATTACGGCCATGAGTCGCCCACCTTCCCCATAAAAAGGGGAACCCGCCAAGGGTGTCCACTATCCCCTCTTTTATTTATCCTGGCTCTGGAGCCCTTGGCGGAGGCCATTCGTTCGCATGTCGACATATCAGGGGTCGAAGTGGCGGGGACCTCGCACAAATTATCCCTATTTGCGGACGACATCCTGTTTTCTGTCACCAAACCCAGAATCTCCCTCCCCAATTTGATGTCTCTTTTAGATACCTTCGCCACGTCATCAGGCCTATCTGTTAACCCGGCTAAGTCCAAAGCCATGTCAATTAACCTTAGGCCCTCGGAACTAGAAGCACTGAAGTCGGCATTTTCCTTCCAATGGACGAACTCGTTACCCTACCTGGGGATTAAACTTACCCCTAGTTACTCGGGTCTTTACCAAGCCAACTACCCCTCATTATTGCGCAAACTGACGAATTTGCTCGACTCTTGGTCCACCCTCCCCTTATCCTGGTTCGGTAGAATAGCGACGGTACGCATGGCATATCTCCCGAAATTGCTTTACTATTTCCGAGTTCTACCGGTTCAGATTCCCCCTCATATTCTCCGAATCCACCAACGCAAAATCATGCAATTCATCTGGGGCAAGATAAAACCCAGGATCAAACGACAGGTGCTCTACGCACCTAGAATAGATGGAGGCCTCTCGGTCCCAAACCTGCAAGCCTACTATACAGCAGCCGGTATCGCCCCACTCGCCCATCTCCATGAAAAGCAACAAATGCCACTATGGGCCGTTATCGACCTAGTCGATTCCCACCCGGTCCCTCTAGCCTCCCTCCCCTGGCTTCCTAAAGCCCACCGTCCATCCACCTTGGGTCCATGCCTAGCCCACGCTCTACGGTTATGGGATTCAGTTAAGTTCTCAGCAGGCCTGATCTCTCCTCATCTCCCCTTACTCCGTCTCCTTCACTGCCCGTTGTTCCCGCCAGGATGTGATAACCCCTTACAGTTTACGTGGTGGACTGACCATGGCTTTGTAGACGTTCACTCTTTGCTCACTCCGACTAAAATTGTCCCATTCACAGCCCTACGCTCCTCACACGATATCCCCCTAAAGGAACATTATAGCTATACACAACTCAGACACTTCCTCCAAGGCCTAATAAGATCCCAATCTATCCCCTATGCCACGACCCCCTTCGAAAGTTTGTGTAGGTCCCGTCCTCAATCCTCGGGTATGATATCACTCATATACAAGGCTATAATTAACGCTAGGAAACCACCACTGAGACCTTATCATCTCCAATGGGAGGCTGAACTGGGGAAACGGCTGGAGCCAGATGACTGGCAGAGAATGACCATGGCACTAACTAAATGCTCTAAGAACGTCCTCTTTTTGGAGAACGCCTACAAAGTTTTTTATAGGTGGTACTACACCCCGGCTAGGTTAGCGAGTTTTATCCCGTCTTACTCCCCGTTATGTTTCCGAGGGTGCTCCCAAGAAGGAACGATGGCACACATCTGGTGGTCCTGCCCCAGGATTTGTAGACTATGGATCAGAGTATATGCATTACTTCGTAACCTTTTTAATACCACAATAAAGAGGGATCCTTTTGAGGCCCTATTATGTAAACCCATCCCAGTACTTCTTTGTCCTGAACGTCAACTGGCTGCACACATCTTTACTGCAACTAAACTAACCATAGCACGGGCCTGGAAAACCCCGGCCCTCAGCTTTGAAGCGGTTAAAAATAGCGTAAATGACATTATGGTGAACGAGAAACTTACTGCCGTGCTAGCAGATACCCATGCCAAGTTCCTCCGGGTATGGCAACCCTGGGTGACCCATATCCGTCCCTCGCGATTTGACCCAACGCTCCTTACCCTTTAAGAAGCCTCTGTCCCCCCCCCACCCCGGGGCCCCCCCTTCCTTTTTTCCCTTTCCCCCACATTTCCCCTCTTTCCTTGACTTCCCTCCTTACCTCATTCTCCTCTTTGTCTTTACACTAAAGACCTACGTCACCCCTTTTCTCTTTCTCCATCATCTGGATTTTCCTCCTGCATTCTCCCCTCCTGGGGTTCATTGTCAATTTTCTTCTTATTCTCCCTTTCGATCTCCCCACCCTACGGGGCTGATCCTACTGGCGCTGGATACCTAACAAGACATACTCCCTCTCCTTTGTCTTTTAACTCCATTCCACCTTCCTTTTTCAGTTTTTCTTTTCCCCCTCTCTTTCTTCCTCATGACCCTACAAAAATGTTAGTTTTAATTTGCTCAGGTGGTCTTTCCTGAGGAATCTTACTTAAGTTGGTTCTCAAGTTTAATGTCCCTATGGGATAAGGTTTGTTATACTGTTTTTCTGCCTCAGGTACCAGAACCAACCCAGAGTACTGTCATACATTCCAGTTTACCCTAGGTCAATTTTACTTCACCAAGTCTCAAGACCTGTTGGTCTCTTTACAATGTCTTGCTGCCCACACTTGTGGTATATTACAGTCTGCTCTATGGTTCATGCCCGTATTCCGGACTCAACTGCATGTACTTTACTGTTGTAAGAAATTGCACACTTTTATTGTGTCCAGTTCTATTTTTGTTTTGTATTCTTTTGTACTGATGTGTTTCTTCAATAAAAACCTTTGTACAAGAAAGTATCCAATCCAATCCTTACAATCTTTACTATACTTTCTAACGCCTTATAGTCTCTACTGAAATGAGTTAAAAAAGGTATCTGTTCGCTTATTCTACTCTTTTTTGGTTTATCCATCAGAAGTGTTGCTCTATCCATTTCCATTACTTGTTTCTGCAATGGTGCTAAATTTTGCTCATGGTACCCTTTTTCTTTAAACTTCTTAACAACCACATCTGACTGTGTCATGTAGTCACCCAAGCTGTCATATTTGCGTCGCACCTGCATCAGCTGACCTTTCGGGATCCCTCCGAGCCATTTGGGGTGATGCCAACTCGCTGTAGGTATGTAACTGTTCCTGTCTGTTTCCTTGAAGGTTTTTGTAGTGATGAAATGTTCACCCTTCATCAAAACCAAAGCCAAGAAACTCTGTTCATACAAATCCCAACTGCCAGTAAATTTCAGTCCATAACGATTGCTATTAATATTGAATAGAAAGGATTTAAGACTTTCCTCTGTGCCATCCCATAATATTATGATATAATTTATATATCTTTTGTACAGTGATATTTCTGGTATGTCACTGCCAAAGATATAGGTCTCATCCGATTGGCTCATCAATATATTGGCCACGCTTGGGGCATATTTAGCTCCCATGGCTACACCCCTTATTTGATTGTAATGGGTGCCTTCATGCCAGCAATAGTTGTTTGGCATGGCCAAATTCAGAGCTTCTAATAGGAAGTCCTTTTGTTCCCTTTTTAAATTGGAGTTGTTATCCAATGCCAGTTTGGTAGTTACAATTACATCATTCTGTTTCAAATTGGTGTACAATGACTTAACGTCTATAGTGATGATAAACTTATGGTCATTGATAGGTATTTCTTTTAGGATGTTCATTAAAGAGGAGGGCCCACAAAAAAAAAAAAAATGTAAAAGTCAGCAGCTACAAATACGGCAGCTGCTGACTTTTAATAATTGGACACTTACCTGTCCCGGGGTCCAGCGATGCGGGGGAACGAGACCCCCCCTTGTTCCCCGCTCCGCTCGCGGCGCCGGCATTCTTAATGTGGGCACCCGGCTGTGGTTTCACATCCGGGCACCCACTGCGCGGACGCTCACTCATCTGGGACACATGACAGGTCCCAGATGACTGTGCGGCGCTTACAGGAAGTGATGTCATTGCCTGGGCAATGAAGGTGGCAGCCTACGAGGGACCCCCTAGCAACAGGCATTTAGAGGTGAGTAAAAAAAAATTTTTTTTTTTCTTTTTTTTATGATTTTTAAGCCAAATTTTTTTTTTTGGTGGCAACACCACTTTAAGTGTTTACCATCCCTTAGATAAGCCGGATATGTTTGCACAATGGTCTGTAGAAAACAGTCCACATATTCAACTATACGAGAGAAAACGGAATTTATACCACTTATGATGGGTCTCCCAGGTGGACAATCTTTGTTTTTTATGGATCTTGGGCAGTTGATATATTTCAGGCAACCTAGGAGCATCGGGGACAAGGTACCTAGCTTCCTTTTTTGTAAGGATGCCCTTCTCTTGAGCTTGTTTGACTGATCTTCTAAGTAGGGCTCTAAGTTTATTGGTGGGATTGCCCTTGAGCTTTTTATAAGTGTTGGTGTCTCCAGCCAATCTATTTAATTCCTTGTTACATTCTTCTCTTTTTAGTACAACACCCCCCACCCCCCCCCCCCCCGCTTTATCTGACATTCTGATGGCTATATTATTCCTCTTTTTTAAAGCCTCTATACCTTTTTGTATGTTTCCCTTCCTCCTTCCAATCCTGTTCTGGATCAGTCTAATGTCCTGCTAGACCATGGCTCTAAAAACATTCAGAAAATGGTTGGAGGATTTTTTGGGGTTGAAAGTGGAATGATTCCTCAAACCACTATCCTGAAAAATAGTAGGGCCAGTGCCTTCTACATTCGGTTTCTCAGCAAAATGTTTTGTAATATTTAATTTCCTCACAAATTTATCAGTGTCGATAAAGGCGTCAAATTTATTAAACCCTATTTCACACCTAATTCTAGAATTTTCAATTCATTAGTGGTGAATACTTCACCACTAAGGTTGAAGATACCCTCACCTATTGATCTCTCTTTCTTTTTATTCTTCCTTCCTCCTCTCTTACCTCTGGAGTGTCTCTTTGAGTGCCGTATTCCCAAGGGGGTGTCTCTTGCTGTTACCATTGCGGGGCACTCTGTGGGTGCTGATAAAAATTCTGGTTGTAATTCTGCCAAAGTGGACCTTGGTATTGACCTCTTCTGTAGTTTTGTATTTCTCCTAGAAATAATAAGGTCCAATAACTTCTGTTCACATAAATTGAAAATTGAAAATTGAAAAAACTATACCACTCTCCCTCCAATTCCTGATCTATAAGTCTATCGTTGGGACCGAGATCCCAGCGTAGACGTCTGGGGGTCATTTTACTTTTACATATTGTTCCAAAGTAGCTATGTCCCACCATACATGTGTTTTCTTATCCATAACATTTTTTAAAGCTTTAACATTTTGATCTTTATGTACGGTGGTTTGTGCTGCTGAAAAGGCATTTTTCATGTCAGTAGTTCTATTGCTCATATAATCAAAAATATCCATTGTTGCGGTGATAATCTCCTCTCAGGTGATATTGAATGTTTTAACAGGGGAAAAATTTGTGATTATTCCCTAACAGCGCAGTAGGAAGATAAGTTATAATAAATTCTAAATACAGCTGCCCGTTCCAAGGTTGTGAATAACCAATGAAGTGGAAATGTGTGTGATGAACCACGCTCATTATAGGTAAATACCTTAATTAGAAAATAAACAGTACAAATTAAAATGTGCAACCACCGGATTCACTCCAATGGAACATATTGAAGCAATCAATCATAAATATGCATAAACTGTGCTCAAACATATAATGTCATTAACTTGGTAAATCGCAAATCATTAGTGTCCAAATAACCAAAACAAAATAATTCAAGTCCAAAAAAAGAAGCTCATCCAATATTTCCAGCAAGAAAGTGATTAATCCAATGATTAGGTGACTGTAGAAATCCTCCACCACACCAAGCAAACAACCTACTCACCAGATGGAGATGATCCCTATTACAGAGATCATGACAGCCTTTTGGGATATTGGAATAAATCTGGAGATCTGTCTCAGCAGGCCCGGTGATGTCTCCAATCAAGCATTCAGATAGGAATGGACTTGTTATCCAATGCCAGTTTGGTAGTTACAAGTACATCATTGTGTTTCAGATTGGTGTACAATAACTCAACGTCTATAGTGACGATAAACGTATGGTCATTGATAGGTATTTCTTTTAGGATGTTCATTAAAGCGGGATTCCGCTGACCTATCGTTTTTTTTTTTTTTTGGTATCATTGATATCCGATGATACTATTAGGCTAGCACTCACTTGTTCCTGTTTTTTTATCCCCTGTTTGCTGATTTCGTCCACTAGTTTAACTTATAAAAATTCCTCCCGGCCGTTTCCATTTTGCTTGTGGGCATTTGAAGCCCACAAGCACTTAGTTCCTGGGATGCAGTGAATGCTGTGCTCAGTGATATCAGCGAGCAGCGCCGTGACATTTCGGGTTGCCATCACAACTATTGTTGTAATGGCAAATTCAGCTGCCTGCCCACTTTTAAAATGGCTTTTTCGGACACGCCCTCATCACGTGACTGGCGCCTTCCTTCCGAAATCGCACAAGATTTCGGCATGACGGCGTCCCCTACTGATTCTTGGGAAGACCCTAACAAAGCTCCCAGGGGTCTTTGCGGAGCCGGGGAAAGGCGATAAACATGCCTACTCCCACGGGAGGAGAGCCCGGAAGTCAATATAATAATTACTCCTAAAAGGTAATTACTGCATAATGTTTTTTTTTTAATGGTCATTTGAGCATCTATGGTCCTAAGTGATTTAAATAAGATTAAGTTGAAATTTTGAGTACAAAACTGCTTTAAAGTGGTTGTGCACACATTTCATTTAGTAAATCTCTTTGCCTTCCAAATCAGGCAAAGAGTACTAAATGAAATGTGTTTTTTTTTTTTTTTTTTTCCACTTACCTTGTAATCGCTGACGTCCTTTCATCTGTCCCTTCGGTGGTGGGCGGGGTCTCTGCGTCGATCGTCGTCACGCCGCACTGTCTACTGGGATCTGGTGTCATTGATCCCAGGAGTCAGTGCGGACATCTTCCGAAATCTCGCGTTCTTCCTTCCTCCTCTCTTACCTCTGGAGTGTCTCTTTGAGTGCCATATTCCCAAGGGGGTGTCTCTCGCTGTTGCCATTGCAAGGGCACTCTGTGGGTGCTGATAAAAATTCTGGTTGTAATTCTGCCAAGGTGGACCTTAATATTAACCTCCCCTCTCTCTCTCCCCCACCCCAGTGCCACGGCTGTCCTCTGTTGTAATCCCACCCCCACCCCCCATCCTGGGAGGATCCCCATGTCCTCTTTTGTAAAAACCCCTTTGATAAGGATTGCCCCTATTGGATTCATAGCCCTGCTGTAAAGGTTGAAACCGGTTGTGTGTGGAAAAAACATAATTCATACTTCTATCGGGCTCATGATACCCGTAGGAGTTCCCAACTACAGGTGGGCCCTGATATGCTGTACCATATGTTTTACGGCTTTTGGAGACAGAATTTATTATAACTTATCTTCCTACTGCACGGGTAGGGAATTATCAGAAAATTCTCCCCTATTAAAACAATCCGTTCACACCTAGGCGTTGCTATTTTTCCGGCATTTTTCGGGCGTTTTTTTCCTGTGTTTTTTGGGGCTTTTTTTCAGGTGTTTTTGCAGAGTTTTGCAATGTTTTTTTACAGGCGTTTTCAAGGTTAAAAGGTCACCAATGTAAAAGCAGTAAAACGCTTGTAATCTGACAAAAAATAAGCTCCTGTACTGTTTGGAGTGATGGGCATTTTGCTTCAGGTGACAGAACGCTCAAATATGAACAGGGGTCATTGAAATGAATGGAATTTTGCTTTCCTGGTGCCTCCATGGCAGCATACCAATGGTTGGTTGCCCCGCCCCCAACCAACCCACAGGACCACTTCAAACTCTAGAAATAGGAGAGTTGAACCCCCCTGTCAGTATTCTTTTCTCTGTCCTCATACCTGCAGGATCACGGCCAGCCCTTCCTCACCGCTCTATGGTGCAACCATTGCAGGTTAATGCTCTCCTGCAGCATGGAGTCCCATGGCTTGGGTTGCTAAAGGCACCAGATAAGTATGGGAAACCCGTTTTTCTGTGGATCTTTTTAGGATTGGGGATCAACAGGAGCCGCTTGTCGTTCTCCTCTATATACCCCCACATTGTAGCACAGAAAGGCATGCCTACATACAGTTCCCCCTGGGGCAAGTTATGGCAGCATTGGGGAAAACATCCTCCCTTCCTCAGCGTCTCCCTGTGTGTGCGGCGCTTCGCGCGCGCTGTTCCGCTCTGTTTTCTCGGCGGAAGGCGGAGCCGCGCCGTGACGTCACGGCGCATGCGCAGTAGCCACTCTGAAGCCTCCGGCGGCCATCTTGGTACTCCCTAAAGCGCTCTCAGTATAAAAGGAGAGCACAGCTTCAGTCTGGTGTCAGCTACATAGGAGTACACACCTCAAGCGCTCTCTCTCTCTCTCTCCTGCTGTCCAGCCTGTTTCCTCTCCTGGATATGGAACCAAGCCAAGGTACTGGAAGGGGCAATTTTCCCCTTGTTTTCCTATGATCTGTATCTTGGAAGTTTTTTGACATATTGATGTATTATTTTTTGTACTTCACATTAGTCCAACTAAGTACCTCTCCTACCTTTTTAGCTGCCCATAGCAATCTAACACCGCATCAAAAAGATCCTCAACATACCACTAGGTAAGGGCTGCAACAATCAGGTGAGGTTTTTAAAAGAGCACTTTTTTCTTAATAAACGGGACTAAAAAAACTTTCCTTTTTTTTTTCTCTTCTTTTTCCTCTTCTCTTCTCCTCTTTTCCTCTCTGTTACTCAGCCCGCATCACGGATCATCACGCCGGTCATCCCACAGGGGGTCCCAAGATAGGAGGTCGGGGGGGCATAGAAGTTCGGGTCACTCCCACTCCTCGTCAGCCCATGCCTCTCGCAGTGGCCAGAGGTCACCCCGACATTCTACAGATAGGCATGTCTCGGCACAAAGGTCAGGGTATCCAGGTCAGAAAGCCTGCTGGGTATGTGGAAAACAAGCCCTCCCAGAAAAATTAGTATGTGCCTAATGCCTCAGAGAAGCCGCAGGAGACAAAGAGAAAGACAAACAGGAATCCATGGATTCCATTAAACAGCTAATAAAGGATTCTATCCGCGAGCTCGTGGTAAGTCAAGACCAGGCGGCTCCTTCTTCAGGTGAATCAGTGATTACCCCCACCCCACACCATGATCCCGAAGCACCATCTGAGGAGGAAACAGAATTAGTGGAGGAGAACCCATCATCTTTTGATTTTGCTCTAGTGGAACCCTTTATTAATGCTGTAAAAGATGCAATCCAGTGGGAGGAGGACCCAGAGCCTCCGGCCAAATCCAAAAAATATTTTCCACACCTGAAAAGAAAATTGTCAACCTTCCCCCTGATGGAGGAGATCAAGGAGGTAATAACAGACGAATGGCAGAAGGTAGATAAAAGGCCATTGGCCTATAACCGTTTTACAAAATTGTACCCCTTTTCAGAAGCAGACACACAGTTGTTTGATGCTGTCCCGATGGTAGACGCCTCAATTATGAGATTAGCCAGGAATACAACACTCCCCTTGGAAGACGCTGTCTCCTTTAAGGACGTCCTGGATCGAAGAATAGATTCAGACCTGAAAAAATCCTGTCAGGCAACGGGGGGGGGGGGGGGGGGGGGGGGGGCATGCAAACCAGCAGTCGCCCTAACCTCTATTTCCAGGGCCACAAGAGTATGGTCAGACAACATTGAAACAGCCCTCAGACAAGGTGTGGATGTGGAAGAAATCATTAAAGCACTAGATGATCTGAAATTGGCCTCAGACTTCATGGCGGAGGCCGCCATTGACATTATAAAGTGTTCCTCCAGGGCCATGTTATATTCTATTACGGCCAGACGGGCATTGTGGCTTAAACCATGGGCAGCCGACCCTACCTCTAAACAATCATGGTGCCGTATCCCGTACAATGGGAAAGCATTATTTGGCGACAAGATGGATGCAGCAATCACCGGGTCACGGGGGGGAAGAGTGGCTTAATTCCCCAAGACAGAAGCAGGAGAAAGAGGTTTGTGTCGCGCCCGACGAATCAGAGAACCAAAGATTCCAGATCCTACCGCCCAGGTAGGGAATATAGGAGAGGCTGGAAAGGGTCACAGGCAACTTTCCTGAAGTCGGGAAAACCCAAAGCCTCAACTTCCACGACCGAGGGCCAGAAGTCCTTTTGACTCTCTGCCCACCCAGATAGGGCCTGTAGGTGCTCGACTCGGAGCATTCGCCCAGGTTTGGGTGGAAAACTGCACAGATCAGTGGGCCGTATCCACGGTCCAGCGGGGTCATCATTGGAGGTTCAAAAGACAGCCCCCACGCCTATCTTTTCAACCCACCAAAATTCCGGCCTCCACAGAAAAAAGGGAAGCTCTTCGGCAGTATGTGCAAGCTTTGGTGCCTCAGCAGGCCGTGGTACCAGTCCCAGCTTCGGAGGAACACTTGGGGTTCTATTCCCCAATCTTCTTGGTCCCCAAGAAATCAGGCGGTTGGAGACCGGTACTGGATCTCAAAAAATTAAACAAATACACCCAGATAGAACATTTCAAAATGGAATCACTAAACACCGTGATTCGGTCAGTTCAGCCGGGGGATTGGATGGCCTCTATAGATCTTCAAGATGCATATCTCCACATTCCGGTTCGGAAGCAATTTCAACCTTTCCTGCGTTTCAAAATAGGGGACTTACGCCTCCAGTTCCGATGTCTCCCCTTTGGGATCTCGACAGCTCCGAGGACTTTTACCAAGGTCTTGGTGGCGATTCTAGCTCCCCTACGGGAAGAGGGGATCCGAGTGTTGCACTACTTGGACGATATACTAATATTGTCCCAACACAGAGAGAACCTGAAAGAACATGTGCAAAAGGTCCTGAACACATTAGACAAGTTTGGATGGCTGGTGAACTACTCCAAATGTCAGCTGATTCCGACCCAGAGGATGGTATATTTAGGGGCTTTCTTCAACACCCCCGAAAGTGCGGTATCGCTACCATCAGGGAAAATGCCGGCTCTAATAGCCAAGGTGAAAAGGACGCTAGCAGGCCATCGTATACCTGCATCAGATTGCCTGAGCCTGCTGGGGTCCCTATCCTCCTGTATCCCCATGGTCAAGTGGGCCAGATGGCATCTGTGGGGATTCCAAATAGGGTTCCTATCACAGTGGCGAAAGGACCGCCTAGATCAGAGTATATGGATTACCCCCTCCATGAAGTCCAGTCTTTGGTGGTGGACGAGAACAGCCAATCTTCAAATACACTGCTCTCTGGGGCCCATCCCATGGACCATCCTGACGTCGGATGCAAGTCAAGTGGGCTGGGGAGCACACGTGCAGAGTCAACTAGTTCAGGGAAGGTGGAAATTCAACCCAGTCAATGTTGTGTCCAACATTTTAGAAGTGAGGGCGGCATGGATGGCGTTACAGAACCTGGCCCCCTATCTCAGGGGAAAATCCATACTTCTACGGATGGACAACAAGGCGGCGGTAGCCTACGTTCAAAACCAGGGGGGAACACACAGCAAATCCCTTCTCAGCGAAGTGACACCCATCCTGAACTGGGCCGAGAAGAACCTAGTCGATCTACGGGCTTCTTACATCCCAGGGCCCGAGAACCAGCTAGCAGATCAGTTGTCAATAACCTTTGTCGACAACAACGAGTGGTCTCTCAGTCAGGAAGCTTTCTGGTGGATATGCCAACAGTGGGGCACTCCCCAAATAGATCTCTTCGCCTCTCCCCTCAATGCGAAAACACCCCGTTTTTTCTCAAGGTTCCCATCACTAGGAACAGCGGGGGTGGACGCCCTGATTCAACCTTGGGACTTCCGGAAGGGGTATGCGTTCCCGCCAACCCCCCTGATATTGAGGTTCCTCCAGAGGCTGACGTCAGAGAAAGTCACAGTGCTGGCAGTAATCCCATACTGGCCCAAAAGACCATGGTTCGCGCTGCTAGTCAAATTGGCCATATGCAAGCCGCTCCGTCTTCCTTACAGGAACAACCTGCTGTCACAGGGCAACCTCTCTCACCAACACCCAGAAATCCTGGATCTGAGGGTATGGAAATTGAGCGGGAAAGGCTGGACAAGCTAGGGTGTGCACCTAATGTCGTCCAAACACTGTTGCAGGCTAGAAAAGCTACCACCAACTCCACATACTATAGGATATGGAGGAAATTCACAGAAATGGCGGAAGCTAATCAGTTTAACCCCCTGGAGCCGGGGGTACAGAATATTCTCCTGTTTCTGCAGGCCGGTTTAGATTTAGGTCTAGGCCTAAACACCTTGAAAGTTCAAGTCTCAGCCCTTTCAGCTCTGACAGACACACGCTGGGCGCTGAACCCTTTGGTGGAACGCTTCTTAAAAGCGGTGCTAAGGCTTCGGCCCCCCAGAAAGACGTTGTATCCAAAATGGGACCTAACAATAGTACTCAATGTTTTATCAAGTCCTCCTTTCGCCCCCACGGAGGAATGCTCCCTGGAGGATATCACCATGAAGACGGTATTCCTAATCGCCATCACCTCGGGGCGCAGGATATCGGAAATCCAAGCCCTAGGGGCTCAAGAGCCTTACACCACCTTTTTCCCGGATAGGGTGGTCTTACAACCCATCCATCAGTTCGTCCCGAAGGTGCCTTCAATCTATCACCTCAGTCACGAATGGGTTCTACCAGCTTTCGAGGAGGAACCATCCTCCACAAGGCTTCATGAGCTAGACGTAGCCAGATCCCTGAAACACTACTTGCTGTTAACACAGCAGCTTCGAAAAGATCAAAGGCTGTTTATCATCAGCAAAGGCGCAAAGAAGGGGAAAGCGGCATCAAAGACAACCCTAGCAAGCTGGATTGTGAAGTAAATACAAAGGGCATACCGGGATGGCGGCCTCTTGGGCAGCTTTGGCACGGGTCTCCCCAGAAACGATCTGTCGGGCGGCCAGCTGGTCATCATTCAACACTTTCATGGCCCACTATAGTGTGGATCCAGCAGCTCTCACTTCCCGAGATTTTGGGAAAAAAACCTTGCAACTTTCTGTACTGTAGTTGTTATTAAAATTATTATTGCAGTACCCTCCCTGTAAGCGAGTTATTAACCATTGGTATGCTGCCATGGAGGCACCAGGAAAATGGAAAATTGAATACTTACCTTCCGTAATTTTCCTTTCCTGGTGCCTACCCATGGCAGCATACACCCTCCCTTCAATAAATCCTTAAGAGGTTTGGAGGCTAGTTACAAGAATACTGACAGGGGGGTTCAACTCTCCTATTTCTAGAGTTTGAAGTGGTCCTGTGGGTTGGTTGGGGGCGGGGCAACCAACCATTGGTATGCTGCCATGGGTAGGCACCAGGAAAGGAAAATTACGGAAGGTAAGTATTCAATTTTCCGTTTTTTGGGGGTTTATAGAGCTGAGGCTTACAGCAGAAAAATGCCCAAAAACTGAGCCTTATGGATGTTGCGCTATTTCCTGCTTGAGTTTAGAGCTGAAAATTGTCATTCATTACAGGTTGCTGGAGCTGTGTAACTTTATTTTGTCAGTGCTAGATCTACTGTATATACATCATTTAAATGCATTTCAGTTTATGCATTTCAGTTTATTAACTGTTGGATTTTAAGTTCTCATATACAAACAATACAAAAAAAAAAGAAGGTAACAATGAACTAATCGTATTTCATTGAGAATTTGCATATGTAATACATGTAAGCTTTGAATGCATTACCATCTTACACTTGCATAATTGAATTCAAGGATTATACATTAATTAAGAATTGTAAGCTAGTTCTATTGAAATATCAATGAATCCTGGTATGATCAAAGACTTAAGAGGGTGATTTATATGTTCCTGAAAGAAAGACCAGTTTGTAGTAATGACTAAGGGTTTAACTTTTAGCACAAGGGATTTTGCATTTACCAAGCTAATTAAAATTTAAAGTGTAATTACGAGCTTATTTCCTAAAATTGCTCCCACCCCCTTCTAACATCTATACTAACTACCCTGTGGAAGAAAGATTCATATACTTACCTATTCCCCCATCCAGTCACATGATTGGCTCCCCTGTGCCAGTTAGCAGAGACTTCAGAGGAGAGGATGGAGCACTGACAACGGATGCCCTTTATAAAGCCTAGTACACACAGGCCAAATGTCAAGCAACATCGGACGGTTCAATAAAAAACGTCCGACATTCGGCCCGTGTGTATGGCTGATGGAAAACAGGCGACTGGCTCCCATTCAGTGCTCTCAGCCAGTGGCCATATGACGTCATACGGGTGGGATTAGTCAATCCCACCCGCATGACGTTAGTTCTCTTCACGTACAAGAAAAAATTTGGAGTTTGTCCCTTTGGAAATTTTCATTTGGAAAGTCTGAATCAGATGTTGAAAGTTGTATACACACTATACGAAAATCGATCGTGCCTCGTACGGAATTTCATTGTGTGTACCCCACTTTAACGTCAATACAAGTAAATCTAAAATTGGTTCAGTTATAAGGCTGGTAGGTTAAAGAGGACGTAAACCCTCTCTAAAAAAAAAAAAAAAAAAACACCCTGCAAGACAAAGGCGTAATGAGCTAGTATGTTAAGGAGATATTTCTTGTACCTACAGGTAAGCCTTAGGCCCCTTTCACACGAGGCGGACTCCGCTTCCACGGAGTCCGCCTCTGTCCGCCGGCTCAGCGGGAGATCTCTCCGTTGATCTCCGCTGAACCGGCGGATGACAATTCCCTCTCCGTTCACTGAGCGCCGCTGGTCTCTATGAAGAGATAGGATGAAAACGGACAGTGTGTCCGTTTTCATCAGATCTCACCCGATCCGATCCGCCAGCGACGGATCTGGACGTAGAGCCATACGTCTGCTTTTGGCGGATCGGACCGGGTCGGATGTTAGCGGAGATGTCTCCACTGACATCCGACGCTCCATAGACTAACATAATAATAGTTATACTTAATTTTATTTATTTTTTTAAATGTCCACCTGTGAGTCCTGGGGGGAGTGGGATAGAGCCTTGAGCCTTGAAATTACAGGCCTGAACCAGAGATTGGGTGAGTATAGCATCTGGAGCTGCTTTTTTATTTTAAGACTACTCTGACATCTGCTTTAAAATTTGGTGTTGTTTCCAAAGCCAATGGAGTGCAGTGGAAGCATTTATGGCTCGCTTGTGGTGAGTTTCAATAGAAGTGAAGGGAGGCGGTTGTGAAGCATCAATTCCTGCTGAACTCCACTGGCAGCATTAATTTTGCGTCGTCGAGACGTGAGGCAAAGCTAACGCTGCAGTATGAACACCTCCCTATTTTAATCATTTTGAAAGACACAATTCAACCACCTATTTGCAATGCCTGTGTGAAGGAACCATAACACTTTACAGTTAAGGCTCTGTTGTCCTAGGCGTTTGGTTTTCAGGCAGAAAGTCGCGCGATTTTGCCACGATTTTTTACAGGTCAAAAGGTCGCCAATGTAAAAAGCAGAAAACGCCTGTAATGTACCAAAAAAGAAGCTCCTGTACTTTTTTGAGCTTCAGGCATTTTGCTTAGGATGACAAAATGCTCAGATGTGAACAGGGGCTATTGAAATTAATGGGATTTGTCTTGGGCATTTTTAGAGCTGAGGCTTACAGCAGAAAAATGCCCCAAAATGCCTAGGTGTGAACAGAGCCTAAGTGAAGCATAGTCAGTTGTCAGCTATCATTGTCTAAATTGTGCTAGAAATATAACAGAATCTGATTGGTTACTTCAACTATCACCTCTATTTCTCCCTGTTTTATAAATCAGTACAAATTTTTCTCCCAGCTAAACACTGCAAACATTATTTGTGTAGAAACATAATTTCTTTGTAAATTGAGTATAAGGCCCCTTTCACACTGGGGCGTTTTTCAGGCGGTACAGCGCTAAAAATAGCACCTGTACAGCGCCTGAAAAAATCCAGCCCCATTCACTCCATTCACACTGGAGCGGTGCGCTAGCAGGATGGTCAAAAAAGTCCTGCTAGCAGCATCTTTGAAACGGTATAGGAGCGGTGTATTCACCGCTCCTATACCGCTCCTACCCATTGATTTCAATGGGACACCGCGGTAATACCGCGGCAATAGCGCCGCAAAGCGCCGCTACGGGGGCGCTTTGCGGGGGATTTTAACCCTTTTTCGGCCACTAGCAGGGGTTAAAACCGCACCGCTAGCGGCCGAATACCGCAGATAAAACGACGGTAAAGCAGCGCTAAATATAGCGCTGCTTTACCGTCGCTCCCGCTCCAGTGTGAAAGGGGCCTAATGGTGTTTTTTTTTTTTTTTTCTATTAAGTAATTAAATTATTTGTACAGAATTCTTTAGCTACATGAAACAGGTTGTAGTTGCTTTCTGACGCTTTAAAGCCATTTCAATCATTACTTGTATAAGACAAAGACAGCAAACTTTTTTGAGACAACGTTCTAGAAATAGAGTTGCAAGTCTATAATGAAGTGCCAGCAACCATAAGACATGCTAAAACACTGATTACTTGGGAAGAATGCTTTGCTTGTGAGGAAATATGTCCTGTTCAGTATGCAATTTCCATTCTGGTAACATGAGGTTTTTGTAATAGTGCCATTGAAGTGTCATACAGTTCGGTAACAGGCTCAGGTATGCCTCTGATGTGGATATTGGATCTCCTAGATAAGTTTTGAGCATCCTAAATTTTAACTTGGAGACCTGGAGGATTCAATCTAATTTTCACGTCCATCAAGTATTGTGGCCATATCTGCTATCCAAGATCTGAGATCAGCTATTCTCATGCCAACTTTGTCCACTCCTCCATGCAAAATTTCTGCAATTGCAAGGTGTTTGTGCATTTCCTTGGATGAACTGCCCATTACAAAACCCCACATAACATTTTAACAGGATTCAAATCAGGGCTTTGTCTAAGGTAGTCCATAACCCTCATTGTCATTGTTTTTGTGCCATTGCTTAGTGGATTTGCTATATATATTGCTATATATATTTGCTAATGTGCATTGGATTATTATCACGTTGAAAGGTCAATTTCCATTTCAACTTCACCTTTTGGACAGACGACTTATCAAGCTGAATGTACAGTAATGCACAATTGACAGTTGACTGATGACTGCAAGCTGCCCAGACCCAGAAGCAAAAAAGCAACTACAAATCATAATATTTCTGCAACAATGCTTCACAGTTTAACCAGAAAGATAAAGGGCTGCACAGCGATCAGGTCACTCGGGTTAAAACCAGCTTTATTTAAGCCACACATACATGCTGCTGAGTCCTACCTTGGAACCACGCACTCTTGGAGCATTAAAACAGAACTAAACCTAACGATTTAATGGTTTCTCAAAACTGTTATATTCAGAGCATGCCATGAATGATAACTGTCACAGTTGCTTTTACTCTCAACCAAACTGTGTAGCCCTTGAATAACTAGTGTTGTAACTGATCACATGTGCAGCACCAGGGCAACTGCAGATCAGACAAGAGGCTAAGAATGGTAGATAAATGAAACAATTGTTGTAATGTTCAGTAGTAAAAGCAAGACACTTTGTGGGCCTAAGGAGAAGTCAATGCGCTGAGAATTTATCCTGGTATAGCTGTCAGCATGGTGCTATGAATGGAAATGGTTTCATACAGCTCACTTTTGTTTTTGTCTTGTTGTTTTGGTGGATCTGTTTTATTAGTTTTGAATTTTGCAACTGTAAATTTATTGTATATTGATACCAAAAAACATCGTCCACTGAAAAGAGGCATGATTTTTGTTGAGATAAGGAAATTAGGTTGACTCGTTTCATTGAAACAAGAACAAATGGCCAGAAGAGTAACTTCTAGACAGAAAATACATGTATGATTTACAGAGCATCAAAAAGTTTGGTTGCATCAATTACCAATCATCAAACCATATAAAAATTAGAGGTCGACCGATATGGGTTTTTCTCTGGCCGATGACGATATTTAGAAATCGTGGCGGCCGATCGCCGATATGTTAGGCCGATTTTTTGTTTTTCCCCCTCATCTCATAAAATCTAACAGTTGGACCCCTTTCACACCGAGGCGTTTTTCATGTGCTTTTGGGCTAAAAATAGCACCTGTAAAGTGCCTGCAAAATAGCTTCCCTGCAGTCTCAATGTGAAAGCCAGAGTGCTTTCACACTAAGGCGATGTGCTGGCAGGATCCTCCACTACTACTGCCCATTGAAATGAATGCCAGAAAGGATGGATGGGTCATCTGTACCCACAAACCGATGCCCATTGAAGAACCCCTTGAAGAAAACAAGGGGGACAAGGCATAAAGCTGCACACAGAATGCATTAAGATAAAAAAAAAACTTCTGCCTTTAAACCACTTTAAATTGGTGCCTTTTTTTCCTGACTGTACATGCATGCGCACTAACACCAACTGTTGAAGAATTACCTGTAGATCCCGCAAAAAAAGTTTGGGGCTTTTAAAGACTTCTTTAATCACGAAGTTGTTAGCTCTTGGGCAGCCAGTCCTTGACAAACTGGCAGTCATTTTAAATCTATGCCGCTTGTTATTTTCCTTAGAGTGGATTGATTTCAAATAACTTGACAATCTTTTTACATCTCTTGTCAGACTCCTAGGCATCCACAACTTATTTTTGGTGTTTTCTCGAGTGCTCTTTGATTTTGGTATGATGACAGTATACACATCAGATAGAAAGGAAAGACCAGACCCTAGATATCTGAGGTTTTAATAAGACGGGTCCCACCTGCGTGTTCCCTAAAGCCCCATACACACGCGCGGATTATCCGAGGACCAGGTCCGTCGGATCATGTCCGTCATACTTTGTCTGATGTTGGTTTTGCGTACACACGGTCGGACAAAGTTGTCGGAAAATCCGATCATTCTGAACGTGGTGACGTTTGTTGCCTACGACGGGACTACGTAGAGGCTAGTAGCCAATAGCTTTGGTCTTGTAATGTGATCTGAGCATGCGTAGCACTTTGTCCGGTCGGAATTCGCTACACACGATTGGATTTGGTGTGATCGGACTTTGTTGACAAAAAATCTATCCAGCAGGAGATAGGACTTTGTCCGTCAGACAATCTGATGGATACTGTCCGAGGGTGCCTACACACGGTCTGATTTTCCGACAACATTGTCCGATAGGACAGAATCCATCTGAAAATCCTACCGTGTGTATGGGGCTTAAGGAGGTTCTAATTATTGATATAAGTGAGTTCTCCCACGCTGCCACATGCTCATCGACCTTATTAACAATTTGAAAAAATATATTAAATCAAGAGCCGCTAAAACATTTCTGTGAAATCCATAAAACACAGGTGAAACAATTAATACAAAAATAGTGTAAAATGCACCTACATTTTCTTCAATTGTAATACCATTATATTACCTCTGAGAACGTCCATATGGACGCAACGTGTCTGGGAGGCATGGCTGATTGATGTCATCGCACCAAACAGGAGAGGAGGACAGCATAGTATCACCAGGCGAATTAAAGACTGTGTATTGGAAATACAAGGGGTCTTTAAAAAGTTTTGTCACTTTTTTTATATTTAATAGAGTTAAAAAATTGTGAAAAACTTTTAAGGAACCCTTGTATAATGCTGTTACCATTGAAGAAAAGTGCATTGTAATGTTTTTATTCTAATAAAATGATGACACGCACTATGGGGTTCTTTCCTTTTTTATGATTGTTACCTTTGAAATACTGCAAGCAGACTGTGGAGATATCCAAAAAAAAGCGGGACCACAGCGGGCTGAGGGAGATTGCAAGAAATAGCAATTAAGTGTATACTGACCTTACTTGCAAAAGAAGATCTACCTAATAAGGTGAGATCGTACCTAAAAGGGGGCGCAGAGGTGGTGGAACAGCTGTCACTGGAGTGGACATTTGCTTACACTTGAATACCACTGTGTGGAGGATCTGCATGTGTATGAGCAGGAGATTGTATAGCATAAAGGGACATTGGATTGGACTACATATGGACACTAATAGTTTTAACACATTGTTTTTCGCAACTAAGCACTTTGCTTTGGATCTGGAGAGTAAAGTGGATTTGGGATTAGAGAAAAAAATTGTTTTAAAGGGGTATCACACCTATTTTTTTGTGTTTTTGCACAAATGAATGTGCATTTAATTGCTATATTTATTAAATAATAAGTAAAGGGTTTGGTCTCTTATGCTTGGGAGTGCTACAGTATTTTTGCATAATTAGGTTCTAATTATTGACATGTAATATGGAACACCCAATTCTAATTTCATGAATTTGAGGTTGGGGCAGATGTAGGGGTGTAATTATGTTTTCCAAGTGAAAAGTCTGCACTTTTTGTTATTTACAGTATCTCACAAAAGTAAGTACACCCCTCACATTTTTGTAAATATTTTATTATATCTTTTCATGTGACAACTCTGAAGAAATTAAAGTGTGAGTGTGCAACTTGTATAACAGTGTAAATTTGCTGTCCCCTCAAAATAACTCAACACACAGCCATTCATGTCTAAACCGCTGGCAACAAAAGTGAGTACACCCCTAAGTGAAAATGTCCCAATTGAGCCCAAAGTGTCAATATTTTGTGTGGCCACCATTATTTTCCAGCACTACCTTAACCCTCTTGGACATGGATTTCAAAAGAGCTTCACAGGTTGCCACTGGAGTCGTCTTCCATTCCTCCATGAAACATCACGGAGCTGGTGGATGTTAGAGACCTTGCGCTCCTCCACCTTTCATTTGAGGATGCCCCACAGATGTTCAATAGGGTTTAGGTCTAGAGACATGCTTGACCAGTCCATCACCTTTACCCTCAGCTTCTTTAGCAAGGCAGAGGTCGTCTTGGAGGTGTGTCTGGGGTCGTTATCATGTTGGAATACTGCCCTGCGGCCCAGTCTCCAAAGGGAGGGGATCATCCTCTGCTTCAGTATGTGACAGTACATGTTGACATTCATGGTTCCTTCAATGAACTGTAGCACCCCAGTGCAGACAGCACTCATGCAGCCCCAGAACATGACATTCCCACCATCATGCTTGACTGTAGGCAAGACACACTTATCTTTGTACTCCTCAACTGGATTCCCGCCACACACGCTTGACACCATCTGAACCAAATACGTTTATCTTGGTCTCATCAGACCACAGGACATGGTTCCAGTAATCCATGTCCTTAGTTAGCTTGTCTTCAGCAAACTGTTTGCGGACGTATGGTCTGAGCACTGACAGGCTGATCCCCCCCACCCCTTCAACCTCTGCAGCAATGCTGGCAGCACTCATATGTCTATTTCCCAAGGACAACCTCTGGATATGACACTGAGCACGTGCATTCAACTTCTTTGGTCGACCATGGCAAGACCTGTTCTGAGTGGAACCTGTCCTGTTAAACTGCTGTATGGTCTTGGCCACCGTGCTGCAGCTCAGTTTCAGGGTCTTGGCAATCTTCTTATAGCCTAGGCCATCTTTATGTAGGGCAACAATTCTTTTTTTCAGATCCTCAGAGAGTTCTTTGACATGAGGTGCCATGTTGAACTTCCAGTGACCAGTATGAAAGAGAGAGAGCGATAACACCAAATATAACACACCTGCTCCCCATTCACACCTGAGACCTTGTAACACTAATGAGTCACGTCACGGGACACCAGGGAGGGAAAAAGGCTAATTGGGTCAAATTTGGACATTTTCACTTAGGGGTGTACTCACTTTTGTTGCCAGCGGTTGTGTTGAGTTATTTTGAGGGGACAGCAAGTTTACACTGTTATGCAAGCTGTACGCTCACTACTTTACATTGTAGCAAAGTGTAATTTCTTCAGTGTTGTCCCATGAAAAGGTATAATAAAATATTTACAAAAATGTGAGGGGTGTGCTCACTTTTGTGAGATACTGTATATTAAGAATTTAGGGGTGTACTTACTTTTTCACATGACTAGTTCATCAAGATATTTGATTTGTTATACATGTTCAATGACTGTAGTGAATTCTAAAGCCAGTACAAGTGTATAAGGGCTCTTTCACACTGGCAGTATAGCAGGGGCTGACAGGAGTTCAGGATGTGCTACTGCCTCCTCCTGGCGCCTGTTTTTTTGATCTTAACAGATGAGTCTGACGGGTGGTACTGCCTGTCAAACTCTGCAGCTCGAGTTGAAAATTCCGCACTTGCAAAGCAAATCATCACGGCCACAGCTTGTGTATATCCCCGTCTGACTGTAATCCTAGCTACCGAACAAGGGTGCCTCTACCCACGCACCAACAGCCACTGGGAGAAAACGTAACCTTTATTAGGACTTTATTAAAAATATGTATGAAAAACTGTATGTGTGCTTGTTACGGACTCCAACAATGGATACATATCCAATCAACTGGTGATCTCTTTATTATAGCTGTCTATTAAAAGAAAAAGAAAATCAACTATTGTTCAATGTAAGGAGCCTTCTACAAATTGGGGATATAGGCAGGGAATCACAGGCACAAGACCCAACATGTTTCGCTCTGATGTAGAGCTTGGAGACTCCATATATTTAATGGCGGCTATAGCTACTGCAAGTTTATTCCCCCTGATGTTCCCATCTGGGTAACTGAGAAATTTGGAGTGGAGTAGGATCAGAGAGTATTAATTTTATTTTATCCCTGTATTAAAGCATCAGACACATCTGCATTGTGAAACTGTTTGTCAGGGACACAGATCTTGTTCCATAGACACACAGCATGGCTCAGCCCGCCCCCCAACTTCCTCCTCACAGGATATGACAACAGCAGGAGCCAATGGCTCCCGCTACTATCAGTGTACAGTAGTGTACCGAGAGCAGAGAGAGGGGAGAGAAGACCGGCACATATGTATGGAGGTTTTAAACCTAATGCAGGGAATGCATTAAAGTAAATAACAATATAGCTTTACTTTAGGCAGAAATATGGAATACCTGGTTTGGATTGTGAAACTTTTCTTCTTGTAATTTATAGTGATTTTTGAAGCAGTAGTGAACCCAAAAGCAAACATTTATTATATCAAAAAACAAAATTCCCAGCGCTGCCCTAGCTTGTCTAGTAAAAGGTCCAATAGATGCTGACGGAAATGTCCAGAATTGTGAAAATTGAAATAGTTATGCACCTATGCAGCATACCAATTCTTAGATGTGATGACTGCATTAGTTTCATTTTTTTAGGCTTTCTTTCTTCTATGATCCAGCCAGCAAGTCTGTTTTTCAAAAGTCCAAGCTCTCCAGCAGAATATTTCAGTTTATTTATTCATGCAAATATGTTTTTATTCATGCAAAACCTTTATTCCAAAAGGAAACAAAACTGTTTGCTATAACTGCTTATAAAGTATTAGCTGGAGTTTGGCTTGATTTTCTTAGTATATCAAAATCTGCTAATAAGTTTAACACTGTATACACTTATATCTGATACACTGTATTGTTACTGACCAGATCACCAGGTAAAAACAGGGAAAAAAGCCCAAGAAAAAAAAAAGCCTTTCTGATGAATTGTAAACTGCAATATAGTAAATTTTTGGGTTTGGGTGTAATACTGCTTTAAGCAAACCTATTGAATTTTGCTTTATGTGTCAGACTTTCCGTTTATTCTGGAAACCTAGAAGGTGTAATTCCCAAGACAATGTTTTGCACATCTAGTAGTCTTTAGATCTCAAAACGTAAAGTGTTACTAAACCCACAACAGTAAAATCAGTCTGTATATGCAGTAATGCATGCTTGTTATACTCAATCCTCTGCATTGTGTAAAAAGGCTGTTTCATCCCGTCTTCTCTGATCCTCCCTTTCTTGCACTGTCTCCAAAACATGTTCGGATAAGACAGTTACTGCAGTCAGGCTGCACATGCTCAGTTTAGTATGTATTGATTTTTTTTTTTTTTCTTGGAAGAGTGTATGTGATCGGCGCAGGGCCAATCAGCACTGTCCAGGCAGAGGGTCAGGGGTCTGATAGGACAGCCAGTGCAGTATGGAAACTCCTCCTACAAGCTTTAACCAGGCACTGATAGAAGTCACAAGATATAGTATATACTGTAGCAGTCTTGTGACTTCTATCAGTGCACTGCTGATGAGAAAAGGTATTTAGCCATTTATATTTACTAAAATAATTGCATTTCCATGTTCTGTGTACTGTGGGAGACCAGATATATTGAATGTGGGTCCTGGGTTTAGTAACACTTTAAAGCCTGGTACACGGGTCGAATGTTCGGAGACATTGGCCGGTTAAAAAAAAATTGGCTAACACTCGGTCCAGCTCAGCAAAGGGAGACCGAACGCTGCACTAATTTTGCATTGTTAGTATAGCAGTTTTAGACTGGAGCTGACAGTTTATTTTCGAGTAAAAAAAAAACCTCATCATGTGTACCAGGCTTAAAAAGCTGCTTCATACAATAGTTTGATGAAGAGATTCTTTCTACAGTAATGTAAATCAATGGCCTTTGTGTAAAAATGAACACCTCTTGTGTTGTGTATAGCATCTATTCAACTGGCACCTGAGGACTATTGTAGCTTTGCTTACAGAAGGTTTTCTTTATGCCTTACGTTTTTTTTAGATACACAAAAAATGAATACATTACAAGGTTAAGTGGGGATTATAGCATTTACTGCTGTCTTTAATATATTTATCAGCATAGTTTTTTTAACTCTCAACCGCAAATAACTATCAAGCTTGTGTTTTTGTGTTTTCCATAAGTCCTGGAATCCAGGCAGAAATATTGGTACATAGTATGATAGGTGATTCCTTACCTTTAACCACTTGATTACTGGGCACTTAAACCCCCCTCCTGTCCAGACCAATTTTCAGCTTTCAGCGCTGACGCACTTTGAATGACAATTGCGCGGTCAACACTGTACCCAAATGAAATTGTTATCATTTTTTTCCCACAAATAGAGCTTTCTTTTGGTGGTATTTAATCACAGCTGGGTTTTTTATTTTTTGCTAAACAAACAAAAAACGATGAAAAAAAAAAAATCATGTTTAATAGTTTGTTATAAAATTTTGCAAACAGGTAATTTTTCTGCTTCATTGATATGCGCTGATGAGGCAGCACTGGTGGGCACTGATAGGCACTGATAGGCTGCACTGGTGGGCACTGATGGGCTGCACTGGTGGGCACAGATAAGGTGGCACTGGTGGGGACAGAAAAGATGGCACGGATGGGCACTGATAGATGGCACTGATAGGTGGCACTGATGGGCACTGGTAGGGGACACTGATGGGCAAGGGTAGGTGACACTGATGAGCACTGGTAGGTGACACTGATGAGCACTGGTAGGTGACACTGATGTGCAGCACTGTAAAGGCACATTGTGGGCGCTGGCACTGTGGGCACTGACAGATGGCACTGTGGGCACTGACAGATGGCACTGTGGGCACTGACAGGTGGAGCTTGTGGGCACTGGAAGGGGGCACTTTTATAGGGCACAGGTGGGCACCATGGACCCTGGGCTCATTGCAGTGAGAGGGACTGATGTCCCTCTTACTGCCGCTGGTGATCGGCTTTTTTTTTTCTCCTCGTGCTGTCAGCGCGAGGAGGAAAAAAAGCCGATTACAGGCTCTGTTACTATCACATGATCAGCTGTCATTGGCTGACAGCTGATCACGTGGTAAGGGGTCGAGATCGACCCCTTACTCGGATCTGTGATCCAGCGAGTCTCAGACTCACTGATCACAGTGCGCGCCCTTCAGGGGGCGCGCAGGCTGCTCGTGGCTGGGACAACGTCAATAGATGTCGTCCCGGCATCTTAGATCCGCGCTGTAGCCGTCATTCGGCTATAGCGCGGATCTCAGGTTGTTAAACAATTTATTAATGTCTTCTAATGCAGTCTTCTACCCCCTGAGTAATGACATTTTTACTCCTGTATAATAAGGAGTAATTTCCTTTTACTTCTGTTTTATAAAACCGGTGTCCGCTATCCAGGCTCCTCCTCCAGCCACCAGTCTTATAACACTCTTCTGTAGCCAATTCAGAGTGTAGCAGGAGGACCGAGTCCTGGTCTGTCCTGCCCACTGTGAAGTTCATTCATTGTAGCGAGATGTGATGGGTGGATGCCTCACTGATCCCTCTTCACAGCGACCAGGTCTACATGCAGGACCAGAAGAGGCTGCAACGTCATCCATTTACAACTAACATCAATTTATCACTATAGAGGTAATAGACAAATGTTCTTCTTTTATTTCCTTTGCATAACGAAGGGAGGCCCAGGAGAAAAAAAATGGGTGAATCCTGGATTTCTTCTTTAATCATACGTTGGGTAGTCAAAGTGAACTTATACTCAAATATTAAATAAAAACTATGTTTGCATTGTTGCTGGACTGGTTAATGACATTTAATTTGGGATAAAAAAAAATTACCATTGTTGAAGAAATGTCCAGACTTTGCCAGTTTGGTTACCAAAAGCCTAGTTTTTTTTTTACCATGTGAGGTCAGGCAGTTGACAGGATGGCAACTATCACATTTAAGATGACTGCCACCCCCTGACTAAAGTAAGAGTCAAATTAAGAATACCATTTAAATAAGGTGGTAAGTATAAATCTTTCATGAGGAATTCTGCTCTGTTACAGGGGTTCCCGGGTTACAAACAAGATAGGGACTGTAGGGTTGTTCTTAAGTTGAATCTGTTTGTAAGTCGGAACAGGTACATTTTTTAAGTGTAGCTCCAGCCAAAAAATCTATTTTTAAGTTTTTTAGATAGCATAGAGAAGGGTTATCACCCCTGTAACATTTGTTTTGCTGTCTGTGCCCCTGTTCAGAAGATTTCACCTCACCTTCTGTCCCAATGACAATTGCATTTTGAAAATTTTGGGTTGTTAGGGAAGCATGGACTGGTGATAAAGCATCAGTGGAGACACCTTTTTCCCATATTAACTCTTACAGGAGTGAATTTCCCTTCCTGTGGGTAGATTTCCTCTCACTTCCTGTTGTCTCCCTCCGTTTGTAAGTAGGAGTCGTTTGTAAGTCGGATGTTTGTAAGTCGGGGACCCCCTGTATAATAAAGTCAGAGATTTTAGTATAATATACAGTAGAATATTCTAAGTGCCGGTTCACACTGGGGCAACATGACTTACAGCGCGACTTAGCGAGGCAACTTCAACGCAACTTCAACCCGACTTTGAGTCATTTACAACATGACTTCATGTCGCCCCCAGGCCAGGCGACTTTGGCTGTGGCCAATCACAGAATAATCAGCTCAGCTGGGAGGGAGGGGTTTGCCTGGGTAAACTACCGTATATACTCGACTATAGGCCGTCCCGAGTATAAGCCGAGGCCCCTAATTCACCACAAAAAATGGGAAAACTGCATTGACCCGTGTATAAGCCGAGGGTACAAAATGCAGCAGCTACTGTAAGTGGAAAAGAGGGCCAGCAATGCCCATCTGCAGCTGCCTGTCCCCTGTACAGACCTCCCGTGTCCCCATTGCAGCCTACCTGTGCCGATCTGCGGGTCCTGTGCCCTCTGCCATCGGTCTTCGGTCTTCGGTCCCCGCTCTCCGCTCGGTCCCCGCTCGGTCCCCGCTCTCCGCTCGGTCCCCGCTCGGTCTCCGCTCGGTCCCCGCTCTCCGCTCTCCGCTCGGTCTCCGCTCGGTCCCCGCGTGTACGGCGCCATTGTAAATTAAAAAGCCGCGCCTCCTCCTCGTCCGTGATAGGAGGAACGCTGTTTTCCCAGCAGTCTGTGCAGTGTTCCGCCTATCACGGACGCCCTCTCATCCTCGTCCATGAGATGAGAATGACAGGGCATCCGTGATAGGCGGAACACTGTACAGCTGGGAAAATTAGTGTCCGCCTATCACGGACGGGCGGGAGGAGGCGGCGCGGCTTTTTAAAACTGCCGTCTGTCTGCATGACAAGCTGTTCATGTAGGCAGACGGCGGTGACTCAAATATAAGCCGAGGGGGGAACTTTCAGCCCTAAAAAAATGGGCTGAAAAACTCGGCTTATATTCGAGTATATACGGTAATTTATTTTCCTGTAAAGTCGCTTCAGTATAGATGGAGATCCGACTTGGAGGCGACTTCCATTGAATTCTATGGGTACATATCGCCTTGAAGTAGTACAGGAACCTTTTCTGAAGTCGGAGCGACTTCAGTAGTGTACATTAAGACGGCTCTCATTGACTATAATGTAATTCCTAATGTCAAGCGACTTGGGGCGACTTGAGGTCTGACAAGTCAGATCCCAAGTCGCGGTAGTGTGAACCGAGCCTTAGTGGCTCTGTGTTCATTACTCATGTATCCTTGTGTTTATACACATTTTAGTTTACTAACCACTAGATGTCACTGGCTTTATCTTTATTTTACAGCTATTCTGGTTATTATCTGACTAGTTGAAACATTGCTTTTCCTTAAAGAATATGTTACCTTAACATTTCATATTCCTGATATGTATCTGTTGCACCATGTGCTTATGTTTAAAAAGTATTGTTTTTTTTGTATTTCTTCTTTTGTGTGAAATACCTGGTGATCCTGTCAGTCCCACTACATTCCTATTTCAAACTGACCATGCTAGGCATGAGAGCACATCCATCTCAGCATTTTCAGACTGTGCTGGGAGCATAGCCTGCCTGTCCTCCAATTGTAAGATGTGTAATAACATACCCCCTGTACAAGTAAATAACTGGAAAGATCCATGTACTGCTGTTCCTCCACCCCACCCCTCCCCTTAAAAAACAAAACAAAAGGTAGCACACAGCTAAATACACATCTGAAATATATTTATGAGATCTGCTTTAGCTACCAACAGATTTGTTATTCTATCCATTCAGTCATGAGTTTTACAGAGGTCTGCTACATAGCACAGCCCTGTCTGGTAGGGCAGGAGACCTGACTTTTTGTGTTGCAGTCAAGTAAAACTATCCAGTTTATGTCCCTCCCCCCAGCCTGTGAATGTACAGTGAAAGGTGAAGCAGAAAATGTATGATCCTGTCTCACTTTTATCCTGCACTGTTTTCCTATCCGCATGCGCCTTACATTGTAACACAATCAATTGGCTCCCAGTGTGTTGCTTTTTTCTCTCATAATCTGAGCCCAGCTGTGCAAGGACTTCAGGATGCTGATACCAAGTCATATTTAGGTACTTACACTATTGAGATCTGAAAATACATTTCCTCATCGTACTTTAAGGGACAAAGTAGTTGAGGTATAATGGGTTATGCTGCTGCTTTCAGGAGAATTGGACACTGGCAAACAAAGATGAAATGACAGCCTAGTATAGCCCATTCTATTATGCCAGTTTCTTTTTATAGTGTCCTAGGAGAACAGAGGTTATCTCTCCTCTTAGAGAAACAAAAACTTTTTTAAATGTTTTTATCAAGATTCTTTTTTTTTTTTTTGCAAGTTTCTGCCATTGCTGCACAGCCAAAGGGGGCTGATTTTGCAGCTTCCCAGATGAGCTGTTCCTTGCCTTTGCCAAGGTTGTCTTATCTTGGCATCACTAAGGGGAAGAAGTGGGGCCTGCCTCTAATGTGTCCTTGAGCTCTGAACACTGCTGAAGGTGCTCACTTAGACACCTGTGTGTAACATGTGAGTCAGTTTGAGGCCCGGTTCAGACTGATGCGGTGTGGGAGATCGCATATGATTCACACCGCACTGCAGTTCAAATCATATGCGATCTCTGTGCGATGCAAATTCAGCAATACAGATAGTATGGCTGAATTCGCATCGCATTCGGCCCAAACTCGCACAGGACCCTTTTTTTCGGTCCGTTGCAGAATCGGATCGCATGGTGTTCTCACCATGCGATCCGATTCCTGTGCGAGTTTGCAGATCGCACTGCGATATGCGAGCCGATATGGGGGTGTCATTAACATTTCATTGACACTCCCAGCAGCTCGCATAGGGCAGTGTGAACTGCCGGCGGGAGACATGCGGTGCGGGAACCCGCAGTGGATTCGCAGCGTTCCCGCACCGCAGCAGTCTGAACCGGCCCTAAGACCACATTACAGGTCCAGGGCCCTGGTGCACTCATCTCCTTGAACCCTTCCCTGAACACTCCTTATGGAGTGTGTCCACCAGGAGGGGTGAAGCCTAGTGAGAGTAGCATGTTTCCTGATTCCTGCCCTTCTGTCCTGTGTGCCTTTGTGGAAATTGCAGGGCCTCCCAGGACCTCAGCTACAGAGAGTTTGGGCTTTGACCCTTGTGTGCGAGAGCCTAATGGTGCTTACTTTGCTTGAGTTCTTACCTTAAGGGGTTGGATTACAGGGTTGTGACACTATTGGTAACATGGCCAGTGGCCAGGTTATTATCCGCAGCTAAAAGCTGAATTTTTTCCGTGCATGTTAAAGGGGCCTTAGGGCTCTTGCACATTGCAGCTTGAAAAAAAACTCTGAAAAAGTAGATGCTCAAACAGGAGTACAGGCGGCCCCCTAGTTCCAAACATCCGACTTACAAACAACTCCTACTTACAAACGGAAGGAGACAACAGGAAGAGAGAGGTAATCTACCCTTAAAGGGAAATTCACTCCTGTAGGAGTTATTATGGGAAAAATGTGTCTCCACTGATGCTTTATCACCAAGGCTTGTTTCTACAGCAACCCAAAATGTTTAAAATCCAATTGTCATGGGGACAGAAAGTGAGGTGAAATCTTCTGAATAGGGACACAGAAATACCAGCATACCAGGGGCGTTCACTATGCTATCCAAAAAGCTTAAAAATCTTTTTTTTTGGCTGGAGCTACACTTAAAAAATTTACCTATTCCGACTTACAAACAGATTCAACTTGAGAACAAACCTACAGACCCTATCTTGTTTGTAACTGGGGGACCGCCAGTATCATAACTGGGGACTGCCTGTATCATGTGCAAGAGGCTTTAGGTTCCATGCACACTAGCGTATTTTTAAGCTCCGAGAAGCTATTAGCATTTTTTCTGCTCCTAGAAGCTAAATAGTGTTATCCTATGTGTCCATGCACACTACTTTAGGCTAGTAGTGTTTTTTGAGCTTCAGAGTGTAGGAGTGTATAGTTTCTTGGAGCGTTTTTCCAGCAGAAATGCTCCTAAAAGCTAGCGGTTTTTTTTCCCTTTTGCTGCAAAAATGCAAATAAAACACTAATGCTCCTAAACGCTGCTAAAACACTACTACAAAAAGCTATTACCAATGTTTTTTTTTATCCAGCAATTTTTCCAGTATTTTTTTAGCTTAAAAAAAAAAAAAAAGCTAGTGTGCACTGAGCCTTAGCTGCAGATTACCTCAGTTAAAACAACCTGACTAGTTTAAAAAAAATATATATTTTTTAATAAAATGTACCTATATAACCACTTATTAACCCCTAATCATCCCTAATTACCTTCTTCCCATTCTTCCTTCAATATTATTTTCCTGCTTTTTCTGTTTAAATAACCATTTATTTTTTAACTTTTTTTCTCACTTTTATTTGTTTTGTTTGTTCATTGTTTTTAGTGTCACTTTTAAGAAAGCACAAAATTGAAAAAAAAAAAACAAATAAACTTTTTTTAATGTGTAAATAACTTTGCAGTGCTTTGTGTCAGAATCATAACTTTAGTGTTTTATTTTTTTTAATTCTTTATTTAGATTTTTTTAAAGGAAAGGGTAGAGCACACAAACTCAAGGCTACCAAGCATCCTTCTTTGAGGACAGCTAACGAGAGTATCACTTTAGTTGTCCTCATAGAAGAAAGTTTAACAGCCTTTTTGTTGTAGCTCGTGTTCTGAACATAAGCCAGGACATATGAATGTAACAATGGGAGTATTTTGGACCAGGCATCATAGGTAACAGAACATTCCTACGGGTATGGCATTTGCATTAAACAATATTTTTTTACAAACAGCACAATGTGCTGTAAACTGCTGGCTTAGTTTATGTAAAAGGTGAACTGCATTAGACCTAATTGGCCTAATGCAGAGCTTTCACCCGCTTGACCTAACATGCCAATGTCAGATTATTTTTCAAATTTTTTTTTTTTAACAGACATGTAGGTTTGTTTTGCTTTTATTTCACCTTCTTTGCCAACTTAATGTCTGGGAAGATGGATAAATTAGACCTAACCATAAATATATATAATGTGAGGTAATAATATTAAATTACAAGCAATGTTAAATATTTTATTAATACTGTTTTTGTTCATCCTTTCAGTATCTTAAAAGGAAAATGCCTCCTAGAAGGCTGTATTCTTATATCATTGGAGTTGCTTTCGCTAAGATATTTGGTTATTTTTTATTATGAAGAATCCATAGGAGGAAACTACATTGTTTGACATTGTATTGGCAATGATGGTGAAGCAAAAATAGGAATTCTGCTGGGGATATGTCATCACAGGAGTCCCATGGAGATATAAGAAACTGCCATTTGATTTATTTTACAACAAGAATATCAGTTTTAATTGCTAAGTGCAATTGAAATGTAACTCATTCTTAAAGTTATTGTAAAGTCTCGTTTTTTTTTTTTTTCTATTAAAATAACAAACATGTTATACTTACCTGCTCTGTGCAGTGATTTTGCACAGGGCAGCCCCAATCCTCCTCTTCTCTTGTCCCCGGCTGGAGCTCCTGGCTCCTCCCTCCTGTCGATTGCCCCTACAGCAAGCAGCTTGCTATGGGGGCACCCGAGCTGAGCTGCAGCTCTGTGTATCCATTAAGGCATGGAGCTGTGGTCGGCCCCATCCTTCTCTCTCCTGATTGGCTAGCCAAGTTTGATTGACGGCAGCGGGAGCCAATGGCACTAGAGCCAATCAAGAGGGTGAGTCCTGGACTGACGAGGCCTTCCTGGACATTGCTGGATAGAGATGGAGCTCAGGTAAGTATTAGGGGGGCTGAGGGAGGCTTCTGCACACAGAAGGCTTTTTATCATAGAATGCATTAAGATAAAAAAAAAACTTCTGACTTTATAACCACTTTAATTTTCAGACATGCCTGTGTTCTGTATAATTTTAAGTGACATGATCGTAAATTTAAGTGGTGTTGCAAGATATTACTATAATCATTATCTCTGTCAGTGAATGGAAAGAAATGATAAGTGAGCCAAAACACTATACAGCTGCAACAGCTACCCTTGTCAGCATCACAATGAGGCCACTCCTGGCTGATGTGTTGGATTTTGAGTTCATACAAATAAACTATGGCATCAATTACTCTACCTTGATAGTCACCATCCTTCCAACCTTTCAGAGTAAACAAAAAAAAAAAAAAAACTGCAGTGTTTTGGATGAAAAACATTATTCATTTTGTAATGTTCTTGCTTTTTTGGCTTTGATACAACAATCCCATAAGTCTTTTTTTTTATTGCAAGTGAATCTGCAGCTGTCTTTTTATTAGGAAAACTGACAGTGTTGAAATCTTAAGTAATGCTATTGTTTTTTGACAGAACATGCAATTATTGTCTACATCTCCGCAAGTGATCGTAACTGATTAATGCTTCCACAACGGAGGCAGACCAATTACCTTCCAGTTTTTGCCAATTGTCGATGACTTTCTTAGTGCTTCTTTTCATTAGCACTCATTTGATCTCCCGGAAACTCAATGATGTTGCATTTTTTCCTATGTTTTTCTTGAAGTAGAATTTAAAACTGATGTGAACAAGAAATGAAGATTAACACTTTGTTCCTAAAGATATTTAATACAATTGTACAGTGTTCCTAATGCTGTGTAGATACGGCTGGAATTTCCGATGTAAAAAGTCAGATAGGAGCTTTTCATCGGATATTCCGACCAGGTGTATGCCCCATCATTTCTGTCGGCAATTCCGACAGACTTAGATATAGAGCTTGTCCTAAAGTTTTTCCTGATGCAAAGACCAGCCGCGTGCATTACAGTGGTAAATGTTTGTTTTCTGAAAAATGTCATGTTTTTCTTTGGCTCTTGTTTTTTTTTGGCAGAGATTTCAGCACACAAATTTTCAGCATTATGGCCTGTACACACGATCCGAATATCGTACGAAAGAAGGAGGAAGAATTGTACGATTTTCAGATCGTGTGTACACTACTTTCGAAAGCCGATCACGACAGTTCATCCTATATTATTCGACCAGACAAGCATGAAAATTTTCTTGTACGATACCAGATCATACGATTTTCGTTTAGTCAGTATAGTTGTCGTCCGAAAATACAATACAAATACATTACAGCACATGACATCACTTCCAATTTTTTTTTTCTGTCGTACGAGAATTTTTCGTGACTTTATTTACTTATTCAATTTCTACTTGCGACTATTAAGCGAAAAAAGGTTACTAAATCCAGAACCCTGCATTCACTATATCTGGTCTCCCACAGTACACAGATCACAGAAATGCAATAGTTTCAGTAAAGTCCATCAAGTCCAATCTATCTGGTAACTCCATTGTTACTCACACCTACATCCGACCTTTGTCTGATTATTAGTGTGTTTCAATCAATATTTTCTCTGATAGTTGGTATATTATGCTTGCTTTTTTGTTTATGTGCTCATCATTTTTTGTAGATGTGTACAAATTTATTTTGTGTATTTAATAATAAAACTTTTGTACTTTTCATATATATACTAGTTTTGATACATTGTTTTTCTCTTATCCGACACTTTTTTCTCTCTACCCACACTATCCCTTGGGGCCATTCACAGTAGTTTTTCTTTCTTACTATTTATGTACTAATTTCTTGGGATTTTTTTTACTCTCCTCCACAATGTGCCTTTCGTGTTCTATCTTAGCCGCCCTGACCGCACCCTTAAATTTCTTGTTGCATTCTTTGTAAAGTTGGAATGCTGATGATGATTCTTCAGCCTTGTATTTTTTAAAGGCCTTCTCCTTTGCATAATTATGCATTTTTGTGCTGATTGGCCCTGTGCTGATCACATGCACTAGAAAAAGAAAAAACTCTTTAGCAATACATTCCAAACTGAGCATGTGCAGTTTGTCCCCTAGCCTCTGTTCTGTCAGCAGATGGGTTTGGGGCAGTGGAAGAAGGGGAAGATCAGAGAAGACAGGATCAAACATCCTTTTTACACAATGTGTAGGATTAACCCCTTAGGTTCCACAGTGAGTATACCCAGCATGCATAACTGCATTTACAGGCTGATTTTACTGTTATGAGTTTAGTAACACTTTTAGGGCTCTTTCACATGTGCAATCTGCCCGACGGACTCCGCTTTGCTCAGCGGGGGATCGATATGCTGATCTACGCTGAGCAGGCGGATGACAGGTCCATCTCCGCTCACTGTGCAGAAATGGACATATCAGAACCCTGCTCTCCTCTATGGGGAGATCTGATGAAAATGGACTGCCTGTCCATTTTCATCCGATCTGATCCACCATCTGGATTGAAAATAGGGTCTCCATCCATCTGGATTTTGCGGACAGGATCGGATCGGATAGCAGCGGGTGTCAGCGGACATGCCACCGCTGATATCCGCCGCTCCATATGGCTGAATGGAGTGTCTGATCAGGTCCGCCTAAAAAACTGACAAAGCCTGTGTGAAAGGAGCTTAAACAAACTTTCACTATCTTCCTGGTGCATGTGTTTTAAATGACAGTAATTGATTCACCTGCAGTGAATGGTTTGCAATTGTGATTGTCATATTTAATGCTTTTTAAAATATTCTGGTTTATTGTACTTGTATTGCATGCATTCATCACACTGAAAAAAAATGTATTTACTGAGCCTGAAATCCCATTCACATGTCCATGTTGCATTAATAACTGCAAGGCAACCTGTTTTTATCCTGTATGTTAATGTATTTTGTGTTAAGACAGCCTATTTATTTGAATGGACTGCCAAGGCAACATAACACAGAAAAAAAAATAATATATAGTACTGTTTTCTAACACAGTGCACCTCAAAGCACAACAACAGTGTTATGCATATATTGTAGTGCATTGAAGGTGTGCTGAATTAGTTTGTTACCAGAATACATACATCTAATTTAGCCCATAAGTCATAGTCACACCTGCGAATGGTGCCTGACAGCATTTATATTTGAGAACCCTTGCGGGGGTCCCCAGTGATTAGCTACAGGAAACAGTCTGCATCCAGGGATGATCAATCACAAGTGATCGCTGCATAGAAATTACATTTGAGTGGCTGTGATTAGCTGTGGGAGCTGGTGGCCTCCTATTGCTTTCAATGTGGCTGCATCTTGCAGTTAAAGTGGTTTTAAACGATCACCTTGTAAAACAATCCATTCAGTTTAAAATAGAAATGAAAGGCAAAATATTTGTGTATAGATATAAAAAAAAAAAAAAAAAACATTATAAATACTTTGTTTTCACTTTTTATAAGTGATCACATTCCCTCTGTTCTCCATAGGAGCTAGGGGAGGAGAAGCAACCGTACACGGAACTTCCCAGTGAACGGCTGTGCAGGGGAGGTGTGTTAGTACAAGTCTGATCATTGGAGGAGAGCAGGCAGAGTTCCCAGCATAGCTAGAGAACTGACCATGATGTGCTCTCCTGCTCCTCATCGACCCCTTTCACACTGGGGCAGTGTGGGCGTCGGCGGTAAAGCAGCTATATTAAGCACTGCTTTACCGTCGTTTTAGCAGCGGTATTTGGCCGCTAGCGGGGTGGTTTTACCCCCGCTAGCGGCCGAAAAAGGGTTAAAACCGTCCCGCAAAGTGCCGCTTTGCCGGCGGTATAGCCGCGCTGCCCCATTGATTTCAATGGGTAGGAGCGGTAAATTCATCGCTCCATCACCGCTCCAAAGATGCTGCTAGCAGGACTTTTTTTTACCATCGTGCTAGCGCACCGCTCCAGTGTAAAAAACCCTATACAGGCGCTATTTTTAGCGATGTAGCACCTGAAAAACGCTTCAGTGTGAAAGGGGCCATACTGATGAGGCTGGACTGACGGGCACTGATGAGCACTGATGAGCTGGCACCAATGATGGGCACTGATAGGTGGCACTGATATGTGGCTTCGATATGCAGCACTGATGGGCACTCATAGGTAGCACTGATGGGCATTCATAGGTGGCACTGATGGGCACTCATAGTGATGGGCACTCATAGGCAGCACTGATGGGTACTTATGGGTGGCACTGATGAGTGGCACTGATGGACACTGATAGTTGGCACTGATGGGCATCACTGCTATGGAGGCACTGGCAGGTATTGCTGATGGGCACTGATTGGCATCATATGTGGGCACACATTGGCATCCCTGGTGGCCATGGGTGGCATACCTGGTGGTCATCATTGGTGGCCATGCCTGGTGGTTCTAGTGGCATCCCTGGTGGTCCTGGGTGGGCATCCTCAGGGGGGCGGCGCTGATAATCAATCCTATCAGGAAAGCAGCTGATCGGCTCTCCTCTACTCGTGTCTGTCAGACGCAAGTGAGGAAAAGCTGATACACGGCTCTTCCTGTTTACATCATGATCAGCTGTGATTGGACACATCTGATCAGGTGCTAGAGTCTCCATCAGAGACTCTACCTAGATTGGAGTTGCGGTGTGTCAGACTAACACACCACAACCGCGTTCTCCGCGCTGAGCGCCCCTGCGGGCGCGCGGCGGCTTGTTGTCCTGATCACGTCATATGATGTCCGGTCAGGATAACAGAACCACTTTGCCAATGTCATATTGCTACATGGTGGGCGGCAAGTGGGTACGGAATTGAGCTAGGCAGAGCTGATCATTTAGTTTGCGATGAGATTGCAGAGTACACAAGGTAGCTTTAAATTCCTGACAGATTCAGCGGGTATTATTTGTCACTTATCAAGCAGATACAACAAAATAAATAGAAGATTTAACAGACTAAATGGGAGAAAATGGGAGAAACTCATTGTAAGGCGCCTTTCACACATATATGTCCGTTTTGACGGACTTCGCTTGCTCAGAAAAAAAGTTGCTTTTACAGGCCTTTGAGATTTTATTTCTGTGGCTAAGAGCTTGAAGAATCTTGTACTTTTGCAAGTTTTTATTGAGCTCCTTTTAGCTTTTTTGAGTTAAACGTTTTTTTCACAAACCCTCCCTTCAGCTCATTTTATTTTATTTTTTTGTTGTGCATTTTCAAGCTTCTTTGAGCCTTTTTGCGCTTTTCCGTGCGTTTTCGCACCTCTTTTCTGCTTGAAAGCCCCATTTGGTGGAGGTTTTTTTAATGCCCGTAAGAGCATATGCCTTTACACTCCTGAAAAAGCCATAATGTGCATGGATACATTGGCTAACATGGAGGAAAGTTTCCAGGCAGAAAAAAATAAGAGCTCAAAAAAGCTCAAAAGCCTGCAATGTTTTTACATGGTATTTATGTCGGATGTTGGCTCTCTGAAAGGCTAGTGTTGATGTATATACTGTAACATATAAAGAGGGCCCTTGCCGCCTGCTACTGTGGCCATGCCTCCTGCCATATAGCCAGAGCTGACACATATACTTGGTTTCATATACAGTCATTTATTCCTAGCCAGTATGATGTACAGAGATGGACTGGTTGCCCAATGAAATATTCAGAATAGCATCTTGATGTTCAAATGCATTTTTTAAAGCCTGGTTGCACCTGAACTCCCCTTTGTATAGCCTGTGTAAAAAAAAAAAAAGTCCTTGTTAAAAGACACATATTTACATCTCTCACCATTTACATGGTCTTTTAAACATTTTGCAAAGAGTATGAGTAACTTTCTTCTATTTCAGACTTAATATATTAGCTTACAACTTCTGTAACTATTAAATCTTGTGACATTTTGATATAGATTTGGCAGCTCCCCAGTTTTTGCAGAAATGCTGAGATATATTATCATTTTCGCATCATTTTAACCTTGTAACAGTTTTTATCTCTTGGTATAGGTTTGGCAGCTTTCCAGTCTATTTACATTCAATATGAATTAAAAGATTAAAAAAAAAAAAAATAGCCTTCTCTTTCACAGCTCTTCATCTCCAGGTGTTGGTTAGAAGAAACGATTTACATTCATGCCACTCAGACAGTTGCTTAGCAACATCAGAGTCAGCTGTAAACTCCTAAATCGTCACTTGACTTGATAAAGAGGAAAATTTGTTTTTGGTTGGAAAGAATTGTTTGCTGAAGTTCATGCAAAAGATACCCTGGGCACTCCCTTTTATATAGCGCTGATGCTCTAATCTCGCATTGAAATCAATCTTCAAAACTCTTCTATCCCTTTTGTGCTCTAATTATCTTGCCCCATGATATAGAGGATGTGCCAATCATGTTGCTGCCAATCAATATAGTTTCAACGCTATTGTAAGAACTGTCAGAATACATTCTGTGCGCACACGTGCGCATGCGCATACTCGCGGGCAACAGGCGCACACTCTTGGGCAACAGAACCTTGCGCGCTTATGCGCATGTACGCGCATCGTGCACGGGCAGGAGCGCGCCCCTAAACCCAGTTGGTGCCAGGCGGCCTAGTTAAAGGGTGACCTGACTCCTGAACGGTGCTGACTGGTCTTTCAGCTGTGTTCCTGATACCCTACACTTGCAATCTCCTGTCTGATTACCCGTTGCTGACCATGGCTCCTGTTTGACCCTGCTTCTGGATCCTGCTTATCTGATCTCTGGCTTTTGACCCCGGCTTTCCACTGACCTTGCTTCTGGACTTTGTTTCCCTGATCCCTAGTTCCTGATCCCGGCTGCTCTCATCTGACCTTGCCTTTGCCTGATGTCCTGGTGCATTGCTGCACGCCTGTTAACGAACCCGGCTTCCCTTGTGACCTCGCTCCAGTGTCCTGTTGGGCTCAGCAACTACAGTCCTGCGACTAGCTGCGACTTCCTGCAACAGGTCTCCGGGTCTTCCCCTATGGGCACTCGTGTTCCTCCTGGCCTCCTAGGGGTAGATATCTTGTGGCATAATGCCATGGAAGTCATGCAGCAAGTAAAAAAAAATAGAAAAGTGACTCCCATTCAAAAAATGCGAGGGAACAATCACCCATAATGTGTGCATGTTGTCGATAGCTATCAAAAAAAAGAAAACAATTCAAAAAAACTAGGAAATGCAACAAACACAAATTGACCTGATTGTACACTCTCCATTAGATCAAACATCTAATATGTAGTTCTGGTTCATGTCTAATTTGAGAGAGATGCAATTGATGACTCAGATCCTTCACAGCATAAAATCCATAAATTTATTATAGGCAGAGGTAAAAGTCCAGAAAGCAAGCAACTTACATGTTTCAGCCCTCAGGGGGCATTAATCATAGCTACAAACACAAATTACACACTTTATAGTCGTACTCTGATTCTCCAGGGGCGGTATTCAACAATTAAGTCCTCGGAGCCTCGTATTAGCATCATCATTACATGCAGAGAAAATAGCAAAGACAATATACAAATATAAGAACAGCACAAGGAGAGAGAGCACATAGCGAGGCAGGGGGCAGACAAACATGCTAATAATAAATGAAGCTATAAAAAGTATGAAGAAAGAATGATAATACCTCTAATGAGACCAAGAGAGGTAAGCTAGTGCAGATACAGCTCAAAGTCCCACCTAAGCTTTAACCCCTGTAGTGCTTGACTCTGCAATCTATGAATACACCAAACCTCCCTCTATAAAGTCTGTCACCCCCTTCCCGGGGGGGGGGGGGGGTCCCTGCTATTCTCTCAATGCTACAAAACCTAACAATTAGTATTACCTCCATGCTTCTCCCTAAAATGTTTGGAAACATTGGAGATGTACTCTGCTGTGCTTTTTCATTACTGGAATCAAAAAATGGCTCTCCTGTGTGGGTTCTTAATGGTCGAGTCCTACTGCCGACATGTTGCAGATGGCAAGTAGTACAAAAAAGTAAACAAAATTTGACCCCCACAATTAATGTACTGATTGATCTTAAACCTCTCACCAGTAACACTGGATACAAATGTCTTTGTAAGTGCATTCAGATTGCAATACCTGCAAGTATTAACTCAATGAATGGAAAGAGCCAGGATAAGAGTGCCAAGTGTGTTCTGTCATTTTTGAACAGAAGTAACTCGGAAAAAGAAGGGATCCAAGAGTAGGAGCCCTGTGGCTGGAAAACCTGCAACCTCCTTTTCATTTTGATATAGATTAAAGTGAATGTAAACCTGAAAACTTAAAACAGCTCTGAGCAATCCTCTTGACTTTTTGTAGTACGATAAAAAAACGACACACAGATAGGTTTGTGATGCCACATCCCCCACTGCTGTGACTGACATCTCATTTCTTTATCTTATGCACAAGCAGAGAGCAGAGTGAGTTATGATTCCAGCTTCACATCCTCCCTCCTTTCTTCTCCAGCTCTCCCAAGATTGGCTGCTCCACCCCTCAGCATGATTGGGCATGCTGAAGTCATGTGGTGCCTTTCCTGAGTTTTGACTAGATGTTACTCAAAACTCAGCAATAGGACAGTAGGAGAGTGTAGAGGTGGGCGGGGACAGGGCCGTACTGGTCTCCTGGGATACCAGGAAATCTCCCAGTAGGCCGGCTGCCCTGGGGCCACTTTGAGCGGCGACTGAAATGCTCCCATCCCTCCCTCTGTCCTTCGGCTCTTCCTCTTGTATGGCACGGAGCTCGGTCTGTGTGTGTAAGGCGGCACTGTAACAAGGTCCCGCCCCCTAGACCGGCTCATGTGATAGTCTTCTAGAGGGAAAACTGATTAAATCAATGTTCCGCCTATCACACAAGCTGGTCTAGGGGGCAGGACCTTGTTACAGCACTGCCTTACACACACAGACCCAGCTCCGTCCGTGTCATACATCGGCCTCTGTGTGTGATCCAGGAAATGGTGAGGCTGCAATTGGTAGGCACAGAGGCAGCAATGGCTGGCACACAGGCTGCAATGGTGGGCACACAGAGGCTGCAATGGCTGGCACACAGAGGCTGCAATGGCTGGCACACAAAGGCTACAATGGCTGGCACACAGAGGCTGCAATGGCTGGCACACAGAGGCTGCAATGGTGGGCACACAGAGGCTGCAATGGTGGGCACACAGAGGCTGCAATTGTGGGCACACAGAGACTGCAATGGCTGGCACACAGAGGCTGCAATGGTGGGATCACAGAGGCTGCATTGGTGGGCAAGGTGAGGCTGCATTGGTGGGCACAGTGAGGCTGCATTGATGGGCACAGCAAGGCTGCATTGATGGGCACAGTGAGGCTGCAATGATGGGCACAGTGAGGCTGCATTGATGGACACCATAAAGCTGCGTTTGATGGGCACAGTGAGGCTGAAATGATGGGCACATTGAGGCTGAAATGATGGGCACAGCGAGGCTTCATTGATGGGCACAATGAGGCTGCATTTGATGGGCACTGATGAAGCTGCATTGATCTCTTGTTCCATGTCTTCAGTCTCTGGCCATCTCTTGTACTATGTCTGCAGTCTCTGACCATCTTTAGTATGATGTCCTCAGTCTCTAACCATCTCCTGTACCATGCCCACAGCCTCTGACACATACTGTATCATTTCTGCAGCCTCTGACATCTATTGTATCATGCTTGCAGCCTCTGACCATCTCTTGTATAATGCTTGCAGCCTCTGACCATCTCTTGTATCATGTCCGCAACATCTGACCATCTCTTGTATCATGTCCGCAACCTCTGACCATCTCTTGTGTCCTGTCCATAGTCTCTATCCATCTCTTGTGTCATGTCTACAGTCTCTAGCCATCTCTTGTATCATGTCCTCAGTCTCCAACCATCTCTTGTACCATGTTCGCAATCTCTGACCATCTCTTGTCTTATATCATGTCTGCAGTCTCTGAGGGGGGTCTCGAGAGTGGGCATGCTACCAGGATGGGGGTCATGGGAGAAGTAAAACATGTGAACTGTGGAGAGGAGACTATGGGATAAAACCAAAGTCACCAACCTGGAGTCGTCTAACTGAGCCCTGCATGGTGTATCTGAGAGGAGGTCAGTGACCACTCTTCAAATGTGCTTTAAAATGCATGGTTTTCCCTTTCACAAACTAGGAAATAATGACGTTATGATGGTTTTGATGTTGGGCTGGTATAATAATGCTATGGGGCTGGTATGACATTTTTTCCAGGGCTGGTTTTTATTCCCAGTCTAGCCCTGGCCCTGACATCACGACTCCGCCCACCGAGCTCCAGCAAAAAGACCCACCCACCAATTCCAGAGTTTTGCAGGGCTCCTACTGCTGAAGGGGGTGACATTTGCAAGGTATTGATACATGATACATGTGTGTGTATATATATATATATGTATATATATATATATATATATATATATATATATATATATATATATAATACACACACACGTTAATACTGTGCCATTAGTTTTTACTAGGTGAGTGGTGGGTTTACATCCACTTTAAATGGATTGTTTAGATTTGTCCTCATATTACATAGTTTTGGTAAATTCTAAGGAGACTGTACAGAGATTGTACAATAAGATTGTATAGTGGATGGCCAGCATGATCGATGACAAATTTATACCTTCCCTTCTGATGGGCGGTGTGTTAAATATTTGTTTTATTGAAGAGCTCAGGGAGTTGTCGCCACCTGATATTTCTTGGTGTATGGAATAGTATATCCTCCACTGGCCTCTGATATCAATATAACTGTCCTGTAGAGACATAAGAGACAGCACCAAAAAAGTGATCAGAAAATTCCAAAAATGTTCCACATGGTGGTCGCTGCCACACAAAAACATTTCTCTGGGTGTATTTTAGCTGAATATTGTTTAGTTTTTAACTTAGGGCACTAATAAAGCATAAGATGGGAGTAACTTTCCCTGATCATTTAAACTCATGTGTTTCTGCATGTTACTCTTTGGGGCACCTAAAAAGTCCTTGTTAAAAAAATATTTTCTGATCACTTTTCGGATGTGGTGCCCATAGTCTTTCATGGTAAAACCCTCCAAGTACTGATATACCAAAGAAAGTGAAACATGAAAACACAACCCTATGTGCGCTGGCCTCTAACCTAAAAGGAAACATCCCAAAAAAAAAATACAGACGCTGTTGTTGGTTACCTGCTTTTAAGAATTCTAGTTGCCTGGCTGTCTATGATTGTTAAATTTTCACTGACCCACCGTGAACTTCTGGCCAAAATATTTTTCCTAGAAAATATGGAAGCCGCTGGATTGGTATTATAACCAGGAATCCAGCACTTTTAGAAAGGGAGGCCAACAATGGCAATCTTCATATGTTCTTAGTACAGGTTTTTTTTTTTTTACAGTAGTAAACAAAAACTCTTCCTGCAAGGTACATAGTTACATAGTTAGGTAAAAAGACACAAAAAAATAGGTTGAAAAAAGAGTTCAATCCAAAAAAAAAAATAATACAATCCCATATACACAATCCTTCACCCACAGTTGATCCAGACGAATGCGAAAACCCCAGCAAAGCATGATACAATTTGCTACAGCAGGGGAAAAAATCCTTCCTGAGGCATAAAGGCATAACGTGCTAGTATGCATTGTATACTAGCCCATTATGATAGACTTACCTTGAAACAAAGCCTTCCAGCGCCGCACTGTCACCGCTGCAGAGGCTTCGATCTTCACCTGGTGAATGAATGAATGAATGAATGATTTGTATAGCGCTGCAACTGCGAACTGAATCGCCTCGAGGCGCTGGTCTTCCTTCCAGGTTCGCGGGCTGCGGGTGCTTGAATGGCTGAGCCCTGATGATATCACTGCTGCGATGGGTCATGGCCACGGCACAGAGCTGTGAAGGAACAGCACGGGTAGCAACTCCTTCAGAGAGCATGCGCCTGTGACGTCACCTGCTGCTGCTCCCTAGAATATTTCCTGAACGGTGTGCGTTTAGAAGATATTAATTTAACCTACAGGTAAGTTTACCTGTATGTAATAATAAAAATAGAGAGTTTATAGGCATTGTACACCTTTAAATATTTTTGTTGTTTTTAACTAGGTATTATTGTAGTTATATTCCCTGCATGGATGTAGCATAAGGGGTTGCAGGGGTCACAATTGCAACCCTGCCCCTAGCTCCAGGGGGCCCCTGCAGCCTCCCTGTTATCATATCCTCCACAAAGTCCAGGTCCGATCTGCCCTAGGGTCCCACAGCCACGCTCCAGTACTGGGCTTCCACTTTGCCTTCCACAGTCCACACCCCTCTGTTCTCATTGGCTGGGGAGGAGCTGTGAGACATTTCCTGAATGGAGAGGAGCATGGGATGAGAACAGCCCAGGATGGGGAAGTGTCTGTTCTGTGTGCTGGCAACATGGAATGGTAACCGAGCTCAGCAAGTTAAGAGGAGGAGAGTGCTGTCCTGTAGCCACAATGGGACCTATGTCACTGGTGAGGTAAGATACTGCTCAGTGTCTTCTAGTCACTAGCTGGGATTCTCTGTACCCCCTCCCCACCTGGGGATGTCCACTTACCCCACTTCCCTGACAACTGGGGAAAAGACATGCACCTCCAGGAGGTGACCTTCCCCCAACACCTGTCAATACTGACAGAAAAACCTTCAGAAATTGCTAAAACAAATCCCTTAACACCTCCTGAGGGGCTACAGGCTCCAGATTTCATGTCACATGACTTTGCCCCCCCCAGATGTAAGTTTTGCCCCCCCAAAGCCCCCCAACCACCCCCTCCGACCTGGATGCCATGCCCGCTGCTGAGCTTCTTTCCCAGTACAGCACTCTATACTGCTCCTTCAGTCAGCCACAATCTGCACAGGGTGTATTTGCCTACTGCAACTAAACTGCGGTTCCGACCAGGGGATTTCACAGGTCAGAACAGCAAAATAAAAGCCAGATACACCCTGTGAAGGCTGACAGACTGTGTGTAAAGGAATTTGATTTCAGCCCTGTGTATTGTGGGGGGGGGGGGGCTGTTTACATAGCTGGAATGGAAAAGGAGCTCTGCCAAATGACCTGCCAGGGGTCCCTGTCCTCTGATTCTCCAGCAGTGATCCCTGTCCTCTAAATTCTCCATGGGGGATCCCTGTCCGCTAATGTAAAGAGAAACTCTGGAAACTCTAAACTCTTAAGCCACCTTGAGTATCTTGGCGTGCGGTGGGTGTATCTGAACACACGGTGGAAGTGGTGGGTGGTATTGGGGGGGCCAGGTCAACTTTTGCATCAGGGCCCACAAGCTTCAAGCTACGCCTCTGATTCCCTGTGTTGTTGTATGTCCTACCTTTTAATGATGTGTTCAGTTTCTAGCGTCATGGCTGATCATTCCCTCTATATTCATGTATTAATTACCCTCGCTTGTCTCTAGAGACAGGCAACTTCTTGTTCCGGGTCACACAGTGTCCAGTGCAGGCCTTATTATATTCTCAGTGTTGCATCAAAAATGTGGGTGTGCTAATGTGATGAGACAAGTACAGGCATACCCCACTTTTAAGTACACAATGGGGTTTATTTACTAAAGCTGGAAAGTGCAAAATCAGGCTCACTTCTGCATAGAAACCAATGAGCTCCCATGTTTTATTACCAAAGCTTAATTGAACAAGCTGGGGTTAGAAGCTCATTGGTTTCTATGCAGAAGTGAGCGCTTTACAGGCGAAATTTCTAGCGCTAAAATGCCGGAAAACGGCCTCAGTGTGAAAAGGGGTCTTACTGCAGCAGGTCGGCATGGATAGGCAGAATCACCTACATGTATGTCATTCTGCCCCTTCCGAGTTAGAGGCGTGCAGCCAATATACTGTACATTTCTCGAATTACTGAGAGACCCAGGGATTGTGGATATGTAGGTTCTTCACAGGTAATGTAACTTCTCATGCTACAGACAGAGATCATGCACTAGCTTGAGCAGTGCCATGTGACATGCTTCATGTTTTAAACATTATAATAGATCGGCACGGCACTTGTTTGAAGTCGAACAGACACTTCTGACACAGAAATGTAACAATTTACTCTATTATAGGCTGTGCATACAGAGCAACAAATGACATCATGAAAGTACATGATCAATGTTTGTCTTTTGTAGGTGAAAGACACAAGGTGCAGATAGGAAGGTTTATAATCCCTTAAACCCTCAAGCTGTCCCTAACACATAGCTCCCCCACCCCTGCTGCACGCATTCAAATTACAAAGACTCTAAAGCTGGCCATAGATGGATCAAAATTTGGCCGGTTCAGCAGGGACCAGTTGAATTTCGAACCATCTATGGCCATTCCCGTTTGAGAGGCGCTGACCTAGTGAACAACTTTTCTCAAACAGAAATTTTAGAAAATGTGTGCTCTATCAGTGCATTCAGCCAACCGGCTGCAGCACTGAGCAGTGTATTTTAGCAGCAGAGAAGTCCTACTGTCGGCATATAATAGCGCAGTGAGGAGGATTCCTTCATCCACCTCAATATTGTGGATGAGGGAATCTGTTTGTCTGCTTTTTTTTCTTTTATCAAATCATCTGTGGCTAGCTTAAAAAGTTCACCTAGCCACTGAAATTAACCCTTATTACCCAAGATTTCTCCAAATCTTAATAAGCTCTTAATAAGCTTAGGTTCACACTATTGCAGCTGCATAATCGTGCATTCCAGTGTGTTTATGTGTTGTTATACACAAAACCCCAGCCAAAAATGCATGTACATGCTTTTCGTGTGCTTTTCAGGTGCTCCCACTGAAAGCATTTGTAAACCCTTACAGACCACTTTTCGCTACAGGTAAGTCTATAATAAGTCTTACCTGTAGCTACCCAGGATATCTCCTAAACCTGCACGGTTTAGGAGATATTTCCCTGTATTTGTATGTGCTGACTGACACAACTGAAGCAATGGCACGTATGTGCCGTTGCTTCTGTGAGTGTGCCGTTACCGTGCGCATGCGTGGGAGTGACGTCATCGCGGCACCGTTACCGTGCGCATGCGTGGGAGTGACGTTATTTGTATGTGCCGACTGACACAACTGAAGCAATGGCACGTATGTGCCGTTGCTTCTGTGAGTGTGCTGTTACCGTGCGCATGCGTGGGAGTGACGTCATCGCGGCTCCGTTACCGTGCGCATGCGTGGGAGTGACGTCATCGCGGCTCCGGCCAATCACATGGCCGGAGCCATAACCCCCAGGAGTGATTTCGCCGGCCAGTGCTGTGTACGGGCACCGCAGTGAGGGCTTCCATCTCAGGTGAGTATTATATAATGAGCTGCCTTTGTCTTGCAGGTGTTAGTTTTTTTTTTTTTCAAAGTGGGTTTACAACCACTTTAAGTCTATGGGGCCAAAAATGCACTATGCTGCACCAAAAGAAGCATTTGTAAATTTTTCAAAAATCACACTGCACCGTGTTGCATTGATGGAAACGGGAACCATAGAGAAAAATAGTTATCTCCATTGTCCTGTATTTCAGCACAACGACAGTCACAGGAAAAAAATTACACCAGTGTGAACAGCGCCTAAATATAAACAGCCTAATTTTTTATAAAAAAATGATTTTTCCAGTTATTTATGTGTTTATAAAAGTCAGCTTTTAATACGAAAAACACTATTAATTAATTTTTAATATTCAAAGCAAACTCACCCATCCATCCATGATCCATGTCTCCATGGTTTATTTTGTTGAGAAATCACTTTGAAAAACACCTAGCATGGCCTTGGCCATCTTGAGTAAAGGTAAATGATTCATATAGCATTTACTTCCTGAAATCCATCTGCCCTTAGCTCAAGCATGCATGCAGTGAGTGTGTGCTTAGCTGAGAAAACCCCTTCTCCTCTCCTCCCCTCCTGAATACTCCTGGGGATGTATGACATTATTTGCCTAGGCAAGAAACCAGGAAGTAACTGAAGAAATGTAAAAAATTTTTTTAAAACAAGTAAATATAATCTACTTTCTTATGAATTTACTAATGCTGCCAGCATGAGGATTAAAAATAATCATGGTTGATTGGAAGAATGAAGTTCCACTTTAAGAAAACACATGGCCACTCAGTGAAGTTTGATGAGAAGCGGTTTAACCTTAACCCCTTCACGCCAACAGTACGCAAATATGCGGCCTCTCGGTAGGTGGGTCTTGTGCCGAGTGGTTTCGTATGTGTGTACCACACTGCAAACACAGCTGTGCCGAGAGCGCCTGGCACGAAGACCAGCAGCTAACGGAAAGTTCCCAATCTCAAACAGCTTTCCGATCATGTGACCGCCAATCAGGGCAGTCACATGATCATAAACCCCGCTGAAGATTTTTTACCTTCACGCACCCTAATACCTACCTGAGCCCCATCTCAATCCAATGATGTACATGAGAGCATCGGCTGTCTGGGTAATCTCCCTCTGAATTGGCTGAGACAGCAGCGGGATTCATTGGCTCCTGCTGCTGTCAATCACAGCCAGTGAGAAAATTAGAAGAGAGAGGGGGCGGGGCTGAGCCACGATGCCATGTCTGAACAGACATGCAGAGCAGCTAATCGGGAGCGTGCCTGCTTGGGTGCCCCCATTTCAAGCTGTTTTCTCTGTGGGCACTCGACAGGAGGGAGGGGCCTGGAGTGCTGGCGGGGGACCGAGAATGGAGGATCGGGGCTGCCTTGTGCAAAACCATATCACAGAGCAGGTAAGTATGACATTTTTTTTGTTTCTTTTTTTGTTTTTTAAGTTTGCCCTTAATATCACTTTAAACTACATAAGGGGTTCTTTACTATCAGAGCAGCAAGGGTGTGGGACCCCCTTCCACAATTGGTGGTGTCAGAGGGGACTGTGGATATTTTCACAAAACTAGGCATCTTAGCGAGTGCAATATACAGAGATATGGGAAATGGTACAGACATAAATGCATACACTCATATACCCACACAGGTTGAACTGAATGGACTGATGTCTTTATTACCTTGCCAACTATGTAAATATGGAGGAAATATAATAATTTAAATAAAGGAATTAAGGGATATGCAAAACCTAACAATGAACTTCTGATATTTGGTCTGTTAATATACCATTGAAAACATTTTCCTATCTGTTTGACAAATGAAAAAAATACTTGTTGATCTTGTCAGCTGAACTTCCTGTACTTTTTGCCTCTGCTGACTGTTATCAGTTGGGCCTCTTTCACATGAACGTTCAGGTCCGCCTGTCAGTTTTTTAGGCAGACCTGAACGGATGCTCCATAGACCTCTATGGAGCATTGGATGTCAGTGTTGACATGTCCGCTGACATCCGACCCGCTCCTATCCGAAAAAGTGTGATAGAGGAAAAATCTACTTTTCCATCCGTTTGCGGATCGGGTGATGACGGACTCTGCGGTCCGTCGTCATCCGATCTCCCATAGGGGATAGCGGCGCTCTGAAAGGTTCGTCCCTGCACAGTGTGCAGAGACGGACCTGTCATCTTCCTGCTCAGCGGGGATCAACGGAGCAATCCCCGCTGAGCAATCGGATGTTCACGGGGCGGATCATCACGGATCTGTCCCGTGTGAAAGGACCCTTACTGTTGTTTCTAGCTGTTTTTGTTCTGATACATTCTTAATGACTTAACCCCCTCATTGAAAACGACATCTATGTCGAAACTAGTCTGGGAGGGCACGCAGTGACACCACCACGCTACACTAATGAGGACGGGCTCCTGTATTTGCCGGCCGGCAGTCTCTTTTTAAAGCGCCCTGAAAGGAGATTTTATGTAAGTGCATTCTTTATCTTTATTTCAATAAATTGGTTGAAACGGAATTATGCTATGGGCGGTTCGTCTCTTCTTCTTTTTCAAATGTGATCCAAATGAGCATATGGAGGTATAGAGACCCCTTTGACCTTTTGTGTGGAGGCTGTGATCTGGAGGGAGAGAGACCAGGGATATCCACACCAGCTTGCAGATTGTTTCCCATCATTTACATTCCATGATTGAAGTGTAACATCCCTTATTTCTAACCGGTGGAAGTTGTGGATTTTGAGAGGGAAAAAACCAGGGACACCCACACCAGCTTTACCCTCTGGTAAGCGCATAGGAACGTAGGGTGCCGGGCACTTCACATTCACTGTGTATACTAGTCACCGAGGTGTTTAAGTTTGATTTACATCTGGATGTGTGTAGTGTATCCTCTTCCACCTACTACCAGAGGACTTTTCACCCAGTCTGTGTTCAGATTGATTTAATATTGCCACTATATGGACTCTTATACTAGACTTGCTGTGTCCTAATTTTTTGTTTGTGATCCTGTGTTACTCGTGGGTCTTCATCTTTAACCATTGTGTGGGCATACGTTAGTTTCATATTGTTTTAACATTGTTTGGCGCTGCTCCTTTGTATAAATAATTATTGGTAGTGTATGTATCCCACCTTGAGCAGCTGCTTATATAATTTCTAGGGGTGTATTGATAGAGTAGCGCGGTCTTATTTTTCTTTACATTCTTAATGACACCCGAAACAGATGGCCGTAAAAATGTCCAAAACGCATGGTAAAAAATGTGCCAAAGATGGAGGATTGGCATTTTGTCATTCATAGGACACCCCATCCACGTAAATGGGCATTAGCGGGATGCACAGATGTGAATAGGGCCTTACTGTCAGAATTATTAGGTGAAAAAAAAAGATGACTAATTTAGCCTCCACATCTAACAATTGGTAAAAAGGGTAGTTTTAATTTTTTGGATTTAGATGTGCTTTAGTATAATGACTACTGTTGTAAAAGGTATGAACCACTTAGACCCCTTTCACACCGAGGGTGTTTTGCAGGCGCTATAGCGTTAAAAATAGCGACTGCAATCCGCCCTCAAACTGCTGCTCCATTGTCTCCAGTGTGAAAGCCCGAGGGCTTTTACACTGGAGCGGCGCTGGCAGGACGTCAGGAAAAGTCCTGCCAGCAGCTTCTTTGGAGCGATGAAGGAGCGGTGTGTTTACCGCTCCTCCACCGCTGCTCCCCATTGAAATCAATTGGGCAGCGCTGCAATACTGCTGGCAAAACGCTGCTATTGCGGGCGGTTTTAACCCTTTCTCGGCCGATAGCTGGGGTTAAAGCGCCTTCCTAGCGGCCGAAATGCGCCGCAAATCGGTAAAACGCTGCTAAAAATAGCGGCGTTTTACCGCCGACGCTATGGGCCGCTTGGTGTGAAAGCCCTCTAACAGCTATTAGAATATGAAATGGTGGTGAAATATTGCGCCAAACTTACATGAAATGTAGCTGCTAGCACAACAATTAGACATAAATTGTATAAAAATAAGTAAACACAAGTGCAGCGCTAGGGTAGGTAAACAAATGTCCCTGATTTTCACATACGGTCCCACTGGGATGAACCAGCCTGTGGGTACTGCTGTGAGCCAGGAGTTTAATAAATATCCCCGTGAGTGGGGGTGCCAGCCGGATTACTCCACTGGTGGGTACAAAAATTGTAGTGAATAAGATCTACATATAGTAATAATAGATATAAACAAAACAACAATAATAAACATAAAAGTGCTGGGTGTTTAACCCAATGGCCCGTGAACAAAGAGCAAATCAACCCCTGATTAAAGCAGGCTCTTACTCAATCACCTTCAGGTGCCACAACCTTGTGTAACACAGATTCTTAACGTGTCAAAAAGGAAAAAAAAAAAATTCAAAAATGACTGTCTAGGGGGTATAGTATGAATGTAGCAGATATAGGAGGGAATTGCATAATGCTGGCCCTCAGACATATGTCACACTCACTATCATAAGTAAGGGCATGCACTGCCTATCCAGAGACAGTAGAGCCAAACAAAATGATTGGTATGTAACAGATTCAACCGCACACCCAGGCTAGTACGCAAATAAAAAGAAGGAATCCTTTTATACTAAGGTAACAGAGTGGCCAGCTTTAAAAGGTGCCCACATCAACCATACGCTCATAACAAGACATAAAGGTAGTTCTGTAAGTAATGGAAAAACAGCAAAGCAGTTCGATTTGCAGTGTCTTCAAATGGATGTGATGTGTCACTGGAGATATTCAAGATGTGTGGTCAGCTTAACAGGCTCTAAGTAAACAATATAGATGGGTACTCTTACCAGAGCTGATGGACTCACGCCTCTCGGAGTGAGTCAACAGGGCTTGTACCGGATGAACCGGATAGGAGGTACGTAGGTTGCAATCTGCCAAGTTTCGCTGGACCGTGTATCCAAGCCTCAATGTTGTCGCTTACCTACAGCTTGATGGGAGAGCCAGGTCTAAAGATAGGCAGTAGCAATACTTCTATGGAGGATCTTTAACCACAGCAGCTCAGGCAGAGGAGGAAACAGAGAGAAAGAGGCAACTCCTCATAGTGTAAAACCAATTTCCCAATTGGCATTTATTGGATAAAAAAAGTTTAAAAACATTTGCGCAAAAAGTTAAAATGTGGCTTCAGTAGACATCCAACCCTACATGTTTTGCCTCCTGAAGGCTTCAACTGGGGTATACCCCAGTTGAAGCCTTCAGGAGGCGAAACATGTAGGGTTGGATGTCTACTGAAGCCACATTTTAACTTTTTGCGCAAATGTTTTTAAATTTTTGTTATCCAATAAATGCCAATTGGGAAATTGGTTTTACACTATGAGGAGTTGCCTCTTTCTCTCTGTTTCCTCCTCTGCCTGAGCTGCTGTGGTTAAAGATCCTCCATAGAAGTATTGCTACTGCCTATCTTTAGACCTGGCTCTCCCATCAAGCTGTAGGTAAGCGACAACATTGAGGCTTGGATACACGGTCCAGCAAAACTTGGCAGATTGCAACCTACGTACCTCCTATCCGGTTCATCCGGTACAAGCCCTGTTGACTCACTCCGAGAGGCGTGAGTCCATCAGCTCTGGTAAGAGTACCCATCTATATTGTTTAGTTAGAGCCTGTTAAGCTGACCACACATCTTGAATATCTCCAGTGACACATCACATCCATTTGAAGACACTGCAAATCGAACTGCTTTGCTGTTTTTCCATTACTTACAGAACTACCTTTATGTCTTGTTATGAGCGTATGGTTGATGTGGGCACCTTTTAAAGCTGGCCACTCTGTTACCTTAGTATAAAAGGATTCCTTCTTTTTATTTGCGTACTAGCCTGGGTGTGCGGTTGAATCTGTTACATACCAATCATTTTGTTTGGCTCTACTGTCTCTGGATAGGCAGTGCATGCCCTTACTTATGATAGTGAGTGTGACATATGTCTGAGGGCCAGCATTATGCAATTCCCTCCTATATCTGCTACATTCATACTATACCCCCTAGACAGTCATTTTTGAATTTTTTTTTTCCTTTTTGACACGTTAAGAATCTGTGTTACACAAGGTTGTGGCACCTGAAGGTGATTGAGTAAGAGCCTGCTTTAATCAGGGGTTGATTTGCTCTTTGTTCACGGGCCATTGGGTTAAACACCCAGCACTTTTATGTTTATTATTGTTGTTTTGTTTATATCTATTATTACTATATGTAGATCTTATTCACTACAATTTTTGTACCCACCAGTGGAGTAATCCGGCTGGCACCCCCACTCACGGGGATATTTATTAAACTCCTGGCTCACAGCAGTACCCACAGGCTGGTTCATCCCAGTGGGACCGTATGTGAAAATCAGGGACATTTGTTTACCTACCCTAGCGCTGCACTTGTGTTTACTTAGCTATTAGAATATAACTTTTTTATGGTGGTTCTTTAACACTTACCTGTAATGTAATATAACGGTTAAAGTAAACCCATCCATAAAACAGTTTCATTTCCGGCACGTGCTGGAAATGTAACACTCCCATTGGTTGTGTTCTCAACCAAACTGTCAAACCATCCAATGGCTGGTGTCATAACTGATCACATGTGCAGCATCATGGCAGTTGTAGATTAACCGCTTCTGGACCAGCCGCTGCAGTTATACTGCGGCAGGTTGGCTCCCCTGCGTGAGCCGTCGTAGCTGTATGTCAGCTCTTTAAGATGCCTCCACCGGCGCGCGTGCCCGAAGCGTGTCCCCGGAGCCGATGCGAGTGCCCAGCGGTGACCGCCGGCACCCACCATTGCTTGTTACAGAACGAGAATGGGTATATGTGTGTAAACACACAAATCCCGGTTCTCTCATGGGAAAGGAGACAGATTGTGTGTTCATATTAAGTATGAACACCGATCTCTCTCTTCCACTAGTCAGTCCCATCCCCCTACAGTTAAAACACACCTAGCGAACACAGTAAAAAAATGTGTCAAGTGTCAGATTTGTCCACCGCAATATCGCAGTCCTGAAAAATCGCAGATCGCCACCATTACTATATTACTATATAATATGTAATTTACAGGGGAAAAATGGATAGTGAGAGGGAGAATTCTCACCCCTCCTTGGACACAGTGTGATCCCTTTGGGGTGTCGAAGGGGGAGTGTGGATTTAGCATATCTTAAAATAGGCAGGTGTACAACTTGAAATTAAATGGATATAGTCAAAGTCAAGAGTTTCTATTATATTATTTTATATTTTATTTCTCTATATTGTTAGTTCTGATTACTACAGTGGTAAGATAACCAATAGACTGTGATCATATAACTTGAATTCACTGTGAATTATTTTGTAATGATTCTTCTATGATGATTATACTGTAATCATTTTTCAATGATGGTAATAAAAAAACTTGAATGAAAAAAAATATATATATAAAAATAGAAATGCTATAAATCTATCCCCTCATTTGTAGACGCTATAACTTTTGTGCAAACCAATCAATATATGCTTATTGCGATTTATTTTTTTACCAAAAATATGTAGAAGAATATAATATATATCGGCCTAAACTGAGGAAAAACATTATTTTTTTTTTTTTTTAATTTATAGCAAAAATAGATATTTATTATAGCAAAAAGTGTTTTTTTTTTTCAAAATTGTCGCTCATCTTTTGTTTATAGCACGAAAAATGAAATCCACAGAGGTGATCATTAATTAATTTGTGGGAAAAAAAGGACGTCAATTTTGTTTGGGTACAGCGTGGCACAACCGCGCAATTGTCAGTTAAAACGACGCAGTGCCGTATCACAAAAAATGGCCTGGTCATTGAGCAGCCAAATCTTCCGGGCTGAAGTGGTTAAACAGAGGCAAAGATGGCAGATTCCTTGGCTAAAAACAATAGGGGGGTTTACTTACACTTTAACCCTAATCTTAATCTTAACCCTAACCTAATCCTAAAATTTAAACCCTGTAAATGCAGGATGATACCAAACGTATCAGCTCCGAGTCTTCACAATATTGCACTCAATACAAAAGTCTGCTCCCTGATGCCAGAACCAACTGCTTCAAGTAAGTCATGAATTTATATTGAATAACAGTTTAGTAAAATACAGTGGAACAGATGGCATTTTCCTACATTGTCATGTCTGGCTGACAGCTTACAATTTGTCAAGGATTTCCAGGAGAGGAGCAACAAAATGGAAAAGGAAGTTTTAACATGAAAACAAGACAAGTTTAGCAACAGAAAATACAATGCGGTACTCGAGTATAAATGTTGTGACAGAAGATTTGAAAGATGTCTAGAAGTACAAGCACTATACACAGACATTTGTCTAATAACAAATATATCTGTTTTGGAAATTTGCAAATTTCTGATCTGCCTGGGTGCAGATTTTGCCCAATCTTCAGAGAATTATGCAATTGGTAAAACATGATTGTCCGGATTAAAAATAGCATGATTTTTGGAGGGTTACATATTATGCATCTTAATTGTGTTCTACTCATGACATTTTCTATATTAACCCACCTTTTGTCATTGGCCTCTTTAGTCCATTCTATTACCCGTGAAAGTGCCACGGCATTATAGTACCTTGTAAGGCCCGGGACCGTTAGGCCCCCCTGTTTTTTCCCCCTGCTTAATATCCGATGAGCAATTCTAGGTTTTTTATTTTGCCATATATACTTCGATAGTAATCCTTTTAAGACTTTAAAATATGTTTGTGGGAGTGGTGAGGGCAACATCTGGAACTTGTATAAAATTTTCGGGACCAAAACCATCTTTACCGTGTTGATGCGTCCTATCCATGAAAGGGGGCGGGTTGAAATTTTTTCCTGCTTAAGTTCATCTAGCAGAGGGATATAATTAATTGAATATATTTTCTTTAAAGAGTCAGTCAATCTGACTCCCAGATATTTTATGTCCTTTCTCCATGGGAAGTGAACTTCTTTTAGGAGTTTTGTTTCTTCTTGTTTAGTTATATTTATGTTTAAGATTTCAGACTTGCTGAGGTTAATTTTGAAATGTGGGATTTCTCCATATTGGTTCAGTATCCCCAGCAAGTTTGAAATCGTAATCCTAGGGTTTATAATATAAAATAGCACATCATCAGGGAACGCTGCTAGTTTATGCTCTTCTTCCCCCATCCTCACTCCATTGATGTCTGGATTATTTTGGACTGTAGCCAGCAGGGGTTCCAAAGACAGCACAAACAAGACAGTGGGCACCCCTGTCTGGTTCCATTTTTCATTACGAACGGGGGGGATGAAACCCTGTTCACCTTTACCGAAGCGGAGGGATGGTTATACAGTACTTTGATCCATTGGATCATTCTTGGGCCAACACCCATGACTTCCAATGTTTTTATCATGAGTCCCCAGTTTACCCTGTTGAAAGCCTTCTCGGAGTCCATCGACAGGAATAGACCTGGGACCCACTGGTTTTGATAGCCTGAAGGAGGAGCAATGGCCGCACTCCGTTGTCCCTCCCTTCTCTTCCAGGTATAAATCCGACCTGGTCCGGATGCACCAGTTCGGTCATCTTTTCCTTCAGCCTATTTGCCAATACCTTGGCATATAATTTAGTGTCTGCATTCAACAGTTTAGGGCACTGGGATTCCACACGCACTAAATAACACGTATTACACTAAAAATATGGGATAGGATTCACACACAAAATAAATGGGATTATAATTCACCTTTGATTTTTTTTTAAAAGAAAATTATTATTTTGCGCCAGGGAAAAGGTCTGTGGGGGGAAATTGGATAAAAAAAGAAAAGGCACAATTAAGACATAATAAAAAGGGGTAAAATATGCACTTATCAAGAACTAAGAACGAACACGGATTTAATGAGGATTCATTTATGGCGGTACCTCCAGTTGAGCCACTTTGTTGAGAAACTGCCCCAACCAATTCGATTCGGAGAAGACTATAGACCACTTGAGCGGCTGTGCATAAAAGAAAAATCAAAAAATAATATAGCGCAAATATACAAAATGCTATCGGCTGGAGATGGACTGGAGGTCCTGCCATTCATCAAAAAATGGGAAAATTAACTGGGGTCACGATGTAACACATACACTATAGAGAAAATATTGAAACTAACACACAGTTCTGCGGTAGATACTAAGACGATTGAGACAAATTATAAGTGCCTGGCAAGGTGGTACGCGACTCCAGATAAAATCTGTAAATTTCAACTGGAGAAATCCCTGGATTGTTGGAGAGGGTGTAAGGCAACAGGAACAATGGCTCATATATGGTGGGAATGCCCCACCATTAAAAAAATACTGGAGAGAGGTTTTACAATTAATAACGGAAATCACTAAAAAATAAATATCTGAAGACCCGTGGATATGTTTGTTCCACGGGACAGATGTACCTGTTAGACAATATAAAACATCTATAATTCCTATTCTACTTAATGTAGCAAAAAGTCTAATACTAAAAAAATGGCAGGAAGCTGAGAGCCCTAAAATTCGGGACTGGATATTTGGTGTCGATAAGATGCATAACCTGGAGAACTTAGATGAAAGGGGAGAGGAAGCGGAAGAAGGGGCAGATCGAAATGATAAATGGGAAATATGGAAGCCATTTAAAAAAATGTGGAGATACGTTGAGAAGGTAAGTGAATAAATTGGCCTGGAAACAAAAGAGAAAAAACTGTTAATATAAATGCCTTTTGCTGATACAAGGTAGGGGTTCGGGTGGGGAGGAAAAAAAAAAAAAAAAAAGGGACGATGTTATATAGAACTTGTTGATGTAGTTAAATTTGTGTTTCTTTTTCTAAGATGACATTTATATATAATAAAATAAAGAATTCAAAAAATAAATAAAAATAGCACGATTCTTCATGGACCACACACATATGCCTGCAGGTTTTCAGGCAAACTGAATAGTTTCAGTTAAAAAAAAAAATAGATCACCAAGAGTTTGCTAATTTCTGTTTAGTTTTTAAACTTGGCTGATCTCAGCAGGCTATGGTAAGATATTTACATTTTAAAGTTTGTCAGTAGGTATAGTTGCAGTTGGAACTACTTCAGTCTGTCTCAAAAGTAGCAATCCCGGCAAGAAGGTGCATTTTGGATGAGAATAGAAACATAGAAAAGTGGCCGCTGAAAAAAAGAACCTAGTGGTCCAATTTTTGGGGTTTTTGTATAGATCTATACGTGTATGTTATGTAAATACACATTTTTTTTGTCTGAGCATAGATCTATACACGTAAATCTATGTGAACATAGATTCACATACTGTATATTGTAATACCCAGTTAAAGTGATTGTAAACCCTTTTTTTTTTATAAACTAAAAAACATGTCATACTTACCTGCTCTGTGCACTGGTTTTGCAAACAATGTAATGTGATCATTGATATCATAGGGATCACATTTGGTAAACTGTTCCCAACAGGGTGGATTTGATTTAAATCAAGTCAATTTAACCGCTTCAATACCCGGCCATAGTCATATGACGCCCACAAGGTGGATCTACCATCCTGGGTGGGCGTCATATGACGTCCTCGGATTCCCGGCCGCCTGGGGGGCGCGCGGCATCGCTCGGGACCCGGTGCGAGTGCCCGGCGGCCGCGATGTCCGCCGGGCACCCGCGATTGCCCGTTAAAACAACGGGACCAGGCGGGACCGTGGAGCTGTGTGTGTAAACACACAGCTCCACGTCCTGTCAGCGGGGAGGAGACCGATCATGTGATCCCAGTACAGAGGATCACATGATCGGTCTCCTCCCCTTAAGTCCCTTCCCCCTACAGTTAGAATCACTCCTATTAGGGACACACATTAACCCCTCCAGCGCCCTCTAGTGTTAACCCCTTCCCTGACAGTCACATTTACACAGTAATCATTGCAATTTTATAGCAACGATCGCTGTGTAAATGTGAATGGTTCCAAAAATGTGTCAAAAGTGTCCGAAGTGTCCGCGGCAATGTCGCAGTCACGAAAAAAAAATCGCAGATCCCCGCCATTACTAGTAAAAAAAAAAAAAAAAAAAATTCAATAAATCTATCCCCTATTTTGTAGACGCTATAACTTTTGCGCAAACCGATCAATATACGCTTATTGCAATTTTTTTTACCAAAAATATGTAGAAAAATACGTATCGGCCTAAACTGAGGAAAAAAATAGTTTTTTTAAAAAAAAATGGGATATTTATTATAGCAAAAAGTAAAAAAATATTGTGTTTTTTTTTCAAAATCGTCGCTCTTCTTTTGTTTATAGCTCAAAAAATAAAAACCGCAGGGGCGATCAAATACCACCAAAAGAAAGCTCTATTTGTGGGAAAAAAAGGACGTCAATTTTGTTTGGGTGTAACGTCGCACGACCGCGCAATTGTTAGTTAAAGCGACGCAGTACCGAATCGCAAAAAGTGCTCTGGTAAGGAAAGGTGTTTAAAAGCCCTGTATTGAAGTGGTTAAATCACAATTTAAATCACTTGTTTAAAGGCTTGATTAAATCTCGATTTAACTTAAACTTACTCAATTTAAATCAACATTTTTAAAGAGCAACTGTCATCTCTGTCCCACAGTGGCTCCTCCTCTGACCCACTGTTGACTCACTGACAGTCCCGTTCATTTTAATGGGACAGCTGGTGATGCGGCAGTGACACAAGGTGAGGGACGTAGTGGCAGCAGTAGGTGAGTGGATGCCCGCTAACAGGCGCTGCCATGTTGGATTTGGAATGACAGGTGCTCTTTAAATGTAAGGACTTTTCTGGTAGTGTGAAACTGTGTGAAACTGTGTTAATGCATCAATGCAGTGCATGTTATCTCATTTTGCAGAGCTTGGATTCATTGAATGATTTTGTCAAAAATGTAAATATTACAGAATACACAGCCTCATGCTACATAACTAAACTCCATTTCATGCTGAATAAACTAAATCATTAATGTATATTAAATAGAAAACTATCTTTTAGATCGATTTTTACTCTAAAGGCATTTTATTACAATAAATTTGATTAAAAAAAAAAAAAAAAAAAAAATCTGATTTAAATAAAAAAAATCAGATTTTTGGGGGATTAAAACAAACAAACAAATCATCGATTTTTATCCACCCTGTTCCCAATCACTGTATTTGACAAAATGGCTGTCATATAAAGTACCATAACAGAACTAGCTGCTGACACAGGTTCAGAACATTTGTAAAAGTACAAACAATTGTGCTAAGGAATATTTATTAACCGCTTAAGGACCGCCTCCTTCACATATACGTCGGCAGAATGGCAGGGCTGGGCACAATCACGTACCTGTACGTGGCTCTTTAACCGCTTCCCGACCGCCTCATGTAGATATACGTCTACAGAATGGCACGGGCAGGCAAAACCACGTACCTGTACGTGGCCCTTTAAATGCCTGCCCGTGGGTCGCGCGCGCGCCACCAGCGGCGCGCTCGTGACCCGGTCGGGAGCTCCGTGACCCCGGCCGCGGGACCAGCAGACCCGATCGCCGCTGGTGTCCCGCGATCAGGTTACGGAGCTGAAGAACGAAGAGAGGTATGTGTAAACAAACCTCTCCCTGCGCTTCCTACGCTGCCTGTCATTGATTGGCTGTTCCCGGTCATCGGGAAAGCCAATTAATGACGTCAGACGTCAGCCCCGCCCCCTAATGTAAAAAAACACACACACGTCAGAGCCCATAACCCCTCCCCTCCCCCTAGTGGTTAACTCTTTCACTACAACTGTCATTTATACAGGAATCCATGCATTTAAATAGCATTGATTGCTGTATAAATGACAATGGTCCCAAAAATGTGTCAAAAATGTCCGATGTTTCCGCCGTAATGTCGCAGTCACAATAAAAATCGCTGATCGCCGCCATTACTAGTAAAAAAAAAAAATATTAATAAAAATGCTATAAAACTATCCCCTATTTTGTAAACGCTACAACTTTTGCGCAAACCAATCAATAATCGCTAATTGCGATTTTTTTTTTACCAAAAATATGTAGAAGAATACGTATCTGCCTAAACTGAGGAAAAAAAAAATGTTTTATATATTTTTTGGGGATATTTATTATAGCAAAAAGCTAAAAATATTGCATTTTTTTCAAAATTGTCGCTCTATTTTTGTTTATAGCGCAAAAAATAAAAACCGCAGGGGCGATCAAATACCACCAAAAGAAAGCTCTATTTGTGGGAAAAAAAGGACACCAATTTTGTTTTGGAGCCATGTCGCACGACCGCGCAATTGTCAGTTAAAGCGACGCAGTGCCGAATCACAAAAAGGGGCCTGGTCCTTTGGCTGCCAATTGGTCCGGGGCTGAAGTGGTTAAGTGCCCAGGCGTGGGTCGCGAGCGCGCCACCGGTGGCACGCTCGCAACCCGGTCCTGAGCTCCGTGACCGTGGCCACAGGACCAGCGGACCCGATCGCCGCTGGTGTCCCACGATCTGGTCACAGAGCTGAAGAATGAGGAGAGGTCTGTGTAAACAAACCTCTCCCCGTGCTTCCTACTGAGCCTGTCACTGATCGTCTGTTCCCTGTTATAGGGAAAGACAATCAGTGACGTCAGACACCAAGCCACGCCCCCTACAGTTAAAAAAAAACACACACACACACTTAACCCCTCCCAGCCCCCTAATGGTTAACTCCTTCACTGCAGTGTCATTTACACAGGAATCAGTGCATTTAAATGCACTGATTGCTGTATAAATGACAATGGTCCCAAAAATGTCCGATGTGTCCACCATAATGTAGCAGTCGCAATAAAAATCGCTGATCGCCGCCATTACTAGTAAAAAAAAAAAATATTAATAAAAATGCTATAAAACTATCCCCTATTTTGTAAACGCTATAACTTTTGTGCAAACCAATCAATAATCGATAATTGCGATTTTTTTACCAAAAATATGTAGAAGAATACGTATCGGCCTAAACTGAGGAAAAAATTTTTATTTTTATATATTTTTTGTGGATATTTATTATAGCAAAAAGTAAAAAATATTGCATTTTTTTTCAAAATTGTCGCTCTATTTTTGTTTATAGCGCAAAAAATAAAAAACCGCAGAGGTGATCAAATACCACCAAAAGAAAGCTCTATTTGTGGGGAAAAAAGGGCGCCGATTTTGTTAGGGAGCCACGTCGCACGACCGCGCAATTGTCAGTTAAAGTGACGCAGTGCCGAATCGCAAAAAGGGGCCTGGTCCTTTGGCTGCAAATTGGTCCGGGGCTTAAGTGGTTAACAGATAGCAGGCAGAAAGGAGTTAAAGCAGTTCTTCACCCTAGGAACAAAACATTTAAAGTCAGCAGCTACAAATACTATAGCTGCTGACTTTTAATAAATGGACACTTACCTGTCTTGGAATCAAGCGATGTCCCCACCCAAGCCGGTTCTTTACCCGTCTTTGGGCCCCGGGAAATCTTTAGTGTGGGAAGCATGTGAAGCCACGCTGCGCATGGTGAATGGTCTCACAGTCTTCTGGGACCTGTGCGGTTTCCCTGAAGGCTCGGGCAAAAGGAGGGGGGTGAACTTACTTTCCTCAAGGTGATCCAAACAGCAGTGGGAGCGGTTGCCTTTCAAAACCAGGTGCCTGCTCCCCAAAAAACAAAAACGGTCCAAAGGTGGTAGAGAGGGGGGAGGAGGTGCAAAAGCAGAACTTATAAAATATTATTATTTTACTAAAAGAGCCAGATGTCCATTGGTGTGGGGCTGGAGTTTTGAGAGGGAGAACCTTGTTTTTTGTCCCTAAACGGAGGTAATCCTGTGGGCATGCCAGCTAGTTTCAACAGAGCCTGCATGCTCTCTTGCCATGGTAATACTAGCCTTTTACTGGTGTACCCAGTATTATTTGGTAAGAGAGTGGGATCATTTTTATTTTTTTTATTTTAATAAAAGTTCCAAACTGATATCAGTTGGCTATGTATTGGCCCTATCCATTATAAAACCCAGTAAATAAATTTGCTCACCTCCCAGTGTAATATTTGTATATTGGTCGAACTGGAATATTAAAAAAAAGCATGCAACAATACTGAATTTAGGACAAAGGAAAGTTACAAAAAAAGGTCAGAGTTTGTAATACCAGCCATAATAAAGAACAAAGCCTTATTATTTCTAACTTGGCACCTTCCTGTAGATTCCATAATTGCTATTATATAGTTGTGATCATCTTCCCATTGTCAAATAAACAGCAATACTTTCTGGACTTATATTTTAAATGAGTTCTTGGACACATCATTACTCTGGAGACAGTCTTAAATCTGAAAGCTTAATAGCAAGAAAGAGAGAAAAATTCACTGCAAAAGGTATCTGTCCTTTGAGAGGTTTATTCAATATGTCATTCTCTGTAGGTATAAAGCGTTTGTAAAAAAACATTTTAAGCCAAATATTTACATACTTTCATAGCTTAATACACACAAGCTCATAGATGCATATGATATAAATACAAAAGCAATTTAATGTCCTACTCAGTTCTTAATATACCGGTAATTAATTTGTATAGTGTGCAAACTATTTATATAGTTCTCACATATTTTTTGCTTTTCTCTGTAAGTTTAGTTTTGATATTTTGGACTTTAGCATCCCTTTTGGAAGGCAGGATCACAAGGAAATAAAGGCATGTAACGTGGAAGTTAAAACTTGCATATGATGTGGACTCGATCAGATTGATTTTACTCTGGTGACCAACAGATGAAACACCTTCAGACAAAGTTTTCTAGCGGAGCACATCAGGGATCCTGGGCATTAAGAAGCACTATTCCAATCTGGCCTATAGCTATGCAGAAACAGCAGGGTTGCAATAAATATGCTGAACTGGCCTTGAAGATATGCTTTGGTATAAATTTGTCCTCCAAATTTTGTTCCATAGAGGAACAAAATTACTAATAATGTTCTCAGATATTTAAGAACTGGATATCATAGACATAGATTATGCATGTCTAATTTTTAAAACTGCCATAACATATATTTTTGATATGTTTCTTGTTTAATTTAGTCTTAAAGTGTCTGTAAACCTTTGTTTTTTTTTTACATAAAAATAACAAACATGCCTATACTTACCTGCTCTGTGCACAGTGGTTTTGCACAGAGAAGCCATAACCCTTTTCTTCTGTGGTCCCCCGCCGGCGCTCCAGGTCCCTCCTCTTCATCGGGTGCCGCTTTCCATAGGGGCACCCATGCGGGCTCGCTCCCGAGTCCCGCTGCTGGGTCTATTGACACAAACAGCAGGACTCGGCCCCCCCTCCTCTCCCCCGCTCCCGTGTCACAACAGGATTTGATTGACAGCAGTGGGAGCCAATGGTTCCTGCTGCTGTCAATCTATCCAATGAGGAGAGCAACAACGGCTGGAGCCGCTGTGCTCGTGCTGGATCTGATCAGGCTCAGCTAAGAAAAAGGGGGGAGCTACAGCACAGAAGGTTTTTCATCTTAATGCAAGAAATGCATTAAGGTGAAAAAGCTTAAGGCTTTACAAACACTTTAGGTATGCATTTCTGTTTTCTGACTTTTATGTGAATTATTTTCTAATGTGGGCCTGTAATTTTGAAGCCAGCCATTGAGGATTAGGCTGGTTTCCATAAGAGAACACTGACTCAGAGTGTGCCACCAGTGCCTTTAGCTCAGGCTTCCTTATGTGGGGACAAGACATTCAGGCTCCATGTATTATAACGTCTATACTTTGGAAACAGGGTCTCGGATCATTTGTCCCCACTCTGACTTTCCAGGACTTCCATACACCCCTTGCAGCTTCCCTTGTCATTCTTCATGGCCAAAGCCGTTCCTATCATAGCACCTATTTTGCTTAAGACAATATGAGAAACATATCAGGTTATCCTGCTATCCTACTGACAATCTACTTGTAATGTGGGGTTATCCTGCTTCTGATTGCAAGTTCACATCTTTCATTCAACCCCCAGGCTCTTTCTTCAGTGCGGTGGTGAAAATTCACTTTATATCACTTTGCAATAGCATAGCTAATCAAAGCAAGGAAAAAAAACAATATTTTTGCAACAGAGCTTATTCTCAACAGAACGTCACCTCATTCACTAAACAAAGGGAAAATTCCCATGCAAAGCTAACAGGCTTATTTGCTTTTAGTAAATTAACCACTTCTCTCACTGTCTCTCACTTTGCAAGATTTGTTGGATTTCACAAACCACCACACACTCACATTATGTTTTTGATACTGGGGGGATCTTTTTATAGGAGAGGAGCATACATGACACCTTCCAGGTGCAGTTCATCCCTTCTGGTGTTTTAGTGTGCCCGAGAGGGACAGGAACAGCGTTTAGCCCCACTGCGGCAGCCTGTCGAAGTCAATGGCAGACTGCGGCTGAACAGGGCTGAATACTCTACTGAGTGGCACCGGTGTCTTGGGTCCTGTACATTCAGGAATAAAGATCCAGTGGGGCTGGACGCTGCATTTGTCCCTCCTGGGCACACTACGCTGCCGTGAGGAATGCACTGCAGCTGGACAGCCTCGTGTGCAATGGGGCTAAAATATGACTTGATACAGGCGAAAAGATTGACTGCTGAGTAACACCCTGAAACATCCTGAACCACTTGTTGACACCTTAGTGTTTTTTCTTTTATCAACATATCCTTACCTGCAACCTCCTAAATGCACAGGAAAGGTCTGTAGCATGCAACAGTCACCACCTGCAGATATCCACCAATCAGTAACCAGGCCAGAGAATTTTTCAAGATCCCCAGAGACATTTGGTATTTGCATAATTACGCACTTAAGCCCCAGACCATTTGGCTGCCCAAAGACCAGAGCACTTTTTCAGGGATCAGCAAATTTTATTGTGACTGCGACATTATGGCGGACAGATCAGACACTTTTGGTGCGATTTTGGGACCATTCACATTTATACAGCGATCAGTGCAATTAAAAATGCATTGATTACTGTGTAAATGTGACTGGCAGTGAATGTTAACCCCTTCTCCGCTGTAGGGGTTAAGTGTGTCCTAGGGAGTGATTATAACTGTGGGGGGGAGGGGCTATGTGTGACACGACACTGATCACCGCTCCCGATGACAGGGAGCTGTGATCAGTGTCCTGTCACTAGGCAGAACGGGTAAATGCTTGTTTACATTACCATTTCCCCGTTCTTCCTCTCTGTGAGACGATCGCGGGTATCACACTCACGGAGGTCGCGGTGGGCGCGAACGCGCGCCTGCAAACCGCTTCTTAGAGGGCAACGTACAGGTATGTTAATTTGCCTGTCCGTGCCCTTCTGCCGACGTATATTGGCGTGAGCCAGTCAGCAAGCGGTTAAAATAAGTTAACCCCTTTCTCTGTTTACACCAATTAAATGCAAATTCAAGGGTTCACAGATTTGTAAGGAAATCCAGTATTTTTATACAGTGTCTTCTGCCACAAGAACTGAATGCTAGTATGCTAATAGAAAAACAGAAATGGAAGGCGTGCACACCTAGTTCATTACCAGAGATAATTTAATAATAAGAAATTTTTGTATAACAGTGGGTACTCACAAAATGCAACTGACAAAAGGCCACAGTGCACGGACATGCACAGAACACGGGGTACAGCTAACGCGTTTCGGTGGCGCACCCCCTTCCTCAGAGCTAGGCGCCTTCCATTTCTGTTTTACCTGTAGTTCCTTTCGGATTACCCCATCTGAGGAAGGCAGCATCCACCTAGGTTTGGGATAGAGTGCAGGGGATTAAGCTGTTTAGGAGAATGAAGGTCTGCTTTAAGTTGAGTAGTACCAGGATGCTATACTGATTATTATGGATTGTAGAGGTTCTTTATATATGACACAATATCTCCCTTTTTTTACTTTTTCTGCAGATTTATCGGGATGTTGTTTGAATGCTTATCCAACTGGTCTGTACATGGCCACAAGTTCAGTTTCTGATAAGATCACCTCCATCTCTTTGGCTAATAATGAGTTAAAGGGCATGCCAAAGAAATTCTTTACTATTTATCAAAACATAGAAGGTAAGCGAAATTTCATTTAGTTCTGAAGTTATGTTATTCTTCAAATAAAATCAAAACACAAACCAAAAGCAAAGTGTAGTTGCCACCTTCCTCTTTTGCAAACTGTATATCTGCATAAATCTGTGGTTGTTATTTTTCCATCATATTTGTGTTGGATTAGAGTATTTTAGGTTTCTTATTTACCATAACCTGTGCTAAATGTAAGAAGCATTTAAAGGATAAGTTCACCTTTCTTTGCATGTTACATGTTATACCCATGCTTGGGGTGTAACATGCAGCAAGGTTGCATACATGAGCCAAGGAATCAACTTACATTTGTTTTCTTCCAGGAATCCTCATGTGCATCTCATGTGTAATTTTGTTTATTTTTAAAAGTAGCGCTTCTGCATGTCCCTATGCCCCAGACATTCACGTCACTGCTCTCCGCTGTCTGCCCAATTCTAAAACCACATTTGCCCTGAGTTCCTCAGGGCGCGCCACCTTCCCCGATCACAGAGGCTCTAAACTCACTCTGAGCCAGTTTCCTGATGTCCCTCCCACAAAGTGACAGACTCACATCAAAGTGAGAACAGACTGAAGAAGTGTTTCTCCAGTCTGTGTCTCGATTGTATGGGCTGTTGCTGGAGGAAATGTATTTTCTTCCTGAGCCCAAGTACAGTGAAAGCACACATTCATAAATTTATAGTAGCGATACTTATGCGCTGCTATGTGAACGATTCAAGCTCCACTTCATTTAACAGTGAACAGCTGCATTATTGATCTGTAAACCCTAATAACCTATAATAGGGATATATAAGAAATCCCCCACCAAACTAATAGACCTAATACCAAAGGAAACAAAAACGTGAACATACACCCTCCTCCTCTATGGAAAAGGGCTACAGGTGCTGTGGGTTCAATCAGGCATCTATCACCATGAGGCAGTTGATGCCCTCAGGCAAAAATTATTAGAGATAATCGGCCAATCTTTACCTATAAAGCAGTGATTGCTTTATAGGTAAATCATCGGGCAGCGTGAGAAGGACCTACATCGCGGGACATTTTTATTTTTTTATCTTTTAATAAAAGTCTTGTCCCTAAGTGTCTCCTGTCTTTTTTACAATTTTTGACACTTTTTTTGTGAAATGGTAGGGGTACAATGTACCCGTTACCAATTCACATAGGGGGGGCAGGCCGGGATCTGGGGACCCCTTGTTAAAGGGGGCTTACAGATTCTGATAAGCCCCCCACCCGCATACCCCCACAACCAACGGACAAGGGTTGTGGGGATAAGGCCCTTGTCCCCATCAACATGGGGGGCTGCTTTTGGGGGGCTACTGCAAAGCATCCTCCCCATGTTGAGGGCATGTGGAATTTTTTTTAAATTTTGGCGCAGAGTTCCCCTTAAAATCCATATCAAACCTGGGTCTGGTATGGATTTTGGGGGGACCCCACACAATTTTTTTTTAATTTTTGGTTCGGGGAACCCATGATGTTTTTTTCAATGAGTTTTATCTATATTGCCCGAGGCCAGACAATGCATTACAGCCACGATCAATTTTAAATGACTTTTTCCTTTAGAAATGTCATTTTGCTGTGGTACTGTTCTAAACACGGGAAAACTGCGCCACTTTACAGGCATACTATAGACACCACAACCCCCCCCCCCCAGGCACGATATTGAAAGGAATATTTAATTTTTATTGTTTCACTTTAAGCATTAATAAAATCACTGCTCACTTGGGGACCCGGGGCAGGACCCGGTTCCCCAAACACTTTTTATGATAATAACTTGCATATAAGACTTTAAAATTACCACTTTTGTTTTTTCATGTTAGTGTCCTATAGACTTTAATGGTGTTCCGAATTTGCCACGAACACTGCATAATGTTTGTTGTTCGCCCAACGTCCAAACAACTGAAGAACTTTTTTCTTAACCCCTGAAACGTTCGCCCATCCCTAGTGATCACCACCACGTGCTCCCCTTCAAGATGGACAAAGTCAGCCTCTTACTAGAAAATTAGACCTCATTCAGGTCTATAAATACCTTAGTGAGCTTCACCCCTCACTCTAGGTGTATGTTTTTCCAGCTGCCCTCTGTTAGGAACATTTAAGGTACCAATCAGATACTTGAGCTGGATAACATAGAACAAGGTAATGAGAAGATAACAAGGTAAAGCCCCATACACACGGTCGGACTTTTTCATGGATTTTGTCCGATCGGACAAGGTTGTTGAAAAATCAGACCGTGTGTATGCACCATCGGACAGTGTTCGTCGGTTTGTCCGACGGACAAAGTCTTATCTCCTGCTGGAAAGATTTGCCGTCAACCCGGTCCGATCACACCAAACCCGATCGTGTGTACGGTTGTCCGACCGGATAAAGTGCTACGCATGCTCAGATCACATTACAAGACCAAAGCCATTGGCTAATAGCCTCTACGTTGTCCCGTCGTAGGCAACAAACGTCACCACGTTCAGAATGATCGGATTTTCCGACAACTTTGTCCGACCGTGTGTACGCAAAACCAACATCGGACAAAGTACGACGGACATGATCCGACGGACCTGGTCTGCGGATTGTCCGACCGTGTGTATGGGGCTTTACACTCATTGGGAAACATCCTTATAAAATCAAAGACTAATTTATTTAAAAACTACTCACAAATTTCCAGATTAAACAGGCATTCAATTGTACATTTGTCCTCAGCCCGACGGGCGTGCTGACGTTGCCGCTATTTCCTGTTATACGTATGTGATTTTTACATTCATTTTTTATTTTTAATACATTTGCAAAGATTTCAAACAAACTTCTTTCACGTAGTCATTATGGAGTATTGTTCGTAGAATTTTGAGGAAAATAATGAATTTAATCCATTTTGGAATAATTCTGTAACATAACAAAATGTGGAAAAAGGGAAGCACGTGTGCTTTCAGGATGCATTGTAGAACATAAAAATGTATGCATTGACCATAGATTTCCTTTAACCACTTCAGCCCTGGAAGGTTTTACCCCCTTAATGACCAGGCCATTACTTGCAATATGGCACTGGGTTACTTAAACTGAAACCCACTGTACCCAAATAATATTGATGTCCTTTTTTTCCCACAAATAGAGCTTTCTTTTGGTGGCATTTAATCACTCAAAAACCCCATTAAGCGTACATTTTATTCATTGGTTTGTGCAAAAGTTATCGCCTCTACAAACTATAGGATATTATTGTGGCATTTTACTTTATTTCTTATTTTTTTACTAGTAATGGCGGCGATCAGCGATTTTTAGCAGGACTACGATATTGCGGCGGACAAATCAGACACCTAACTGACACTTTTTTGGGTAGCAGTGACACTATTACAGTGATCAGTGCTAAAAATATGCACTGTTACTGTACTAATGACACTGTCAGGGAAAAGGTTAACATCAGGGGCGATCAAAGGGTTAATGGAGTTGTAAACCCTCAGTTTTTTACCTCTATTGCATTCTATGCATTAAGGTGAAAGACCTTCTGTGCTCCAGCACCCCCCCCCCCCTTTTCTTACCTGAGCCCGATTGTCCCAGCGACGGGGACGTGCACAATTTTATACTGTGTAAAAAGCGCCCAGTTGATTGGTGGTAGTAAGTGCCATTTGAAACGTATGATCAGTATACACTAGGTATAGCACTACCAGGTCATCTATATAAAGCCCAATCTTTTTGGCTTTCTCCTGCTTTAGCAAGTAAATGTTGTTTAACGTTGCTTGATCTTAGAGGTCACAAGCTCTATTGAAAATGCAAGGGGACAGCAGTTGGAAGGGTATGGAAAACCAGAGCAATCTCTACTAGTCCATTTTTGCAATGCATAGAGTCGTGGGTCTCTCCTCACACCTTACCTTAGTTTACTTACGTTTGGAGACTCACATTTTTTTTCTGTTCCTTTTTATTGACTCTTGTTTTTCTTGATCTTTTTATCTGACATAGATATGGGTTATTATTAATCACATGCTGTATAACCCATTTTCATATTTACAATAATGCCCCATACACACGGTCGGACATTCCGACCACAAAATTTGTCGGATTTTTTCAGTCGGATTTTGGTCGAAACTTGTCTTGCATACACACGGTCGCACAAAGTTGTCGGAAAATCCGATCGTTCAGAACGCGGTGACGTACAAAACGTATGACGGGACTATGAAGAGGCCAGTAGCGAATAGCTTTCATCCCCAAATTTATTCTGAGCATGTTAATTGTTGTTTAATTGTTGTTGATCCTAAAATATTATTGGTACAAATATGAACTAGTAATGTTCTTAAAGTGATTGTAAAGTCTGTTTAAAAAAATAACAAATTGTTCTACTTACCTGCTCTGTGCAGTGGATTTGCACAGGGCAGCCTTGATCCTCCTCTTCTCGGGTCCCTCTTTGTCTCTCCTGGCCCCTCCCTCCTGTCGAGTGCCCCCACGGCAAGCAGCTTGCTATGGGGGCACCCGAGCCGAGCTGCAGCTTGGTGTGTCCATTCAGACAAGGAGCTGTGGTTTGGCCCTGCTCCCTACCTCTCCTGATTGGCCAGCTGACTTTGATTGACAGAAGCATGAGCTGATGGCACCGCTGCTGTGTCTCAGCCAATCAAGAGGGACTTGTGTACATTGCTGGATAGAGATGGGGCTCAGGTAAGTATTAGGGGGGCTGCTGCACACAGAAGGTTTTTTTATCTTAATGCATAGAATGCGTTAAGATATAAAACCTTCTGCCTTTACAACCCCTTTAAGTAGACACAGCTGAGTCTAAAGATTGACCCTGAATTTCATTATATGACAGTCACATATTTCACACTTCAGTGAAGAATTCTTCAGCTGTCTTTGAATTGCATATAAAGTGTACATCTTTTTGAAGCGCTGAAACTAATTAGAAACTTTATTATTATTTCAGTGCCTAAGCTTCCCCAAAACAGATTATAGGTACATTTTTTATACAGTCTTTAGCTGAATGCTTATGGGCATTGTAATTATGTCTGTTTTGTCAGACATTCTTAAATGTGAAAATTCATTTGTTTGTATTCTATTATATGTAACAAAATTACAACGAAACTGTTAAATGCATTTTCACAGTTGACAGAGAGGCAGAGGCAAACTATATTTAAGATATCGGGGCGTGGTCTCGGCATGGAAGAGTGAAGTCGCACCTTCCTAGGGCTCCCGGACCGCGGCTCCTTTGCAGACCACCCACGCAGCCATACCCGATATTCCAGCTTCTCAGCCCCATCCACACTCAAACAGTGAGGATACCCCGCGATACGGAGCGCCCAGAGCCCGAATGGATCGGTTCCTGAAACCTAAACAGCAAGCGGCATCAACCCCGGATCCCGCCAAGATGGCGCCGGCGTCAGCCACGAGGACGGAGCACAGATCGCCTACAGGAGAGGAGAAGCAAACCCACGGTAATGACATGCTGCCGTTCTCTCCCTCGAGCGATCTCTCCCCCTGCTTCCCCCGTTCTCTGTCCCTCACACCGCTAAACAGCCCGGGAGGTGAACCCAGCAGCTCCTTACAATGGCCAACACAGAGCGCACAGCTCTCCCAGCACCAGACCCCCACGCTTAATACACCCATGCCTCTCTCACAGCAGGCAGCGCAGGATGCTGCTCCTCTGACACTGCCTTCACATGAGCCCTTATCCCTGCTCAGTAGTGACAGAGCTTTATGGACACTTCTACAAAAGTTGCCTACCAGAGATGATTTAGACTCTGTAGCAGCCAGAATGGAAGCAGCACTCAGGGGAGAAATAACTGGTATAAAACAGGATGTTGCGGAAGTGACCGCACGAGTCTCCTCGCTGGAATCAGACTCTTCAGCCCTCCGCCACGATGTCTCTGCCCTACAAGTAAGACACGATGAAGTGACTGACCAAATTGCGCAGCTACACCTACTAATGGACGATTTGGAAAACCGCAACCGCAGGCGTAACATCAGGATTCGCGGCTTACCAGAAGCTACCCGACAGGCTGATCTTAAGTCCACAGTAACTGCCATATTCAATGACTACCTGGAACGGCCGACAGAAACTGCCATTGCCATAGACAGAGTTCACAGAACCCTCGGCCCCAGGAGCTCCACGGAAGATAGACCCAGAGATGTCCTTTGTTGCCTACACAATTACTCCCTTAAAGAAGACATTCTTCAACGGGCCTGGCGTAGAGGGCATTTTGACTTTGATGGAGCACAGATCATTCTTCTGCCGGATGTGTCCCGGAGGACACTGCAGATGCGCCGCTGTCTGAAACCCTTATTGGAAAAATTTGGCGAACAGGGAATCACCTACAAATGGGGTCATCCCTTTCATTTGATCGCTCGGCAGGGTGGCCGTACATATACCCTCCGACACCCCGCAGATGTCCCTGCTTTCCTCGGCTCCCTCGGGCTGCCACTGATGTCGCTACCTAACTGGTTAGCGTTTGCTCCGCCTGCTGACAACCACAACAACCCAACGATGAACCCCTCTGGCAGACCCCAAAGGCCTCGACGAAATCACCGTTCTCGCCGCAGAGGACCACAGGCCCCACAAGACAACGAACCTTGATCCCCTTAGAGGGGAAAGTCTCTTGGACTAAAGAACTGTCCAGACTCTTGATGTTCCCCATCACACGTAAGTTTTACCTCCCAGAGACTGGAGTATGTTTACCCTTCTCCCTTAGCTTTGTGGACCAGTTGGTCCATTCGGGAATTGGTCCCCAGTTATACAAGACTAATTGTCATGGGCCCTCCAGGCACGATGGCACCATGAAAATATTCAAGGCTACAATTTACCCTGAACTGGAGTACACCGGGAGGGAGGCGGGGAGAAATTCACATTAGACTCCCCCGGTGACTCACCTCGGGGGGGGGGGGTTTGGCCCACTGAGACTGGTAGCGGTGGTCTGGTTATAGTGACCTACACGAACACTCCATTAAGGACTCCCCTCTGGCTGGGTCCTTACAACTTACTTTGGTATGCTATACAGAAGTACAAATACGGATGCACCCAGGTCATGGGGTCATGCTCTTCTGGGGCTGCATGCGGACGCGGGGCGACCTTTGGCAAGAGGCCCGGAACATAGAGAAATCCACAGGATGGAGACTAGTTTAAGTCCCCCTGTACCTAATACAGTACCGACCCGCCGAAGGTCCCCTTTGCTTCCTGCAGGAGGTTCCAATTTAATGACTTAAACATGTTTTTGTTGATTTAACACTGTCGTGGGTTGCAAGTCTGCCTAAGGTTGATAATTTGTTTCCGGTGACGACTATCCCCCCGCCCGGTCTCTGATTGTTTTATACTTGTGAAAGGGGGACAATTTTCCTGCAAAAATGCCGGATCCAAGGACCCCAAAAGTAGTCTCAGTAGAAACCAGGTCCACTATCTCTCCCCCCCTTTTTTTTTTTTTCTCCTCCTTAAACCTGTTTCCCGGAGGCCCTGCTTACGTAGTAGTACTGGTTGAACAATGGGGCTCCAGTTCGCTCCCTCAGGGCTAGGACCCTCAGCGAGCGAACAAGCTCCCTAGAAGTTAGAGTTAAGAACATTGTTATAGTGTTGTTGGGGACTGTCATGATCTTAATAACATGCCTTATATGCTTGATTGTTAAAAGTTTTATTATCCTATGCTCCCTTTTAGGAATTATTTTTATAATGAGAAGCCCATCATAGATATGCGGTTCCTAATTGGTCCGCCTTCAACGGAGGGTGGCCGAGGGGACCCCCGCGTGCTGGGGGCCCAACCTCTGAAGTGCCTTACTCCTTCCCCCACTAGGCCCTAGCTGCCCAGTTAGGCAGTAATTCTCCGCCTGGAGATTTAGCTTCTTCCCCATCCTCCCATCCTCATCCCCCACCTTGCTATCATCCCCCTTCCCGATTCTCTCCTTGTGTCCCCTTCCTCCCCTTCTCTTCAGCTCTCCTAGACTAGTCTCCTTCCCCTCTTCCCTTCCTTCCCCTCCCTACATCTTCTACAGATCTAGCTCCTGGCAAGGTCCGACGACCCGATCCCACCCCACCTGAAATGTCGTTGAAATGTGTGTCTTGGAACGTGAAAGGTCTCAATGCCCCAGAAAAACGCTCCAGCTGTCTGGTGGAGCTCTGGAGGCAAAGACCCCAAGTAGCATTTTTACAAGAGACCCACTTTCGGGCAGATAAGATTCCGAGACTTCATAACAAGCACTTCCCAATAGCGTACCATAGTGTATCGCCCTCCACAAAATCAAAGGGCACAAGTATCCTCCTGGCCAAAACTTTTCCCTGGCAGCTGATAGACCTCCATACGGACGACGAGGGCAGGTACCTTTTCTTTAAAGGCACGTTTCAGTCTCAAATACTTACCTTTGCTAACCTTTACCTGCTAAATGTGGATCAGCTTCCGGTACTTGAAACTTGTTTAACCGCCCTGGCTGCCTTCGCAGAGGGAACATTAGTACTGGGGGGAGACCTTAATTTTACCATGGACCCTCGTAAAGACTCGACGACGGGCTCCTCAGCCTTGTCTCTGAGATATCGAAACAGGATCAGGGAACTGTTACATTCCCACCGTTTGGTGGACATTTGGCGTATCCTTCATCCACAAGAGAGGGACTTTACCTTCTTCTCGGCAGCGCATGGCTCGTATTCTAGGATAGATCTTTTCCTAGTATCTCATAACACGATCCCACTTGTTTCTAGGGCACAGATTGGTCACATTGCCCTTTCGGACCATGCTCCGATCTCCATAACCCTAGCCCTGAAAAACCCAACGACTAGGTCAGCAACATGGCGGCTCAACGAATCCCTAATCCAAGATCCAGAGGTCAAAGCCGATATTTTAAGAGAACTGGAATTTTTCTTTAAGAGAAACAAAGACTCGGTCCCTAACCCTCTCACTATCTGGGCCACGCACAAGTGCTACATTAGAGGAGTACTCATCAAGCACGGCCATAGACTCAAGAAGGCTAGAGCAAAAACGCTATCAGACCTGATAACAAAATTGCATGCCTGCGAAAAACGTCATAAAACCCACCCGGACAGGGCCATAGAGGCAGAGGTAACTAACCTCAGAGAGCAAATCAGGGAGCATTCCCTTTTTCAATCTAAAAACAATCTAATAAAAATACGCAGAACCTTCTATGAGTATGGAGACACAAATGTAGTAGAACTCTGGCGAATGCCATACGAACCCAGCGGAATCTATCCTACATCCCCGCTCTTTCAACCCCTTCAGGAACCGAAATCTATGATTCTACCGACATGGCGGAATCCTTCCGGGCTTTTTACGAAGCACTCTATAATTTGCACTCCCAGCCTACGGGGGATCGACAACAGGACAACTCGGAAGCTATAGAGACGTACCTTGCGGCGGCAAACCTGCCTTCTCTTAATGATGAGGAGGTGGATTTGCTTTCGCAGCCAGTGACTACAGAAGAACTCACGAATGCCCTAGCTGGCTCCCCAAGAGGGAAAGCGCCTGGCCCTGACGGCTTTACTACCACCTATTATAAAACTTTTCAAGCCCAGTTAGCAACCCATTTTGTTGCCGCTTTCAACGCAATACTAGATGATCACGCCATGCCAGCGGACCTTCTACAAGCCAGTATTTCGGTCATCCCTAAACCGGAGAAAGATCCGCTCCTCTGCGCAAGCTACAGGCCAATCTCCCTGCTCAACTGTGACTTGAAATTGTTCACAAAAATTTTGGCCGAACGATTAGGACACATCCTTCAACGCATAATCCCCCTAGACCAGGTGGGTTTTATACGGAACAGAGAGGCGCGAGACAACACCATAAGGACGATTGATGTTGTGGCAAGGGCTAAACACCTTAATGCCCCTTTCATTCTATTATCTACAGACACTGAAAAGGCGTTTGACAGGGTGGACTGGACTTTCCTCCTAGCCACCCTGCGACGCCTTGGAATGCCGACCTCCATCTTGTCATGGGTCTCCGCCATCTACTCCTCCCCCACGGCCTCGGTCAGAGTAAATGGAGTGTCATCCAATCCCTTTAAAATAAGCAATGGCACGAGACAGGGGTGCCCACTCTCTCCACTCCTCTTCATAGTCTCCTTAGAACCCCTTTTGCAACACATCAGGCTCAACCCCGACATCAGAGGACTAGAAACGGACACATACCATCACAAGATTGCGGCTTATGCGGACGACCTTCTGTTCTACATCTCAGAACCACACACCTCTCTCCCAATACTCTTATCTGCAATACGCCAATACGGTGATCTTTCAAATTTTAAAATCAACCTGCAGAAATCAGAGGCGCTTAACGTTTCTCTCTCTCCTATTGCTCAGACTCGCCTTAGCAGCAATTTTCCCTTTCGGTGGACCCCCCAAGCTATCCAATACCTAGGTACAAAAATCCCTTCTGACTTACACCTCATCTACCAACTCAACTTCCAGCCCCTTCTAAATATTTTCTCCTCAGACCTAGACAGATGGAAGACCCTAGCAGTTTCCTGGTTTGGTAGATGCAATGTATTGAAAATGAACATTATGCCGAGGCTGCTTTACCTTCTACAGGCTCTGCCAGTTAGGATTCCACGGAAATTTTTCCGAAAATTGCATACAATCTTCATTAACTACGTATGGCAGGGCAAGCCCTCGCGACTTAAGAGATCTCTACTACAGCGGCCAAAGCTCAGGGGTGGGGTCGGCCTCCCAGACCCAGCCTCATACTATACGGCGGTCCACATGAATAGAGTGGTGGATTGGTGCAGACATTCACACCATAAGCTATGGATCGGCCTGGAACAGGAAGCGGTGCCGTTCCCTCTTGCTGGTCTACCATGGAGTGGGAAACGTGTTTTTGGGCTGTCCTTTTCTCACCCTCTAATTGAACCCACCCTAAAGGAACTACACAGATACTTTAGGATTGCGGAGACGCCTAGCTTCCCCTCCCCTCTGACGCCCATAATTGGTCACCCGGACTTCCTACCGGGCATCTCTGATAGATCTTTTCGACTCCACCCGAATCAGAGCCTAGTTAGAGCCTCCTCTCTTATAGGACCCTCTGACTGGAGCGACCTCTCAGGCATTTATCCTAGCTTTAATACCTCCGCCCTAGGTAGATGGAGGATCCTGCAACTTTCGCACTTCCTCAGATCCCTCCCGGAAGTCAATGGCTTCCGCAGAAAGCCTTTGCCCTTTGAAGACATGTGCTTGGGAGATGAGCCAATAAGAAAATCCCTTTCCATTTCCTACAATATTTTACTTGCCTATACATCTCGAAATGATCCTCCGTTCCTACAGAAATGGGAGAGAGATCTTAACATCACGTTCTCTGAAGATCAAAAGACTCGAATACTCTTTTTTTTCACATAAGTCCTCCTTGTGTAGCAAATACCAAGAAATTACGTATAAAATCTTGACGCGTTGGTATAGGACCCCATCTGTCTTAGCATCCATATTTCCAGGACACAGTCCATTGTGCTGGAGATGTGGTACACAGGTTGGCACAATACTCCATATCTTCTGGGAGTGTTCGGTACTGACTCCCTTCTGGAGACAAGTACTAGAGATCATTTACAAGCTCACGGACATAGCCCTCCAGGATAACCCGGCGGCGATTCTGCTAAACCTCACCCCCATGTCTAGCAAGCGATACCGCAAATCCCTACTGAAGCACCTCTTGAATGCAGCCAGGGCATGTATTCCCAGTGCTTGGAAGCAACAATCCCCACCGACAGTAGTACAGTGGTTTGCCAGGGTTCGAGACATCCAGCAAATGGAACATCTTACAGCTGCCCTAGGGGAAAAGGAGGAGGAACACAATACACGCTGGACATACTGGGACCTGTTCAGATTCTCGGATGAATACAAGGCCTACATTTAATTATATTAACTAAAGATGATTCGGGGCCGTGGGTCGTCGGCCTTGCCAGTACGCCACACTCACTCCCCTCCCCTCCCCACCTTTTACCCTACCCCTACTCCCCCTTTATTCCTTTCATAGCTTTCCCACCATCGACACAGTCGGTGTCATCCACTCACTTATTTCTTCTACCCTAAAAATGAAAAAAATCCCCTCGGATTGCGGGAACTTATTGGCACCACTCCTAGGAAACTAGGACAGAGAGCCACTACTGATAAGTAATACGTTGTTTTGGACCAGCCCACTAAAGTATCATAACTTAATATCTGTACAAAGGAGAAAAACCCTCACTACCTACCAAGGGGCTCCCCCTTTTACCCTAGAGAGCCAATGGTATGGCTTACACAGGACCTTTAAAGTGAGACTTTGTGCAAGAGAGGATGTCGCCTATATTGTCCTGGTTGAATTGTAAAAGTATACCTATCACAGAGTCACATGAATACAATTGCTCTTTTGATCTTATATACTGTAATATAACATTGATGAATACCCCAGCATTATTCTCCGACTTGATTAATATACTATTGTTTAGGCCTACTTATAGACACAGCTGTTTGTTATGTCTGATCCATTACATTACTGTTTGATCCGCATTCCTTAAATAAAGAATTAAAAAAAAAAAAAAAAAGATATCACAGTGCTTTTAAAATGAATGAATTTTACAAAATATATTAGAGCTTAGATATATATTTTTTGTTTTCCTATTTCATTACTTACGGTTACTTTGTTTAGGGGTTTATACTTCTATTTCCAGCATTTATAGTAGAATTTATTACTTATATCTATGTCTTGTATCCTTTACAAAAATCTGAGATCCTCTCTAGCTATCTAGCTTGAAGTAAATTATGTGTTTTGAAGAGTAAATTTCAAGAGTACATCTCCCTAATGTATATGGGAGAATGAGGTCTGGGGTCCAAACCGCAGGGAGAATTGAGGACAGTCAAAGAATATCATTATGGCCCTGGGGCCAACTTGGCCAATAAATTATTCTACAATACTTAAGTGATTGTAAAAACAAAATTTTTTCCCCTATAAAAATAACAAACCCGTTTCCTCCTCTTCTCGTGTCCCTCGTCTGTGATCCTGGGCCCTCCCTCCTGTTGAGTGCCCCCACACCAAGCAGCTTGCTATGGGGGCACCCAAGGCAAGTCACAGCTCCCTGTGTCCCGACCTAGCCCTGCCCCCTCTCTCCCCTGATTGGCTAGCTGACTTCTATTGACAGCAGCTGCAGCCAAAGGCGTCGCTGCTGTGTCTCAGCCAATCAGGAGGGAGAATCTCAGATGACTGAGACACTCAAGGACATAGTTGGACAGAGAGGGACCTCAGGTACATTTTAGGGGGGCTGAGGGGGCTGCTGCACACAGAAGGCTTTTTTATCTTAATGCATAGAATGCATTAAGATAAAAAACCTTCTGCCTTTACAACCACTTTAAATGTAGTAGCAGTATAATAACATGCAATGTAACACTTGTTTCTGTAATGTTGAAAAGTAGGGAGTTAGTAGCCTACTCACTAGGCAGTCCTGATAGATGTAGATGAAGCACATTTAGTCACAGCATCTTCATTTGTTACCCCAGGAGGATGGGAGGGTGAAAGGCCAGCAGGAGACCTTAAACAGGCCGTAGTCCCTGGTGAGGAGGCAAGAGTCGGAGTTCCATATGTAATGAGCTAGAGTACAGTATGAAACTGATTTGTGAGCTCACACGTGAATTGTTCCCAACACAATAGCTGTCTCCCATCTCTACACTGTCCACAGCCCGAGCACAGGCAGCAAGATCTCCTCAACTCCTCCTCACTCAGCACATACTGAAGATGAAATGATCTATGATGAGCTATGATCTGCACAGTGTGTAGCTGGTCACTGCAGCTGTGCTTCTGTTCTGACCAGGGAATTTGACAGGTCAGAACTGCAACATAGCAGCCAGCTATGTTTATGTGCAGTGTACATATAGGTTTTTGGCCTCTAATTCATTTATAATATGCTGACATGCAGTGGGGCATACAATCCATATTATTTAATTGAGTGTCCCATTTCTCTATTGCTTGTTCATAGGGAAAGACAGAGCGTAAGCCGACCCTGAATGGGGGAGGGCTATATTAAAAATGGAGATTGTTGATAGATTTTGAGGAAGGAAAGAGGAATAGTGGCAGAAGGGCCGGTGGTGGGAGGCTAAAGAGGAGGGACAGCTGACCAGGAACCACCAAGCCTGGTGAAAGATAAATAAGAAAGTCAAGTAGGATTGTGGACAGGGTAGAGAGAAGTGGTATGAGATGATTTTGATTTTTGAACTGGGAGAATAGGTAGAAAGGGACAGCCAAAGTTGATAGACAGAGGGGAAGATGGAGGTGGCCAGGGAGAAGGATGGTAGAGAAGGACTGGTCACAGACAAGGGGAGCTTAGTCAGAGTGAAAACTGATTGTTGCTGAGGGGGTGGAATAGAGGGAGAAGCAGCAGTTGGATGAGGATGATGAAAAGAAACTGGTCATAGACCACAGGGTGAAGAGTGAGGAGGCAGAGAGGGAGATGATCATGCACTGAGGGGAGGAGTCATGCATGATATATCATTCTTCCCATCCAAAAAGCAACAGCCGTCCATATCTTTACACGCACATGAACTTTAATGGCATCCCAGTCTTGGTCCATATGGGTTCAATATTGAGTTGGCCCACCCTTTGCAGCTATAACAGCTTCAACTCTTCTGGGAAGGCTGCCCACAAGGTTTAGGAGTGTGTCTACCATTCTTCCAGAAACACGTTTTTGAGGTCAGGCACTGATGTGGACGAGAAGGCCTGTCTCGCAGTCTCCACTCTAATTCATCCCAAAGGTGTCTTATCGGGTTGAGGTCAGGACTCTGTGCAGGCCAGTTAGGTTCCTCCACCTCAAGCTTGCTCATCCATGTCTTTATGGACCTTGATTTGTGCACTGGTGCGCAGTCATGTTGGAACAGGAAGGGGCCATCACCAAACTGTTTCCACAAAGTTGGGAGCATGGAATTGTCCAAAATGTCTTGGTATGCGGACACCTTAACCATTTCAGTTCCGGGCCATAGTCAAATGACATCTGCAGATGGGATCTCCCATCCTGGGTGGGCGTTATATGATGTCCTCGGCTTCTCACCACTCTTGGGCAATCAGGGATGTGGCGTGTCCCTGGGACACAGCCCCTTCCAGATCTGTGTAAAGAGCCAATAAAAAATGTCTCTTTACCACGTGACCGGCTGTGTCCAATCACAGCTGGTCACATGTACTATCCATGTGCATGGCGCTCGTGCACACCCCTAGGGTATGCGCAGAGTGGCGATCGGGGATGAGGCTTGTCACCCTGACACAACCCAACCCCGATCGCAGTAAAGAGCCAATGAAATTGGCTCTCTACCACGTGACCGGCTGTGTCCAATCACAGCCGGTCATAGAATGTCAACAAACCGTGGTAACAAGATGTTACCGGGTTCTCCTCCTCACACACGATTGTGTGTGAGAAGGAGATTGCGGTAACATACCGCTTAGTGTACAGTGTACACCAATCACACTGATCGCCCCTGCTAATAAAGAGATCCTGTCACCACCCATCAAAGTACCTGTCACCACCCATTAAAGTACCTGTCACAGTCCATATGAGTACCCGAGTACCTGTCACAGTCCATATGAGTACCTGAGTACCTGTCACAGCTAATCTAAGTACCTGTCACAGTCCACCTGAGTACCTGTCGCAGTTCATCTGAGTACCGAGTACCTATCACAGTCCATCTGAGTACCTGTCACAGTTCATTTGAGTACCTGTCACAGTCCATCTGAGTACCTGAATACCTGTCACAGTTCATCTGAGTACCCGAGTACCTGAGCACCTGTTACAGTTCATCTGTGCTATGAGTTAGAAATATCTTATAAATTGACAACTTTCTGTTAAAAAAATTGGTTTTCATTTTCTTTCCACGTTTTCTGAAGACTTGTGTAAAAAAAATTAACCGTTCAAAAGACTCAATGCTTCATAGAATATACATTGGGATGTTTGTTTTCCAAAATGGGGTCATTTTGTGGGCAATTCCATTGTCCTGGTGCTCCAGGGCCTTAAAAAATGTACTAGGTGGTTAGGAAATTAGAGGTGTATTTTATGCTCCTACAACCCCTGATGGTGCTTCCTGCATGTTGGACCTCTCTGTATGGCCAGTCTGTGTAAAAGTCACACATGTGGTATCCCCATACTTGGGAGGAGTAGCAGAATGTATTTTGGGGTGTAATTGGAAGTATGCATATGCTGTGTGTGAGAAATAACTTGTTATGACAATTTTGTGAAAAAAAAATCTGAATTTTCCCAAGAATTGTGGGAAAAAAATTACAACTTCAAAAAACTCACCATGCCTCTTATTAAATACCTTTGGTTATCTACTTTTCAAAAGGGGGTCATTTGTACTTTCCTGACAGTTCAGGGCCTCAAGAAATGAGGCCGCCAGTGCATCAGGTGTGATCAATTTTCAATGATTTGCACCATAGCTTGTAGGCCCCTTTCACACTGACGGACCATTCAGGTCCGCCTGTCAGTTTTGACGGCGGACCTGAACGGGCGCTCCATGCTAGTCTATGGAGCGACGGATGTCAGCTGAGACATGTCTGCTGACATCCGACCCGGTCCGATCCACCAAAAGCAGATGGATGGCTCTACGTCCGGATCCATCGCTATCGGATCGGGTGAGATCTGATGAAAATGGACACGCTATCCGTTTTCATCCGATCTCTCCATAGAGACTAGCAGCGCTGGACAAGCCCCTCCCCGCTCAGTGAGCAGAGAGGGACCTGTCATCCACCGGCTCAGCGGAGATCAACGGAGAGATCTCCCGCTGAGCCGGCGGACAGAGGCGGACTACGTGCAAGCGGAGTCCGCCTCGTGTGAAAGAGGCCGTAGACTCTATAACTTTCACAGAGACTAAATAATATCCACTAATTTGGGTTATTTTTTACCAGAGATGTAGCAGTATACATTTTTGCCCAAATTTATGAACAAAAATTACTTATTTGCAAAATTTTATCATAGAAACTAAAAAAAAGTGTTTTATTTGCAAAATTTTCTTTCTTTTTTCACTTATGTTGCAAAAAAATAAAAAACCCAGTGGTGATGAAATATCACCAAAAGAAAGTTCTATTTGTTAGACATGTGCGATTAGTCTCGTACGAATTCGTAATTGGAACGAATTTTTCGAAAATCGTACGAATTTTTCGAAATTCGTACTAATTTACGAATCCGTAGTACGAATTTTTTCGAATACGAATTCCGTACGGAATACGAATTTCGTCACCAAATTATTCGAATCCGACTACCAAATATCGAATTTCAACTAATATGAAAGAAATTATTATAGCGGATATAACGAATGATTCGAATGAATTCGAATGGATGTGAATGACAAAGTGAAATTTTTGCAGGAAAAAATCAGTTTCCGAATTTTAGCTCCAAATTATTCGAATCCAACTACCAATATCGAATTTCAACTAATTCGAAAGAAATTATTATAGCGGATATAACGAATGATTCGAATGAATTTGAATAAATTCAAATGATTCGAATGACAAAGTGTAATTTTTGCAGGAAAAAAAACTTGCGGCTATTGCCGGCAAATTAATTGTCGGCTCTGTAACACAGAGAACAAAAAGCGTAGGGGTCCCCCCAAATTCAATAACCAGCCCTTCAGGTCTGCTATGGATATTAAGGGGAACCCCAGCCAAAAAAAAAAAATAGCGTGGGGTCCCCCCTAAATATCCATAACAGACCCTTCAGGTCTGGGATGGATTTTAAGGGGAACCCCGGCCAAAAAAAAATGGTGTGGGGCCCCCTCAAAATCCATACCAGACCCTTTATCCGAGCAAGCAACCTGGCAGGCCGCAGGAAAAGAGGGGGGAACGAGAGCGCCCCCCCCTCCTGAACCGTACCAGGCCACATGCCCTCAACATTGGGAGGATGCTTTGGGGGTCTGAGACCCCCAAAGCACCTTGTCCCCATGTTGATGAGGACAAGGGCCTCATCCCCACAACCCTGGCCATTGGTTGTGGGGGTCTGCAGATCCCGCCCCCCCTGTGTGAAATGGTAAGGGGGTACAAAAGTACCCCTACCATTTCACCAAAAAAGTGACAAAAATGGTAAAAATGACAGGAGACGGTCTTTGACAATTCCTTTATTAAAATCTTCTTTCTTCTGCTCTTCCTTCTTCCTTTCTTCATCCTTCAGGTCTGGGATGGATTTTAAGGGGAACCCCGGCCAAAAAAAAAAATGGTGTGGGGCCCCCTCAAAATCCATACCAGACCCTTTATCCGAGCAAGCAACCTGGCAGGCCGCAGGAAAAGAGGGGGGACGAGAGCGGCCCCCCCTCCCGCCTGAACCGTACCAGGCCACATGCCCTCAACATTGGGAGGATGCTTTGGGGGTCTGAGACCCCCAAAGCACCTTGTCCCCATGTTGATGAGGACAAGGGCCTCATCCCCACAACCCTTCCCATTGGTTGTGGGGGTCTGCAGATCCCGCCCCCCCTGTGTGAAATGGTAAGGGGGTACAAAAGTACCCCTACCATTTCACCAAAAAAGTGACAAAAATGGTAAAAATGACAGGAGACGGTCTTTGACAATTCCTTTATTAAAATCTTCTTTCTTCTGCTCTTCCTTCTTCCTTTCTTCATCCTTCGGTTTCTTCATCTTCTCCTTCCGGCATCTTCTTCCATCTTCTTCTTCCTCCGATCCGCTTCTTCTTGCTTCGGTCTTCTCGTCCGGCATCTTCTTCCATGGCGTCCGGCGTCTCTTCTCGGGCCGCGCCGCGCAATGGGAGGCTCCCGCTGTGTGAGGCTTCGCTCCGGCTGACAGGTCTTTTATAACGGAGGTCACCAGGTGCCCTCCGTTATAAAAGACCTGTCAGATGGAGCGAAGCCTCACACAGCGGGAGCCTCCCATTGCGCGGAGCGGCCCGAGAAGAGACGCCGGACGCCATGGAAGAAGATGCCGGACGAGAAGACCGAAGCAAGAAGAAGCGGATCGGAGGAAGAAGAAGATGGAAGAAGATGCCGGAAGGAGAAGATGAAGAAACCGAAGGATGAAGAAAGGAAGAAGGAAGAGCAGAAGAAAGAAGATTTTAATAAAGGAATTGTCAAAGACCGTCTCCTGTCATTTTTACCATTTTTGTCACTTTTTTGGTGAAATGGTATACCCCCTTACCATTTCACACAGGGGGGGGGGCGGGATCTGGGGGTCCCCTTGTTAAAGGGGGCTTCCAGATTCCGATAAGCAGATTCATTCGAAGCATTCGTTATATCTGCTATTATAATTTCTTTCATATTAGTTGAAATTAGATATTTGGTAGTTGGATTCGAATTGTTCTCTGTGTTACGGGAACCGACAATTAGCCGCGAGTGATTTTAAATAGCTTTTTTTCCTGCAAAAATGACACTTTGTACAGAGACAGTTCTAAGCACGGGAAACATGCGCCCCTTCATAGGCATACTATATATATATATATATATATATATATATATATATATATATATATATATATATACTATATACTCTATAGTATGTCTATGAAGGGGGGGCATGTTTCCCATGCTTAGAACTGTCTCTGTACAAGGTGTCATTTTTGCAGAAAAAAAAGCTATTTAAAATCACTCGCGGCTAATTGCAGGTTCCCGTAACACAGAGAACAATTCGAATCCAACAACTACTACCAAATATCTACTTTCAACTAATATGAAAGAAATTATAATAGCGGATATAACGAATGCTTCGAATGATTCGAATTAATTCGAGATTCAGTATATCTAATATAGAGAACTGTTCCTGCACAGTGTCATTTTTGCAGGAAAAAAGCTATTTAAAATCACTCGCGGCTATTGCCGGCAAATGAATTGTCGGATCCGTAACACAGAGAACAGTCATTCATTGAAGTCATTGATAAAAAAAAGCGTGGGGGTCCCCCCAAATTCAATAACCAGGCCCTTCTGGTCTGCTATGGATATTAAGGGGGATCCCAGCCAAAAAAAAAAATGGCGTGGGGTCCCCCTCAAAATCCATACCAGACCCTTGAGGTCTGGGATGGATTTTAAGGGGAACCCCAGCCAAAAAAATGGCGTGGGGTCCCCCTCAAAATCCATACCAGACCCTTTATCCGAGCAAGCAACCTGGCAGGCCGCAGGAAAAGAGGGGGGAACGAGAGCGCCCCCCCTCCTGAACCGTACCAGGCCACATGCCCTCAACATTGGGAGGATGCTTTGGGGGTCTGAGACCCCAAAGCACCTTGTCCCCATGTTGATGAGGACAAGGGCCTCATCCCCACAACCCTGGCCATTGGTTGTGGGGGTCTGCGGGCGGGGGGCTTATCAGAATCTGGAAGCCCCCTTTAACAAGGGGACCCCCAGATCCCGCCCCCCCCCCCTGTGTGAAATGGTAAGGGGGTACAAAAGTACCCCTACCATTTCACCAAAAAAGTGTCAAAAATTTTAAAAATGACAGGAGACGGTCTTTGACAATTCCTTTATTAAAATCTTCTTTCTTCTGGTCTTCCTTCTTCCTTTCTCCATCCTTCGGTTTCTTCATCTTCTCCTTCCGGCATCTTCTTCCATCTTCTTCTTCCTCCGATCCGCTTCTTCTTGCTCTGGTCTTCTCGTCCTTCTCTTCCGACATCTTCTTCCATGGCTTTTTTTTTTTTTTTTTATCAATGAATGACTGTTCTCTGTGTTACGGAGCCGGCAATTCATTAGCCGCGAGTGATTTTAAATTTGTGCAGGGACAGTTCTCTATATTAGATATACTGAATCTCGAATTCATTCGAAGCATTCGTTATATCCGCTATAATAATTTCTTTCGTATTAGTTGAAATTCGATTTTTGTAGTTGGATTTGAATTGTTCTCTGTGTTACGGGAACCGACAATTTATTTGCCGCGTTAACGATTCGTAACTTTACTAACGATTCGTAACGATTCGTAACTTGAAATTAAAATTTGATATTTGTAGTTGGATTCGAATTGTTCTCTGTGTTACGGGAACTGACAATTCATTAGCCGCGTTAATGATTCGTAACGATTCGTAACGATTCGAAAAAAAAATTACGATTCGTACGAAATTCGTATTTCGGACGAATTCGAACGGAATTTCGTACACGAAACGAAACAAATGTCTACTATTTGTATGAAAAAATATATAAAAAAATTGATTTGGGTACAGTGTTGCATGAATGAGTAATTGGCATTCAAAGTGTGATAGCACTGAAAGCTGAAAATTGGTCTGGGCAGGAAGGGTGTGTAAGTTCCCTGTATTGAAGTGGTTAAGAGTTCCCTTCACTGGCACTAAGGGGCCAAGTCCAACCCCTGAAAAACAACCCCACACCATAATCCACCCTCACCAAATTATTTGGACCAGTGCACAAAGCAAGGTGCATAAAGACATGGATGATCAAGTTTGGAGTGGAGGAATTTGACTGGCCTACAACATGACAAATTGCATGCCAAATCAGCGGCAATTGCCAGCAATGGCACCGTTCAAATCAGTGTGACGCCACATTTGCGGCACCACACCGATTCCCAAAAGTAGTTTCTGTACTACTTTTGGTGACTTTGGGGTGCGATTTCCATAGATATCTGTGCAGGAACGCACAGATGTCTCTGAAATCGCCCCAGAAGCCGGGACTGACATGCGGGTATGAAATCGTGCAAGTTCAGATTTCATTCCCGCTGTCAGTGTGAACCTGGGCTGAATGTTATACAAAGTCCATCAAGAGACCTTCTCATGGATATGCAGAAAAATCCAAACCACTTGTGGACAGTGTCGCCCCCTGGGCTGTGGTGGGGGATCTACCCAGCTGAGGGTGATGCAGTGGATGACCTGTGAAAACCATAAGTGTATCCTATATGGAATCAGTCCTTATGTATGCAGCTTGAAATTTGTGAAATGTTGGCTTATATGGTAAACATCAAGTACTACTGGAAAACTCCCAGGGAGGGATGTCTTTGCAAACACTGGAGGGATGTTACTATACCACAGAATCTTGGTTAAAAAAGGCTTATCTGGGGAGTGTCAATTACTGTTAATTATTTTTTTTTTTGGTTGCTTAAGTTAATGGCCAACCTCAGTGTCTTCGAGGGAGTTATAGAAAGGGGATGGTCTAGCACTCTCCTGAATTATGCAGGGAACGTATATCTTTCCATAGCCAGGCAATGCTAGGGCAATTAGGATACCATTCAAAAGGATGTCCAGGCACCTATGGGTGCCCAGTTTCGAATAATGAAACCAGTTTATGAGTTACACCTGATGACAGGTGTGCTTTAATAAATATAAGTAATACAAAAAAAACATGAGTAGATGTTTTTCCTAACAGAACTGGTGTTCTTTGGCACCTTGTTCTTGATCTTTGGTTGTAAATACTGTGCTCATAAAATGGGCATCTTTGATATTCTGTCCTTACTACACAATGATTTCTTCTTTCATGTTATCCCAATTGATTTGCACAGCAGTTGTAATTGTGCCTCAATTACCTTGAAACTGATTATGTTTTTGATTAGCACTATTCTTGCACATCGGGGATATATCAGCAGTACAAGATTGTATCATTATTAGTAAATGCACTTGTCTAGTTCTGTGTTTTATCTAATCACGCAATAAACTAAAAAGAATGGCCTTAACCCATCTAATTGTTGATGAGAAAAGTCTTCCCTACCTAATCATATACAAATATATGATCCTGGAAATACTAACGTTATTGCCTGAAGAGTGAACTGATCAAAACATGCACTTAAATCAGGCTTTGTAGAGCCTAAACTATACTCATAAGGTTACCAGTGGGGATACGATGGGGGATTTTTTTGCTTTTGAAGATTTCCTGCCATCATTGCTTTGATGATATATTGGATTAAAATAAAAAGGATAGATTTGTACACTCCCTGAAGTGCTCAAGATGAGTGGAAATATTTGAAGATTCACAGAGGTGGTTTTAGAAACACTGATCTCAGTTTCATTCTTCTAATGGGATATAGTTTTTGTAGTCAGTGAATACTACATTGGATTGGAGTCAAAGTAACTTGGGTGATTTAGTCAGTAGAAATTAATTTATAAAGCCATATTTCTTGTGTTTGCACTGCGCCCATGGTGGTTGGGGTATAACTTCTATTTGAGATGTTCAGTATATTCTTTTTTAGTTCAGCAAGTATTCCGAGAAAACACAGCATGCTGCTTGTTGAGGTGTTAAGCTTTTTGTTGCTTGAAGGCTATAAAAATGACAGACACAGATCTATTGCCCTTCAATTCCAGCAACAAGCAAAAGCTCTCCATATATGTTGGCTGCCGCTGGCTCTAATTGTAGAATCTAGACTTAACTGCTTTGATTTGCTATGTAATGAGCTATATGTTTTTTGTAAGTGCAGGCAAAAAACCTTTGGTAGGCACTGCATCTAAAGTGGCAAAAGAAAGTGTGAAAAAAAATGATAATGCTTCTATTAGCCATACTTATTTTTTGTCTTTTTTTCTGTAAAATAAATGTTCTTTAATTTCTCAAGAATACTACTTTACTTTCATATCTATTCACTTGAATGTGAATTTTGTATGTACTTAAAACAGAAACACTGATCTGTTTGTTACTGCATACAACTACAGTATATAATACTGACTAACAAGACAACATAGGTACATAATCTGTTTGAAAACAATCCATCTTGTTCAACCAATAGAAAAACACATACAAATAGAAAACCTCTATATACAAGATCCTAATACCTACAGTTGAAAAAACAAACAAAAAAAAAAAAAAACAATAAAGCATGATCCAATTTGCTCCAGTGGGGGAAACATTCCTTCCTGATTTCCAAGGAAACAATTAGATATTCCCTGGATCAACTACCACTGGTGCTAATAACTATAAATATAGGTATCCAGTTATATTTTGTGCTTTTAGGAAAGGATCCAGTTTTTTTTTTTAACAGTCTACTGAACTGGCCAGAACCAGTTCTTTAACCACTTGCTTACTGGGCACTTAAACCCCCCTCCTATCCAGACCAATTTTCAGCTTTCAGCGCTGTCGCATTTTGAATGACAATTGCGCGGTCATACAACACTGTACCCAAATTACATTTTTATCCTTTTTTTTCGACCAAAAAGAGCTTTCTTTTGGTGGTATTTGATCACCTCTGCGATTTTTATTTTTTGTTAAAAAAAATGTAAAAGACCGAATTTAAAAAAAAATAAAATGTTTTTTTTTTTTTATTTTGTTATAAAAATTTTAAATTGGTAATTTTTGTCCGTCATTGATGTACGCTGATGAGGCGGCAGTGACGGGCACCGATAGGTGGCAGTGATGGGCACTGATGGGTGGCAGTGATGGGCACAGATGGGTTACACTGATAGGCAGCACTGGTGAGCATTGATAGGTGGCACTGGTGGGCATTGACAGGTGGCACTGGTGGGCATTGACAGTTGGCACTTATGGGCATTGACTGGCACTTATGGGCAATGAAAGGTGGCACGTATGGGCATTGTCAGGTGGCACTTATGGGCATTACATGAGGCATAATTGCCTCTGACTTTTAGGGACCGATGTCCCTTTAAAATGAGCCGGTGATCGGCTTTTTTTTTTCTCCTCCGCTGTCAGCGTGAGGAGAAAAAAAAAACGATCACTGAGCTATTGTTTTCATCATGTGATCAGCTGTCATTGGCTGACAGCTGATCACATAGTAAGGGGCCGGGACCCGCCCCTTACTCGGATTGCTGATCACCCGAGTCTCTCATTCGGCCATAGTGCGGATGTAAAGTGGTTAAGTGGTCTATTCCACATTTTCACTGCTCTTACTATGAAGAAACATTTCTGTATTTTGAAGGTTAAATCTATTTTCCTCCAGACCTAAAGAGTGCCCACTTGTCCTTTTTGATGACCCTCAAAAGTGAATAATTCTACACCAAGTTCACTTATCTATTTATACATGCGATCATATCCCCCCTAATTACCTCTTCTCAAGAGAAAATGAATTCAGTTCAGCTAATCTTTCCTCCTTTTTATAGTCTGGTGCCCCAAATTGAACTGCATATTCTAGATAAGGTCTTACCAATGATTTGTACAGGGGCAAAATGATGTCTCTCTCCCCTCTCTCCCCTCTCTGTGGAGTCTATGCCTCTTTTAATACAAGCTGTTTTAATGTAATTTAGAATTAAGTCAATTGATGAAAATCAATTCCAATTTTCATTAAGCCGACTAAAATCTAATGGGTTTAGTCAAATTGTAATGCATTATTTAAGCATCCCTCTAGAATTTCCAAACGTATTATATACTCCCGGAGTAAAAAATCAAAAACACGTTATTATTTATGGTATTAAGGTTTGAGCATGCACTACAGATTTAGCCATTGTGATATATATATATATATATATATAATGTCTTTATAAATAAAACCAAGTTTCATAAACAAACAAAAATATTACTTTTTGACTAAGGGCCCTTTCACACGTGCGGACCGTTCAGATCCACCTGTCGTTTTTTTCAGGCGGACCTGAACGGTCGCTCCAGACATCTCTATGGAGCCACAGATGTCAGCGGTGACATGTCCGCTGACATCCGATCCGCTCTGCTAAATCCAGACGGCTAGAAACCCTATTTTCCATCCGTCTCGTGGATCAGATGAAAACAGACAAGTGGTCCGTTTTCAACCAATAGAGGAAAGCGGAGATCTGACAGGTTTGTTTCTGCACAGTGTGCAGAGATGGACTTGTCATCTGCCGGCTCAGCGGGGATCAATGGAGCGATCCCTGCTGAGCCAGCGGTTGTCTGAATATGGATCCACGGATGTCTGAATACGGATCCACGGATGTCTGAATACTTCTGTCTTTCATGATTCATTACTGTCTTATTGCCAAAAAATATTTTTTTTCTAACAAAAACTCATCTATGCCATCTTTTATTAAACTCTCCAGTATCTTTCCAACTATAAAAGTTAAACAAACCGGCCTGTAGTTACTTGGTGAAGATTATGATCCCTTTTTAATTATAGGCACCACAATGGCCCTATGCCAGTCCAGTGGTACTATGCCAGTCATTAAAGTGATTGTAAAGTCTAGTTTTTTTTTTTCTCCTATAAAAATAACACACGGTATACTTACCTGCTCTGCTGCATTGGATTTGCACGGCGCAGCCTGGATCCTCCTCTTCTCGGGTCCCTCTTCTATGCTCCTGGCCCCTCCCTCCTGTTCAGTGCCCCCACAGCAAGCAGCTTGCTATGGGGGCACCCGAGCCAAGTCACAGCTCTGTGTCCATTCAGACACGGAGCCCTGAATTTGCCCCACCCCCTCTCTCCCCTGATTGGCTAGCTGACTTTGACAGCAGCGGAAGCCAATAGCACCGCTGCTGTGTCTCAACCAATGAGGAGGGAAAGTTATTTTTGTTCATTCTGTGCCCATATTGTTACAGTGTACTGTATCATATTCAATGTCTTTAGGAAACAAGATTGGAACAGATAGTTTGAGCAATAAACAAAACTTGCTTGCCTTAGACTCATGTCCTAGAGGGATATTGGATTGACCTATTGCTAAAGGAAGTGTGTGGCACACACAGAAAACACAATGAGGATGGCAAATGATTGAGGCTTATGTACCTTATTGCCATTTCACAGGAACTTATTTTAGCCTGCAGTTTTTCCTATCAGCTGGAAGTACAGTAGGTGGACTACTCGTATTCTTTGAAAAAAGCTAAGATTTATATTGCTTTTACACAGCTGGATTTCACTTAAGCATCTCCTTGGTGGATAATTTCTTTAAAGTTGTTCATCTGTAAAAAAAAAAAAAAGAAAAAAAAAAGTTGTTCATCTGTGCTAGATCCTTTATTTCAGTCGTCTCACCTACCTGTGAAAAATACATATCTGCTGAGGACAAAATATTCTTTTGTCATCTGAAATGTCTCTGGATACTATCTGTGCAGAAAGTAAACATTTGTTTTATTTAAAAGGAACGTAGTCTTTTCTTCAGTTTTTTTAGATTCCATCGTAAAAAAGATTATCTTAATGTAAATAATCTTTTCAAAGTCTGCTAAGGTTTTGTCCAAACCTTATTTTTGTGTATGTGTATATAGGAGGAATGGACCAAAGGGATTATGACAGTGCCAAGTAAAGGTTTGTCGACAATTCAATGCATTTTTCAATAAACTTTTTATTTAGAAAAATATTAAAAATAATTTTTAGAACAATTTTTGGTTTGTTTGTACATATTAGTGCTCTAGGCCCCCAATTGGATTGAGTAGTCAATAATAAATTTACAACAGACATATACATATCAGTACATAATAGCTAGATTAAATACAACCATCGATCCAATTAAGATCAAAGCTCAATTGGTGAAGCAGGCCATATATTTTCCGACATGTTTCGCCATAATAGTGGCTTCTTCAGGGTAGGCCTGCAATTCGGTTTAATGTATCTAAGTGTAAAAAACATAAATGAGTAGAGAAGAATATTTTGTTAGAGCTAAAGATTTCATGGCTGAACATCATGTGCAAAGAATGAAATTAACAAGCCCACAACAAGTTTCCAGAGGCACTTACCTAAAGTACACCTAATGGTGTATAGCTGAAAACGTGCGGGGTCCGAGCGGAGCCGCTAGAGGGGCGCTGACCAAGTGGGGAGCAGGAGACACACTAGACCTGGCAATAAGTCGATTGAAATTATGTTTAATTACACTAATTTACTGTTAATTATATATAATAGTGTACAATGATATCCAATTGCGAGAATGAAAGTCCCACAATTAAAGGATATAACATTGTTGTTTGGACTAATAGTCTCAATACTCACTTTAATTTATAAAAAGTAAAAGGTAATGGACACGGACACAGGTGTAGTTGGATGGTGGGAGGCGCCTGGGAAAATTAGATGATTAAATAGGTAAATTAAATGTATTATTGGGTAAGGGAATAGCAGAGTGCAGAGATGATAATTTGGCTTTTAATGGTAAATTAACATTATGCCCAAGTCCACATAAATGGTTATGGTTTTTTATCAGGTGAAGAAATAGTCTAGTCATATATGATACTTAGATAATTAATAGAAAATTGAAAATACCTGATTTGGTAGAGAAGGAGTACCAAGGGCTCTTGTTAGATAAAGGATTCTCAATGAAAGACAGGAGACTGAAGAATGTGAGCTGGTTGAGCAATTAACCAGCCACAATGATGCAGATTTTCAGAGAGGGCACTCCCTAAAAAATGAGATTGAAACAAAGGTAACTCTGAGGCTTTTTCAAAGTCAAGGAATGGGAATGAAGTAGATGGAAAGATAAATCAAAGCAGCTTACTTTGGTAATAATGAAGTGCTGATCTGGCGCCTCCGGTGTCCGGTACTCAAATGAGTGCCGGATGCCGGCTTAAATAGTGTCTCACCTGAGTGGAGGGTGTGGGGTAACGCCGTCCACACAGCGCACTAAGGAGGCTCTGCGCATGCGCAGGTGTCCCGGGCCTATGTGGGCCTACAATGCCCATAAATCATAGCTCCTGGGTGCCGCGCGTGATGGCATCACAGTGGTGCGTGCGCAAGTGTGTTTGACAGATGCCTGAACAAGGGCTGGTGTCTGGTAGGTGGCGCCGCCCTTGGGTGTCCGTACTGACCCAATGCAGACGCTCCAATTCCTGCAGACTCCACCCGGAAACTCCACACGTTGACAGGATTGGTGGTAAAAGGAGGAAAGGTGCCATATGGGGAGGGACAGCCGGCAAGGGGACAAGCCAATTGGCCAAGGATATCCCGGGCCCACTGATTGCCCATGGATCCGAGATATCCACAGCTGGTGACGGAGTCACAGGGATCAGCCAGAGAGAAAAGTTGGCCCGGGGGACACAGACTCCGCTCATTACCTGTCCATTTGTCAGCCAGGAAAAGTCGCTCTGAGGATGAAAAAAGGAGTACAAATTAATAAATAACCCCATGGCAATTGAAATAATGTATCAGATATAATAGTATATGACAACAATGGGTTTATACATTTCAAGTAATTAAGCAAAGGCGAGGCATTCAAAAATAGCATGTTAAGTTTTAAATCAACAAATGCTAGATTACAGATTTATTGGCCTGAATTCTTTTACTATTAGACTCAATTTGGTATAAATAGTGAAGTACATTACGTTATTTTGCGGATATTGGTATATTTAAACATGGAGCAAGCTTAGACGGATTTGGGGATCACTCTGTGCACTTCATATGAAGGGAAGGTAAGGATGTTAAAAAGGAAGGGAGGACAGCCAAAACAAATCAAATTGTCAGTTGGATATATTTACAAAAAAGACTTGAAGCTTATGTACTCGTTCAGGCCGGGTGGCATCTAAGTTGTGTATCCACCTGGTTTCTAGCTGGAGCAACACGTTATCAACATCGCCGCCTCGGATACCAATAGGAACATGTTCCAGGGCGGAGAATTGAATAGCATGTGGGTCAAAGTTGTGAAAGAGGGCAACATGACGATTGATAGCAGTGGTAATTTTCTTTTTCATAAGTGGTTTCATATGGTCTCTTATGCAAATAGAAAAAGATCTCTTGGTTTTGCCCACATAGAAGCTACCACAGCGGCAGGTAGCCAAATAGACCATTCCCACAGTGTTACGTGTGACTCTGTGTTTTATTTTGTATATTTTACCAGTAGGCAGGATAGTATTCGTAGAATTAGATAGAGTAATGCACGTATCGCAGTTACCACATGCGAATGTGCCAGTGTCATCTGCAACCGAGTCACCCCTAATTTTGAAGTGACTAGAGGTGAACCCATCTGCTCATCTGCCGCACCACTGTAACCCGCTTTCTCATCTGCCCCACCAATGTACCTCCTGTGCATCTGTTTCACCTCTGTACCCCCTTGCTCTCCTGCCCCACCTCTGTTCCCCCTGCTCTCCTGTCCCACCACTGTACCCTTCTGCTCTTCTGTTCCACCTCTGAACCCCTCCTACTCATTTTCCCCACCGCTGTACCCCCTGCTCATCTGCTCCACCGCTGTACCCTCTTCTCATCTATGATATGTGTGATATGCAGAGTGGTGAAAGGAAGCAGAGATGAGACACATCTACCTGTCCTGGCACACTCATCCTGTTGATCCACCTCTCGCATCCAGCCCACGTTCTTGTATGTGATGTATATGATGTCACATACAAGTATCTGAAATGGATGCGCAATGATGAGCTCGGGCCAGGGGCATTTTCTGAAAGCAGTGGGCCTGTATGCAGGATCATAAGTTGGGCCCCTGCAGCTGAGAAAAAGTGGTTGGGTGTGATTTTCATTGCGCTAAATGCTGGCTGTGGCTTAAAGGGACACAAAGTGCAGAGGGGTTCAGTAGTAAGTGAAGCAAAGGTTCAGGAATAATTTCAACAAAGTTCCCAGGAGCTCAACAGTAATTCCACAAACTGTCACCTGATTGTGGTTTTCTCAATCACAGTGAAATCCCTTCTTCCTGATATTGGTAGTGGCAACTAAGCGAGTCATCTTCCTCCAGATGGTGGACGGGGCTATCAAGACTGATTAGCTTCACCAGTGGCCAAGACAGTCCTCCTCCTGGAAACAGGGACCGCCTCCCCCCTAGCAGAACTGCACCCAATCTCTTCCCCATCACAAAAGCTGACGTTTGCAGCTATAGCAAAGTTAGAGAACCAAACAAATGTTTCCCATCTTTTAAAATGTGTGGGGGCACAGTGCCTCCCCCTCAGTCCAGGGTGGGGAATTCTGAAATTGGATTGCATTAGTGTCTCACTGACCCTTCCCTGCGCTGGTCTGCTGATGGGGAAGGAGTCGAGTGCCGGCAAAAGAGGCTTTTTCACGGTCAAATATTTCAGTTTATTGTGAGAAAGAAACAAGTATGGTATAAACAGTCTACCAATGCCTTTATATGGTCTGGGGCTTCTGAAGACAAGCAGACTAAGGACATGGATTACTGGAACCATGTCCTGTGGTCTTATGAGACCAAGATAAACTTATTTGGTTCAGATGGTGTCAAGCGTGTGTGGTAGCAACCAGGTGAGGAGTACAAAGACAAGTGCGTCTTGCCTACAGTCAAGCATGGTGGTTGGAGTGTCATGGTCTGGGGCTGCATGAGTGCTGCTGGCACTGGGGAGCTACACACTGCCTTGCTAAAGAAGCTGAGGGTAAAGGAGATGGACTGGCCAGGCATGTCTCCAGACCTAAACCCTATTGAGGATCTGTGGGGCATCCTCAAACAGAAGGTGGAGGTGCGCAAGGTATTTAACATCCATCAGCTCCATAATGTCATCATGGAGTGGGAGAGAACTCCAGTGGCAACCTGTGAAGCTCTGGTGAACTCCATGCCCAAGAGGGTTAAGGCAATGCTGGAAAATAATGGTGGCCACACAAAATATTGACACTTTGGGCCCAATTTGGAAATTTTCACTTAGGGGTGTACTCACTTTTGTTGCCAGCGGTTTAGACATTAATAGCTGTGTGTTGAGTTATTTTGAGGGGACAGCAAATTTATACTGTTATACAAGCTGTACACTCACGCTTACATTGTAGCAAAGTGTAATTTCTTCAGTGTTGTCACATGAAAAGATATAATAAAATATTTACAAAAATCTGAGGGGTGTACTCACTTTTGTGAGATACTGTTCGTAGTCAAGAAATTAAATGTGTAGTTTATGCTCCTAGAACCCTGAGGATGCTACGTACATGGGCCTCTGTATGTGGCCAGGCTGTGAAAAAGTCTCACACATGTGATTTTGCCATACTCAGGAGGAGTAGCAGAATGTTTTTTGGGGTGTAGTTGCAAGAATGCATATGCCATGTGAGAGAAATAACCTGTTAACCACTTCAGTCCCAGAAGGATTTACATCCTTAATGACCAGGCCATTTTTTGCGATACGACACTGCGTCGCTTTAACTGACAATTCCGTGGCCGTGCAACACTGTACCCAAACTAAATTTATGTCCTTTTTTCCCCACAAATACAGCTTTCTTTTGGTGATATTATTTTTTTTTGTGCTATTAACAAAAAAAACTACAATTTTGAAAAAAAAACAATATTTTTTACTTTTTGCTATAATAAATATCCAAAAAAAAAAAAAAATGTCTTCATCAGTTTAGGCCAATATGTATTCTGCTACAAATTTTTGGTAAAAAAAAATTGCAATAAGCATATTTTGATTGGTTTGCGCAAAAGTTATAGTGTCTACAAAATAGTGGGATAGATTTATGGCATCTTTATTATTATTATTTTTTTTTTACTAGTAAGGACGGCGATCAGTGATTTTTAGTGGGACTGCAACATTGCGGCGGACAAATCAGACACTTTTGACACTATTTTGGGGCCAGTGACATTTATACAGCGATCAGTCTATAAAAATGCACTGATTACTGTATAAATGACACTGGCAGGGAAGGGGTTAACACTAGGGGGTGATCAAGGGGTTAAGTGTGTTCTAGGGAGGTTTTTCTAACTGTGGGGGGAGTGGACTGACGGAGTACAGAGAGATCCCTGTTCCTAATCACTAGAAACAGACGATCACACTGTACTCCCCTCACAGAAAACGGGGATCTGATTGGTTTACATTGGCAGATCCCTGCTCTGCCTTTCTGTGGAGCGATCGCGGGTGGCCGGCGGACATCAAGCCCACTGTATCTATTAAACGAAGCGCCGTACCCGTACGGCGATTCACGCAATAGAGCCACCCTGCCGCAGTATAACTGCGGTGGCTGGTCGGCAAGTGGTTAATATGACAATTTTTTGAAAAAAAATCTTAATTTTGCAAAGAATTGTGGGAAAAAATTACAACTTCAAAAAACTCACCATGCCTCTTACTAATATACCTTGGAATATCTACTTTCTAAAAAGGGGTCATTTGGGGGGTATTTGTACTTTCCTGGCTTGGTAGTGTCTCAAGAAATGAGGCCGTCAGTACATCAGGTTTGATTTTGGTTATTTTTACTAAAGATATATAGCAGTATAAATTTTGGCCAAAATGTATGAAGAATAATTACTAATTTGCAAACTTTTATAACAGAAACAAAGAAAATGCTTTTTTTTTTATAAAATTTTCGTTCTTTTTTAATTTTTGCGCAAAAAATAAAAAAACCTGGTGGTGATTAAATACCACCAAAAGAAAGCTATATTTGTGTGAAAAAAGGACAACAATTTCATATGGGTACAATGTTGCATGACTGAGTAATTGTCAATCAAAATGTGAGAGCACTAAAAGCTGAAAATTGGTCTGGTTAGGAAGGGGGTATAAGTGCCCAGTGGGCAAGTGATTAGAGAACCCTGATAATGCTAACAGAGTAGTGCTAATAACCAAGTTTAAAGTGTATATCAATTTTACAGCCAAATTGAGATATCGCCTACTTTACATTTGTTACATGTCCCCAGTCACATAGCTTCACTTAAAGAATATATAAAAAACGCGACTTACCTTTTTTTCCCGTTTCTGGACTCTCCAGCAACTAAAAAAATCTTAGGTCTTTTTCTTTGCTTATGAAGGGGCTGGGCAGCTGTGTTTGCCATAATTAACCCCTGTCTGTACTGTGAAGGCAGATCTTCATTATCAGTTGTAACTAGATTTGAGCACTGTCTGTCCTAACAAAGAGTTAAAGGTGTAGTGGCTGGGCTTCCTGCATTGTATGTTTACGAGGACAGACTTGGGACAAGCTCACAGTAACATGGCTTAAAATAAGCCATGACACCTCCTAAGAAACTTCTGAAAGGTAAGAAATATTAAAAAAAAAAAAAACATTTTCTAGGCATGCTGTTTGAATGGGAACACATAACAAATATATACTGGGGATTTCTCAAATGTGACTGCAAATTGGAAATACTATTGATGTTTCCACAGCTGTAGTTGTTACTACATACAGAAGCATCTGTGTAAGATAATGTTTGTTATAAACAAGCATAATAAAACCAGTCTCTTGATGTTGTAGAACTGGATCTGCAAGGAAATCAACTTGAAAAGATTCCTGTTGAAGTTGGTCTCCTACTCCATCTGAAAACAATAAACTTATCTAAAAACAAGTTTGAGGTATTTCCAGAAGCGCTAACAAGAATACAATCCATGGAGAGCATCAACTTAGAAGACAATCAGATCAAAGGTAAGTGATAAGTTGAATTTTTTAGCTGAAGCAAAAAGAAACAAAACCGTAGTATTTAGAACTCATGTCTCCACTTTCATTTGTGCACAACTGTGAGGCTCTTTAAGAAACATTTATTTTTATTTTTTTTTACATAAAAAAAAACGGTAATTTAACTCTGTTGCATAAAACATGAGACTGTATGGAAACCACAGATCTTATGTGTATACTTTTAGAACTTGAAAATTCTTCTAATCTTTTTAAAACCTCTCTACTTATTTGCAATTTTACAAACCTAAGATATATGAATAAAACATAAAAGCCACGGAAAATAATAAGCAGCGTGGCTTAGTTGTTAGCACTGGAATTCTCGGTTTGAATCCAGGCCAGGATTCTTTCTGCATGCAGTTTGCGTGTTTACCTTGCATGAGTATCAAACCACATTCCAAAGACATGCTGTTAGTTTATTTGTCTCTCTAAGTTGACCCCTGTATGGGTTTACATGTATGTATGCATGTGAGATAGAGATCATAGATTGTAAGCTACTTCAATACACTTTAAGGACAGGGACAGATGTAAATCTACAGTATGTAATGCATAAATTGTCAGTGCAATATAAATGTCTGTAATAAAAAAAAAAGAATGTGCTTCAGGAATATGATCAGGAAAATAATGATAAAAACCAATGAAGAGCAAAATGGAATGCTCTCCCTGCATGCAGGTCTAACTGCATATTTGTATAATAAATACATATAGACAACAGTGTCTTGCTGTGCTGTTTTTTTTAAATATTGTTTTAAAAGCTAGTGGTCTGATTTGATGCTGTACAGAATGCAGATCAAACTAATATCAAATTCCATCAGTTTCTTGTGGGACAGCCAGTAAAACATGCTTTATGATTGCCTGTGAATGGTCACTGTATAGCAGTCATTGGCTTTTAGAAAATAGAAAATTCATAGATTAAACAGCCAGATCATTTATTTGTAAGAGTGTGCGTCCAAGTGCAGACAGTGCACACCCAGCCCTGTCAAACTCAGCTTCAGGTGGCACCAAGCATATAAACAAACACATCATTCACACTATGGGGGTTATTTACGAAAGGCACTGCACTTGGAAGTGCAGTCGCTGTAGATCTGAGGGGGACATGCAAGGACAATAATTTCAGATATACCCCTCAGATTCACAGCGACTGCACTTCCAAGTGCACTTGCAAGTAGATTTGCCTTTCGTAAATAACCCCCTATGGGTTTCTGCACCCATGTAAATGGGGCCATAAAAAAAAACAGTTATAAAAAGAATGACCAGATAAAAATGTATTAATGAATTCATGAATCTGGGGGGAGATATGATTAGTGTTATTCAAAAACTGAAAAGAAAGACAAAAGAAACAAGTATTACATTGTTTTGAGTTCCAACTGGGTAATCTCAATTTATTTAAACTTTTTATTAAGTTTAGCCAATTAATTTAAGTGGTATGCACAGTTTAAACAGACCCCACATCTCTCCTTAAAGATGACCTATTCCTATTAAAAGGGATGTTTACAAAGGAAAATAAACAATAAAAAAAAGTAAAGCGCCCCCATCCCTGCGTGCTCGTGCACAGAAGCGAACGCCTACCTAAGTCGCGCCCACATATGTAAACTGCGTTCAAATCACACATATATCGTGATATATCGCCACGTGCGTTAGAGACACTTTAAAGCATGACATGTTAGGCATCTATTTACTCAGTGTAACATCATCTTTCACATTATACAAAACAATTGGGCTAACTTTACTGTTGTTGTTTTTGAATTCACGAAAAAAGTCCTCCCCCAAAAAATAAAAATGCGCGTGACGTAAAAAGCTGCAACGACCCTTTATTCCTTAGAGCCGGTTCACACTGAGGCAGCACGACTTGCAGCATGACTGCCTCAGGGGACCTTCACATGACTTCAGTGGCGACTTGCAAAATGACTTCTGTATAGAAGTCAATGCAAGTCGCCTGAAGTCGCCCCCAAAGTAGTACACTAACCTTTTTGTAAGTCGGAGCGACTTAAGTCACTCCTATTAGAACGGTTCCATTGTACAGAATGGAGCGCGAAATGTCAGGCGGCTAAGTCGCCTGACAAGTCGCCCCTGTGTGAACCGGCTCTTAGAGTCTCTGCTAAAAAAACATATATAATGTTTGGGGTTCTGAGTCATTTTCAATCAAAAAATATGGTTTTAAACTTGTAAACAAAAAGTTCCAGAAAAGGTCCAGTATGGAACTGGTTAAAACAAGTAGATATAATATACTTTCCTGTATATTTACTAATGCTAGCAGCATAATGATTTCAAATAGTTAATGTTTATTGAGAGAGTTTAGGCTTTAAGCACACTTTGATATGATGTAGAATGTATATTAACTCATGACTGGTGGTGCCAAGGCACTGCAACAACAAATCAACCCCGAACTGTAATATTTCTACCACCATGCTTAACAACTGGTATAAGGTTCTTCTTGTGAAATACCGTCTTTGGTTACCTGTAAACATGCCTATTGTTATTGACACTCAAAACAGATAGAAGTCGGCACCAAATGGAATCCACAGGCAGCTAGCAAAGGCATCAATATTCAAAATCCTCTCAGGTAAGTGACTATAAAGTGCAGCGCCTAAAACTCACTTATTATACAAACACACCTATTGAGTGTATCAACAGTGCTAAAATTAATAAATATTATGTATGGAAAATGTATTTAAATATCATAAAAGGGAATACATTAGTGCAAAAAAATATACTGTATAAATGTGAAGTCCATAAGTCCATAAATGGATAAAAAAAATCCGCCAATTGATATGAAACTTCCACTATCTAGTCCATAGAGTGATAAAGAATACAATGGCTCCCACAGTGTGCACAGCCTGACACCAACAACCACACTCTGCACTCACCAGAGAAAATGGCTACCTAGAATATAGCAGCAAAAATGCTTTATCAAACAGCTCAGGTAAGTTCCACATGTAAAAACTGGTAGTGGCCCCTTTAAAACACAGACCTCCTAGATATGACACCACATCTGAGGCAGAGATACAATGACTGCAGCCACTGGCAGTCAGGAGATCAGATGGTCTGGCAGTAAATGCACAGACTGTAGAGGAAAGTGTTGGATTTAGTATTCCCTTGCTCAACTCCTGGATGTGTGCTGGATCCAAGGGATCCCAGAATTACTTTTAAATCCTCATCAATAAAACTGGTAATGAACCTGAGGGGAATCCCATCACTGTCTACAGGTTGACACTGTCTACAAACTGTCTGATTGGTTGTAATATTGTACGATCCCAGCTGGGACTTTGGATTGACGATCTTCCGGGAATGGTTGAGGGTCTCCCTTGATTGCTGCAGAGTGATGGTCAGCTAGTTGTGTCTGTAACCTGAGAGAAGAACTTCATGAAAAGTCATGTTCTTCATAGCAACCAGCAACTCTGTCAGGTCTTGTTGCAGTAGAATTAGTAAAAGCAGACCACCAGGGGGCTCCCCCTTCTAGAATGATTCATGTGAATCACATCACAAAACAGATTCACACTAATTAGCTTAGTCAGCTGTACTATGGAAACCTGTTATTCTATTTACAGCACACTTTGGTTACGTGTGTTAGATTCCTCCCCCCCCCATGCTCGCTGTGGGGGAGTGCCTTAGGACATCCCTTCTCCTGGCTGCACCTGTTTGTCTGCTCCACCTGTTTAAGCACTACAATATTCAATATCTTCCTTTCTCTACATTTTTTTATAGGACAGTTTGTGATATTGAAATGATATTGAAATGATATTGTGCTGCTTTATCATCTGATTTGTATGTAATTCCTCCTGAGGAAGCGGTTCACGCCGTGAAACATGTAAAGGACTCATCATGCTTTCAAGTACTTCCAAGAGCATGGATATCCAGGACATATGTATGTGACATATATTTATGGACATATGTGGTGACTGATTTTAATTGGGGATAAATAAAGCTGTATACGTTTAAAAAAAACATGTTTGTAATCCTTGGGTACCGAGATAGTCCATTCAGCTTTTTTTGGTGAGCACATGAGGGATGGCCCTAAATCTTTTCTTGATTATTATTAGGATGATGGTAACACCCCCCCCCCCCCCCATACCTTTTTCTGTTGCTTTAAACCTCTTAGGCCTACATTTCATTTATCCTTCATCCCGGCAGAGTAGATTGTTGTGGTTGTTACTCTGCTGGGTAGATTGTTGGAGGCAATCTCTGATGAAGGGTATGAAGATCTCCATGTGTTGGCTTGTAATACAGTAATTCACAAAAAAACAGTGTGCCTTTTGAATCATTTTAAGAGGGGAGCGCCCTGGTGGTCTGTTTTTCTAATCCTACTGCAGCAAGACCTGACAGAGTTTCTGGTTGGACATGAATTTTCAGAAGTTCTTTTCTCCGGTTATAGACACGACTAGCCAGCCATCACTCTGCAGCAATCCAGGGAGACCCTTAACCATCCAGAAGATTGGCTATCCAAAGTCCCACCTGGACAATATTCCAACCAATCAGAAACTGGAGACAGTGATGAGATTCCCCTCAAGTTTGTCAGCAGTTTCAGTGATGATTTAAACCTAATTCTGGGGTCCCTTGGATCCAGGACACATCCCAAAGGTGAGCAATGGGACACTCAATCCAACACTTACCTCTATAGTCTGTGCACTTACTGCCAGACCATCTGATCTCCTGACTGTCAGTAGCTGTGATCTCTGATTCAGATGGTGATTTCCTATCTAGGAGGTTGGTGTTTCAAAGGGACCGATAAAAGTCTTATCTAGAAGTGGAACTGATTGGGCTGTTTGAGAAAGCATTTTTGCTGCTATATTTTCTCTGGTGAGTGCAAAGTGTGGGTGTTGGTTTCAGGCTGTGCACACTGGGAGCCGGAGCAATTATATTATTCATCACTCTATGAACTAGATGGTGGAAGTGGTATCAATTGTTGGAATTTTAATTTATTTATGGACTTCACATTTATATATCTTTTTGTATGAATTTATTAAAATTTAAGATATTTAAATTTACAGTATATTCCATTAGGGCTGGGGCAAAAATCGATTTAAATCTTGAATAGAGTTGAGAGGTCAAATCGATTCAAAATTTAAACAAATCGATTTTTTTTCACCAGGACTGGCACTGACACCGCGCCGGGCCTGAGGTGCTGCGGGCAGGAGATTTTAGGCGTGGCCACGGCTTCAGCCTAGTCCGCGGCATCCGGCCTGGTGGACTAAGCTGAAGCCGCGGCCTTGCCTAAAAACTCCTGCCCGCGCCTCAGGAGCGGCGCTGTGTCCATCAAAAAAAAAAAACGAGATTCGAAATGTGAATCAAGTTTCTTTTTAAAAAATCTCAGATTTTTTTTGTAGAAAATCTCCCAGCTCTATTTTCCATGCATTATATTTATTTATTAATTTTATCACTGTTGATGCACTTGTTAAGTAGGTGTGTTTGTATAATAAATGATTTTGGGCCCTGCACTTTATACTTACCTACCTGAGAGGATTTCAAAAATATTGTTACTGTGACCAAACAGCTCTTATTTTTTTTTTCCTAAATCTTTTAACTCATTGTTCCAGAAGGCCTTCTCTTTGCCTATATGTTCAATGGAATACTACAATTTTGTTGTAATGTTCTTTTGGACAGCAAATGCCGCGTACACACGATCGGAAATTCGGCCAGCAAAAGACTGATGAGAGCTTTTGTGTTAGGACCTGGACTTGAACCTGGGACCTCAGCTGTGTCTGGCAGTGTGTCTTCCCACTGAGCTATCTGAGATGCTGGACAGCGCCTTGTCAGATCCCTTGGACAAACCCTACAACCCTGCCTTGTATCTTGATGTCAGCTGAACCTTGAACTCTTTGCTCCTCCCACGAACTTCCTGATAAAAGCCATGTTTCTGCACCTCCTCCTTGCCAGAATATTGTGCTATCTCCAGCCTGTATCTCGCTCCTGTCTTCCCTGCTGCCGTTCATATTTGCTACTGCTCGTTATCGACCCTTGGCTTGTTCCTCGACTACGCTTCTGCCTGATCCCAACCTGCAACTACTCGGTACCGACCTTTTGGCTTGTTTACGGACCACGCTTCTGATTGATCCTTACCTGCTCATCCGCTACTGAACCCCGGCTTACTCACCTCCTGGTGGGGCGATCCTGAGGACCGCGACCTGCTACTAACACGCAGCTAAATCCATCTCCACCATCAGGAGCTCTGGTGAACACCGGTTAGTACTTAGACTCCGCACCTCAGATGAGCCTGTGTCATCTGCCAGGGTGACTGCCTGTTTAACTATCCTGCTGGTTAGCGGTAGTCCTGCAACTGCTATAGCAATTGGTCTTCGAGCCTGACCCCTGATCGTGACATTTTGGTTGGAAAATGCGACCGTGTGTATGCACCATCAGACTTTTGCTGGCGGAATTCCAGCCAGCAAAAGATTGAGAGCATGTTCTCAATTTTTCGGTCAGAAAAAGTTCCGATTGGAAATTCCGATCGTCTGTAGCAAAATTCCTCCGCATGCTCGGAAACAATTCGACGCATGCTCGGAAGCATTGAACTTAATTTTCTCGGCTCGTCGTACTGTTGTACGTCACTGCATTCTTGACGGTCGAAAGTTCAGCAAACTTTTGTGTGACCGTGTGTATGCAAGCCAAGCTTGAGCGGAATTCCGTTGGAAAAACCATCCAAGATTTTTCCTTCGGAAAATCCGCTCGTGTGTACGCGCCAAAAGGCTTTTTTTTCTAACATACCTCTCATTCTCATTCAAGTTAAATTAGTGCAGTCTCTTCATGCACTTTGACCCCAACTGTTGCAAAAAAATTACCTGAACACCGTGAAATGAAATTTTGGGGTTCTTGGAGACTTTTTTGGTACCACACATTTGAATTGTAAATATAATACCAGATCCTAGATGTCTGAGGTTTGAAGTGGTTGTAAGACATGGAATATGAACAAAGCATATCACACTATAGTTTGTACTTAATCCAGGGCACTAAGTGTAATTTCTGTCTGCTGCCTTATTTGTCTGCTATCTGTATGAGTCACTTCTAACAAGTTTTTCTGACACCAATAAAAAAAGTGACAGACGAGGGAACTCTAGCACACAACCTGTGATTGACAGCTTCAGCTCAGTTTCTGTGTGCTGTGTGAAGGGGGGTGTGTCCCTTCACTCCAATCAGCTCTCCTCCCTGAGCTCTGCAGAGTGTAACCTTCAGCTCCCTACCCCTGCATTCTAAAAGCTCAGACAAGCTGTATACATTCTGCACTTCAAACAGCTGTAGCGAAGCGATGGATGCAGATTACCAGATACAACTTATGTAGGAGCATTTATTTAATCTCTGTGTAACACCTGAGGCCAGCCACTTGACTGGGTATATGTAAGGACTTACAACCACTTTAACCCTGTCACTGCCAGGTCCTACAGCACTGCTGCCAGTTGTCCTGGTCCGTATGTCGTATGGGCCTGATTTCCTCCTCCTGCTATAAGCCCATGATGAGTTTATAGCCAAACTGTTTAGCATATTCTGCCGACATAACAATAGCACTGATTAGCAGCTATCAAGCTGTTGATCAGAGCTATTCACCTAAAAAGACAGCCCCCCACTCGCTTCTTTGCCTCTCTCCCGCTGTTTCCTCTCTTCCACTTCTCCTGCTGCACTGCATACAAAAAATATCTCCCCTACCCTCCCTAACTGTGCCCTTTATGATCCCCCCCAGCGCCAGTGTTTACTCTGTGTCAGTTAGTAAATGATTGTTAGTACAGACTCCTAGCTCTCTGTCTCAAAAAGAGACATCAAGGGTCTGTTTAGACCCCTGATGTCTCTCAAAATATGGATATGCATAGGGATGCACGTGTTCTATGCAGGCCATACCAGCAGCAGCTACACTGGAATGCGCAGGTAGTCCCATCCATATCAATTGGGATGTAGCGGCTGCATGGACACAGCCACTGTTCCCAACTTGACATCCATGTGGATGCATGTCCCTGAACTCATACTGTCTTCATTTGGGACCATGCATCCACACCGGCACAGATGTCAGACCTGTCTTGGCAGCCGCTGCGTCAAAATTGTCACGGATAGGACTACCTGCACAGGGATGCACAGAACACCTGTGCATCCCTGTGCAGGTAAACACAACCCTCCATGGGCATGCACTTTAATACACCGCATGTGAACAAGTTCTTAGTAGGAATTTAGCAAGAGTTTTGTAATTTATGCTGTTTATGTGCCAATAGGGATTTTAGTGTTTTTTTTTTTTTTTCTTTGGTGGAAATAGCGATTTGATAAACATTTGCTCAAATATTGCCTGGCCTTAAAAATCTGTAGAACCTTCTTTTTATTCTACTGGTCATGTGCTTCCAGAAAATGTATAGTCTTTTACAAACTTTTTTGAAATTTACAAATATTTGTTATTTATGAGTTCAATACAGGATAAGCTTTTAAATTTAGTTGGAATTTAGCAGGAATTTTGTAAAAATTGCTGTTTGTATCTGCCAGTAATGATATTTTTAGCAAAAATATTTATTAGATAAACATTTGCGCAAATATGACAAGGCCTTAAAAATCAGTAGCACCTTTTTTTTATTCTACTGATCATGTGCTTTCATAAAATATATGGTTTGGGGAGTCTTTTACAAACTCTGAAAGCTGTAAGTGAAAAATGTAAAACTTTTTTTTTTAGAGAAATTTTTGCGTATGTTTGATTTTCACCGTTTTGCAAAAAAGGTAAAACATTTTCAAACTTACAAATATTTTTTATTTATTAACTCAATACAGGTTTAGCTTTTAAAATGAATTTATCAGGAATTTTGTAAACTTTGCCATATTTGTAAATTGTATATTGTTTTAGTAAACATTTGCGCAAAAATCAAGGTGCCTTAAAAAATCAGTAGCACCTTCTTTTCATTCTACAGGTCATGTGCTTTCAGACAATATATCAATATATGGTTTGGGGGGGGGGGGGTCTTTTACAAACTCTGAAAGCTGTAAGGGGAAAAAAAAAAAGCAATAGAAAAATTGAAAAAATGGTCCGGTCAGCTGAGTTTAAAAGTGGAGCACAGGGCCTGGCAGCAAAAAGGTTAAAAAAGGCCTGTACACTCCCAAAGGAGGTTCTAATCATTGGCACCTGATCTTGAATACTGGGTTCTAATTTATTGGATTTGAAATGGTGGTGTGCTAACTTTTTTCCATAGGACAAATCTGTATTTTTGGATGCCCCACAGATGCTCAATAGGGTTGAGGTCTGGAGACATACTTGGCTAGTCCATCATCTTTACCCTCAGCTTCTTTAGCAAGGCAGTGGTCGTCTTGGAGGTGTGTTTGGGGTCGTTATTATGTTGGAACACTGCCCTGCTGCCCAGTCTCAAAAGGGAGGGGATCATTCTCTGCTTCAGTATGTCACAGTACATGTTGGCATTCATGGTACCCTCAATGAACTGTATCCCCCCCAGTGCCGGCAGCACTCATGCAGCCCCAGGCCATGACACTCCCACCACCATGCTTGACTGTAGGAGAGACACACTTGTCTTTGTACTCCTTACCTGGTTCCTGCCACACACGCGTGACACCATCTGAACCAAATAAGTTTATCTTGGTCTCATCAGACCACAGGACATGGTTCCAGTAATCCATGTCCTTAGTCTGCTTGTCTTCAGCAAACTGTTTGCAGGCTTTATTGTGCATCATCTTTAGAAGAGGCTTCCTTCTGGGACGACAGCCATGCAGACCAATTTGATGCAGTGTGCGATGTATGGTCTGAGCACTGACAAGCTGACCCCCTCACCCCATCAACCTCTACAGCAATGCTGGCAGCAGTCATATGTCTTTTTCCCAAAGACAACATCTGGATATGATGATGAGCATGTGCAGTCAACTTCTTTGTTCGACCATGGTGAGGCCTGTTCTGACAGTTAAACCGCTGTATGGTCTTTATTACCATGCTGCACCTCAGTTTCAAGGTCTTGGCAATCTTCTTATAGCCTAGGCCATCTTTATGTAGAGCAACAATAATTTTTTTCAGATCCTCAGAGAGTACTTTGCCATAAGGTGCCATGTTGAACTTCCATTGACCAGTATGAGAGCATGAGAGCGATAACACCAAATTTAACACACCTGCTCCCCATTCACACATGAGTCCTTCTAACACTAATGAGTCACATGACACCGAGGTGAGAAAATGGCTAATTGGGCCCAATTTCTACATTTTCACTTAGGGGTATATCCACTTTTGTTGCCAGCGGTTTAGACATGAATGGCTGTGTGTTGAGTTATTTTGAGGGGACAGAAAATGTACATACAAGCTGTACACTTACTACTTTACATTGTAGCAAAGTGTAATTTCTTCAGTGTTGTCACATAAAAAGATATAATAAAATATTTACAAAAATGTGAGGGGTGTACTCACTTTTGTGAGATACTATGTATAAATAGAACATAACTTATCAATGACAATAATATAAATATCAGCAAAAGAAGCAAAATAAGTCCCATCTACAAATTTTTGATGATTGATTTCTCAATGATCTTGTATTTGTATTTTAGGAGAATATAGATTCTCTCGATTTTATGTTCATTCGTTAATCATTGTACTACTGTATAAGTTTAATTGTGCTTATCAATGGCTTAGTGGGTAGCACTCCTACCTAGAAAGACTCTGACCATGGGTTCAAATCCCAAGAATGGTTTCACCTTCTTAAATTTTAAACAGCATAGTATGCTGAAAATAAGCGAACGCCTAATTGCCACTGCCACATCAGCATGATTGTTTCTATAATTTGCATTCTCAATTGCATACAATGGTATGTTATTTATCAAAAATATTATTGTGTGGAAATAAAATAATCAAACACTAGTGAACAAGCAGGGTGTTAGCATGGTTGGAATTTGAACTCATAACCTAAGTGCTTTTTGTTCATGAGTGCAACCCACTAGGCCAATGTGCTGAGTACAATTAGACTTGCATAATAGTTTAGTTTGATTAAAGAATGAACATAGATAATTAGAACTCTATAATCTCCTAAAAAGAAATGTAACATGATTTTTTTTTTTTTTTTACATATAACAGATTTGTAACTGTAAATGATAAATACATGTAACCTCACGGAATTGCCAGCATTTAATCCTCTATAATAACCCCCCCCCCCCCCAACCCTCTTCTACATCAACTTTCCCCTTTAACTACCCGGTTAAATAAGCTCCACCTCTTTCCAGCACCCAGTGTTTTTAAAGTATATGTGATCCCTTACCTTAAAAAACAAGCTATTCAATTTACAATAGCAATGCAAGGTAAAACGTTTGTGTATGTGTTTATATATGTATATGTAGTCATATGGTAGCCCAGGATCACTGCCAGCTGCTTGTAAAAAGGGACAGTCATTAGTGGAATATGCAAACAGTCCCAAAAATAGCTTACAGCAAAAAGAACACAAAACAGTCCATAACTCTCGTTCAGTGGCAAATGGCAGTGGCATCAAACAAGATAATGGCGCGTTGCCACCATACCAGTCCCACATTGGGGGTTTTGGGGTTTCCTATCTGCTTCAGGGGTCCCAAAATGGTTTTCTCAGTCAGCAACTGTGGCTCAATCCCAGACTTGGTTAACCCTGCCCATTCAGGTGTATCCAGCTCTCTCTCTCTCATTGCCAGGTGCCCACACTTTCCTCTTATTTTTCTGGGCTTTAAGGCATCAGGGTTAATATCTCCAGGACCAAAGTCCCTGTAATTAGGGTTTGGAGGTTTCTCCCACCCAAAACTCTTCAAACCTAAAATTCTGGGTCCCTAATGAGGACTTAGCAAGCCAGGGAGTACTGAAAGTCAGACCTCTCCTCTATAGCTGGAATACCCCAGAAATGCTGACCCTGCATTGGTGAGAACCCCTAATTACTCAACATTTCCTTCAAACTGTCCTCCTTAAAGGGACCACAACCCCACCCCTCCGCCCTGTACAATATACAGTATGTGTGTGTATATACAGTGTGTGTGTATGTGTGTGTGTGTGTGTGTGTGTATATGTATATGTGTGTATATGTATATATATATATATATATATATATATATATATATATATATATATATATATATATATATATATATACATATATTGGTGAGGGGGGGAGTGGAAGCAGCAGCACGAACGGAGCACAGACACACAATCCAGTACACTGGATGGATGTGCTTCCATGACCTGGAGTGATCAATTTGAAGCAGGAAAGCAGGAGGGCTATTGGGATCCCTAGGTATTCCGCACAAAGGAAGCAATGCAAAAAGAACAGAATGCTTTGTAATGCAAGTATATGGTACCACACATATCAGAAATATGAAAAGTTGGGGTAACATACACTGTAATGCCCCGTACACACGGTCGGAAAATCCGACCACAAAATCCATCGTATTTTTTCCGACGGATTTTGTCCGACACTGGTGTTGCATACACACGGTCGGACAAAGTTGTCGGAAAATCCAATCATTCTGAACGTGGTGATGTTTGTTGCCTACGATGGGACTACGTAGAGGCCTAGTAGCCAATAGCGTTGGTCTTGTAATGTGATCTGAGCATGCGTGGCAATTTGTCCGTCGCAATTCGCTACACACGATCGGAAAAAGTCTGATAGGACTTTGTTGTCGGAAAATTTGAGAGCAGGAGATAAAACTTTGTCCGTCGGAAAATCCGACGGAAAAAGTCAGATGGAGCCTACACACGGTCGGAATTTCCGACAACATTGTCCGATAGGACATTTTCCGTCGGAAAATCCGACCGTGTGTACGGGGCATAAGGGTTCCTGTTGAGCATGCAAGTTCTTATCTTTTTGTTCATATCATTTTACAGGATGTTGAAAATTGTTGTTTTGTATGAAGAGTTAACTGTGTCTTGATCCTAGATTTCCTGTTTATCTGCACCAGGTTTCATACTTGAACTGTTTTCTGACATCTTGTCTGCACTTTAGATTCCATTAAATGCTTCATGTATTCATAATCTGCCTTTATTAAAAGCCACATTTTAAAATAAGGGCAGAGAAGCAAAGGTTAAGTGTGCATTTGTTCTTATTAGAGATGGAAGTGATTCTGGGCAACATTTCAGGATTCCTCAGAGTAGTCTGTTCTGTTATCATCCTTGGTGCAGATGATAAATCGTGTGTCTGCATGTAGCATATAAAATATTAGAACATGTTTATATTGTTCTTTATTGTGTTCTTTGCGATTAAAGATAACCCTTATTTAAGGATGGATATATATAAGACATTCATTAATACGTTATTAATAATAAACATTAAATCCTTGTGGGAGATTTGAAAGATTTCTAAAATACTTGACACTGCTGGGTACCCTTGAGAGTGAAAAGATGTGATGTGATATGCATTCCAAGGATAAAGAGGTTGTTTTTAAAGTATGGCAGTGATTTAAGAGGATTTGGTGTCTGAGGTTCTAAACCTGCATTTTATTCTGTATTTTATAATAATTCTGTGACCATATAATATTCTCTAAAGCGGACCTGAACACTGGAATTCTGAACTTGTAAAAATTCTGAACTACACTCTGCACACTGCTATATACTCCTGCTATATACATTCTTACATACAGTATTTGTAGCAAACTTTTGTATAAAACCAGGATTATTGGTTTAGATAATTGCAAAAAGAAATCAAGCTAGCCAGCTGTGTCAAAGTGATCCCATTCTAACCAGTCCCTACTAGGGATGGGCCCGGTGCTCGATGCGAACCCATGTTCGCATCGAGCACCGGGTGTTCGCTCGCTCGGCGAGCCCAGAACTATTTTGGCCGCTCGCATCACGTTCGTGTGATGCGAGCGGCCCCGCAATGCATTGCGGCCGGCACGGCCGGCGCAGTGCATTGCTGGCTGATGATTGGCCAAGCATGCACTGTGACCCCGCATGCTTGGCCAATCACAGCGCCGGAAACTCGAAGAGCCATAATTGGCTACAGGCAGGACGCCTGTAGCCAATTACAGCTCAGGGGCTTTAGTACACGCCCCCCCCCTATAAAAGGCCGCCACGCCGTCTGCGCCGGTCACATGCTGTTCCGGCGTAGATAGAGCAGGATAGTTCTGTGACACTCTGCTGGATTTAGTTAGTTAGAGAGATTTACTTAGAGAGATTGAGTTAGATAGATTCATTTAGAAAGATTGATTTAGAAAGAGGGGCTTGTAGTGTGTTCGTGGCAGGCAGGCAGAGCTCCTATATTTTGTTCCCAGAAGCACCTATAGGACTTGTAGTGTGTTCGTGGCAGGCAGGCAGAGCTCCTATATTTTCTTCCCAGAAGCACCTATAGGACTTGTAGTGTGTTCGTGGCAGGCAGGCAGAGCTCCTATATTTTCTTCCCAGAAGCACCTATAGGACTTGTAGTGTGTTCGTGGCAGGCAGGCAGAGCTCTATATTTTGTTCCCAGAAGCACCTATAGGACTTGAAGTGTGTTAGTCCCATCACACAGAGATCATATATTTTGTTCCCAGAAGCACCTATAGGACTTGAAGTGTGTTAGTCCCATCACACAGACCTATATTTTCTTCCCAGAAGCACCTATAGGACTTGAAGTGTGTTCGTGGCAGGCAGAGCTCCTATATTTTGTTCCCAGAAGCACCTATAGGACTTGTAGTGTTTTCGTGGCAGGCAGGCAGAGATCCTATATTTTGTTCCCAGAAGCACCTATAGGACTTGAAGTGTGTTCGTGGCAGGCACACAGAGCTCCTATATTTTCTTCCCAGAAGCACCTATAGGACTTGAAGTGTGTTAGTCCCATCACACAGAGATCATATATTTTGTTCCCAGAGGCACCTATAGGACTTGAGGTGTGTTAGTCCCATCACACAGACCTACATTTTCTTCCCAGAAGCACCTATAGGACTTGAAGTGTGTTAGCCCCATCACACAGAGATCCTATATTTTGTTCCCAGAAGCACCTATAGGACTTGAAGTGTGTTAGTCCCATCACACAGACCTATATTTTCTTCCCAGAAGCACCTATAGGACTTGAAGTGTGTTAGTCCCATCACACAGAGATCATATATTTTGTTCCCAGAAGCACCTATAGGACTTGAGTGTGTTAGTCCCATCACACAGACCTACATTTTCTTCCCAGAAGCACCTATAGGACTTGAAGTGTGTTAGCCCCATCACACAGAGATCATATATTTTGTTCCCAGAAGCACCTATAGGACTTGAAGTGTGTTAGTCCCATCACACAGACCTATATTTTCTTCCCAGAAGCACCTATAGGACTTGAAGTGTGTTAGTCCCATCACACAGAGATCATATATTTTGTTCCCAGAAGCACCTATAGGACTTGAAGTGTGTTAGTCCCATCACACAGAGATCATATATTTTGTTCCCAGAAGCACCTATAGGACTTGAAGTGTGTTAGTCCCATCACACAGACATATATTTTGTTCCCAGAAGCACCTATAGGACTTGAAGTGTGTTAGTCCCATCACACAGAGATCATATATTTTGTTCCCAGAAGCACCTATAGGACTTGAAGTGTGTTAGTCCCATCACACAGACCTATATTTTCTTCCCAGAAGCACCCATAGGACTTGAAGTGTGTTAGTCCCATCACACAGAGATCCTATATTTTGTTCCCAGAAGCACCTATAGGACTTGAAGTGTGTTAGTCCCATCACACAGACCTATATTTTCTTCCCAGAAGCACCCATAGGACTTGAAGTGTGTTAGTCCCATCACACAGAGATCATATATTTTGTTCCCAGAAGCACCTATAGGACTTGAAGTGTGTTAGTCCCATCACACAGAGATCATATATTTTGTTCCCAGAAGCACCTATAGGACTTGAAGTGTGTTAGTCCCATCACACAGACCTATATTTTCTTCCCAGAAGCACCTATAGGACTTGAAGTGTGTTAGTCCCATCACACAGAGATCCTATATTTTGTTCCCAGAAGCACCTATAGGACTTGAAGTGTGTTAGTCCCATCACACAGACCTATATTTTCTTCCCAGAAGCACCCATAGGACTTGAAGTGTGTTAGTCCCATCACACAGAGATCATATATTTTGTTCCCAGAAGCACCTATAGGACTTGAAGTGTGTTAGTCCCATCACACACAGACCTATATTTTCTTCCCAGAAGCACCTATAGGACTTGAAGTGTGTTAGTCCCATCACACAGAGATCATATATTTTGTTCCCAGAGGCACCTATAGGACTTGAAGTGTGTTAGTCCCATCACACAGACCTACATTTTCTTCCCAGAAGCACCCATAGGACTTGAAGTGTGTTAGTCCCATCACACAGAGATCATATATTTTGTTCCCAGAAGCACCTATAGGACTTGAAGTGTGTTAGTCCCATCACACAGACCTATATTTTCTTCCCAGAAGCACCTATAGGACTTGAAGTGTGTTAGTCCCATCACACAGAGATCATATATTTTGTTCCCAGAGGCACCTATAGGACTTGAGGTGTGTTAGTCCCATCACACAGAGATCATATATTTTGTTCCCAGAAGCACCTATAGGACTTGAAGTGTGTTAGTCCCATCACACAGACCTATATTTTCTTCCCAGAAGCACCTATAGGACTTGAAGTGTGTTAGTCCCATCACACAGAGATCATATATTTTGTTCCCAGAGGCACCTATAGGACTTGAGGTGTGTTAGTCCCATCACACAGACCTACATTTTCTTCCCAGAAGCACCTATAGGACTTGAAGTGTGTTAGTCCCATCACACAGAGATCCTATATTTTGTTCCCAGAAGCACCTATAGGACTTGAAGTGTGTTAGTCCCATCACACAGAGATCATATATTTTGTTCCCAGAAGCACCTATAGGACTTGAAGTGTGTTAGTCCCATCACACAGAGATCATATATTTTGTTCCCAGAAGCACCTATAGGACTTGAAGTGTGTTAGTCCCATCACACAGACCTATATTTTCTTCCCAGAAGCACCTATAGGACTTGAAGTGTGTTAGTCCCATCACACAGAGATCATATATTTTGTTCCCAGAAGCACCTATAGGACTTGAAGTGTGTTAGTCCCATCACACAGAGATCATATATTTTGTTCCCAGAAGCACCTATAGGACTTGAAGTGTGTTAGTCCCATCACACAGACCTATATTTTCTTCCCATAAGCACCTATAGGACTTGAAGTGTGTTAGTCCCATCACACAGAGATCATATATTTTGTTCCCAGAAGCACCTATAGGACTTGAAGTGTGTTAGTCCCATCACACAGACCTATATTTTCTTCCCAGAAGCACCCATAGGACTTGAAGTGTGTTAGTCCCATCACACAGAGATCCTATATTTTGTTCCCAGAAGCACCTATAGGACTTGAAGTGTGTTAGTCCCATCACACAGACCTATATTTTCTTCCCAGAAGCACCTATAGGACTTCTAGTGTGTTAGTGGCATCACACAGAGCTCCTCTATTTTCTTTGCAGAAGCACCCACAGGACTTCTAGTGTGTTAGTGGCATCACACAGAGCTCCTATATTTTCTTCTCAGCAGCACCCACAGGACTTCTAGTGTGTTAGTGGCATCACACAGAGCTCCTCTATTTTCTTTGCAGAAGCACCCATAGGACTTCTAGTGTGTTAGTGGCATCACACAGAGCTCCTATATTTTCTTCTCAGCAGCACCCACAGGACTTCTAGTGTGTTAGTGGCATCACACAGAGCTCCTCTATTTTCTTTGCAGAAGCACCCATAGGACTTCTAGTGTGTTAGTGGCATCACACAGAGCTCCTCTATTTTCTTTGCAGAAGCACCCATAGGACTTCTAGTGTGTTAGTGGCATCACACAGAGCTCCTATATTTTCTTCTCAGCAGCACCCACAGGACTTCGAGTGTGTTAGTGGCATCACACAGAGCTCCTCTATTTTCTTTGCAGAAGCACCCATAGGACTTCTAGTGTGTTAGTGGCATCACACAGAGCTCCTCTATTTTCTTTGCAGAAGCACCCATAGGACTTCTAGTGTGTTAGTGGCATCACACAGAGCTCCTATATTTTCTTCTCAGCAGCACCCACAGGACTTCTAGTGTGTTAGTGGCATCACACAGAGCTCCTCTATTTTCTTTGCAGAAGCACCCATAGGACTTCTAGTGTGTTAGTGGCATCACACAGAGCTCCTATATTTTCTTCTCAGCAGCACCCACAGGACTTCTAGTGTGTTAGTGGCATCACACAGAGCTCCTCTATTTTCTTTGCAGAAGCACCCATAGGACTTCTAGTGTGTTAGTGGCATCACACAGAGCTCCTATATTTTCTTCTCAGCAGCACCCACAGGACTTCGAGTGTGTTAGTGGCATCACACAGAGCTCCTCTATTTTCTTTGCAGAAGCACCCATAGGACTTCTAGTGTGTTAGTGGCATCACACAGAGCTCCTATATTTTCTTCTCAGCAGCACCCACAGGACTTCTAGTGTGTTAGTGGCATCACACAGAGCTCCTATATTTTCTTCTCAGCAGCACCCACAGGACTTCTAGTGTGTTAGTGGCATCACACAGAGCTCCTCTATTTTCTTTGCAGAAGCACCCATAGGACTTCTAGTGTGTTAGTGGCATCACACAGAGCTCCTATATTTTCTTCTCAGCAGCACCCACAGGACTTCGAGTGTGTTAGTGGCATCACACAGAGCTCCTCTATTTTCTTTGCAGAAGCACCCATAGGACTTCTAGTGTGTTAGTGGCATCACACAGAGCTCCTATATTTTCTTTGCAGAAGCACCCATAGGACTTCTAGTGTGTTAGTGTCATCACACAGAGCTCCTATATATTCTTCTCAGCAGCACCCACAGGACTACCGACTACAATGGCTGGAAGACCGCCAAGGGGAGGCAGAGCGTGCAGAGCCAAGAACACAGGGCAGGCAGGCTCTGTTTCTAGTGGACGTGGCCGTGGCCGTGGACGTGGTCGTGCATCGTCATCAGCACGTGGCCATGGGACACGCGCGTCTTTGTTTTCGGCAGCTGGACATGTGGAGCCGCATCATGCTGAAGGCTTGGTAGAATGGATGACCAAGCCCTCCTCATCCTCCTCATCCTCTCTCACCCAGGCTCAGGGTACTGGCAGAGCATCATCAGCCACCCCTTCCCTAGACCCACCATGTCCTCCTGAGGAGTCCCCCGAACTCTTTGAGCACAGTGTTGGGTACATGCTCCAGGAGGATGCCCAACGATTCGAAGGCTCGGATGATGATACCCAGCTTGAGGAATCTGGCAGTACTGTTCCACCAGCTGCAGCTTACTGCCAGGTTTGCTCTAGTGGTGAAGAGGGAGGGGATGATGAGGTCTCTGACTCCACGTGGGTGCCTGAAGGGAGAGAGGATGAGGAGGAGGACGAGGAGGAGGAGGATGCGGCGTCACATGTCCAACGAGGCAGGATGCCCCCTGGAGGCCAGGTAGAGGCCAGCACAGCAACTGTACAACACCGCAGAGCTCCGCCTGTGCAGGGCGCTGCCTCTGCACGTTATCAGAAAAGTTCTTTGGTGTGGGCCTTTTTTGAGACGAGTGCATCAGATCGCACCACTGCTATTTGCAATATTTGTCTCAAGCGTATCTCGCGTGGCCAAAACATCAGCCGCTTGGGCACCACAAGCATGACCAGACATATGTCGACCTGCCATGCAGCTCGTTGGCAGGCACACATAAAAGACCCACACCAAAGAACTAAGCGGACCTCTCCTTGCTCCTCATCAGCTGGGATCTCCATCCCCACTACACCTTCAGTCCTCTCTGAAAGCTGCTCTGAGAGGACTGAAGGTGTAGAATTAGGTGTGTCACAACCAAGTACTTGCAGTACACCGACGTCCGATTGCAGCAGGCAAATTTCCCTGCCCCAGCTGCTGGACCGTAGAAAGAAGTACACTCCCAGCCATCCACATGCCCAGCGGTTGAATGCTAGCTTGGCTAAATTGCTAGCACTTCAACTGCTGCCTTTTCAGTTGGTAGACTCGGCCCCCTTCCGTGAGTTTGTTCAATGTGCGGTTCCTCAGTGGCAGGTTCCCAAACGCCACTTTTTCTCACGGAAGGCGATTCCGTCTCTCTACCGGCATGTGGAGGGCAATGTCCATGCCTCGCTGGACAGGGCGGTCAGCGGTAAGGTGCATATTACCGCTGACTCATGGTCCAGCAGGCATGGACAGGGACGGTACCTTTCTTTCACGGCCCATTGGGTCACTCTATTGGCAGCTGGGAGGGATGCAGGACAAGGTGCAGTAGTGTTGGAGGTTGTTCCGCCACCACGCCTCCAAAACGCTACTACTGCTACTGGTTGTGACACACCTCTCTCCTCCACCCCCTCCTCTTCTTCTTCCTCCAGTGCTCTGTCCTTGGAACCAGCGGTGCTCCGTAGGCGTACAAGGGGCTACGCAAGTACGCAGGCAAAAAGATGCCATGCCGTGCTTGCGCTGGTGTGTTTGGGGGACAGGAGCCACACTGGGCCAGAGGTTCTGGCAGCTCTGCAGGGGCAGGCCGAGAGGTGGTTGACGCCACGTCAGCTTAAGCCAGGAATGGTCGTTTCTGACAATGGCACCAACCTCCTCTCCGCCCTGCGACAGGGGCAGCTCACCCATGTGCCCTGCATGGCTCACGTCCTCAACCTGGTGGTGCAGCGGTTCTTGGGCAGGTTCCCAGGCTTACAGGATGTCCTGAGGCAGGCCAGGAAAGTCTGTGTGCATTTCCGCCGATCTTATAATGCCAGTGCTCGGCTGACTGAGCTGCAAAAGGAGCTGAACCTGCCCAAGAACCGCCTAATATGTGACATGCCCACCAGGTGGAACTCAACGTTGGCCATGCTGCAGCGACTGCACACGCAGCAGAGGGCCATCAATGAGTACCTTTGCGACTATGGCACCAGGACAGGGTCAGGGGAGCTTGGTTTTTTTTCCCCACGTCAGTGGAGCATGATCAGGGATGCATGCACTGTCCTCTCACCATTTGAGGAGGCCACGAGGATGGTGAGCAGTGACAGTGCATGCATCAGTGACACTGTCCCTCTTGTCCACCTGTTGGAGCATACGCTGCGTGGGATAATGGACAGGGCACTTGAGGCAGAACAGAGGCAGGAAGAGGAGGACTTCCTTGCCTCTCAAGGCCCCCTTTATCCGGACAGTGTTCCTTCTGTCCCACCCATCACACAGGAAGAGGATGAGGAGGAGGAGGAGGAGGAGGAGGATTGTGTGAGCATGGAGGTGGAGCCTGGCACTCAGCATCAGCAGCAGCAGTCTTTTAGGGATGATGTACAGTCCCAACAAACCAGTGGACTTGTACGTGGCTGGGAGGAGGTGGCTGGCGATCATGTCATCCTCAGTGACCCAGAAGACTCCGGACCGAATGCCTCAGCTAACCTACGCTGCATGGCCTCCCTGATCCTGCAAAGCCTGCGGAAGGATCCTCGTGTTCTTCGGATCAAGGAGAGGGACCATTACTGGCTGGCCACTCTCCTTGATCCGCGGTACAAGGGTAAGGTTGCGGACCTTATCTTGCCGTCGCAGAGGGAGCAGAGGATGAGACATCTCAGGGAGGCCTTGCAGAAAGGTCTGTGCAACGCGTTCCCAGAAACTGGGAGGCTACAAACTCCTGGTCCTGGGCGACGAGTTGCTGAGGCTTCGGTCAGTAGCAGAAGGAGCGGTGGGGAAGGTGGACGTCTGACCGATGCGTTCAGACAATTTTTTAGTCCGCAGCCCCAAGGTATGATCGGTTCCAGCAACCATCGCCAGCGTCTGATATACATGGTGCAGGAATACCTTGGGGCAAGGTCAGACTTGGACACCTTTCCCACCGAAAATCCTCTGGCTTACTGGGTCCTGAGGATGGATCACTGGCCAGAGCTTGCACAGTATGCAATTGAGCTACTGGCCTGTCCTGCCTCCAGCGTTCTTTCCGAACGCACATTCAGTGCTGCTGGAGGATTTGTCACCGATCATAGGGTGCGCCTGTCCACCGCCTCGGTTGATCGACTGACCTTCATCAAAATGAATCAGTCTTGGATCACCACCAGCTACCAGGCACCTGAGGCGGATATAACCGAATAATTTTTAATATCACATCCCTTCAAGACTGCCTATGCTGATGCTGAGTGACTGTCCTCTTATGTTCACTGACTATCCTCTTCCTCCTCCTCAATGATCCATGCCACCACACCAGTGCCTAAGGCACAATTTTTCAGCCCCTGTTTAACAGGGGCGTGTACATACAATTTTTATAAAAAAATGCTTCGCAACACGTGTGACTGCTGTGCTCCAAGTACAGTATCTGTGAGGGGTTGCAGTGTTGTGGCACCAGCACCAGTGCCTAAGGCAAATTTTTCAGCCCCTGTTTAACAGGGGCGTGTACTTACAATTTTTTAAAAAAATGCTTCGCAACACGTGTGACTGCTGTGCTCCAAGTACAGTATCTGTGAGGGGTTGTAGTGTTGTGGCATCAGCACCAGTGCCTAAGGCAAATTTTTCAGCCCCTGTTTAACAGGGGCGGGTACTTACAATTTTTTAAAAAAATGCTTCGCAACACGTGTGACTGCTGTGCTCCAAGTACAGTATCTGTGAGGGGTTGCAGTGTTGTGGCACCAGCACCAGTGCCTAAGGCAAATTTTTCAGCCCCTGTTTAACATGGGCGTGTACTAACAATTTTTTAAAAAAAATGCTTTGCAACACGTGTGACTGCTGTGCTCCAAGTACAGTATCTGTGAGGGGTTGCAGTGTTGTGGCACCAGCACCAGTGCCTAAGGCACAATTTTTCAGCCCCTGTTTAACAGGGGCGGGTAATTACAATTTTTTAAAAAAATGCTTCGCAACACGTGTGACTGCTGTGCTCCAAGTACAGTATCTGTGAGGGGTTGCAGTGTTGTGGCACCAGCACCAGTGCCTAAGGCACAATTTTTCAGCCCCTGTTTAACAGGGGCGGGTAATTACAATTTTTTAAAAAAATGCTTCGCAACACGTGTGACTGCTGTGCTCCAAGTACAGTATCTGTGAGGGGTTGCAGTGTTGTGGCACCAGCACCAGTGCCTAAGGCACAATTTTTCAGCCCCTGTTTAACAGGGGCGGGTAATTACAATTTTTTAAAAAAATGCTTCGCAACACGTGTGACTGCTGTGCTCCAAGTACAGTATCTGTGAGGGGTTGCAGTGTTGTGGCACCAGCACCAGTGCCTAAGGCACAATTTTTCAGCCCCTGTTTAACAGGGGCGGGTAATTACAAATCTTGATCTAATAGTTCACAGCAGGGCCCATTCCTGCGCCCACCAAGAGTAACTATGAGGGCCTACAGTCTTGTGGCAACACCGTCCACCACCACCGCCAAAGGCCCAATTTTTCTGCCCTGTTCATCAGGTGCTTGCAATTACAAATCTTGATCTAATAACTCACAGCAGGGCCCATTCCTGCGCCCACCAAGAGTAACTGTGAGAGCTTACAGTCTTGTGGCAACACCGTCCACCACCACCACCACCCCCAATTTTTCTGCCCTGTTCAACAGGTGCATGCAATTACAAATCTTGATCTATTAACTCACAGCAGGGCCCATTCCTGTGCCCACCAGTCTTGTGGCTACACCAACATCTAATAGGGCAAATTTCTGCAGAGTATATACGCCAGGCCCCTACTTTCAAACATCCAACTTACAAACGACTCCTACTTGCAAATGGAAAGAGAAAACAGGAAGTGAGAGGAAATCTACCCCTAGGAAGGGAAATTCTATCCTGTTAGATTTAATTTGGGAAAAAGGTATCTCCTCTCTACTGATACTTTATCACCAATCCTTGTTTCAATTAAAACCCCACTTTTTCCAAAAACATTTGTCATTGGGACGGAAAGTTAGGTGACATGTTCTGAACAGATGTGCAAAGACAGCAAATGTTACAGGGGTGATAACCCCTCCCTATGTTCTCCAAAAAGCTTAAAAATAGATTTTTTTGGGATGGAGCTACACTTCATAATGTACCTGTTCAGATTCTACTTAAGAACAAACCTAAAGCCGCAAGTGGTTTTAAATGGCTTCTTTTTTTCCTTTACAAATGTCATTTTGTGCAAGGACAGTTCTAAACACGGGAAACACATGCCACTTCACAGGCATACTTTAGACACCCCCCAGGTACCATATTTAAAGGAAAATTTCACTTTTTTTTTTTCACTTTATGCATCATTAAAATGACTGCTCCCGAAAAAACGTTAGTTTTTAAAAGTTCTTTTTGCATTGATATATGTCCCCTGGGGCAGGACCCGGGTCCCCAAACCTGTTTTATGACATTAACATGCATATTGGCCGTTGTAATTAGCACTTTTGATTTTCGAACGTTCGCGTCCATTATAACGTATAGGGTTCGAAAATTTGCGCGAACTTTCGGTCGGTTCGAAGGTTCTGGTGCGAACCGAACCCGGGGGTGTTCGGCTCATCCCTAGTCCCTACTCTACTTTGCAAAATCCCAAATGCTTACTTGTTTGTAGCATACTTTAACCACTTGACCTCCAGAAGGTTTTACCTCCTTCATGATCAGAGAGTTTTTTGCTATTTAGCACTGCGCTACTTTAACTGGCAATTGCTCGGCCATGCAACACTGTACAAAAATGACATTTATCACAATTTTTTTTTTATTATATAAACAAAAAAGACAGAACATTTTGCAAACATTCTGTTATAAAACATATAAAAATAAATAAATAAATAAAAACAAATCAAATTTCTTCTTACATTGAGGCCAAATTGTATTCTTTACATGTCTTTGGTAAAAAAAAGTAATTTAGTAATTTCCCTTGGAATTAATTAGTAATTTCCCTACTTAATAAATAAATACTTAAATAAAGAGTCTAAATTTGAAAAAAAAGAAATACAATCCCAATAAGTGTATATTAATTGGTTTGTGTGAAAGTTATAGTATCTTCAAATGATGAAATATACAGTGCATCCGGAAAGTATTCACAGCACTTCACTTTTTCCAATTTTTTTTTATGTTACAGCCTTAATCCAAGGTGGATTAAATTCATTATTTTCTTCAAAATTCTACACACAATGCTCCATAATGACAATGTGAAAGAAGTTTGTTGGAAATCTTTGTACATTTATTAAAAATAAAAAAATGAAAAAATCCCATGTACATAAGTATTCACAGCCTTTGTCATGACACTCAAAATTGAGCTCAGGTGCATCTTGTTTTCACTGATCATCCTTGAGATGTTTCTGCAACTTGATTGGAGTCCAGCTGTGTAAATCCAGTTGATTGGACATGATTTGGAAAGGCACACACCTGTCTATATAAGGTCCCACAGTTAACAGTGAATGTCAGAGCACAAACCAAGCCATGAAGTCCAAAAAATTGTTCAGTGTTCTGAACCAGTTGTCGTTTATGGAGGGACTTCAGAGGAATTGCAATAATCTATGTGGGAGGTGACCAGATGATAAACAAAAACAGCAGTGCTGTTGGGTGTGAGTAATGGAAGGAGGCAATTAATCTTGCCTTAATGGAAATATGCAGTAACATTACTGATGTGGGCTTTGAAAGATAGTGTATTGTTGAGGATGACACCCAGGCTCTTTATCTGAGGGGAGGGAAAGACTGTGGAGTTATCAATATTAACTGAAAAACTGTTAAGCTTTTTGTCAGGGTAGACTGCATGCCAATGTGGAGAACCTCGGTTTTATCACTTGCATTTGTATTTTAGGAGAATATCACTATCATCTTATCTTTAGTGATATTCTATCTAGCAGCTGCCAACACAAAGAGGTATATATTTTTTTTTTTTTTTTTGCGAATAGAATGAACCAGGGGGTAGAGATTAGATAGTGCCATCCATGGTGGTAACTGAAATGGAGCTAACAATAAACTTTTTACTTGTAGCTGAATTTTGTACTGAATAATGGGCATATCCTTTTTTTCTTTTCAATTGTTGGCTTGTTAGTTATCACAAGAGCTTTATAAATATCCTTCTCTGTCCCCTTTATAATCTGTAGATAAAGTCACAAATTCATGATCCAGTGGGGACAAACTATGAAGATTTTTAAAATAAGCACATAATCCATCATTAAAAATTTAGAGAGCTTAACCATTTGCCAACCGCCGGACACACATAAACATCGGCAGAATGGCACAGACAGGCAAATGGGCGTACCTGTACGTCCCTTTGAATTTGACACCTATCGGGCACATGCGCGCACCCGCTGCACTCCGCAAACTCGATGTTCGCCGGCGCCCCGTGATTGCAGTGAGGAGAGGCAGAACTGAGAGATGCCTATGTAAACAAGGCATTTCCCTGTCCTGCCTAACAACTCTACTGCTCCCAGTCATCAGGAGCAGTGATCTCTGTAATGTTGTAGTGACCCCATCCTCCCCACAGTTAGAATCACTCCCTAGCACACACTTAACCCCTTGATCGCCACCTTCCCTGCCAGTGTCATTTATACAGTAATCAGTGGCTATTTGTAGCTCTGATCGCTGTATAAATGACAATGGTCCCAAAATAGTGTCAAAAGTGTCCAATGTGGCCGCCATAATGTCGCAGTGCCAATAAAAATTGCCGCCATTACAAGAAAAAAAAGAATTAATAATAAAAATGACATAAATCTATCCCCTATTTTGTAGACGCTATAACCTTTGCGCAAACCAATCAATATACACTTATTGCGATTTTTTATAAAAAATATATAGAAGAATACATATCGGCCTAAACTGTGGAAGAAATTTGTTTTTTTTAGATATTTTTTGGGGATATTTATTATAGCAAAATGTAAAAAATAATGCTTTTTTTCAAAATTGGCGCTTTTTTTTGTTTTTAGCGCAAAAAATTAAAAACGGAGAGGTGATAAAAAACCACCAAAAGAAAGCTCTATTGTGGGGAAAAAAGGACGTCAATTTTGTTTGGGTACAAGGTCGCACGACCGCACAATTGTCAGCTAAATATACGCAGTACAGAATCGCAAAAGATGCTCTGGTCAGGAAGGGGGTAAATCCTTCCGGGGCTGAAGTGGTTAAAGTGATTGTAAATGTTAGCTGTTTTAATAAAATAGCAAATGTCATACTCATCTCCTCTGTGCAATGCTTTTGCACAGATCAGCCTTGATTCTCCTCTTCTCTGGTCCCCTGGCAGTGCTCCTGGCTCCTCTCCCCTGCCGAGTGCCCCCATAGCAAACAACATGCTATGGGGAGTGCTCGTACGTACCCCCTCCCGAGCCCCTCTCTGTGTATACCTTGACACACAGAGCGCACCTCACTGGCTGTGATTGAAAACAGCTGCTATTCCTGAGCCAATTAGGGGAGAGAGAGCTGAGAGAGCCACTCCTCTTGTGAACATCACTGGATCGAGATTGGGCTCAGGTAAATATATGAGGGAGGGGAGCTGGGGGGGGGAGCTGCATGCTTAAGGTTTTTTTTACTTTAAAGCGGAGGTCCACCCTAAAAAATAAATAAAAAAAAATTACATAAAAATGCTCCTAAAAATCTGCAAAAAAAATTGAATTTTTATTTTATTTTTTTACTTACCAGAAATGGCTGTTGCTAGATCGTCCTAATCTGCCACTTCCTACTCCGCGGTGATCTTCATTCTTCTCCTCCTCGTGTTGTCTTCTGGGGAATGGGGCGCGCTGTGTTCTGGGAACTGTGTGTGTCCCAGAACACAGCCAGCCATTCACAAAACGCTGCACGACTCGCGCATGCGCAGTAGGAAACGGGCAGTGAAGCCGCAAGGCTCCACTGCCTGTTTCCCTTAGTTCGAATGGTGGCGCTGGGACCCATTCTGATGGATGGATCGGATTACAAGCATGCTTCTGGAAGGAATTATGCTCGCAAACCAAGGTTTCACTGTAAGTTGTCTGCTCATACCTACAACTACTCGGAGTGCTTAACAACGCCCTGCTAGTTAACTGAGAACTACACGCCAACAGCCGCAAAGGCTGTCGTTACTTGTAGTTTTCACATTCACAGAACTTTGTGAATGAATGTAATGCCTGTTTAAAAAGAAATTGTGACAGCAAGCAGGGGGAGAAGATCCTCCCCTCCCTGTCAAAATGGGGGATTGGGGGGTGCGGATGCTGGTGCATCTGCAACATTTTACCATAAGTGAACTTATCCTTTAATCTCCCTATGAAAAGAACATATTTATGTTTTTCTAGTTCATAATTTCTATCCCTTTAGCCAAGCATCCCTATTATATTAGAAAAAAAGGCTTTTGAGTGTTTCACCAACAGAGACAGTAGACAGCATTTGTGGTGGTTGGCCGGATGTTTGGAGACATACCATCTGTAAACTGTGGAAGGAAAGTCAATGCTAAGTTATTCATAGAATTTAATATACTTTTAACTTTATTTTGTTACCCAGCAAAACTTTAAAAATGATGTTGTCCTAAGTGTATTTAGGTGGATGGAGATTTGAATCACTCAACATATGCACATTGTGGAGAGGCGACCCAATGTAAGGCCCGGTTCAGACTGCTGCGGTGCGGGAGATCGCATATGATTCGCACCGCACTGCAGTTCAAATAATATGCGATCTCTGTGCAATGCAAATTCAGCCATACAGATAGTATGGCTGAATTCGCATCACATTCGGCCCAAACTCGCACAGGGCCCTTTTTTTTCGGTCCGTTGCAGAATCGGATCGCATAGTGTTGCGATCCGATTCCTGTCCGAGTTTGCAGATCGCACTGCGATATGCGAGCTGATATGGGGGTGTCATTAACATTTCACTGACACTCCCAGCAGCTCGCATAGGGCAGTGTGAACTGCTGGCGGGAGACATGCGATGCGGGAACCCGCAGTAGATTTGCAGCGTTCCCGCACCGCAGCAGTCTGAACCCAGCCTTAAGGTGTATATTAGCAAGGTACGCCTGATTTTGGCAGGCAGGTTAATTACACACCTGTGGGCTGTGTTTTATATTCCTCTCAGGAAGAGAGCCCAGTGCTTGGAGACAGCTCCACCCTACAGGCAGGAGGCCTAGTCCGGGAGTCGGGAGGGTTCCATGTGGAGACGGCTCCAAGAGAGAGAGAGACAGGAGGTCTCTAGGAGTTTAAGGCTGCAGGTGGCAGTCTGAGCGTGCATGTCTGCAGGAGACAGATGTGGCCTACGATCGAGCAGCACGAAGCTGAGAAAATATGCTCCAGGAGGGAGTTTGATTAAGTAACAGTGAGCAAGCCAGGAGGCTGAAGTTTGTGTTATACAGTGATGATGGAACCCACTGCAAGGGAAGATTACTGTTTGTGTGAACTTTTCGTTTCTTTTGAATAAAATTGGGCTGCCATGCCTTTAAAAATACAGTCTGGACTGACACGTGTTCCTGAAACCGCATGTACCACTTGAGCATAATCACCTCCATATACTGGAGAACATATAATCTCATTTATTTAAGGTAGTTTTTTCTAGCTTTGAAATTCAGATGACAGATATGATGTGATTTAATCACAATATCCACGTAAACAATTAAAATATTAATTAAAAAATATCTTTCTTTTTGCCCATAGACATACACGTTCCTATTTGAGACCCTGTGATTTCAGTTTGGTGCACTGGGAAAAGTCATACCATTGTTTGTCTTGCCATATCACATGACTGTGATAAATATATGTAACTTACATGGTTGATTTATCTCTTTATAGTCTGTTGTAGCGCATAGGGTAGCACCAATGCCTCTTCACAGCACTCTATTCTTTGCAAATTCTTTTATATCCATCAAGGTCTGAACATCTTTTCATGTTTCTCTCAGTAGTGTATGATCTGGTCTTTGGATCTTCACATTATCATTATTTTAATGGATTTATACTGTATAGCGCCAACAGTTTTTTTTTGTTTTTTTTTTAACCAAATACTTTTTTATTGGAAAGATTTTTACCTTTTACAACAAAACTACATCCCAAAAAAAAAGAAAATCCGGGTAGACTATGCAACTTCCTGATTATACAATCACGGTTACTTAACCACCTGATTACTTTGCACTTAAACCCCCCTCGTGACCAGACCAATATTCAGCTTTCGGCGCTGACGCACTTTGAATGACAATTGCGCGGTCATACAACACTGTACCCAAATGAAATTTTTATAATTTTTTTCCCATAAATAGAGCTTTCTTTTGGTGGTATTTAATCACTGCTGGGGTTTTTATTTTTTGCTAAACAAACAAAAAAAGATGGAAAAAAAAATAAAAATCATGTTTAATAGTTTGTTATAAAATTTTGCAAACAGGTAATTTTTCTGCTTCATTGATATGCGCTGATAGGCTGCCCTGGTGGGCACCGATAGGCTGCCCTGGTGGGCACCGATAGGCTGCCCTGGTGGGCACCGATAGGCTGCACTGGTGGGCACTGATAGGCTGAACTGGTGGGGACAGATAAGTCGGTACTGATGGGGACAGCAAATATGGCACGGATGGGTGGCACGGATGGGTGGCACGGATGGGTGGCACTGATGGATGGCACTGGTAGGTGGCACTGATGGGCACTGGTAGGTGGCACTGATGGGCACTGGTAGGTGACACAGATGAGCACTGGTAGGTGACACAGATGAGCACTGGCAGGTGACACTGATGTGCAGCACTGGCACTGTGGGCACTGAGAAATGGCACTGTGGGCACTGAGAGATTGCACTGTGGGCACTGAGAGATGGCACTGTGGGCACTGGTAGGCGGCACTTTAATGGGGCAAAGGTGGGCACAATGGATTGGCACATTGCAGTGAGAGGGACTGATGTCCCTCTCACTGCCGCCGGTGATCGGCTTTTTTGTTTGATTACCGGCTCTGTTATGATCACATGATCAGCTGTCATTGGCTGACAGCTGATCACGTGGTAAGGGGTCGGGATCGACCCCTTACTCGGATCTGTGATCCAGCGAGTCTCACAGACTCGCTGATCACAGAGCGCCCTGCGCGCGCCCTTCAGGGGGCGCGCAGGCAGCTCGTGTCTGGGACTACGTCTATTGACGTCGTCCCGGCACAATAGACCCGCGCTGAAGCCGTCATTTGGCTATAGCGCGGGTCTAAGGTAGTTAAGAACGTAACAATGGTTTAATGATTACACTCTTTATATATAATTGACTGCATTATAGGACAGGCCATTATATTCAGTTTAACAATTACACCTCAATGGCTTATGTGTACTGCTATCCCATACCAGGGGTCTATCCCTCTGCTGACTTTCAATAAACTCATCGGTAGGTTCAGCATGTTTACACAAGTAAATTCGAGTCTAACCATCGAAACCAAATTTTCCCAAAATTTTTTGCCCATTTCCTATGTATGTCAATTCCTCCCTTCTTAAATTGAAATGAATCGCATCAGACCATTGAGCAGTTGTTGGTGGGGAGTTTGATATCCATTTATGCAATATGAGTTTACGGGCTATATGCATAGACCGCAGCCACATCAAATGTATTTCATGTGGGAGAATATCTTCCGATTTAATCCCTACCAGAGCTATTTTTAGATCAGAATGAAGGTGTGTAGCGCTTAGAGTATTTAGGGTATCAAATACAGTGGGAGAACAAATATTTGATACACTGACGATTTTGCAGGTTTTCCTTACAAAGCATGTAGAGGTTTGTGATTTTTATCATAGGTACTCTTCAACTGTGAGAGATGGAATCTAAAAAAAAAAAAAAAAAATCACATTGTATAATTTTTAAATCATTAATTTGCATTTTATTGCATGGTATAAGTATTTGATCACCTACAGTACCAACCAGTAAGAATTCTGGCTCTCACAAACCTGTTATTTTTTCTTTAACCACCTGATTACTGTGCACTTAAACCCCCCTCGTGACCAGACCAATTTTCAGCTTTTGGCGCTGACGTACTTTAAATGACAATTGCGCGGTCATACAACACTGTACCCAAATGAAATTGTTATCATTTTTTTTTCCCCACAAATAGAGCTTTCTTTTGGTGGTATTTAATCACAGCTGGGGTTTTTATTTTTTGCTAAACAAACAAAAAAAGATGGAAAATTAAAAAAAAAAAAAATCATGTTTAATAGTTTGTTATAAAATTTTGCAAACAGGTAATTTTTCTGCTTCATTGATATGCGCTGATGAGGCGGCACTGGTGGGCACTGATAGGCGGCACTGGTGGGCACTGATAGGCGGCACTGGTGGGCACTGATAGGCGGCACTGGTGGGCACTGATAGGCGGCACTGGTGGGCACTGATAGGCTGCACTGGTGGGCACTGATAGGCTGCACTGGTGGGCACTGATAGGCTGCACTGGTGGGCACTGATAGGCTGCACTGGTGGGCACTGATAGGCTGCACTGGTGGGCACTGATAGGCTGCACTGGTGGGCACTGATAGACTGCACTGGTGGGCACTGATAGGCTGCACTGGTGGGGACAGATAAGTCGGTACTGATGGGGACAGCAAAGATGGCACGGATGGGTGGCACGGATGGGTGGCACAGATGGGCACTGATGGATGACACTGATGGGCACTGATGGGTGGCACTGATGGGTGGCACTGATGGGTGGCACTGATGGGTGGCACTGATGGGTGGCACTGATGGGTGGCACTGATGAGCACTGGTAGGTGACACTGATGTGCAGCACTGTGGGCACTGACTGTGGGCACTGACAGATGGCACTGTGGGCACTGACAGATGGCACTGTGGGCACTGACAGATGGCACTGTGGGCACTGACCAATGGCACTGTGGGCACTGACAGATGACACTGTGGGCACTGGTAGGCGGCATTTTAATTAGGCAATAGTGGGCACCATGTATTGGGCACATTGCTGGGCATATTGCAGTGAGACTGATGTCCCTCTCACTGCCGCCGGTGATCGGCTTTTTTTTTTTCTCCTCGCGCTGTCAGCGCGAGGAGGAAAAAAAGCCGATTACCGGCTCTGTTATTGTCACATGATCAGCTGTCATTGGCTGACAGCTGATCACGTGGTAAGGGGTCGGGATCGACCCCTTACTCGGATCTGTGATCCAGCGAGTCTCACAGACTCGCTGATCACAGAGCGCGCCGCACGCGCCCTTCAGGGGGCGCGCAGGCAGCTCGTGGCCGGGGCGACGTCAATAGACGTCGTCCAGGCACATTAGATCTGCGCTGTAGCCGTCATTCAGCTATAGCGCGGATCTCAGGTAGTTAAGAAGCCTTCCTGTTCTCCACTCATTACCTGCATTAACTGCACCTGTTTGAACTCGTTACCTGTATAAAAGACACCTCTCCACAATGGCCAAGACCAGAAATCTGTGTAAGGACATCAGGGATAAAATTGTAGACCTGCACAAGGTTGAAGGAAGAAGGATGAGTACAACCCCTTGAATATTTTTTGGAGGTAGATCGACCTGGAATAAAATCATATTGATACTCGTGCATGCCTCATGTTTAAACACAAATAGAAACTTCTAATATTGGAATGTGAAGGTTTACTCTACCATAGACTGTGCATACAGGCCAACAAATGGCACCATGAAACTACATTATCAAGGCACATCTTATGCATGTGAAAAACACAAGTTGTAGATAAGGTTTACAATGCCTTTAAGGGAATGTAAAAATATTTTTGTCCATGTGATAATCACAAAATAATGAGGTTAGTTAGAATTCATGTTACTCATCTTTGTTCTTACCTACTTTTGTCCACAAGGTGAAATTACAAACACGGTCGTTTAAATATGATTATATATGATTAGGACAATTAGATCTTGAATACTAATTGTTTCACTGAGATTCTGCCTTGCATGCTTGTGCATGGTAGAATTTATTCCCAGGGTGCAATCAGCCAATTATCAAGTAGAATTGTTCTTATTAGTTGTATAAATTATTGCAGTTTAATTAACATAAAATTGTGCTTTTATAGATAGTACTCCTGAACAGGCTTAAGCAAGCTCTCTACCAAGGATCTGGCAATTTAAAGAACACTGTGCAAAATTACAAATTTTTGCTGAAAATATGAAAGTGAAAATAGCATAAAAGTAAAAGCTTTAGTTCTTATGATGTTCTGTAAGGAAAAAACGACTGAAACTCTTGACTTTATAAAGGGAAAGCTGAATTGAGCATCATGTACCTGTCCTGTGCAATTCAGTGCCCGAGAAGTACTTTTTTACTTACCTTTTTTTCATTTTTTAAAGCTGTAGACAAAAATAAACCTCAATGATAAATTAACTTTAGAACATCAGTGAGCGGTGTTCTGGCAGATTGCCACAGTCCAATTAAAAATCTGGTATCAATTTTTTAATTTTTTTAAAAATGTTTTAAATGTTCATATGCCTTTAAACAAATGATTTGTAGAGATCTTCCTTTGTTGTTACCAAAATAATTGACAATCCTCACTAAGTACATTGTGTGAATATTCACTTCAGTTATTCATTTTTATTCAGTATTTATCACGTGCATTGCAGTGAAATCCACTGTAAGGGTAATATTTTCACATCCTGTTCAGCTTTGTGTTTTAAGTAATGAAAAAACAGGTGTAACAGAAGTGGTTTTCCTAGGCAGCAGGTCTCTACTATGACCACAGGGTCAGTTTGATTGCCAATTTATTTCATATATAAAAAATATTATATTGTGCTTGCTGGTCACACCTTATTAGATAGTTGTAATCTTTAACTTGTATGGTTGCCATTCTCATTAATGGGGAGAAAGAGTTCTGGTTTACAAGGAGGACAAAGTTTAGAAAGTTTAACCATAAAATAAGCCTTCATAATCAACTTTTTGTTCTGTTTAATCAGGTAAATATAAAACATAAATATAATTATGTCATATTTCCACTTGCAGGCGCTATATAAGTTTAGATTGCAGTGAAACTTCTCGAAACCTGTTTGAGGCTTTAGAGGGATACCTCTTCTTCCACTCTGCTAGCACAAAAAGCAAAGATTTTAAGAGTAAATTCAACTTAAAGAAAATGCACACTGTGCTGTCCCATATGGGTATGGCAGCATAGTGTGCTAAACCTACCTTCCAGCCAAGGTTCCCTTGAAAGTCCATAGAATGTAGGCCAAAAAAGAAGCCTTCTTAAAACCCTCTACAGCTTGTAATGGCTTTGACCCAAGCTATTTTAGTTACAGAGCAGCCATTGGGACCTGCACTCCTTGGTGCCATGGGAGGGAGTACCATCTTGTTTTGCAGGCCAGAAGGCACAGGACAGAACTCCCTTGGTGAAGGTCCGCTTTCATAAAGCATAAAGATTGATGTGCTTTATTAGGAAGCCCAGCATGCTTTTCAAACATCATTATGTGTAATCTGCAATAATTATTTTATAATAAAAATTTTATATAAATAATAAAAAAAAATGTATTTAAATCAACAGTATTTAAAAAAAATGTTGCTGCTATATACTATTTACTAGTATAAGGATCGATAGATTTTAAGAAAGTATGCTAATCAATATAATTTGTGAATCCTATCACCAGCCTTCCTTATCTTCACTCCTCCAATCCATAAAACATTATGCTTAAAAAATAGGCTGCTGAAAAAGCTATGTTTGTCTTTGTAGTTAGACAACTTCCTCTGAGAACAAAGCAGTATTCTAGGGCGATAATCCTGCCTTCTGGAGGCATTTCCACAGAACTGCAAATGTAAGATTAAAAGTGCCAAATCCAAAATTTAAATATTTCAAATGACACTGGACTGGAAGTTAGAGTGATTGAAGGTCTCCCAGCACCAGAAGGCAAAAAAAATCAATTAAAGCATACCTTCTTTTCAATATCGAAAAAAAAAAAGCCAGTCATCTTATGGTCATTACTCATTTCCACAAATGTATACTTCCTTCATATATTAATAATGTTTAGACTCCTATGAAGTCTGATTTTGCCAACAGTATGAAATCATAGCTGAACTTAAGAACACCTAAGACTTAAAGCGGAGTTCCACCCAAAAATAAAACTTCTGCTTTAAGTGAAGGTGACCCCCTGACATGCACATCATTTTTTGGGGGGCGCCCGGCTGTGAAGCCACAGCCGGGCCCCCACAGTGACAATGCCGGCGCCGCAGAGAGGAGGGGGAGAGGAGCAGGGCTTTGTTCGCCCGCATCGCTGGACCATGGGACAGGTGAGTGTCCAATTAATAAAAGTCAGCAGCTACACTTTTTGTAGCTGCTGACTTTTATGTGGGTGGAACTCCGCTTTAATACTATTGATAAAAATGTATTTTCTTCTCCTCAGCAAAGGGATGATATACTCTACTTTTCTCTATTCTCGATGTGGATGGGGGAGTCACTCCCGCCGAGTTATTGTATTCTGACAGTGGGGAGCCTTCGATTGGTAGATTGACTTCTGTACAACCAGTCTGCCCATACATGGATTGCAATTCAGTCAGTCTCTGCTGAACTGACCAAATTTTGAATCATGTATGCCCACCTATACTCTTCATGTGAGAAGAGAGGGTTACCATATTTATCGGCGTATAACACGCACCCCAAGTTGAAGGGGGGAATTTTAAAAGAAAAAACTTACATTTAAATGCCCATCAATGCAGCCTTATCAGTGTCCTTATCAAGGCCATAAAATGCCAAAATAGCACAACCCCCCCCCCCCAAATGACCCCATTTTGGAAAGTAGACACCCCAAGCTATTTGCTGAGAGGCATGTTGAGTCCATGGAATATTTTATATTTTGCCACAAGTTGCGGGAATATTACAAACTTTTTTTTTTTGCCCAAACTTGTCACTAAATGATATATTGCCCACACATGCCATGGGCATATGTGGAATTACACCCCAAAATACATTCTGCTGCTTCTCCTGAGTACGGGGATACCATATGTGTGGGACTTTTTGGGAGCCTATCCACATACGGGACCCCAAAAACCAAGCACCGCCTTCAAGATTTCTAAGGGCATACATTTTTGATTTCACTCCTCACTACCTATCACTACCTATCACAGTTTTGAAGGCCATAAAATGCCAAGATGGCACAACCCCCCTCCCCCCAAATGACCCCATTTTGGAAAGTAGACACCCCAAGCTATTTGCTGAGAGGCATGTTGAGTCCATTGAATATTTTTCTTTTTTTGTCCCAAGTGATTGAATAAAGACGAAAAAAAATAATGTTTTACAAAAAGTTGTCGCTAAATGATATATTGCTCACACATGCCATAGTTATATGTGGAATTGCACCCCAAAATACGTTTAGCTGCTTCTCCTGAGTACGGGGATATCACATGTGTGGGACTTTTTGGCAGCCTAGCCGTGTACGGCACCCCGAAAACCAATCACCGCCTTCAGGATTTCTAAGGGTGCAAATTTTTGATTTCACTCCTCACTACCTATCACAGTTTCGAAGGCCAAAAAATGCCTAAATAGCACAAAACCCCCCAAATGACCCCATTTTGGAAAGTAGACACCCCAAGCTATTTGTTGAGAGGCATGGTGAGTGTTTTACAGCTCTCATTTGTTTTTGAATATGAAGAAAGTAAAGACATTTTTTTTTTTTTTCAATTTTCAAAACTTTGTGACAAAAAGCGAGATCTGCAAAATACTCACCGTACCTCTCAGCAAATAGCTTGTGGTGTCTTCTTTCTAAAATGGGGTCATTTTGGGGGGGTTTATGCCATCTGGGCATTCCATGGCCTCCGAAACTGTGATTGGCAGTAAGGAGTGAAATAAAAAATTTACACCCTTAGAAAGACTGAAGGCAGTGCTTGGTTTTTGGAGTCCTGTACGCAGCTAGGCTCCCAAAAAGTCCCACACATGTGGTATCCCCGTACTCAGGAGAAGCAACAGAATGTATTTTGGGGTGTAATTTCACATATGCCCATGACATGTTTGAGCAATATATCATTTAGTGACAACTTTTTGTAAAAAAAATATATATTTTTTTTTTTTTTCATTATTCAATCTCTTGGGACAAAAAAAATAAAAATATTTAATGGGCTCAACATTGCTCTCAGCAAATAGCTTGGGGTGTCTACTTTCCAAAATGGGGTAATTTGGGGGGGGGGTTGAACTGTCCTGGCATTTTATGCACAACATTTAGAAGCTTATGTCGCACATCACCCACTCTTCTAACCACAAGACAAAGCCCTTTCTGACACTTTTTGTTTACATGAAAACATTTTTTTTTTTTGCAAGAAAATTACCTTGAACCCCCAAACACTATATATATTGTTAAAGCAAAGGCCCTACAGATTAATATGGTGGGTGTTGCATTTTTTTTTTCCACACAGTATTTGTGCAGCGATTTTTCAAACGCATTTTTTGTGGAAAAAATACACTTTTTTTATTTTAATGCACTAAAACACACTATATTGCACAAATTTTTGATGAAATAAAAAATATGATCTTAGGCCGAGTACATGGATACCAAACACGACATGCTTTAAAATTGCGCACAAACACGCAGTGGCGACAAACTACATACATTTTTAAAAGCCTTTAAAAGCCTTTACAGGTTACCACATTAGATTCACGGAGGAGGTCTACTGCTAAAATGAATGCCCTCGATCTGACCTTTGCGGTGATACCTCACATGCATGGTGCAATTGCTGTTTACATATGACGCCAGACCAACGCTTGTGTTCGCCTTTGCGCAAGAGAAGGGGGGGCAGGGGTGCTTTTTATTTATTTTTTTTATTTATTTTTTTTATTTATTTAGCTTTTTTATTTTATTTTTAAACTGTTCCTTCCATTTTTTTTCTTTGTTATCATTTTTATTGTTATCTCAGGGAATGTAAATATCCCCTATGACATCAATAGGCAGTGACAGGTACTCTTTTTTTAAAAAAAATTGGGGTCTATTAGACCCTAGATCATTCCTCTGCCCTCAAAGCATCTGACCACACCAAGATCGGTGTGATAAAACGCTTTCCCAATTTCCCAATGGCGCGGTTTATATCCGGGAGGGGGGACATTCCATCCCACTGTTTGTAAAAGCAGTCTTGAGTCTAATTACCCGCTAGAATTGCTTTTACATGAAAGCCGATCACTGGCTGAAAAGAATGATACCAAGATGATACCTAAACCTGCAGGCATCATTCTGGTATAACCATTCAAAGTCCAGCAACATACTTGACATATATTGTAATCTTTTTTTTTTCATGCAGCCTCTTGGCTGAACGAAAAAAAGAGATTGATCGGTGGGTATGCCCACCATTAGAATACCTCCCTTCATCCACCCACTTCTAATGATGGGCATACATGCACCATTTATATATGCCGAAGCATGGGGGCATCCTCCCGCAAAAGTTATGCCGTGTACACACGGTCGGCCTTTTCCACAAGGCAAGCCTCCGTCGGAATTTCGACCGTATGTACGCGGCATTAGGAGCCAATCGCTCCTCCGCCCCTGCTGCCCCCATGCTTCGGCATATATGCTCTTTTTTTTTAACTGTGGTAGTGAAATCACATCCTACAGTGTTGGAGTCACGACTTTTTGTTTTGTGGGAGCAAACGCTGTTGCTGTCAAGATAAATAAATCCGCGCTGCAACTGAATGGCGTACCTGCTAAGCAAATTATGGTTAACATTAAAACAAAGTAACATTACAGTATAACAGTAAGACTTTACCATACCATACCTGCAAAGCAAATACTAAAAAAACATAGTAAAAAATAAAACATTTTTTAACGCAACCGGTGCCTAAAATATATAGATATGCCGAAGCATGGGGGCATCCTCCTGCAAAAAAGTTATGCCACATACACATGGTCGGACTTTTCCACGGGCAAGCCTCTATCGGAATTTCGACCGTATGTACGTGGCATTAGGAGCAAATCACTCCTCCGCCCCTGCTGCCCCCATGCTTCGGCATATATGCTCTTTTTTTTTTTTTTTAACTGTGGTGGTGAAATCCCCTCCTACAGCATTGGAGTCGCGGCTTTATATATCGTGGGAGCAAACGCTGTTGCTGTCAAGATAAATAAATCCGCGCTGCAACTGAATGGCGCACCTGAAAACAAAAAAATGGTTAACAATAAAACACAGTAAACAAAATTACATACCTGAAAAGCAAGCATGATAAAACATAATAAAACATTGCAGAATAGAATGGAGTAAAAAAGAGCAACAATAGAGAGAGAGAGAGAGAGAGAGAGAGAGAGAGAGAGAGAGAGAACAATAAAAGACAACTATTTTTGTTTTTTTTTATTTTATATATTTTTTTGAGATTCACAGGTAAAAAAGCTCCTGACTGTTAGTGACTGAATCAAAAAAACTGTTAGCGATCGCAGGGATCCGGCCTGACTCTGCGAACGCTGCAGTTATGTGTGCTTAGTGTTTTGTAAGTGACAGTGATTGATCGATACTGCACTTGGGTGGGCTGGGCTGGGCGGAGGGGGAAAATGCAGGTGCTAGCAGGTATCTGGGCTGATGCCGCTAACAATGCGTTTTTTGGAACCCTAAACTGCTGGGACGCTAGTATAGATCTGATCAGATATTGATCTGTTCAGATACTATACCACTAAAGCCCCATACACACGCGCGGATTATCCGAGGACCAGGTCCGTCAGACCATGTCCATCATACTTTGTCTGATGTTGGTTTTGCGTACACACGGTCGGACAAAGTTGTCGGAAAATCCGATCATTCTGAACGTGGTGACGTTTGTTGCCTACGACGGGACTACGTAGAGGCTAGTAGCCAATAGCTTTGGTCTTGTAATGTGATCTGAGCATGCGTAGCACTTTGTCCGGTCGGACTACCATACACACGATCGGATTTGGTGTGATCGGACCGTGTTGTCGGAAAATCTATCCAGCAGGAGATAGGACTTTGTCCGTCGGACAATACGACGTACACTGTCCGATGGTGCATACACACGGTCTGATTTTTCAACAACATTGTCCGATCGGACAGAATCCATGCGAAAATCCGACCGTGTGTATGGGGCTTTAGGGTGGTGTATGCTTTGCGCGTGGGTGTTTGCGGTACTGGCACTAACCTGGGGCGACGCAGACCTTATTTGACCCTAAAACCTAATTGATATCACCCGCCGGGCAATTAGGGGGTTAAACCGTTATTGGGTAATAAATGGCGGGTGCCCTGACAGTATAAAAAACAAACTAACTAACCAGCGTCACCCGTAACAGTTATACGGTGATCACTGGTGAAAGGGTTAACTAGGGGAAATCAGGGGGTTAAAACCTTTATTAGGTAATATATGGGGGTACCTGACGCTATATAAAAACCTGACGGGGAACCTAAATAACTAACTGGCTAACCAGCGTCACCAGTGACACTTATACGGTGATCACTGGTGAAAGAGTTAACTCTAGGGGCAATCAGGGGGTTAAAACCTTTATTTAGGTTGTAATATGGGGGTACCTAACCTATAAACCTATTTATGAACCTATATAAACCTGGCGGTTAACCTAAAAAAAAATGGCTACCTAGCGGCACCAGTGACACTAATGCAGCTATCAGAAAAACGATCGCTTAGTGACACTGGCAAAAGGGGGTGAAAGGGTTACCTGGGGGGCAATCAAGGGGTTAAACCTTTATTAGGGGGGGGGGTAGGGGGCTACCTTAGACCTAAAGGGGCCTAAAACTAACTGCCCTGACAGTTATTACAGTCACAACTGACACTAAATGCAGTGATCAGTAAATAAATGATCACTGCAATCAGTGACACTGTGACTGGGGGGGCAGGGGGTGATCTGGGGGTGACAGGGGGGTGAAATATGTACCTATGTGCCTTGGTGTCAGTGTACTGTTGGTGCACTAACCTTGATGTCTTCACTCCTCGGCGTCCCGGTCAGAAAGACCGGCACGAGGAGCGTGACATCACTTCCGCCTGCCTGTATTTACAATTCACAGGCAGGGGAAGCTTTTCATTCGCCAGGAGCGAACGTGAGGGGGTGGCCAGAAATACCTGGCCGTCCCCTCATCTCGGATCGCTCCTGAAGCGATGCCGACCGTCTCCGCCGGCGGGGGGGGTGGTCTGATCGGACCCCCCACCCGCCGGAAGAATGTCACGTACAGGTACGGGATTTTGCCTGTACGTGCCATTCTGCTGACGTATATCTACATGAGGCGGTCGGCAAGTGGTTAAAGGATAAGTTCACATTTGGGAACATGTTACATGTTCCAACCGGTTTTAGCAGCATCTCGCCAATCCCCCCGCCTCATTGTGACAGTGGGCCAGGGATTTTTAACCCGCACCCACTGTTTCAATTTGAAAAGAAGGTGGCCATGCAGGGTTCCGCCCACAAGGCCATGTCATTCATTCACAGAGATCTGTGAACGAATGAACTACAAGTACCGACATCCTTTGTAGCTGATGACCCTACACCATTTTTTTTTTTTCACAATTTTTCTTTTGCCAGCTATTTTTTTTTTTACATTTAGCTGTCAATGGGGAATAAGTGGATGAATGAGTCATCAGCTGACAGCTGAAGACTCATTGGTTGTTAAGGACGCGCCAGCCGGCTTCCCAGCCCACTCATTAGCAACCAGCTATATACAGTGTTAAAAAGAGAAAAATAAAAACCACAAAACGCAAAACACATCAAAAATCACATAACAAAAACAATACTTGCGTTTCTTTTATGATTTCATTGAAGTCGATTACACATAAAACACAGGAAAAAAAAAAAAGTCCCCGACCCTTTCCAAAAACACACTGGCTGCAAAACGCATAGCTGTGAACATGTACCTTAGGAAAGCATGTTAAATGGAATTTTGCGCAAACCAATCAATGTACGCTTATTGCAATTTTTTTTTTACCAAAAATATGTAGCAGAATACATATTGGCCTAAACTGATGAATAACATTGTTTTTTTACACTTTTTTTTTTATTTTATTTTTAAATGCTTTATAGCAGAAAGTAAAATTATATATATATATATATATATATATATATATATATATATATATATATATATATATATATATATATATATATATATATATATATATATATATATATATATATATATATATATATATTTATTTTATTTTTTTAAATTGTCTCTTTTTTTTTGTTTATAACGCAAAAAAAAAAAAATAAAAACCGCAGAGGTGATCAAATACCACCAAGATAAGCTCTATTTGTGGGGAAAAAAAGGACATCAATTTTGTTTGGGTACCGCGTCGCACGACCGGGCAATTGTCAGTTAAAGCGACAATTGTCATATCGCAAAAAATGTCCTGGTCAGGAAGTGGGTAAATCCTTCTGGGGCTGAAGAAGTTAAACTACCTGGTTAATTTTCTCAATGCCTTCACCTTGGTCAACATATCTGAAACACTCTGCTCTGTTCCTGTTGAAGACTTGCCTGGCTGATGTCCCTTCTGGTTTCTGATCCTGTCTGCTGCCTCTGGCTATGCTGATCTCTGGCTTCCTGATTTCCTGTTTTTTTCTGACTACCTAATTTGGCTACCAAACCCTGTCTGTTTTGACTATGTTTACCAGTTGTACCATTTTTACCATTTAATTAAAAGGTGTGATTTTTACTGCATTTTCTGTCTCTGCCTGTTTTTAATGGTTCCTGACAGTAGGTGAAGGCCATGAATTCAGAAGATGCAGGCAATCCACTTATTGGTAATATTTTTTCCAGATTGGATGAGCAGGATCACCGCATGGATCAGTTTGCCGTAGCGTTACGGACTCTCCTAATGCCCCATACACGCGGTCGTAAATTGCGACCACAAAATCCGTCAGACTTTTTCCGACGGATTTTGTCCGACACTGGTGTTGCATACACACGGTCGAACAAAGTTGTCGGAAAATCCGATCATTCTGAACGTAGTGACGTTTGTTGCGTACAATGGAACTACATAGAGGCTATTAGCCAATAGGTTTGGTCTCCTAATGTGATCTGAGCATGCGTGGCACTTTGTCCGTCGGAATTCTCTACACACGATCGGAAAAAGTCCGATCGGATTTTGTTGTCGGAAAATTTGAGAGCAGGATCTCAAATTTTTTCCGTCGGAAATTCCGACGGAAAAAGTCAGATGGAGCCCACACACGGTCGGATTTTCCGACAACATTGTCCGATAGGACATTTCCGTCGGAAATTCCGACCGTGTGTACGGGGCATTAGTCGCACTGCTTACCTGGATCCTCCCACTGAGGCTGTTCCGGTACAACCTGTGTTGCAGGCAATCCCTGCCGCTGCTCCAGTCTCTGTGCAGGCACCCGCCTCTAATATTACCTCTGTAAGAGGTTTGTTTGGTTCCGTTCCGCTTCCCAATCGATTTGGGGGCAACCCAGTTCAATGCAGAGGGTTTCTCAACCAGGTTGGTATATACTTTGAGATGCTGCCCCAGGCGTTTCTCATGGACAGATGCAAAGTAGGCTTCATTATTTCTTTGCTTTCTGATAGAGCCTTGGCCTGGGCAAACCCTCTATGGGATACGCAAAAACCCATTGTCCTGAGTCACCCAGAGTTTGCGGCTTTGTTTAAAAGGGTATTTGACATTCCCACATGCTCCACTTCTGCTGCCAAGAGCGTCATGTCCATCAAACAGAGTAAAAGAACTGTTGCCGATTACGCCATTGAATTCCATACTCTGGCTGCAGAGGTCGCTTGGAACAATGAGGCCCTCGTGGCTGCTTTTACTCATGGTCTCTCAGATAACATCAAGGATGAGATAGCAGCCTGAGACATACCTACAGATCTGGAGAAGTTCATCACGTTTGTCATTCTCATTGACTTCAGACTCCGAGGCGAGAGAGACCTTCCATTAAGGAGCTCTTGCGGAAGCCACCTGTACGTTTTGCAGTCCCACCCTTGCCTCCCTCACCTTCCATGCCTCCCGGTACCAAGTCTGCCAGTGAAGTAGAACCCATGCAATTGGGCTTCACACGTCTCTCTGCGGATGAGAGGGCCTTTAGGAGGAGGGAGAGATTGTGCCTTTATTGTGGCCAGGCAGGTTATGTCCAAGAAACACTTTCACCTGAGGTCCTGTAGGGGACAGATCTTAGGTAGCATTGTTACGTTCCCAGTTACCTTGAAGCATAAGCCTCTAGTTTCGGTTACCCTTTCATGGTCTGAGTCGTCTATCGATACATAGGCTCTAATCGACTAATTTCGCTGCAGCTACGTGCCACTCCACTTGCCATTAAGACTATTGATGGGAGGCCTCTACAGCCTGCCTATGTGACTCATAGTCATAGACTGCTCCATTGACCATGGCCGTAGGGGTTCTTCACCATGAGATAATCCAATTTCAAGTAATTTCCTCTTCTCATTATCCAGTGGTTATTTGTGGTTATCCTTGGTTACAGAGGCACAACCCCTCTTTTGCAGTAAGACATGTTTTCGGAAAGTGGCTAAGGTCTTGTGCACCTCCTCCCTCTCCTCCTTGCCAGAGTAGTACAACAAATTTAGCAATGTCTTTGACAAGGGTCAAGCCTGTAGTTTGCCTCCACACAGGCGTATGATTGCGCAATTGACCTTCAACCTGGTGCTATGCCTCCCTGTGGCCGGATTTACCCTTTATCTGTCTCTGAGGATAAAGCTATGGAGGATTATGTTGCTGATGGTTCATTTGCAAATCCTTGTCTCCTGCTGGTGCTGGCTTCTTCTTTGTAAAAAAGAAGAGTGGTGAACTGAGACCTTGCATTAATTGATAGTGGTCTCAATCGCATCACGATTAGGATCACCTACCCGATTCAATTGATTATGGAATTATTTAACCGCCTCAAGGGAGCAACGGTTTTCACAAAGCTCGATCTGAGAGGGGCATACAATCTTGTGAGGATCAAAGAGGGCGACGAATAGAACACTGCTTTTAACACCAGCAAAGGACATAACAAATACTTTGTAATTCCACTTGGTCTTTGCAACGCTCCTGCAGTCTTTCAGGAGTTCATCAACGAGATATGTTGCAGCAATGTGTGGTGGTTTATCTCAACCATATTATCATATACTATAAATCCCTAGAGAGCCACCACACAGATGTCTCCCGTGTGCTACAGAGGCTGAGAGATAATAACCATTACCATTATGTAAGTTGGAGAAGTGCGAGTTTCACCGTGAACAGGTTACATTTCTGGGTTATGACATTACTACTGCTCCCTGCTCTTGTACCCAGTCATGTTTCCCATCCCTGTTACCTTTGTCCCTTATATTGTAGATATTGTATATAGATAGTAGTCGGGTTCATTTGTTGTTTTGTCTTTTGGGGTTTATTTATGTTCACTGTTTGCTGGAGTGGTTTATGTTTTCACTGATTTCTGTGTATGTTTATTGGTGTGTGTTCACTGTAAATAAATATCACTTTAACGATGAATACATTGTTTGGTCTCAGTTCCCTTGTGTAGCTACATGTCTGGTCTCTTTAGCCGCTGATTCCTGACAGACCGATATGACCAGAAAGGACGGTAACCCACAGAATTGGTCTCCAAATTCCATAAAGCCTTTGAGTCTCTCAAGGCTGCCTTTGTTTTAGCTCCTGTGCTGGCACATCCTGATCCTACACTACCCTTCATTCTTGAGGTTGATGTGTCTAACGCTGGAGTGGGCACCCTTCTGTCTCAACGTCCTACCTCTGAGAGCACTATACATCCTTGTGGCCACTTTTCAAAGAAATTGTCTCCTGCAGAATGCAATTACGAGATTGGGGACAGAGAATTGTTAGCTATCATTTTAGCTTCTAAAGAATGGAGGCATCTCCTCAAAGGTACCACTGTGCCTGTCCTCATTTTGACTGACCATAAGAGTCTCACATTCTTGTCTAAGGCTAACGGCTTATCTCTTAGAAGAGAGCGATGGGCTCTTTTTCTGTAAAGCTTCAATTACATAGTCTCATTCTTACCCGGTATTAACAATGTAAGGGCTGATGCATTGTCGCAACAGTTTTCCTCCTCTTCCAAGATTGAGTCGGTGCCTGTTCCTGTAATACCTCCTGATCGCATTCTGGATACTGTACATACCAGTCTCACCTTACCTTTGGGTGACAGAATTTGTGCCACTCGGATCCAGTCTCCTCCCGAGAAACCTGGTGACCACTGCTTTGTCCCTGAGAATCTCCACACTGCTTTGCTCCAGACTTGTCATTCTCCCAAGGCGACTGGCCACCCAGGGAAGAATCAACTCATTTGCGCTATTTCTCAACAATTCTGGGTGGTAGTAAGACACCACAACACCTTCCTACAACCCATACCCAATGGAGAGAGGCCCAGACCCACCTGTCTATGGATTTTATTGTGGAGTTACCCAACTCCCAGGGCAACACAATTATTCTTATGGCGGTTTACTGGTTCTCAAAAATGTCACATAGTATTTCACTAAAGAAGTTGCCTACATACAAAGAACTGGCATCCATTTATGCTCAGGAGATCTTTTAGTTACATGGGCTACCCAAGGTTATCATCTCTGACAGGGGTACCCAGTTTGTCTCCAGGTTTTGGCGAGCCTTTTGTGCACAGTTAGGAATTCAGCTTTCCTTCTCCTCTGCGTATCTCCAGCAATCCAATGGGGCTGCAGAACGAGCCAACCAAGCCTTGGAGCAGTTTCTACACTGCTATATTTCTGACCACCATAACAGCTGGTCAGACCTCCTACCTTGGGCGGAGTTTGCTCACAATAGTGCCGTCTATACCGCTTCCAGATTGTCTCAGTTTATGGCGAATTATGGTTTCCAATCATCCATGTTGCCGCAAGGAATTCCTGCATTAGAGGAGCATCTCCACGATCTTCGTTCCACTTGGGTGCAGGTCCAAGAGTCCTTACAATGTGGCAGTGAGAGGTACAGACTCCATGTTAACCGCCGACACCTACCTGCGCCTTCCTACTAGGTTGGGGAGAGGGTCTAGCTGTCATCTTGTAACCTCTGACTCTGTTTTTCCTCATTGAAACTGGCACCACGATTTATTGGGCCTTTCCGTATTCCTTTAGGATCAACCCAGTGGCTTATGCATTAGACCTTCCTTCTAACATGCTTATTTCGAATGTTTTTCATGTCTCTTATTAAAACCTTTGTGGCTATTTAACTACCTGGTTCATTTTCTGAATGCCTTTGCCTTGGTCAACATATCTAGAGACGCTCTGCTGTGTTACTGTTGAAGACTTGCCTGACTGACGTCCCTTCTGGTTCCTGATCCTGTCTGCTGCCTCTGACTATGCTGATCTCTGGCTTCCTAATATCCTAGCTTGTTCTGACTACCCAATTTGGCTACTGAACCCTGGCTATGTTTTGACTACATTTACCAGTTGTACCATTTTATTAAAAGTTGTAATTTTTACTGCATTTTCTATCTGTTGGTTTCATGGTTCCTTACACTCAGTACTTTAAAGCTAAACGCCAACCTTTTCACTAGAACTTAATGGAATGGTCAGTCCCAGCAAAGATCATGCCTCTATTGTCTTCAGATCTCCTTATATTCTAGGTTTAGTGTTGGCTTTGTACCATGTGACAGTCTGTATAGTCTGGATGTGGACTGAGGGCCTTCCAGACACTTCCTGCTTCATCTCTAGCCTGGCACCCATCCCTTTGTAGTCTACAAATGATGTAACTTCCTTCACAGCTCTGATGGTGGGTGGGAATGAATACATCTGAATTAGCAACCCAACCAGTCACACCTATAGGAAGAGTCCAAACCTTCCAAGTCCCACCTCACAGATCCCAGCATTATTCAAAAAAAGAAAAGCCCTCCATATAATATACAGAGCCTGCTGGGAAAGCTAGTTGTACTGATGCTGGAAGGGATGAATAGACAGCCCTGGTACACACAGCACCACATGAGAGTCACAAGACTTACAGCGCCACTATGACAGTCTATCACTATCACACAGAAAATGTGTGCTTTTTCTTGCAGTTTGCCCTGCATTCAGAAACTTGCAGATGGGAACGAATGGTAACCCAAGCCAGACGTGAGTTGCCACATGTTTTCCAAATGCACAGCAAAGCACACGTTTTCTGTGTGGGTTGTCGCTTATTTGGAATTGTGCAGATGTGAATGCAGCCTACAGTGGATATAAAAAAATCTACACATCCCTGTTAAAATGTCAGGTTTATATGATGTAAAAAAATTAGCCAAAGATAAGATAAATCATTTCAGAACTTTTTCCACCTTTAATGTGACCTATAAACTGTACAACTCAATTGAAAAACAGACTGAAATCTTTTAGGGGGGAAGTAAAAATAATAAAAAATTAAACAATGTGGTTGCATAAGTGTGCACACCCTCTTAAAAATGGGGATGTAGCTGTTTTCAGAATTAAGAAATCACGTTCAAACTCATGTTAAATAGGAGTCGGTGCACACCTGCCATCATTTAACCACTTGCCGACCGGCGCACACAGATGTACGTCGACAGAATGGCACGTACAGGCAGGAGGGCGTATATATAAGTCCCTCCTTTCTGCCTGTCCGTGCCATCGGGAGCGCGCCGGGAGCGGCGCGCTCCCGCGCCGGTCGGGACCCCCGTGAGTCCGATCGCGGTCCCCGCGGACTCGATCGCCGCGGGGACATCCGCGATCGTCTCACGGGACGACTGAACGGGGAGATGCCGAGATAAACAGCATCTCCCCGTTCTGCCTAGCAACTAGTGACGCCGATCTCTGCTCCCTGTGATTGGAGCAGAGATCAGCATTCACTAGCTGACAGCCACGCCCCCCCACAGTAAGAAACACACCCCTAGGCCTACTTAACCCCTACACTGCCACCTTGTGGTTAACCCCTAAACTGCCAGTGTCATTTTTACAGGAATCAATGCATTTAAATAGCATTAATTGCTGTAAAAATGACAATAGTCACCAAAAAAATCGCAGATCTCCGCCATTACTAATAAAAAAAAATTATTAATAAAAATGCTATAAAACTATCCCCTATCTTGTAAACGCTATAACTTCTGCGCAAACCGATCAATAATCGCTTATTGCGATTTTTTTTACCAAAAATATGTAGAAGAATACGTATCGGCCTAAACTGAGGAAAAAAAATGTTTTTTAATATATTTTTTGGGGATATTTATTATAGCAAAAAGTAAAAAATAATGCATTTTTTTCAAAATTGTCGCTCTATTTTTGTTTATAGCGCAAAAAATAAAAACCGCAGGGGCGATCAAATACCACCAAAAGAAAGCTCTATTTGTGGGAAAAAAAGGACGTCAATTTTGTTTGGGAGCCACGTCGCACGACCGCGCAATTGTCAGTTAAAGCGACGCAGTGCCGAATCGCAAAAAGGGGCCTGGTCCTTTGGCTGCAAATTGGTCCGGTCTGAAAGTGGTTAAAGTGTCTGTGATTAACCCCAAATAAAGTTCAGCTGTTCTAGGTTGTCTTTCCTGAAATTTTCTTAGTCGCATCCTACAGCAAAAGCCATGGTCCGCAGAGAGCTTCCAAAGCTTCAGAGGTATCTCATTGTTAAAATGTATCAGTCAGGAGAAGGTTACAAAGTCATTTCCAAGGCATTAGATATACCATGGGACACACTGAAGACAGTCATCATCAAGTGGTAAAAATATGGCAGACATTACCAAGAACTGGACATCCCTCCAAAATTGATGAAAAGACGAGAAGAAAGCTGGTCAGGGAGGCTGCCAAGAGCCCTACAGCAACATTAAAAGAGCTGCAGGAATATCTGGCAAGTACTGGCTGTGTGGTACATGTGACAAGAATCTCCCGTATTCTTCATATGTCTGGGCTATGGGGTAGAGTGGCAGGATGGAAGCCCTTTCTTACGAAGAAAAACATCCAAGCCTGGCTAAATTTAGCAAAAACACATCTGAAGTCTCCCAAAAGCATGTGGGAAAATGTGTTATGGTCGAAAACCAAGGTTGAACTTTTTGGCCATAATTCCAAAAGATATGTTTGGTGCAAAAACAACACTGCACATCATCAAAAGAACACCATACCCACAGGGAAGCATGGTGGTGGCAGCATCATGCTTTGGGACTGTTTTTCTTCAGCTACAACAGGGGCCTTAGTCAAGGTAGAGGGAATTATGAACAGTTCCAAATACCAGTCAATATTGGCACAAAACCTTCAGGCTTCTGCTAGAAAGCCGAACATGAAGAGGAACTTCATCTTTTAGCATGACAATGACCCAAAGCATACATCCAAATCAACAAAGGAATTGCTTCACCAGCAGAAGATTAAAGTTTTGGGATGGCCCTGCCAGAGCCCAGACCTGAATCCAGTTCCAAATACCAGTCAATATTGGCACAAAACCTTCAGGCTTCTGCTAGAAAGCTGAATATTAAAGTGGTTGTAAACCCTTTTTACTACAGGTAAGCCATAATAAGGCTTACCTGTAGCTACCATGGATATCTCCTAAACCTACAGTTTAGGAGATATCCCCTGTATCAGCATGTGCTGACATCATCAGCACATGTGCACTGATGCAACGGCTCTTTTGTGCTCTTGCTTCAGCTGACGTGCCGTTACTGGCGGCTCCCGTGCGCATTGGCGGGAGTGTCGTCATCGCGGCTGCGGCCAGTCACAACGCCGGAGCCCGCAATACCCGGAAGTAACTCCGGTAGTCATGTCACCAGGCAGAGCACTGCTGTGGGGGCTTTGATCTAAGGTGAGTATTTCATAATGATCTAGTATGCTATGCATACTAGCTCATTATGCCTTTGTCTTGCTTGTTTTTTTTGTGGGTTTACAACCACTTTAAGGCTGGGTTAAAACTATTGTGAATTGGATGCGGGTTTCCCTGCATCCAATTCGCATAGCAGGAGATTGTGACTGGCTCTATATGGAGTCTGTTCACACATCTCTGCAGCGGCTCTGGTGCAAATTGCATAGGTGTCCTGTGCGTCTTTTGGTCTGTTTCAGGTCCGAATTCAGGCAAAAATGCGGACCTGAAACGGCGAATGGGGACACACCGGACTCCTGCTGTGAGTCGAAGCGTGCTGCAGTGTGAAACCAGCCTAATGCCGCGTACACACGAAGGGACTATCCCGCGGGATTGTCCGCTGGACTCGAGTCCACCGGACAATCCCCTCGTGTGTGGGCGCCGGCGGACTTTTTGGCGCCAAAAGTCCGGCGGACTAGGTTTTAAGTTGTGTTTTAAAATTATCCGCTGGACTTGGCAGTCCGGTGGATAATCCCACCATTAGTAGGCTAGTCCGCCGGACTTTTGAAATGAGCGGACTTTCCGATCATCGGAAACTCCGTTCATTTAGCACGTGACTTCAGGTAGACGGAGCTAGCGAAGGCAGTGAATGCCGCCGCGCTAGCCCCGTCACCTGGCATGGATTTAAAGGGAATCCCCACGCCGAAAAACGGCGTGGGGGTCTCCCCCAAATCCATCTCAGACCCTTATCCAAGCACGCAGCCCGGCAGGCCAGGAAAGGGGTGGGGACGAGCGAGCGCCCCCCCCTCCTGAACCATACCAGGCCGCGTGCCCTCAACATGGGGGGTGCCCTGGGGAAAGGGGGGCTGTGCGCCCCCCCCACCCCAAAGCACCTTGTCCCCCCCATGTTGATGAGGACAAGGGCCTCTTCCCGACAACCCTGGCCATTGGTTGTCGGGGTCTGCGGGCGGGGGCTTATCGGAATCCGGGAGCCCCCTTTAATAAGGGGGCCCCCAGATCCCGGCCCCCCACCCTATGTGAATGAGTATGGGGTACGATGTACCCCTACCCATTCACCTAAGGTGTAAAGTGTAAATAAAAAAAACACACATTTTGTAAAAAATATTTTATTGCACTGCTCCGGGGGTCTTCTTCCGTCTTGGGGGGGGTCTTCTCGCCGGACTCCTCCGCCATTTACCTAGCTCTTTTACCGAGCCGAGGAGGCCGGCTACCTTCTTCGTCGTTGACGCCGTCGTCTGGGGGTCTCGATCCGCCTTCGGGGGTCTTCCGGGGTCTCTTCTGTTCTTGCCGCGGTCGTGTTTTCCGCGCCGCCTTGTGCTGGGACTTATATAGGGACAAGGGGACAGGGTCACATGCTCATGTCACATGGTGACCCCGCCCCCCTGTGATGTCACAGTCCCGGAGGATGCTGGGACTGTGACATCACAGGGGGGCGGGGTCACCATGTGACATGAGCATGTGACCCTGTCCCCTTGTCCCTATATAAGTCCCAGCACAGCGCGGCTCTGGCATTCCGGCCAGAGACAGCGATGGGTCAACATCGGAAGAAGAAGAAAGAAGAAGAAGAACGAGGCGGCGCCGGCGGCGGCGCGGAAAACGACGACCGCGGCAAGAACAGAAGAGACCCCGGAAGACCCCCGAAGGCGGATCGAGACCCCCAGACGACGGCGGAAGAAGGTAGCCGGCCTCCTCTGCTCGGTAAAAGAGCTAGGTAAATGGCGGAGGAGTCCGGCGAGAAGACCCCCCCAAGACGGAAGAAGACCCCCGGAGCAGTGCAATAAAATATTTTTTACAAAATGTGTTTTTTTTATTTACACTTTACACCTTAGGTGAATGGGTAGGGGTACATCGTACCCCATACTCATTCACATAGGGTGGGAGGCCGGGATCTGGGGGCCCCCTTATTAAAGGGGGCTCCCGGATTCCGATAAGCCCCCGCCCGCAGACCCCGACAACCAATGGCCAGGGTTGTCGGGAAGAGGCCCTTGTCCTCATCAACATGGGGACAAGGTGCTTTGGGGTGGGGGGGCCGCACGGCCCCCCTTTCCCCAGGGCACCCCCCATGTTGAGGGCACGCGGCCTGGCATGGCTCAGGAGGGGGGGGGGCGCTCGCTCGTCCCCACCCCTTTCCTGGCCTGCCGGGCTGCGTGCTTGGACAAGGGTCTGAGATGGATTTGGGGGGGACCCCCACGCCGTTTTTCGGGGTGGTGATTCCCTATAAATCCATGCCAGGTGACGGGGCTAGCGCGGCGGCATTCACTGCCTTTGCTAGTCCCGTCTACCTGCAGTTACGTTCTAAATGAACGGACTGCTCCGTGTGTGGGCAAGTCCGTTCATTTTCAAAAGTCCCGCGGACTTTTTCCCATGGATTGTCCGCCGGAGAAGTTCGGGCGTGTGTGGGCAAGTCACACGCTCGGAAGTCCGGGCGTGTGTGGGGAAGTCCCGCCGGACTAGGTCCGGCGGACAAAGTCCAAACGTGTGTACTCGGCATATCATCTTTCAGCATGTCAACAACCCAAAGCATACATCCAAATCAACAAAGGAATTGCTTCACCAGAAGAAGATTAAAGTTTTGTAATGGCCCAGCCAGAGCCCAGACCTGAATCCATTCTGTGGGGTGATCGGAAGAGGGCTGTGCACAGGAGATCTGACAGATTTGGAGTGTTTTTGCAAAGAGTGGGCAAATATTGCCAAGTCAATATGTGCCCTGCTGATAGACTCATACCCCCAAAAGACTGAGTGCTGTAATAAAATCAAAAGGTGCTTCAACAAAGTATTAATTTTAAGGGCGTGCACACTTATGCATACCATATTTTTTTATATTTTTATTTTTACTTTTACTTTCCTCCACCTAAAAGATTTCAGTTTGTTGTTCAACTGAGTTGTACATTTTATAGGTCACATTAAAGGTGAAATTTCTGAAATGATTTATCTTTTCCAAAGGTTTTCACAGAAACCTGACATTTTAACAGGGGTGTGTAGACTTTTTATATCCACCGTATATGGTGACACAAGCATGACGCATATTGCTACACATTTCCAAAACACATGGCAAAGCATGCGTTTTCTTGCGGCTTGCTGTGCATTTAGAAACACACAGATGTGAACTAATGGTAATGCAGGCGCACTGCACGTTTTCTAAATGCACAGGAAAGCATACATTTTATTGTGGGTTGCTGTGCATTTGGAAATGCGCAGATGCGAACGAATGGTAACGCAATCACGATGAGCATTGCAATGCTTTTTTGAAAAGCATGGCAAAGTGTGCATTTTCTTGTGGGTTTCCATGCATTCAGAAACGCGCAGATGCAAAACAAAAGTAACGCAAGCATGCTATGTGTTTTCTTGTGAATTTCCGTGCGCTTGGAAATGCACAGATGTGAAAGAATAGTAACTCAAATGCTACGCACGTTGTCATTTGTTTTTGAAACGCATGACAAAGCACATATATTCTTCACTGGTTGCTGCACATTTTTGATATGCATGGCAAAGCGTGCATTTTTTTTATTGCAGGTTGTACGCTCAGAAACACGCAGATGCAAACAAATGGTAATGCAAGCGAGCCACACATTGTCACACATTTTTGAAGCGTTGACCAAAGCGTGCATTTTCATGCGAGTTGCCTGCATTCGGAAACTCGCAGATGCAAACAAATGGTAACTAAAGTATACAGCATGCCAGCCAGCCAGCCCAGCCAGTAGGCGCGTGGAGAGCGGTTCGTCATCCTCCCACGGACCGTGGCTTCTCCTCTTCCATCAGCACACCACCCAGCCCGCTCAGTGAACGCTGGCAATCAAGTTAACTGTCCGGATTGAGAGCTCCTGATGCAGCGGGATTCTTGGCACCCCCATGCTCCACCATTCCACCTTGGATGCCGTCAGCTCCTCACTGCTACGGGGACCACCAGTGTAACCGTTGGCCAATTTTATTCCACATTCTTTTTATTTGCCACCACAGTATTGGTCTTATGATCCATCATCAAATAAATACAATGATGCTTTTCACCACTGTCACTGAGGGATTCATTTTGAAATCATTGTAACCCATTGAGCACTGACTATGTCTTGTTTGTTGCTGTATGCCATATCTTCCAGTTATATTCGTGGTTCAGCAGCACTTGGTGTAGTTCCCATCCCATTAACTGGTTATCCCCTCCACATCTCCACTTGACCTGCAGTTTAGCGCTGGTAAAAAAACTTTTGTTACTTGTAACTAAAGTATGATGCGCGTTGCTGTGTGTTTTCAAAATGTGTGGCAAAGTGCATGTTTTTGAGTGGGTTACCGTGCATGCATTGCTATGTGTTTTTTAAATGCACAACAGTCTGTGTTTTCTGTGCTGGTTGCATTTAGAGATGCGTAAATGAGAACACAGCCTAAATGGCAAGTGTGACATGCATTGATGCTCATTTTCCGAACACATGGCAAAGCGTGCATTTTTTTATTGCGAGTTGCCGCGTGTTTGGAAACAGGCAGATGCGAACGAATGGTAACATAAAAGTGATGCCCATTGCCACGCATCTTTGAAACACACGGCAAAGCGTGCATTTTCTTGCGGGTTGTCATGCGTTCAGAAAAACACAGATGAGAACGCAGCCTAAATAGAAAGTGCAACGTGCATTGCCATGCATTTTAGAAAGGCACAACAAGCGTTTGTTTTCTGTTCAGGTTGCCATGCATTTAGAAACACGCAGATGCGAACACAGCTTATGTGGCACAGTGAGAGCGACGCGTGTTTGCTGGGTGTTGCCATGTGTTTTTTCTGTGTGGGTTTAATGAGCAAACATGCATGAGTGCCCTCTTAGCAAGTGACGGTGGGGGAAGAGGAGGATTAGGGCTGCTCTTTGCAAAACCATTACACAGAGCAGGAAAGTATGACATGTTTTTTTTTTTTTTTAATTGCCTTTAGAATCACTTTAACATTCTGACTAAAGTTCTACTTCCTGCTTCTTCCCTAATTAATTGCACAGAGAAATGGAGTGTGGGTGGGGATAACACAATTCCATTCCTCCCCCAATCACCACTCGCATGAAGGCCCAGAAACACCCACAGTAATCCTTATGCCTCGTACACACGTACGGACTTTTGCCGGCGGACCTAAGTCCAGCGGACAATCCGCTGGACTTTCCGGCTAGGTCCGCTGGACTTTCCGAGGGTGTGGACTTGCCCACACACGCACGGACTTGTCCAGCGGATAATCCGCCGGCCAAAAGTCCGCGGGACTTTTGAAAATGAACGGACTTGCCCACACACGGAGCAGTCCGTTCATTTCGAACGTAACTTCAGGTTACGTAGCTAGCGTAGGCAGTAAATGCCGCCGCGCTAGCTCCGCAAGCTGGCATGGATTTAAAGGGAATCCCCACGCCGAAAAAACGGCGTGGGGGTTCCCCCCAAATCCATGTCAGACCCTCATCCGAGCACGCAGCCTGGCAGGCCAGGAAAGGGGTGGGGACGAACGAGCGCCCCCCCCCCCTCCTGAGCCGTACCAGGCCGCGTGCCCTCAACATGGGGGGTGCCCTGGGGAAAGGGGGGCCGTGCGGCCCCCCCACCCCAAAGCACCTTGTCCCCATGTTGATGAGGACAAGGGCCTCTTCCCGACAACCCTGGCCGTTGGTTGTCGGGGTCTGCGGGCGGGGGCTTATCGGAATCTGGGAACCCCCTTTAATAAGGGGGCCCCCAGATACCGGCCCCCCACCCTATGTGAATGAGTATGGGGTACGATGTACCCCTACCCATTCACCTAAGGTGTAAAATGTAAAGTAAAAAAAAAAAACACACACACTTTTGAAAAAATAGTTTATTGCACTGCTCCGGGGGTCTTCTTCCGTCTTGGGGGTCTTCTCGCCGGACTCCCCCGCCATTTACCAAGCTCTTTTACCGAGCGAGGGGAGTCCGGCTACCTTCTTCGTCGTCGTCGCCGTCTGGGGGTCTCGATCCGCCTTCGGGGGTCTTCTTCCGTCTTGGGGGTCTTCTCGCCGGACTCCTCCCCTCTCTTCTGCTCTTTTACCTAGCTCTTTCACGAGGGGAGGTGTCCGGCTACCTTCTTCGTCGTCGCCGCCGTCGTCTGGGGGTCTCGATCCGCCTTCGGGGGTCTTCCGGGGGTCTCTTCTGTTCTTGCGGCGGTCGTCGTCTTCCGCGCCGCCGGCGCCTTGTCCTTCTTCTTGTCCTTCTTGTTCTTCTTCTTCTTCCGATGTTGACCCTTCGCTCTCTCTGCCCGGAATGCCTGTGCCGATCTGCGCTCGGACTTATATAGGGACATGGGGGACAGGGTCACATGTTCATGTCACATGGTGACCCCGCCCCCTTGCGATGTCACAGTCCCAGCATCCTCCGGGACTGTGACAACGCAAGGGGGCGGGGTCACCATGTGACATGTGCATGTGACCCTGTCCCCCATGTCCCTATATAAGTCCGAGCGCAGATCGGCACAGGCATTCCGGGCAGAGAGAGCGACGGGTCAACATCGGAAGAAGAAGAAGAACAAGAAGGACAAGAAGAAGGACAAGGCGCCGGCGGCGCGGAAGACGACGACCGCCGCAAGAACAGAAGAGACCCCCGGAAGACCCCCGAAGGCGGATCGAGACCCCCAGACGACGGCGGCGACGACGAAGAAGGTAGCCGGACACCTCCCCTCGTGAAAGAGCTAGGTAAAAGAGCAGAAGAGAGGGGAGGAGTCCGGCGAGAAGACCCCCAAGACGGAAGAAGACCCCCGAAGGCGGATCGAGACCCCCAGACGGCGACGACGACGAAGAAGGTAGCCGGACTCCCTCGCTCGGTAAAAGAGCTTGGTAAATGGCGGGGGAGTCCGGCGAGAAGACCCCCAAGACGGAAGAAGACCCCCGGAGCAGTGCAATAAACTATTTTTTCAAAAGTGTGTGTGTTTTTTTTTTACTTTACATTTTACACCTTAGGTGAATGGGTAGGGGTACATCGTACCCCATACTCATTCACATAGGGTGGGGGGGCCGGTATCTGGGGGCCCCCTTATTAAAGGGGGTTCCCAGATTCCGATAAGCCCCCGCCCGCAGACCCCGACAACCAACGGCCAGGGTTGTCGGGAAGAGGCCCTTGTCCTCATCAACATGGGGACAAGGTGCTTTGGGGTGGGGGGGCCGCACGGCCCCCCTTTCCCCAGGGCACCCCCCATGTTGAGGGCACGCGGCCTGGTACGGCTCAGGAGGGGGGGGGCGCTCGTTCGTCCCCACCCCTTTCCTGGCCTGCCAGGCTGCGTGCTCGGATGAGGGTCTGACATGGATTTGGGGGGAACCCCCACGCCGTTTTTTCGGCGTGGGGATTCCCTTTAAATCCATGCCAGCTTGCGGAGCTAGCGCGGCGGCAGTAACTGCCTACGCTAGCTACGTAACCTGAAGTCGCGTGCTAAATGAACGGACTTGCCGATGAGCGGCAAGTCCGTTCATTTCAAAAGTCCCGCGGACTTCCCCACTAACGGCGGGATTGTCCGCTGGACTTCCAAGTCCAGCGGATAATTTGAGAACAAAACCTGAAACTTTAGTCCGCCGTACTTTGGCGCCAAAAAGTCCGCCGGCGCCCACACACGAGGGGATTATCCTCTGGACTTCAGTCCAGAGGATAATCCCGCGGGATTGTCCCTTCGTGTGTACGCGGCCTTAGACCCACCCACATCAACTCCCACAGTGACTCTCATAGCCTGTGTTCCGTCAGATTCGGCGACCCGTCAATGTGTAATGGAAGTGACGTTCCATCGGCGCCATCTTGCTACACCCCGCACACCTCCACAGTAAAGGTACAGTGAGAAGGGGGCAAGCGGACATCTTGTTACACCCACCGGAGTGTGAAACACAGTACTTTGAACTCTGAATGTTTAAATGTTGAAATTTAAAAGCAGCTTACTTAAGTCAGATTAGCAAACCTGTGAGATCAGCAGCCTTACCGCTGCTTTTAAAATTCAACAATTAAACTGTCAAAGTTCTAAGTACTGTATTTTACTATATAACCTCAGTTTACTGTTATAAATAAGTGTAAAATGCAAAACTCCGGTGAGTGTAACAAGATGTCTGCTTGCCCCCTTCTCAGTTTATCCTTACTGTGGAGAAGTGTGTAGCAAGATGGCGGCGACAAAACGTCACTTCCGTTACACATTCTGACGGGTCGCCAAATCTGACGGAACACCGGCCCTGAAACTACAAAGGCTCAAAGCATGATGGGACATGTAGTATCAGGACTGGAAAAGCAATGAAACTTTGAAATTGAGGCAGGAGGAGGAGTGACATCACAGACACAGAAACCTGCTGCATACAGCTAAAGGAGGTAAGTTACACACACACTAATATTGTGGTTGTGATTCATTTACATGCACAATGCATCTGTTGTTTTGGGGAGGAAAAGCTGGAGTTCTTAAAGATATGTTAACAGTCTTGCTCAGACAAATAAGTATTAGCAAGGCTGAAATACGTTTCTTATGTGCCAAATGACCAATAGTCTAGGCATTTATTTATATGATCCCTTGTGAAGCAGAGGGTCAGACTGGCTCATCCTTTCTTTCAGCAGAAATAATGCTGCTACATGATTACACTTTTCCAGGAGAGAGTCTGGAACAGCATTTTCTCCAAGAACTGTTGTGATTGGCTGGTCAAGTAGCGATTAAAGGTTTCCGTTAGGTAACTGCTTTGTTTTTTCATTTTTGGTACGCAAATATGCGGCCTCTTGGAGTCAAGGCTCACCCGCAGAGAGGCCACATATTTGCATACTCTCGGCACTAAGAGGTTAACTTCGTTTTAACTGAACATATGGGTATAGGCCAACTTAAAATTTTCGAATTTTTTATTTTTTTGGAAGATTGCAGTTTTAGAACTTCTTAAAGCGGTTCTGCACACAATTATTATTTTTTTTTTTTTTCTTCTCCTGTTAAAAAGTATTTGAAGTAAAACGTTAAACTCACTTTTTCTGTGTCTGTCGTGTATCCATGTCCGTTTTGTCCCGAAATCTGCACTTTGAAAATCAAAACAGCTTAATTTCCATTTTGCTTGTGGGCATTTGAAGCCCACAAGCAATCGCTTCCTTGTTCCCGTTCGAAGGCCTCGCTGGTTCCCGCGCATGCACACTGACAACAGCGCCGAGCGGTGTAAAAACCACTATGTTGCCATAACAACGGGTGACGTCCGTGAAATCATGCAAAATTTCGCGTCGGCTGTCCGCACTGACTCCTGGGATGAATGACACTAGATCCCAGGAGACAGTGCAGCAATCAAAGGAAGTGATGCGGATCCCCGCACAAACCCCGCCCACACCCGCAGAGACAGAGGAATGGGTGCATAGACCGGCAGCAATTACAAGGTAAAAAAAAAACAAAAAAACGCCATTTAGCACTCTTTGCCAGATTTGGAAGGCAATGAGATTCAGGCAAAAAAGTGTGTGCAGAACCGCTTTAAGAAATAAACAATGTTTCTCAAAAAAGTATATCCTTCATAGATGGAATATAGGGGTTAGCATTTCACAGAAGTTGTTTTACCCTTACATTTTTTATGACACCTCTTTTTAAGAAAAGCCAGAAAAATCTTTATCTTATTAATACTACTCATCTAACTACTGCGTAATCCCAAAATGCAGAGACCATCTATTTATCATTATATATATTTTATCTGTTGCTTAGTATGAATACTTTATAATCTACAGTTGAAAGAATGATCACCCACAGCACTTGCAGACATCACAAAATTGTACTGATCAAAAGTTTTACTGATACTATCTCTAATAAACCTTTTAACCCTGTCTTGGAAATGTTGATAGGCAACTCCTATCCTAATATTGGTCAGTGGTTTCAAATTAATAACTACTGCAGTAGGGAACAGTCAAAGATACACCCAGCCTCTTTCCAAATAACTATTCTGTTTATTCGGTGCATATGAGCTTATTTTTTCATAACCATGCCTACGTAAGTATCACTTTAATATCACAATTGTAAGCAGTACATAGGTGGACTACTTTCTTATCAAAGCCTAAGGAAAGTGAGTAGGTGGAAGGAGGGTTAGCATAATGCCAAGGACGTTTGTTACAGTAGACAAAGTATACCAAAGGAAACACTTGTATATACAGAGTTTAAAATTGCTTTCACAAACTCTCTTTCATGTATACATTTAATGGACATAAATTGTTGTGGATTTAGCCACATATTTCTTTTGCCTTTAAAAACATTTTTTGAAAACCCCAATTTTTCTTGGGAGGAGGATTATATTGTAGTCTTATATTTGTCTGATTCATTACGATGTGGTGTAAAGCCAGTGTTTTACCCACTGTATGAGTTTAAACTTTTTCTGTCCTTGATAGATATATGTGCTACTTGATTATTTTTCTGACTGTGCATACAGGGTCTAAAGGTAAAGGCAGCTGCTTTTATTTAGTTGTGTCTCCTTTGTTATTCCGAATAGCATAGCAATTTGTGCATTGCTGAATGTCAGTAGTAGTTTGAAAATCAGCTAAATTAAATATAAAGACCAGCCAGCTGCTTGAGCGTTCCCACCATCTCCTAAAATGATCTTATCTGAGTTTTCTACTTTTTTGGATCATTATCCCCCTAAAGTTTGAAGCCCTGATGTAGGGTTATCCTATAACCACCTAAATGCTTTTCCATGTTGAAGCACTCTTTTAAACAATAAGCAGATTTTCTCACTAGAGCCCTTGAAAAGAAAGCTTTGGCCTGCAGACTTGAATTAACACTCATGCCCCGTACACACGAGCGGATTTTTCGTAAGAAAAATCTTGGATGGTTTTTCCGATGCAATTCCGCTCAAGCTTGGCTTGCATACACACGGTCTTACAAAAGTTCTCGGAACTTTCGACCGTCAAGAACGCGGTGACCTACAATACTACGACGAGCCGAGAAAATGAAGTTCAATGCTTCCGAGCATGCGTCAAATTGTTTCCAAGCATGCTTAGGAATTTTGGGCGTCGGAATTGCTAAAGACGATCGGAATTTCCGATCAGAACTTTTTCCGACCGAAAAATTGAGAACATGCTCTCAAACTTTTGCTGGCGGAAATTCAGCCAGCAAAAGTCCAATGGAGCATACACATGGACGCATTTTCCGACGAAAAGCTCTCATCAGTCTTTTGCTGGCTGAAATTCCGATCGTGTGTACACGGCATCAGCTGCTAACTAGTTTCTGACAGTATCCTGTAGACTTGTGGTATAGATAAAGTTAATTATCTGTCACAGCACAAACCATTAAAGTGGATGTAAACCCTCACATATACCCAGTGAAGTGAACAGCCTCAGGTGATTCATAGGGATGAAAAAAATCTCCCCACATAAGTTTTACTTGCATATCTGCTGTATTCTTTAGAATTCTTACATCAGGTAAGAATTTTCACTTTCTCATAGCACATACCCCCCTCCACAGAAGGAAAATGCTTTCAGAGCTGTTCTGTGACAAGACAAGCTCCGTGCTAATCTATTTATAGCAACCTCCCCTGACAAACATTCCAAGCTGCTTTTATCTTCTGTCTCAGAGAACTTGTCAGAAGTTATCCTGCTGAAAACAGAGCCACAGAGCAGCACAAACACACAGGACTTAGTGCTTTGGAAAGAGATAAGGAAACACTACAGAAATATGTGCTTAGGTCAAATTTCATGAATCGAGTTTACATCCACTTTAAAGAACCTTCATGAACCACGCGACTACAACTCCTCATAGTGTGAAATCAAAATGTACAAACTGAGACTCTGGGAAATTTCACTCATTTTTCTTAGATCAGAGGGAATTTGTTTCATGTCCAATAAAATACTGATCCTAGAGCAGGGGTGCCCAACCAGTGGCCCGGGGGCCACATGTGGCCCGCGGAGCCCTCTGATGTGGCCCGTGACCTCCTGCTCTGGGATAGAATAGAAAGAATACTGTTATTAAAGGTCAGTTTATTACTAAAATCACAGTGTATATATGGGCATATTTTTTCTGCAGTGGTTACTGGGCTGCTTTCAAACTGATCCGCAGGTGCAGAGCAGTTTACCTGCGGGTTACTTGCACTGAGCCATAGACTTCTATTATTACCTGGTGAGCTTTCTGAAAGTGCACCAAACCTGCAGAATATAATAGAAGTCTATTGCAAACTGCAGAAAAGTCAAAGGTACACTGCATTGCACACGTGGTGCCGGTAAACCACAGTGCATCAGTGTGAAAGCAGCCTTGGACCCCTTTCACATGGTCAGTCCGACCAATTGGACCCTCCATTCACCTCTAAGTAGTGACAGACATAAACCTTTCTACCTCCAATACGCTCCGCTAAAAAGTATTGTGGGCTGCGTCCGTGTCGGCTCTCCAAATGCAGAGTGGACACGGACATGCCATCCACCCGCTCCGCTCATTGTGGCCCGTGACCGGTTACCAAGTCGATTAAGTGGCCCTCGCTCTTCAAAAGGTTGGGCACCCCTGTCCTAGAGAGATGAATATTATTACTTCTGACTTTACATTATGAGCTACATGCAGATGTATAATGTTATATCCTGAGTTGAGTAGCATCAGAAATTAACAATTGTTTGCATTTCTAAGTATTCAAACAAAGACACAGCATTTATGGAATTTACAACAATCTCATACTAACAGGAAAAAACACATTTCTTGAACTGTAAAGTTTATTTGTTTTATTTCCTCACCTTTTATGTCATAGAAAATAGACCGATTTCTATGAATTGTCTTCATTCTTGTATTTTTACTTCTATGCACTGCCTGCCTAGAAATATTAAAAATAAAAATGAATAGGTGTATCTTCTGTGTGCTAAGCTAAGAAAATATAATCCTAGAGTGACTGTTGCATAATATTGCTAGTGCCTGTATATGTAAGTTTGCTGTTAATCTGTATGAAATTATGTAGAATGGCTGCTGATTGCTTGCAGATTAGTGTCAGTGTGTGAGGCTCGGTTCACACTGGAACCGGCTGCGGATCTCACAGGAACGCTGTGTGTCCCTGTTCTCCGGTTCAGGGACGAATCGGGGCCGAATCTCTGCCTGAATTCGGCCCTGAAACGGAGCCAAAGACACACAGCAATTCTGTGCTAGTCTGTGCAGCCTCAAGGATATTGTATCTGCCAAACAGGGATCTGTGCATATTTGTCAGCTAACAAACTTCTGGTGGTGACAAGCTATCCTAAGTCATGTGTCTTTTATGGATATGTGTGAGCAGTGGGGAAAATGTAAATATGTTCCTGGATAATAATAAGATTTCCCCTTTGGTATTAAAGAGGAACTGCAGTCTGCTCACATAATTTGTAATAAAAACATCTATGCCATTCTGAAGCTTCCCTCCAACCACTTTGCATATGATTTTATATATATACTGTGATTCTGTACTTGCCAAATATGCTGCGGAAATCTCCCTCCACTGGCTGCAGCCATTTTAACTGTGGGCAGCTTAAGCTGCTGCCTGTTCACTTCCTGGATTTACACAGACACACAGAGGCACGCCTCCAGCTCTGCAGACCTGCAGCTTTCACTGGCCCTCTTATGTCTCCCCCCTCCCCCCCTCCTGGCAAACTCTTACAAGAGTGAGAGAGAGAGAGCTGTGCATGATGTCATAAGCCTAGGCTAATGACAAGACAAGAAACAGGAGTGGGCTGTATAAGGTATTTACTGGCAGAAAAAAAATGTTTTACTATCCAAAGTTAAAACAACAAAGGCAGAAGATTTAATAGATGGAAAGTTGAAAAAATTACTGAAGGTCTGCTTTAATAAAGTATTCTGAATCTGAATCTAAGGATACTAGCAATGAATATCTAGAGGAACCTCAAAAGTGTGGGAATTACCTAGTTGCTTCACAACCTTTAAAGTATGCCAATATATGTGCAAGATTTGTATCTGCCTATGTGTCCAGTCAGCTTTATTTAGTTGCCCTCAATTGGTAGCCAGCAGTATTGTAGGGTGTGATAACTATTTCAAAGCCCTATTTTACCTTTTTTAAGCTTGCTACTGATTTCTCCTCAACCAAGCAAGGATTTCACTCTGGCTAGCAAGGTGCCATGGGTATGATGCCTTGACAAGGTGAAGTCAATATTTAAATGTTAGCATAAATAGTTTCAGCCAGAGACACGCAAAGCAATTCTTTAGAAGTGGAAGTCCCCAACTCCATTTACTAGCCACTAGTGTAAGGAATTGCTAGTCAGTAATATTCAGTTCTACTGGATACAGTAGTAACCAACTTTTCCTTTTTAACATCAATCTCTGTCCCGCTAAAGGCAGGGGACTGCCTTCTCCAGTTGGTGGCCTCCTTAGACCTGTGGAATGCCACCAAAACACAACTTTAAAGTCTAAGTCCCCCCACTCCACCAACTAGCAACTACTAGATATTTTTGGTTAATGCTGCCTTATCCTTGTACAGGCCAACCTACTCAGGAGGGGATGCCCAAACAAATTTATCAAGGTAAGGTCTACATGGTTGGAGTCCTTTGATATAAAATAAGGTTAATCTCTATCCTGACTGTGGCCAGACGGTTATCTTCCCCTACAATACCTATAAGTTCAAGGCTGCAATACTGCTGCCACAGGAATCCCATGTCTCCCCCCTCATCAGTATCCAGTGATAGCTAATATTTAAATTTTTTGCATGTTTCCATGGCAACTGTCCTTTGTACTGTACTCTGAAGGGATATATTCTGAACGGATTGTACCCCCCAGGAACAAGTGAGCTTTGGGGTTGTCTTCCATGTTCTTGCTTACTTCCTGCTTTGTATATATGTTTGCACTTGTATCAGAGTGATTGCCTGTTAACTTATTTTATCATACTCTCTTTAGAGAGAGAAGTTTATAACTTTATAATATAAAATATAAATAACTTGTAGAGCAAATATATAATTTTTTGCAGAACATATTGTAGCTTTCAGAAACCACGATAGATACGTAATGGAAAACTAAGTACTAATGTCAGAACAAGGTTTATATTTAACAGAAGATGCACATAGTACATATTAATTAGCACCCCTCTCTAGGGCACTTCAGTCAGTTGATGTGAGCTATAATTTTCTAATGGAATGTTTAAAAAAGATACATGAAAGTTATAAATGAAAGTACAGCATAAGCACGTAGTATATCCTTAGGAAATTTGCGAAATGCTCATCTTTGAGTTGCTTGGTAGAGTACTTTTGGGATATATAGTGGTCCAGAAAGTTTAATTGCAATGCCTAATTATATAGTATGTCCGACATTGGAGGCTGGAAATATTTGTTTGCATGCATGTTTAAAGGAAATAATGTAAAATTGCATGAAAAATGAAAGCAGACTTCTCACTTAAAAGTTAGGGACCTAGACAAGAGTAAAAACAGAAAAGTAGAAGTAGCTCCTTGAGTCTGCCATTTTTAAACATTTGGGATATATTTAAGGTCTGCTTATTTCAAAGAGGTTGATTTACTAAAATTGGAGAGGGCAAAATCTGGTTTAGCTGTGCATGATAGCCAGTTAGCTTCTAACGTCACCTTTTTCAGTTAAGTTTTGACAAAAAAACCTAGAAGCTGATTGGTTTCTCTGCAGAGCTGCACCCGATTTAGCATTTTGCAGTTTTAGTAAAACAACCCCAAATTGTGTTCCTCCTCTATGTATAACTACCATATAAAATGGAAAAATATTAGAAAAAAAAAAAAGAAAATATGCTGACTATAACTTTGGCTTCCCCCTGGTGAAGGTAGCATCATGATCCATCTGGTTAAAAGTGAATATCCCAAATCTTGTTAAAAGATGATCTAATACAATGTATTCTGGTGAGATTTTGGATCCTTTTTGTTCCAAGAATCTTGCTAGAAGCATCGTGACATCACTCTCCCTTAAGTAACATAGGCATAAGATGGCAGTAGGGTAAATCATTTCTAACTTTTTTCTCCATGAGTGTTTTTTTCTTCCTCTCCTATGCAGCAATTATACATGGAAGAGGGAGGTGCTATGCTATAATATGGCTTTCATTGCATGATTTGCTTTAAGAAATCCTGATATGGGCAAGCATGTTACATCCTTGTATCATTGCCCAGTGACAATTGGTTTTACAGTTATCTCCATGCTCCTTTTCTAGACCCTGTTTATGCTCATGCGTCTCACTTCCTTTCCTTACACTCTTAAATTTGATTGACTATTGGGTAGCTGTACCCCAATCTAGTGTTCTTCCTCTCTTTTTCCCAACGTCAATTTTCAGTGTTTTGACAGCTGGAAATTGCCAGCAAATGTGAGGTGTGGAGCTGCAGTAGGGAAGGTCAGGGCATGCTACATGCACCCTCTGTACTTTGATTAGGTTTTTTTGTATGTATAGAACATTTTTATTTTGATAGTTTTGGATAGATTGGGAAAGGGTTAAAACATGTGCAAGCTTGTTTTTTTGCTGTCTGTGGACCATTGTGGAAATTTCTCTTTACTTCCTTGTCCTAGAGATGTGACAGGAAGTAAGTGGAAATCTGTCAAAGTGAGGAGAATTTCCATCTTAACCACTTACCGACAAGGCCATAGCTGAATGACGGCTCGAGGGATCTTTACTGTAAGAGGAGCAAGGATGTGGAATTCCCTTCCACAGGCAGTGGTCTCAGCGGGGGGCATTGATAGTTTCAAAAAACTATTAGATAATCACATGAACGATCGCAACATACAGGGATATACAATGTATTACTGACATATAATCACACACATAGATTGGCCTTAATGGACTTGTGTCTTTTTTCAACCTCACCTACTATGTAACTATGTACAGCGTGGTCGGATAACTCTGGGACGGTGTACAATGACATCCTCCCAGAATCGCGCTCCCTGGGGCTAGCACATGGGACCCGACAGATCGCGATGAAGGGCCAATTACAGCGTCCCTTTACCACGTTGTCGCTCCGTTCAATAACAGAGCATCAGAATGTAAACAAGCTGGGGTCATCCAGGGGTTCAACTCTCTTATCTCCTCACACTGATACTGTGTGTGTGGAGAGGAGAGAGATTGTGTGCCCAACTGTGAGTTTTGAATGTTTTTATTGTGCCCAGCAGTGCCCTACAGTGCTACATCAGTGCTCTTCTATGCCCTGCTGTGCCACATCTGTGCCACTACAGTGCTCATTTGTGCCACTACAGTGCCCATCAGTGCCACTGCTGTACCCATTAGTGCCACCTGTGCCCATCAGTGCCACTACAGTTCTCATCTGTGCCATCAGTACCACAACAGTGCCACACCTATGCCACTACAGTGCCACTACAGAACTCATCTGTGCCACTACAGTGCCCATCAGTGCTACATTAGTGCAACTACAAAGCTCATCTGTGCCCTACAGTGCCTTCATTGCCACTACAGTGCCCATCAGTGCCACTTCAGTGCCATCAGTGCTCATCTGCACCACTACAGTGCTGTAAAGTGCCACTACATTGCTCATCATTGCCACTAAGTGCTACATTAGTGCCACTACAGTGCCCATCGGTGCTAATCAGTGCCACTGCAGGACCATCAGCTCTCATCTGTACCACTACAATGCTCTACAGTGCACTACATCAGAATGTATTTTGGAGTGTAATTTTTGCTATGTACATCATGCTGTGTATTGGAAATATCTTATAAATGGACAACTTTGTGTAATAAAACGTGTTTTCATTTTTTTCCACATTTTCCAAAACAAATTGGAAAAAAATGAACCATTCAAAAGACTCATTATGCCTCATAGATTATACTTTGGGGTGTTTGCTTTCCAAAATTGGGTCATTTTGTGGACGTTTCCATTGTCCTAGTGCTTCAGAAGTGTAATAGGTGGTTGAGAAATGAGATATATAATTTATTCTCTTAGAACGCCTGAAGGTGTTACCTCAATGTTGGGCCTCTGTATGCCATGTGAGAGAAATAACCTGTTAATATGACAATTTTGTGAAAAAATAATTAATAATAATAAATTCATTTTGCAAAGAATTTAGGGGAAAAAAAAGCTCTTTGCTGAGTGAAACATGTAATCGGAGGTATGGGTAAACTTATATAGGATTGGATGGAGTGATACATTTGTAAACTTTTTATAGTGGCTTTGATCCCGGTGTGCGACTGTCTCTGTTCTCTCATTACTTGGATGTTTAGCAGATAATGGACTGCTTATGGAGCCAGTATCTGTAGCTGGGAATGAATGAACATTGTATTTATAATGGAACATTGGATTATTTATTGTAGAGGGATGACTCTCCCCAACAGGGACTCAGACAGCAATAGAAATTTAAATAAAAAAAGGGATAAAAAAAGGATGTGACCTAAAATAACCGCAATGACAAACCTACATCCCTATTATACATGTATACAAAGTGAAAAAAAGAGTGAGACTTTAAATGAGGGATGTCAATGCTGTAAACAATGCATAAGGTATAAATGTTTTTTATTCAATCACATAATTAAATAAAATGATCTAAAATACATAATATGTATATTCTGAATGGGTTACAAAACCACATGCAAAAAAAAATTACAAAGATACACATATACAAAAATAGCATAATATGGATAATAAATACATAAATTGCAAACACAAGCCAGTTGAATGTGAAGATGAATCAAACTTATCTGTGCACCTTATAAACTCTACGCGTTTCATGGCTCACGCCCATTCGTCAGAAGTTAGATGCTATAAATGAATATCAAAAATGTCTGTTATTAACGTGATTGTAAAGCTTCAATTATTTTTAAAAAACTAATTATACTCCTACTGGGCCACCGACCCCATCCAGCACATGCCAATCTTCTCATCCCTTATGCAAAGGTCAAGTTACCTAATTATTATGCGGTTCCTCCATTATAATGACAACACCCAGTGCCCTCCCCGAAATGAGCCAACTTATGAAAAAATATTTAAAATTCTGCACTTCAAAAAAATTTCTCTGAAAAATTCCCCCAGTTATATACTCCCAACCAAAATATCTCCAGATATGAGTCACTTGTCAAATTCACAGGCAGGCTTCAAGCAGTTTATACCCAGCAAAAGGGCCCGATATGGGGTTAAGCTCTACAAACTTTGTGACCGAACTACAGGGTACATCTACACCTTCCTGGTGTATGAAGGGAAGGCCACCCAGCTGCACCCCACTGAATTCCCAGTGTACATTGGAGCCAGCGTAAAATTTGTCTGGGGGCTTGTCTATCCACTCCTTGAAAAGGGATACCATTTATATGTGGATCATTTCTACACAAGCTTGCCTCTCTTCCGCAATTTTCACTGGAGGAAGACTCCAGCATGCGGTACAGTAAGAGCCAAGTTGGCCCCACTCCCGGCGCCCGTGTCATTGGATTTGATTGACAGCAGCAGGAACCAATGGCTGCGCTGCTATCAATCTAGCCAATCAAGTGTCAAGAACCCCGGGCAAAGGGACCATGCGTCCTCACTGTGGGAAACTCCAGGTGAAAAAACACAAGGGTTTACAACCCCTTTAAATCATACCCTAAGGAGGGGAACTAATAGGGAGCAAAGGCTCTGGTACTTACATATAGGCTCCAAAGCTGTACCCAGTTAAAAGGGAAGCACGAGGGCCCCAGACAAAATATCTGGTCCGGGGCTGAGGCAGGGACCGATGAGAAAAACAGCCAGGTATACACCAGAGCACCACGACACAGTCCATGTGTGATGTGCGTGTTGTGAGCGTGTGGCAACCACATGAATCTAAATGTGATTAAACAAAATAATGAATGGAAAAATGTGAAGATGTGTGAAAAATAAAAATGTGTCACAAATGGTGAATGGAGTCAGGGATGACTTCAATGGGGACTTGCGTGTGTGATGATATGAAGTGGGCCATGAGGAGATGCCTGTCTGGTTATGGTGATACCACCACGTCTGGCATGGATCATGCCCACCCAGTCTCAGGCGTCAGGTGGAAAGAAGCACTACCCTTGCAGCGCGGCGTCAAATGATGAGGAGACAAGGTACTTCTGCGCATCACAGCCCGGGAGACAGAACACGGTCCAGGGATCCCCGCCCCCGATCCTGGCCGACAGCTAGGGGGAAGACAACATGAAAAAAGGGGCCCAATGGGAATGAAGGGGTATAACTGCAATCTATTTGGTATATTCCCTTTTAACAGGCTGGGTACAGCTTTGGAACCTATGTGTAAGTACCAGATTATTTGTGCCCTATTAGTTCCCCTCCTTAGGGTATGATTCAATAACAGACATTTTTGATATTCATTTATAGCTTATCTTTGCAGCTAACTCATGAACCGCGTAGAGTTTATAGGGTGCACAGACGAGTTTGATTTATCTTCACATTCAACTGGCTCATGTTTGCAATTTGTATATTTATTAACCATATTATGCTATTCATGTATATGTGTATCTTTATAATTTTATTTGTCAGTCTTTTTTGCATATGGTTTTGTAACCCATTCAGAATATACATATTATGTATTTTAGATCATTTTATGTGAATATGTGATTGAATAAAAAACATTTATACCTTATGCATTGTTTACAGCATTGACATCCCTCATTTAATGTCCCACTCTTTTCTTCACTTTGTATACAAATAGAAACTTAAAGTTCTAACCCATTACCACTCTAACCTAAACTATAAAAGATTTTGCCCAGAGATACACTTTAAAACCTTGCTTATTTATAAAATATACAATAGGTATGTAATTAAGGGGTAGACATAAACCAATTAGTCATAACTTTATGGCCACTGACAGGTTAAGTGAATAATATAAATTATCTTGTTAAAATGGCACTTGAAAGTGGGTAGGATTTATTAGGCAGCAGGTAAACATGTTGTCCCTGAAGTTGATGTCTTGTAAGCAATAAAAATGGGCATCACAATTTGTTTTGACCTATGCTGTCAGCATAGTGTGGTAAAACATGGTGTCACCCACCTTTAATTAAGGGGGATCTCTTCAGGCTGCGATGTAAGGGAGGGGATCACTTGTTACCTCTGATCCACAGAGATCCCACTTACATCCCACTTAAAGGGGAAATTTACCCCAGAGTCTGCAGAGTTCCCCTTTAAACCAGTGTGTTCTATTTCTAGAAGGGGGACAGGTCAGCCATGGAAGCCCTCTCACAGCACAGAGTGTTTTACCTTATACAAACAGCCCCCCCAATATGCGTGAGCATTGCCCTCCCCTCCATGGGACTACAAATCCCAGCTTAGCAGGCTGGGATCCCATTTTTCATCTGCTCCCCAGTGCCCCATACAAAATATGACTGAGCGTGACTGCACTGCAGGAGAGGACACCCTCTCTCCCTGGCTGCTGCAATGCCACACACACACTGCCAGAGCCTGTGCCCCTCCTCTCCCACTGTCTCATTACCAGACAGTGACATGTCCTCAGTCCCGATTCCCAGCGGGTCCCCCTCATCTTAGTTAGTTCCGTTGTCTGCAGGGCAGAAGCCGGGAGGCAGGGTACTTGAAGGCGAAGCAGAGAGGAGGAAGTTACATCCTCCTCCTCTGCCAGGGCCAGTGCTTGCAATTTATTGGTTGCTAAGATGCTAGGTGGTCCTAGCAACCAATCGTTTTTACAGCAGTGGACACTGGGCAGTGGTGGGCAGCAGCGGGCAGTGGCGGTACCAGGGGGAAGTTTTTGGGCAGTTGTGCCTATATGAAGGTAGGAGCCTGGCACTGCAGCCCCAATAGCCCCTATGTATAGCCGGCCCTGATGGGGGGGACACCATCAGGGTCGAATATCACTTCCTACTTAATGGTGTCACCCCTCTGGCGGGTGTCACCTGGGTGCAGTCCGCACCCCATATCGACACCACTGGTCTACAGCCAAAAGTGCCTAAAATGGGTATGTGAGCATCAGAACTGGACCACAGAGAAATGGAAGAAGGTGGCCTGGTCTGATGAATCACTTTTTCTTTTACATCATGTGGGGGTGCTTGTGCATCACTTACCTGGGAAAGAGATTGCATCAGGTTGCAGTATGGAAAGATGGCAAGCCAGCAGAGAAAGTGTGATGCTTTAGGCAATGTTCTGCTGGGAAACCTTGGGTCCTGCCATTGATATGGATGTTACTGGACTTCTACCACCTGCCTAAACATTGTTGCTGACCAATTACACCCCTTCATTGAAATCTTATTCCCTGATGGCAGTGAGCTCTTTCAGCAGGATAATGTCCCTTGCCACACTGCTAAAATGGTTCAAGAATGGTTTGAGGAACGCAACAATAAGTTTGCGGTGTTGACCTCTAAATGTTTGAAATCTCAATCCAATGAGTATCTGGGATGTTTTAGGTAAACTAGTGCAATCCATTAAGGTTCCACCTCACAACTTACATGTCTTTAAGGATCTGCTACTGACGGCTTGATGCCTAATACCACAGCATACCTTCAGAGGTTTAGTGATGTCCATGCCTTGATGGGTCAGGGCGGAGCTGACCAAAAAATTGAAAACAAAGCACAACCTGTGTGTGATTAATCTTATGTCAACACATTTTAGGCAGTTAGAATATTAGAGTACAGAGGTCCATAAACTGCAATAATACCTCAAAGTATGTGCTCACAATAAACACGCTATATTTTTCCTAAGGTCCCAGTAATATTTAGTTGGCACTGGGGGAATGCTAGAGGTTATATTAATTTAACCAGCATATTTTTTAATTAGCTTAAATATAAAAACAATTTTGTAAAATACTAAGTGTTATACTAATGTTAAAAAATGTTTAGTCATAGCAGCACAAACGTGGGGATTATAACATTATGATATTCACTATTTATGCACATAATGTTTCCACGAGTGTTATAGAAACATGAATAAAATAATAACTCATTCCCTTTCAAGATGGCAAAGGCACATGGACAATAGCTACTACGCATGATTGTATACTGGCTAGCCCTTTCCAGACTGAGACAAATAATGTTGTACCTACCCTATAAATCACTTGCCAGGCTAGTGGCATTAGGTTTTGGGGTGAAACTAGGATTATGGAAGCGACAGCAATGTGGAGGTACTACACTTGACCTTAAAAATAACCAGCTGGGTCTATTACAATGAACATTTTGTGAAAAATCCGAGCTTAAAATAACTTGATACATGAGTTTTAATGATTGTAACCTTATCGCCATAGTGAAAGTACTGTTCAAACATTTATCTATGTTCTTCTGCATGGCAGGAATATGGATCATCGCATTTCATTTGTACTCTAGGCTTTTAATCAAAATGTAGCAATTACTCTTAGTTGACATGACCTGCGATAATCCTATCAAACTCCAACATTTACACTGCACTTCATGCCAAACCATTAAGTAACATATATTGTATAACTTGTTTTCCAAGAACATGCATTACTTTAAAATTGAGTAATGATAATTCCTGAACTTGTTGTCTATTTATAGTGCTGTTTTGAGTACAGCAATCTGATTAAGTAAAACATAACATAGGAAAATGTGTTGGAGAACAACAGAGAGCAATACATCTATCCTTAACATTGCTGTTCTACTGGGACCCACCACAGTGGTCCACTAAACTCAACCAATTGGTGATTGTGGCATATGCATCAGAAAATTGTTTTTTTTTTTTGTAAAACTTAGGCTGTGTGTGGGGATACATTGCATTATTAAAATTTTACTATTAATAGTGCAGCCATGCCGCCACCATACATTTGAAAATGTTGCTATGCGCAGAATAGAATGCCTTATATTTTTTAATAAATACAAGGCATTCTCTGATCAAGCTGGAGATTATGATATCACCATCCCTCCATCCCACCATCCACCCAGCAGGGTAAGGCAACGATTCAAGGTAGGGGGAGGGGTTTAAAGAGTCACTGGGGGGGGGGGGGGGGTTGGTTTAAAATGGCACTGACCACCAGTAATTATGAGATTGCTTTGGCGGGCGCAATGGGAGGTGGGTTGTTTCAATGCCACTGACCATCATTTATTATGAGAGTGTTTTGGAGGAGCTTAAAATGCCACTGACCATTAACAATTGCAGGATTGTTTTTGTGTGTGTGTGTGTGGGGGGGGGGGGGGGGCTTACAGTGCCACTGACCACCAATATTTGTGGGATTGTTTGGGGGGGGGCGTTTAAAATGTTTTGGGTTTATCCATCACATTTAGCCATGCAATTTCCTAATTTCCTCCTCCAGGGATATTTTTTTGGTCATAAGTGGTCATGTTGGGGGTGTTTGTAATGTCCTGCCATGTTTATTATATATGTTTTGTGAGGAAAACAGTTTTTGGCCTTGTTCTCTTATATTTTATAAGCAAATAAAAAAAAACTGTGATTATCAAATACCACCAAAATAAATTATATCTGTCTCAGAAAATTATATAAAATATTCTTGGGTACAGTGTTGCATGACAGAGTAATTGTCAGTTAAACTATCTCAGCACTGAAAACTTGAAAACAGCCTGAAAAGGGAGGGGGAGGTGTACCATGCCAGTATTGAGGTGGTTAAAAAAGAATGTTACAATTGATAAAATGTATATTTTTCTATTCTATGATTTATCCTATTTAACCACTTCCCAACCACCGCACGCTGATGTACATTGGCAGAATGACATGGGTGCGCAAAAGGGCGTACCCATACATCCCTTCGTAATCCCAGGCTAGCAGGCGCGAGCCTGCAGCGTGCTGTGGGAGCGTGCCCGAAATAGACATTTTGTTATTTTATATATTTTTTGGGGATATATTTATTATAGCAAAAAGTAAAAATATTGCTTTTCAAAATTGTTGCTCTTTTTTTATTTATAGCGCAAAAAATAAAAAACGCAAATACCACCAAAAGAAAGCTCTATTTGTGGGAAAAAAAGGATGTCAATTTTGTTTGGGTACGTCGCACGACCGCGCAATTGTTAGTTAAAGTGACGCAGTGCCGAATCGCAAAAAATGCTGCATGTATTATTTTTTTTCTCAGGAGCCTACAGAGAATTGCACCTGTGATCATTGAATTGTGGGTGCAATGTCAGGTTCCTGCCGCTCTGAGCAAATACCTCCATTTGGGCTGTCAATTTCAGAGCTGCAGGAAGAGTGTAACGTGTGACATGTAACTTGTTACTACATATGAATTTACCTTTAAATGAGATTAAAATTATGAATCTTGTACAAAGCATTGCAAGTTATTTACAAGTGAAATAAAGGCTTTTTTTTTAATGTTGCACTTTTATTGCAAGATTAAAAACTAAATAAAATAACATAATAACAAAAGAATTAAAATATAAATGATTAGTAAAATAGAAATAAACAAGCAAATCAGCAGGAAAATAATATCTAATGAGTTAAGGGCTGATTAGAGTAATATCTAAAGGGATTATAGGATGAAGGAGTAATAAAGGGGCTAATTAGAGTAAATAAAAGGTTCAATTTAAACATATATAAATATAAACACAAATTGTCAGTTTGTTTTAACTAAAAGCTTACACCTTTGATCTGCAGATGAATGGAACAGACTAAATATAAAAGTAACAATGTTATTTTGTATGTCTAAACCTGACATCTGAACAGAGTTTGTAAACACTGGGGTTGAATTACCAAAACTGGAACGCAGAATCTGGTGAAGCACTGGAGTGCAGAAACAGGTTCCAGGTTTTATTGTCAAAGCTTAATTGAACAAGCTGAAGTTAGAAGCTGATTGGCTACAATGCACAGCTGCACCAGATTTTGCACGTTCCAGTTTTAGTAAATCGACCTACTGTGTCAGACAGCCCCGTTTTTGACAGTAGTGACTATAATAGCTGCTGTATTTACAAAGCAGTGAGAGGCAGTGAGTGAGCAAGACAGATGTGCTACACACACCCTTTGTATTTTGATGTAATTGTGTTTTAGGAAATAAATGCAGCAAGTACTATTTTTATGATTGTTCTTCAGAACCTTTCTATGATGAATTAAAATTAAACATTGGGCTATGCAAAGTAACATCTCTGGGTCTCCTTTTACCCTACTCCAAGCCTACAATGATATGAAACATTGTGCTGTTATTTAAAACAATCACAGTAATCTTGATGCTCCTCTATAGGTTGAAAAGGTTGAAAAATAGAACACACTCCCGTGTGGCTTTGTTCACAAACCTTTACTGATATTTGCAGGTTCAATGATAAACCTGCAGTTTTCAAAGGGCTGGTGGATTGTGGAGGTAAGGGGGTTGATTTACTAAAGGCAAAAAGACTGCACTTTGCAAAGTGAAGCTCTGCTGACTTCCATCATCCAATCATGTGCAAGCAAAAATGCACTTTTTTTTTTAAATGTTCCTTGCACGAAATTGGGTACTCTGCAAAGTGAAGCTTCACTTCATTTACTAAGATCTGGAGCAACTGCACAGAGGATAACTGCACTTTGCAAATTGCACAGTCTATTTGCCTTTAGTAAATCAACCCCAAGGTGTTCAAGGAGGAGGCACATCACTGCACTTTTTGTTCCATTTTGTTGCATACAAATATTTGGTTGCATTCCACTACAGCACACCGCATGTAACCAAATATTTATGAACAATACCATTGTATTTCCAGTTTACATTCATAGTACTGTATATCTGTGATGAACCACACTGAAAAACATATATCATAAAGGTTTGTTATGGGACTTTTAAAGCGCAAATACAATAGTTTATATAAAAAATATAAATTTATTAATACAAAAAACATATAAATAATTGATTTTGTAATTTGTATTAATAAATTTATATTTTTTATATAAACTGTTGTATTTGCACTTTAAAAGTCCCATAACAAACCTTTATGATATATCTTATTCTAAGGGATGTGGCGCTAAAATGTCCTTTCAGTATTTCAGCTCTTTTTCAGTTTTTCTCTCCACACTGAAAAACGTATATGTTCACAAATATTAATACCAATACATGCTACAATCTCATAAGGCAAGATAATGCCTAAATAAAAGTGCTAAGACAACCTTACAATTACTGTGTATTTTTATTTAAACAAATGATATGGCATAAGGCTGTAGAGTTACATGACATAAATAACAAGAATAATAGAGCAAGTAATTTCTCAATTTCTTTTAGTCCAGAGTTGTTAGGGTTAATAAAACCGGTCACTGATACTTGAAGAACTGAAAAAAAAAACTGAAGCTTCACAGTACAGTTTATCTAAAGCACATAGCTTTCTCGATTTCTAGTTGTAATCCATTCTTCTGTCAGTTCTCACAGCAGCCTCTTCTAAGATTATTAGCTGATTAGTGTTTGTTACTGCGGTGCTGTCTCGTGCCAACCACATAAGTCTTTGAGCTGTCAGTGCAAAGCTGTAAATGGAGAATTATTTTTAGTCAGGGAGGTAATAGAGTAGGGCAGAAAAAGAAAAATTAGCATTTTGTGTGCCCTCAACAACTGCAAAGGGTTCTGTGTCCACTCACGCTTATTCCTCATTTGCTGGTTAAAAATGACAGCTGAATGGTATTGCAAAGCCACAGACCCCCAGTTTAGTGATATTAACGAGCAACAATGAAAAGAACCAACCCTGCCAGAACAGTACATTTGTTTTAGCACCAGAAGACCAGCACTGGTAGTTTTTAGAATTGAAGGTTATGGCCTTCCCTAGAGGCCTCCTTCTAATAACTAACTTACCCCCAGGCCAATTCTGACACTTCTCACATACATGTAAAAATCTGCATTATTTTTTCTAGCAAAATACTTGGAATCCATTAAACTTTATATATTTATATTATGGTATATATTTTTTTAAAGCAGAGAGCTTGGAGATTAAAAATGCTGGTTGTTGCGACTTTTAAGATCATACGAGATTTGTGCAGGCATTTTTAAAATGCTAATTTTCAGGAAAAAATATATGCCAAGTAAATAGCTACCTAACATGTTGTGCTTTATATTTGTGCTAGATCAGGGAATGGCGGCAAACTGTGGTACTTGAAAATCTGAATAGGCGACACTTTAAAAGCCTTTACAGGTTACCAGTTTGGAGTTACACAGGCGGTCTGGCACTAGAATGATTGCCTTCACTCTTATGTTCATGTTTACATATGTGTGTGGAAGCTACGTATGCATTCACATTTGCGCATGGGGGACAGGGAGTCCTTTACATGTGTTAATTTATTAAAAAAAAAAAAAGTTTTGCACTGTACCTTAACATTTTTTTTATCAACTTTATTGCTAACACAAGGGATGAAAAACATCCCTTGACAAAGCATGAGCAGTTATAGGTCCTCCAGATCTCTCCTCTGACCTCCAAAACATTTGATAAAACTGAGATCGGCTTGATCAGGTGCTGTACAAGTCTCTAACGCCTTGTAAACAACAAACCGAAAAAGGAAGTGATGAAATCCTCATTGCTTACGGTTTCTTCATAGATGGGAGGTGGGTATGGCTGTATCTCCCTCCCCTCCCAGTGCTTATTCTGCAAGTGCAGTTCCTCCAGAGCTTGGTGAATGAGGTAAAAACTCACTGTGCAAAGTATACCCAATCATGTGCAAGCTTGCACATGGTTGGATGATAGTCAGCAGAGTTTCTGCTCATTTACTAAGCTCTGGAGAAACTGATTTTGCAGAGTGAAACTGCACTTTGCAAAGTGCACAGTCTATTTGCCTTAAGTAAATCAACCTGAAAAGGCTAAGAAATCTGCTGCATCAAGTGTCAACTCAAGCAGTATTAATAAGGAAAGAAAGGGTAGTAGAAAAACAACTCCCTTAAACCCCAAAAAATAATAAGTATCTGGGGGGCATATAAATACAATTGACAGTGTTCACTACTGAATACATATCCAAAGAAAGGAAGAAAAAATATTTCCGAATATAGTGCACCGAAACATGTCTACATGTAGATAATTAGGAATAACCAAAGATAGTGGAAGACCCCTCTAAGTCAACTCAAACTTGCAATGCCAAAACATAAATGACATTTAATCTATCTTGAGGTTCTGTCAGATTACTGTCAACTATAAGTGAGTGTCTCAATCTACCAATCTGGAGTTGATTGTAAAGCAACTACAAATAAAGTACCAAACCATTCAATCCCCTTAGCTCAGAACTTCATGTAGGTAACGTTCCCCAGGTGTCAAAACTCCCCAACAGTGGCTCAAGGATATCCCATCCTCTGTTTCACACCATGTCCATATAAGTATTTGGTAGTGATGATATACAGGGTAGGGGTAGAGCCTGGATGAGGTTTTTTTTTGTATGTAATATTTTCTTTTAGATGTGTAATTTTATGAAGAATTTTCTTATTGTAAGTATGTGTCATGTAATACCATTGGAAAATCCAATTTTTGGAGAGTCTGCTTCTCCTTTTTCTATCTCTAACATTAACCCCTTCTTATGTAAATGCAATTGTGTAAATATTCATCTCTCCTTTGCTGTGATTGACTGAGCTGGGGACCAATAATTCTTACAAATTACATCAGTGCAGAAGTTCAGACATTGTAATCTTCTACCTTGATGACACATTAGCTTCTCTAAACTGTGGGACAGTGTCTGTGCTACAAAATTCAGATGTCACTCCTCACCAGCAAATGTGTGATAACATGAGTAAAGGCAAAGTGCTTTATTTCATATTAAAGATCCAATTCCAATCCTGCCCTGTCACTTTCTGAGTAATTTGGTTTTAGCAAGTGCAGACCTCATTAGTAATGCTCTTTCTCTTTGATATGCATGTAAAAATACACATATGTATATAGCCTAATACTTAACCCATGAGACCCGGCACCTGATGGCCCTATGAGGGGTTTAGAATGCTGGGAGACAGGGCGGGGTGGGGCTTATGGTCATGTGGCCGCTGTGATTAGCTGTTATGGCGGTCACATGATTGGAAAGCTCCCGTTCGCAAACAGCGAACGGGAGCTTTCCGTTAGACGCTGGTAACTGTGTCGGGACACACACTATCAACGCTATTGCATGCAAATATGCAGTCGCTTGGCACAAAGCCAGCCGCAAATGCCATACATTTTAGCTTCCTTTCTCCAGATATTTTAACTGCTCCATTTTAGGGGCGGTTTGCACTTCTGCATTGCGGTGACAAGCGGCAATGCACGCTGTATTAAAATGCCATTCATTTTGAATGACACCCCAATGCACCGGCATTATACCATGTCGTAATGTACGACACCACATTAAAACGCACATTGCAACATAATGCATGTTAACGCACTGCAAAAAAGTAAATGGGCCCTAAATAAATCAGTTTGCATACAAAAAGTAATTAGATCTGTTCTTGAAAATGTGTATGATTTTGGCAGGCTGTAAATAGCCAGTGTTCCAATCCTTGTTTTGGAACATAATATACGTCTAATTAGGTAGTTTAGCAATGGATTTCTATGGTCATTAATTTTGTGCTAACTATACCTTTTCTATGCCAAAAGCAATCATCTTTGTGTTCATTTAAAAGACACTGGTTGGTGTCAGAATTAATTGTATTTGGCAATTGTGTAAGTAAATTCAAAGCACAGATGTAACTGAATATTATTTTTGTGTATTTTTATTGAGTTTTTGAAAAAGTAAAGGAATTCATATTTTCTTGTTTCTAAACAATATTCAATCAGTCTTCTCTTGTATAGCAATGTGTAAGGACTGTAAGGTGCATACAACTAGGGAGAGAGAACACACAAATGGGAGGATAGAGGAAGGTGTGTAGCCATCTTTTTGGTGGGGTTTATAGGAAATGACCCTCCTTTAAACTGGATATTGCACTAAACCTGTAGGTAAATAAGAGAATTAGAATCTTCTCAGAAGAGTGGGTTTGATAATAAAGTTGGTGGTGCCTCCACCCAGGACAGGGCCTCTGAGTGCATTTTGTTCTACAATTCTGTGACCCATATTCAGCCAGCCCCTCTCTGCTGGCATCACTCAGCCATGCAAATTGGAGAGATCCCGACAATGTCATAATCCACGCAGATGCCTGGACCGACAGCTGGTTTCTACTGTTCTGACCAACTTTCAAGCAATGTTAAATCATGTTCGATTTTACAAACACCTCCCAGGAATTTAAACCCTAATACGCACCTTTGTGTCATCAGTAAAAAAGCAAACCCACTAAACCTTCAGGTATATCGCTTACAGACAGACTAATCAGAATGGTATACCACTAGTGATTGGCCTTTATTACAAATTAACCTAATTTATAACCACACTCTGATACGTGTCCTCTAGCATACTGAGTATGCCCTGGGCCATCCAGTGTTTAAGTCCACGGCACCACTCTGGTTTAGACATTTGTGTCCTCTAATACAGTTGTTTAAACTCCCTGGCCTGTAGTTACCAGCTTCTTCTTTAGTTACCCTTAGCTACACTATTAGCTGTCTGCTAGTCAGGAACTTCTCCTGTTAAATGAGATCAACTTCTCTATTAGTTACAATTTCCTTTCCTTGTATTTCCTATATGCAGATTTTTTCCTCCTTTACTAGCCTGCCTACCTCTGAAATGAACCATTGCAGCATGCTTGCCGGTGTCTTTCTTTCTTTGTAGTGGGAAATGCTATTAGAATATCCTTGATTGCTCAGCACATTTTATTCTCGGATAAATCCACTTTTATATACAGTATGTGAGGCCTGTATCAGATGGGGTCCACTGGTGGGTCAAGCAGTTTATTAGTACTAAAGAGTGGAGGATGAAAATTGGATCATCTTGGACGTTTTATCTTGCTGACAGCAACATAAGTTGAAAAAAACATGTTATTCAAGCTTACCCCAAAAAAATAAAAAATCCTAAACCTGCAGTTGGTCTAGAAGCTGGCATAAAACCCTGGAAGTGTAGTCTATATCATTCCAACATGAAAAAGAGAAATCCTTCTCAATCACAAAAAGCAATCTGGTAACTAATGTAATGAGAATATTTACACTGACCACCTATGTAACTGAGACAGTAAGCCTGCATTCACATTTGTGTGTGTCTGGAACGCATGTAAAATCGCTTTCCTGACACCACAGAAATGTGCTGCTCTTTAGGAGATACACAGTAGTACCATTAATTGTTAATGACACCCTCATGCATTTGCTAACGTGTGCCTTGGCACTGTGTGATTTTGAAAAAGGGTTAGGGATTTGCTTCTGCATTTTTGATGCATTGAGCAGCCCATTGAAATGAATGGGCCGCCCTACACATAACCTACATGTTTATCCACCCTGTCAGTACACCTTTGCATCCTAAAACCCCTGCTAACCTCTGCACCCCAAACCTCCCCCATTTTCTCCACTCCAACCATCCCCCTTAACTCTGCCTCCTCAGCTCATCTTTGCACCCACCTACCTTACCTCTATACACACCCTCCTTGCTCACCTGTGCACCCCAAACTAATTCATTCTCTGCCTGCCTACCTCTGTGCACCCCCCCCCCCCCACACACACACACACACTAATTTGCTTACCTGTGCAGAACAGGCTAATGTTAGGCTTAATGACCACAGTTGTAGGCAGGACATTCAATGCCCTTTATCTCCCCAGTGGGCAGCATTCAGCAGAGGTGGTGGTGGATATGACCTCAGGGGAACATGATATACATAAGAATGCCACCTCTATTTACATATTAATGCAGCTGGTCTGTTGCTATTTACATATGAATGCTGTCACAATTTACATATCAATGCTGGTATTTACATGTAAACAAACACATAGCCCTGCAGGTGAGTCATCTGTACACAACAATAGGAGACAGCTGGTCAGCATTAGTAACATAACTTCACACTAAGATATCGGGACACAGCACGGGTCTAAAACCTCAAGGGATGAGGGAATTTAAACTGGGATAGTTGGCAAGTATGAGGCAGCTGATTTGGGCCCCACAACAATGACAGGGCCCAGGGCAGTTGCCCTGCATTAAAGATGGCTCTGTTAGTACTGCATGGTGAGAAGTGAAAGATGTGGTTGGAACTCCACTTTAACAACCTCCAAGCTGTTTACCACAAGCTCTGGATTTCACCTCCACTTTTTCTTAGAAGCCATATTCCTGCTAGGGATTGTTAAAGTTGATTTTTCTAAGACTGCTTAGTCCATGGTGGGGGGCTCCTTAGCTGTTATGAGGCCTTATTTTACTTGGAAGTGGACAATGTAAGAGCCATTATATTTGTAACAGGGGCTATGTGAGTCTGCGTGCAGAGATCCTTACTACCCTACTAACTTAGCCTTTTTTTATATTGGCAATATGTTTACCAGTCCTAACATTCAGTGCCTGTGTGGTTCAGCACACATACTTGTCAGGGCTGGGCCCAGCCCTTCCTTTTCTGAGCTGGCCACTCAGGTGTAGGCTAATTGCCAGCTCCTATCTCTCCACAGTGACTCACCTGTTGATGATCCTGCTCGTCAGTCCTGCCTACTTAAGCCGTCCAGTCCAGGTGATCTCTGTCTTCGCCTTGGTCACATCTCTAGAGACGCTCTCCTGTGTTCCTGTTAAGGACTTACTTGGCTGACATTCCTTCTCGCTCCCTGACGTTTTGACTTGTCTGACTATCCGTTCCGGTTCCTGAAATCTGGCTATGTTTTGACTATGTTTACTCTGTTTACTATTTTTATATTATTATTAAAGCGATTTAACTGTACTTCTGTCTCATACTGATTCATGGTTTCTGACAATACAGCAGACTACATGGGCACTGGAGTAGGTACAAAACATACTGAGTAGAACCAGTGATAAACTCCTCAATAGTATACATTTTCTCGCTGCTAATGGACTGAAAGGTTTTTGAACATACTGTGCTAAAGCATTTACATACATTACAGTGTTTGCAAGGAAAGAACCCCTTTAAGTCACCAAACATAGTTCTTTTGGGAGGTCTATGTATAATATTGAGGCAATCTTGTCCCTTAGAGTTGGGACCCTTTTAAAGATAACACTAGTATGTTCGGGTAGGATAGGCCCTAATATTTTGTAGTTTCTAAGAATATTCCAGTGCTTGTTGATTACACTGTTGACTAGAAAAGAACCAGAAGAGAGCCTCACTCCGTATTAGAAACCTTTCTGATTTCTTGTTCCAAAAACTCTTGCTGGTATACCAGCCTGAGGTACAAAATCCTCCCTAATAGCACAATTCCTCCTGATTCTTTGGAACTGGCCTCTAGGGATAACTCTATGCCAAGATGTATGGTGACTGCAGTGAAATATAACCATTTTGTTCAGTTTTTTGAAGAAAGTTTTTGTGAGGAGACTCACTATTCATAAAAATAACCAAATTGAGATAGTTACCGTGTTATTTAACCCCCCCCCCCCCCCCAAAAAAAACACTGCTCCTGTCCCTTTAATGTGCAATAAGCAACATGGTGCTTTTGCTTTTTAAATTATCCCTCTGTATTTCCTACAATAGCTGTTTGATAATGAGAGAGATCATAGTCTGTGCTTGTCTGCATCACACGCAGCTCTCCTATTTTCCTCTATGCCCGTATTCAGCTCCACCCTCCTCCCTCTCCCTCTTCCTGTCAACACGTTGCCTCTCTTCTCTCTGATTGTCTGCTCTGCTCTCATACTTATCCTGAAAAGGTCCCATCCCCTCTGTATTAGCACAGGAAGTTCCCCTGTGTCTGTTATATTAGAAATATGCTTATCTGTACTGATAACACATCAGATCCCTGCGATCACATGACTCCTCTGCTTTCTCTCTCCTCTCCTCCCAAGCTGACGTCAGTCGCAGTGCTCGTGTATTTAAGCCTTATTATAGGCTTACATGTAGCAAAAAGGGTTTGCAACCACTTTAATCTCAGTTACTAAAGTTATCGGTGAATTTAATCCCCCCAAGTATTATTATTGAGTCGGTTGACAGAGGGGATCAGCCTCCCCTCTTCGAATAAAAAAAAAGCATCATCAATATATTGTTTCCAAAAGCATAACTCAGGAGGGGGATTAGTGTAAATGATTCCTTCTTCCCACCAAGCCATGAAGAGGTTGGCGAGGCTGGGAGAAAATTTAGCTCCCATTGCCACGCCAATTTGTTTGCAAATAAAAAGATCCTACATGCCACAAATAATTATTCTCCAAAGCAAATTGAACCAATTGTAACACAAACTGTTTTTGAAAAGGAGGTAGTGTATCACTATGATCCAAATATCGTTGTGCTGCCTCCAGACCTTTTATATGAGGGATAATAATATACAGTGAAAATCGTCAGCTGTCACTAATAGAATATTGTCTCCACCTTTAAATTGACCCAACTCATTAATAATCTGTGTGGAAACCTTCAGAGATGATGATGTCTCCTGAACTAAAGGTTGTAAAAACATTTTTTTTATATATTTACCTATGCGGGAAGTCAGTGATTCAATACCACTCACAATAAGGCATCCTGGAGGCTTTTCTTGTGAACTTTGGGCAAACTGTATATAATTGGAAACGTGAGGCCAAAAGGAATTAAAAAACATTTTTCTTTTTTATCCAAGATACCAGTAACATATCCAGTTTGTATGATTTGTTCAAGTTTTTTTTAATATATAAATGTAGGGTCTTTCAACAAGACCTCATAGCTGTCTATCTGCAAGGATATTACTCATCTCATTCAAATAGTATAGTTCTCTTAAGGAGAACTATACTACCCCCTTATCTGCAGGGCGGATCATTAAATTGTTCCTATCACATAGCCTTTTGACACCATCCTGCAATTCTTTATTAGGCCTATTATTAATACATACCTTATCAATAACTTTAAGGGCTAAATCCCTAAAGACTGAAATGTTGGCTGGTAAAGTCCCAGGTGGATTGAACAAAGAGGCATTACTGAAACTGGAATGGACAATCCCACTAATGTCTCCATTAGCCTGTTTAGTATGTAAATGGTGCTGTTGACGTTGCTCGACATTGGCCATGAAATGCATTGGGTGACGTCTAGGCTTGTGATGTCATCTTGGTTTCTGTATTCTGCGATTTTTTCCCATTTACCTCTGGTGAGTGGATTACTGCAATACATTTTTTTATGATATTAAAGTGGGAGTTCCCCTGAAATTTTTTTTTTTTTTTTTTAAAAGTCGGCAGCTACAAATACTGCAGCTGCTGACTTTTAAAATATGGACACTTACCTGTCCAGCGCGCCCGCGATACCGGCACCCGAAGCCGAACTGTTGCTCGGCTCTCGGGTGCTGCCGCCGCCATCTTCGGTATGGGAATCAGGAAGTGAAGCCTAATGCACATGCACGAGTCGTGCTGCACAATACGGATAGTCCCTGCTGTCTCTGGGACCCGTGTGTTTCCCAGCAGACAGCAGGGGGACAGGAAGTGGCGTAATTGCCGCAGAATCTGCCGCTATCTATGCCCGGAAGTGGGTGCAGATACCTGTATTATACAGGTATCTGCACTACCCCCAATTGTGGCGCCGGAGGGGGGGAGGGTTCCGATGAGCGGAAGTTACACTTTAGAGTGGAGCTCCGCTTTAAGATTGGCTGCTCTTTTTTTGTCTTTACCTCATATGCCATATGAGTCGAGCCATAGCAGACCTGAGTATGTGCTGGAAATATTGTGTCTGGTTCACCACAAAGTGTATTTGATCTCTATATGTTGCAGTCTTTTCATCTATCATGAAGCCATATCAAACCTAAACTGCCTTCGGAGATATTCTGGCTGTATCACAATTGCAATTGATCTGTTTATTGAGATCTCTGTGTCTGGTAACGAGTGTGTGAGCACTTGTGTCATTCACTTGGTAGAGCACTTATTATTTGGATTGATTCACATTTTGATATTGTCAAATTTGGGACTTTTTGCACACGATTTCACATATATGGACTTTTTATTGATCTTTTATTGTTTTTATTCTTATTTTTTTTTCATCTTTTCATACACATTTTTTCAATAGATATGCAGTCTAAAATGATCTCTCTTGTTTGCAGAATATATTCACAGCAATTTGTAATACCGAAGTCAAATAGAAGGCTCAATAAAAGGGGTTAAATAAAAAGAAGAAAAATAAATGGTTAAACAGAACACTCTAAATGAAAATACTTTATTACAAATTTGAAAAAACAATAATAATTAACTAAAGCCCCTTAGCCAAACATATCCCCTTATGAATATAAAATATGACAACATCGTCAACCAGCTATAAAGTGGTATTAAAGGTTCGGCTTTGTAAAAAGAAAAAAAAACATGTTATACTTACCTGCTCTGTGCAATGGTTTTGCACAGCGCAGCCCAGATCCTCTTCTTCTCGGGTTCCCTGCCGGCGCTCCTGGCTCCTCCCCCATTACCAGTGCTCTCAATAACAAGCCGCTTGCTATGGGGGTTTTGTTGCATGCTCGCTCCCAAACCCTTCTCTATTCATACAGGTAAAAAACCTTCAGCCTTTACGGCCACTTTAAACAATGCTAACCAGCATACTTTAACCAACCTATACCAGTACTCAACCATAAAAACACTGGTCAAGTTAAAAATTAGGCCCACTGCAGTCAGTGATTGTTGTTTAAAATTGACCCTGCACATAAATTAGTGGAATAGTAACTGAATGCTATTAGCTGGTGCTTTCATCCTCTGCCTGGGCTTCATCTCCTGACCAACAGTGACTGTATATTTCTAATGCTGAAGAAAGCCAGATCGCCGACATCATGGTCAAGTGCAGCAAGACATCAGCTTTATTAAGACATCTGTGTATACAGCACAAAAATAGTCAACGATTTTCCGCCATACCAACCTTAGTCTTGTCTGAATAAATTCTAATGCTGAAAATATGCTATCACAGTCAAATTGGTCCACCACTGTATCGTTTTAGCAAAGGAACTATGCAGTAACAGTTGACTGGTAGATTGATCTTTTTAGTTCATGGTGACTGTGTAGTTCTAGAGCTGTAGTTCAGTCGGCTGTCTGATCTGCGAATCATCGGTGACTGACAGCTGTCATTTAATTGCCAGCACTCTTTATTCCACAGTGAATCCTGGCTATGTTTTGACGTTTGCTCTGTTTATACATTCTATTAAAGAGTGTGATTTTACTGCACTACTGTCTCAGTCTGATTCATGGTTCCTGACAGTAGGCGAAGGCCATGAATTCAGAATATTATTTTTCCAGATTAGAGGAGCAGGATCACTGCGTGGATCAGTTTGTCATAGCGTTACAGATGCTCCTAAGTCGCGCTGCTCACCTGGATCCTCGCACTGAGACTGTTCTGGTACAACCAGTGTTGCAGGCCATCGCTGCTGATGCTCCAGTCTCTGTGCAGGCACCAGCCTCTAATATTACTTCTATAAGAGGTATGTCTGGTTCCGCCCCACTTCCCCAGCGATTTGGGGGCGATCCAGTTAAATGCTGGGTTTCTCATCCAGCTTTGGATATACTTTAAGATGCTGCCCCAGGCATTTCCCACGGATAGAAGCAAAGTAGGATTTGTGATTTCTTTGCTTTCTGAGAGAGCCTTGGCCTGGGCAAACCCTCTATGGGAGACGCAAAACCCTGTCGTCCTGAGTTACCCTGAGTTTGTGGCTCCTTTAAAAGGGTATTTGACGTTCCCGCACATTCCACTTCTGCTGCCAAGAGCCTCATGTTCATCAAACAGAGTACGAGAACTGTTGCCGATTATGCCATTGAGTTCAATACTCTGGCAGCAGAGGTTGCTTGGAACAATGAGGCCCTCGTGGCTGCTTTTTCTCATGGTCACTCGGATACCATCAAAGATGAGATAGCAGCCCGAGACATACCCACTGAGCTGGAGAAGTTGATCATGTTTGCTGTTCTCATTGACTCCAGACTCCGAGAGAGACCTTCCTTTAAAGAGCACTTGCGGAAGCCTCTTTTATGTTTTTTTCGAGCTTTGCAGTCCCACCCGTGCCTCCCTCACCTCCCATACCTCCTAGTACTGAGTCTGCCAGTGAGGTAGAACCCATGCAATTGGGCTTCACATGTCTCTCTGCGGTTGAAAGGGCCTTTAGGAGGAGGGAGAGATTGTGCCTTTAGTGTGGCCAGGCAGGTCACTTCCTGAAGTCTTGTCCTACCCGTCCTGGAGAACGCTTGCACCTGAGGTCCTGTAGGGGACAGACCTTAGGTGGCATTGTTTCCAGAAGGATAAGACCCTGTTTCCGGTGACCCTTTCTTGGTCTGAGTTGTTCGAGATACAGGCTTTAATCGACTCTGGAGCTGCAGGCCTGTTCATTGATGGTGCCTTTGTGTCTAAGCACTCAATTCCGCTGCAGCTTCGTGCCACTCCACTTGCCATTGAGGATATTGATGGGAGACCTCTACAGCCTGCCCATGTGACTCATGGGACTGCTCCATTGACCATGGCCGTAGGGGCTCTTCACCATGAGATAATCCAATTCCAAGTAATTTCCTCACCTCATTTCCCAGTGGTTATTGGTTATCCTTGGTTACAGAGGCACAACCCCTCTTTTGATTGACTTCGTGCTGAGGTTCTTTCCTGGTCGCAGCTATGCAGAAAGACATGTTTTTAGAAAGTGGCTAAGGTCTTGTGCACCTCTTCACTCTCCTACCTCCCCGAGGAGTACCGCAAATCCTCTACATCGGTCATATGATTGCACAATTGACCTTCAATCTGGTGCCATATTCCCTCGTAGCTGGGTTTACCCTTTGTCTTAGAGGACAAAGCCATGGAGGAGTATGTTGCCGACGCACTTTCTCGAGGATTCATCCATAAATCCTTGTCTCCTGCTGGTGCTGGTTTCTTCTTTGTGAAAAAAGAGTGGTGAACTGAGACCTTGTATTGATTATAAGGGTCTTAATCACTTATCCAATTCCATTGATTACGGAGTTATTTGACCGCCTCAAGGGAGCAACGGTTTTCACAAAGCCTGATTTGAGAGGGGCATACAATCTCATGAGGATCAAGGAGGGTGACAAATGGAAAATTGCATTTATTACCAGAACTGTCCATTATGAATACATTGTAATGCCGTTTGGTCTTTGCAACGCTCCGGCAGTTTTTCAGAAATTTATCAACGATGTCCTCTGAGATTTGTTGCAGCTATGTGTGGTGGTTTATCTCAACAATATCCTCATATTTTCCAATTCCCTAGAGAGCCACCACACAGATGTCTGTCGTGTGCTTCAGAGGCTGAGAGATAATAGCCTGTATTGTAAATTGGAGAAGTGCGAGTTTCATAGTGAACAGGGTAAATTCCTGGGTTATGTCATTTCCACTGCTGGTTTTTCGATGTACCCAGAGAAACTCCCAGCAGTTCTACAGTGGCCCCGACCCATGGGTTTACGTCCATTGCAATGTTTTCTTGGCTTTGCCAATTATTATCGGAAGTTTATTTGTAACTTCTCGTCTCTGGTCAAACCCCTGACTGATATGACCAGAAAGGATGGTAACCCACAGAATTGGTCTCCGGATTCCATTAATGCCTTTGAGAGTCTAAAGGCTGCCTTTGTTTCTGCTCCTGTGTTGGTACATCTTGATGCTAAGGTACCTTTCATCCGTGCGGTTGTTGCATCTGAGACTGGAGTTGGTGCCCTGCTGTCTCAACGTCCTACCTCTGAGAGGGCTATGCATCCTTGTGGCTACTTTTCCAAGAAATTGTCTCCTGCAGAATGCAAATACGAGATTGGGGTCAGAGAGTTGTTAATGATCATTTTAGCCCTTAAAGAATGGAGGCATCTCCTTGAAGGTACCACTGTGCTGGTTCTTATTCTTACTGACCATAAGAATCTCACATTCTCGTTGTCTGAAGCTAAACCCCTCTCTCCCAGAATAGCGCAACGGGCTCTTTTCTTGTCAAGCTTCAATTCCATAGTTTCATTTTTACCCGGTACTAAGACTGTAAGGGCTGATGCATTGTCGCAACAGTTTTCCTCCGCTTCCAAGATGGAGTCAGTTCCTATTCCTTTGATTCCCCCCGATCGTATTCTGGCTGCAGTTCGTACCAGTCTCACTTTACTTTTGGGTGACAGAATTCTTGCCGCTCAGATCTATTCTCCTCCTGAGAAACCTTGTGACCACTGCTTTGTCCCTGAGAGTCTCTGCACTACCGTGCTCCAGACTTGCCATTTTCCGAAGGCTGCTGGCCACCTAGGGAAAAATCAACTAATTTGGGCATTATACAAAAGAGTGCAGTGCAAAAGTAGGGCTCATTAAAACATTTTGTATATTATAATAAAAAACTAACAGTCCCAGCAAACAAAGAGTCCCAGTGAGAAATTTCAATGCAAGGGTGACTTTCCCTCCACCTCCAGCACACTAGCTTGGCTCACCTCTAGGAGTAGACCACTGAGCTAACAGATGGTCAACAACGCATGTCCCATATGAGTATAATCTCCAAACAGGATCCAGATACACCGTTCGATATCCCAGGGGTATAATATTAAGAGAGAAGCAGAATCTAAGTGCACACTGATGATTTCCATTAAAAAAAACATCTTTATTTAACAAACAATTGGCTACTCACATGAGCTTCAAAGAAACAGAACAGAACAAATAGGAGCAGACACCTTAAGAATGAAGGTGTCAGGGAAATACCAGGTCTCTCCGCCGGGTTCCAGGGCTGCGCACGCGCGGTAGAGCGGCGCAACGAGGTTTACAGGTACGCCGGGTAACAGGTGCGCATGCGCGGGTCCGCGGCTCTCGGGTATCTGTCACAACCCAGCCAGTACGCCTCACCACTGTGCGCGGCGCTGTCGGAAGACGAGTGCGCATGCGCACTCGTCCGGGTATCCCACCTGACCAGTTACCTGGCCTATAAAAGGCCTTCCCTGTCCGCTTCCAAATTGCTGGTTTGTTGTCTCTTCTGAGTCCTGTCTCCAGTCCAGTATCCTGTATCCTGTATCCTGTACCCTGTACCCTGCATCTACCTGACTACCAGTGCCGACCCGGAATCCTCCTGACTACCGCTACCGCTACTACCTGTGTTTGAACCCCTGGCTTGCTTCCTGGATTCCTCTACTGCTTGATTACCTGTGCTTGACCCTCGGCCTGTCTACCGGTCCTTCCGTGAGTTACTTACCTGTGTTTGACCTCTGGCTTGCTTCCTGGATACCTCTCTGCCTGATTACCTGTGTTTGACCCTCGGCCTGCCTACTGGACTTCCTCTGAGTTACTTACCTGTGTTTGACCCTCGGCTTGCCTTTTGGACACCTCTACTGCCTGATTACCTGTGCTTGACCCCCGGCTTGCCTACTGGACATTCTCTGAGTTACTTACCTGTGTTTGACCCCTGGCTTGCCTTCTGGACACCTCTACTGCTTGATTACCTGTGCTTGACCCCCGGCTTGCCTCCTGGACATTCTCTGAGTTACTTACCTGTGTTTGACCCCCGGCTTGCCTTTGGATACTTCTACTGCCTGGTTGCCTGTGTTTGACCCTCGGCCTGCTTGCTGGACTATCTCCCGCTCAGTGTTCTGGACTTGCAGTTCTCTTATGCCCCCGAGGGTCCTCCTTCAGTGTACGTGTTGGTACCTCTGCAACCTCTACCTGATCACAACCCTGCCAGGTGTCTACTCCCAGTGCAGCTTCAGCCTCTCCTGGTCTACGACGCTACTGCACACCACCTGCTACACTCCTGCTGGCAACCCGTGCATCTTTGAGCCCGGTGTCCTCTGTACCCACTCCAGAGGCATCGTGCGCTTAGTCGCAAGGGGAGCAGCTCTCAGCATATCGGCCCGGGTGAGTACCTCTGACAGTACAAACCAGCCAATGTCCGAGGCCGACAGAGCTGGTTCACCCCTTGAGGCCTTATGCCAGCAGGTGACAACCCTTACCCAGGCTGTACAACGCCTCCAGGATGGATACTTTCAGATCGAGGGGCGTCTTCAGCATCTGACCTTATCCCCAAACCAAGCGGACCAGTCACCCCCGGTAGCCAGCACCTCCACTCTTCTATCAACACCTGGAGGTGCTCTCCCTGCCTATGATGTGTCCCATCCTGATCCCAGGGTCCCCACACCAGAACGTTTTTCCGGGGACCGAAGGAAATTTCGCTCTTTTAAAAACTCCTGTTTGCTTCACCTAGCCCTACAACCCAGGACCTTCCAGTTGGAATCCACTAAAGTAGGGTTCATCATCTCTCTCCTTTCTGATGACCCTCAATCCTGGGCGCACCATTTGATGGAACAGAAAAGCCCACAATTGAATTCTGTAGAGACTTTCTTTTCCGCTATGGCAGCACTCTACGAGGACTCCCAACGCACAGGTACAGCAGAAACCACCCTGCATACCCTATCCCAGGGGAGAAGACCTGTAGAGGACTATGTAGTAGATTTCCGCAAATGGGCAGCTGATACTGACTGGAACGAATCAGCCCTAAAATATCAATTCCGTTTAGGGCTATCCGAGGTATTAAAGGATGAACTGGCTCGAGGAGAGATCCCAAGTACCTTCACAGATCTCTGCCAACTTGTCATTAAACTTGACCGTCGACTACGAGAACGGCGAGCAGAGAGACTGCAGAGCCCTCGTCCCACCTGGACGATGCCCCGGGTCCCTCCAGCACCTTCTCCTTCTTGGAACTCTCGCTCCCCTCCTCATGGGGAACCCATGCAGCTGGGCCTGGCACGGTCCCCCCTATCTGCTGAAGAAAGGCTCCGTCGTCGTCAAGCCAACCTCTGCCTCTACTGTGGGGGCACGGGGCACTACCTACAGAAATGCCCCATAAGACCCAGTAAGTGTCCTTCTGGGTCCCTCTCAAGTTCACACTCTGTTAAAGTGCCGCATTTTCATCTGTCTGTTCCACTCTCCCTACAGGTAGCGGGAGAGTCTTTCCAGTTGGGAGCCATCCTTGACTCTGGAGCCTGCAGTTGCTTCATGGACCTGACCCTGGCACGGCACCTGAACCTCCCTTTAGCTACCAAGAAACAACCTCTTCAGATCCAGCTAGCTGATGGCTCTCCACCCTGCTCGGGACCGGTTACCCAGGAAACCGCTCCCATCCTGACCTGCACCAAATCAGGTCATCAGGAACTCTTACGTTTTGACATTATCCATTCTCCCATGTTCCCCATCATCCTGGGGTACCCCTGGCTACTGGCTCACAACCCTCGGATTGACTGGGTCAACAAGGAAGTGGAGTTCTCCTCCTCTTACTGCTTGCAGCACTGCCTTCCGGATCAACCCGCAGTACCTCTCACCCATCTTGCCTTGCAACCCAGTGCCAAGGACCTGCAACACGTCCCAACACCCTACCAAGACTTTATGGACATCTTCGATGAAAAAAAGGCCGAAGTTCTTCCCCCTCATCGCTCATACGATTGTCCGATTGATCTCCTACCAGGGGCTGAGATCCCCTTCGGAAGGATTTTCCCTTTGTCTGAAACTGAGCTTGAAGCCCTACGGGTATATATCGACGAGAATCTTGCCAAAGGGTTCATCCAACCATCTTCTTCGCCAGCAGGGGCTGGGATCTTCTTTGTTGAAAAAAAAGACGGTTCCCTCAGACCCTGTGTAGATTACAGGGAACTCAATAATATTACTATCAAGAACAGGTACCCACTTCCGCTCATTCCCGAACTTTTTCAACGGCTCAGGACTGCCAAAGTGTTTACCAAGCTGGATCTTCGTGGGGCCTACAATTTAGTTAGAATACGCTCTGGGGATGAATGGAAGACGGCTTTTAGGTCCAGATTCGGCCATTTTGAGTACCTGGTCATGCCGTTTGGACTTTGTAATGCCCCAGCTACCTTCCAGCACCTTGTCAATGACATTTTTCGTGAGTATTTGGATAACTTCCTCATTGTATATCTTGATGATATCTTGATTTTCTCCGATTCCCTAGAAGCCCATCGTCAACATGTCCGGAAAGTTCTTCTCATCCTCCGCAAACACGGGCTCTACGTCAAAGGAGAGAAATGCGAGTTCGAGACTGATACCATCCAGTTCCTGGGCTTCATCATAACCACCGGAGGAGTACTGATGGATCCCCAAAAAGTGAAGGCCATCCAGGATTGGCCCGCTCCCACGGACAAGAGGTCAGTCCAACGTTTTATTGGCTTTGCCAACTTTTATAGACGGTTCATTCAGGGATTTTCTGCCATTGTGTCCCCAATCACCCAACTGACTCGCCAGCAAGTTAAGTTCCAGTGGACTCCCCAAGCGCAGAGCGCTTTTGAGAAGCTCAAGGAACTCTTTCCTCTGCACCCATCTTACAGCACCCTGACCCCGAACTCCCTTACGTCCTAGAGGTGGACGCTTCAGACTCTGCTTTAGGAGCAATCCTATCGCAGAGAAGTGGCCCAAAGGCCCTCCTTCACCCAGTCGCCTTTTCCTCCCGAAAACTAAGTCCCCCTGAAAAGAATTATGATGTAGGCGACCGGGAATTACTTGCGATTAAATTCGCTCTCGAGGAATGGAGATACCTGCTTGAAGGAGCTTCCCAACCCATCCTCATCTTCACTGACCACCGCAATTTGGAGTACCTCAGGGCTGCAAAACGCCTTAGACCCAGACAGGCCCGCTGGGCCTTGTTCTTCTCCCGATTTAATTTCCACATCACTTACCGTCCTGGCTCCAAGAATGGCAAGGCGGATGCCTTATCCCGTATGTTTCTGGACACTGAATCCTCGAAAGAACCTGCTACTATCCTGTCCGCCCACAATTTTCTCCATGCCATTCAGCCTGACTTAACCACAGCCCTCAAACAGGCTTCCAACCAGTTCTCTTCTCCCACATTACCTTTTCTTGAAAGGAAGCAGGATTTACTCTGGGCCCATGCCCGAATCTTTGTCCCTCCTCCTGTCAGACTCCAAGTTCTGCAGACCCTTCATGACCACAAGATGTCCGGCCATTTTGGAGTACAGAAAACTGTGGACTTGGTAGGTCGATCTTACTGGTGGCCGGGCTGGAGAAAAGACTGTCAGGAATACGTTCTCTCTTGCAACATTTGTCAAAGGAACAAGGGGTCCAACACTAAATCCTGGGGTCTGTTACGTCCCGGAACGTCCATGGAAGGAGATTTCCATGGACTTCATCGTGGATTTACCCCCTTCAGATTCCTTCACCACGATTCTGGTTGTCATTGACCGTCTCTCAAAGATGGCTCACTTCCTACCCATGAAAGGTACTCCCTCGGCTTCCGCTACTACTGACATCTTCATCAGGGAAATTATAAGGTTACACGGAGTTCCAGCTAACATCACCTCGGACCGAGGGGTACAGTTCACCTCTAGGTTCTGGAGAGATCTATGCAAATCCCTTGAAATCAGGACTTCCATGTCTTCAGCATATCACCCCCAATCCAACGGTCAAACTGAACGCACGAATCAAACCCTCGAGCAATACCTGAGGTGTTTTTGCTCTTACTCCCAAGATGACTGGTCAGGCTTACTACCCTACGCGGAGTTTGCCTACAATAATTCTTTGCATTCTGCCATTAATCAGACGCCCTTCTGGGCAAACTACGGTTATCACCCTTCTTTTCTTCCAGATTCCATTCCAGACGTCCCTACTCCAGCTGCACAGGACCTAGTCAAAAGTATCCAAGACAACTTCACCCGGATCCAACAGGCCATGAAGGAAGCACAGAAGGGTTATGAGGTACAATACAACCGGGGCAGGAAGGAATGTCCGCCTTTCCAGATTGGTGAGAAAGTTTGGTTATCAACCGCTAATTTAAAACTCCCTTGTCCTTCTCGGAAATTGGGTCCCAGGTTCATCGGCCCCTTTGAGGTCAAGAGGGTGATCAACCCAGTGGCCTTTGAACTAGATCTCCCCAGTTCCTATAGGATTCACCCAGTTTTTCATGCCTCTTTGCTGAAACCCATAATTGCTAATTCTTTCCCTGATAGGCAAACGCCACTTCCTCCTCCCATCACCATCCAAGGAGAGGAAGAATTCGAGGTTGAGAAAATTCTGGATCTCCGAAGAAGAAGAGGGCAGGTCCAATATCTTGTTAAATGGAAGGGGTATCCCCCAGAAGACTGCTCCTGGGAGCCATCCGAAAACATTCATGCCCCCCGCTTAATCCGGGAATATCACCAAAGACACCCTGAAGTGGGCATCCGGAGGCTGCCCTTAGGAGGGGGGCACTGTCAGGGAAATACCAGGTCTCTCCGCCGGGTTCCAGGGCTGCGCACGCGCGGTAGAGCGGCGCAACGAGGTTTACAGGTACGCCGGGTAACAGGTGCGCATGCGCGGGTCCGCGGCTCTCGGGTATCTGTCACAACCCAGCCAGTACGCCTCACCACTGTGCGCGGCGCTGTCGGAAGACGAGTGCGCATGCGCACTCGTCCGGGTATCCCACCTGACCAGTTACCTGGCCTATAAAAGGCCTTCCCTGTCCGCTTCCAAATTGCTGGTTTGTTGTCTCTTCTGAGTCCTGTCTCCAGTCCAGTATCCTGTATCCTGTACCCTGTACCCTGTACCCTGCATCTACCTGACTACCAGTGCCGACCCGGAATCCTCCTGACTACCGCTACCGCTACTACCTGTGTTTGAACCCCTGGCTTGCTTCCTGGATTCCTCTACTGCTTGATTACCTGTGCTTGACCCTCGGCCTGTCTACCGGTCCTTCCGTGAGTTACTTACCTGTGTTTGACCTCTGGCTTGCTTCCTGGATACCTCTCTGCCTGATTACCTGTGTTTGACCCTCGGCCTGCCTACTGGACTTCCTCTGAGTTACTTACCTGTGTTTGACCCTCGGCTTGCCTTTTGGACACCTCTACTGCCTGATTACCTGTGCTTGACCCCCGGCTTGCCTACTGGACATTCTCTGAGTTACTTACCTGTGTTTGACCCCTGGCTTGCCTTCTGGACACCTCTACTGCTTGATTACCTGTGCTTGACCCCCGGCTTGCCTCCTGGACATTCTCTGAGTTACTTACCTGTGTTTGACCCCCGGCTTGCCTTTGGATACTTCTACTGCCTGGTTGCCTGTGTTTGACCCTCGGCCTGCTTGCTGGACTATCTCCCGCTCAGTGTTCTGGACTTGCAGTTCTCTTATGCCCCCGAGGGTCCTCCTTCAGTGTACGTGTTGGTACCTCTGCAACCTCTACCTGATCACAACCCTGCCAGGTGTCTACTCCCAGTGCAGCTTCAGCCTCTCCTGGTCTACGACGCTACTGCACACCACCTGCTACACTCCTGCTGGCAACCCGTGCATCTTTGAGCCCGGTGTCCTCTGTACCCACTCCAGAGGCATCGTGTGCTTAGTCGCAAGGGGAGCAGCTCTCAGCATATCGGCCCGGGTGAGTACCTCTGACAGAAGGTCCAGGATGACAGCGGGTGACTTTAGAACATGGCTCCTTCCCCATATGCGTTACATTCACACAAACTTCCTCAGCAGGCCTGATGTAGCCACCTTCGTAGCTGCTTGTTCCATGTGTGCTCAGAGTAAGACACCACAACACCTTCCAATGGGCCTCCTACAACCCATACCCAGTGGAGAGAGGCCTTGGACCCACCTGTCTAATGATTTCATTGTGGAGTTGCCCAACTCTCAGGGCAACACAGTTATCCTTATGGTGGTTGACCTGTTCTCGAAAATGTCTCATTTGTATTCCACTTAAGAAGTTGCCTGCTTACATTTTTGCTCGGGAGAGCTTTCGCTTAGATGGGCTACCCAAGGTTATCATCTCAGACAGGGTCAGCCAGTTTGTGTCCAGGTTTTGGCGAGCCTTTTATGCACAGTTGGGAATTCATCTTTCCTTTACCTCTGCGTATCACCCGCAGTCCAATGGGGCCATAGAACGAGCCAACCAGTCCTTGGAGCAGTTTTTAGGTTGCTACATTTCTGACCACCTTAACAACTGGTCAGACCTCTTACCTTGGGCGGAGTTTTCTCACAATAGTGCTGTCAATACCACGTCCTGATTTGTTTCCATTCATGGCGAATTATGGTTTCCAACCATCCATGTTGCCTGACTCATTTGTTCCTCAGAGCATTCCTGCATTGGAGGAGCATCTCCGTGGTCTTTGTTCCACTTGGGTACAGGTCCAAGAGTCCTTGCGATGTGCCAATGATAGGTACAGACTCCATACTAAAACAACAAAAAAGTCTAGCGCCAGGAAACTGGGACATGGATTGCACTACTAACCTTATAAATGTCCTACGGGAGCCCAAAAAGCAGCTTTGTGGGTGAGCACACCAGGAGAGGTGTGAAAACAAATACAAATATTTAAAGGCAGCCACAACTAAACGTCACGCTGATCTGGACAGTCTCATATGGACAAATTCTCAAAAGAAATCAATGAGATAAAATCATATGTCAATTTATTTATAGCATGTAGCTAATGAATGAACAATTAAAATCTCCTCGCATAGATGGAACAACTGTGTAACTTGCTCCCCACTGCGACAGTACCTTGTAAAAGCGGTCAGAAGTGGGGTAGCTTGGTGAAGCGATGCTGTGGTGGAATCACTACCGCAGCATTGCTTCATGTCTCGTGTCTCCTTATTAAAACCTTTGGTATGCAACCGCTTCACCACCTCGGTACCGCATCCTCACCCAGTTCAGGTTGAGAACCATGAGGAGTATCAGATACAATCTATCATTGCGATTCATTCTGTGGGCACATACAGTACCTGGTTCATTGGAAAGGGTACGGTCCAGAGGAACGCTCTTGGGTCTCATCCTCGGATGTACATGCTCCTGTCCTGTTTTCCCCTCAAACCTGGTGGTCCTCCGAAGGGGAGGGGTCGTTAAAGAGAGGGTACTGTCAGGTCTGGGCTCAGCCCTTCCTTCTTAGAGCTCTGTGCTCAGCTGTCGGTTAATTGCCAGCACTCTTCGTTCCACAGTGACTAGCCTGGTCTTCATTTCCTCCTCGTCAGCTAGCTCTGCTAGCTATTTAAACTGCATGGATCAGATCTGCTGTGCCTTTGCCTTGGTCAAGCATATCAGGATACTCTCTGCTGTGTTTTCCTGTTAAAGACTGTTGCTTGGCTGACTTCCCTTCTGGTTCCTGATCCTGTTTACTGCCTCTATTACGCTGAACTCTGGATTCCTGTTTCACTGGCTTGTTCCGACTAACTGCTCTGGTTACCGAACCCTGGCTATGTTTTGACTACGTTTGCTCGGTTTATACCATTTTACCATTTTATTAAAGAGTGATTTTACTGTACTTCTGTCTCAGTCTGATTCATGGTTCCTTACACTGTATACTGCCAATGTAAACATTAGCATTTGACAGTGCTGTCTACTGGCATGGTGCTAAAAACATAATATAAAGCATATTGTATCATCAGCAAATATTGATAAACAGCGCTTTTGCCATCACCATCATTATTTTCCTTAGCATTGGATCAACATCTTGGGTAGATATGCCGGCTACATAATGGTAAATGTAAAATGCAAATCCTGCCCAACAATATAAGTCGACTAATGAGGATGGCAATGTTCCAGCAGTGAATTTTTGTAGTTTCGGCTGGATCAGTATATTGTCTGCTGTGTTGGGTTTTAACTTTGATATCTCTGTAGGGTGACAAAACAAAATTTACAATGCAGGTTTAGGAAATATTGAGTATTATTCATTAGGTCTATTTTTTTAGCCATATTGTGAATCAGTGTAAAAGCATATATAACAAGACTATTCTACAGGCATCTGTATAAATGCATTGAACATCTATATTGTATTTATGTGAGATATATTGTTCTGGTGTCCAAACACTTTTGGTGCAGTGTAGAACATGCAAATACAATCACTTAAACAAACTGCATCATAATATTTAAGACCATGGTATTTTAGATATTTTACCGCTTCACAGTGCAGCCCCCAAACAGGAATTTTAGTAACTGGCCAAAGTAAATGTAAAAGGTTCATGGAGATTAGGTGTGACCTTAATTGTTAACACAGTCCTTATTCATTCCAATAATACATAGTAAAAAGTAAATGATTATTTGATTAGCAGTTGGCAGTTTCTAACACAGAACACCTCTTCTTCACACCATAATCTGATAGAGTATGATAAAAGCTGAAATTAAAATGAGCACCGCAGGAGCTGTGCCAACTTTTGTTTTACTTCCAGGAATAAGCAAAAAGCTGTGACAGATGGAGGATTTTTATGTACTCAACACCAGTCAAACTGCCAATATTTCTTACCTTAAAAATGTGGAAATAGTCTGCAACTCAGAACTCAAATGATATGCATGATGGCAACTTTAAAGTGGTCTTTAGTTTAAACCAGAAATTACTGAAGTGACAATATGTATTTTGTTTTTACAAATCATACAATGATTTTTACAATCATTTTTTTACAATTTACAATCATTTACCGGAGACACAGTCTATTATCGGTCCTATTAACTCAGTTACTGAGATCTATATGAAAACAATCAACACATAATGTTATGTTTAGTCCGTAGCTGTAACAAGGTAGTAAAAGAAAATATTAATTACTGCCAGCTTATTTAGTGTATTCAAAACTAACACACAAGTGTGAGACTACAGTCATTACAAGGTAATTAAACACAGTGGACACAAGTAAAACGGAATCAATTATAATAATTGCTTGGCGTAATGTAGGCAAATGTAAAATTAAGGCAATTGGTATGCAGAAAAATGTAATTCAAATCAAAGAAAAAAACAGTCATTTTTAGAATTTATCTGGACATTCATATATATTGGTAGCCATGTGATTTCTCAGTCATGACAAATTATTGGGTGGGCACTTTCAGTACACCTACCTTTTTCTACCCCACCTAAACCACTGTTTGAGCATATAAAATAACTAGTTATGACAGTACTGTTTAGAGATCTTCGCTGTGTTCTTGACACTGCATATTAATGTACAGGTGTACTTCAGTGGAAAACCTTTCCCACAAAATGGCAGTAAATGCAGACAGTACAGCACAGAGGATTTCTGAAAAGTTCAGCCAGTGGTGGTGTGGGTGGTGGGGAGCGGTGTGTGGGTCACACACATGAATTGCTTGCTGCCTTTATTATCCGGTTCCCGACCGTCTCCTGCACATTTACGTTGGCAGAATGGCACGGCTGGGCAAAGTATCGTACTGATACTTTACTTTGAATTTCCCGCCATGCTGGCAACGCGCGCCCGTGCCCGTGGACTCGATCGACGCAGGGATACCCGCGATCGTGTCACGGAGCTCAAGAACGGGGAGATGCTGATGTTAACAGCATCTCTTTCTTCTGCCTAATGACAGCACACCGATCGTCTGCTCTCATCGGGAGCAGTGATCAGTGTGGTGTCAAACAGAGACGCCCCCAGACAGTTAGAAACACGCCCCTAGGAACACTTTACCCCCTTCCCGCCCCCTAGTGGTTAACCCCTTCACTGCCAGTGGAATTTTTACAGTAATCAATGCAATTTTATAGCATTGATCGCTGTATTAATGCCAATGGTCCCAAAAATGTGTGAAAATTGTGCGATGTGTCCGCCATAATGTCGCGGTCACGGTAAAAAATCGATGATCGCCGCCATTACTAGTGAAAAAAAAATGATTAATAAAAATGCCATAAAACTATCCCCTATTTTGTAAACACTATAACTTTTGCGCAAACCAATCAATAAACGCTTATTGCAATTTTTTTTTTTTTTTTTTTTAACCAAAAATATGTAGAATACATATCGGCCTAAACTGAGGAAAAAAAATTTTTTATATATTTTTTGGGGAGATATTTATTATAGCAAAAAGTAAAAAATAATGTGTTTTTTCAAAATTGTCGCTTTTTTTTGTTTATAGCGCAAAAAAATAAAAACCGCAGAGGTGATCAAATACCACTAAAAGAAAGCTCTATTTGTGGGAAAAAAGGACGTCAATTTTGTTTGGGAGCCACGTCGCACCACTGCGCAATTGTCAGTTAAAGCGACGCAGTGCAGAATTCGCAAAAAAAACACTCTGGTCAGGAAGGGGGTAAATCCTTCCAGGGCTGAAGTGGTTATAGTATCAGGAACAGCTCATTTTTACATAAATGGGCCTATGAAGACAAGGGTAGTAGTTTAAATTATGATGTGCCATTTGTAAAAAAATATTGTTTAATGCAAAGGCCATAACTATGGGCCTTTTCTGTCATCCATGAAACCTGACCGCAATTCTCCCAATGTTTACATTCCTACTTGTTGGCCTATTTACAGGATATAGGATACAGCAAAATGGCCACTGAGCCACCTTCTTTGAGGACCACTAAAGTGACAGCCTTGGTGGCATTTTTTTTGTAGCCCTGAAAAATGACCTGAAAAAAAGCCAGGTAAGTAATGTAAACTTTGGGAGCATATCAGCCCGACTATATGGGTGACAGAAAAGGCCTACAGATATAGCATTTGCATTGAACAATATTTTTTAAATGGCACAGTGTATTTAAACTACCAGGGCTTCTTTGTCTGCATGGGACAATTTATGTAAATGTGAACATAGCCTTTAACCTGCCAGCAGGTCTCTAGATCTTTAGCAGTGTTAGTGCAGTATGTTAAGTAACACAAGTTAACATGTTTTATGTAAGCTACAAAGAGATTGATGCCAGTTTTTGACAGAAAGTGCATTTAAAGCAAACTGAAATGAAAGATTGTGAGATTTAATTGTGAGATTTAATTGTTTGTGTAGCTTCAGGTCTCAAAACAAATCTCAGTGAAGTTAAAACTACTGTGATAGATGTCTGAGAAATGCTGTAAGCCAATCAAACTAGTGGTAAATACGATTTCTGTACACAAGCGAAACATGTCCAGGCTATTACAAGAAACTTGGCTGATTTGTTTAAATCATTCAAATTGTAGATTGACATGGAAAGGTCGTTTTAAGAACATTAAATTAAAAGATGCTTTGTAAAGCAAAATGGTATATATAGCAGCTATATATATATATATATATATATATATATATATTGTTTGAAAGGATTTGGATCCAGTACATCTCAAATAACCATCTTGAAGAATTGTAACTGGGCTAACTCTACTATACTATTCCCATCCCTCTCCTTTCTTTAGTTAGCTTGGTGTCCTTTTTTTCCCCTTTTCATTGTTTCCAAATAATCTCTCTTCTATTCTTTCTTCTTTCTATACTACTGACATCACACACCTTGGTGATTTTTAGTTAGCAATGTTAACCACTTGAGGACCAAGCCTCTTTTTGAGATGTGTTTTTTACAAGTTAAAAACTTTTTTTTTTTTGCTAGAAAATTATTAAAAGTCTAACACCCTAGAGAATAAAATGGCGGTCATTGCAATACTTTCTGTCACACCGTATTTGCGGAGCGGTTTTACAAGCGCACTTTTTTTGGGAAAAAATACACTTTTTTGAATTTAAAAATAAGACAACAGTAAAGTTAGTTTATATTTTTATAATGTTGCGCCAAGTAAATTGATACCCAACATGTCACGCTTCAAAATTGCGCCCGCTCGTGGAATGGCGATAAACTTTTACCCTTAAAAATCTCCATAGGCGACGTTTAAACAATTCTACAGGTTGCTACAGGTTGCATGTTTTAAGTTACAGAGGCGGTCTCAAGCTAGAATTATTGCTCTGGCTCTACCGATCATGGCAATACCTCACATGTGTGGTTTGAACACCCTTTTCATATGCGGGCGCTACTCACATATTCGTTCGCTTCTGCACGTGAGCTCGGCGGGACATATTTACATTTTTTTTTTCTTATTTATTTTACCTTTTTTTTTTTGCAGTTTTTAAGAGAAAATAATTGTCACTTTTATTCCTATTACAAGGAATGTAAACATCCCTTGTAATAGAAAAGAAGCATGACAGGACCTCTTAAATATGAGATCTGGGGTTAAAAAGACCTCAGATCTCATGTTTACACTTAAATGCAATAAAAAATAAATAAATAATTTGTCATTAAAAAAAAAAAAGAAAAAGATGTCCCTTTAAGAGCTATGGGGGGAAGTGACGTTTTGACATCGCTTCTGCCCTGCATTGTTATGTTATATGTTTCCCTCACTCGTCTCCATGCCCAGCAAGGGTGAAGATCCGATCGCCGCTGCCGACAGCTTCAGTAAGCAGTTTACCGGTATCCCGCCGCCGATAAAAGTGACCTTGCTGTAGAATCCGCTGCAGAGACCACTATTATAGGAAACCAGATCACCGGCCGAGCAAGAGGATAACGGGGTTATGGCAGCTAGCTGCTGCCATAACAACGATATCCCCCGTCAAAGTAAGGACGTATATCGGTGTGCGGTGGTCTGGAAGTAGTTAAGAACATAATTTAAGGGTGATGTTGTAGATGGATCGAATTTGGTTAAAATTTGATCTGTGGGTGGCCCTACCATGAATGCCAGCTGTCAGAATATAATAGCCAGCAGGCATCTGTACTGTTTAGCCTAGATCGAGAAATCTGTTACATTTCTTTCATTCTGTCTGCAGAAATTTGTACATGTATAGCCAGCAGAACTTCTACTGCCTCACAGAAGAAGTCCCATTGGACGAAGCGTACGTCAGGCTAGGCACGAAGAAGCCGTGACGTCTGGACTATTATTTTTCCTATTTCCCCCCCCCTTTTTTTTCATTTTCATCTTTATTTTAATATATTAGATGGACTTTTGCACTTTATTCAATAAGGTTACATTTGACAGCGCTACACGTTGATTTAGATTTTTTGTTATGAGGTGTACATTTTTGTGAGAGCTGCTGTCTGTCACGGATCATCTGTGTCACTTATTTATTTTATATGCACATAGCGCAATATCGTTTTGCACACAATTATAGAATTAGATGCCCTTTACAGGCTTATCATCTGCAATGAACCAAATCCCATTGCATTGTTATCATATTGTATTGGAGAGAAGCTGAGGGAGGAAGTGAGTGCTCTTGACAACTGAATTAAATGTTGCCCACCACACAGCTCTGCCTTCCTTCCCTGCTTTAAAAAATGTATTATGTTTAATCATGAACTGGTGTTGCATTATATGTATGTTTATGCACACCACAATCTTACAAAGCAATTTAGATGGCATCTATATGTCTATTGCATCATTGACTCCTGAATGCAACATACCTTTTTTAATATTTTGCATCTTGTTTATGTGGAGAAGTGGCTAGAAGTTTTTTTCCACAGAAAGTACAGGGTAGCCAAATAGGAATCTATTATCTAAATAAGAGTATATATCGGCCTAAACTGATGAAGACATTTTGTTTTTTTTAATATAATTTTTGGGATATGTATTATAGCAAAAAGTAAAAAAAAAATATATATTTTTTTCAAAATTGTTGCTCTTTGCTTATAGCGCAAAAAATAAAAGCTGCAGAGGTGATCAAATATCACCAAAAAAAAAAGGGAAATAAAGGACATCAACTTTGTTTGGGTACAGCGTTACATGACCGCGCATTTGTCAGTTAAAACGACGTAGTGACATATCACAAAAAACGGCCTGGTCATTAAGGGGGCAAATCCTTCCAGGGCTGAAGTGGTTAAAATTGCACTTCTGTTTGTCAAAAAACAATATTGTTTGTTTATGCAACCTAGTTTTATTTATAAAGACACTGTATATATCACAACAGCTAAATCTGTCTGTAGTGTTTAAACCTTAATACCATAATTAATAACAGGTTATTAGATTTTTACTCCAGGAGTATATAATGAGTTTCGCAATTCTAGAGAAATGCTTAAAAAATTCATTACAATTTAGCTAAATCCATTGGATTTTAGTCAACTAAAGTGTACTGGAGATTTTAGTCGACTAAATTATGACTAAAACTAAAACAATTCAGATTACTAAAATACGACTACAACTAAAATGGCGTTTTAGTTAAAAGACTATGACTAAAGCCCCATACACACGGTCGGATTTTCCGATGGATTCTGTCCTATCGGACAATGTTGTCGGAAATTCCGACTGTGTGTAGGCTCCATCGGACATTTTCCATCGGATTGTCCGACGGACAAAGTTGTATCTCCTGCTCTAAAAATTTTCCGACAACAAAGTCCGATCACACCAATTCCGATCGTGTGTAGCGAATTCCGACGGACAAAGTGCCACGCATGCTCAGATCACATTACAAGACCAAAGCTATTGGCTACTAGCCTCTACGTAGTCCCGTCGTAGGCAACAAACGTCACCACGTTCAGAATGATCGGATTTTCCGACAACTTTGTCCGACCGTGTGTATGCAACACCAGTGTCGGACTAAATCCGTCGGACAAAATCCGATGGATTTTGTGGTCGGATTTTCCGACCGTGTGTATGGGGCATAATACTAAATTGAAATTTGATGTCAAAATTAACACTACAATCATGTGAACATTGTGATTGGTTCCCACTGTGATCACATTATTGGGAGTCCATTCTGCTGGCACCCAATCAGAAGCCATGATCGAAAGCCGTTGGAGAGAGCAGTAAATGTCCACAAACGAAGATCTACGCCTAGGCGACTTCCCCCTGGAGGTAGACCAACAGTGCTTCAAAGCTCACAGTGTCTTCCTGGCACTTAACACAGCATGAGAGTATAAGACAAAGAGCCCTCAACTCATCCTCCTGATAAAAATACTTTATTGATGAGCACATTTACTGCTGAGAGTATAAGATGAAGAGCCAGCAACTTGTCCTTATGATAAAAGTACTTTATTGAAAAAGGAGTACAGTGTGCAAGTTACAACAGCTTATACATTTCGGTAAAAAAAACATGTAAGCTACTGTAATTTGCACACTGTACTCCTTTTTCAATAAAGTACTTTTATCATAAGGACAAGTTGCTGGCTCTTCATCTTATACTCTCAGCAGTAAATGTGCTCTCAGCAAACAACCTCAGACTGCCATGGAGACACGTGTGGAAGCTGGGTTTTAAAGCAGAGTTCCAGTCATTTTTGTGTTTATTAAAAGTCAGCAGCTACAAAAATTGTAGATACTGACTTTTAATAAACACACACTCACCTGTCCCAGGATCCATCGATTCTGTCCCTCTCCTCTGCCCAGCGCCAGCATTACAAATGTGGGCACCCCGGTGTGACAGCTTGTGGCTTAATAGCTGGGTGCGCACTGCGCATGTGCGAGTCACACTGCCCCTCCTGAATGATCGGGCAATCTTCTGGGACCTGTGACATGTCCCAGAAGATTACAGTGAGGGGGAGAGAAGAACTTCCATTCGGATCACCTAGGCGGTCCAAGCGGCAGCGGGTACCTGTCAAAACTAGGTACCCGCTCCCTCCCCAAAAAAATGACATGCCAAATGTGGTGGAGGAGGGGTGCTTAAAGTGTAACTTCCCGTTTTTAGGTGGCGCTCCGCTTTTAAAACCCACTTATTCTGTTGGCCCATATACAGTGGATATACATCTGTTAATGTCAGGTTTCTGTGATGTAAAAAAATGAGACAAAGATAAATAATTTCTGAACTTTTTCCACTTTTAATGTGACCTATAAACTGTACAACTCACTGTACAACAAACTGAAATATTTTAGGTTGAGGAAATACAAAACTAAAATAACATGGTTACATTAGTGTGCAAGCCCTAAATTAATACTGTTGACGCACCTTTTGATTTTATTACGGCACTCAGTCTTTTTGGGCTATGAGTCTATCAGCATGGCACATCTGGACTTGGCAATATTTGCCCACTCTTCTTTGCAATTCCAAAACTTGAATTTTCTTCTTCTGAAAGATTAAGTTCCTTTTTCATGTTCAGCTTTCTAGCAGAAGCCTGAAGGTTTTATGCCAAGTTTGACTGGTATTTGTAACTATTAATAATTCCCTCTATTTTCACTAAGCTGAAAAAAAACATGCTTCACTGTGGGTATGATGTTCTTTTGGTGATGTGCAGTGTTGTTTTTGTGCCAAACATATCTTTTGGAATTATGGCCAAAAAGTTCAACCTTGGTTTCATCAAACCATAACACATTTTTCCACATGCTTTTGGGAGACTTCAGATGTGTTTTTGCAAATTTTAGCCAGGGGTTGGAGAAAATGCTTCCGTCTTGCCACTCTACCCCATAGCCCAGACATATGAAGAAAACGGGAGATCGTTGTCACATGTACCACACAGCCAGTACTTGCCAGATATTCCTGCAGCTCCTTTGTTGCTGTAGGCCTTCTTGGCAGCTTCCCTGACCACTTTTCTACTCGTCTTTTCATCAATTTTGGATGGACATCCAGTTCTTGGTAATGTCACTGTTGTGCAATATTTCCTCCACTTGATGATGACTGTCTTCACTGTGTTCCATGGTATATCTAATGCCTTGGAAATTCTATTGTACTCTTCCCCTGACTGATACCTTTTAACAATGAGATCCTTCTGATGCTTTGGAAGCTCTCTGTGGATCATGGCTTTTGCTGTAGGATGCGACTAAAAAAATGGCAGGAAAGACCTACTAGAACAGCTGAACTTTATTTGGGGTTAATCAGAGGCACTTTAAATGATGGCAGGTGTGTATTGACTCCTATTTAACATGAGTTTGAATGTGATTGCTTAATTCTGAACACAGCTACATCCCCAGTTATAAGAGGGTGTGCACACTTATGCAACCACATTATTTTAGTTTTTAATTTTTAAAATGTCAGTTTGTTTTTCAACTGAGTTGTACAGTTTATATGTCACATTAAAGGTGAAAGTTCTGAAATGATTTATCTTTGTCTAATTTTTTTTAACATCACAGAAACCTGACATTTTAATAGGGGTGTGTAGACTTTTTATATCCATTGTACGTTACCTCTTTGAGAAGAGGTTGATGTGAGCCTTCTATATACTTCTAAAGCCCCATACACACGGTCGGATTTTCCGATGGATTCTGTCCTATCAGACAATGTTGTCGGAAATTCCGACCATGTGTAGGCACCATCGGACAGTTTCCATCGGATTGTCCGACGGACAAAGTCCTATCTCCTGCTGGATAGATTTTTTGACAACAAAGTCCGATCACACCAAATCCGATCATGTGTAGCGAATTCCGACGGACAAAGTGCTAGGCATGCTCAGATCACATTACAAGACCAAAGCTATTGGCTACTAGCCTCTACGTAGTCCCGTCGTAGGCAACAAACGTCACCACGTTCAGAATGATCGGATTTTCCGACAACTTTGTCCGACCGTGTGTACGCAAAACCAACATCGGACAAAGTATGACAGACATGATCCGACGGACCTGGTCCTCGGATAATCCGCGCGTGTGTATGGGGCTTTAGGTGTATTTCACTTATTTATCCTAAAACAAATAAATAAATAAATGGTCTAGCCTCACAGAAGATTTGGGCTACTTTCACACTGAGGCAGGCGCTTTGCCGGCGGGTTTGCAGCGCTGCCCCATTGTTTTCAATGGGAAGGGGCGCTTTAAGAGCAGTGAATACACCACTCCTACAGCGCTCCAAAGATGCGGCTTGCAGGACTTTTTTGACTGTCCTGCAAGCGCACCGCTCCAGTGTGAAAGCCCTCGGGGCTTTCACATTGGAGTGAATTGATCGGTCTTTCAGGGCGCTTTGCAGGCGCTATTTTAGCACTTTAGCGCTTGCAAAGCGCCTCAGTGTGAAAGCTGCCTTACTTTTTTTAATACAAGACAGGATTGAAACAGTTTTATGACCCATGGGGTCCTGTAGATTTAAAGATTTAAAGATTTAATTACTTTGTCTTTGTTTATTCCTGTAAATAAAATCTAGGAGTCATAGAAACTAGGTACTTTTAGATGAAAATAAATCAGTGCTTGTGATGTCAAGACAACACATCTCATTCTCATTTATCAAACTATACTGTTTATGGTAACCATATCAATTGTCATTTTGGCCATAGATTACATAGGTTAAATAACTACAGATCAGTTATATCAACTTTTATTTATTAAACACAGCGGAAGCTGGTGATTTATTTTACAGTCTCAAATCTAAAGAAATTTCAACTGTTTTCTTTTTCATTTTACACTTATTTGCACATAATAAAAATGTATTAGGCTAAATTACAGCCTGTCACTTCATGAGCACTTTAATAACACAAAAATGCAGCTTGTCATAGACATTTCCACAAGATTGTGTATTATGAACCTTTAAACATTGTGTGAAGCCAGCAGATTATTTTGCTTCTTTTATCACATTACAAATGAAGATTGCAAGTGCTCGTTAATGTTTTACAATGACACATACTTAAAGTGTCAATAGTATTTTTTAGACACAGATACAGACTTAGATGGAACCTCTGTCACCTTTTTATTGTTGCCATTGGAAGAATCATTCTATTTGTCAGGACCACCATTGTCACTAAGACGGAAAATTATCAAACAATCTGATCAAACCCTTTCCTACTCTGTACAAAACTTAAAAACAAAGCATGACCATACATACACTTTAAGCTCTGTAAAATGAAAGTGGTTCTATGCATTAGGGTGACAAAACCTTCTACAAGCAACTCCCCCCAAGCCCCTTTTAAATTCTCTCAACTCACTCTCTTCTCATTGGTCCAGACCCAGCAGTGGGAGCCACATTAGAGGGCTCCATAGGCCACATGGGGCACCCAGGCCCCTGCCTTAAGCTGACCGAGCAACGCTGTAAGCGCATTTCCAAATTTCAGTGCATTCTCCAAATGAGTCACCAGGCCCTTCTGACAAACCAGCCTTCTTCCTGCCTCTTTTCAGTAAAGGGCCTCCCCTGGGTATTTTCCTTGGCACAGCTTTCTCCAGACCAGGCAGGACAGCTTCAGGACCACTTTAGCTGGTTTGGGCCCGAACCAGCCTATTGAGTCTAACAGCAAAGCTCCATCCAGCAGCACCTCCCTAGGCCTCAGTCCAGGCAAAGAGAGAGATAGAGCACATGGCATAGCCCAAATATTTATACCCTCCCCTAGCATGCCCCAGTGGAAAACACCTCTTACTGGTTTGGCTAAAGAAAATTTACATTTTCATAACTTTTGTTTGTGAAATCCCATACCAGTGAAATCTACTGGCGACAGTGAGAAACCACAAGCCAACTTAAGCTTAGGGAAAAACCAGGTGAAAAACGATACAAATCAGTCTGAGCTAACTAAAACCCAGCCAAAAGTAAATTGACATAGTAGCCCTAGTTTAGGACAAGGGACTACACTAATATACACCCCAGCAGTATTACATGATTTTACTTTGCTGATGTGGGAACACATGCAGGGTATCAGCAGCAGCTGTGTGTCACTTTAAACACAATTCATATTTTATTTGGGTATTGTCACAACTTAGCAAGGCAGGCGTATTGTGTTCTATTATAAGTGTTTGCTGATGCTGTCCTTTTGTATACACCGGGTGGGAGTTTTTCTGGTTTGGTAATTGAATGAGCAAAAATGCATATTTTTACGTGGATATGGACCTGCTTGCGATGCTTGCATTTATGCAGTGTGTATGTTCTTTTGCACTCATTTAATATGCTTACAGACCACTAAAGCAATATACGAAGGCTGAGAAATTTCCCACAGGACTCTCTACTCTTTCCCGAAACCTTTATTCTCTTTTCCTGCACATTTTACAACTAATTTTCTCCCTGATGAACAAGTCAGCAACTATGTGTACACTACAAAGTATTTCAGCAAGCCCTGTGCTGTACTACACTCATTAAGTTGCCAGAAAATATAAGAAAAGGCTGCTAATGGTCTGGATGTATGATTCAAAAGAGCATATCACAGCTGTATTAGGAAAAAATGGCTTTGTAGCTTTCTGCTTTAGCTATTCTCTCCCTGATGCTGGTCATATGCACTTTAATTTTGCATCAAACAGTTATTTCAGATATCTGATAAAAAAACAAGCAGTAAATGTGTTTGCATTAATCTTATCACTTTTAGTTTTAAAGGTGTGTTGAAAAAAATAAGCAAAATTTGAACGATATTGTTAAGTATATTATTTCATAATCATTTTTTTCCCATACAGCATACGGCTTTGCAATGATCAGAATTTACTACCAATCTCTTTTTTTCTCCTTTTTTTAACAATGTTTTATATTGAGACATTTGACCTTACAAAAGCAGCATAATATATAGCAACAAAACAGTGCTTAACCCCCCTGGCGGTATGATTATGTCAGATTTTTGAAGCTCAAATCAATACATTGTTTTGCATGGAAATTTGGCGTTTTATATTGTAGGTCTGTAATTCTTAGGAATAACTCACTTAAGTCTGTCCAAACAAGAGTCTAGTAGACATCCCGGGTATGATAAAGTTTGAAACACAAAATCATAAATTATAATAAATTATAATAAACTATAAAAAATGATATTATAATAATAATACATTTTGTTCAATAATGTAATCAAATCAAAAACACTGAAATTTGCTCAGTTGCAGAATTGTCGCTATCGTCACTTTCAGTGTTTGAGAACGAATTTCCCCACAAATCACTATCTCTCAATTCTGCTAGTGATTCTAATTTACTATCACTGTTTTCTAGCTGGTCTAAAAACGCTTTTGACATAAAGGGACACTTTTTCGTTGCCATGAATTCTCAAGTTTCTAGACAGAAAGAATGGTATATATATTATAAAAGTGCATGCAGAGCACTTGACAAAGCACTAGGGACCAAAGGGAGGTATAATGATTTGATAAAGTAATGTAATCCTACAGATTACAGTGTACTGTATGTGTTATGCATTTTTCACCTTTATGAATTTGCCGCCGTGCTCCGCCCCCATGTGTTGCGATGCTCGCAGGGAACAGAACCCAGCACAGTGATGAATTGAGCAGAGGAGACAGCCCACGGACAGAGCAGGGGGACAGAGCAGGATCCCGGGGGCAAGGTAAGTAACTTTACCAGGATACTGTGATGCAATCCCAAGTGTGGCTCGGGGTTACCGCTTTTGGTAATGAAAATTCACCCCGAGCCACACTCGGGATTACCACCAGGGAGGTTAAGCTGAGAGATCCAAAGTATGAATATATCCTATAAGAAATGAGCAGTACACAAATAGTAGAATAGAGGGCATAGGGTAAGGTATGGGGTAGAAATATTGAAGGGGAGAAAAGGGGTTAAGTGATAAGAAGTTTGTTTTCAATTAACCAGCATACAGTAATATAAGTTTGTTCAGAGACTGATATTGGACATAAATATTACTTCTTGGTGGTATACTGTTTTACAACAGTAATAAAATAAGGACCAAGAAGGATAAACAACAGTAAAGAGATTAGCTACATTCTGATACTCTTCTGATCCTACCTCCGCTAAGGAAATAATGAGTGATAAGAGTATAAGAATCCTTGGGAGGGATGATCTCATTATGAGTGCCAACATAATAACATGTGAATATACAATAATATAATACATTCATGTGTATTTCTTCTTGTGATAGTATAAATCCTGTGTTTGAGTGCAATCCTGTGTTTGACCTCACACTTAAGTTTGGTCAAATAAAGCTTTTTAGTCACCCTGGACTAACAGATCATGCTTTCCTCCTCATTGCTCCATTGATTTGCCTCCATTATGACATATATGAGAGAAAAAGAGCTCCAAATAGTGATTATATAATTTTTAAACAATATTCAATTTATTAAAAAATGTGCATAGAACTTATATTTAGGAGGTGCTCCAGTGCACAAACTGTATACAGCGTGAATAATAAAACCACGATGCTGAAGCTACTTCGTGCCTCTCTGTGAAAGATGCAAAAGCATCTTGCCAAACAAATCTGCCCCTCCCCTACGCGTTACATCACAGGGTCTTGTGACACATCAAGGGGATTCTGATGAGTCCCCCCAGAGCACCTTTTAAATGTGAGTTCTATGCACATTTTTTAATAAATTTAATATCGTCTAACCACTTCAGCCCCATAAGATTTGGCTGCTCAATAACCAAGCCATTTTTTTGCGATACAGCACTGCGTCACTAACTGACAATTGCACGATCGTGCAACGCTGTACCCAAACAAAAGTGATGCTTTTGCATCTTTCACTGAGAGGCACGAAGTAGCTGCAGCCTCGTGGTTTTATGATATATACGCTGTATACAGTTGGTACACTGGAGCACCTCTTAAATGTGAGTTCTATGCACATTTTTTTAATAAATTGAATATTGTTTAAAAACTATATAAGCACTAATTGGAGTTCCTTTTCTCATATATATATATATATATATATATATATATATATATATATATATATATATATATATATGGGGGCATAATGGAGGAACATCAATATAGCAAAGAGGAGGAAAGCATGATCTGCTAGTCCGGGTGATTAAAAAGCTTTGACCAAATTTAAGTGTGAGGTCACACTCTGTGAGGGGAGCCCATTTCTGATGTGGGGGCACTAAGGTGAATTGATACAAAGCATGGATATTTTGAGGCTGAAGACTGAACAAGTTACATCTTTTTTCTGACATTTTCATTAATTAAACATTTGATTGCACTCAAGCGAAGGATTTATATTATCACAAGAAGAAATACACATGAATGTATTATATTATTGTATATTCACATGTTATTATGTTGGCATTCATATTTGCACAGGAGAATTGATACACTAAGTCAGGGGTAGCCAACAGTGGCCCGCGGAGCCCTCTGATGTGGCCCGCGGCCTCCTGCTCTGGAATGGTGGTTTAGCAAGCCCAGATCGCAGGATGACGACCCGTCATACCACAGCATCAGTGTTGTGAATGAAGCTGGGGGTAGAGGAAGAAAGCGGCTGCAGAGCAGAGCCCCATAAGCCGATGCTTCCTGTACAGCGCCGGCTTTTGCCACAGACAGAGTCTATGGCAAAGTTCAGTTAACCCGCAGGATAAACACAGGTGCACTATGCTGAACCCACGGTGTGGGTAAACCGCAGCACATCAGTGTGAAAGCAGTTTAGGTCCTTTTCGCACGATTGGTCCTACCAAATCGGACCCTAAATTCATCTACAGAGCGGTAGATGTAAACAGACTTTTGTCAGTTTACTCCCGCCTGCCTCCAATCCGATCTTCTAAAAAAAAAGGGAATTTGTCCCCTTCCATCCGGGTGGATCGAATCGGAGGGCCTATAGATTTGCCGTGACCTGTCATACGCCCGCTCCACTTATTGTGGCCTGTGACTGGTTACCAAGTTGCTTAAGTGGCCCTCGCTCTTAAAAAGGTTGTGCACCCCTGCACTAAGTGATTGGATACATTTATTATCACTAGCGCAGCATTATTTGTTCTGAGTTTATTTGCACATTTATATTGGGAGTGTGTTACTTGCAGCTTGCATATATTACTCAGATTGTATTCTAGTTGCTCGCAAGATTACCTATTATATTTATATGATCTCAATATATGCTGTATAAACACACTATAAGAAAGCAGTGCACCATTTATGTTGAGGCCATGCCTTCCAGCCAGATCAAAATGACTCCTGTTCGCCATAATTATTTGATTTTGTCAAAATATAAAATAATTTTTTGCTTAACTTATTATTTTCCAGATAAATTATACTTAGTTTTTTTCAAGATAAATTAGACCTCCAATTGGTTGTATATGTTAACCACATGCTGACCAGCCGCCGCAGTTGTACTGCGGCAGAATGGCACGGCTGGGTGAAACGACGTTATGCAACGTCACTTCGCCCTGTGGCCACTAGGGGGCGTGTGCACAGCGCCGGAGGAGCGCGCCCCCCGAGCCGAGTGCCTGCCGGTCTCAATCACCGCCGGGCTCCCGCGATCGCTCGGGGCACATGGAGAACCCGGAACTGTGTGTGTAAACAGTTTCCAGTTCTCTGAGGGGAGAACTGACAGATCGTCTGTTCATACAGAGTATGAACAGACAATCTGTTATCTTCCCTGCACAGTCCCCTCCCCCCTTCAGTTAGAACACACAATAGGACACACTTAACCCCTTCACTGCCCCCTAGTGTTAACCCCTTCACTGCAAGTGACATTTTCACAGTAATCAGTGCATTTTTAATCGAACTGATCGCTGTATTAATGCCAATGGTCCCAAAAATGGGTCAAAATTGTCCGACGTGTCCGCCATAATGTCGCAGTCCCGGTAAAAATCGCTGATCACCGCCATTACTAGTAAAAAAAACATTATTAATAAAAATGCCATAAATCTATCCCCTATCTTGTAGACACTATCACTTTTGCGCAAATCAATATACGCTTATTGCGATTTTTTTTTTTACCAAAAAATATGTAGAAGAATACTTATCGGCCTAAACTGAGAAAAACTAAATGTTTTTTTATATATTTTTTGGGAATATTTATTATAGCAAAATGTAAAAAATAATGCGTTTTTTTGTAATTGTCGCCCTTTTTTGTTTATAGAGCAAAAAATAAAAACCGCAGAGATGATCAAATACCACCAAAAGAAAGCTCTATTTGTGGGGAAAAAATTACGTCAATTTTGTTTGGGAGCCACGTCGCACGACTGCGCAATCGTCAGTTAAAGCGACGCAGTGCCGAATCGTAAAAGTGCTCTGGTCTTTGGCCAGCCAAATGGTCTGGGGCTTAAGTGGTTAATGAATATCTTCTGATTTTACTATTAAAGGTAAACTGGCACAAAATAGTTAAAAAAAAATACCACGATCCACCACTGGAAAAAGAGCAAAATAACTTCATACTCTTGATGTTTGTGGTAATAATTATATGTGTATATTTTTTGTTGTTTTGTACTCATAGGAATGCCTAAAACACACTGATACTAAAAAAGAAAAAAAGTTTTTTAATTCTACCTAATACATACTTGCATTGATCAAGCTCTGATCTACCTAGTTTGTCCTTATTATTTTTTGCACACATACTTTTTTCTTTTCATGTATATTTTATCCTAGGAGAAAAAGATACAACATATCGTTTTTCTCCATTTAGAAGCACAAAGAGAGTGTAGGAGCAGGTTTTACAGAGTAATTACTTTGATAGCCAAATACAGGGTATCACAATGATCATGTAATTGGGAGACATAGGGGTTCATTTACTAAAGCTGGAGAGTGCAAAATTAGGCTCACTTCTGCATAGAAACCAATCAGCTTCCGGGTTTTATTGCCAAAACTTAATTGAACAAGCTGAGGTTAGAAGCTAATAGGTTTCTATGCAGAAATGAGTCTGATTTTTCACTCTCCAGCTTTAGTAAATACTGTAAACTGTATAGTATCGCCTCATTTTCACTGAGCGGATTGGTTCGGGTCGGTACAGTTTGGAAGGGTTAGAATGGTCCGGCCTATTCAGGTGAGCGTTTCCATTGCAAGTCGGACCACCAGGGACCATACAGGGTTTAGAAAAAATGCCTAGCGTGGCGTCACACTGATTGGCAGATGTTTTTATGTGCGCCAATCAGTGGAATGTATCGTAACTCCGCCCTAACCGTACCGTACCATTTTCTATGGCCCCACATCTGAAGCAGGACCCTGAATGGTGCGGTATGGTTGTATGGGCCGCTTTCATAATGGAAACACTCAAAATAGCGTACCGTACCGAACCGATCCGCTCAGTGGAAACCGGGGATAAGAGAACCAGAGGGGTCCATGACGGCTTGGTCTTTGTGCATGGAGCAAGTTTTACAGCACAAACATTGGTGCATATATATTGGAAGAAGGCCCACCTCCATGACATTGTATATGAGTGTTACGTCGGTGTTAACCAGTTAAGAAAAAACTGTAATACAGGGAAATATGATGCTAAACACTCCTAGTTTAGAATTTAAATTAGAGTCTGTGACAGAAACAAATATTTGACCACCAATAATTCTTATTTTTGGCATGGTATGGCTTTAATACTAAAAAAGAGCACCGCTACTTCAAGGAACAACATTTTGCATTCCTTATTCATGAACATAAACCTTTATATTGGGTATTCTGAAACAAATATGTATTAATTTTCTGTGTTGTGTTTTTACACTTAAAATTATTGGTCACACTCAAAACCTTTTGTATGGATAACCTAGTCTTCATGATTACTAAGGAATTTTGGTTTGCATGACTCTCTATGGCACCAGGGCAATAAAACTAAAATAAGGCAGATTCACTGCAAATGAGCTAAAACCAGCCATAACACTTAGGCTGCTTTCACACTGGGGCGGTGCGGGGCGGCGACGGTAAAGCAGCGCTATATTTAGCGCTGCTTTACCATCGTTTTACCCGCGGTATGCGGCCGCTAGCGGGGTGGTTTTAACCCCCGCTAGCGGCCGCAAAAGGGTTAAAAACCTCCGCAAAGCGCCGCTGCAGCGGCGGTTTGCGGGCGGTATCCCCGCGGTTTCCCATTGATTTCAATGGGAAGGAGCGGTATAGGAGCGGTAAATACACGGCTCCTTCACCGCTCCAAAGATGCTGCTAGCAGGACTTTTGTTGCGGTCCTGCTAGCGCACCGCGCTCCAGTGTGAAAGCCCGCCGGCTTTCACACTGGAGTGAATGGGGCCGGTTTTTTCAGGCGGTGTACAGGCGCTATTTTTAGCGCTGTACCGCCTGAAAACCGCCCCAGTGTGAAAGCAGCCTTAGAGCCTGGATATCACATAATTAATTCTGACTTTCTATAGGTCACTCATAGACTTTGAAACACTTTACTAAGAAGACTGGCACAGAAAATATTTTGTTCAAGTACACATCATGTATGTGGATGCCACCCTGTATAACCTTGTAGTTGAAGGAAATGTCTACAAAGGCATACTGAAAAGCAAACAGAGTCAAGTCCAAATAATGTACAAGGGCATTATTCAAGAGAGCACTCCAAGGTGCCTGGAATGTCAACTTTGTATTGCCAAAGTATGCATTTTTTTTTTCTTTACACATCTGACCAATCCTTCTTTAAATACCATTAAGCTATAATAACAAGGTAAAAGCATTTTTATAAAGCCACAAATGCAAAAAAATAAAAATAAAACAGTTATAAAAATGATTGCTTTTCTTTTTAACAGATATTCCTATGGATGACCTGAATAATATGCCCAAGCTATCAAGTGTGAATGTGAAGCTGAATCCTGTAAATAAAGAAAGTCTGAAGAATTGTGCTGTCAAATTTGAACTTGCTTTGTAAGCTATGGAAGATCGACTTGGAAAAAAATATGCCTTCTATGCTGTAAATCAACTGGAACATATCTTTCTGTTACCGCAGACAATGGTAAATCAATTCAAACTGGTGTGAGCAATTATTTTAAATTACGGGTGTGCCTTTTAATACGTGACAATTAATGGTTATTGCAATATATGTAATGATTTATTAAAAGCATTTTAAAATCAGCTTTTTATAAAGTTTACTGTTTTCTTAATATTCTATGTCTTGGTCAGAGTATACTCTTAAAGAAGATATGCAACTTCCTCCTTAACATACGAGTGATTAAAAAATAAATAAAAATAGCCGATAGATTCAGATCTTGCAAAAGCCATAAATTCTCTTATACAAATGTGCTCACATCTCTCAACTTAAAGCTGAACTCCAAGCAAAGAGTGAATTATACAGATACATTTCAAAGAGTGACAGCAGAAAAAGACAAAGTGATCCATCAAGTCTGACCCTTTTTTAATTTTTGTTTGTCTTTTTTTTATTTATTTTTAAACCTTTGTCTAAGTATCGATCTATGTTTGTCCCAAGCATGTTTAAATTCACTTCCTGTTCTGAAGTTCCACTATTTCTAATGGAAGTCTGCTTCAAAAATAAGCTATTCTTTTGGTAAAAATTATACTTTCTGAGGTTAGCTTTGAACTTTTTCTCCTGCTAGTTTGAGGTTGTTTCCTGTGTTTTAGCAAAGGGAAGACACAGACCCAAAGTTTCCTGTGTTTTTACTCTTAACTTCAAATTAAATACTGCTTTCAGTCATATCCCCCCTCTCTTTTCCTCAGGACTGTATATACTAGAATCCAGCAGCCTCACCATTTTTGTTGCGTGTCTCTGGACTTGTTCTACATTGTATCTCATCTATAATATTTTTTTAATAAGGTGCCAAGAATTGGAAGCTGTATTGTAAATGAGGACAACTAAGGATATGTGTAGGGTGTGTGTATATATATATATATATATATATATATATATATATATATATATATATATAAATAAAGTTTCAAAGAGTTGCTGCACTTAAAAATTGTTGCTTTATTCCATCAAATCTTTAGAAAAAGATTACAAACAAGTAGAGTCATTTAAGACAAAATCGTTACAATCATCTGTTCAGACAACGATTACATTTTGGGCTGATTTGTTTGCGCCCTTCCTTAGATCAGTCAGAACACATCTGAAGATTTTCACCACAATTATCTACTTTATATATGTTTCACAAGCATTGTCACACATGGAATCAATATGGTTAATTACTCTCAGCTTCTATCCAATCAATGTTACAAAATGTCGATCTTATACCATAGACACAAAAAATGACTTATCGCACGGCTGATAATCTCAATATCTCCTTGTCATCCTGTAATTCATCCTATTATCAAATTTAGAAAACAGAAAAATAAATCTACATAAATCAAAAAATGTATATGTATGTCTGATAAATCAATATAAACATAAAAATATTTAAATAATCTGTTCGATCGCTATACAGAACCAGCCACCCTTTAGATAAACAAATAAAGATCTAAATCCACGTTTAAACCAAAAGGGGCAATTCTATTCAAAAAATGAATCCAGTATACCTCTCTTTTTTTTTAAGGGATAATTCATGATCCCCCCTCTTCTGTTTCTTTCAATCCCCTCAAGGGCCATATATTTCAACTGTGACACACTATGTCCAAATTCAACAAAATGTCTTGCAAGTGGTAGCTGTGTAAATTTATCCCTGATGGAATATTTATGCCTTGCGATTCTATCTTTCACTTTCTGTGTAGTTTCCCCAATGTAAACCAATCCACATGGACATTTGATGGCATATACTACAAATGATGACTGACATGTATAGTGTCCCCTAATAGGAATATTGAAACCCTTATGGGGGTGTGTGAAGAATTTGCCCTTATTAATGGAATTGCATTGAATGCAAGATAAACAGGGATATGAACCTAGATTTTTTGGTCCCAAAAACTTTGTTTTTGGTTATGATCGATGAATATTGGTCAGATCTAATTAATCGATCACGTATTGTTCTGCCCTTCCTATAAGTAATTAACCATATTGATTCCATGGGAGGACTTCTGAACCATGGGGTGACTGGTTCTGAGCATGTTCCAATGTTTTTTAATTATTTTAGAAATTCTGTGTGGAAAAAGGATGATATTGCATAATAAAGGGAATTATTTTGATCGATTTTTTTTTTTTTTTGGGGTCCTGATATTATTCATACTGGGCCGTTCCTGAAGGCTTGGTCAAAAAGGAACGGTCCATTATGAATAATATCAGGACCCCAAAAAAATTCATCAAAAGAATTCCCTTTATTATGCAATATCATCCTTTTTCACACAGAATTTCTAAAATAATTAAACATTGGAACATGCTCAGAACCAGTTATCCCATGGTTTAGGAGTTTTGGAGTCCTCCCATGTCTTCTTATAGGAAGGGCAGAACAATACATGATCGATTAATTAGATCTGACCAATATTCATCGATCAAAAACGTTTTTGGGACCAAAAAATCTAGGTTCATATCCCTGTTTATCTTGCATTCATTGCAATTCCATTAATAAGGGCAAATTCTTCACACCCATAAGGGTTTCAATATTCCTATTAGGGGACACTATACATGCCTGTCATCATTTGTAGTATATGCCATCAAATGTCCATGTGGATTGGTTTACATTGGGGAAAACTACACAGAAAGTGAAAGATAGAATCGCAAGGCATAAATATTCCATCAGGGATAAATTTACACAGCTACCACTTGCAAGACATTTTGTTGAATTTGGACATAGTGTGTCACAGTTGAAATATATGGTCCTGGAGGGAATTGAAAGAAACAGAAGAGGGGGGGGGGGGGGGATTGTGAATTAACCCTTAGAAAAAAAAGAGAGGTATACTGGAATTTATTTTTTTAATACGATTGCCCCTTATGGTTTAAACGTGGATTTAGATCTTTATTTGTTTATCTAAAGGGTGGCTGGTTCTGTATAGCGATCAAACAGATTATTTCAATATTTTTATATTTTTATGTTTATATTGATTTATCAGACATATATATATACATTTTTTGAGTTATGTAGATTTATTTTTCTGTTTTCTAAATTTGATAATAGGATGAATTACAGGATGACAAGGAGATATTGAGATTATCAGCCGTGCGATGAGTCATTTTTTGTGTCTATGGTATAAGATCGACATTTTGTAACATTGATTGGATAGAAGCTGAGAGTAATTAACCATATTGATTCCATGTGTGACAATGCTTGTGAAACATATATAAAGTAGATGATTGTGGTGCAAATCTTCAGATGTGTTCTGACTGATCTAAGGAAGGGCGCAAACAAATCAGCCCAAAATTTAATCGTTGTCTGAACAGATGATTGTAACGATTTTGTCTTAAATGACTCTACTTGCTTTGTAATCTTTTTCTAAAGATTTGATGGAATAAAGCAACAATTTCTAAGTGCAGCAACTCTTTGGAACTTTATTTTTATATACAAGGTCGGTGGGAGGACCTGTTTGCTGGCACTGAATCGAAAGCTGGGTGCGGTTCTCCTGTACACTTCAACTTTATATATATATATATATATATATATATATATATATATATATATATATATATACACACATACATACATACACTATATTGTCAAAAGTATTGGGACACCTACCTTTATACACACATGAACTTTAATGACATCCCAGTCTTAGTCCGTAGGGTTCAATATTGCGTTTGCCCACCCCTTGCAGCTCTAACAGCTTCAACTGTTCTAGGAAGGCTGTCCACAAGGTTTAGGAGTGTGTCTGTCTATGGGATGGTTGACCATTCTTCCAGAAGTGCATTTGTGAGGTCAGACACTGATGTTGGATGAGAAGCCCTGGCTCGCAGTCTCTGCTCTAATTTATCCCAAAGGTGTTGTTCCTCCACCCCAAACTCGCTCATCCATGTATTTATGAACCTTGCTTTTTGCACTGGTCCAAATCATTTGGTGGAGGGGGGTTATGGTGTGGGGTTGTTTTTCAGGGGTTGGGCTTGGCTCCTTAGTTCCAGTGAAGGGAACTCTTAAGGCATCAGCATACCAATACATTTTGGAGAATTTCATGTTCCCCTTCCTGTTCCAACTTGACTGCGCACCAGTCCTAGCCAATGCCATTCCCCCAATATTGTACAGTATCAGGGCATTATTTTACATTCAGATATTTTGAACTGCAGTTTCCGCTGCTTTGACCAATCTTCCAGCAATGTCAACTCATGTTCCATATTACAGACACCTCCAGAAATTTTAATTCTATTTGTGTCATCAGAAAAAATACATACCTTGCCCAACAAAGTTGTATCTCTTACAAACAGATTAAATAAAAGAGGACCATTATGTGGAACCTTATCAAATGCTTTAGACTAGGTAGACTGTCCACAGCAACTACCCTGGTCCAAAACATTTGTGATAGGGTTGCACCTATGACAAGCCCGGGTTCACACAGAAGCGGTGCAGGAAACTGCATGCGACTCGGACAGGAATTGCACCACATTCCTGTTCAAATCCCATGCAATTCTTTGCAGTGCGATTTGAGCCCATTCATTTTCTATGGGCTCAAATCACACTGCAAAGTTATCGGTTTCGGGTATTGGAGCATTTTCACAAGAACGAAAAGGCTGTGTGCTTTTAACCCCTTAGAGCCGGCTCCTTCCGGCCCTTTAAGGGCTTTAGAATGCTGGGAGGCTGGGTGGGGCTTATGGTCTCTCGGCACAGCTCTCTCTGCGATATTACATGCAAATATGTGGCCACTCGATACCAAGGCCTAGCCGCTGAGAGGCTGCATGTTTGCGTGCGTGAAGAGGTTAAATGATCACTGATCCTGTTTTTAACCGCTTCAATACAGTGCACTTTACCCCCTTCCTTCCCAGTCTAATTTTCAGCTTCCAGCGCTGTTGCAATTTGAATGACATTTGCACGATCATGCAACGCTGTACCCAAACAAAATTTACAATTTTTTTTAAGTCAGAGCTTTCTTTTGGTGGCATTTAATCACCACTGGTTTTTTTCTTTTTTGCTAAACAAATGAAAAAAATACCAAACATTTTGAAAAAATTTGAAAAAATATATGTTTTTCTTTGTTTCTGTTATAAAATGTTGTAAATAAGTTTTCTCCTTCACTGATGTGCATTGATGAGGCTGCACTGACGGGAACTGATGGGCACTGATGAGGCAGCATTGATGAGCACTGATATGCAGCACTTATGGGTACTGATAGGCAACATTGATGGGCAATGATAGGCGGCACTGATGAGAAGTCACTAATATGCAGCAATGATGGGCACTGATAGGTGGCACTTATAGATGGCACTGATGAGGAGGCATTACTGATGGGCACTGATTGGCGTCAATGTCGGGCATCACTGGTGGGGATTATCAGTGCAGATTCCCCATCAGGAGAACCGCGTATATTCTCTCCTCATGCCCTGTCAGCGTGAATAGAGGAATGCCGATAACTGGTACTTCCTAGTTATGCTGTGATCAGCTGTGATTGGACACAGCTGATCACATGGTAAAGAGCCTACATCATAGGCTCTTTACCATGATCATAGATGTGGTGTGTTGGAGCGACACACCACACTACCAATCGCTGTGCTGCATGCCTCTGGGGGCGTGCATGAGCGGCTTGTTCTGAAGGACGTCATATGACATCCAGTCAGAACAGGAAAGCCACCACCTGGCAGTCGTTTTGCTTAAGGCCAGACGGGATGTGGTTAAGAGAAATTCCATCAATTTTACTACTACAGATGTTAAACCTATTGGCCTGTAGTTGCCATCTTCTTCCTTACTACCCATTCTTGTGGTACAATATTCACTTTCTGGGAGTCATGGGGACTAATGAAGACTAATTAAAAGATCAGCTAATAGTTGCACAACTATACCTCGAGGACAAGGTGGGTGTGGAGGGTGTAGGTTGTTAGCTTACATTTTCATTTTTTTTATAAAAGGTGAACTTGCACTGTAAAATGGTTTGTTACATACAGGTCTTCCTCAATGTAAGTATTTCCAGTTTTCATTTTTTTGCAGTTTCATTGCATAATTTCTTCTTGTTGCTGATATACATATAAAAAAAGGTTTTGTCTCCTCCTTTTTTAATGGATTTATTCAATCCGCCTCTTTCTTTAGCAGCACTGATAATATGTTGTCCTAATTTTGTCTGTTTTTATACTTCTATACGAGCTTTTCCCTTTTACTTGTATGCCCTACGTGCTAATTTTTTACTGCCTCTACAGTCCTACTTACCTCAGTAGTGAACCATTATGATTTTCTCTGCCATTTACATTTACTAATTTGCCGCACATACAGTATAATCTCATTGCCTTCAGGGTAGTACACTTTAATACCCCCCAGTGCCCACTGAATATTGACTGCTGTTTCACCCATTTGAGCAAAGTTTGTCCTTTTAAATGGATATATGAGAGCAGTTTTAAAAGGCAAAGGATTTGTATTTCTCTTCATTGTCCAAGGGCACGTGATGTCACAGGTGCAATGGGTGGTTCTAAATGATGTAGAGAGCAGCGTTGATGTAAGTTATTGAGCTCTGTACTCTACAGTAATCTTCTATAAGCTCAGGGTGGCTTGAGAATGCACCTGCATAGGGATATCCTTAATGTCCTGGCAGACTGAACCCCAGGGCAGTGAGTCTTCAGGGAACAGTCCTGGGCAAAAAAAATAAACACATAACTGGGGCAATATATAAGAAAACTAGCCCTGAATCAAGCTTCAAAGTGGTTTAAACCCTCTGGGACCACTTTGACCTACAGGTAATTCTAGATTAAGGCTTACCTGTAGGTCCAAGAAATATCTCCTTAACCTACACGGTTAAGGAGATATTTTACAAAGAAAGGGCACCGCTGTCTACGGCGCAGTCACACTGGGCACGGCGCAAGTGAAGGCAAACATGCCGTCACTTACGGCTCCTGCATGTATGCGCGGGAGTGACGTCATTGCGGCTCCGGCCAGTCATAGCGCCGGAGCCGTGATACACGGAAAGAAGATGGACGCTCCGTGGAAGAGGGGACAGTGGTGACATCGCTGGCTCCTGTGTCAGGTAAGTGACACATAATGGGCTACTATGCGATGCATAGTAGTCCATTATGCTTTACCTTTGCAGGGAAACAAAGAGGAAGTAAACCCATCAGAGGGTTTACTTCCTCTTTAAGTTATATAAGTAGCTATTGCCCCACCCCAACCTCTATTTAAATGATGAAAACTCATCTTGTACCTATGTTCTCTCCTCTCTGTATTTCCCTTGTTAGCACATGAACACCGCAACAGTGATACCAGGCCAAAATCAGGAACTTACACAGCTTCATTCAAAGTAATACATTTAATGCTAAACTCCAGGCAAACAGCTCAATAAAATGATAAAATACATAGAGGGAGTCTGTTTTAGGTCCCACGAGATTTCTATTTCTGACAATCACGTCCTGGCATTTACACTGCTTTGCCACACCGGAAAGCCCTGTCTAGCAATAGAGGAGACCTGATCTCTCTGCTACAATTTTACTTGCAGTTCTTCTCCCCACTCTGTGACTGAACAGTGAATAAGAAGTGGTAAACTAATAAGCTCATCTCCTTGTCAATGTGGCAGGCTCTTTGCACTGCAGCAAACCTGATTGTCTCCTTGTGCTGCTTCTTCTTCCCCCTGTAAACTGCTTTCACTAAAAAAATACACATAATGATATATTAATGATTACAGAGATGTATTCATTCGTGCCTTTTCTAAACGCATGAAAAGATTTATAAGTGAATGCTGGGCTAAACATTTTTTATATTAAATGTGTGTATTAAATATCTGCGAGCAATGAGATTTTTCAGGAAGCAGTTAAAGGTCAGCCCAGTGAACATGTGAAAAGGAGTTTAGAGCTCTACCTGCTGACCTGAAATGTAAATATAAAATATTTTTGTTTAATATTTTATAGACCTCACAAAAACAAGAGATTACATTTGTATATTTTAGTCCTAAATATAATAAAGAAAATACATAAAAAGCCAAGTTCAAATAAAAAAAAACAATGTTTTTTTCATGCACAAATTGTTTATCTGTCGGGAATTGTAAAAGGTATCCATTGCGAAAACCTTCCTTTTAGGCTAGGTTTCCACTAGTGCGACTTTTCATGCAATTTGGGACTGAAAAGTCGCATGACAAGTCGTACCCCATGATTTCCAATGAGTACCGTTCATATCTATGCGACTTCAAGACGCAGCGACTTCAAAGTAGTCCCTGCACTACTTTGGTCCCACTTTGATGCGACTTGAGGTCCATAGACCTCAAGAATACACAGGCATTGCTTCAAGCCGCGGCAAAAAATTGCGCGACTGTGGAGACGCAATAGTGAAAACATAGCCTTAGTGGTAATCCACTGTCAGGTTTTTATTGCTGCCTTTGTCCCTACTGGGAATAATTATTCTCTTATATTGTCTTGGTGACCATTATCACCAGAACAAAAAGTGATGGGGAAATCCAAGATGTTATTGTTGTCACTGGAACTTGGGAAATCTTCCAATGGGTACATCTGTTTTCTCTTACTTTTTTCTGTATCTCTGGGACACGAAGTGAAAGGACATGTCCCCAATGGAATACCACAGCAAAAAAAAAACTTGACAAGGTTTTAATAATTCTCTGCTCTATCCAAAACTAACAGATATGCTTTATGTCCTCTATACTGAAACCTTTTTTGGGGGAGGAAGGTCTGATGTATATGCAATGCAGAACATGATCTTGAGCCCTGGTTCACATTGATGCTACTTTGAAATGTCGCACACTTCACTTGAAGTAGCGCAATTTCAAAGTAGCAAGGTCAGCGCGATTTCAGGTGCTACTTGATAGACATATGTGTGGCTTCATGCACAGATGTCTATTGAAGTCACACCTGAAATCTGCAAAAGTAGTGCAGGAACTACTTTTGCAAATCGGTGCGGCCCTGCAAAATCGTACCGATTGGAACAGTGTCATTGCCTCCAATAGGCTGCGACTTGTCATGCGATTTGGTCTCTTAAAACGCATGACAAATCTCCAATGTAAACCTAGGCTGAAACAATGACATCATTTACAAATATAATTTTAATAGCTTAGAAAAAAAATAGATCAAGTATTCCCAATATTAAAGCGGACTTTCAGTGATTTTTTTTCATCTTTCCAGCTGTTAAATCCTCTGCCCTTGTTGTTTTAACTTTGGATAGTAAAACATTTTTTTTCTGTCAGTAAATACCTTATACAGCCCACTTCCTGTTTGTCTGGAAAAAATCCTAGGCATATGACATCATGCACAGCGCTATCTCTCACTCTCGTTAGAGTTTGCCAGGAATGGAAGGGGGTGAGCCATAAGAGGACCAATGAGAGCTGCAGAGTTGGAGGTGTGCCTCTGTGTAAATCCAGGAAGTGAACAGGCAGCAGATTCAGCTGCCCACAGTTTAAATGATTGCAGCCAGACTCAGTGGAGGGAGATTTCTGCAGCATATTTGGCAAGTACAGAATCACAGTATATATAAAATAATATGCAAAGTGGTTGGAGGGAAGCTTTAAAATGGAAAAGATGTTTTTATTACAAATTATGTGAGCAGACTGCAGTTCCTCTTTAAAATAGAATGGGATGATTGCTTTTAGTTATAACACTCAATCATCGTAATAGGTGTGCTGCTCCTATGCCATCACTCATTTACAACTGTTGGAACAAGCCTTCTGTCAATATACAAAAGTTCTAAATATCTACATTGTACATTGACTGAGCAGGGCTTCTTGCCACGTCCTTTCATAAGATCCAGTAGCATAAATAGTTCAACTAGCAACATTACATAATTTAGTGTCCCCTGCAGTAAGCAACATAACTATGAACACCCACTGATGAAAGCTAAAGCTTTGGTAAATATGCTGATAAAGCAGGTTTTAACCCACTGATTTAAAGTGGTTGTAAAGGCAGACGTTTTTTTTTTAATCTTAATGCATTCTATGCATTAAGATAAAAAGCCTTCTGTGTGCAGCAATACTTACCTGAGCCCATTTAGATCCAGCAAGACGCCTCCTGTATGAGAAATGCATTTCTCAGGTGTGATTTTGGTCCATTCTTCCACACAAACAAAGTCTTCAAATCTTGAAGGTTCGGTGGGCCTCTATGAACTTTTTAGTTCTTTCTATCGATTTTCTTTTGAATTCAAATCAGGCGATTGGCTGGGCCATTCTAGCAGCTTTATTTTCTTTCTTTGAAACCAATTGAGAGTTTCCTTGGCTTTGTGTTTGGGGTCAATTGTCTTGCTGAAATGTCCGCCCTCGTTTCATCTTCATCATCCTGGTAGATGGCAGCAGATTTTTATCAAGAATGTCTTGGTACATTTTCCATTCATCCTTCCTTCAATGATATGAAGTTTGCCAGTGTCATATGCTGAAAAACAGCCCCACACCATGATGTTCCCTCTTCCAAACTTCACTGTTGGTATGTTTTTGGGGTGATGTGCAGTGCCATTTGATTTAAAAACATGGTGTGTATTATGGCATCCAAAGACTAAAATTTTGGTCTCATCTGACCAGACTATATTTTCCCAGTATTTCACAGGCTTGTCTAAATGTTGTGCAGCAAACTTTAAAACGAGCTTCAACATGCTTTTTCTTAAGCAACAAAGCCTAGCATGGTGAGTGTGCACACAGGCCATGGTGATTGAGTGCATTACTTATTGTTTTCTTTGAAACAATTGTACCCGCTAATTCCAGGTCTTTCAGAAGCTCTCCACAAGTGATCCTTGGCTCTTGGACAACTCTTCTGATAATTCTTTTCACTCTTCTGTCAGAAATCCTGCAAGGAGCACCTGGTCATGACCAGTTTATGGTGCAATGATGTTCTTTCCACTCTCGGGTTACGGCCCCAACGGTGCTCACTGGAATATTCAGAAGTTTAGAAAACCTTCTGTAACCGATGTCATCAGTATGTTTTGCAACAATAAGGTTGCAAAGGTCTTGAGAGAGCTCTTTGCTTTTACACATCATGAAATGTTTCTTGGGTGACACTTTTTTATAGGCCACCAGTTGGGACTAAACCAGCTGATATTAATTTGCACTGACAAGGGGCAGGATTGCTTTCTAATTACTGATGGATTTCAGCTGGTGTCCTGGCTTTTTGCACCTCCCTTTCTTCATGTGTTCAATACTTTTTTCCTGTGTCATTCTATTGTATTACACATAACTTTAACAACATTTCTGAACTTATTTGTTTTGGTTTCTTTGTATAAATTGATTTTAATCAAACAAATTTTAATATTACACAAAGATAACCAGAGTAAAGCCAAGATGCAGTTTTTTAATTATTATTTCATGTATTAAGGGAAAAAAAAACCTGTTCAAACCTGCCTGGCCCTATGTGAAAAAGCAATACCCCCCTCCCATGCTGAATCATGAATGAACTGTGATTAACCAAAATTTTTTGGAAAGCTGAGTTAAATTTCACTTGCCACACGCAGGCCTGATTACTGCCAGACCTGTTGAATCAAGAAATCACATAAATACAAGCTGTCTGACAAAGTGAAGCAGGCTACCAGATCACAAAAAGCCACACATGCCACAATCTAAAAAAATTCAAGAACAGATTAGAAACAAAGTATGGCATCCATGGGAGAGTTCCAAGGCCAAAGCCACTGCTGAACAAAAAGAACACAAAAGCTCATCTTACATTTACCAAAAAAACATCTTGATTATCCCCATGACTTTTAGGCAAATATTCTGTGGACTGAGACAAAAATTTTACTTTTTGGAAGGTGTGCATCCAGTTACATCTGGCATAAAACTAATACAGCATTTCATAACAAGAACATCATACCAACAGTCAGACAGGGTGGTGTTAGCGTGATGGTCTGGGGCTACTTTGAAGCTTCAGGACCTGGACGACTTACCATAATTGATGGAACCATGAATTCAGAAACTCATAAAGGAGAATGTCTGGCCATCAGTTTGTGACCTCAAGCTCAAATGCACTATGTACACCTGCCAAATGATCCCAATCTCCCTCCCACAGCCATACTTAAGGAAAATAAAGTCAATGATAATAAAATTTATCTGGGCACGTAAACGGGCACGTATAGCATATGATATACTAGTTAGAGAAAAAGGAAGAGGGGGGCTAGCTGCCCCGGACTTTAAAAAATATTATGAGGCTGCCACAATCGCCAGAATAATAGACTGGAACCACAACCATGAGGAGAAAAGTTGGGTGGAGTTAGAAAAAAAGTTGAGCACAACAAGAATAGGAGAAATTATATGGATACCGGCACACTGTCGACAATTAGGCCCAAACACATCCACACTCACAAAACACTCATTCAAAATTTGGGACGGAATACACAAAAAAAACAATTGGGATTATAACTCCCCATTAATTCCACTATTAGACACAAATTTCTTCCTCCCAGGAAAGGAGGAATATATTTATTTTAGCAGGTGGTCCAATAAAGAGAATTTAAGAGTAATAGATGTGATGGAAGGGAATAGAATGAGCACCTACAATGAGATCACTGGGAAGTGGGGACACAGAGCACTAGACAAGTGGCGATACACTCAAATACTACACTTTACACATACACTCCCAAAACCTCTACGGGGCAAGAAGGAACTTAGACCTTTAGAAAAGTTAATAGAATCCCCCAACAGTCGAGAGAAGAGGATCTCAAAGACGTACAAAATCTTATTGCGGGAGGAGGAACACGAATACCCGACGTATCTAGGGAGATGGGAAAGGGAAATTGGCACCTTAAATACCGATGAACAGAAGAACAAAATCCTCGAAAGCGTCTTTATCCCAAAAGATATACAATCAGTAGAAATGTCATACAAACTTCTAGCTAGGTGGTATCTAACCCCTCAAGGGGCAAACGCCCTCAGTGGAGATAATTCTCCAAACTGTTGGCGAGGGTGCAATACGCCGGGCTCCTTCTCGCACCTGTGGTGGTATTGCCCGAAAATAAAAAAAATATTGGGAGCAAAGGATAGAAATAATTTTCAATATAACACAGGTTAGAGTGAAGAGCTCCCCCTGGGTTTGTCTTTTCCACTACACGGAGAGGGGAGGGGAACATAAGGGGAGGAACCTCATCCTCTACCTGCTAAATGCAGCTAAAGCTTTAATCCCTTGCTATTGGAAATCCCAGGAGATACCCTCAATGAAAGAGTGGGTAGAGAGGGTGGAGGGGACAAGAATAATAGAACAATCTATACATAACTTAGAGAATCTAGAAGAAAAATATCAGAGGATATGGCAACAATGGATTGAGTTCAGGGAAACAGAACAATATTTTAGGATAATGGAAGAAAATACTGTGGCGAATGGGAGGGGGGTGAGCGAGACGGGGTAGGTCTCAACCTTTTTTTTTTTTTTTTGGCCATTAGAAGGGGAGGGGGGGGGGGATTAGGGAAAAATGTACTCTGAATAGATGCAACTGTTGACTGCATGACTGTAAATATTATGTACTATTTGAAGTTTCAAAATAAAGAATATATAAAAAAAAAATGCACTTGGGTTATGCAGAAGAACAATGATCAGAAACACAACAGTAGGTCCATCTCCAAATGGTTCAAACAAAGAAAAATGTTGTTTTTGGAGTGGCCTAGTCAAAGCCCGGACCTAAATCCAATTGAGATGCTGTATCATAACCTTACACAGGGCGTTCATGCTGGAAAGCCCTCCAATGTGGCTGAATTAAAACAATTCTGAAAAGAAGATTGGATCAAAATTGCTACACAGCAATGTGAAAGAATTACTGCAAGTTATCGCAAACGCTTGATTGCAGTTGTTGCCGCCAAGAGTGGCACCCAAAGAAAATTGGTGTCCTTTTTTCCCCCACAAATAAAGCTTTATTTTGGTGGTATTTGATCACCTCTGCGGTTTTTATTTTTTGCGCTATAAACAAAAGAAGAGTGACAATTTTGAAAAAAAAAACACAATATTTTTTACTTTTTGCTATAATAAATATCCCATTTAAAAAAATATATATTTTTTTTCCTCAGTTACGTATTCTAAGCGTATATTGATTGGTTTGCGCAAAAGTTATAGCATCTACAAAATAGGGGATAGATTTATGGCATTTTTTTATTTATTTTTTACTAGCAATGGCAGTGATCTGCAATTTTTTTTTAGGGACTGCGACATTATGGCGGACACATTGGACACTTTTGACACATTTTTGGGACCATTCACATTTACGCAGCGATCGATGCTATAAAATTGCACTGATTACTGTTTAAATGTGACTGGCAGGGAAGGGGTTAACACCAGGGAGCGCTGCAGGGGTTAATATGTTCCCTGGGAGTGATTCTAACTGTGGGGGGAGGGGACTCGCAAGGGGAGGAGACCGATCAGTGTTTCTCTGTACTGAAAACACACCATCGGTCTCCTCTCCACTGACAGGAAGTGGATCTGTGTGTTTACACACACAGATCCACGGTCCTGCTGTGTTCCCGGGCAATCGTGGGTGCCCGGCGGACATTGCGGCCGCCGGGCACACGCATTGGGTCCCGAGCTACGCGAGCCCCTTAGACGGAATGAGAGGACGTCATATGACGCCCACTCAGGATGGGAGATCCACCTTGTGGGCGTCATTTGACTCAGGCCGGTGCTGAAGTGGTTAAGTGAGACAAATGTGGAAAAAAATTAAAAATCTGAAAGGGGGCAAACACTTTTTCACAGCATTGTATATATGAAATCAGTTTTGAGCTTTTTTGTAATCTAAATTACTTTGCGCTCCGAGCCCACCCTTTTTTGAAGCCTATTAAAGCCTCTGGGTCTAATCAGGTGCTTAAAAAAAACACCCCGCCATAAGAATGCATGCGTCCGGCATCCTGAAAGGGGTCGGCACATGGATAGGGGGCAGCACAGGGATGGGGGGGGAGCGGCGCCCATGCACCCTCAATGCACGGGCCTCCGCTGGTCAACTGCCTCTGTCAGTGGAGATAAAAACACTGGATCTCCCATGGGAGAGAGCCACTACTGGTCTGGCACCTTTCCATGTGTTATTGCTTTTCTGTGTGGGTAACCAGAGAAACCTGTGAAGAGTGTAAGCTGATTCAGCATGAGTGTTATTTAGCCATGCGCCAGGTCCACTTAAACCTACTGTGCTTGTTCATCATATTGTCTAGGGCTAGAGTCCAAGTATCCTAATTTAATTTAAAGAACCTGTGAAGCCTCAGACATACTGGAACAAATAGGAACAAAAATATCCATTCAGACCGGAGCTGTGGTTCGGCCCCACTCCCTTTCCCACTCCCTTTCCTTCCTGATTGGGCAACTGAGTTTGATTGACAGCAGCCAATGGCGCTGCTGCTGGGTCTACACCAATCAGGAGGGAGAGTCCCGGACAACCACGGCACTCAGGGGCATCGCTGGATAGAGATGGGGCTCAGGAATGTTTTAGGGGGGCTGCTGCACACAGAATGCTTTTTTTTTTTTTTTTTTTTTTTAATCAAAAAGGTTTTTATTAATTATAAGATTGTTACATGACACACACAACCATTGATGACATAGTACATTAAAGTGGACAATTTTACAATGGAGTTGTACATCTTTTGTGTAAAACGAGAGCAATATCAATGAAAGGGTAACAGTCAAAAAAAAAAATCATAAAAAAAAAGAATTCAGAACACTCGACAAGTATAAGTTATGCGGCGTACACACGCTCAGACTTTCCGGCGGGATTGTCCGCCGGACCTAGTCCAGCAAACCGCCGGACTTTCCAGCGGAGGTCCGCCGGACTTTCCGAGCGTGTGGACTTGCCCACAGACGCCTGGACTTTTCCGGCGGACAATCCGGCGGCGTTTTGGCCAAAGTCCGCGGGACCTTTGAAATTAATGGACTTGCTGACACACGATCGGAAAGTCCGTTCATTTAGAACGTGACTCCAGGTAGACAGGACTAGCGAAGGCAGTGTATGGATTTAAAGGGGAATCCCTACACCGAAAAACGGCGTGGGGGTCCCCCCCCAAATCCATCTCAGACCCTTATCCGAGCACGCAGCCCGGCCGGTCAGGAAAGGGGGTGGGGACGAGCGAGCGCCCCCCCTCCTGAGCCGTACCAGGCCGCGTGCCCTCTCTTCTGTTCTTCTTGCCGCCTTCTGCGTCGTCTTCTCCTTCTTCTTCCGATGTTGACTCGTTGCTCTCTCTGGCCGGAATGGCAGAGACACTCGATGTTGTGACTTATACAGGGACAAGGGGCGGGGCCACCGGCGCATGTCACCTGGTGACCCCGCCCCCATATGATGTCACAGCCCCGGAGGATGCTGGGACTGTGACATCATATGGGGGCGGCGTCACCATGTGACATGAGACGGTGGCCCCGCCCCTTGTCCCTATATAAGTCACAACACCGCGTGTCTCTGCCATTCCGGCCAGATAGAGCGACGAGTCAACATCGGAAGAAGGAGAAGACGGCGCAGAAGGCGGCAAGAAGAACAGAAAAGACCCCCGAAGGTGAAACGAGACCCCCAGACAACAATGGCGGCGACGAAGGAGAAAGCCGGGCTCCTCCACTCGTGGAAAAGCTAGGTAAAAGAGCAGAGGATAGCGGAGGAGTCCGGCGAGAAGACCCCCCAAGACGGAAGAAGACCCCCAGAGCTGTGTGTTTCTTTTATTTACACTTTTTTCCTTAGGTGAATGGGTAGGTGTCCAGGCTTTTTTGTGATTTTTGAGGGGTTATTGACATACCTGTCCTCCGATTCCCTAAGTGCCCTGCACACCTCCCTTTCCCAGGCCTTGGTATTCATTTTTATGGTGTTAATTGCAGTTATGAATTACCCTCGTAGAAAGACCTTTGCTGTGTCCCAAACAGTTCCCAGCGGGGCTGAATCTATATTGTCTTGCATGAAAAATTTGAGATTGGCCCTTATGGGGTTGGGTGAAGGAAATAGTGCAAACCAGAAAGGGTTTAGTTTCCACCCCTTGGGTTTGACAGTGATGGGTAATGTAAGTTCAACCCAAAAGGAGGAGTGATCAGAAATGTGTCTATCCCCATATCCAGAGTTTATAACCAATGGAAGTAAGGCAGTGTTTCCTAGTCCCAGATCAATCCTAGACAAACTCCCATAAGCTGTGGAGCAGCATGAGTATTGTCTGGATTGGGGATGGGCATTTCTCCACACATCTGTCAGGCCAAGTTCAACAAGTGAATCTGCAAAGGGGGTGTAACCCTTAGGGCGAGTGGGTATGTCAGGAAGTACAGGTATTTTGTCCCATTTATAGTTTAAGTAGTTGTTAAAGTCACCCATTGCTAATAAGGGGACATTGGGAAACTGAGCCATGAACCTGGCCAGGCATCTAAGAACTTCAGCTGAGTAAGGGGGTGGTATATAAATATTGGCTATAATGCATACCAGGTGAGCCACTTTACATAGTAGGAATGTATATCTACCTCCAGGGTCAATGATCTTTTGTGAGCAGGAGAAATGAGTGTCTTGACGAGTGTCTTGACGAATAAGGACACTCACTGCTCTGGCATAAGCAGAAAACGTAGAGTGATATTGGGTAGTGTATACTCTAGGACTAAGGCTAGGCACAGTGTCTGAAGCAAAGTGGGTTTCCTGCAGACAAACAATTCCTGCTCCTATGGCTTTCAGGTGTCTCAGGGTTGCCAATCTTTTCACAGGATTACTCAGCCCCCTAACGTTCCATGATAGACACTTAATGGTTGCCGCCATTTGTAAGTACTGTAATTAAGTGTATACGCAACATGTGTACCAACATGAGTGGGTTAAAGTAAGTAAATGCATCTAACCTTAACACATCATGCATGATCTCTCTGTATACCGTAGTACCTGAGACACCCTTATATAGGCCGTTAGTGGTAGTCCTGATAAAAAGTTGCAGAGGTGGTTCCGTGATAGCAGGAAGGCAGTTAGTGTTCCGAGATGTTCTGAAGAAAAATAAAAACAAAAGGAAAGAAAAAACAACCAAAAAATGTAAAACTGTTAGATTGTCATTTGCAGAGCCAACTGGGCTCTCAACCTGTAAGGCTAAGGTGGGATAAGACCCCAATACAGCTGCTTGGGGGGGGAGGCCATGGAAACACTCATAGGAATTACTTCCAGGTAACAGGAGGGGTTTTACCTGTGCAGGCAACATAAGTTAACTTGTGGTTAGAGACTATCGCAATGTTCTTCTCACTCCGCCGGACTTGTATGTAGGTAATTCCTTTCGGCTTGATGCAACTGGGTCTCTATTTATGAAGGTGGACTTGCTGTCTGGCATCATTAAGAGCTTTGTCCTCCCGGTCCAACCATTGTGTGGCCGCAGCTGGTCTGTCAAAGAAATGGGTCACCGCCAGGGCAGTGACGCGAAGCCGGGCTGGGTACAGCATGCCATACTGGACATTAAGATCTCTGAGCCTCCTTTTAACATCATTAAATGTTGCTCTTCTTTTTTGCAGCTCAGCTGAAAAAATCAGGTAACAGTAAGATTCTGGAATTATCAATCTCCATTTTGCCAGATAAACCCCTTGCTTTGGACAATATTGCATCCCTATCCTTGTAATTATTTTTAAGAGTCAAAACTGTTCCTTTATTGAAGCAAATCATCATACAGGTCACAACATGTGTCCAACATGGACAAATTCAAGTACACATTACAGACATCGTAGTATACCATTGGTCAAAAAGAAAGGCAAAAGCATTACATCAGCAGCAGGGTTATACGTTAAGGTCACAGGCTGGTAACCAATAAATCCCCGTTCCCCCCTCCCCAAAATCCCCGTCCCTCAGTATATGCACCCTTGGGTCACCTCCCTACCCCGTCCAAGATTTCCACACCCTATCATACTTTTGGGGACAGTTCCTGTTCATATATGTCAGCTTGTATAATGGAAGTACAGCGTTTATTGACTTTTCCCAAGCACTAATTGTGGGGGGTGAGGGTGCGTTCCAATGCAGCACAATCTCCCTTTTAGCATAGAAAAAGAGGTATGTCAGGAGCAATTTCGTGTACCTAGGCCTTTGGTCATCGTCCTGAATGCCCTGCAGTACCAACTCTGGGGTCAATGGGAGGCTCAGCTGGAGACGTCCGTTGACAGCCCCCATCACCTCCGTCCAATAAGTAACTATTTTGGGGCAACTCCAAAACATGTGGAGGTATGTTCCTACATTGCTCAGGCAGCGAGGGCAATCAGGCGACCGCTGAAGCCTTTGGGGGTGTAGTACACCCTATGCAGAAACTTAACTTGTATTAGGCGCTCTCTGGAGGATATCAATAGGGCAGCACTGTCATCTAAACAGTCGTTCCAGTCCTCCAGGTCCAAGCCTGGAATATCGTCTTTCCATTGGTCATAGAGTCTATCCACTTTAGAGGAATCTGTCCTCAGGAGGTCCATATATAGGACCGAGAGTTTTTTTTTAGGTCATCTTGAGCTAGCACCTTCTCAATGGGATCCATCACCAGTCTAATAGGTACGGGGAACTGGGCTCTGGTGGCGTGACGCAGTTGGAGGTACCTGAAGTACATCCATCCTGGCAATTGAAGTTTAGCCTGGAGGATCGGAAATTATACCAACCTTCCAGACACCATAATATCACTAAGGGTCTTAACCCCAAATCTGGCCCAAATCACCAGGTCTGGCACTGTCCTGATGTGGGGGAGGTTGGGATTCCCCAACAAGGGACAGCGGGGAGACCAACACTGCGGGCCCTGAAATCCTCTCCTAGCAGCGGTCCAGACATTAAGGGTAGTTCGAGTGGGTAACAGGAGGTCCGCATAGGCCCTGCTTCCCCTATAAACCAGGTTGCCCAGCTCCTGTAATGAACCAGTAATCGCAGCCTCTAAGCACACAGCTGCATTCCCTTTGGAGAGGACATACCACCACCTAATCGTGACCAAAACCGCCGCCCAGTAGTAAGTTCTATAATCTGGCATCGCCAGGCCCCCACATTGAACTGGGAAAGTCAAGGTAGACCTTGCCAGTCTCGGGGCGCCCCCCCCCCACACACACACAAAGGAGCCCACACACTTATCCACTTCCGTAAAAAAGAATTTGGGTATCCGGGTGGGACTGTTCCGAAATACATACAAGAACTTAGGAAGAAATATCATCAAATTTATGCGGCCCATAAGGTTAAGGGGCAGAGAGGCCCATGAAGTACACTTAGTCCGCAGTTGGGTCATAACTGGCCGCAGATTAAGTTCCTGGAAGCCAGCCGGCTCTCTCCTGACCTGGATACCCAAATACTTAAATTGGTCAACCCATATGAGGGGCACATCCATGGTCACATCATGAGCCCGAGGGTCCAGAGGGAAAATGTTGGATTTGGTCCAGTTGATACGTACCCCTGAGAACTTCCAGAAGGTGTTAAATATTTCTAGGGCCGCTGTCAGTGAGTCACCTGCGTCCTGGAGGTAAAGTAGTGCATCGTCCGCGTATAACGAAATCTTTTCTACCAGGGAACCAACTTTCAGGCCCTCCACCCTCTCTGAATTCCTAATCAGGGTAGCCAGGGGTTCAAGCGCTAGAGCGAACAAGGCCGGGGATAGAGGGCACCCCTGACGCGTACCCCTCTGTAACAGGAATGAGGCAGAGATCCTGTAATTCATACGAATGCGGGCCCTGGGCATCTGGTAAAGCATACAGAGCCACCTGAGGAACCTGGGCCCAAATCCAAACCGACCCAGTGTCTCCCAGAGGAATGCCCTCTCCACCGAGTCAAACGCCTTCTCAGCGTCCAGTGAGGCTATAACTCTCCTGCCGCTGTTGGCGTGCGTGATGGACATGTTAAGAAAGAGGCGGCGGAGGTTGATGTCAGTACCCTTCCCAGGCATAAACCCAGTTTGATCCGGATGGACTACTTCCCCCAAGGACCGAAGACAACCTGTTAGCCAGGATTTTCGCCAATATCTTGGCGTCCACGTTTAGGAGGGAAATCGGTCGGTATGAGGCGCAGTCCTCCGGATCCTTCCCAGGCTTGGGTATCAAAACCACCACCACCTCTGACATTGACTCGGGGAGGGCCCCCAACCGGAAGAACTGGGCTAACAAAGACACGAGCCGAGGCGCCAACAAGTCTAGATTTTGTGAGTAAAACTCCCGGGGCAGACCATCCACCCCAGGAGTTTTCCCAGCCTGAAGCTGGAAGATCGCTGCCTGAACCTCCTCCAAAGTAATATCTGCGTCCAGGGTCTCACAGGTCTGGTCACTAAGTGTCGGAAGAGGGATCTCATCTAGGTACTCAGTCAGTTCCCGGGGTGAGTACTCCACCCTGGTGGAGTACAGCTGCTTGTAATACTGGGCGAATCTGCGATTGATATCTTGCGGGGACCTCAGCAGTGTCCCATCCAAGTCCTTGACTCCGGCAATATGGGTGACAGCATATTGCCGTATTCAAAGACTCTGTGTGCCGTATATAGGAGAGACTTGTGCATACCATCAATTCTGCAAAGGGATAATTGATGTAATGCAAACTGCCATTCCCCGTAAGCCTCCCGAGTTGGATTAGCAACATAAGTCTCCTCCTTCTTCTCTGCCCTCTCCTCTAACTCCTCCAGAGAGCGCACAGCCTTCTTACGAGCCGTCGCTATCCGAGCAATGTATTCCCCCCTAGTCCAGGCCTTAAATGCGCCCCATGCAACCAGGGGATTAGTTTTAAGATAAATAGTCCGCGCTTAGGATAGGAGTAGAGGTATGCAGCCTCCCCTGAATGGACTCCCTAGGGAGCCAGTGATAAAGTAAAAGTAATGAAGGGATGGTGGCGCTCCCTAGTAAAAAAATGTGTACGTGACCACACTACCTAACACACTTAATAAGCTAAAAGTAATAATAAATAAATTAGTGACAACAAAATGGTGTGTAAATATAGAAACCAATGGTGAAGTGATCCATAGATTAGCCCTCCATAATAATCCAACCTGGGAACACTCAAACTAAGTGTAATACCAGAAGGAAAACTGATGGGGCTAATCACTTAAGTTGATGCAGGAAACTAAGTGTGGTAAATTGGAATAGGGTGTATCCTCCTACTACCATCTCACACCATCCTAAATACAATCAATACATGTGATACATATAAGTGAATTATCTATACGTGATAACAGCAATAACCATAAATTAAAATAATTGAAAAAAATACATAACATGAACCACATAAGGGGATGTGTGAACCCTGTGGTAAAAGATATACATAAGTATGTGTATATATACACGTGAAAAGTCCTCCCCGGGTTGGGTGCTCCAAAAGGTATACAAAAAAGGAAAAGGGAAAATATATATACAAATGTTCAGTGATCAGTGACTTTAGTGACTTCGCTGTTGTAGATAAGGTGACTTCGTGCTGCCCATATGGTCCCACACTCACCGGAAACTACCACCCCTGCAGGGGTAAAAGGTATAAATGGAGATCCGTCAGTGGTCCCTCTCCCAGAAATGGATCGATATCCCACTCCTTCGTATCCACGGGGGCGGTCACAGGATCTAGTTACCAGCGTCAGCACTCCATTCTCCAGGAAATTCAGAAAAAATGTCCCTCCATGGCAAAAATTAAAAAGAAAGATAGGGGACTCATAGCGCAAAATGTAAAAACAAATTATACTTTATTAAAATAAAGCAAAAAAATGTAAAACAAAAATAAGGTTAAAAAAGTATAACAGAGTCCCGGCGGGCTAGTATAGGGCTTTAAAGCCTGGATGCCCTCTATTAAAGATAGTGCACAGTGGCCGCTTGCGTCCCAGCAGCGTTCCAGGCCTCCTGCGCTAACCGGAAGTGAGGTAAGTACGCCTTACGCACGTTTCGTCATGTGACTTTGTCAAAAGCGATCATTTTCCAACCAGTAGTGGCAGACCCCCTCCTGCACCGACTTCTGAATACCCTCGTCCTCTATCCAATACCTGGACAGCCTCCACAACCTCTCTCCAGGTGTCCTAAAAGACAGTTTCAGTAGCAACGGGGTGTGGTCAGATATGCCCCGAGGTAGGATACTGCTGTCAGCAGTTTTGTTAAGCAGGGAGCGGGAAACAAACATCAAATCAATGCGAGACAGGGTTTTAAATGTGGTGGAGTGACAGGTAAATTGTTTAGCCAGAGGGTTGGAGTTACGCCAAACATCTATGAGGGCAAAATCATTGGCCCATTCGGCCAACCCTGGTACCCACCTGGAGATGGAGTGGAGCCTGTCCAGATTTGATGTCGGGGTCAGATTAAAATCTCCTGTCACCAAAACATCATCAACCCCATATTCAACCACCATCTGCATTATCTTATATAGTAGGGTAATATCAGCGGGTGGAGGGAGATGCAGGCCCACTATCACACAGGGATTATTCACAATCAGTGCATGGATAATAACGTACCTACCCCCAGGATCAATTCTAACCCCCAAAAGCTGAAAGGGCAGTTGCTTGCGTACCAGAATGCTGACCCCCCTGGAGTAAGTGGAGTACGTCACGTGGTAATGGCTACCTACCCACGCCTTTTTCAAGCCCAAAATATGGGAACCAACCAAATGTGTCTCCTGAAAAACACAAATGTGTGGCGAGTGTTTCTTGATGAAGTTAAAAACCAGGGACCTTTTGTGTGCTGAGTTAAGACCCCGCACGTTCCAAGAGATTACCGAGACCTGGGCCATGGTATTGTATATACAGTAATCGGGACTAGGGCGGTAACCGGGGTCAGAACCTCTCCACTCCTCCAGGGGGCCAGCCGGCCCTCCCCGCTCCCCCAGGACCACCCCATTTTGCCAATAAATAAGGTACAAATTGACACGTGCACGTGCACCTGCATTGACCAGCAGAAAGGTAAAATCTTGACTCTTTTTCATAACTATGTAAACCACAACCAATCTAGTGGTCAAAACTCTGTCGGCAACGGCCGACGTTGGGCGAGTTTTTACATGTCCTGGCGGACGAATGTTATTTCAGCTTTTACCCCTTTTATATCAGCAGAGAGAGCAGTTATGGACTGATTGCATGAGGTTACAACAGTAAATATGTCTCTCAGCGTGAGTTCTATTACATCTGCATTGGGTGAATGGATTTGTGACCCAGCCATATTGCCATTAGGGGTACTCACTGTGTTCCATACTGCTGACAATCCGTCTTCATCCTCCAAGGGGACAGTGTCATCTGCTTCTGGTGACCCTCCAGGGGTACCACCTGTTGTGGGCAAGCCAGCCAAGGCGTCCTCGTAGGATTTCCCCCCATATAGGAGTTTCTGTGCGGCCTCCTTGTACTGGTCTTTTGCTGCGCGTCGGCGCCATCTTGGCCTGGGGGGTCCATTGGCGCTTTGCCTCCGGTGTGCCTTTTGGACATGGTTGTGGCCGTTCTGCGGGTATTGCCAGAACTCGTTCGTCTCCCGGTGGCTGGTGGAGGAATCCTGGGGAATTCAGCCTGGGAAGGATGATTGCACGGATGGCCGGCGGAGCTCCAGGAACACATGTCCTTCTACATCAGCCGCTAAGCCACGCCCCACAGAAGGCTTTTTAACTTAATGCATAGAATGCATTAAGATAAAAAAACTCCTGTCTTTACAACCACTAGTGATTGCAAGCATCACACCTTTATGAGAGCTAGCATACTTGGTTTGTACTGTTCTTACATGTGTTGTATGTACAAAAACATGTTCAATAAAGTATTAAACTTTGTATGTTATTAAACTGGCACTTGCCGCAAAAAGCTAATTTTAGCTCCACATATTGTTCTTTCAATATTCACTTCACAGTAATTGCTTTCAAATCTTGTATTTTATGTTGCTTGTATGTGTTCTCTGGCATTCAAATTTGATCCTCTTACATTTAAATAGGTATGCTGTGCTTTAATCCTTGTTGTAGCCAAACTGAATTGTTTTCAGCCTCTTGGGAAGGCAAACCCCAGTGACATTTTCTATCCATAATTTCCTAATCCCTCCACTATTATACCATACTAATGAACAGGGCTGCCCAAAACTATGCAGCAAACAGCTCAGGGCTTTAAATATGATTTAACCACCATCAATAATGATTTTAAGGACCGCAAGTGTGGTAATCCTAGAAGATGGAACAACATTACCCCCCGCCCCTCATGTGAAGCTGAGTTCATTTTAATTGAGAAAACCCCACAGCTTCATGAAAAGCATATAATCAGTTTTAACAGAAGAAAGGGACTCGCTCCCAAAAGCATGAATGAAGTTTATGAAGAAATCAGATTTACTTATTTATACCTTACCAAGTACTTAATTTTATTCTGAATGTCAAACATATAGGATATTGTAGTGATCTAATATAATCGTCGTTCCTCGTAGATGGTATATGGTTATTAAAAGTATTGTCCCCGCAGCAAAACCCGATTCTCCCAGAGAGAGACAATTTTATTGACTTCCAAACAGAACAGTCTTACAGATGACAAAAATCCAACAGAGTTCATATCACGACAGTGCTAGTAATATTTAGAGCCCCATGGAACCATGTGACTCTTGGGTGCCTTCGTAAGAACACACCCTTCTAAACAGATTGAACGTCCTGTTATATCCCCCACACACACTGAATGTCTGAGCAACTTGATTGGGCGTTTCCATTAAATGCTTTGATCTGCCCCGGTCTTTCAGAGTGACCGGAGACAACCCCACGCTGTGAATAGTTGTAATTATAAAGCTGCCCCAATTTACATTCTTGCATATTCCCCCTTTGACATGTGTGAATACTGATTAGATTAAGATAATCATTATCTGTTCCCTTTCATATGTGGAGTAAGTCTGGTCTGGCCATTTGTCCTTTGACCAACAAACCCTCTTTTAATATGCGCAATTAGATAACGGCTACCAAAGCGGCCTGCCTAGAATAAACTTGTCTTTAGAATGCCTAAATAAAAACACTACATATAATAAATATATATATATATATATATATATATATATATATATACACATGTATACATATATATATATATATATATATATATATATATATATATATTAGACACAATATACTACAGATATCATATAGAGAAAAGCTGTGGCAACTGTGCCTATAAAGTCACCTTCTTAAGCAAGATATGAGCAAAACCATCTGAACTCACATAACCTTCAATTTAGGTGAACTTGCTTCTCCAATACATATTTACCTTGCAAATTAGCAACTAAGTAAAATGGGGTTTCCAAAGATGAAGGAACTAGTAAATAATGATGTACATGACAGTGACAAGAAAACAAAGTTCAAACAGAAAAATGTGATAAAAGGAAGTTGTGGAGAGAATAAATATGAAAAAAATAATTACACTTCAGCCATGCACATCCAACTATGTGCATGGCTGATTTCAGCCTTCTAGATAGTTTAATGTAAAAAGAATGTGAGATAGAATTCCAAACACTATTTCTGAGTAAAATCCAGGAGTAAGAAATAAGAGAACAATTAATCATATAGGGAGGATGTAAGAGAGCAGGGAGTCTGAAGGTCGAAATTACTGTATATGCAATGGATAGAGTTGAATAGGCTAGAATTGTGCCGGAGGCCAGAGCCTCTGAATTCCAAAATTTCTAGATGTCTAGAAGGACTTCAGGAATGTTTGTCCCACCAAATTTTGGAGTTGGAAAGTCCAAGTAAATAAACAATATACAATCACTGTAGAAGATGGCTGTAACTTAGGTCCTACGTTACATAATGCACTGATCAAAAAACAAACACAAGGTGCATGCTGCAGTAGACATTTCTGAATAAAGGAGGAATTAGTGTGGTCAACATGAGCTAGTGAAAAAATCTTCTTATTTACAGTGGTGTGAAAAAGTGTTTGCCCCCTTCCTCATTTCCTGTTCCTTTGCATGTTTGTCACACTTAAGTGTTTCGGAACATCAAACCAATTTAAACAATAGTCAAGGACAACACAAGTAAACACAAAATGCAATTTGTAAATGAAGGTGTTTATTATTAAAGGTGAAAAAAAATCCAAACCATCATGGCCCTGTGTGAAAAAGTGATTGCCCCCCTTGTTAAAACATACAATAACTGTGGTTGTCCACACCTGAGTTCAATTTCTCTAGCCACACCCAGGCCTGATTATTGCCACACCTGTTCACAATCAAGGCATCACTTTAATAGGAGCTGCTTGACACAGTAAGGTCCACCAGAAGATCCTTAAAAGCTACACATTATGCCGAGACCCAAAGAAATTCAGGAACAATTGGGAAAGAAAGTAATTGAGATCTATCAGTCTGGAAAGGGTTATAAAGCCATTTCCAAAGCTTTGGGAATCCAGCGAATCACAGTGAGAGCCATTATCCACAAATGGCGAAGACATGGAACAGTGGTGAACCTTCCCAGGAGTGGCCGGCCGCCCAAAATTACCCCAAGAGCGCAGCGACGACTCATCCAAGAGGTCACAAAAGACCCCACAACAACGTCCAAGGAACTGCAGGCCTCACTTGCCTCAGTTAAGGTCAGCGTTCATGCCTCCACCATCAGGAAAAGACTGGGCAAAAATGGCCTGCATGGCAGAGTTCCAAGAAGAAAACCACTGCTGAGCAAAAAGAACATCAAAGCTCGTCTCAATTTCTCCACAACACATCTTGATGATCCCCAAGACTTTTGGGACAACATTCTGTGGACCGATGAGACAAAACTCAAAACTCCTTGGAAGGTGTGTGTCCAAGTATATCTGGCGTAGAAGGAACACTGCATTTCAGAAAAAGAACATTATACCAACAGTAAAATATGGTGGTGGTAGTGTGATGGTCTGGGTCTGTTTTGCTGCTTCAGGACCTGGAAGACTTGCCGTGATAAAAGGAACTATGAATTCTGCTGTCTACCAAGAGATCCTGAAGGAGAATGTCCGACCATCTGTTCGTGTACTCAAGCTGAAATGAACTTGGGTTCTGCAGCAGGACAATGATCCTAAACACACCAGCAAGTCCACCACCGAATGGCTGAAGAAAAACAAAATGAAGACTTTGGAGTGGCCTAGCCAAAGTCCTGACCTGAATCCTATTGAGATGTTGTGGTATGACCTTAAAAAGGCCGTTCATGCTCGAAAACCCTCTAATGTAACTGAATTAGGACAATTCTGCAAAGATGAGTGGGCCAAAATTCCTCCAGGACGCTGTAAAAGCCTCATTGCACGTTATCGCAAACGCTTGGTTGCAGTTGTTGCTGCTAAGGGTGGCCCAACCAGTTATTAGGTTTAGGGGGCAATCACTTTTTCACACAGGGCCATGATGGTTTGGATTTTTTTTCACCTTTAATAATAAACACCTTCATTTACAAATTGCATTTTGTGTTTACTTGTGTTGTCCTTGACTATTGTTTAAATTGGTTTGATGTTCCGAAACACTTAAGTGTGACAAACATGCAAAGGAACAGGAAATGAGGAAGGGGGCAAACACTTTTTCACACCACTGTATCTAGGTTGTGTGGCAAGTAGAATATATAGATGTTTACACTTGGCCATGGCATACATGGCTAATAGAATCATCTAATTACAGACGCATCATCCCACCTGCTGCAAAAAAGCTATATCTTCCTACAAGTTCATAACCTAATTTACTTGAAAGCTACATACAAGGCTGTAATACAGGCCATAGCATCTCATCAAGTGGAAGAAAGTAGCATCCTGCATTCAAAGAGCTCCTGAGAGAGGCTGTGTGAATACGTTCTTGTATAGTCACAAGAGAATATAGCCAGCTATTTAGCTGTTATTTCCCTAAAATACTGGATGCCATTAAAGTACTTTGCCATATGCGTGTTACCTCTGAGTATTCGATGCGACAATCACTGCATTATTTTCATTTGATTCTTGCCTAACAAAATCTTCTAGTATGTTTGAAATGATGATGAATCCTGCACTCAGCGAGCCATGTTAAGAATATTCATGCACAGTTTTACAAGCAAGAGTCATGTTTTTCTAAGGTTTATTTGCTTAAAAAACTGACAAAGGAATAAAACATTGGTAAGTCTACAAAACTTGGTAAATGTTTTGGGAGCCCTGCATTTTTTGCAAAAATATATTGACTGCTTGAACATTTTAATAAAATTGTTAACCCTTTCCAGCTCCCCCTTGCCTTAATGCCGGGTGGCAGAGCAGACTTCCCAATCATGTGAATACTGTGATTAACGGTCACATGATTGGAAGCACTTTCTGCTGACTTCATAAACAGTGCAACACAACACAATCTCCTGCTCTCTGGAGCTTAGTCAATAAGTAAGTGGTGTAGCCAACCCTTCGGATAGAATATGGAATGTCAACAGTCTTGCTACCCTCCTCAGAGCAATGGGTATCCTAAGAACTGGAACATATAGAAAGAAAAGGAGGGTGCACCGACCTTGTGCATTACCAAATATAAAATGTATTTAAATAGTAAAAACTCACAAACGAAAGTAAAAAAAAAGGCTTATTAGTGCTCTAGAAATTCAGAACCATGTCTCTAGACACCTGCAACCTAGACCGGATGTTAAAAGGAACCAGATGGCATTGCAGACGGCTTATGCATTACGAGGGAGTACCCTCTTCATCAGAGCCACAGAGATAGTAGACTGACCTTCTCAAAATTCCCTCTATATAGAGCCACATCCACATGTCTAGGTGGACGCTCACCAGAGCCTGCCACACCCATCCGGATGGGCGCCCCCCCCCCCCCCCCCAATTCAGGCCATCGTAACATACTATATACTATATAGTGCTATCAACCATCTAAGCACTAAGGATTTTCTACATAGGGTTAACTTTTCTCCCATGAGCGGGGAGCCATATCCCTGCGCTATCCAGCAAAAAGTCTACAACAGTCTATGAGAGAAACTCCTACACTATTCCAGCAGTTTGAAAAGGTGGAATTAATTTATCTTCATCGATTTTCTTAAGGGTTATTGTTAATGAATATTTCTGTCCCAAGTGAAGGAGCCTCTCCCAACCAGTCTGCAGGAGGGCCACCATATTCCCTGTAGTATGGATTTTAAGGGGGAACACTTAAAAAAAAATAACAAAACGTTTGGGATCGCCTCAAATTCTACATTCTTGTATGTATTTGAACCCCTTCCTGTCTCTGCCTCCTGGCCCTTTAAGAGGTTCCAAATGCCAGAAGGTGAAGATGGGGATGGGCATTCCGATAATGTGACTGCTGTGATAGGCAGTCACAGTTGTCACTTGTTTAGAAAGCTCCCGATCGCATGTATGCATTGGGAGCTTTCCGGTACCCACCGATTACTGTGCAGGGAGCATGAACTCAGCACAGTAACATATATGCGGCCACTCAGTGTTAAAGCCCAGCCGCCTATAGGCCGCATATACTGTATGCTTATGACCCGTGGGAAGTGGTTAAGGGGGACCACACAAAAAATTCATCCACCCCAGTCCCTTATCCAAGCATGCAGCCTGGCAGATAAGGCAGAGATTAGCATATGCTTCCATTGAGTCAATGTCCTATTGTGCATATCCAATGGTGACGCCAGAGCAGGGTGGATCTTGGTCTCGCGGTCGCATTTCCTGGCCTGTCAGCTGTAGAAAATCCATCTTTCAGCTGTGCTCTGCTATCAATGGATCATCTATCTATGCATTCAGCCGAGACACAGATTTCCTCCACCATCCATCTATTACTTTAACCCCTGTTACTTTTTTTAATACATTTTATGCATTTGACTTACAACACTATGCAGGTTTTTTTGAGCTGTGTTTTTTCTCTCCTTTGCATTAGATTGAGCTTCCCCTCCAGGTTACCTTGCAGCATTCCATGCTTAGGCCACTTTCACACTGAGGCGCTTCTAAACTGCCAGTAAAAACACTGAGCGCTTTTGAAGAGCTTTTCAGGCGCTTTTGAAGAGCTTTCCATTCATTTCAATGGGAGGGGAGTTTTTCACAGCCCTGCCAGCACACTGCCCCAGTGTGAAAGCGTTCATTGATTTTAATGGAAATAAGTTTTCATGAGCTTTTAAGAAGCTGTTTTTAGCGTGAACGCGCCTCAGTGTGAAAGTGGTCTTAGTTAGATACGTCTTTTCCTAATTAGTGTTGGGCTACCCATACACTTCTGTGTTCTCAGATGTGTTCATTTATGTTCCTATTGACTACCTGATACATTCAGTAGCTGGAATTCATAAAGACTAGTGCAGGCAAATTTTGAAAAAGTTTCTTGCGTGCATTCTAAAAGTGGTGCAGCATGTGCCAAATTCATGCCACTTTGAGAATGTACGTGAGACACTTTTGCTAAATCTGTCTGTGCCAGGGTCTATCTCTGTATACTAAAATACATTTTACAGATGGCAGGCATAATGAGCACTGTTGATCCCCAGAAGGTTATCACAGGATCTTACTTTTTTAGCAAAAATACATACCTTACCCATCAAACCTTTAGTTATATCACTTATAAACTAGGTATATATATATACATACTTGAAAAAGTATTCACCCCCTTGGTATTTTTCGTGCCTTGTTGCCTCACAACCTGGAATTAACATGGATTGTTTGAGGATTTGCATCATACAGAACATACCCACAACTTTGAAGATGTTTTTTTTTTTATTGTGAAGCAAACAACAAATAGGACAAAATAACAGAAAAAGTCAATGTGCATAACTAATCAACCCCCTAAAGTCAATACTTTGTCGAGCCGCCTTTTGCGTCCATCACAGCTCCAAGTCGATTTGGATAAGTCTCTATGAGCTTGCCACATCTTACCACTGGGATTTTTTCCCATTCCTCCCTGCTCCAGCTCCTTCAAGTTGGATGGTTTGCGCTTGTGAACAGCAATCTTTAAGTCTGACCACAGATTTTCTATTGGATTGAGGTCTGGGCTTTAACTAGGCCATTCCAACACATTTACATGTTTCCCCTTAAACCACTCAAGTGTTGCTTTAGCAGTGTGTTTGGGGTCATTGTCCTGCTGGAAGGTGAACCTCCGTCCTAGCCTGAAATCACACACAGAGTGGTATAGGTTTTGCTCAAGAATATCCCTGTATTTAGCACCATCCATCTTTACCTCAACTCTGACCAGTTTCCCAGTCCCTACTGCTGAAAAACATCCCCACAGCATGATGCTGCTACCACCATGTTTCACTGTGTGGATGGTGTTCTTTGGGTGATGTGTTGGGTTTGCGCCAGACACAGCGTTTTCTTTGATGGCCAAAAAGTTCAATTTTAGTCTCATCAGACCAGAGCACCTTCCTCCATACATTTTGGGAGTCTCCCACATGCATTTTCGCAAACTCAAAATGTGCCATTTTGTTTTTTGCTGAAAGTAATGGTTTTCTGGCCACTCTGCCATAAAGCCAAACTCTATGGATATCAGGGAAGTAACTTGGATCAATCTCACCATCCCCCTGCACGCAGGCACACACAAATTTGCCATGGAATGGTGCTCCGGCGCATGCACATTCGCGGCCCTACTCAGCAGCGCACACGCATGCGCACAAGTGCACGCATAACGTGAATCCCCTGACCAGCCTATAAAAGGAGCCTTGGTAGACAGACAAGTTTCTGGTTTGTCTCAGTTCACCTGTGTTCCTCTGCTTCCTGTTCCTGTTTGCCATTTCCTGTTCCTGTTTGCCATTTCCTGGCACTGTATATGTATATATGTATATACATACACACATATACAGGGCTTTTTTTCTGCCAGAATGGGCAGCCCTCTCCTCTGCAGTCATATAACACAGAAGCCGGTAGAGGAAGTTTTCTATACCACTCAATTACTCCGCCGGCTTCTGTATGCTAGCACTGGCATCCAAGGCTTGTGCCCCACATCTGTTTGGGTGCCTGGAACTGGGTCCAGATGCCGCAACTGTTGGTATTTAATAGGGGATGCCAGAGGCAGCTTCTATTCCCGCCTGCTGCCTGTCAGATCTGTGTAGCGTGGAGCAGAGTGAAGTGCTCTGAAACTCCTCCTCCACTCTGTACAATACCAATCTGCAGACTGCAGTAGGCTGAGGGGAAAAAAACTGCTGTGCCCAATAGAACAGGGTCAGCTGCACTGCTCTAATGTCAGAGTTGTGGGAGGGGGGTTATAGATTGTGCAAAGTGAGAGCTGTGGGCAGGGGGATTTGTGAGACTGAAGTGAACGTGAGAGCTGTGGGTGGGACTGGGGGTGCAGAGGTGAATGATGGGGGTAGCAAAGATTGAAAGCTGTAGATTGGGGTGAGCTGTAGATAGGGGCGCAGAAGTGAAATGTGGAGGAGAGGTAAGCTGTGGATGAAGGAAGAGAGGTGATTGTGGACTGGAGGTGTGTGCAGAGGTGATATTTTGACAGAGGTTAAAATGGGAGTTGTGGATAGGGGGGCACATGCTAAAGTAAACTGTGGAATGTGAGGGGGGGTGAGCTGTGGATGAGGGAGGTGAGTTGTAGACAAAAGGTGAACTATGGAAGAGAAGGTAACCTGTGGAATGGAGGGGGGGGTTTGAACTGTTGATGGGGGGTAGAAGGATGAACTGTGGATGAGACAAGAGAAGGCAACCCATGGATGGGGGGGGGGGTGAACTATCAATGAGAGGACTGAAGGTGGGGGAGAGGGTGAGCCGTGGATGGGGAGAAAAGGTGCGCTGTGGAAAAAAAGTGAGCTGTGGATGAGTGGAGGTGAACCTTGACTAAACCCATTATTTGGCAGCACCTTACTTCTCTTTCCTGAGGAATGGCAAGATTGGGGGAGGTAATAGGGGTGGGGGCGGGGAGTTGACTGGAGAGGGTGAGTTCATGCACCTATTCTCTGAAAAAAAAAGCTATATATATATATATATATATATATATATATATATATATATATATATATATATATATATATATACATATATATATATATATATATACATACATATATATATATATATATATATATATATATATATATATATCTATACACACACATACATACAGTGGATATAAAAGGGACATTCTTTGACCCTATGAATTTAATGATTAAATGTCCGATTGCAACTAAATTATGCTACTATGCCAGTAGATTTGGAGCCGTTGTGTGTCTGGGTGGGCCTATGGCTGCGCCTGTCTGCCCCTTTGGGGGTGGGGCTTTGCCCCCCATGGCTTCACGGCAAGGTGGGGGGATGCTGGAATTGTCCGCATGCCCCCTCTTTGTGCCCTAATTGGCGGCTGAGGTGTTTTTCTCGACCGCCGAGGCGTACTCAGTTGACTGGAGAGGTTCATGCACCTATTCTCTGAAAAAAAAAGCTATATATATATATATATATATATATATATATATATATACATACACACACAATGTATATACAGTGGTGTGAAAAAGTGTTTGCCCCCTTCCTCATTTCCTGTTCCTTTGCATGTTTGTCACACTTAAGTGTTTCGGAACATCAAACCAATTTAAACAATAGTCAAGGACAACACAAGTAAACACAAAATGCAATTTGTAAATGAAGGTGTTTATTATTAAAGGTGAAAAAAAATCCAAACCATCATGGCCCTGTGTGAAAAAGTGATTGCCCCCTTGTTAAAACATACGATAACTGTGGTTGTCCACACCTGAGTTCAATTCTCTAGCCACACCCAGGCCTGATTATTGCCACACCTGTTCACAATCAAGGCATCACTTAAATAGGAGCTGCTTGACACAGTAAGGTCCACCAGAAGATCCTTAAAAGCTACACATCATGCCGAGACCCAAAGAAATTCAGGAACAATTGAGAAAGAAAGTAATTGAGATCTATCAGTCTGGAAAGGGTTATAAAGCCATTTCCAAAGCTTTGGGAATCCAGCGAACCACAGTGAGAGCCATTATCCACAAATGGCGAAGACATGGAACAGTGGTGAACCTTCCCAGGAGTGGCCGGCCGCCCAAAATTACCCCAAGAGCGCATCGACGACTCATCCAAGAGGTCACAAAAGACTCCACAACAACGTCCAAGGAACTGCAGGCCTCACTTGCCTCAGTTAAGGTCAGCGTTCATGCCTCCACCATCAGGAAAAGACTGGGCAAAAATGGCCTGCATGGCAGAGTTCCAAGGATAAAACCACTGCTGAGCAAAAAGAACATCAAAGCTCGTCTCAATTTCTCCACAACACATCTTGATGATCCCCAAGACTTTTGGGACAACATTCTGTGGACCGATGAGACAAAAGTGGAACTCTTTGGAAGGTGTGTGTCCAAGTATATCTGGCGTAGAAGGAACACTGCATTTCAGAAAAAGAACATTATACCAACAGTAAAATATGGTGGTGGTAGTGTGATGGTCTGGGGCTGTTTTGCTGCTTCAGGACCTGGAAGACTTGCCGTGATAAAAGGAACTATGAATTCTGCTGTCTACCAAGAGATCCTGAAGGAGAATGTCCGACCATCTGTTCGAGTACTCAAGCTGAAACGAACTTGGGTTCTGCAGCAGGACAATGATCCTAAACACACCAGCAAGTCCACCACCGAATGGCTGAAGAAAAACAAAATGAAGACTTTGGAGTGGCCTAGCCAAAGTCCTGACCTGAATCCTATTGAGATGTTGTGGTATGACCTTAAAAAGGCCGTTCATGCTCGAAAACCCTCTAATGTAACTGAATTAGGACAATTCTGCAAAGATGAGTGGGCCAAAATTCCTCCAGGACGCTGTAAAAGCCTCATTGCACGTTATCGCAAACGCTTGGTTGCAGTTGTTGCTGCTAAGGGTGGCCCAACCAGTTATTAGGTTTAGGGGGCAATCACTTTTTCACACAGGGCCATGATGGTTTGGATTTTTTTTCACCTTTAATAATAAACACCTTCATTTACAAATTGCATTTTGTGTTTACTTGTGTTGTCCTTGACTATTGTTTAAATTGGTTTGATGTTCCGAAACACTTAAGTGTGACAAACATGCAAAGGAACAGGAAATGAGGAAGGGGGCAAACACTTTTTCACACCACTGTATATATATATACATGTGTATATATATATATATATATATATATACACAGTGTATATATATACATACATACATATATATATATATATATATATATATATATATATATATATATTGTGGTAGTGAGGTACCCCACCAGTGTTTGAACCAGTGTTTGGACGGAGGATTCTCAACCAGGCAGGTTGAGGGGCTCCAGTTTATTTGTTTATTTGGGAGGAAACTGGCTTTTCAGTTTACTCATTGTTTACTAAAATCCGTTTTGGGATCTGGAGCCCGGGGATTTCATAGCGATCTGGGTGGGATGAAATCCCCAGTCCTGGGTCCAGATCTTGAGATCCACCAGCATACTGACTGGTCAGGACTGGTCAGGTGTGTGTTTGCTGGGCTATTTGTACACACCTGACCATGGTTCTGGGCTCCACCCTCCCGAGGAGTCCAAGGAAGCAAGGGAGAAGTGTGCATGTCTGCACAGGTCTGTTTGTCAGAGCAGACAGAGGGTCCAAGCCTGTGGGCTGGAAAAGAGTGCTGAGGTACTGGGTGTACAGGAACTCTGTTAAAGAGCTGAGAGGGCTGAAGCACAAGTCTGAGCAGCTGTGCTGCTAAAGAGAGCCAGGTGGCTTGGTATTTTTGGTTTGACTTGTATTTTTGCTGTGGAAAGCTGAAACCCCTGTGTGGGCAACTCGTCTGTTTTATGGACATTTTTCTTTCTTTAATAAAAGTGGGCCTACAAGCCCTTAAATCGGCATATCTGGCGTGGACTCCGCTCACTGGTAATCTCTACCCTTAAGCTAAAACATCCCCCGATGTTACAATATATATACACACACACACATACATACAGTGGATATAAAAGTCTACACCCCCTGTTAAAATGTCAGGTTTCTGTGATATAAAAAAATGAGACAAAGATAAATCATTTCAGAACTTTTTCCACATCTAATATGACTTATAAACTGTACAACTCAACTGAACAACAAACTGAATTTTTTTAGGGGTGGGGAAATTAAAAATGAAGAACTAAAATATGGTTGCATAGGTGTACACACCCTTAAACTAATACTTTGTTGAAGCACCTTTTGATTTTACTACAGTACTCTGTCTTTTTGTCTATCAGCATGGCACATTTTGACATGGCAATATTTGCCCACTCTTCTTTGCAAAAACACTGCAAATCTGCGAGATTGCATCTCCTGTGCACAGCCCTCTTCAGATCACCCCACAGATTTTCAATGGGATTTAGGTCTGGGCTCTGGCTGGGCCATTCTAAAACATTAATCTTCTTCTAGTGAAGCCATTTCCTTTGTTGATTTGGATGTATGCTTTAGGTTGTTGTCATGCTGAAAGATGAGGTTCCTCTTTATGTTCAGCTTTCTAGCAGAAGCCTGAAGGTTTTTGTGCCAACATTGACTAAGGCCCCTGTTCCAGCTTAAGAAAAACCACCACATGCTTCACGGTGGGTATGATGGTCTTTTGGTGATGTGCAGTGTTGTTTTTGCACCAAACATATCTTTTGGCATTATGGCCAAAAAGTTCAACCTTGGTTTCATCAGACCATAACACATTTTCCCACATGCTTTTGGGAGACTTCAGATATGTTTTTGCAAAATTTAGCTGGGCTTGGATGTTTTTCTTGGTAAGAAAATGCTTCCATCTTGCCACTCTACCACATAGCCCAGACATATGAATAATATGGGAGATTGTTGTCACAAAGTACCACACAGCCAGTACTTGCAAGATATTCCTGCAGCTCCTTTAATGTTGCTGTAGGCCTCTTGGCAGCCTCCCTGGCCAGTTTTCTTCTTGTCTTTTCATAAATTTTGGAGGGATGTCCAGTTCTTGGTAATATCACTGTTGTACCATATTTTCTCCACTTGATCACCATGTTCACTGTGTTCCATGGTATAACTAATGCCTTGGAAATTCTTTTGTACCCTTTTCCTGACTGATACTTTTTAACAATGAGATCCCTCTGATGCTTTGGAAGGTTTCTGCGGACCATGGCTCTTGCTGTGGGATGTGGCTAAGAAAATGTCAGGAAAGACCTACTATAACAGCTGAACTTTATTTGGGGTTATTCAGAGGCACTTTAAATGATGGCAGGTGTGTACTGACTCCTATTTAACATGAGTTTGAATGTGATTGGTAAATTCTGAACACAGCTACATCCCCAGTTATAAGAGAGTGTGCACACTTATGCAACCACATTATTTTTTTTATTTTTAGTTTTGCTTCCCTAATCTAAAATATTATTATTATGTTATATTATTATACACGATTTATATAGCGGCAACAGTTTACGCAGCGCTTTACAATGTATAGGGGGGACAACACAATTACAGTACAGTTCAATACAAAAGGTACAGGAGGGCCCTGCTCGTAGAGCTTACATTCTAAGGGACGGGGTGGTTGTGCAAAAGGTAATAGCTGCAGAGAATGATTTGAACTGAGTTGTACAGTTTATAGGTCACATTAAAGGTGGTAATATTTCTGAAATGATTTATCTTTGTCTAATTTTTTTACATCACAGAAACCTGACATTTTAACAGGGGTGTGTAGACTTTTTATATCCAATATATATATATATATATACACACACATACAGTCTAGTATATATGTATATACTCGGCATTCAGTGTAGACTATATATACAGTGTATTCAGTTTCTAATACACTTCAGGTGGTGTACACAGTATATAATACAGTGCAGCCGGTGCACAGTTTCTGATACAGTGCAGGCGGTGTACACAGTATAGAATACTGTGTACAGTTTCTAATACACTTCAGGTGGTGTACACAGTATATAGTACAGTGAAGCTGGTGTACAGTTTCTAATACAGTGCAGGTGGTGTGCACAGTATATAATACAGTGTAGTGCAGTGTTAAAAAAAAACACATCATGTCCGGAAGGCCACCAAGGAGAGGCAGACGATCACAGGCCACTAAAAGAGGGCAAGCAGCCTCTGTGTCTACAGTGAACAGTGGTGGTCGAGGATATGGTGCATCCTCTGCAGGTGGCCATGGGGCAAGCTTGTCCTTTTTTTCTGCTGCTGGCCGTGTTATTGAGCCACAACATGCAAAAGAGTTGGTGGAGTGGATAACAAAGCTGTCCTCATCCTCTGTCCTCTGTCACCCAGGCTCATAATAGTTTTCCTTCCAACACAGCTGCCAAAGCAGCCTATTCCACCGGCTCCTTGTCCACAGTTACTCCTTCCGTAGCCCCACCATCATGCACGGAGGAGTCACCTGGAATTATTCGACCATAGTGTCGGTTACATTCTGATGGAGGATGTGCAGCAATTTGAAGGCTCCGATGTTGGTTCCCAGCTTGAGGAAGGGAGTAACGTGAGCCTAGAGAGAGGGGGTGCCACAGAAGGACAAGAAACTGGCAGTCATGTTCCCCCAGCTGCAGCATACTGCCAAGTTTGCTCCAGTGACAAGGAGGGAGGGGATGATAAGGTCACTGACTGTACTTGGGTGCGAAGGAGGCACAACTCCAACAAGGCAGGATGCCTTCCAGGGGGCAGCTTAAGGGGAGCCACCCAATTGCATCACACCACAGAGCTTCGCAGGTGCAGGGCGCTGCTGACTCCCCGCTAACTTGCAAAAGTTCCTTGGTGTGGGTTTTTTTCGACACGTGTGCAGCAGATCGCACTGTTGCTGTTTGCAACCTATGTCTGAAGTGGATCAAGCGTGGCCAGAACAGCAGCTGCTTGGGCACCACATGCTTGACCAGACATATGACGACCTGCCATGCAGTCCATTGGCAACAGCACCTGAAAGACCCACATCATAGAAAAAGGCAGACTTTTCCTTGCTCCTCATCTGGGATCTCAAACCCTACTACATCTCCAGTCCTCTCAAAAACCTGCCGTGAGAGAAATTAAGGTATAGCAATAGTTGCCACAAGTACTTGCAGCCAGTCTACTAGCAGTACACAATTTAACACTAGCAGTGCTTGATGGGACCAGTATAAAAGATCTTAATTAATTAATTAAATCAAGTTAATTTATTGGATGCACTTTTCAATTAAAAACAACTATCAATAAGACTGAGATGAGCAAAAAATAATTGATGACACCAAACTCAAAGTCATTGTTGAAGCACTTACATAAATAGCATGTACGATACCACCAGATGACAAAGGGTTAACATCAAAAGAGGCTCCAAGTTCAGATCCTGGAATAAATAACCCAATAGCCCACTCTGCAAGAGAGATGTCCAGGTGGAGAGACCCGGGTCTCAAGGCTGTGGCCACTGACTATGTTGTGGGTATCCGACCTGCCCTGCTGCGGGAGGTGTACTGTAGACCAAGCTACTGGATGTACCTCTCAATGGGCTGATCAGGCTGGCTGAGGTAGGCGTCCTAAGTGATACCCTGGAGGGCGCAGAGGTGCAGGCCAGAAACAAGGATCGGAGCTGGAAACGAGGAGAGCTTCAGATGGAAGGTGGATCGTAAGCTCGTTGTTGCCGTGGTGACTGTGGCTTACATGTTTTGCACGCATGCACCTTATCAAACTCACGGTGGCCAGCGGCAACACATGAATATATAGGCACATTAATGGTAATGGAAGGGGAATCATCACTCTTGTGATGTTAACTCCTTGTGTGTCAATTACCCAAATAATTAGTACATGTATCTTGCATATCAAATGTAACATAAAATAGACTGCAAAGTGTGGTATAATACAGCCAGCAATCTGAAAATCTATAAACCCCAAAATCTATAAGTGTATATATGTATGGGCAGTACAATTCACTTCAAATTGATAAAAATGAATGTACAATAATTAATTAAAAATCACCATGCGTACAAGAATACTGCATAGGGATATGTGTAAGGGACTGCTCATACTTTAATTAATTATTGTACATTAGTTTTTAGCAATTTGAAGTGGATTGTACTGCCCATATATATATACACTTATAGATTTGTGGTTTATAGATTTTCAGATTGACGACTTTATTATACCACACTTTGCAGTCTATTTTATGTTACATTTGATATGCAAGAGATATGAACTAATTATTTGGGTAATTGATACACAAGGAGTTAACATCATAAGAGCGATGATTCCCCTTCCATTATCATTAAGGTTCCTATATATTCATGTGTTGCCGCTGGCCCCCATGATTTTTATAAGGTGCATACGCGGGAAATATGTAAGCCACGTTCGCAACGGCAACAACGAACTTGCGATCCGCCTTCCATCTGAAGCTCTCCTCGTTTCTGGCTCCAATCCTTGTTTCTGGCCTGCACCTCTGCGCCATCCAGGGCATCACTTAGGACGCCTACCTCAGCCAGCCTGATCAGCACGTTGAGAGGTACATCCAGTAGCGCGGTCTACAGTACACCTCCCACAGCATGGCGGTTCGGATACCCACAACATAGCCATTGGCCACAGCCTTGAGACCCGGGTCTCTCCACCTGGACATCTCTCTTGCAGAGCAGGCTATTGGGTTATTTATTCCAGGATTGGAACTTGGAGCCTCTTTTAATGTTAACCCTTTGTCATCTGGCGGTATCGTATATACTATTTATCTAAGACCCCTTTCACACTGGGGCGTTTTTCAGGCACTTTAGCATTAAAAAAAGCACCTGTAAAGCGTTTTGAAAGAAGCCTCATCTGCAATCCCAATGTGAAAGGCTTTAAGAGCCCTTTCACACTGCCAGCGCCCCAAAAACGCTGGTAAAGCGCCGCTTAAACTAGCATCGCTTTTTAAAAGCGCCCACAAAGCTGCCGCTGCCAAAAGCGCTTTGCAGGCACTTCCTATTGATTTCAATGGGAAGGGGGTGCTTTATGAGCGGTGTATTCACCACTCCAAAAGCGCTGCAAAGAAGCTGCTTGCAGGACTTTTTTTGACACCCTGCCAGCGCACCGCCTCAGTGTGAATGCACTCGGGCTTTCACATTGGGATTGCAGATGAGGCTTCTTTCAGGTGCTTTACAGGCTTTTCTTAACGCTAAAGCGCCTGAAAAACGCCCCAGTGTGAAAGGGGTCTCAGTGTGAAAGCACTCAAACTTTCACATTGGGATTACAGATGAGGCTTCTTTCAGGCGCTTTACATGCACTTTTTTTAACACTAAAGCGCCTGAAAAACACCTTAAAAATGCCCCAGTGTGAAAGGGGTCTAATGGTTGTGTGTTGAGTTATTTTGAAGGGGCAGCAAATTTGCCCTTTTATACAAGCTGTACACTCACTACTTTACATTGTCACATGAAAAGATATAATAAAATATTTACAAAAATGTGAGGGGTGTACTCACTTTTGTGAGATACTGTATATGACTGGATTTTACTGTTTAATAAATTATCTACCTTTTGAGCTAATTTATGAAATAACTAGGTAGCTGAAGCTGACACCTAATCCACACTTTGCTGATTCATCTTCTTCTTGTAACAGTATTTTTATATTTTTTTCCAAGAGTTAAGTTTGCTTAGATTTCATGTTCTATTTATTCACTATCAGCCTACATAATCCAACTACTTACAATGTTTATGGTATTATTTGCATAATGTTGGTACTCATTAAGTTTGCCTTTTCTATGCCCTTTCGTTCGCCAACTTGTGAGTACTTTGTAATGATTTATGCTTTTATATCGGATTTCATATTTTTGACATTGTATGATAAAACTTAATAAAGAAAAAGTGAAATCTAAATGTCATCATAAATAATTAATGGAGATAGCTGCACTAACCAGTATAACTATACAAACCATTATACATTTTCAGTGCAATCATTTCCATAAAGTGCTAAAAATCCAAAATATGGTGTAAATAAATATAACATAAAGTGCTGTTATGAAAAAGTGACTCTGGTCTCTGCTGAAGATAATGTGATATCCCTCTTATCACCACTCATGTGCCATCTCAGGACCGCACTCACTGCAAGTAGTTGACACCCTGAACATACAATGAGGTGGGTCAAACTGTGCTTAATGCCTCTGCTCAGCCTCTTATAATGTTTCACCATCCACACTACCGGTATATTCCATAAACATAAGGAAGAAACCAAAGAAATTTCATAGCGTAACTATGTTTATTTCAAAACCATAAAAATTGTACACTCACATGGGCTAGTGCCTCCCCTGGCAATCAGAATGATGTGCTGTCAGTATGCTAAGAAAGCTGCTGCCCTGATCTCCGCTGGAGCCTTTCATCGATAAATGTAAAGCCTCAATGCAGGGCTGAAAAAAGATCTGTGGTGCTCTTTTTTTCAGCAGATCATTCCGAGTGCCAGGGGAGGCACTAGCCCATGTGAGTGTACAATTTTTATGGTTTTGAAATTTAGTTTGACTAAACAGAGTTAGGCTTTGAAATGTCTTCAGTTCCTTCCTTATGTTTATGGAATATACCAGTGGTATGGATGGCAAAACTACAAGCGCTGAGCAGAGGAATTGGGAAAGTTAGACCAACCTCAGTGTATGCTCAGGGGGTCAACTGCTTGGGGTGAGTTCTGTCCTGGGAGGGCACGCGAGTGGTTATAGGAGGGATATCACATTATCTTCAGCACGGAGCACAGTTTTCTTTTCATAACGGCACTTTATGTTATATTTATTTGCACATTATTTTCTGGATAATTCTGGATTATTTTCGGCACTTTATGTAAATGGTTGCAATGAAAATGTATGATGGTTTGTATAGTTATACTGGTTATCGCATACTGTTTATTTTGTGGTTACACTATTTAAATAGCAGCGGCTTCCCATTGATTTGTTTATAATTTATTTATTTGAAAGTATCTCAACTATTCTAAAGATCTATTATTTAATACATTCCTCATAACCTACATAAGAAGCTCATGAACACTTGCGTTAAATATTTTTTCTTTTTTTTTTTATGCAGATATACTATTTGTTCTTTGCTCTTGAAGTGCTCTTGAAGTTGCAACAACAAATACAGTACTTTCAATGCTTGTATCACTCTGGATAAATACCTCAAGGGCAAAATTGTTATATTCATTAATATTCATTATCCAAATGATAAACGATTAAAAACGTTGAGGGTAATTTGAATTAGCATAGCATGAATAGCCACTGTCAGAAATCAGAAGAATCCTTACTACATGATGTCCGATGCCCCTAATTTCACTATGGCAGTTAACACTTTATGACTTTTGTCATTTTTACATTTTAAGACACTCACAAACAAAAAGCTCAGTGAATTTGGCAGTTTTGCCTCTCTGACAATACTTTAAAAGATTCTTACCAAGGAAGTTACTAAAGAGTTACTAAAGAGTGTTAAAGAGTTACTAAAATCAGTTTATCTAAAGGTCAGATTACCTAGTAAATTACAATGGTTAGGAGACAACTCCAATTAAAACCATGTAAAGATTCACTGCTAGATTAATTTTGCATTGGGATTCCCAATACAACCCAGGAAATTGTTAAATTAGATAAAAATACTGCTTTGATCTATTGTACTTGCTTATGGTCTGTCAGCTCTCACATATACCAGCATTGACTGAGAATTGTCATCACCACAAAGGACCTAATTTCCACCACTATGCATAGTATAATGTTATGGCAAGATACTAATGTCTTTACTCTCTTTCCACTGTAAGAAAAGAGGTGTGGAAAATGTCAATATAGAAGTTATATTTCTGCGAAGTTGGTATGGTTTTCAATAATCTGTCAAAAAGACAATTACAAAAACTTAAAGGTGATTAACCATTTGCCGACCAGCCACCGCAGTTGTACTGCGGCAACATGGCTCAGCTGCACGAATCGCCATCATGCTATATCGATAACATATTCGACCACTAGGGGCGTGTATGTGCCGCCCCCTGCTCGCCCACCGAGCCGATGCGAGTTCCCAGCAGTCGCAATCACCGCCGGGCTCCCGCGATCGCTCGGGCACACAAGAACCGGGATCTGTGTGTGTGTAAACACCCAGTTTCCGGTTCTCAGAGGGGAGAACAGACAGATCGTCTGTTCATACAGAGTATGAACAGTGATCTGTCATCTCCCCTGCACAGTCCCCTCCACCTTCAGTTAGAACACACAATAGGTAACACATTAACCCCTTGATCGCCCCCTAGTGATCAACCCCTTCATTGCCAGTGACATTTTTACAGTAATCAATGCATTTTTAGTCCCAAAAATGTGTCAAAATTGACCAACATGTCCACCATAATGTTACAGTCCCGATAAGAATTGCAGTTTGCCGCCATTACTAGTAAAAAAAAAAAGAATAATAAAAATACCATAAAACTATCCCCTCTTTTGTAGACGCTATAACTTTTGCGCAACCAATCAATATATGCTTATTGCAAGTTTTTATACCAAAATATGTAGAAGAATACATATCGGCCTAAACTGAGGGAAAAAAAATGTTTTTTTTTTTTAATTTTTGGGGGATATTTATTATAGAAAAAAGTTAAAAATATTGATTTTTTTTCAAAATTTACACTCCTTTTTTGTTTATAGCGCAAAAAATAAAAACCGCAGAGGTGATCAAATACCACCAAAAGAAAGCTCTATTTGTGGGAAAAAAAGGACGTCAATTTTGTTTGGGTGCAACATTGCATGACCGCGCAATTGTCAGTTAAAGCGACGCAGTGCCGAATCGCAAAAAGTGCTCTGGTCAGGAAGGGGGTAAAATCTTCCTGGGCTGAAGCGGTTAATGGGGTTCCTTTAAAGAAAAACATACATACTCACATCTATGCTGCAGCATCGCTATGATGCCGCAGCTGAATGTACCAGCTCTAAGACTGAGAACTGATCACTCTGTTCTTGGTCTGCTCAGAGCATGGGGGACGCAACTGACTTTGGCTCTCAGTCACTTGCTGAATGCCAGAGCCAGTTGTCAATCGATCAGTTGGAGGGATCCTGACAATATGGTTAAGACTCTTCCAGAGCCTGGAGTGGCTATGTGATGTCAGCTGCTTCTGGTTCATGGGAGAGCACAAGTTAGTGCTGTGACTCACAATATAAAGATGACCAAAAAGCTTTGGCCATAATTCTCTTTTAACTAAGCAATAGATATGTTACAGGTGTAGCTCTTACCCCCTCAGGAACCGCTTAAGCGTTAGTATTCTACAATCTATAACACTACACCGGAAATAGGCCAAGCGACTAATGATAGAATAAATGAATAGATTGAAGAAATGCAGTCAAACAATGCACAAGTCATTCAAAAAGCAAATAAACACATTTAAGGATACCATACTAGGTAAATGAGCACTGGCCTATTAGCTGGCAGTACATTTACGTATAGCAATGGTAAATGAAACTCTAACTAGTGCAACTAGAGTTTAAATAATATAGCATCAAAAAACTCAGGAAAATAAAGGTCCTAGTGTGCACACTTTGCGTTCAGCCACAATAGCGGGTTGGGAGTTTACGTTCCTGACTAAGGGGTATCCCTGGAAGTAGCAGCCAACTACCTGGCTTCTAATTGTCAGTGTTGGCTGGCTTTCACTGTGGCATTTCTGTAGCTAGTGAACATGTGGCTGTCCTTTTAAGGGTGTGCAGCAGATGGCTCACCAGCATCACATGACAACTATGCATGCACACGTAATGATGTCACCTCGCACGCCATTGCACAATGACGTCACCAACGTAGCGCCATCTTGGAAGACAAATTATCAGTGGAAGCAGGCAAAGCCCTGCATGGCACTACACCCCAGACAACTAAATGATGCAAAACAAGAATAGTTGCCTTCGTAACATTACAGCTGCATTTCCTGTATACAAATATGTAATGAGGTTATGCCAGGACTAGAATTACCAATCCCTCCTAGAGACAACAAGGCAGACCTAGCAAAGGAGTCCACTCATCCAAACGGTCGCACTTTAAGCATCAATAGGATTTGTGTGCACAAATTAAAAAACACATTAATGTCTGTAAATACATATGTAATATTGTATCTATCATTGATAAGCCCACTTGCTATAATTTAATTATGCAAAACCTATATAGAAAATAAAATGCTGGAATTGGAAAATCACCACAATGCTTAAATACCAGCAATACCAGCAATACCACCAATAACAGCCCACTAGGAGATAAAACTTGCTAAACTGAATGAAACATTTCTCAAAACTTAATTTAGTGTAGGAATGGTTTAAACCTTAGGGCATCATTTAATCCAGTAGATTTAGTGGCCCTAAGTTGATGGATCCATCTGGTCTCTCTCATAAAATACAGTGGTCCCAATCCCCATCCAGTCCAACTGTATTCTTTCCAGCATGAAAAACTTTACATATTTAGGATTTTTGTTGTGTTTCCATGAACCATGTCTTTCAATAGGAGACACAATATCCCCAGATTTGATGGCTGTGACAATAATAGATTATAATAAATTTATTTGTCAGAACCAGTGTTTGTTTTTTCCTATGCAAAAACTGTCACAGACACAGGTCATCATATAGACAATACCCACTGTCTGGCAGTTACATAGTGTCTAGATTAATGCATTATCCAATTTGGGAGGAGGGTCTCTTGCCCTGTGAAATATAATGGTAGTAGGAACAAAAACTGCAAATATACTGTATGTACCATATTGGTGGCACTAGTCCATTTGACCCTCTCTGTTACATAAGTACATCATGTATAGACCTCTGATGAACAATTTCCACCTGGTCCTTAAAGCAATTTGTGACTAATTGATCGGCTTTAAGTAAATATCATATTTATTCACTACTTTGCTAATTTGTTGTGCTTGGTGACTTTACTCGTACCACACCCTTTAAAATGATCTTTGCATAAAGAAAAATAAAACCCTAAGGAAAACATAGCTAAGTAGGACTTTAACGGTACCACACCAAAAATAAGCTAAGAACATACAAAATGTTATTGGTGTAACATCAAAAGACAAAATACCAAAAGGGTATAAGTTGTACATGTGTTAACAAGTAAATTGTACAATAAATATTATTGTACCTATATATTAATTTGTCTAATCCCTATAGTTAGCTATTCTATAAAAACTTTGACCATGTTACTGTTGATATCACAATAATACAAGGTTAGCTATGAAAACCAAGCACACACTTAATAAAACCAAAATCGTATTTATTTCCCAAGAGAATAGCAAAATGCTAACAAGAAAGTCCTAAATAGATATTACAAATATATATTAACAATACACATCATATCAGAATATCAAATACAAGAATCAAAGATACTTATCACAAGGCTCTCCGTGATGCTTTGTATCATCGGCTAGGCTCAGATGTTTTAGAGAGATAGTCATGTGGCTTAGGCAGCCACCAGACTTGAAGCACCAGCGAAAAAGGGGAAGTGAGAGCTTTTAGAGTCGCTCAGTCCTTTTTAGACTTTAAACATACACCATCCAAACCCAACCCCAGTGCCATCCCATTTAGCCATTTTCGAAAAATCAGCATTTATTGGGGCAGTACTTCTCAACAGATTATATTACTGTCTGTCCTGCTGTACTTTGGCCTATAGGGGCAGCATTGTCCATGTCAATCTTTAGGTGCCTGTTGATCCTTTGATTTTTGTCACCCACCATCATCCATCATCCTTGTCAGCCCTGGTCCCTTTCAAGTTTGCGTTATAGCAATAGAAGGTCCAGAACCAAGAGCTGAGAAATTAAATTCCAGACCGCCCCCAGGAAAGCAAATGCTTGGTTGTATCAACAAGAAAGAAACTGTGACAGACCTAGCCGGGACACAGGCTTTTTGAGAGGACTAAATGTGAGCCTCCTGCCAACCGATTATGGGCCCTGGATTTTAAGGGGCACAGGGTGAAGGACCATCAATAACCATCAATAATCTGTGCTAGCTAGATTCAATGCTGTATATATGTGTATATATAATGTGTGCTGTCTCATGCTGCTGGGACACACACTGTCAGATGCTAGTGTCATGAACTCAAGATGTTAATTGAGAGAGCTGATCACATTGTCCTCTGTACAATGTAGTAGACGGTCCGTCTGTTACTGGTGGTCTCCTGCTATTGTGATAAAATTAATTGTGGTCGTAATTATGATAATTTATAATCAACTGTGTTTAGCTCGGTGACAACAAGTTTGACCTGTAGTGAAATCCTGATGAGTCACATCGGCTGCTTAAAGGGATTAGTTAATTAGTTTATGCTAAGTTGTTACAGGTGTATTGTTAGAGTAATATGAGCAGGAGGGGGGACCTCCTCTTCTACTGTATAAATTTGTGTGACATGTCAAATAAAAGTTAATTCCTGATGTACTCCAAGACTGGTGTTGTCTAGTTCTTGGGGGCTCCTATAGCCAGATCCATTGGACTCCAGGACTTAGGAAGCATTTACGGCGGACACCTTGAGTACAGGATCCGTCACAGAAACCCTTTTAAAACCATGGAATTGCAAGGATTAGCCTGGGAGATCTTTGGGAATATGAAACAGATTTATGACAGATCCAGTTCAAACTTTGGATAATATCAAGACACTGTTACCCATACACACAGTAACATTGACAGAGAAACTCCAGAAACATAACATTAAACCATGTTGATATCCAACATGTGGCATACATTTATATGGTTTCAAACCTGAGTTTTAACAATTGCAAGATGATATAACACCAGAGTGAATAATTCACATTAGTTCATCTAAACCAGTTCTTGAACGGTATAGGTTCACTGTTCACTGGCGTCACCACGTGAGAGCTCCCCGGCATCCTCTTACGGATCGGAGCTGATGGAGGACCCAGGTTCCCCGGCTGGATCGGAACTTTCTTCGCTGGTAAGCGTGCTAAAGAAGGAGATGGCGGGGATGTTTAAAAGCTTGGAGAAATCCCTAAAAAAAGACATTGCTGCGGTCCGGACGGACATGTCACATGTACTAGAAAGGGTAGAGGAGACGGAGAGGCGGCAAGACTCACAAGCGGCCGCCATTATTGAGCTACAGACTGTTGTTAAACGTTTGGCAATAGCTCACAGATCCTCTCTCTATAAGTTAGAAGATTTGGAGAATAGGAACCGGAGGAACAACCTCCGAATCCGTGGATTGCCGGAGGCAACCAGGAATTCAGATCTAGAACCCACGATACAGGGCATCCTAAACACGGTTCTGGGAAAACCGGTCACAGACACCTTGTGATTCGACAGAGTGCATAGAGCTCTTTGCCCGCGCAATTTAGCCTCAGACCTCCCGAGGGACGTGGTGTGTCGTTTACATTATTTTGAGGAGAAAAACGCCATCATGCTTAAACTACGTGGCATGCCGGACATTGACTTTGATGGAGCCATATTGCATATTTTCCCTGACCTTTCTAAGAAGACGCTGGAAAGGCGCAGGGCCCTTAAGCCGCTACTGGAGCACTTGAGGGGAGACGGCATCACCTACAAGTGGGGCTTCCCCGCTTGTCTTATAGCAACAAAAAATGGCCGCTCCTCCACGCTGAGGTTTCCAGAAGATCTGCCAGCATTCTCAAAGGAAGTGGGCATCCCGCTGATAGACCTACCCGGCTGGCAAGACGGGATCCTTGAGTTCGCGGAGACACTGGAGCAAGAATGGAAGGGTTCCCCACGCAAAAAGCAGCGTTCCAGCATTCCAGGATCGGCCCAAAAGAATGGCTAAGTTCTGCAGATAATTAAGTTTTGCTTCTCCTGCACTCCTTTTGGGTTCACCGTGTTTCATCCTCTTTTTACTAACGCCTGCACGGCACCAGGCTGGCTACCTCTATCAGTGTCACGCAACATGGGGCTAAGGACCCCGCAATTTCTTTCTGCCAGCAGGTACTCCCGAAGGAGTGGAGCATTGTCGCATACTGCTTAACTGAGACTTTTCAAGGTTGCTTTGCTTTAAAGCGTAATAGTTCATAATGTTTTTGATGCCAGAGGTACATTTTTTCTTTATATAACTGTTTTTTATTATTTTAGAAGGTATTGGGCCGGGACCGGAGGGACTCCACAGGAGTCTCCCCAGGCCCTACAGGTTATGAGTGCTTGCCACTCAGGTTGCGGGCCTATCGCCCCCCTCACTTTTCTTCTGGGGGAAGTGGAGGAGAGTCTCCCACGTGTTTTCACAGGAACTCCCCCCATGGGGAGCTCTTGGGGCCCTCTCCCACACATTCCCCCACGGGAACACTGCATGTTCCCGCGTGATCACAGATGGTCTCCCAAAGGTCGTTTTGTGATGTACTTCACACTGTTTTACATGCTTGTTTCCCCCCCCCCCCCCTCCTCCCCCCTCCACCTCTCTCTCAGTCTTCCTCTCTTTCACTTCTTATCTCTTCTCTACTCTCTTACTTGATTTGCTGAGCTTGGTTACCACCCTAAGCTGTGCGGGCGGATACTGATACTCCAATGGCCACCCTAAAAATTACATTGTATAATGTCAGGGGCCACCCTAAAAATTACATCGTATAATGTCAATTGTTAAGGGAACTGAAACTAGCCTCGAGTTCCATAGTGTTTCTGCAAGAAACACACCTCACTCACAATACTGCTGTGAGGATCTCCTCACCACATTTTACTAAATGGTATTACAGTCTCTCAGACGTTAACAATGCAAAGGGTGTGGCCATTGGATTTCACAGGGATGTGCCCTTCCAGCTTGAGGAAATGTCCTCTGATGATAGAGGTAGGTTTTTATTTCTGAGGGGTTCTATAGGAAGTACTCAGTGCACTCTGGTCAATGTCTATAGCCCTAACTCCCAACAACCAACCTTTTTAGCTAGTGTCCTATCTAAACTGTCCGCTTTTGCGAAAGGTATTATCATTTTGGCAGGGGATTTCTATATACCGTTAGACCCGGTGCTTGACACGTCCCAAGGTAAGACCACTATCTCATTTAAAAGGATAGCTTTTCTTAAGAAGAAATTACACGAACACCAACTTATTGATGTGTGGCGCACATTGCACCCAAAGGATAGGGATTACTCTAAAACTCACCAATCATACTCGAGAATTGACAACATTCTACTCGACCACTATCATTTACCCCTCTTAAAGTATGCCTCCATTGGGTTTGCCACTAATTCGGACCACGCTCCGGTGCATATGCAACTGCCTATGCCCTCCCTCATTAAGCGGTCACCTAATTGGAAGCTTAATGAATCCCTACTAAATAACTCTGTTGACGCGGCCCTCTTGGAGAGGGACCTTAAGCAATTCTTTGTGGATAATAGGTCCGCTGAGATCTCCCCACCTCTGCTGTGGGAAGCACATAAGGCCACAATGAGGGGGAAGCTCATAGAACTGGGGGCTAGGAGGAAAAAAGAACAGACTAAACAGCTGCAGGACCTGATGTTACAGGTGTCTGCCTTGGATAGACAGCATAAATTGTCACAACATAAAGCCCATCTAGACGCCCTGACACAGAAAAGAGAGGAACTATCCAATTTACTGGAGGCTCAAACGAAGAGACAGTTTCAAATCTTTTCTCAGAAGTGGTATGAGTGGGGAGACAAGCCGGGGTAAACAACTGGCACGCTCGATTAGAGCAAAAAAATCAGCTTCATTCATTCCCAAAATCCAAAACTCCTCAGGTACTATGGTACACTCCTCCCCTCAGATTGCTAAAGCCTTTCAGGCCTACTATTCAGGACTCTACCACGTTAAAGGCGACCTAGATGGGCTTACACCCCCTGCTAAACGCTCACGTATTCTGAAATACCTCAAGCAGGCCAATTTGCCCAAACTCTCCAGACAATCCCTCAAACAATTAGAAACTGAGTTTATGATTGAGGAGTTCCAGATGGCTTTAAAAAATACCCCCGCTGGAAAGGCTCCTGGCCCTGACGGTTTTACCGCAAAATATTACAAGACTTTCGGCGAGACCCTAATCCCCAGACTTACTGCCTATGCAAACTCGATCTCTAACACCACGGGCTATAGACCAGAATCCCTAGCCGCTGTTGCCTTATGGCGTTTATGTGAAATTTCCATTAATATCTGTGAAATATTGTAATTATGAATATGTCTCCTTTTGCTTGCAGTTAAAGCTGGGCAAGCTGAAGTTAATTGCAGACATGGCGGGGCCGATACTTGACACTAACAATGGTTTAGCCAATTCCATTGTTTGTCACCTATTCACTATAAACGACCCCATGCCGGGATAGGTAACGAAGTGAGACCATTCAAGTTTTTTCTACATCACTGGTGGGAGTTGCTGTAAGGGGGCTGGCTTAGACTAAGTAACCAATCAGAACTCACGCTAAGCCAGCCAAGGAGGGATCAGGCTGGTTTTTGATACTCTCTCTGAGGAAAGGAGGCAGACGCGGTCTTTCCGGGGGAACCAGCCAGCAGGTAGGATGGCATGTAGCAGGGGAAGGTATGCCCTGCTACTTGTAACTAAACATGCTTGTAGATCAAGGTCTGAAGGAATATAATCTATATTCCTTCATATATATATTTTATTTCAACCTAGCATTTTCGGCCTTGATGTGCTAGGGATTTGTGTATTAGCTTGACTTTTAACTACCTGTAATAAATGTTATTATATTCAAAGCCTTTCCTCCTGGTCAATAGAACTCTCATTTAACCCATATCATATTTTGTGATTAATAAATCAGAAATAGAGATTTTAGAGGTTACACCGCTCATATTACAATCATTCCCAAACCTGGCAAAGATCCCACTCTCTGCACCAGCTATTGCCCCATCTCCCTTTTAAATCTCGATTTAAAGCTTATGGCTAAAGTTATGGCTACCAGACTTCTTCCTCTCGTCCCCAAATGGATCTCAACTGACCAAACAGGCTTTATCCCTACTAGAGAAGTGAGGCACAAATTCCCTCCGCTCAATCTCGTTGATACACTATGTCCGAAGGTGCTCCCAGTCCTCAAGATGACATTGCGCCATTTGGGTCTAGGACCCAAGATGTTTCATAGAATAGCGTCACTATACTCCCACCCGACGGCCCAAATTTGAATTAATGGTACACGGAGTGACCCCTTTACCCTACATAATGGAACTAGGCAGGGGTGTCCGTTATCCCCCCTGCTTTTTACCATTTCCCTAGAACCCTTCTTAGCTCACATCAGACAGAATAACAGTATCCATGGAATAAAGATAGGAGCTAGTAGCCACAAATACGCCGCCTATGCCGATGACATACTCTTCTTTATACAGCAACCCCACATTACTCTCCCCAACATCATGTCTGCCTTTCGGACCTATAAAACCTTATCTAACTTTAAAATAAATTTATCCAAATCTGAAATCCTTAATGTAAATATTCCCCCCTCAGTAGTCGCCCTTCTGAAACCTCAGTTCCCCTTTCAATGGCAGCAAAAATCCCTGAAATATCTAGGGATCTATCTCACACCTGACCCTGGATCCCTCTTTAGACACAACTACATACCGCTTTTGAATGATATTAAGTCTGACCTTCGCCACTGGGCCCCACATTCACACTCCTGGTTGGGCAAAATAAACATAATTAAGATGAATATTCTTCCTAGGGTGCTGTTCATCCTCCAGATGCTGCCACTGAGTGTTCCTATAGGATTTTTCTCAATTTTGCAGTCTATGATTTCTCGATTTGTTTGGAAGGACAGACACCCCAGGATCTCTAGACACTGTACCGAGCTAAAAACGCGGGGGGTCTCGCCCTCCCAAACTTTAAAGCCTACTATCAGGCAACTGTTCTAGCCAGGATGGCGGACTGGAAGTATGCAAGGAAGTCAAAACTGTGGGTGCAAATTGAGCAGAAATTAAGTGGGGTAGACTTAGCTATCGTACCTTGGATTCCAAGAGCCCACAGGAACATATCGCCTCACGCTTCACCCTTAACCAGATCCACCCTGGCACTATGGGACTCTCTGCACAGACAGTTTTCCTGGCAATTCAACTCCCCCTTGATGCCGATTCTTTCACATAACTTCTTCCTGCCAGGCCAAATGGATAGTGGCTTTAGGAATTGGCGCCCTAATGAACCTATCCTCCTCCATCACATTTTGGGCACAAACGGTATTAAGCCTCTTACAGAAATATTGTCTCCTAATCCCATTACCCTCATGGATATGTGGAGGTACAGACAGATCCAGGGATTTGTACGCTCCCTTCCTCTTCCGCTACGAAGCTTCCAAGACCTAACACCAATTGAGTATGTGTTTTCGCTTAAGGATCCACCGCTGCATTGCATATCTTTATTTTACAAGGGCATTATACAATTGCTCAACCTGGCCTACCCGGACTTCTTCCGCAAATAGGAAACGGACCTGCAAACGACAATCCCTGATATCCAGAAAGATAAAATCCTGCGGCTGACACATGTGTCTTCTATCTCCTCCAAAACCTCAGAAATTAACTATAAGTTACTTTCGAGATGGCATCACACACCAGTCAAACTTCACACCATGTTCCCCTCCAACTCCCCGTTATGCTGGAGGAGTTGTTGGAAAGCAGCCTCACATGCACACATCTGGTGGTCGTGCCCAATCATTCAGCCTTTCTGGGTCAAGATTGTTCAGCTGGTCAATCAAATTGCCAGCATGTCCCTTCCTATGGACCCTTGGATCTTATTGCATAACACAATGGAGCCGGTGGGCCCGTACAAACGTTCCATCGTGCCCCACCTCCTGAATGCTGCCAAGGCCCTTATCCCAGCAAGATGGGGACAACCTGCGCCACCGGCACTGAAAGACTGGGTAAAAACAGTAAATCACATCTGCCTCATGGAGGAACTTACCCTCACAGCAAAAGATAATTTCCATAGACATGCTACTACTTGGCTTTCCTGGCTAGAATTTAAGAACTCACCCAGCTACTTGGATATCCTACAAACCTCCCAAACGGTAACTTGATCTCGAAAAAATACCTGATACGCTGCAATCTCTCCTATTGTTTTTGCACCTAGAAACTGAGTGGATTTCAACAACAATGTTTGGAGGAAAGAGACCCCATGCCAAATAAGTAAGGCCCTGGTAGACCCAGTTAACTTTCCCCGTAGTCTAACTGGTCATGCTTAAGGCAATTATACCAACCGTTTCATATTATATATCATATATGTTGTACTTAACTTCACTTGTAAATGCTCACCGTACGTAAACCAAGCTCACACCCTCTTTTCTTTTCTCTCTTCACATTCTTTCTCCTTCTCGGCCTTTCTCTCTCTCTCCTTTTCCTGCTCTTGCTCTCCGTGTTCTTCTTAATCTCCTCTCAATATTTTGTGTGACCACCATTATTTTCCAGCTCTGCCTTAACCCTCTTGGGCATAGAGTTCACCAGAGCTTCACAGGTTGCCACTTGAGTCCTCCTCCACTCCTCCAAGACGATATCACAGAGCTGGTGGATGTTAGAGACCTTGCGGGCCTCCACCTTCCATTTGAGGATGCCCCACAGATGCTCAATAGGGTTTAGGTATGGAGACATGCTTGGCCAGTCCATCACATTTACCCCCAGCTTCTTTAGCAAGGCAGTGGTCGTCTAGGAGGTGTGTTTGTGGTCGTTACCATGTTGCAATACTGCCTGGCGGCCCAGTCTCCGAAAGGGAGAGGATCATGCTCTGCTTCAGTATGTCACAGTACATGTTGGCATTCATGGTTTCCTCAATGAACTGTGGCTCCCCAGTGCCGACAGCACTCATGCCACTCCCACCACCATGCTTGACTGTAGGCAAGACACACTTGTCTTTGAACTTATCACATGGTTGCCACCACACAGGCTTGACACCATCTGAAACAAATACATTTATCTTGGTCACATCAGACCACATGACATGGTTCCAGTTATCCATGAGCACTGACAGGCTGACCCCCCACCCCTTCAACCTCTGCAGCAATGCTGGCAGCATTTATTTGTCTATTTCTTTGAGACAACCTCTGGATATGATGCTGAGCATGTGCACTCAACTTCTTTGGTTGACCATGGCGAGACCTGTTCTGAGTGGAACCTGTCCTGTTAACCGCTGTATGGTTTTGGCCACCGTGCTGCAGCTCAGTTTCAGGGTCTTGGCAATCTTCTTAACCTAGGCCATCTTTATGTAGAGCAACAATTTTTTTTTTCAGATCCTTAGAGAGTTCTTTGCTATGAGATGCCATGTTGAACTTCCAGTGACCAGTATGAGAGAGTGAGAGCGAAAACACCACATTTAACACACCTGCTCCACATTCACACCTGAGACCTTGAAAATGGCTAATTGGGCCCAATTTGGACATTTTCACTTGGGGGTGTACTCACTTTTGTTTCCAGCGGTTTAGACATTAATGGCTCTGTGTGGAGTTATTTTGAGGGGACAGCAAATTTACACTTATACAAGCTGTACACTCACTACTTTACATTGTAGAAAAATTTCATTTTTTCAGTGTTGTCACATGAAAAGATATAATAAAATATTTAAAAAAATGTGAGGGGTGTACTCACTTTTGTGAGATACTGTATGTTGCTTACAGTTTTAACAGGTAGTATTTCATAACAACACAAACCATTTGGATATGCACTGTATACCCCATTGATATATATTGAAATACAGTTTGTTTGTTTCTTTTCAGTTCTTCCTGAAGAAGCAGGCTCCGGGATGCTATAACTGGAACTGTCTACTGTGAACCTATATAATTTAAAGCGGGATTCCACCCTAAAGTGGAACTTCCGCTTTTCGAAACCCCCCCCCCCCCCCTCCGGTGTCACATTTGGCACCTATTTTTATTTCTATTTATTAAAAGTCAGCAGCTGCAGTATTTGTAGCTGCTGGCTTTTAATTAATTTTTTTCAGGTACCGTCCCGCTTTAAGATATGGTTTAGTAGAAATAACGTGAATTATTCACTCTGGTATTATATCATCTTGCAATTGTTTAAACTCAGGTTTCTAAATTGTATAAGTGTGTGCCAGATGTGCAACGTATTCCCCTTTTGGGATTTTTTCTTTTGATGTTGTAACAACAAAAATTAGTATGTTCCTAACATGTTTTTTTTAACATTGATGCCGATCTAATAGAAGTCTATGGAAAAGCGCGGGTAACCCACACAATAACCGTGGGTACACTGCGCTACGCCCGTGCTGCGGGGAAACTGCACCAGAGCAGTGTCAAAGTGCCCTTATTGTTTGTTCCATATATATTAAAAGTCCAATTTACTTTTGATCCTATAAAATACTTTTAATAATGAAAATGGCATGAACAAAAAGTGATAGGACCCTTAACCTAATACACACACAAACTATTCACAGATGTTTTACCTATTCTTTTACATTTCTAAAATATATTAGTATTCAGAAATCAAGGAATGATATAAGGGTGGGGCACCAAACAGGGGTACATTTTGTCATGATGCATTTAGCCTTGTAACTCCATGCCACCTGGCAAAATCTACTTGGATTGCATGCAATCCTGTAGCACCTGGAAATACTTGTTCTACATGTTCAATGCTCTGATTAATATAATGAATACACTGTAGCCATAGGCATTTATTAAGCATTGCAGCCAAGCTGCACAAGATAACATTCAGGATGAAATTGACAGCCAATCAATGGAATACCAGTGAGAATAAATTAAAAATGTTCCTGTTTGAGTGAAGTCCACTGTTATTTGTTTTAAACCTTTATACAATAGTCTATTTTGCAACTTATGCTATGATGGAAAATTGTAAGACTACACTGTATAACAAAATAGCAAATGTCATTATATCTTTTTATATTTGCTTTTTATTTAAGGCAGCACATACATAGTATGAGTGACATTTGTACATTGTTATTTCACATACATAAATTTTTTTAAAAACAAACAAGTTTTCCTTCAGTTTTTTATTTCTTCTTTATGATATTTTAATAGCGTGATTGTTTCTGTGTTAATATACTGTATATTTAAGGTCTCTTTTTTTCATGGCAATTACCATTGCACAGTGTGCTGATGGCAATTACTGGTATGCAATGTGAACCAGCAAAGTTGTTTTTAAAATACAAACTTTAAATCTTTCTCAAACTCTGCCTTTTGTGCTCCCGCATTGGGAGATGGTGTTAGAAGTGCAAATATTCTATGCAAGTCAAATCTTCCCATTTTCCACCAGTTTTTATGCACGCATGGTGTGAAAGAGCCTTACACATCAGTTCTCTGTGACATGCCAGCTTCTGCAGATACTGCAACTCCCATGACCACTCTGATCGATGTGCAGACTAAGTGCTATCAAATACAGTAGGTGGAGGTAACTGCTGATTGACAAGCTAGATAGTCTTGTGAATTAGCAAAGACAGCGCTGTTAGTTTCACCCTCAATACATCACCATGTCCTGTAATAATTCAAGCACTGCCTAGATTTTAAAAGCAGTGGTATACCAGGCTATTAATAGACATTGCTAGATAACTATGAGCAAACAAATGGTGCAGCCTGCATAACACATTAACTTGTATAGTATGCTAATAGTTCTGGTTGTAAGGGCAGAACCCCATTCATATGAAGACAAATGCAGAGTCAAGTTGCCTTATATGAATTCTTATCATTAATGTACAATGTAATATACATGAGCAAGTCAACTATGACATGCATTAAATGTAAATAATTTGCTTAGTAAATAGTATTACTGTAAAAGCCATTTACTTAGTCATTAAGTAGCATTTTCATTTTGTATAATTACACAGTTAAAAGCAAAATAAAATCTACTAAATAAAAAAACAATCAAACAACAATACACATAAAAACAAAGCATTTAAAGGAAAATGCATATTACCCCATAGCTGAACAGGTGAAGGAATGTGAAATGAAGCAATTTATCACTACTTGTAATTTTACTGCTATACATGCATTAAAAAAAAAAAATAAAATGTAATCAACTCACTATAAATAAATGGAAAGGAAATTAAACTGATAAGGACAGAGTGCTCCTAATGTTTTCTTTATTGTGACTGATAACAAAAAAAATAGGCCTACCAGTATGATGTTTCTTTATCGTACATCACAGGCCACAGAGCAGCCTTAATAATCCTTACTAACAGGATCATGTGCCACCTACAGGTGATTGGACACCTGCAAAAAGACAGGAAGTCCCCTACTATATAACCCCTCCCCTTTGAATGAATATGTATATGTTGTTTATACCCGCGCTTGACCAAACTCTGTGCCAAACACTAAAAAAAATCATTAAAAAAAACTAAAGAAAAGGAAAGCTGCTGTCAGACATATGCTGTGTACCCATATAAATTAATTCTCCTAATTTAGTATAAAGACAGTGTTCTCATATACTTTAAATTGCAATAAAATAATCGATGTCAATAAATCCACAACGTAATCCAAGTGAATAAAGTGAACTGTGCATAAATAAGTCCACATATTAAAGGTGCCTTGTAATGCCCCGTACACATGGTCGGATATTCCGATGGAAAAAGTCAGATCGGATTATAGTGTCGGAAAATCCGATCGTGTGTGGGCTCTAGCGGGCGTCGGAAATTCCAACGGAAAAAATTTGACAGCAGGATCTCAAATTTTCCTACAACAAAATCCGATCAGACTTTTTCCGATCGTGTGTAGGGAATTCTGACGGACAAAGTGCCACGCATGCTCAGATCAAATTAGGAGACCAAAGCTATTGGCTACTAGCCTCTACGTAGTTCCATAGTACGCAACAAACGTCACCACATTCGGAAAGGCTAGCATTTTCATTTTGTATAATTACACAGTTAAAAGCAAAATAAAATCTACTAAATAAAAAAACAATCAAACAACAATACACATAAAAACAAAGCATTTAAAGGAAAATGCATATTACCCCATAGCTGAACAGGTGAAGGAATGTGAAATGAAGCAATTTATCACTACTTGTAATTTTACTGCTATACATGCATTAAAAAAAAAAAATAAAAATGTAATCAACTCACTATAAGTAAATGGAAAGGAAATTAAACTGATAAGGACAGAGTGCTCCTAATGTTTTCTTTATTGTGACTGATAACAAAAAAAATAGGCCTACCAGTATGATGTTTCTTTATCGTACATCACAGGCCACAGAGCAGCCTTAATAATCCTTACTAACAGGATCATGTGCCACCTACAGGTGATTGGACACCTGCAAAAAGACAGGAAGTCCCCTACTATATAACCCCTCCCCTTTGAATGAATATGTATATGTTGTTTATACCCGCGCTTGACCAAACTCTGTGCCAAACACTAAAAAAAATCATTAAAAAAAACTAAAGAAAAGGAAAGCTGCTGTCAGACATATGCTGTGTACCCATATAAATTAATTCTCCTAATTTAGTATAAAGACAGTGTTCTCATATACTTTAAATTGCAATAAAATAATCTATGTCAATAAATCCACAACGTAATCCAAGTGAATAAAGTGAACTGTGCATAAATAAGTCCACATATTAAAGGTGCCTTGTAATGCCCCGTACACATGGTCGGATATTCCGATGGAAAAAGTCAGATCGGATTATAGTGTCGGAAAATCCGATCGTGTGTGGGCTCTAGCGGGCGTCGGAAATTCCAACGGAAAAAATTTGACAGCAGGATCTCAAATTTTCCTACAACAAAATCCGATCAGACTTTTTCCGATCGTGTGTAGGGAATTCTGACGGACAAAGTGCCACGCATGCTCAGATCAAATTAGGAGACCAAAGCTATTGGCTACTAGCCTCTACGTAGTTCCATAGTACGCAACAAACGTCACCACATTCGGAAAGGCTTGGATTTTCCGACAACTTTGTCCGACAGTGCGTATGCAAAACCAGTTTCGGACAAAATCCGTCGGAAAAAATCAGACGGATTTTGTGGTCGGAATTTCCAACCGTGTGTACGGGGGCTAACAAATCAATGTGAACTTTCTCCTCTGTGTCTCTAAGTATACACACCACACTCACCAGATGTTGTTGACTTCTCAGTGAAAAAAGAAGTCAAATAGCGCTTTGCTACCGGTGTGACATGCGTTAGGTGGTTAAGAGAATGGGAAGCCTCTTATAGTGTAGTTTTTTTTAATAAAGCTTATTATAAAATAGTAATGCACTTACATCAATTTTATAGAGCTCAGGCCAAAGATGAAACTAGGAGCACCAAACTCCAACATGCGTTCCAAGAGACGGAAGTGACATCACCAAAAGCCCCTCCCTACACATTTTGTAATCTACGTGTGACAGGAGTCATCATTTTTGGCCTTAGCTCCGGATTTATTTATTTCAATATTTTATGAGATACAATATTTTTATCCCTGGGTTAATCTAAATATGATATCCTTACTCAAGGATGTATGCAATCTCTTGTGTGAATGTTACCTTCATTTTAATCGGGTGGCCTTTGTGATTTATCCAGAAATCTGTTTTTTTAATCAATTCCAGACTGGCTCATGCCGACATACGTCTGCACTTTGAAGAGGGATATCGTTGTTATGGCAGCAGCTGATTACCATAACCCCCGTATCCTCTTCTTCAGTGAGCGGTCCGGTTTCAGATAAAAGTGGTCTCTGCAGCGGGTTCCCTGCAAGATCTTTTTTATTGGCGGCAGGAGAGAGCCCCCCCTCCCGCTGCTCTCCGGTGCCCTCTGCCACCGGAGCTGATCGGGTCCTCTCCCTGGCTTGGTATGGAGACGAGTGAAGGGAAGATGGCTCCAACCCATCTCCATACCATTGCAGGACGGAAGCGACGTCAAAATGTCACTTCCGCCCATAGCTCTTAAAGCAACATTTTTATTTTATTTTTTAATGACATTTATTTGTTTATTGATTTTTTATTGCATTTTAGTGTAAATATGAGATCTGAGATATTTACATTCCTTGTAATAGAAATAAAAGTGACACAATTTTTTTTTAAAAGAACAGTGTAAAAATAAAAAATAAAAGGTAAAATAAATAAGAAAACATATTTTTTTCTAAAAGCCTGCGTGTAGAAGCAAACGCATATGTGAGCAGTGCCCGCATATGAAAATGGTGTTTACACCACACATGTGAGGTATCACCACGATCGGTAGAGCGAGAACAATAATTCTAGCCCTATACATCCTGTGTAACTCAAAAAATGCAACCTGTAGAATTTTTTAAATATCGCCTATGGAGATTTTTAAGGGTAAAAGTTTGTCGCCATTCCACGAGCGGGCACAATTTTGAAGTGTGACATGTTGGGTATCAATTTACTCGGTGGAAAATTATCTTTATATAAAAAAAATTGGGCTAACTTTAATGTTGTCATATTTTTTTATTTAAAAAAAGTGTATTTTCCCAACAAATTGCGCAGCGGTCTTACAAGCGCAAATACGGTGCGACAGAAAGTATTGTAATAACTGCCATTCTATTCTCTAGGGCGTTAGAAAAAAAAAATAATAATATATATATATATATATATATATATATATATATATATATATATATATATATATATATATATATATATATATATATATAATGTTTGGGGGTTCTATGTAATTTTCTAGCAAAAAAATACATTTTTTAACTTGTAAACATCCACATCATAATTTTCCCTTGCTTCTAAATCATCATATTATTAAAAAATAACAATTTTCTTATTTCAGGTATCACAATAATACATATACACAATATTATTTTTTTACTTTTTAGTTACATATACATAATATTATAGTCCTTTTAGATAGTATAATGCTTTGTATATACAGAATTTCAAAAATGTTTGAACACTCTAGAGTTTTTCTTAACAGACCCAAATGTCCTTTTATGTATTGGGGGCTATTTCTTTTTTGGTTTGTTTTTAATCTTGCAGCTGCAATGTAGAGTTGTAACTTTTCTCAAAAAGCCGTACATATTTGAAGCAGCATTTTGGATACATGCTACAGATGCACCACTACAGGCAGAGTAAGCCCCCCCCCCCCCCCCAAGTTATTAGCTTTTCATAAATTTTGCATTTTTAAAGGCACTTCTCCTTGTTTCGTCTTTGGGGTTGTCCAAATTGGTGACATATGTCCCTTAGGGTGGGCCCTGGGCCCCCATACCCCTTTTAAGGCCAATAACTAGAAGATAAGCCAGCCAAGTGGGGACTAGCAAAATTAACAAGTCAGTTCCCATAGACTGCAATGGTATTTGTTGTCTAACTTTCTCCCATGTTAGGCTCTTTGTTTGCCCCCCTGGACCGGGGGGGGGGGGGGGGTGTTTGTCCCATCTGTAATTTTGTAGCATGCTAGATGATGTGCATAATTTTGGATAGGGGGGTAGCTTATTTTGTGCTAGCTGCATTTGGGTTGGTCTGGGCATGCTCAGGGACTTTGCTTTTTTTTATTGTTTTTGTGTGTGAACAGCACTTGGATGTTTCTGGGCATGTTCAGAGAGTGTGTTTTTTGGTTTAGTAAATTAAGGACATCCTTAACAGGTGTACCCACTTTAAAGTTCTGTCTCTACATTGGGTGAACTTGCATTTTGTGTGTTTCATGGACTTTGCGTGTGTTTTCAATTGCCTCATTAGCACTCAAACCTATGTTATATCAAGCTTGCAGATAGCATTCTTGACCTTGCCCAGCAAAGAGGCAAGATTGTGTGTGTGGCCAGCAAGAGAGTACATTTGGGTGTCCAATCATATTTCTGGATAAAATCCCCCCCCCAATCATATATATTTTTTTAACATGAGGTGGTGTTTGTGTGGGTTCCTAACACACATTTAGACATATTAGGGCCAATTTAGCCAGGATCCGATTTACCTACCAGCATGTTTTTATAGTGTGGGAGGGAACCCACGCAGGCACAGAGAGAACATGCAAACTGCAGACAGATGGTGTTGCGGGTGGAATTTGAACCAGCGACCCTTTTTGCTGCTAGGTGAAAGTGCTAACCACTACACCACTGTGCTGCCCAAATATATATCTAATAGATGTAGGTTCTTGAGTCCACCAGCAGAGAGAAGTTGGGTAGATGCCACACTCCCAATTCTGGAGGCATAATAATGGTCTAGCATAGGGGTCTTCAAACTACAGCCCTCCAGTTGTTCAGGAACTACAATTCCCATCATGCCCAGTCATGTCTGTGAATGTCAGAGTTTTAAAATGCCTCGTGGGATGTGTAGTTCCGCAACAGCTTGAGAGCCGTAGTTTGAAGACTTTCTGATCACTCTAGCATGTCTTGAAAAAATGTGGTTTCTCATGTGCCTTGTATAATGCCCAAGAAATATCATTTGGAAAATACAAGTGGGTCATGGCACATCTACATTCCAAATTTGGCACTTAAGATGGTCATGCACTATGCAATCTGATTGGTCAATCTCTGTAAAACTCGATATTTAGGCGAAATAGGTACTAGGAAGATGCACTTGAACAATTAATTCAAATTATAGAAAATCAAACAGGCTTTTGCACTAAATAATTTTTTTTAAGATCTAACTGATTGCAGTGTATGGTCACCTTTAAAGATCAAGATCGGAAAATATAAATTTATTGGGTTTAGAAACACTTCTCTGTGCTTTGTAATGTATTGAAAGATTTGGGTAAAAATAGAAAAAAACACATTTCAAAGATAGAAGTAATATGAATGAGATTAACATCAAAAGGGTTAATTCACTGAGAACACCTACTAATTGCCTAACAAGACACATCCAATGAGATGAAATTAACCAAATGTATTGGGTGTGCACTATTATCAATGAGAAAACCGCAGTTACCCTAGCACCAGTTGCAGTTTATATATTTATTATCGTGTTGCGCATCTGCGTGTTCAATCAATGATTTGTACGGTGCAACAATTAAGGTGTGAATCGGCGCAGCACATTCATCTTAGTAAATCACCCCCAGTGTGTCTCTCATGATATGCATTCTGGGGCAGTTTGATTGCCAGTGGTTGGAGTATCTGGTTCCTGCTACTCTCAGTGAAATCTGTGAGAGCAGGGAGACAGCACTTTAAAGTGGTTGTAAACCCTCACATATATATACCCAGTGAAGTGAATAGCCTTTGGGCCGTGGCTCAAACTTGGCCAACAATCATGAACGTAGTGATATACTACATGGTTTTTCAGCTCTTTAGCACCACCCTTTGGGCTCCTTCTGCTAATTTCGTGTTAGTAGTTTGGTGAGTGATGATTCGAACTTTTCAGGTTGCGCTATTCATTTCGTGCTTTTCAGTTTGTTTCTGAACGGCTGTTTGTCAACCAGACATGTTGCAGAATCGGAGGAGATAACGTGTTATTTATTATTGTCCTTGGAGTTATTGCTTTGACATCATTTTTTGGTTGAATAATGATTTGATTTGGTATATTTTCTATATTTTTGGATGTGTAGAATGCACTTTTTGGTTAAGTTCTATTGGCAGATAACATGTCTAATTTTATTTGTTTTCTTTTTTTAATGCACAATAAAAAAATTGTGGAAAAAAAAAGCATAATAATATTATTCTTGATATTACTAAAAAAAAAAGCCTTTGAAAATGAATTTGCAATAATTCCATCAGTATCACCAGCAAAGCAGCTTCATTAGAAACAGGTTGTGTGTGGTACGCCGCGCTCAGGTAGGATGTGTCTGGGTTGCAGCCACCTCAGGGTAAGAGAGAGGGAGCTATCCTTGGAGTGAGCCCCACTACTTAGAGCATAATACTTGGTAATACTGAGGTCAGGCGCTACCTATATTTTGAGTAAAAGATTTAAGAGTAAAACTAAAGTGCGTCCCCTAATTACAGTTGATAATGCCAAGAGTGCCAAGCATAATTTAAACGGTAAGCTGCTGCAATGGCCACCAATATAAAAACACACCAATATGAAGGTAGTGCGTCACCTGATTGAGCTCAATATAAAATCACCTAATTGAGCCTAATAGTGACAGTAGTGCCAAACATAGGGTCAATTATAAGCTGCTATAATAATCAACAATATACAAAACAAGTCAATCAGTGTTGAAGAAAGTGATATATAACCCATAGGAAAGAGGCTGGCCTAATGTGATTTAGCTCAATGGTAATCACCTGGGCCAGCGACAAAAGGAACACCTATTGTGTATATCTTAAATATGTAAACCATATAAATGTTTGTGCTACCATCAGCTGCACAAAGAATGAAGGGAAAATTTGCTTTGATGTGAGAAGTCTTTAGACAATGATGAGAGGCTTTTATATGACTGATGATGTGTAAACCTAGGAATGACGGTGGGACTGAACATGTATTGGCTAGGCGGTTGTGGAAGCTGAAAGAGCTTATATAGGTAATCCTTTACCCGACAATTTTCAGGAATTCTCAAAGATTCTATGATCTAGTGTCAGCAGAAAATACTTAAAAGAAGCTTGTTTAACAGGCGCAGCAAATTTTTAAATCTGATAATAAAAATGTGTCTTTTTATTAAAACCAGTGCAAGATCCCTTCACTATATCTAGCATCTATAATGAAAATTACTTCCTACAAACTTGGTTAAACTAATTTGAGAATAATATTAATATTTATCATGTGAAGGCAATTTACATCCGGCTCTATAAGTCACAAACACATTATGATAATTCAGAATTTCCTGCTTAGCCTTGATTCATTTGATTTACCTAGTCTTGATATTTATTTTTATTTTAGTTCCCTAACTTCCATCAATACATACACATGTAAGGAGCAATTTAGACAGGAGCCAATTATCCTACCAACAGGTCTTTAAAGCGGGGCTCCACTGCCTCTGACGTTTTTTTTTTTTTGTGACAGGTATAAATAAATTAGTTTTGAAATTTGTTACTTGTCCCGGTTTTTTAAGTTTTCCCATTGCTTTTTTAGAATCTAAGAACGATTTTTAAAAATAATCTACATCGTTGTCATCTTGCCTGTGGGCATGTGAAGCCCACAGGAATTATCTTCCTGGATTCAGTGACGTGCATCTCCCAGAATGCAATGCCCGTTCTATCTAAGATCTCGCGCATGCGCAGTACTATTTACATAGGAGCGCCTTCAACAGCTTCTACAGCGTCAACAGGGTTCTAAATCGCACGATAACTCGCACCAAGCCGCCGCACAGACTCCTGGGAACAAGAAAAAAGGATCCCAGGAGACAGTGTGGCACAAAGGAAGTGTCATAATAGCCGCACCAACCCCGCCCATACCCGCAATCCCCCGAACCCAGAAATGGGAAAGATCTGCAGAAAAAAAAGGTACATATTAAAAATGTTGTCAGATATATATATATCTAATCGCTAAAAATACGATTAGGGAGATATTGATTAAAAATCGTGTGGAGTTCCGCTTTAAAGTGTGGGAGAAAACCGGAGTACCCAGAAGAAAACCCACTCAAGCACTATCCTGCATGCAGATAGTGGTCTTTGGGGTGCAAACCAATGACCCTAACCCTAGTGCTGCTAGGCAGAAGCGATAATCACTAAGCCACTAAGGGGACTTTTAGAATACACAAACACAGCACAGGAAATAGAGCACACCCTCTCTACATTCCCTAAGCACAAAATCTCAGGTGTAGATACAGTAGGTTCACTATAGAATGGTACAGGTATACGACATACAAGGACAAGCTAATTCCTCACATAATAACTTTTTATATATAAGAACAACATTTTTGAGAACACAATTTCTTCCTTCATCTAGGAGGGAGGCCTTAACAGGATCACCAAGCCTAAGAAGGACCTGTGGTATTGTGAATCCTATAGACCAAGTTTGTTAATCAACTTGGATGTTAAAATCTTGTCCAAGATACTGTTTAGGCAATTGAATTGATGTGACTAGAACTCTCATTAAATCTGAACAGACTTGGTTTTTCCTGGGCAGATTCACAACAAACAGAAATATTTGTAGGCTTTTCACAAATTTTCAGTTCATATGCTTTTCCTCTATCCTCGAGTTATATAGCTTTGGATACTCACAAAGCCATTGATTTGATTGAAAGGGCACGATTAGCATACTGAGAAAATGTGGCTTTGTAAACACTTTTACAAGCTAGAAAAAAAAAACACTTTATATGGCTCGTATCCGAGTAAATTAAATTGAACCCCATTCTCATTCAGCGCAAAACTAGGCAGGGTGTCTACTGAACTCAATTCTTTTCATCTTGGAGATAATACCTTTGGTAGAAATCATAAGATTTACCCCATTAATTAAAGGAGTGCAGGTAGGCACATTTGAAGGGAAGGTCATATTATATCTGGATATGCTGATATATCAGCCAGATCTAACAATATGCAATTGATAAAATACTGTTCATACTCCAGCAATTTGGTGGCTATTTGGATTTCAAAGTCATTTGGGATAAAAATAGGATAAGAAGAATCCATCTGTTTGAGACAATATTCCTTTCTAAATTCCTATATATCTTTTCCCATGCCCCTGTGTATATCACCAAAAAGATATTTCACAAAATTAATTTGCTGCTGTTCTCCTTTCTTTGGCATCCCAACACTCTTAGGTTCTCTTAATCTACTCTACTTAGGTACTCTTAATCTAAACTGAAGTTTCTGTCCTCTCAGGGTGGCATGGCCTGGTTTATATACATTGGTGGTTATCTCCTTAACTAAATTATGCAGCCACAATAACTGAGCGCACAGTGGTGTCATTCTACAAAATGCTAAGAAAACATTCATAGACAAGACAAAAGAATCTGATCAGGAGCATACACAGCGAAATGCCTCCATCCCTAATTGTAGCAAACAAGAGAGAAATATGGATAAAAAAAGAAAGAGGCTTCTTATCCATGATGATTATCTATGGGAGGAGCCCAGGGAGTGTCGGGTGTTACTTATATGCCCAATGGGAGTCTTGTTCACATTCTGGCTTTTCTCCTTAGGCTACTTTCACACTGGGGCGGTGGGTACATCGGCGATAAAGCAGAGTTTTTAACAAAAAGCAAAAAGAACGTCCTGCAAGCGCACGTCCTGCAAGTAGCACCTTCAGGCTTCTAACACATAGCATGTACACACCAAGAATTACACCCCAAAATACATTCTGCTTAGCAAAGGGTAAAAAAAAAGCTCACCTGTGGTTTTAGCAGGCAGGAATACCATTCCAGAGCAGTCAAAGCATTTTTCCAGACAGCCAAAGGAAATGTGCACTTGTTTTAGTGGTTCCCTGACATTGCCCCCTCCTTAGGGGCAGCCTCCGGATGCCCATCTGAGCCATCTTTTCTGGATAGGAGTGATGGAAGGCTTATATATGTCTTCGGGCATGGAGATTTGTCTCAGGCTCCCAGGAATTTTCCTCTGGACCAAAACCTTTCCACTTGATTAGGTATTGATTTTGTCCTTGCTTTTTCCTGCAATCTACAATGGTCTCGATCTCTAACTTTTCCTCTCCATCCACCATTATAGCTTCTGGGGTTCCCACTTCACGACCTGAAAAGGGATTAACCACGTTGGGTTTTAGTAGGGAGGCATGAAACGCAGGGTGAATCTTAAATGAGTCAGGAAGTTCAAGTTCATAAGCCACAGGGTTAATCTTTTTCCTGATTGGAAAAGGTCCCAAGTATCTAGGTCCCAGTTTCCTGGACCGACATGCCAATCTAAGATTCACTGTAGAAAGCCACACATGGTCAACAACCTTTAAATCCAGTTCACCCCTCCTTCTCGTGTCGAAGAATCTTTTGTTATCTTCTTGTGCCCTGGAAATGGTCTCTCTCAGTACCTGATTATTGGTAGCCAAGAAGTTCAGTCTATCCTGGACCACTGGCAAAGGAGAGTACAGAATCAGTGTTGGTAAAAAAGAGGGGCGAAACCCATAATTGGAGAAGAAGGGTGATTGGTTAGTGGCTGCATAGGCAGAGTTATTAAATGCGAATTCCGCCAAGGGTAGCAGTGAGGCCCAATCTTCCTGGGTAAACGAGGAGAAGCAACGTAAGTACTGTCCCAGCGTCTGGTTAGTACGCTCAGTCTGCCCATTGGTCTGAGGGTGGTAGGCCGAGGAAAAACTGAGTTTGATGCCCAGGGCTTCACACAGTGCTTTCCAAAATTTTAAAGTGAACTGCACTCCACGATCTGAGACAATGTCACTAGGAATTCCGTGCAGTCTAACAATTTCTTTGATGAAAACTTTAGCAGTTTCTGTTGCTGATGGGGTCCCTTTCATGGGGATGAAATGTGCCATCTTGGAGAGGTGATCAACCACCACAAAGATGGATGAAAATCCTTCAGAAGGGGGAAGCTCCACAATAAAATTTATTGCGATTTTATCCCAGGGTCTCTCAGGAATGGGCTGTGGTTTTAGTAATCCCCATGCTTTGTTTTTACTATTCTTGTTCCTGAGGCATGTTAGGCAAGATCTGACATATTTCCTGCAATCCCTTGCTAGGTTGGGGCACCAGAAATGTCTTTGGACCAAGTCCATGGTCTTGTATCCCCCCTGAAATGGCCAGCCAAAGGGTAGTCATGGCACATTTGCAAGATGGTGATGTGTAGATTCTGTGGTATAAAAACTTTATTATCGTTATCGTATTATCGTTTTCCTGAAGGTTCGTGTTTGGGGGCAGAGAAGCTCCCCTGGACGCTTGACGGATCTGTGATATTAAATCGGATTGAGTTAATAGAAAATTTCCTGCCTGTAGGATGGTATCCGGTTGGGGTGGAACTTCGACTTCTGTGAACATGCAGCATAGTGCGTCAGGTTTTACATTTTTGGACCCGGGCGGTAGGTGATATGGAAACTGAAGCATGAAAAAAAAAAGAGACCATCTTGCTTGTCTGGGTCTGAGGCGTTTGGCAGTTCTAAGGTATTCAAAATTTTTGTGATCCGTGAAGATCAGTATTGGGTATGCTGCTCCCTCCAAGAGATACCGCCATTCCTCCAAGGTCGATTTGATCGCCAAGAGCTCTCGGTCCCCCACATCATAGTTCCTCTCTGACAGCCCTCATTTTTTTGAAAAGAAAGCCACAGGGTGCATTAAAGACTTGGGTTCTTGACGCTGGGACAGGATGGACCCCACAGCGCTTTCTGATTCATACACCTCCAGGATGTAGGGTAGGGCAAGATCGGGATGCTTCCGTACTGGAGCAGAAGTAAATAGTCCCTTTAATTTGTCAAATGCAACTTGAGCTGCCTCAGTCCATTGAAAACGGTTCTGTTTCTTGGTGAGTTGGGTGATGGGTGTGATGATACCAGAGAAGTTTTTAATACATTTCCTGTAAAAGTTAGAGAACCCGATGAAATGTTGTACCCCTTTCTTATCGATTGGAAGTGGCCAGGACATTATAGCTGAAACCTTTTGAGGATCCATTGCCATACCTCCAGTTGAGATTACCAGTCCCAGAAAGTGAATGGTCTGCCGTTCAAATTCACATTTCTCGGCTTTAGCATAGAGTCCATTTTGTCTTAATCTAATGAGGACCTGCTTCACCTGGCCACGATGTAATTCTAGAGAAACCGAGAAGATCAGAATGTCGTCCAGGTAAACAATCATGAACAGGTCTAGGAAGTCTCTGAAGATGTTATTGACGAAATGCTGAAAGGTTGCTGGTGCGTTACATAGGCCGAAGGGCTTAACGAGATATTCGAAGTGGCCAAAGCGAGTCCGGAAGGCTGCTTTCCACTCCTACCCTTTTCTGATTCTGATCAGGTTGTAGGCACCTCGTAAATCTAGTTTGGTGAATATTTTTGCAGAGTGAAGTCTCTGGAACAGCTCGGGAATTAAAGGAAGGGGGTAACGATTTTTGACGGTAATCCGGTTCAATTCCGTGTAATCCACACATGGACTAAGTGAGTGATCTTTCTTCTCAACAAAGAATATTCCTGCACCGGCTGGGGAGGAGGAGTGTCGAATGAACCCCTTCCTGAGGTTCTCGTTGACATAATCCTTCAAGACCAGGAGTTCAAGCTATGAAAGGGGAAAAATCCTTCCAAATGGAATTTTTGCCCCTGGTAAAAGTTCAATCGGGCAATCATAAGCCTGGTGAGGGGGAAGATTGTCCGCCTTATGTTTATCAAAAACATCCAGGAAGTCATGGTATATGGATGGAACGAGATCTTGGGATTCGGACACAGGTTTTTCAGACAATAACTGGTGGAGGGTCTTGAGGCAATTGTGGAGACAGTAGGAAGACTGGAAGACTACCTTCCTGGTAGTCCAATTAATCTGAGAATTATGGGCTTGCAACCATGGCATCCCCAGAACGATTGGGAAAAGTGGGGAGGAGATAACGTCCAGACATAACAGTTCTCGTGGTTCGGTAAAATGTCAGGGGGCAGAGGTTGAGTCTCGTTGGTGATGGGCCCAGATTTGATGTTTTACCCATCAGCTAATCGTATGGACAGTCTCTGTTGTTTGGGTCGCAGAGGAATGAAAGCATGATCGATAAAACAGCTACAGGCGCCTGAATCAATTATGGCCTGGACCTGGAGAGCCCCTTCTGGAAGCTGTAGGGAGACAGGAACAGCAATGTGAGCTGACCTTGATAGTCAATACACAAGGATCATGATGAGAAGAGTCAAACTTACGAGTCTTGTTGGGGCACATGTTTGCATAGTGAGCGGCTCCTCCTCAATAAAAAAAGAGATTATTTAGACGGCAGCGCTGCTTTTCCTTCGGTGTCAGTGGTGAATGTAGTGGGGAAGCAGGAATACGTGGGTTGCTAGGTACCCTGGGTAGCATCCATGTACTGGCTGGTCCTCTCAGATCTTCGCTCTCTTAGCCAGCGATCGATCTGAATAGACAGTTGGATCAAAACTTCCAATGAATTGGGAATCCCAACACGGGCCAGCTCGTCCTTAAGTGCCTCTGAGAGTCCTAGGCGGAACTGATAGCTGAGAGCGGCGTCGTTCCAGTGTGTATCGGAACTCCACCGTTTAAAGTCTGTCTCATAGTCCTCCACCGGCCTACGACCCTGCTGGAGGGCGCGGAGGCTGGCCTCGGCTGTGGTGGTTCGCTGGGGGTCATCATAAAGTTTAGCCATTTCATTCAAAAAGGAGTCCATAGTGTTCAGCAAAGGGCTGGCTTTTTCCAGCAGGTGGTGAACCCAGGTTTGGGGTTCTCCCTGAAGCAGTGAGATGAGGAACCCCACCTTGGTGCTTTCCAAGGAGAAGGTGCGGGGTTGCAGCAGAAAATATAACTGGCAGGCATTCCTAAAGGCACGGAACTTGCTGCGGTCCCCTGTAAATCTCTCAGGAGCGGGGACCCGTGGCTCTGGGGGTGGCACCACTACTGTGGGTGTGGATGCTGAAGCAGGTGGTGTGGGTTCTGTGGCTGTCAGGTTCTTGGGGAGAGAGACTCCACTCTTTGTTCGAGCTGCTAGTAACCATCTTGCAGGCCCTGGACTGCCTGGGTGAGGTTTGCAATCTGTTGGCACAGTGCATCCATAGCTGAGGCCCCCCTTTCGGACTCCATGTGGCTGGATTGTACTGTCATGTACCTTACAGTGGAACCCAAAATTATGAGGGTGGCCTCTTGCACGGTTCCAGTCCTAGCACCCCTGGGGGTTGAGACAGGAACTGCTAGGGCAACGGAAGGGTGCAGGTGCCTGCAGACAGGTGACCGGAAATCAGGAACACCGGAACCTTCGTTGAGGGAATGTGATACTGGTCCCTGGACTCATTCAGGAGAAGTCCTTAGCAGAATCATGCTACTTGGACTGCTTTCATGAGAAAACCAGTGGCCGGGGTTATGGCTGATAGCTTCAGTCATAACACCGGTAAACCACTTGCAAACGCAACGTATAGATACATATTTCACTGGAGTTTAAACACTTGAGGTCCGGGCCATAGCCAAATGACAGCTACAGCGCGGACCTCAATTTCCCGGAGGCCATGATAGGACGTCCTCCCCTGTGCACGCTCCCTGCGCATGCCCTGCAGGGCACGCGCTGTGATCACTGATCAGAGTAAGGGGTCGATTCCGGCCCCTTACCATGTGATCAGCTGTCAGCCAATGACAGCTGATCACATGATGTAAACAAAAGCTTGGCCCGGCTTATGTTAAAGGGACATCGGTCCCGAAGAGTAAGGAACACAGGCACCTCATCTGTGCCAATCAGTACCCCCTGCCAGTGCCACCTGTTATTGCCACCTGTCAGTGCCCACAGTGCCAACCAGTGCCACCTATCAATGCCCACAAGTGCCACCTATCAATGCTCACCAGTGGTGCCAATCAGTGCCACCTATCAGTGTAAGCAATCAGTGCCCATTATTGCCAGCCATCAGTGCCCATCACTGCCATCCATCAGTGCCCATCACTGCCACCTATTGGTGCCCATCACTGCCGCCTCATCAGTGTACATCAATGAAGGAGAAAAATTACCCGTTTGCAATTTTTTCTTTTAAATTAAGTCTTTTTAAAAAAAAAATTAACAAAAAATAAAAACTGCAGAGGTGATCAAATACCACCAAAAGAAAGCTCTATTTGTGGGGAAAAAATTATAAAAATTTTATTTGGGTACAGTGTTGTATGACCGCGCAATTGTCATTCAAAGTGCATCAGCGCTGAAAGCTGAAAATTTGTCTGGACAGGAGGGGGGTTTAAGTGCCCAGTAAGCAAGTGGTTAAAGGGGTTTGACCTGCCATGCAGCTCGTTGGCAAGCGTACCTTAAAGACCCACACCAAAGAACAAAGCGGACCTCTCCTTGCTCCTCATCAGCTGGGATCTCCAACCCCAATATACCTTCAGTCCTCTCTGAAAGCTACACTGAGAGGAATGAAGGTGTAGAATTAGGTGTGTCACAGCCAAGTACTTGCGGGCACTCTGCTAGCAGTACACGACGTCCGATTGTACCAGGCAAATTTCCCTGCCCCAGCTGCTGGACCGTCAAAAGAAGTTCACTCCCAGCCATCCACATGCCCAGCGGTTGAATGCTTGCTTGGCTAAATTGCTAGCACTTCAACTTCTGCATTTTCAGTTGGTAGACTCGGCCCCCTTCCGTGAGTTTGTGCAATGTGCGGTTCCTCAGTGGCAGGTTCCAAAACGCCACTTTTTCTCACGGAAGTCGATTCCGGCTCTTTACCGGCATGTGGAAGACAATGTTCATGCCTCACTGGACAGGGCGGTCAGCGGTAAGGTGCATATTACCTCTGACTCATGGTCCAGGAGGCATGGACAGGGACGTTACCTATCTTTCACGGCCCATTGGGTCACTCTTTTGGCAGCTGGGAAGGATGCAGGACAAGTAGTGTTGGAGGTTGTTCCACCACCACACCTCCAAAATGCTACTACTGGTTGTGACACACCTCTCTCCTCCACCACCTCCTCTTCTTCTTCCTCCATGTCCTCTTCCTGTGCTTTGTCCTCAGAACCAGCGGTGCTCCGTAGGCGTTTAAGGGGCTACGCAAGTACGCAGGCAAAAAGATGTCATGCCGTGCTTGCGCTGGTGTGTTTGGTGGACAGGAGCCACACTCGGGCAGAGGTTCTGTCAGCTCTGCAGGGGCAGGCCGAGAGGTGGTTGACGCCACGCCAGCTTAAGCCAGGAATGGTGGTTTGCGACAATGGCACCAACCTCCTCTCCTCCCTGCGACAGGGACAACTGACCCATGTGCCCTGTGTGGCTCACGTCCTTAACCTGGTGGTGCAGCGGTTCTTGGGCAGGTACCCAGGCTTACAGTATGTCCTGAGGCAGGCCAGGAAAGTCTGTGTGCATATAATGCCAGTGCTCGGCTGGCTGAGCTGCAAAAGGAGTTGAACCTGCTCAAGAACCGCCTTATATGTGACATGCCCACCAGGTGGAACTCAACGTTGGCCATGCTGCAGCGACTGCACACACAGCAGAGGGCCATCAATGAGTACCTGTGCGACTACGGCACCAGGACAGGGTCAGGGGAGCTCAGATTTTTTTCACCATGCCAGTGGGGCATGATCAGGGATGCATGCACTGTCCTGTCACCATTTGAGGAGGCCACGAGGATGGTGAGCAGTGACAGTGCATGCATCAGTGACACTGTACCTCTTGTCCACCTGTTGGAGCATACGCTGCGTGGAATAATGGACAGGGCACTTGAGGCAGAACAGAGGCAGGAAGAGGAGGACTTCCTTGCCTCTTAAGGCCCCCTTTATCCAGACAGTGTTCCTTCTGTCCCACCCATCACACAGGAAGAGGAGGAGGAGCATTGTGTCAGCATGGAGGTGGAGCCTGGCACTCAGCATCAGCAGCAGCAGTCTTTTAGGGATGATTTACAGTCCCAAGAAACCGGTGGACTTGAACGTGGCTGGGAGGAGGTGGCTGCGGATCATGTCGTCTTTAGTGACCCAGAGGACTCCGGACCGAATGCCTCAGCTAACCTACGCTGCATGGCCTCCCTGATCCCGCAAAGCCTGCGGAAGGATCCTCGTATTCTTCAAGATCAAGGAGAGGGACCATTACTGGCTGGCCACTCTCCTTGATCCACGGTACAAGGGTAAGGTTGCGGACCTTATCTTGCCATCACAGAGGGAGCAGAGGATGAGACATCTCCGTTCCCAGAGACTGGGAGGTTACAAACTCCTGGTCCTGGACGACGAGTTGCTGAGGCTTCGGTCAGTAACAGAAGGAGAGGTGGAGAAGGTGGCCGTCTGACCAATGCATTCAGACAATTTTTTAGTCCGCAGCCCCAAGGTATGATCGGTTCCAGCAACCATCGCCAGTGTCTGATATACATGGTGCAGGAATACCTAGGGGCAAGGTCAGACTTGGACACCTTTCCCACCGAAAATCCTCTGGCTTACTGGGTCTTGAGGATGGATCACTGGCCAGAGCTTGCACAGTATGCAATTGAGCTACTGGCCTGTCCTGCATCCAGCGTTCTTTCAGAACGCACATTCAGTGCTGCTGGAGGCTTTGTCACCGATCACAGGGTGCACCTGACCACCGACTCGGTTGATCGACTGACCTTCATAAAGATGAATCAGTCTTGGATCACCACCAGCTACCAAGCACCTGAAGCTGATGTAAACAAATAATTTATTTTGAAATGTCACATCCCTTCAAGACTGCCTATGCTGATGCTGAGTGAATGTCCTGTTATGTTGACTGACTATCCTCTTCCTCCTCAATGATCCTGATGATAGCTTGGAAGAACATTTTTGTTTCTGGGTGCCACCACCAGTGCCTAAGGCCCAATTTTTCAGCCCCTGTTTAACAGGGGCGTGTAATTACAATTTTTTATGCACTGCTTTGCAGCAGGGCTCATTCCTGCGCTCCAACTAGAGTATCTGGGAGAGGTTGCAGTGTCGTGGCACCAGCACCAGTGCCTAAGGCCCAATTTTTCAGCCCCTGTTTAACAGGGCCATGTAATTACATTTTTTTTATGCAATGCTTTGCAGCAGGGCTCATTCCTGCACTCCAACTAGAGTATCAGGGAGAGGTTGCAGTGTTGTGGCACCAGCACCAGTGCCTACGGCCCACCTTTTCAGCCCCTGTTTAACAGGGGCGTGTAATTACAATTTTTTATGCAATGCTTTGCAGCAGGGCTCATTCCTGCGCTCCAACTAGAGTATCTGGGAGAGGTTGCAGTGTTGTGGCACCAGCACCAGTGCCTAAGGCACAATTTTTAAGCCCCTGTTTAACAGGGGCATGTAATTACAATTTTTTATGCAATGCTTTGCAGCAGGGCTCATTCCTGCACTCCAACTAGAGTATCTGGGAGAGGTTGCAGTGTCGTGGCACCAGCACCAGTGCCTAAGGCCCAATTTTTCAGCCCCTGTTTAACAGGGGCGTGTAATTACAATTTTTGATGAAATACTTTGCAACAGGGCTCATTGCTGTGCTCCAAGTACAGTATCTGTGAGGGGTTGCAGTGTTTAAGCACCAGTGCCTAAGGCCCAATTTTTCAGCCCCTGTTTAACAGGGGCGTGTAAGTACAATTCTTGATCTAATAATTCACAGCAGGGCCCATTCCTGCGCCCACCAAGAGTAACTGTGAGGGCTTACAGTGTTGTGGCAACACCACCACCATCAAAGGCCCAATTTTTCTGCACCTGTTCAACAGGGGCATGCAATTACAATTCTTGATCTAATAATTCACAGCAGGGCCCATTCATGCGCCCACCAAGAGTAACTGTGAGGGCTTACAGTGTTGTAGCACCAGCACCACCACCAAAGGCCACATTTTTCCTACCACTGTTCAACAATGGCATGTAATTACAATTCCTGATATAATAGTTCACAGCAGGGCGTTCCAGCGCCCACCAAGAGTAACTGTGAGGGCTTACAGTGTTGTGGCAGCACCAACATCTAAGGGGCAAATTTCTGCAGAGTATATACGGCAGGCCCCTACTTTCAAACATCCAACTTACAAACGACTCCTACTTGCAAACGGAAGGAGACAACAGGAAGTGAGAGGAAGGGAAATTCTCTCCTGTAAGAGGTAATATGGGGAAAAGGAGTCTCCTCTCTACTAGTGCTTTATCACCAATCCTTGTTTCAATAAAAAAAACAATTATCCAAAAACATTTGTCATTGGGATGGAAAGTGAGGTGAAATGTTCTGAACAGGTGCACAGACAGCAAAACAAATGTTACAGGGGTGATAACCCTTCCCTATGTCCTCCAAAAAAGCTTAACAATAGATTTTTTGGCATGAGCTACACTTAAAATGTACCTGTTCCAAATTACAAACAGATTATACTTAAGAACAAACCTACAGTCTCTGTCTTGTTTGCACCGCCTGTATACTGCTGTTCATAGTATATAGGGTTTTAGGTATAGGGTTTTATTTTGGGTGCGGGGTTCCCCTTAATATCCATACAAGACACAAAGGGGCTGGTAATGGGGGGGGGGGGGGGGGTGATGGGGTAGCCATGACATTTTTCTCAAAGATTTTCATCCCTATTGCCAGGACAAGACATTACATTAAAGCCGCAAGCAGTTTTAAATGGCTTTTTTCCTTTACAAATGTCATTTTGTGCAGGGACAGTTCTAAACACGGGAAACACATGCTACTTCACAGGCATACTTTAGACCCCCAGGTACGATATTTAAAGGAATATTTCACTTTTTTTTTCACTTTATGCATCATTAAAATGACTGCTCCAGAAAAAACTTCCGTTTTTAAAACTTCTTTTTGCATTGATACATGTCCCCTGGGGCAGGACCCAGGTCCCCAAACCCTTTTTAGGACAATAACATGCATATTAGTCGTTATAATTAGCACTTTAAATTTCGAACGTTCGCGTCCATTCTATTTAATAGGGTTCTAGTGTTCGCCTGAACTTTCGGTCCGTTTGCAGGTTCTGGTGCGAACCGAACCGGGGGTTGTTCGGCTCATCCCTACTCACAACAGACCAGAGTAAACAATCGCTGCTTCTCTGATTACAGAGCAAGCCAAAAAACGAATTTACCTAGCAGCCCAACTAGGACGGTGCTACATCTGGAGCTTTCTCTCCCGTGTTTATGTGGTAAAGTAAGTAGTCTTCATCCTACTAGGTTGGAAGGGAAGAGATGGGACAATTTTCTATAAAGAAAAGTGCAGCTTGCCAAATTCCAATGCAACCTTACATTTATAAAGAAGACAGAGGGCTAATTCACACTGGTATGTTGCGTCAATGCACTTGTTCTATGTGCAATATGTTGCAGTTCCATTCATTGGGAATGACACCCCAATGCATTGTCCAGTAGAGTGCAATGTACAATGCACTGCAGTTCACTACAACACACATAGGGGTTGATTTACTAAAAGCAAATTGACTGTGCACTTTTGCAAGTGCAATTGCTCCAGAGCTTAGTAAATTAGGGAGAGCTCTGCTGAGTTCCATCATCCAATCAGATTCAAGTAAAAATGCATTTTTTTAAATTTTCCTTGCACATGATTGGGTATTCTTTTTAAAGTGAAACTTTACCTCATTTACTAAGCTCTGGATCAATTGCACTTGCAGAGTGCAACTGCATTTTCAAAAGTGAACAGTCTATTTGCCTTTAGTAAAATAAACCCCATACCGTGCACATTAGTAAAAAGGGTACTTTTGCTTTGTTGTGGTGTATTGGGAGCTCATTCATGATAATTGGGTTGCCATAATGCAACACAGAAACAAACTCAGCTTAACACACATGTTAGCACACCAGGACTGATTGTTAAAATGTATAGCATACAGCATAGTGTATTAGAAATACTAGGGAAAGAAAAAGTAAAATATCACAGATGTACACTATGGTGATAATGGAAATTATTCATATTCTGTAAGTTTATGCAGAATTGCAGGTTGGAATCATTGGAGGGGGTTTTGACTGATAGTATGTTCTGTCCGAAGTTCTGTAGTATTTAAAGAAGGATGAAGCACATCTATTATATACTACATTATATGCTATCATTTCCTAGGTCTTTCCTAACCTATGTATTTTGTAATAATCTGCTCGCTAAATATGAGATAAGCATTAAAATATTAATTAGATGAGAATAATTTATGTAGGTCACACAAGTGAAATATCATCTTTTTTAATTTATCAGTAACATGCATTTTGAACACTGGAGGGATATAACATAGCACTAATTAGACTAACTATTTAATCCTTCCTGATGCAATCTTGCTAATTGGAAACTCTAATTAAAACCAACAGGTTTATGCCTTAATCCAATGTGTACTCTAAACACCTGAAACCATTTGTACCTGCTATGCATTATAGAAGCCCTCAGCTGTTAGTTTAATAGAAAATTAGATTAGAATTTTAAATGTTTTTAGAACTGTTAAGTGGAAAGGATGCAAAAAAAGAAAATGTTTTTCAGTTATGATTGGTTGGAACAAAAAGCCTTTTAACAATTAAGTGTTTAACCACTTGACCACTGGGCACTTAAATCCCCTTTTGGTGGTATTTAATCACCGCTGGGTTTTTTATTTTTTGTGCTGTAAATAAAAAAAGACTGAAAATTCGGTAAAAAATAAAAATACAAATAAATTCTTTGTTTCTGTTAAAATTTATTGCAGAGTATTGGTAGAGTATTGGCGAGTATTGGCAGAGAATTGCATAGTATTGCATAGTATTGGCAGAGAATTGCATAGTATTACATAGTATTGGCAGAGTATTGCAGAGTATTACAGAGTATTACATAGTATTGCAGAGTATTGCAGAGTATTGCAGAGTATTGCATAGTATTGCAGAAAATGGGCACTGAGCAGCGCTGTGGGCTGGATCTGTAGTGCCCACAGCGCTGCAAACGATCTTTCCCTCTCTCCTCTCACACTGTACTGATCTGTACAGAGAGGGGAGGGAGGAGCCGGCATCATGACATGACGGCGTTTTTTTTACAAGTAATGCTCCGCCATTTGACGGATCGATCACGTGATCAGCGGGGGACCCGTCGGTCACGGATGTTCCCGGGTGCATGCCCCAGAGCCCGATTCTGTGAGGATGTCCCATGGACGTCCACCCAGAATAAGCCGACCGTGCTCTAGCTGTCTTTCGTATCTTTTGTTTATATAAAAGTGAATACTTTAACTCTAGAAACGCCACTGTTTAACCCATAAGAGTGAACATACCAACTACAGTGCCTTGAAAAAGTATTCATACCCCTTGACATTTTCTACATTTTGTCATGTTACAACCAAAAACTTAAATTTAAATGTATTTTAATGGGATTTTATGTGATAGACCCACACAAAATTTGGCACATAATTGTGAAGTGGAAGGAAAATTATAAATGGTTTTCTAAATTTTTTACAAAAAAAATCTGAAAAGTGTGGCGTGCATTTGTATTCTGACCCCTTTACTCTGATTCCCCTAACTAAAATCTAGTGCAGGGGTCCTCAAACTATGGCCCTCCAGTTGTTCAGGAACTACAATTTCCATCATGCCTAGTCATGTCTGTGAATGTCAGAGTTTTACAATGCCTCATGGGAAATGTAGTTCCACAACAGCTGGAGGGCCATAGTTTGAAGATCCCTGATCTAGTGGAACCAATTGCCTTCAGAAGTCAACTAATTAGTAAATACAGCTGTTCTGTGAAGCCCTCAGAGGTTTATTAGAAAGCCTTAAGCCCCGTACACACAATCGGACTTTCCGATGGGAAATGTTTGATGTGAGGTTGTTGGCGGACAATCCGACCGTGTGTATGTTCCATTGGACAATTGTTGGCGGACTTTCCATCAACAAATGTTGGCTAGCATGTTTTCAAATTTTCCGGCAACAAATGTGTGCTGTCCGACTTTCCGAGTGTGTGTACACAAGTCCGTCGGACAAAAGTCCAAAGTACAAACACGCATGCTTGGAAGAAGAAGCGGTCGGTCTTGTAAACTAGCGTTTGTAATGGAGAATGAACATTCGTGACGTGGCAAATTATGAAATCTCCAAATGCAGCGCACAATTCTCTTATTTTTTAATGGGATAATAATGAAGCTGCTTTGCTGGTGATACTGATGGAGTTATTGCAAACGAATTTTCAAAGGCTTTTTTTTTCTAGTGATATTAAGAAAAATATTATTATGTTTTTTTTTTTTGTATTATTTGTGCAAGTTACCACAACACCATTATATCCATAGTTTTAAGAACAAGGATACAACTATGTTGGTCTCCCTTGTCAGTTTTACATTGTATTTTTTAAAATGTAAAAATGTAACTGCCTACTCCCAAACTGTCATTTGAAGTAAAACACATAGCCAAGTATTATTCTCCTAAATTTTTTTATTGTGCATTTAAAAAAAAAAAAAAAAAACATAAAATTAGACATGCAAGAACAGCGGAGCTGCACCCGCACAAAAAATATTAAAAGTCAGCAGCTAAAAATACTGCAGCTGCTGACTTTTAATAAATGGACACTTACCTGTTCCTGGTTCCAGCGGTGTAGGCAGAATGTGACGAGAGAGCGCTCGTCTCTCACTGCCCCGCCGCCATCCTCTGTCAGGGAATCAGGAAGTGAAGACGCAACGTCTTCACTGCCCGGTTCCCTACTGCGCATGCGCGAGTCGCACTGCGTGCCTCTATTGGTCCCCGCTGTGTCCTGGGAACTGTGTTTCCCAAGACACAACGGGGCATCTCCGGATAGGGGCAGGGCAGCCCCGGATAATGAGTCACGGAAGTGGGTGCAGATACCTGTATACAGGTATCTGCACCCCCTCCCCCCTGAAAGGTGCCAATTGTGGCACCGGAGGGGGGGAGGAATTCGATAAGTGGAAGTTCCACTTTAGGGTGGAACTCCGCTTTAACCAAAACGTGCATTCTATGCATCCAAAAATATAGAAAATATACCAAATAAAATCATTATTAAACAAAAAAAAAAATGTCAAAGCAATAACTCCAAGCCCAATAATAAATAACACGTTATCTCCTCCGATTCCGCAACATGTCTGGTTGACGAACGGCTGTTCAGAAACAAACTGAAAAGCACGAAATGAAAAGCGAGAACTGGAAAGTGCTAAATGAAAAACACAAAAAGAAAAGCGCAAATCAACACTCACCAAACTTCTACTAACAAGAAATTAGCAGAAGGAGCCCAAAGGGTGGCGCAAAGGAGCTGGTACATCTAGTACGTCACTATGTTCCTAATTGTTGGCCAACATTTGTGTGACCGTGTGTATGCAAGACAACGCCCTTCGAATAAAATACCACGGTTTTGTTGGTGGAAAGTCTGATCGTGTGTACGAGGCATTAGTGAACAAACAGCATCATGAACGCAAAGGAACACACCAGACAGGTCAGGGATAAAGTTATGGAGACGTTTAAAGCAGGGTTAGGTTATAAAAAAAATCCCAAGCTTTGAACATTTCACGGAGCACTGTTCATGCATCACGAAACAAATCTGTGTACACATATTCCAATCAAAGATGATTCACCAAATCTGCAATATTTGGCTGATCTATAAATTATGTGGTTTTGTTATTCTTATAGCCATTCACTTCTCTTTACCCAATATTTTGCTTGCCAGTTCTACTTAAAATACTACTAAAGGTATTTTTTTTTCATTTTGGATAGGGTGGAGAGGGATCAGAACACCTGTCAGTTTTAATTGCTGTATGTGCCCCTTTTAGACCCCTTTCACACCACTTCGCCCATAGCGTCGGCGGTAAAATGCTGCCATTTTTAACGGCGTTTTACCATCGGATTTGCGCCGCATTTTGTCCGCTAGCGGGGCACTTTTACCCCCCGCTGGCGGCTGAGAAAGGGCTAAAACCCCCCGGCAAAATACCGCAATAGCGGCGTTTTGCGGGCGGTATTACAGCGCTGCCCCATTGATTTCAATAGGGAGCAGCGATGGAGGAGCGGTGAGTTCACCGCTCCTTCACCGCTCCACAGAAGCTGCTGGCAGGACTTTTTTTGACATCCTGCCAGTGCACAGCTGCAGTGTGAAAGCCCTCGGGCCTTCACACTACAGACAATGGTGCAGCTGTTTTAGGGCGGATTTAGGGCGGATTTCTACCGCTATAGCGCCTGCAAAACACCCTTGGTGTGAAAGGGGTCTTAGGGAGTTTTTTTTTTTTTTCTGTAAAAAAGATTTTTTATTTAGTATGAAGGTAACAGGTAACAATTCACATCAAATGACACAATAAGGCAAGCAGGGTATAAAGGCAAAAACAGAAATCACACAGGACACAGCTTGTGTAGGTTATACTAATAGAATAATCTGCAACACAACCAGATAAACATTGTGGTCGAAGTGGGGTGGAGGTTCATAGCCCATTTTCCCCTCCCCCTCCTCCCCCCCTGAGTGGAATGGCCCAACGAGGAAGGGAGGTGGTTAGTACAGTTGGGTACAGTAAAGACTTCTTGAGTGGGGTGTCCGTGAGGATATGTAGGTAGGGTCTTGGTGAGATGTAATTGTGATGGTCAGTGTGATGGTCAGCCATCAAGTAGGTAGCAAACTAAGAAAAGGAAAATAAACTGGGTATGGAGGGAAAGGGAGAGGGAATTGCAGAAAGGTCAAAATAACAAAAGCAGGACATGCAGGGAGAGAAAGGAAAGAAAAGAAGAGAAAAAAAAGGGGGGGAGGGGGAGGAAAAGGGGGGGAAGGGGTCAGGGAGGGGAAAGTTTGAGCAGGCGCTGCAGTTGACGCCCCTCGGAGGGCCCATTCCCCACCTTTTAGGGAGTTTTACCCTATTTGTCCTGTCTACCATTATCATTGAAAGGGAAAGTAAAAGAAGTTTGAGTTGACATCAGAACAGGAATAGAGGCGAGCTCTTCTAACGGAGACACTAGTTCATATATTTCTCTCACTTTGGAGGGATTTACCCTCCCTTCCTGACTATGGGACAGGAAGCAAAACATAATCTCCACAATGGGACACAGATGGCAAAAAACTGACTGACAGGGGTTATAACCCTCCCTTACACTACCCAAATTGAAAAAAAAAGTTTTGTTTTTTTATGACACTTTAAAGTTTAATTGAAGGGTGCTACTATTGGTGAATGTATTTTCTTTTTCAACAGATTTATATTTTTCCTAATTATTATCTGTAGGCTTATTCAGTAGGTCATCTTAACCAACAAGGTTTCAGCTTGCTTTAGTCGGACCACTGAAAGATCAATTGATTGGTTACGGCACTTTATCCTTTACCCAATGGTCATTAATATGTCAATATACATACAGGTAAATGCCTACAAGTGTGCCAGTATTTATTTACATGAAAATGTCTGCTGCCATGTTTTAATGTTACTGGCTGTGCTGGCACTGATAAAACAAGTCAATAAGAAACTCTAAATAAATGCTGAGCAAACACCTTGTAGGCATTTGAAATGCACTTATTCAGAGTAACTGTGATATTAATTTCCTCCTAGAGGAATATGGATTATCCTAGCTATCCCATTATGCCCCTAGGTTTAGAACAGCTTCCAAATGCAAAAACAATCTATGTAGGTTTTACTATTTTTTTTATGGTCTGTAAATGTGAGCCTTTTTTAAAACACATGCCTTCCGTTCTACTGTACATTACTGCAAAAATCATTAGGTCTAAAAAGCAACTATGCATAGAAAATAATATAATAATATAAAAAATATATATATTTTTATTGCTAACTACTCCTTAGATGGGGTGGCTGTGGGTTTTTTCTGCTTGCATTTTCACCTGGTGATTCTGCTAGTAACACATTTATATAATATATAATATAATATGTAGGGACAAACAAAAAAAAAAACAATTCTTTTCAAAGGATTATGTGTAGAGATACTGTAGATCAGGACAATATAATTATTACAAAAGATAGCTAATAGATAGCAACACAATCTGCTTATTCTACTGAAACAATAAAACAACAAAACCAAGCATAAGACTAATAAATTGCATTAACATGAAATAAAGAAGAGGCAATAGCATGAGAAAAACAGCAACAGTTAATACGGTATTCTCTGCTTATACATGACCTAATAAGAGCAACATATTTTAAAATGATTGTAAAGTCTTGTTTTTTCTCGTGGACATTTTTTTTGGGGTGGCGGCAAACAGTATATAACCCCCCTCCCCCCACTGTCAGTCGGTAGCACTTACCTCATCACTGGTGGCTTCCCCTGCTCGCAGCGGCGGCCTTCCATTCTCCTGCTCTCCACGGGTTATCACGGCAGCGGCGGCTTCTATTTCCTCCGTCCTCCTCGGTGGCCAATCGGGGGTCTTATTTTTTCAGCCACCCCTTATGATTGGCCTGATTGAGGATCAGTGTTTCAACAGCAAATGTTCGCTGTTGTAACAGACCTGGGTGGGATCGGAGCGCATTCTCTGCGACCCGAGCCCATCCTATTTTGAAGCCTATTAGAGCCTCTGGCTCTAATTACGTGCTAAAAAAAAACTGGACGCTGTAATTCATGCGTCCGGTGTCACGCTCTACATGAATCTATAAATTGCATATAGGGGATGGCGTGGAGAGAGGGGGCCTCGCAAGGGTGCCCCTAAAGGACAGTCCGCCACTGGCCTAAATCCTCCTCTTCCTGGGTCCCACTTCGCTGTTCCTGACCCCTCCCTCCTGTTGAGCACCCAAGCCGAGCTGCAGCTTCATGTGTCCATTGAGACACAGAGCTGCCATTCAGCCCCACCCCCCCTCTCTCCTGATTGGCTAACTGAGTTTGATTGACAGCCGCCGCTGTGTCTCAGCAAATCCTGGATAGCAGAGGGAATCATGTACATCACTGGGCAGAGATGGGGCTTAGGTAAGTATTAGGGGGTGCTGGGGAGGCTGCTGCACACAGAAGGTTTTTTTAATGCATTTTTTATGCATTAACCGCTTGCCGACCAGCTCCTGTAGATATACGTCGGCAGAATGCCATGGCTGGGCAAAGTAATGTACGTTACTTTGAATTTCCCGCCATGCGCCTGCCGCAAGCTCTGTGACCGTGCCTGCAGACTCGATGTCCGCTGGGTGCTCGCGATCGTGTCACGGAGCTGAAGAATGGGGAGATGCTGATGTAAACACAGCATCTCCCCGTTCTGTCTAGTGACAGGACACTGATCGCCTGCTCCCTATCATCGGTTAGAATAACTCCCCAGGACACATTTAACCCCTCCCTCGCCCCCTAGTGGTTAACCCCTTCACTGCCAGTGACATTTTTACAGTAATCTGTATTAATGCCAATGGTCCCAAAAATGTGTCAAAATTGTCCGATGTGTTCGCCATAATGTCGCAGTCACAATAAAAATTGCTGTCATTACTAGTAAAAAAAAAAAAAATATTAATAAAAAAGCCATAAAACTATCCCCTATTTTCAGGGTAACTGTTTACCTGCTGAACCATCATCTGCAGTCCAACCATCCGGACAGACCTGCACCTACCCATGATTCATGATATTTTGTGATATAAACTCAGAGAAAACTGTATGAAGATTAAATAACAAATATACCCAAAAAAAAATCCACAAAACGTGTCCTGTGACCAGGAAAAAATACAGGGGGTTATTTACTAAAGGCAAATCCACTTTGCACTACAAGTGCACTTGAAAGTGCTCTTGGAAGTGCCGTCACTGTAGATCCGAGGGGGACATGCAAGCAAAATTCAAAAAAAGCATTTTAGCTTGCACATGATTGGATGATAAAATCAGCAGAGCTTCCCCTCATTTCAGATCTTCCCCTCAGATCTACAGCGACTGCACTTCCAAGTACACTTGCACTTGCAGTGTACTTGTAGGGCAAAGTGGATTTGCCTTTCCTAAATAACCCCCTCAATTCTTATACTGGCGAGAAAAAAACAAGGTGGGATTCCAAATAATCTCAAAATAATAAATAGGCTCACCAAAGATGAGAGGATTTGCAGTGGTGAATTATGTATATTAATATAATAAGTAATTACAAAAACATACAACCCCCATTGAATGCATCCAGTAAAGCGCATGAATGTATGTAATAGTATCTTATTAGCTCTGACTGAAGAGAGTGTCAAATGTCAAACAGAGCGGAAAATTTGTTTTATTTATATATATATATATATATCTATCACAGAGCACTGCCACTATGTTTATTTTATCCAATATTCACACATTTTTCTAATTGGAGTCAGTTGGGGGAAATTTGTAAATCCTGGTTAAAGGGTGTTTGAACCTTGGATGAACAAACATTTATAAATAGGATCCTTTTACAACTTCAAATATTTAATTAGGTGTGCTGCTTACATGTGCTTTGTTTGACCCATTGGGGTTGATTTACTAAAGGCAAATACATTGTTCACTTTACAAAAGAATTATCCCCAGAGCTTAGTGTGAGATTTGAATTGGCATTTTTTTTGTGCTATCTGGATTTTTATTTAATAGAGTTTCACATGGGTTTTAATTGTGTATAGATTATGCAATGTAATTTGGCCTGGGATTTCATGATGGAAGGGCAAATCCATCATGTATGGGAAAAGGTGTCTGTCTTTGTGCAGTCATGAAAACAAGCTGGTGAATAATTAGGGCTAAAGCTAAGGATCCTGTACTAGCGTGAGTACCTTGTGGTTAATTTCTAATGCTAGATTTTGTGGAATTCAATTTTTTGCATATGTTTGCGGTATGGATATAAAGTGATTTGGAGGTGCAGGACTATATTGGTAGGGGATGCTGGGTGGTTGTTTAAATGTACTGCTTGATCTGTAGTCAGCTCAATATTTTGAACAAAATGTGAAACCGTGCTAATCAACTAATCTTCTACCACTTCCATCAGCTCATTCCCCACAGTTACAACCTTTTGTATCACCTCCCCACCCTATTAGATTGTAAGCTCTTCTGAGCAGGGCCCCCTTAATCCTCTTGTATTTTATTGTATTATAACTGTATTGTCTCCCTTTTATATTGTAAAGCGCTGCGTAAACTGTTGGCGCTATATAAATCCTGTAATAAATAAATAAATAAATAAATAAATAAATAAATAAATAATGGATGGAATAAAATAAAATACAGCTGCTAGCATGCCATTAGATACCACTGGCCATTATGTCTATATAGAATTATAAAGTGCTGCTCTACTAAAAAATCTTGAAAAAAAAATATCACTTGCTGTTAAATATAGCAAAAGTGCATAACTGTCAGGAGCATGTAGCGCTCCTGTCTTTTCTAACAGTAGGGCAGAAGGGAACGGTGAAGTTATATGTAAGCAACGTTGAGCATAATCCAACTTTTAAGTAGTAAAGCAATATGTATGGCCAAGTCTCCACAAACTGAAACCTCTATCCTTGATGCTCCTTGTGGTGGTTTGGATATTGATAGATGCAATTGATCGGTAGTGCACCAGTCATTGTGCATTTTCTTTGTGAGTGCATTTTTAATGTTTGTTTTTTAATTAATTAGTGTGTTTTTATGGTTTTATTCCTGACCACTATCTTTGGATTTGTGGTAGCACTTGTACAGTTTGATTGGCTCAAGAGAGACATCTATCAATTCGATACATCTGATTACATCCCTTAAAGAGACATGCACAAGTGACCTATTGAATATAGGTCTAAAATTGAGGTGAGGTGAACTGCTAATGGTGGTGGTGTGTACAACACATTGGTTGTTTATTTCACGGAAGAAGTAAGAAGTTGAGGATAATCACTTAGGCCCCTTTCACACTGGGGCGGGAGCCGCGGTGACGGTAAAGCAGCGCTATATTTAGCGCTGCTTTACCGTCGTTTTGCCCGCGGGATTCGGCCGCTCGCGGTGCGGTCTTACCCCCCGCGAATGGCCGAAAAAGGGTTAAAATCCCCCCCGCAAAGGGCCGCTGCAGCGGCGCTTTGCGGCGGTATTGCTGCGGTATTACCGCGGTGTCCCATTCAAATCAATGGGAAAGAGCGGTATAGGAGTGGTGAACACACCGCTCCTATCCCGCTCCAAAGATGCTGCTAGCAGGACTTTTTTTGCCGTCCTGCTAGCGCACCGCTCAAGTGTGAAAGCCCGCCGGCTTTCACACTGGAGTGAATGGGGCCGTTTTTTTTAGGCAGTATACAGGCGCTATTTTTAGCGCTGTACCGCCTGAAAACCACCCAGTGTGAAAGGGGCCTTAGTGACACAACATGTGAATTTTAAACTTGTTTAATTTTTATTTTTTTATTTATTCAGTTGATTTTTTTCTTGGACTTTCACTATAGATTATTGGTTATAGTGCAGCGCTAAAACCTTATATTTTTCATTATTGTTTTTTGGAGTGTGTTGTACACTGTTGGATTTTGGCAGCAGCACATCTTCATTTATATATTTTTTTGAACACAATAGGTGTGCCAAAGGGGACTTCTGTTGATTTACTTTAGATCAAACGAATAGGGTTGAACGAACCTGTAAAGTTCGGGTTTGTACCGGAGGGGGTACTTGGAGGGATCCTATGCCATTTTTCTTTTATTTGGCATGGAATTCCCCTACAAGGTCATCAGACCACAAGTCGCATTTCAAAGTCAAATCAGTTATGACAGCGATCCGACTTTGATCCGACTTCAGTGATATTCAGTGATGGGCTGAAGTAAGATCAAAGTCGGACCAAAGTAGTACAGGGAGCATTTTCAAAGTCCCACCGACTTGTGTCTGACCAGTTGAGACGGCTCCCATAGGGAAACATCGATTTTCACACGTCATGCGACATGAGCTCCCAATGTCGGAGAGTTTGTCGTACCAGTGTGAACCTGGCCTTAGTGCTGATATATAAACGTGCCAAAGATGTTATTCATGTCCTAATTAATTCATGCAAATTGATTCGATAAAGTGAAATCCATATATTTCACTCGTGATTGTTCCACTAACTGTAGTGCTCTTCCCTTCACCGACAAATATATATACCCTCACCTCCAGTATTTGACCCAAATTAATGTTAGGTCAAATTACGCTTTTCCCTTTAGCCTGGGTAGGTGTAAGTTCAGATGTGTCTCCAAATCCAATTATCTCAGGAATTCAATCCATCTCCATCCTCCTTCATCAGATATTTCTTCCACCAAAACTCAAATGAAGATAGAGTATCATAGCGTAAAATGTTATAACATCCACAAACTATGGGATATTTTTGTATTTATTTTTTATTATTATTTATTTTTTTACTAGTAATAGCGGCGATCAGGCAACTTATAGTGGGACTGCGATATTGTGGCAGACAAATCGGATTCTAACACTTTTAACACTTTTTGGGGACCAGTGACACTAATACAGTGATTGGTGCTAAAAAATATGCACTGTCACTGTACTAATGACACTGTCTGGGAAGGGGTTAATGTCAGGGGCAATCAAAGGGTCAACTGTGTGGGTAGCCAGTGCTTGTGCACTGTTTGGGAGGTGCTTTTACTAGGGGAAGGCATTGCTTTATGTTCCTTCTTTGCAGGAACAAAGGATCAATGCCTTCCCTACTGACAGAACAACGATCTGCCTTGTTTACATTGCCATTTTGGCTCTGTGCCTAATGATCAGCAGGTGCTAGCAGACATCAAGTCTGCCATACCCGCAGATCAGTTCCTGCTGTGTATAATTAATCATAACGAGAGAGGGTCACTGGCGACGTCCATGCTCGCCCCATACCCGGAAGTGCAGGATCACGTACTAAGTATGTGATCCTGCACAGCAGAGCCTTGCTGCTGTATATGTCATATGGTCGGCAAGCGGTTAAAAAGTAAATTGAGAACTCAGATTTAAAAGTGCATATCTAAAGCACTGCAGACAATAAGCCTCTTTCCCCTTAGGGGTCCTGGTCTTCAGACACTCACAAGATGGCGGATCGTAAACTTCCTGTCATGTGGCTTGACATCATCAGCCCCCACATTATTTCACTAAACCCACTTGCCATTTTCCTGTAGCCTTAATATAGGACTACTGCAGCCATTTTTGATGTGATTATTTTGAAGTTTAACTTCTTGCGAGTTTGCAATGCATTTCCTCTGCATCTTAGTTACATAATATTATCCAGGCGGAAATACCAACCAAACCTATAGGATTCCACTTCCCCCAATATGTATACGTGACTATAAAGTCCATCATACCCAATGCAGATATTTGTAACTAAAGCTGAATGATCTTCCCATATCATGCTTTACAAAAATAGGGTTTTAGTCATACATTAAAATCGTAACTACCGTATTTATCGGTGTATAACACGCACTTTTTCCCCCTTAAAATCGGAGGAAAGTCATGGGTGCGTGTTATACGCCGATCCCCCAAAAAATGTGACCAAAAAAATCAAGCGGTGCAGAAAAATAGCGATCGCCGCCCAAAAAAAATGAGCGCCGAAAAAGACCAAGGCGGCGCTCGTGCGGTCTGTCTTGGCGGCGGGAAATTTAAATATGGGCAAGCTGCAAGTGACACTGGGCAAGCTGCAAATGACGCTGGGCAAACTGCAAATGATGCTGGGCAAGCTGCAAATGATGCTTAAATGTACGTTTTTTTTTCCCCTAAACTTCCCTCCTAAAACTTTTTTTCCTTAAAATGCCCTCCTAAACTTGGGGTGCGTGTTATACGCCGATAAATACGGTAATTACCAAAGAAATACTGTTAAAAATCATTATTAAATATGTCTTTTAATTAATACTCCAGATTAACTCCCTAATCAATATTAATATATTAAAAGAAGCTAATATTTAGGTATGTATGCGCATATGTATACACATGTACAGAGGTGTAGCTTGAACTTATGGGCCCGATGCAAAAGTTGACCTGGGGCCCCCCACTACCATCCACTTCTAGCGTGAGACAAGATATGGTAGCTGTATGGTGGCTGTCTATCTCCTGCTGCCTGCTGCCTGCTGAGGAGGGTACTGTTCTGGGCTGGGTAGGGGGGTGATTAGAGAGTGCACCACTGGGGATATCGCACTTTCCTTTTTACATTATTAAACAGAACCCATCCTCATGGCCAGGCTGCAGTGATGTAGAGGTGCTGGATATTGAGAAAAGTGACACCCCCTTCCTGGTAAAGACACATGCCCTCCTGCATCCTCCTTGTAATGACAGATGACACCCACCTTCACACCTTCATGAGCCCCCATTTCAGATAATCACAGATGACACTCTCCTTCTGTAAGGACAGATTACTCCACCTCCTGGTAATGACAAATGACCCCCCTTTTCCCTACCAGATAATTACAGATGACCCCCCTTCCCTCCACCGGGTAATGACAGATGAGCCCCCCTTACCCCATCAGGTAATGACAGATACGCCCTCTTCCCCCCACAAGGTAAGGACAGATGACCCCCCTGCTTCCCAGCAAAAATTATATGGATGACCCCCCTCACCCCCCCAGGTAAAGACAGATGACCCCTCCTTCCCCCTACCAGGTAATGACAGATGACCCCCCAGGTAATGACAGATGACCCCCTCCCCCCACCAGGTATTGACAGTTGAGCCCTCCCTCCCCCCACAGGTAATGATAGTTGACCCCCTCCCTCTCCCCACCCTGTAATGATAATTGACCCCCTTCCCCCCACCAGGTAATGACAGATGACCCCCCTCCCCCACCATGTAATGACAGATTCCCTACCCAGTCCCCCCTACTCTTCCTGCTCAAACTGACACAGTAAAATCTGCAGCTTTTGGAGCCTGCAGCCCCTCAAGAGGTGTTAGGTGATTTATGTGAGGATTTTTGTTGTGAGTGTCAGCAGGTGTTGTGGGGAGGGTGGGGCAGTATGTGTCTGTGTGCATGGATCTGACAAGTGTCTAACTACACCAATGACAGTGGTTCTGGCTCCCGGATGGTGCACTCCTCCTCCTCCTCGCTGAGCCCTGTGACAGCTTAGTGTCAATCCCCACCTGGTTGTCAGCACTGACATTTTCCCATCCCGGGCTGGCCACCCCGTCCTCTCTCGGCTAGCTATTCTCTGGCTCTCCGTTCAGCTCTCCTGGCTGCTGACATTCACTCTGACCCGGACTCCGCTTGCCCTGTTACAGTGAGAGAGAACCCACACGGGCCCCCATGGAGCATTGGTGGGGTCACAATTGTTACCCTTGCGACCCCTGTTGCTACGCCCATGCGCATGTACCTATTAGAAATCTACTCAAATTAAAACTGTTTAACCTAGATTAATACTATCCATATAAAACGTGTGCTTATACCTATTGGAGTTGACTTTAAAAATCCTCAATGAAGCAATTGATATCAAAATCTATGTTTAAATCTTTTGGTACAAGTGTTTGAAGCTGATAAATCCACTTTGATTCTTTCTGACTTAGGGTCCCAATTTTCTTATTTCCCCTCCAGTGTTTCTTAAATTTCTCTATTCCCCCAAACTTTATTTCTGCTAAATCTTTATTATGAAACAGTGCGAAATTCTGAAAGAGATTGTGCTTCTTGAATCCTATAGAAATATTGTGTAACGCTGAGCGCTCCGGCTGTCCCATCCACCCCGGAGCGCTCACGGCGTCCTCTGCCCTGCAGCGCCTCGGTCAGCTCCCCTGACCGCAGGCGCTGCCCTGTTTCCGGGATGCGATCCTCGGCCCGCCCGGGGATCGCATCCCGCTCCCCTCACCTCCTCTGTCGGCTTCTTCCGGTGCGCGCGCACCCCCGCTCCCCAGGTGCGCGCGCGACCTTGCCTGCAATGAAAGGGCCAGCGCACAATCCATTAGTGCCTGGCCCAATCATCATTTCCCAGAATCCTTCATATACCCACTTCCCCTTCCTATCCTGGCCGGATATTGAGTTGCCTATAGTGCCCAGTGAAAGTGTTTCTGTGTTTGCTCCTACTGTGTATCCAGATCTCTGCCGTTGCCCCTGACTACGAACCTTTTCCACCTGCCCTGACCTTTTGCTACGTTTGACCTCGCCTCTGCTTAATCCCTGTGTACCGCGCCTGTCTCAGCTGTCAGTGGGGTCGAGTTGCTATTGGAAGACACGACCTGGTTGCTACCGCCGCTGCAAGTCCATCCCGCCTTGCGGCGGGCTCTGGTGAAAACCAGTAGCAACATTAGAACCGGTCCTCCAATACAACCCGTGCTATCGCCTCGTTGGCATAGGGGATCCACCTCCTGTTCCCCGCCATACCCGGAACGTGACAGTAGATCCGGCCATGGATCCCGCTGAGGTCCCGCTGCCAAGCCTCTCGGATCTGACCACGGTGGTCGCTCAACAGGGACAGCAATTGGCGCAGTTGACTGCTATGCTACAGCAGCTTCTGCCATCTCCACCGCCAGCTCCGGCATCTCCTCCACCACGAGTTGCTGCTGCTAGAATCCGCCTGTCCCTTCCTGACAAATTCAATGGGGACCCCAAGCTGTGCCGAGGGTTCCTATCCCAGTGTTCCCTCCATCTGGAGATGTTGTCGGACCAGTTCCCCACAGAACGGTCAAAGGTGGCTTTCGTGGTTAGCATACTATCTGATAAGGCCCTAGCCTGGGCTACACCACTTTGGGACCGTGGCGACCCTGCCACAGCTTCAATTCCAGCCTTCTTTTCTGAAGTCTGCAGTGTCTTCGAGGAGCCAGCCCGGGCCTCCTCTGCCGAGACGGCTCTCCTGAACCTTGTCCAGGGGAATTCTTCAGTGGGCGATTACGCCATTCAGTTCCGCACCCTGGCATCTGAACTCTCTTGGAACAATGAGGCCCTCTGCGCAACCTTCAAAAAAGGTCTATCCAGTCATGTCAAAGATGTGCTGGCCGCACAAGAGATTCCTGCTACCCTGTCTGAACTCATCCAGCTGGCCACCCGCATTGACATGCGTTTTAGCGAAAGACGCCTGGAGCTACGCCAAGAAAAAGACTTTGGTCGCGTCAGGCGGTTTCCTCGCCTGGCACCTCTCTTCCAGAATCCTCTGCAACCCGTTCCTGCGCCTCCCGCTGAGGAGGCTATGCAAGTGGATCGGTCACGCCTGACCACACAAGAGAGGACTCGCCGCCGAGACCATAATCTGTGCCTGTATTGCGCCAGTCCTGACCATTTCTTAAAGGATTGCTCTATCCGCCCTCAGCGTCAGGGAAACGCTCGCACCTAGCTAACGTGGGAGAGGCGTTGCTAGGTGTGGACTCTTCCTCTCCACGTCTGACTGTGCCAGTGAGCATTTCTTTTTCCAAGGAGCCCTCTTTCCCCGCTGTGGCCTTTCTGGATTCTGGTTCTGCAGGAAATTTCATTGAAGCCTCACTCATCAACAAATTTAACATTCCAGTCATCCGTCTTGTCAAACCATTTTTCATCACCTCTGTAAATGGTCAAAATTTTAACTGTATCGTGCGTTATCGCACCGAACTTCTCCTCATGAAAATTGGAGTTCTCCATCATGAAAAGATTGACTTTTTTGTGTTACCAAACTGTACCTCTGAGATCCTTTTGGGCCTACTCTGGCTCCAGCTACATTCTCCTACCCTCGACTGGGCCTCGGGGGACATCAAAAGTTGGGGTCCTTCCTGCCACAGGCATTGCCTCAAAGCGGTGCCCACCAAACGAGTTTCCATCGCTACCTCTCTGCCTAGTCTCCCCAAGCCTTACCAGGACTTCGCTGATGTCTTTTGCAAGAAACAAGCTGAGGTCTTGCCGCCACATAGACCCTTTGATTGCCCTATCGATCTTCTTCCTGGGACCACTCCGTCCCGTGGCAGGATCTACCCTCTCTCCATCCCGGAGACACAAGCTATGACAGAGTACATCCAGGAGAACCTCAAGAGAGGTTTCATCCTCAAGTCTTCTTCCCCGGCTGGAGCAGGATTCTTCTTTGTTGCCAAAAAGGACGGGTCCTTACGTCCCTGCATTGACTATCGTAGTCTTAAAAAAATCACTATAAAGAATCGCTACCCTCTGCCTCTTTTCTCAGAACTTTTTGACCGTTTGCGCGGAGCAAGCATTTTCACCAAACTGGACCTCCGGGGCGCATATAATCTCATCCGTATCCGTAAAGGCGGTGAATGGAAAACCGCCTTTAAGACCCGTGACGGACACTTTGAATACCTTGTCATGCCATTTGGTTTATGCAACGCTCCTGCGGTCTTCCAAGACTTTGTGAATGAGATTTTCAGAGATTTGCTGTACTCCTGTGTTGTTGTCTATCTGGATGATATCCTGATCTTCTCCTCTAGCTTAGAGGAGCACCGTCTTCATGTCCGTCAAGTACTCCAACGGCTCCGTGATCACCATCTTTACGCAAAACTTGAGAAATGTCTCTTTGAACGCTGCAGTCTTCCCTTCCTGGGTTACTTAGTCTCTGGACAAGGTCTCCAAATGGACCCTGAGAAACTTTCTGCCGTCCTGAACTGGCCACGTCCTACCGTGTTACGGGCTATCCAGCGTTTCCTCAGATTCGCCAACTATTACCGCCAGTTCATTTCCCACTTCTCCACCATTGTCGCGCCTATTGTGGCACTAACCAAAAAAGATGCGAATCCGAGGTCCTGGCCTCCTCAAGCAGATGAGGCATTTAACCACCTCAAGTCTGTCTTTGCCTCTGCACCCGTTTTATCCAGGCCTGATCCTCTCAAACCATTTTTTCTGGAAGTCGATGCCTCCTCTGTGGGAGCTGGAGCCGTGCTTCTCCAGAAAGACTCCAAGGGCAAGAACATCACCTGTGGTTTCTTTTCTAAGACCTTTTCACCCCCCGAAAAGAACTACTCCATCGGAGACCGTGAATTACTGGCCATTAAGCTGGCACTTGAGGAATGGAGACATCTCCTTGAGAGATCCGTTCACCTCATCACGATCTTCACGGATCACAAAAATCTCTCCTATCTCCAGTCCGCCCAGCGATTAAACCCACCCCAAGCTAGGTGGTCGTTGTTTTCTGCCCGCTTCAACTTTGAGATCCATTTCCGTCCTGCGGACAAGAATGTCAGGGCTGACGCCCTATCACGTTCCACCGATACTTCTGAGTCCGAGTCTCCTGTACAACACATTGTACCCCCTGAGTGTCTGATCTCTTCAGCTCCTGCCTCCTTGCTGCAAGTTTCTCCTGGGAAAACCTTGGTCCCTCCACGTCTTCGTCTCCAGATCCTCAAATGGGGTCACTCCTCTCATCTGGCTGGTCATCCTGGAGTTAAGAAATCCTCCCAACTGATTTCCAGGTATTACTGGTGGCCCTCCTTAAAGAAGGATGTGACCGACTTCGTACAGGCCTATACTGTATGTGCTCGAGACAAGACCCCTCGCCAAAAGCCTGCTGGTCTTCTTCACCCTCTGCCCGTGCCTGAACGACCTTGGGTCCACATAGCCATGGACTTCATCACAGACCTTCCTCCTTCCCACAGCCACACTACCATATGGGTGGTCGTGGATCGTTTTTCCAAAATGGCACATTTTGTCCGGCTACCAGGTCTCCCTTCTGCACCTATACTGGCAAAACATTTCTTCCTCCAGATTTTTCGTCTTCATGGACTTCCATCTTACATCGTCTCGGATAGAGGCGTCCAGTTTGTGTCTAAATTCTGGAGAGCTCTCTGCATTCAATTGAAAATCAAACTGGACTTCTCCTCTGCCTACCATCCACAGTCCAATAGACAAGTGGAGAGGGTCAATCAAACCCTTGGGGCCTACCTGCGACACTTTGTCTCTGCTCGTCAAGACGACTGGGCTGACCTCCTGCCCTGGGCCGAATTTTCTTACAACCTGAAAGAATCTGAGTCCTCCTCTAAATCACCCTTCTTTGTGGTTTACGGCCGTCATCCTCTTCCCCCCCTACCCATCCCCACTTCTTCCGGAGTTCCCGCTGTAGACGAAGTCACCCAAGAGCTGTCGTCCATCTGGAAAGAGACCCAAAAGTCGCTTGCCCTGGCCTCTTCGCACATGAAGAGACATGCTGACAGTAAAAGAAGACCTCCTCCTGTATTCTCCCCTGATACGGTGTGGCTCTCCTCCAGGTACATCAGCTTCCGCATCCCCAGTTACAAGTTGGGCCCCCGCTATCTCGGTCCATTCAAGATCAAGGATCGGATCAATTCCGTGTCCTACAAACTGCATCTTCCTCCTTCCCTCTGCATCCCCAACTCTTTCCATGTTTCCCTCCTCAAACCCTTTGTTCTTAATCACTTTTACCCCAAGGTCACCGTTCCTGCTCCGGTCACCGGCTCCTCCGACATCTTCTCCGTTAAAGAGATCCTCGCCTCTAGAACCGTCCGAGGTAAACGCTTCTATCTTGTTGATTGGGAGAATTGTGGTCCTGAGGAGAGGTCCTGGGAACCTGAGGGTAACATCATTGACAAGGATCTCATCCTCACGTTCTTGGGTTCCAGGAGGAGGGGGAGGCCCAAGAAGAGGGGGAGACCCAAGGGGGGGGTACTGTAACGCCGAGCGCTCCGGGTGTCCCATCCACCTCTGAGCGCTCACGGCGTCCTCTGCCCTGCAGCGCCTCGGTCAGCTCCCCTGACCGCAGGCGCTGCCCTGTCTCCGGAATGCGATCCTCGGCCCGCCCGGGGATCGCATCCCGCTCCCCTCACCTTCTCTGTCGGCACCCCCGCTCCCCAGGCGCGCGCGCCCGACCTTGCCTGCAATTAAAGGGCCAGCGCACAATCCATTAGTGCCTGGCCCAATCATCATTTCCCAGAATCCTTCATATACCCACTTCCCCTTCCTATCCTGGCCGGATCTTGAGTTGTCTATAGTGCCCAGTGAAAGCGTTTCTGTGTTTGCTCCTACTGTGTATCCAGATCTCTGCCGTTGCCCCTGACTACGAACCTTTTCCACCTGCCCTGACCTTTTGCTACGTTTGACCTCGCCTCTGCTTAATCCCTGTGTACCGCGCCTGTCTCAGCTGTCAGTGGGGTCGAGTTGCTATTGGAAGACACTACCTGGTTGCTACCGCCGCTGCAAGTCCATCCCGCCTTGCGGCGGGCTCTGGTGAAAACCAGTAGCAACATTAGAACCGGTCCTCCAATACAACCCGTGCTATTGCCTCATTGGCATAGGGGATCCACCTCCTGTTCCCCGCCATACCCGGAACGTGACATATTGTACATATGTTTCTGTATCCTCTTTGCTAAAGTTCTTTTAGTTACGGCCACTTATTGTAAGCCGCAGTAACATTCTATACAGTAGACCACTCCTTCTGTTCAGCATGTTATACAATCCCTAATTTCGTACTCCTTTCCTGTATTCCTTGTCATAACAGTTTTTCTTCTTTTTGAGTTATTCTTTACCCTAGTGCAGCCATAACATCTCCCACAGGTTAAAAAACCTTTATCAGCGAAGAAAGAAAACTCACTGTGATTGGGTGGGTCCACTACTTTTTTACAATTTTTTTCTTAAATTTGAGGCTTTCCTACTAGCACTTTAATCTCGCTCAATTAAATATTTGGGGACTGAGATCCCTCAAGACTTTCATGACATATACTCCCTAAACTTCAGCCCCTTAATGACTAAAATTAGAAGCTCTCTGAAATCATGGCACCACCTTAAACTCTCATGGTTCGGCCGCATGAATGTCCTCAAGATGGACACTCTCCACAAATTACTGTACCTATTCCAAGCCCTTCCTATCACCCTCCTCAATGCCTTTTTCCACACGCTCCTCTCCCTGGCGATCAAGTTCATCTGCCAACACCACCCATCTAGACTTAAACATAAAATGCTGTGTGCCCCCAGGCTCAGGGGAGGCATCAGTCTCCCAGACTTTCAGTTATATTATGCCTCCGCCGTAATATCAAGACTTCTCGAATGGTTTCCCGCCCCTTGATCCATGATCATTGAGCAAGATATGGCTTGAATAGACCTTCAAGCTCTTTTATGGGGATATAGAGCTAAACTCCGTACAATGACCGAGATCTCCCCCTTGACACTGGCTGCACTCTCCCTATGGTATGGTAAACAAACCACCTATGCTCTATCCACAGACCTTAGTCGACTATCCCCCCTATTTGACAACCTGGCGCTCCCAGCCTACAACGCCCAGGGACACTGTGGCTCCTATGCGAGAACACAGTGGCCCACTGCATGACAATTTGTCCACCCCACCACAGGCCGGTTTCAACCACAACAAGACCCACGATCCCCTACCTCGACTGGTTATCCATGCTGTCTCTGTCACAACTTAGCAAAACTCTACATCTCTCTGGACAGATCCACAGGCCACTCACAGCTTTCGAGGATATGTGTAGTTTCTCTCAGACCCCCAAACACCCCCTCTCTCTAATTTACAAAGAAATACAGTCCCACACCTACAATACACTTCCTAACTTTACGCAACAGTGGTCCAGAGACCTAGGCATAGAAATATCCCCGGAACAATGGCACAACTCATTCACACTCACACACAAATCATCTATCTCTGGGTTTATGCAGGAGAAGAACTACAAACTTCTATCTCAGTAGTACAGGGATTCAGTCACGGTACACAAAATGTATCCCAATACTTCAGATGTTTGCTGGCGCTGTCACAGAGGAAAAGTCTCCTACCTCCACGTGTGGTGGTAATGCGACTGAGATTCTGGAACCAGGTTTTTGACATATACAATGATATATATAATGTCTCTCTCATTTCCTCCCCTAAGGTGGCCCTCCTATTCATCGTACCAGGTCGAATTAAGTCCCATAAAAAGTGCCTTCTCAGATTCTTTCTATCGGCAGCTCGCCATGTCATAACGCAGCATTGGAAAACAGAAGCCATCCCCCCCATCGGTAGATGGATAGACATCATCAACGACACAATGCTTATGGAGGAGCTGCAGGCAAAGATAGGGGAAACTTGGGATAAGCACATGAAATTATGGTACATCTGGCTTCACTATTCATCCTTTGATTCCTTCCTTAACAGTCCTATCCCCTTCTTTTCCTTCTCCTATAACCCCCTTCGACTGTTAGCTCATGAGTTATATATTATTACCTGTAACCAAAGTAATATAGATGTTGCATTGTGTTATTAACGGCTTCCCGACAGCCTCACGCAGATATACTGCGGCAGAAGGGCACATACAGGCAGATTAACGCACCTGTACATGGCTCTTTAAGAGGCGTCTTTCGGGCGCACGTATCCCCGCGGACATCGAGTCCGCGGGACCCGGGATCGTCTCACGGAGAGGAAGAATGGGGAAGTGCTAATGTAAACAAGCATTTCCCCATTCTGCCTAGTGACACTGTCACTGATCACCGCTCCCTGTAATCGGGAGCCGTGATCAGTTGTGTCACACACAGCCCCTCCCCCCCACAGTTAGAATCACTACCTAGGACACACTTAACCCCTACAGCCCCACCTAGTGGTTAACCCCTTCACTGCCAGTCACATTTACACAGTAATCAATGTATTTTTAATTGCACTAATTGCTGTATAAATGTGAATGGTCCCAAAATCATGCCAAAAGTGTCTGATCTGTCCGCCATAATGTCTCAGTCACGATTAAAATCGCTGATCGCCGCCATTACTAATAAAAAAAAAATATTAAAAAAAAGGCCATAAAACTATCCCCTATTTTGTAAACCCTATAACTTTTGCGCAAACCAATCAATAAATGCTTATTGCAATTTTTTTTTATACCAAAAATATGTAGAAGAATACGTATCGGTCTAAACTGAGGAAAAAACTTTTTTTTAATATATTTTTTTGGGGATATTTATTATAGCAAAAAGTAAAAAATAATGCGTTTTTTTCAAAATTGTTGCTATTTTTTTTGTTTATAGCGCAAAAAATAAAGAGGCGATGAAATACCACCAAAATAAAGCTCTATTTGTGGGGAAAAAAAGGACTTCAATTTTGTTTGGGAGCCACGTCGCACGACCGCGCAATTGTCAGTTAAAGTGACGCAGTGCCGAATCGCAAAAAAAAAGCTCTGGTCTTTGGCCAGCCAAATGGTCGGGGGCTTAAGTGGTTAAGAACTGTTTCAAGCACTTGGTATGTTGTGTGGTATATGTATACCACTACCCCCCCTTTTTTTTTCTTCATTCTGTACCCCCCTTTGATCTTGTTTTTTCATTTTGGAAATCAATAAAAATATATTCAACCTTTAAATTTGGGGCTTTCCTATATATACATTTGGGTTTTGGTGGTAGTACATTTCCCAACCATTTATTTTAGGATTGCCTAGTGCCTTTGTATGATCTTCTCCAGCCTTTTATATTGTTTATTGTAATCCAACAAAATTGCATATGAAAAATCCTCCTTGTTCTTCTTATACTTGATTTAATAATTTCTTTGGATTTTTTTCCACCTGCTTTATTTGTTAATAAATTCTCTTCTGTAGCCTTTTTGGACAAACACTTCCATCCTCAATCTTCGCTGCCTGCTGTTCAAAATCTTCCTTCTCCGTGCAATTACTTTTGACCCTCATTAGCTAACCTTTTAGGATATTCATTAGTCATACCATATGGTGACAACTGTCCCCAGTGATGTAATTGTTTCTATCCATTTGGTTTGAAGTAGGTCTGTGTTCTTTTTTTGCCTTATTCCACCATTATGACTAAATCCAGAAAATGTATTGATTTTTCATTTATTTCCCCATGAAAGAATGATGTTTTTCTGGTTATTATTCATTCTCGTTATAAATTCTTCCTAGAGTTTTACATTCTCCTCTCCATATCAGTATAATGTCATCAATACATGTTTGGTGGATAGCAGGAAGTCTGCCATCTTGTAAGTGTCTGGAGACCAGGAGCATCCCCTAAGGGGAAGGAGGAATGTTGTCTGCAGTGTATCAGATATGCACTTGTAAATGTGAGTTCTCAATTTACTTTATAATATATACTATTGGAGGAAAGAGATGGATTGAATTCCTGAGATAATTGGATCTGGCGAAACATCTGAACTTACACCTACCTGATTTAAAGGGAAAAGAGTCATTTGACCTAACATTAATTTGGGTCAAATTCTGGAGGTGAGGGTATATATATATATATATATATATATATATATATATATATATATATATATATATATATGTTTTTAGCAGACACCCTAGGCAATAAAATGACAGGCATTGCAATTTTTAAAAATTTGGTATTTGCGTAGCAATTTTTCAAATGATTTGATTTTATTGGAAATAAAACACTTTAATGAATTAAAAAAACAGTAAAGTTAGCCCAATTTTTTTGTATAATGTGAAAAATTATGTTACACTGAGTAAATAAATACCTAACATGTGACGCTTTAAAATTGTGCACACTAGTGGAATGGCGCATCTTCAGTCCCCATAGGCGACAATTAATTTTTTTTTACAGGTCTTGCACTAGAATTATTGCTCTCACTCTAACATTCGCGGCAATACCTCACATGTTTGGTTTGAATGTCATTTACATATGCGGACGCAACCTACGTAGGAGTTTGCTTCTGCATACAAGCACGAGGGGAATGGGGCACTTTCATTTATTAATTTTTTATTATTTATTTTTTTAACATTTTTTTTTTTTTTTTTTACACTTTCCCTTTAAATAAGAATAGGGCATGCCAGATCCTCTTTTACACAGAGATCTGGGGTCTATAAGTCCCCAGATCTCGCCTCTAGGCTGTAAAGCCTGAGTTAAAAAAAAAAACGATCTTGGCTGAAAAAACAGGCAATGTTTACATCTGCAGAGGCCGGACGTGACTTCATAATGTCGCACCCGACCTCTGGAGGTCATAGAGATTGCAGGGGACCATCTGGTCCACATTATGCTCTATGTTAAATGGCCACCACTGGCCGATTTATTCTCTGGATTGCACAGGCGAGCCGGTGGAAGCACTGGAGGGCGGCGGAAGGGGGGGACCCTTCCTGCTGCCTGTAAAAACAATCAAGTGGCAGCCGCTATGATTGTTTTTACTGTGTAGGGAATCCCTGGCAGAAAAGAATGATATCTGAATGATGCCTGCAGCTGCACCCATCATTTGGGTATACTGTATCTACTGAGAAAGCCCAGGACGTCATATGACGGACTGTGGTATGGAAGTGGTTATATATCAGCATTAATTCTTTGAGCCACACAAACAGAATAGGAGGACTATACAACATTTACTGATTGCTTAATGACATGAATATTTTATTGATGGAATTTGTCATTTTGATGTTGGTTTTGTCACACATGTTATGTTTTGATCTTTTTGGAACAAGCACTGTTCATTGTGGTTTTAATTTTTATAATAACTTATAGTGTTATAGCTTGAGCAGCTGCTTTGTTTGCCGACCCCCCCCCCAAAAAAAATGTGTAGCACCAGCTGCCACTGCTATTGCTATAGATGGCAGTATTGCTCATATTATTATTATTATAGTGTCTATATTAGACCATTTTTTATCTACTCTGTTTCTTGTCCCCTCCATTGTTAAGTGTTGATACCCTGTGGGGTACTCACAAAATAAATGCGGAATGAGAGGTAATTAACATGTCTGGATAGGGAGCTCCAATAACCCAGGCACTGACTGATGGCCTGTGGATGTGTATCTGAAACAAGGTAGGCAGGAGCCCAGCAGACATGCTTTTTGCATTCTCCGCAGGAAATGGCAGTCAAAAGTGCATCGGCCAGGAATGCCCCACCCGGGTAGCCACACTGTGCTGGAAATAAATGCCAAATTTGAAAAGGTAAATGCTATAATAATTTCACCTTACAGCCAAAGTAGTAGGTTTACAGAGGTAAATAATTAATTAATTTAATAACATCCCATATGTGAAAACAGGACCCCATCACAATGCAAGCAAACCCTGTTTTACTGTATCAACTATGCAGGTTCCCGTAGGGGACCCATCATAGTGAGTATACCTCTAAATGGAACTTCAGGGTCTGGGCACCAGATGAATGGACTCTAGCTCTAGAACTGTTGAGTAACCATGGGCAAACTAAACTCATTGCACTACATATCAAACTGAGTACTAAATGCAGGATCCAATGCCCAAAGCAAACATTACAGGTCAGCTCTGCTACTGTGGGTAAAGTTCACAAGATCAAGGGCAACCAATCCAGAAACTGCAAGTGAGCCCTGAGGCAATAAGCAGTTGGATCTTGATATAAGTGTCAATTGAAGTTGAAGAAAAAGAATGGACACTAGCAAGACCCTTGGGTTATATTATGATGCACTGGGGGCATTTCCAGCAAAGCCTTTTGCAATGTCCAACCACCTAAATATAGCAGCATAACCCATAGTCTATGACTTCTTCCTTCCTGTGCCCTGTACTGTACCATTAGGATAATTCTCTTTTTTAAGTACCACAAAATAAGCCAGACATTTAAATTTAAATATTTTCATTTTATATTTAAATATTACCAGTACTACAACTTTGGTCTTGACTTCAAAAACACTTTTTGTCTTGTTAAAATATCCTGTACATTGGAAGATTTGACCAGAGCAGACACTACCACATGCATCTCACAGTACTACCCCGTAGTTTCCCTGAAAGTAAGACCTACCCTGAAAATAAGACCTACCCTGGGGGCTGCAATATAAGCCCTACCCTAAAAATAATCCTTAGTTTAAAGTGGTTGCAAACTGCTAGAATCCTCTCTATTACAGTATTATATGTAAAAGGTGTGTGTTTCTGTAATATAATCGAGTATACCTTCTTTATAGCGCCGCTCGGCGCTCAGCTGACCTCCCGCTGCTCTCCTCCTCTTCTCCCAGCTGTCGGGGGGGGGGGATCTTGGGCCCCCTCCCTCTGCAAAGCTCGGAGCGGGTAAGAGAGCTCTGGTAGGGCATGGAAGCGCCGAGCTGCGCTCAGCTGATCCCCGCTGCTCTCCTCTTCTGCCAGCTTTCAGTGGGGGATCTCGGGCCCCCCTCCCTCTGCAGTGCTTGTGCCAGGGAAGACCAATCAGGCGGGTCATGGAAGCGCAGAGCGGCACTATAAGAAGGTATGTGACACAATTAGATTACAGAAACACATACCTTTTACATTATATTCTACTGTAATAGCTAGGATTCTGGCAGTTTGCAAGCACTTTTACTCTGTTTATACGGGAGATTAAATGGAAAGCCCTACCCCGAAAAAAAAGCCCTACTGTGTTTTTGGTTGCCAAAATTAATATAAGTCCAAGGCTTATTTTAGGGGAAACACGGTAGAAGCTTTGCGAAAAGGCCAAAAGGGACCATACATCATTTATGTCTCCTGTAGAGAGGGAAACAAGGCTTAAAGGCTAATTTTACAATTATTATCAGACAAGCTGATAAAAAAGGTAGCCTTGTCATCCAGGATAGGGAGGCATACCTCGTGGAGACCAGGAGGCTTTTAGGAGATGAAAGCACATATGAAAAACTCAAGGGAGATCCCATTCTGTCATACAAACTGGCCTTCAGATCCCTTCTAGATCAAGCTCTGGAAAGCAAAATATTGACCAAACAAGAATGGCATTTTTTATTTAGACCATTTCCATTTACTCCCTACTTTTATCACATCCCAAACATCCATAAGTATAGTGTTAACCCTACCGGTGAATCCATAATAACGGGCCTTGACAGTTTGGCCAATAATGCTGGATGTTACATTGACCGTTTTTTTACAGGATCTAGTGACACAATTTTACATTTAAGACTTTGTCCAACTGTACAGCCATGGGTGTCATGCACTCAGCCACAAGAGAAGCCCTCTTATCATCTCGACCTCAAGACCAGGTATGTGACAGAGGGTTTTCATTATTTCATTCACATTGGAACATTTTGAAGCAAGAACCCCTTCTTTCTAACATCCTTCCAGATAGACCTAGTGTCATCTCTGAAAGCCTAGAGACTTGTGGAATCACAGTAGGGTTAAGTCTCTCAAAAGCAACAGCCTGAGCACTTAGTAAAGAGGAAGGCTTGGAAAGCTCTGCTAGAGTTATACCTCGTCCCGAATTAAATGGTAAGTGGGTGAACAGGGACAGAGACAAGGGACTATAGCGGTAATAGTAGAAAAAAGTAACACTTGCAACTTTTTGTAAAGAATTTTTAACAAAGTAATTTATTATTGAACATATTTACAGACATATAGAAACAAAAAATGAGCTCTATATATATAGAGTATACTAAAAAAGTTGGTCCGCCAATCAGATCGAGTTCCATTCAAAAAATGGGGAAAAAGGGACTCAGAGTTGATTGAGGAGCCAAACATACAGTATTTGGCAGGGATATTGTTAAAAAGGGTCTATAATGGTTGTATAGATCCTGGGTACAATGGAACTGTTAGAGAAAGCTGACCGACATGTTTCGCCATACAATGGCTTCTTCAGGGTCAATGAGTCACTTTGTACCGATAAGGGATGAGTCTAATAGAATACAAAAGACATAGAATTAATTGTATAGCTCAATCTGAACCATTCAGTTTAGTAAGCAGGAACTCAAAGCACATGTCACCTCAAGGCCAAATCCCCTCCCGTACATACAACCGGCGCTGAACCAACCAATCTCCAGGGGGGACAGCGATACGTACCGCAAGGCAGTTGGAAAACCAAATCAAGTCGCACATATGGCCAAGTACATATTCCAATAAGACAAGGAACTGCCGAGGGCCTAAAGGGAGCCTGGTAAGGAACAATAAATAACGATACATATTATGGAATGGCATCACATGTGGTTGATTGCCATACGTGGCTAACATAGCCTAAGATTGCAAAATCTTACCAATGTATATGGTGGAGTTAATCATGTCTATGGAGCGCCAGATAGTGGAAATCCTAGGAAAATCTGTATACAATATTGGGAAGCCACTAATGGGGCGGAAGAAAGAGAAATATAAATAAATATAAATAAAAGTGGAAGTAATTGAAGGATAATAGAAAAATGGGAGATCGAAAATGTATATGTGGAATAAGAAGTGAGAATACTCACCTGGGAATGATATATCTGTATAATTTGAGCTAAGCACAAAGAAGCCTGAAACCGGACTGTTTGAGAGAGCAACAGGTATAAGATGTAATTGGTCCGGGGATAAGCAGAGACCCGTGACTAGAAAGGAAAAGGTAAAAATATGTACATGGATTTGAGATTAAAGTCTAAAATATAAGAGTAATATAAAAAGAAAAGACTAGGAACAAGGATGTCAGACCTGAAATAACGAAGATCCTAGCGAACTGGCGCTCCAGTGTCCATCACCATGAATGGTGTGGATTAAGCAGGCTTTATAAGTCCTCCACACCTGATCACGGTGAACCGTGATGAGACGGCGGGCAAACAAGCCATTCGCGCATGCGCAGAAGCGTAGGCGCGTTTGCCTACAATACCCACAGTGCTACGGGACCGGTGGATGCCCGCGCCGCTCACCGCGCGCGCACACAGAGTAATCCCAGCTCAGGAGCCACCCTGTGGACAGGATGGGTACTGAGGGTAAGTCAGCTGCATAAGTCCATAGGATCAAATTGCGCTGAATCCAATGGAAGGAGTGGAGTGAACCAAAGATTCCAAGGGAGAGAGATGGAAGCAGAGCTGCTAAGTACCAGGTGGAGGAGGAGCAAGAGGGGAGTTTTGAGGCAAAGAGGCTAGACGGGCTGCAATTATATAAACGCAACCCTGGGGTGCCCAAACAGATTCCAATGCGATAGGGAAATGAGGATGACCATAGATGGAAATGGCGAGGATAGGGAAGCCAAGAGCAGAGCTGGACCTCGCATATCCCCACAAAGATGGACGGGGAAGGAGTAGGGAGGAAAAGCAACGGACGGTGAAACGGGAGGGGGAGGCCAGGACCCAATCTACCCCATTAATAGTAGGGTCCCAAATGAGACGGCATGAGAAGGAGCCTGCAAAACACAATAAAGTATCTTTATAAACATACATATTTCAAGTCAAGAGGATATGTGTTTTGGACCAAAATCAATTGGTGTAAGACCAAGAAGAATACAGTATGTGTTATGATGTACTCATCAAATGATGACCAAAAGGTCAAAATACTTAGTTTGAATGATGATTAATAGAATAAAATATGTAAGTAGTCAACATTTTACACTTTTAGTCAGGATGTGCAAGAATAGATAAAAGACACATGAGCATTCAATAATCTGAAAGTTAAGGCTGTAACAGTGCCCAAGCATCCCGGAGCGGCCAACCAATCGCAACGGTTTGAACCCGAAGTGCAGCAGGAAAGGGGTACATGAGTCTCGATAAAGGTGAATCAATGAACTAGAATGAATATCAAGGGCCCAAAAAAGGGATAATAATTGGTCATAGGCCATAAAAATTTTTTTGAATAATCATAAAAAAGATTTAAAGCTAATATATTCATTGAGGCCAGGGTATTTGACAGCATTGAGATTGTGTATCCATCTAGTTTCAAGTTGTAAGAGTTTTTCATCGATGCCTCCTCCTCTTACATGTGTCTCGACATGTTCAAGTGCCGAGAAACATATATGTTGGGGATCATAATTGTGTACTTGGCCAAGATGTCTGTTAATGGTTGTGGTAGTAATGCGTTTTAGAGTAGGTTTGATGTGATCACGTATTCGAACCTGGAAGGGCCGCTTAGTTTTGCCAATGTAAAAGCACCCGCAGGTGCAAGTGGCAAGATATACAACTCCTATTGTTCTACAATTTACATGGTGAGGAATTTGATAAAAGGATCCGTTGGGCAATAGAGTAGCCTTAGAGTTGGCAACATATTGACACATGTCACATGACCCACAGGGGTATGTGCCGTTTTCATGACGAATCTGAGTTGTTATCGGAGCATGATGACTTCTGGTGAGGCGATCCCGAAGTGAGGGACACCTTTTATAGGTAATGTCAGGACGTGTACCTATAAATTTGCTGACTGTAGGGTCAGCACGTAATAAGGGCCAGAAGCTATTAACAACCTCACGGACTTGGGTATGCATTGATGAAAAATGAGTAATGAGTCTAACAGGTTGAGTGTCAGTGAGATTCCTAGTATTGTAGATCAATTGCGATCTATCTAAGTTTTTAACCTTATTAAACGATCGTTTGAGGAGTGCTCGACTGTAGCCTCTATTAATTAGTCTCAAATATAGCTCTTTAGACGCTTTATAGAAGTCAGTGTCTGAGGTGCAGTTGCGTCTGATCCTGAGATACTGACTGTAGGGGATGCTATTGAGTAAGGATTGGGGATGGGCACTTTCAGCGTGTAAAATAGTGTTACCGGCAGTGGGTTTTCTAAATAGGGACGTGCTGATGAGACCTGAATTGTCAATGTTAATGGTTAAATCAAGAAAATTAACAGACTGCTGGCTGGATTCCAAGGTAAATTTGAGGTTGAAATTGTTAATGCTTAGAGATTCATAAAATTGGTCTAGATCAGAATGTGAACCTGACCATAATAGTAGAATATCATCGATATATCTAAACCAATGTAGTATGTACGATTTATGAGTTGGTGTTAATTTCGAAAAAAGGTGTCTTTCCCACCCCCCCCAGGTACAGGTTGGCATATGAGGGCGCGCATTTGGTCCCCATAGCCACACCCTGCACCTGGAGGAAGTGGGAATTACCAAACATAAAATGATTCTTAGTAAGAATGAATTTGAGAAGATCAAGCACGAAGTTGGCATATCTATCAAATTGAGGTCCACGCTCGAGGAGAAGGTCACGAATGACATCTAAGCCCCTGTCGTGTGGAATACAGTTGTATAAACATTCAACATCAAGTGTTACAAGCCATGTATTGGGAGGTAGGGTCATATTCTAGTCATAAGCCTGAGCACTTAGTGGGGCTCCTTTCTTGACCAAAAGTAGAGCTACTATGTGGGGTGGTAAACTGTTGTGACGGTAACTATATGTGGCCCAGGAAGAAGGAGGTAACAGGTACTGAATGCAGAGCACTTCTAATTACAGGCATACTCCACTTTTAAGTACACAATGGGACCAGAGCATGTATGTGAAACGAAAATGTACTTAAAGTGAAGCAATGCCTTTTTTCACTTCTCAATGTATGGACTACATTGCAATAGTCATTTACAGGCATAACTAATTACCTAGGCAAGCTGACCGACCCCAAAATTGGATAAACTGGGAGCAGTGCCATGTTAAGCTGACCAAGATTTTCCATAGACGCCACTGTGTCCGTACTCGCGAGTGCACGTAAAGTAAGGGTACGTAAAGCACGTGAACAACACAGTAATGATCTCTCAGGGTTTTAAGCTGTTTAAGATTGAAGTGATGACAGGTGATGCCAGCACAGATAGTTAATATCAAAGAGTATGCAATAAAGTGATCTTCTACATCCACTGTTTGGACATCTTGGCACCAAGGGTTCTTAATGAAGATCTTGATGTTCATACGGTGGTATAAGGCTCTGACTATATCTTGGTTTCCTGATTGGTCATACACACACAAAAGTCTTATAGATAACTTTTGGAATATTCTCTATATATACATACACACAGATTTATTTTAATGTTATTAATGTATTAAGTGTTTTTAAAAAGGAGCTCCAGGCTCCCCCGAAAAATGTTTTAAGTCAGCAGCTACAAATACTGTAGCTGCTGACTTTTAATATTAGGGCACTTACCTGTCAAGGCATGCAGCAGTGTCCTCACCCAAGTCAATTCTTCAATTGGCTATTGGGTGCTGGTGCCGTCATCCTGAATAAGGAAAACCGTCAGTGAAGCCTTGCTAGTTTCCTACCGTGCATACCTGTAGTGTGCTGTGCTTTGTGAATGGGCCGCAGACAGGTCCTCTTTATGGAGAGATCTGGGATCAATTAAAGCAAGAGACTAAAAAAAGAAAATCCTGATATTTTGCTTTATAAAAAAATAAATGTTCACATCTGCCCTAAATTGGTCTGGTCTTCCAAGAGGCAACCAGAAACTATCTGGTCTCTGGGAACCTCTACGTCCAGCTGCACGACCCACCAGATTGTTTCTCAGGGGTGCTGGTAAAAACGGTAAGCATTTTATGGAAAGGGCCTGGGATTTTTTTGGGGGTTTTTGATTCCATAGACTTCGATGGATCAAAAATGTGTATTGAAAAATGCAAAATGCACCTGGAATATGCAAACTGCAACCTGCATAGGTGTGAATCAGGCCTTAGTCAAAAATACTGTATAATTTATTTCTCTAATAATGCACCTTAGCTTTTCTTAGTGGAAGACAGACTTTACTTATGCATTCTAGCTGTCAAGATCAGCCAAGGAAGTGCGCTGGCACATCATATTAATCAACAGATGTAGTAACATTCTATCGCTATTTACACTCAGACATTAATTTTCTCTTCTGTTATTGATGTGCCATTTTTAATCCATGTCTGGTAAAAATGATCTGTTATAGCAGAGTGCCCAGCCTTTTCAGCTCAGTGACCGCAACAATTTATTACACAAAACATGAAAAAAAATGAATCTTCATACAAATCTCATCCAAAAGAAAAATCTTTTGTAGAAGCTTTTTTCATTTCAGTTTGTTTCTAGAAATGATATATAAGGTTCTTCGCCTACAGGTAGTAATTATTGCATAATCAGAGCAATACTGACATCCTAAGTAAGAGTACACACAGTGTGGCTTCTGAACTAAGTGGCTTAGAATAATGTAGGAGTTAAAAACACAGTACTGCTGCTACCTGTGCAGGTTTGTTTGCCATGTGTTTGTTTGGGATAAGTGAGTCTTAAGCAATTTTCTTTCAATCTTTCAAACCTTTTTAAAATGCTTTTTAAAACATTGTTTTTCGGTATTGTCTATAAATATACTGATTAATGGGATGAATTAAATGAGTAAGGTAATTTAAATTCAACTTTGCCACATGCTGCACACGATGGGGTTGTGAAATGGATTCAAACCAACTGGGAGTTAAATCCCAGGTGTTTAAATCAACAGGTGTAAATCTGCATAGATTGTAACTGGGATAATGAGCTGGAAAAGGTTAAAGATTTTGTTCAGTGCAGTGTGTGTGCCATGTATATGCACAACTGAGGTATCAGTTCTAGATAGATACTGTTGTAGCAGATGTGAGTATTAAAGGGAATTTTTGGCTTCTACGACCACCCAGACAGGTTTCAGGTAATGCAGGAAAACTTCCATTGACCCCTCAGCAGGCCTGGAGATATCAATAATGTGACACAGGAGACGCTTGGTTGTGTACACTTCGATATCTGGTTTTACTCATTCAAAAATCATGGTATTTATGCAGAATTTAAAGAAACAAGGAGGAGTTATGATGCTTAACACGTGTACAGAAGAAATAGCTTCAGTCAATATTCTACGTCATGGCTGGTGAACATAAGCCAAAATTCACATCTATTTTACTACAAAATATATATGTATTCTTGAACAGATGTTCTTATCTTATCTAAAACAAATGCAAGTCTAAGCTAGGTCAAAGTCCACAGACTATATATATGTAAAAAGTAAGTGAGAACATATTCTATAGATAACAGCTTAAACATGTGTGGGTTTCACCTTAAACACATATATTGAGAATTACTCTTAAAACATCTTGAACAAGATGGAGTCTATCATCCTATCGTTCCTTACAACCCCCTCTTTGAGACAGACATGTCTCACTATATTTCACAGTTATGTAATCTTTCTTCTATCATAATACATACTGAGATAAATTCTATTCGCAGCAGCAGGATCAGGGGTTCGGGATGCCCTAACAATTATGCACATTATAAGCTTATAACAGGCATATAGGAACAAAACAAAAAGAATAATCATAATTATAGTTATGGCAGCACTTTTTAACCATGTAAGTATTCCTATTCCAGAACTTAGGTTTGCAAAAGGATCCCATGTCTTGGCAATATTTCTAGCTTCATCTTGTAATTTGCTTACTTCTTTCCGGTGTTGTGCAATTATATCATAATAATCTGGTACCTCAATACTTGTGTTATGAAACCAGGTACAACACTCATAATCTTCTGTGTTTTCACATAACCCTGTTAAAGCAGCACTCATGCTTTCTATGGCTAACTTGTGTAGTTCTATTTGTTTTCTAATTGCCCTAGTTTCTATATTCAATTTAGTAATATCATCAGAATTCTTTTCCATTACTTCATCAATGATTCCAGTGTAATTATTCAACCTTTTCATTAAGTCTATTCCCCACCCAGTAAATGAGGGGAACCAAGCCCATGCCATATCTTTTTCAAGAAATAACTCCCTTTTATTGCGGTGTTTGAGGGGGTACCTAGGATGCATGCTAGCTTCAAGGAGATGTCTTCCCTTGCTATCTCCTACTACGCCCATGATGGGGACTAGGGATGCAAGATAACACCATCCTTGGGGTTCAGTGGGGATCCAAGGGTGACAGATTTGTCCACAACAAATATAAATACTGTCTCCTAGGGCTAAGGATTGTTTTTTGAATATTATCATCATTTCATCAGAAAGACTAGAAAAGGTTAAACTCGACAATAATTGTCCTACTGTGGAACTGGAACTGGAGCTAAGAAAGTTTATCAGAGTGGTGTTTAGGGTAGGTTCTGAAGTGTGAAAGAAAGGGCTTTCAATTGAAGTCATTGAAAAGTTAATTTTAGCTTGTTGGCAAACTTCAGCTCCGTTTGTGGAGTTTCCCAACCTAAAACACCAGTCTGGGAAATGACTTCTACCAATAATTTGGAAAGTAAGGGCATTATTTGAAAGCGTTCTTGTGACATTTGTAAGAACCACAGGCGGTGTGCCATTAAGGAAAGGGGTGAAGTTTAGAGGTACTGCCATTAGGGGGATCCTAGCAGTGCTAGGATGGAGTTTACTACATATCCAACATTTTTCAAATCCAGATTTCTGGGCATAGCTATATTTAAACTTCAATAATAACATTTTATCTGTAAAACTTTCTGGGTTTTCATTTCTCTTGTGTCTGTCATGTGTAGTATTCATATTATTCTGTTGTAGAGTTTTTGAGGCTCCACAAATACCCTTTATGAGTCCCAAATCTTCAGGGTGATAAATACAGTTAGTTATCAGCAAAGTTGGCAGGAACACAATCAGAGCAGCCCAGCATAAGAGGCACAAGGCCTTCCCAGAAGTCTGTGGTGAAATAAGCGAGGCCATCTTGTTCAGAGTCTTGACCACCTCCTTCACGCCTCGGTGCTTTATCTTTGTTTTTGTCTTGCTTCTTAGGGTCCTGGTTGACCTTCTTTACACGACTTGCATGAATCCAGGCCTGTTTTCCTTCTACCAGAATAGCTGTGCGGGTAACTGCGATCACTGTGGTTGGAGGTCCGAAGGGATACTCCTGTTTCTTGGTGCGTTTCAATTGCTGGACCACCACGGTGTCACCCACCTGGAAAGGGTGCGTAGGTTCCTGTGAAGAAGAAGGAGAGGTGCGAGCAACGTTTCTTTCAACTTGATCCAAAGTTTCAATAAGTTTTTTTTACATATTCTTCCTGAATAAGATCTAGGTCCCCTCTTTCTAACATAAGTGGCTGTCTGGCCCATGGGGTGGGGAATGGTCTACCCATTAAGACTTCAAAAGGAGAGTATCCTGTCTTTTTAGAGGGTGTCATTCTTACCTCGGCTAGTACAGCTGGTAGGACCTTCTTCCAATTTGCATACGTACCTCCAGTGGCCTTCCTGATCTTATCTTTAATGGTTCTGTTCATCCTTTCCACTATACCTGAACTCTGGGGGTGGTAAGGAATATGAAACTTCCATTCTATTTTCAGTGTTTTTACCAAGTCTTGACAAACTTTGGCCACAAATGCAGGACCATTGTCAGAGTTGATTTGTAGTGGGCAACCCCACCTTGGAATAATTTCTTGTGTCAGAATCCTCACTACTGTTTGTGCATCTTCCTTTGTAGTTACAAACAATTCTATCCATCTTGAGAAAATGTCCACTATTACGAGCAAATATTCCTGTCTTTTACCTAGTTTGGGCATGTGTGTAAAATCTATCTGCAGATGAGTGAATGGTGTAGATGGATATATCAGATGTTCATGTTTTGCTTTGTGAGGGTTCGTAGGGTTATTCCGAATGCATGTGATGCATCTGGAAACATATGCCTTAACGAGAGAGGGAAGACCTGGAATGTAAAAATCCTTAGCCAAAAGTTCACATGTGACTTTCCACCCTCTGTGACCTATCCCATGGTATTGTGAAATAAAAATGGGTGCGCTGGCTACAGGGATACATGGTCTCCCCTCTTGGCAGACAAGGTCAGTTACTAGGCTTGTCTGCACACCTATTGAGTTCCATTGCTGGATGTCTTGGTCTGTGGCATATGCTTGGAGATCACGCAATGTTTGATCCAAAAGAGGAATTTCTGGTGAGAGTAATGGCATTTGTATGTTTGCAGGCTGTGTGGATGCTGCTTCTCTTGCTGCTTTGTCAGCTAAGGCGTTGCTTTTGGCTATGTCATCCTGTTGCCCTGTATGTGCCTTACAGTGTAATATAGCTATGGACCTTGGCAATTGTCTAGCTTCTAAAAGACTTGTGACAAGCGTGGAATGTGAGATGGATTTACCATCTGCTGCTATGTAGCCCCGCCTTTTCCATATAACTCCAAAATCATGCGCAACGCCGTAAGCGTACTTGGAGTCTGTGTAAATGTTTACATCCTGCCCTTCAAAAAGCTGACAAGCTCTAGTAAGAGCTATAAGTTCTGCAGCTTGTGCTGATTGGAATGGGACAGGGTTTGCTACCAGTATTTTATCAGGCAGCTGAACAACAGCATACCCTGCATGGTATGTGTTATCATTCGGCCTTGAACAAGACACATCCACAAAGACATTCTGTGCTCCAAGGAGAGCAGTTGAAGACATGTCTGGTCTTGGGGATGTGTCTTGTTGGATGAGGTCCATGCATTCATGTTGAGGCACTACCTCATCTTCTTCACCTTTCAAGCCTAGCAAGGCATTCAGGATTGGAGCTGGACCAGAAGTGGGAGAGGTATATTTTATCTCAAGTTTTGGGTTAGAAAGTAAAATTACCTCATAACCGCTCAGCCTCTGGGCTGACATGTGCTGGGTATGGATATTTTTTAGTAGAATGAATACATTGTGAGTGGTGTGTAGTGTGGTGGCATGTCCTAGAGTGAATGACATAGCCATTTCAACCACCATCGCAGACGATGCAAGAGCTCGGAGACATGCTGGCATGCCCTGTACTGGCATCGGCATAACTTTTGAAAAAAATGCAATAGGGCGGAGTTTGCCCCCATGCTCCTGCACCAGAACCCCGCCAAGGTTTTACAGTTGTCCCTTGCAAACAAGTGAAACATTTTCCCATATTCAGGTAGTCCAAGTCCAGGAGCTGTGGCCATTGCAGTTTTAAGATACACAAAAGCATTGTACATTTCATCATTCCATTTCACACAATCTGGCATGTCAGTACCTGTGGCTTGCCTCAGGAGATTATCATAGTAGGAACAATCAGGTATCCATTGGCGGCAGTAACCAATCATACCAAGAAAGGATAGCATGTCCTTCTTAGTAAGTGGGCGGGGCAGACCCACGAGAGCCGCAGCTCTCTTGTGACTGATTTTTCTTTCTCCTTTGGAGAGTACAAAACCAAGGTATCCTGACACCATTGTAACTTTTTCTTAGAAACCTAGTGACCATTGTCTGCTAACCAATGTAACAGATCTAAACCATCATTTTTACATGCTTTCTGGCTTGGACTACACAACAACAAATCATCAACATATTGAAGTAGGACGGAACCATAGCGGGGTGTCCAGGATCGCAGGGTTGCTTGGAGGGCCACTGTGTATACTACAGGGGAGTCTACATACCCCATTGGCATTCTACACCATGTCATTTGCCTATTTCTGAAATTAAATGCAAAGATAGGCTGTGTCTCTTCGTCAACAGAAACTGAAAAAAATGCATTACAAAGGTCAATGACCGAAAAATACTCTGCATCGGATGGTATGGAGGTTAGGAGTGATGGCACGTCAGGCACTATGGGAGCAATCGGTATCACTAGGTTGTTTATAGCTCTGAGGTCTTGTACAAACCTGTAAGAGCCGTCCGGCTTCTTTACTGGGTTAATGGGGGTGTTGTAGGGTAACAGTGTCTCTTTAAGAATTCTTTGCTGCAGGAACCTTTCTACCATTGGAGCAACTCCTTCCTCTTTTTCTTTGGAAATGGGGTATTGTTTGTGATAAACCGGCTGTGCCCATGATTTTAAAGCTGCCTTGTATGGGGTACAAGAAATAAGACCTACATCCAAGGAGCTTTTAGACCATACCGGATCATCTGGTGGAGGGAGATCACTATCCTCAGTGTAATATATTGGTATTACCTTGGAGTGTACAAAGACCCCTCCTTCAGTGGTCATTTTCAGTGTTATACCCAATTTTCCCATCAAATCTCTTCCCAAGAGATTTACAGGACATTTTGGTATAATCCTGAAACAATGATGCAAGACTGTTGCACCTTCCCTTCCAACATCACTTACTGGTAAAGGCAGTGTTTTGTACGTTTTGGTAAGTATCCCATTGATTCCCATTGAAGGTTCAGCAATTTTGGTCTCACCTCTGTAGTAGTCCTCACTGAGGGTGCTCCGAGTCGCCCCTGTATCGGTTAAAAACGGAACAGGCCTATATTTAACATATAGGATCACAATTGGTTGCTCATTGTAAGAGTGTGAGATCAAGGGAAATGCTGGGATACTACCTTCTGGGCAGCATCATTTCAGTTGTTGTTGATTCCACTGTATAGGGAATCGGGGACCCTGTTGTTTTGGGGAAACTTGATTCTGTTGGCTAGATTGGGGTCCCTGTGTATGCATTTGATCTTGATCTTGAGTATTTGGGTTATTCCATTCATAAGGACATTGATTTCTCCAGTGCCCCTCCTGTCCACAGTTAAAACAACAAGTACGGGACTGCTGGGGTTGTCTGGGGAAACCATGCCCTCTCCCTCTTTTTCTTCCTCTTCCTCTGCCTCTGTTTCCACTATTTCCACTGTCCCATTGCCCACCATTATCTTGGGGAGGCTGGGTTTGCACTCCACCCTGATAATGGGTACTCAATGTTTTCTCTTGTATTACATCAAAAAACCCTGCTGCTTCTTTCTGTATTAAAATTTCCTGAAATTGGTCAATCGTCTGTGTGGTCCATTCAGATATCATCTGTTTGACCACCAAGGCGAACTGGGGTTTTAGATTATTCATATAAGTTTGAATAAACAAAGCTCCCACATTAGTAGTTATAGCTAATCCAGCTTCTGTTGTCCAATTTTCATGAAATCTTTTCCAGAACTCAACTACAGTCTCTCCTGACTTCTGTTTGCATGCTATGGCAGTAGGGAGGGAACTTTTATTTTTAAATACTCTCATCATTTCAGTCTCTAATTCTGTCCACATGGTGTTCCTACCTGGTACTGTGTTTAACCCATATGTTCCCGCGTTCCTAGTGTCAATAGTGTTTATACTTGGAACATTTGCCCAGCTCCAGGAACTAGTGTGTCCTATAATGCCATCAATGATAAGACGCATGTCTTCCTGTGTATAATTTCTACCCTTACAGGCCTTTTTTAAGTAAATTAAAGTGCCTCCTGCAGAGGCGGTGGGTTTGGGGCAATTTTTTACTATCCTGTCAATGTCCTCAATGTCTATTACCTTTTTCAACATTTCATTTCCAATGGTCATGAAAGGCGCTTGAAGATTAGTGTTGCTATATACAGTTCCTCTTTTTGTTTTAGGGGGACTGACTATTTTATCCCTATCGTCGTCTTCCTGTTCTTCCTCCTGCTGTTGGCCAGGTGGTGAAACTATCCCTCCTGTCGCTCCCTGGTCTTCTTCTTCAGCTACCTCGACTTGGGCTCTCTCTTCTTGCCTCTGTGGGTGCTGTCTATCTTGTTGTGGAGCGGCAAAGATCTGCTGTTGTGGTTGTGGAGCGGGAGGGACCTGTCGTTGTCTGGTTGCATAATGTCCAGCCAGAAGATCAATATCTTCCTTTGTTAAACTCGGGTAGACATGTACATATGCAGGTGGAAGATGACTGACTATTGGCAGGGGTGGGGCTGCTGGGTCAGGGACAACTCTCTTTTTATCAGCTTCTTCTCTATGTTTCTGGTCATAATCTTCCTTACTTAAACATTTGGTAGGCTTTTTCTGTTTCTTATTGTCCCTCTGAAACCAATATGGGGCGTATTTCAACCAATTCTCCCCTCCCTTTGCCATATAATCCATATCCCATTGAGGATCCCCGGGGTACCAAGGGAAAGTTCTCTTATCTCCTAAACACAATCCTTTTATCATGTCCATGTGAAAATCATTGTTACTACCATTCCGGGAAAAGGGGTCTACACTGTGTATGGTTTCGGTCCATCCCGCTACATTTGAAACCCATGGGACTATAAATTCATAATTAGTACCACAAATTCTGGCTACATAATCTTTACACGTTTCTCCTGGGTTGGGGAGAGGGGGAGGATCTTCTTTAGCTTGTTTCTGACCCATATTGACAGTGGGAGCCGACTGTTTTACTACGCAGTCTTCTGACCCACACAACAAATAAACTTATCACGTCTAAGCAAAAGAGAGAAAAAGCAAAAGATTTTGGGGTCACCGGAGTCTATTTCCTCATTAACCTCCTCTTATTTCTTCCCAAAAGAAATTTATCTATATATGTGTATGCAGTACTGCTTATCTTTGTGGGTTTCCCAAAAACCCTCCAATATTAACCTCTGGCGTGGTTCTTATTCCCTACTAATTTATGGGTCCAAAAAAGCTTTAATCAGAGCTGGGGCAAGGAATATTTCGTCAATAAAGACAAATTATCACTTACCGTCAGATAATTCTGCTTTTCATTCTGGACAGCCCCCAGATAAAGGGAATTTTTGGCTTCTACGACCACCCAGACAGGTTTCAGGTAATGCAGGAAAACTTCCGTTGACCCCTCAGCAGGCCTGGAGATATCAATAATGTGACACAGGAGACGCTTGGTTGTGTACACTTCGATATCTGGTTTTACTCATTCAAAAATCATGGTATTTATGCAGAATTTAAAGAAACAAGGAGGAGTTATGATGCTTAACACGTGTACAGAAGAAATAGCTTCAGTCAATATTCTACATCATGGCTGGTGAACATAAGCCAAAATTCACATCTATTTTACTACAAAATATATATGTATTCTTGAACAGATGTTCTTATCTTATCTAAAACAAATGCAAGTCTTAAGCCCCATACACACGGTCGGACTTTTTCATCAATTTGGTCCGATCGGACAAGGTTGTTGAAAAATCAGACCGTGTGTATGCACCATCGGACAGTGTTCGTCGGTTTGTCCGTCGGACAAAGTCTTATCTCCTGCTGGAAAGATTTCCCGTCAACCCGGTCCGATCACACCAAATCCGAGCGTGTGTACGCTTGTCCGACCGGACAAAGTGCTACGCATGCTCAGATCACATTACAAGACCAAAGCTATTGGCTACTAGCCTCTACGTAGTCCCGTCGTAGGCAACAAACGTCACCACGTTCAGAATGATCGGATTTTCCGACAACTTTGTCCGATCGTGTGTACGCAAAACCAACATCAGACAAAGTATGACGGACATGGTCCGACGGACCTGGTCCACGGATTGTCCGCGCGTGTGTATGGGGCTTAAGCTAGGTCAAAGTCCACGGACTATATATATATGTAAAAAGTAAGTGAGAACATATTCTATAGATAACAGCTTAAACATGTGTGGGTTTCACCTTAAACACATATATTGAGAATTACTCTTAAAACATCTTGAACAAGATGGAGTCTATCATGCTATCATTCCTTACAAGTATCTTACCCTTCTTAAAGTTCACCTTACAGCATGGGCGTCCGCAGCATAGGGCAAGGGGGGCAATTGCCCCCCCCCCTGGAATTGTAAGAAGGTGTTGACCAGTTGCCCTGTGTTGCAATGGCCGCTGCGGCCACCGTGGACTATTTTTCTGAGTCTGCTGGCCTGGGGCTGCTCTCTTTTCCGACTTATCACAGATACAGACATCCATCCCTCCCTCCCTCACCCCCGGCCCAATCATCGTATTGGCTCTGCCACTCGGGCCTCTGCTCGACATCTCGGCTGTTCTGTGATTGGCTGCCTGGCCTGTGTATGTACGTCGCTATGCAGATCCGGCCGGCGCCAGCTCCTCCCATAGGTGTGTGCAATCAGTCAGTGGCCGAGAATACGCTGCCAGTGCCTGGGCATATCGTATCACAGGAGGAAATCCTGAAGAACCACAGGTAACAGCAGTGCCAGTTAGGAGGAGAATTTAGATACATATATATATATATATATATATATATATATATATATATATATATTGCTTGGAAAGTTAAACAGCTAAGCTATTGCTGGAAAAGATATTCGTGTGTTATATAATCTTCTTCACTTTGTATGGAAGTTACTCAGTCTCAGGCATATATAAATATAGCCTAGAGAATGTACATCTTTCTATATTGCAATGTATTGTGTTGTGGTATGTTCCAACATGTCGAGATCATTCTTGAAGCATTCAAAAAATTTTCCGGGCTCGCGCTATGACGAGTCCTTTCGCCAGAAATTGGCGATTCATAAAAATCTAAAATGGGGTACAAAAGACGTTTGAATCCATCAGTCGCTTCCTTTTTAGCCGGCTCCCAAAAAACGGATTTAATGAAAGTCAGTGTAAGTGGCCTAATTCATGTCGCTTTTCAAGGGATAATTTTCGTCCTCAAAGTAACTCCGGTGAAGTTGGACGCTAGCATCTTGGGTTGTACAAGGCCTTACCAAGAATGTGGTGTTGTTGGAGATTTTCCCTATTTTGGTGGCTCTGGAGCTTTGGGGTGACCATTTCAAGGATTCTCGTATTCTTTTTCATTCGGATAATAAGGGTGTGGTTTTTGCGGTGAATTGTTTGACTTCTAGGTCGTTGCCTGTTTTAGCTGTGTTGCGGAGATTAGTTTTCATTTGTTTAAAATTAAATTATGGATCAAAGTTAAGTATATTCCGGGCAAGGTTAACAATATATCGCTGATTCTTTGTCACGTTTTCAGCTCGATCGTTCCGGAAATTGGTGCCAGAGAAGGGATCTCGTGGGTTTCCTTGCCCAGCAGCATTGTGGTCGGTGGTTTGCCCTCCGTGATTTCATCTATCACCAACTCTTTGGCCCCTTCCACGTGGGCGCAATACAACGCCGCGTGGTCAATGTGGTGCTCCTTTTTACAGTCTGCACGTCTTCCTTTAGAACATTTTTCGGAACCTTTGGTTTTGGCATTTGTGGAGGCTATGATGGGAAATTGTTATTCATATTCACATATTGTGAAGGTGTTGGCTGGCATTTCCTTTTTTAGTAAACTGAAAGGTCGACCTCCTTGTTCTCATTTCTTTTCAGTTACCCAGGCTCTTAAAGGTTATCGCAAGGTGCATTTTCGTATTGACAATAGAGCTCCTATTACTCCTGATATCTTGCATCGGAACGTAAGAGGGTTAATAGATTTATGGCTAAATTTATGCCTTTGATTGATGGACTATCCTTCCGTCACTTTGAACTGGAAGGTGGTTTGCCTGGCTTGTATCGTTCTGACCAGGTACATCTATCAGATATCGGTAATGATATACTTAATATGGATTTCAGTTCTTGTGTGGATCTGGCCGTGGCCCGGGTGGGGTGCCAGGCTCGTTTTAATTAAGAGAGCCTGGCGTGTGGGATAGTGTTTTTTGTTTATGGTTATAGTTGGTTCGAGCTTTTATAGCTGGACCAGTGGTCTCATAATCTTTGTAAAAACAAGATTATGTAGGTAATATCGTCAAGTATGTGTTTAGTTGGTTATATCGTCATTAACTTCAATAAAGGGCCGCGGCCATTCAACCACAACTTAAGTCTTAATTGTTTTTACTTATATCATCATTGAATTACTATGTTGGCATTTGTCCTCTAATCCCATGAGGGTAGGGGGAGCAAATAGCGCCTCCTACCTATGGGATTACATCTTTCTATATTGCAATGTATGTAATACATCTGTTGTGGCCATATTTTGATCTTGATGAAAACAACCTATACTGTATTGCAATATAGAAAGATGTACATTCTCTAGGCAATATTTATATGGGCATGGTATGCCTGAGAGTAACTTCCATACAAAGTGAAGCTGAATTATCTCAAGAGCCATTTCACACTGCCATCTGGCCGCGTTATCGGTAAAGCGCTGCTAGTTTTAGCCGCGCTTTACCATCATTTTACCCACGCTTTTCGGACGCTAGCAGGGAGCTTTTAACCCCCGCTAATGGTCGAAGAAAGGGTTAAATGCGACTGTGCATCGCCGCTGCCGAAACGCCCATCCCGCCCCCCCCCCCCTGAAAAAAGTTCTGCGGACGCCCATGCCTTACAGATCTAGTGGAGCATAATACCACATTGAGGGAAATCGACAAATTATACCGTAGAACTAAAGTACTGTTGTTATCTACTGTACTGTGAGCAGGCAGGCTTTTTATTGCAGAAGAGACATGCAATATCTCTTCTGCAATAAACCACAGCTACCTGCCTGCTTACAGTGATCCCCATAATGTAAACTGAGCTGCACATGCGCAGCTCAGCTTACAGTGGCCAGGCCAATCCCTGTGTGCCAGAATGACTAGCTCCTGCGCATGCACAGGAGTGATGCCCTCCCACACTGGCCAATGAAAATGGCAGACAATTGGCACACAGGAGAATTTGCGACGACAATAGACTGGTGGAAAGGTAAGTAATAACCCCTGTAGTTCCACTGAAGTGAAGTTGGAAGAGAAAAAAAAAGAAATATACTCCACTTTTTTGGAGCTCTGTCCCAGATGCATTTTTCAGCCTGATCCTGCGGTGACTTGATTGTTTGGGGATTCTATGAAGAGGGGTAAGAAAACCCCAAGCCAATACACCCACTCTGCTGCTGTGACAGTGTACTTTGCTCCCCAAACCTCCAATCTTTGCACAGGCTTTGCCAGCATGATGGTGGCAGCTGGATCTGGTGCTAAGGCACTGCAGGCTGCACCCGCTCCGGCAGCACATACTCTATTTGTCTCCCGGCCTGCTTCCGAGATCAGTGAGAGAGACTCGATCCCCAGAGCTTCTGCATCCAGGATTTTTTTGGCAACCTCTTCCAGCAATCTCCCTGAAAACTCTCCTTGTAAACGCAGACACATGGGGGGAGCATGGCTGACAACACTCCTCTCTGACCCGGAGGCTAAGGCGTTCCTCAGTTCTCTTACTACCAAACAAGACCTGGACTTATTCACCTCCATATGCAAGTAAAATAACCCCTGCACTACCTCAAATCAAGTTAAAGTGTTTGTAACCCTAAAAAAAACAGATCCTGTTCCTTTAAAGCATTTTACACAGCACAGTGCTTATGCTGTGTCATTTGGCCCCCTGTATCACCTAAAAAAACGGACTTATCCTGCCAGTTTCTGCCCTCCCCCCTGTAAACTGACCATGGTTTATCATGGCTGCTGAGCCCTGACACCGTGGTCAGTTTACATGCTTCCGCCATCTGCTGTGTCTCCCGATGCCCCTCCCTGCTTGTCAACTCCGTCCACGCCACGATCCTCCCCTCCTGCTGGTGAAATAATAGTGTTATGTCTCTACAATCCCCTCTGTTAGATAATAACATATGCCCCACTGTATGTCCTTTATTTAAGAAAAGACAATATCTACCTCATATCGGAGCGTCTCCCGGCATTCACGTGACTCCTTTGCTCTTTCCTCCCCTCCTCCCAGCTGATTTCAGCAGGAAATCTTGGCCCCTGCCATTGTATTTTTCAGACGGGGAAAGAAGAGAGCTGAAGAGTCATTTGTACACTGGGAGATGCTCTGATATAAAGGCAAACATTGGCTTTTTTAAAATAAAGGACATACAGTGGGGCACATGTCAGTGTTGCCAACTGCCCGTAGAATTACGGACAGCCCGTAAAAACAGGGCAATTTTTCGCTGTCCGTAAATGTCCGTGACACGGAAAAAGTGCCAGTAAAAATGGCTGGAGATGCCCGAGAGCCAGCTGCCGAGAAGATCCGATCTGTGCCTCAGAGAATTGCTCCGCCCACCATAGCCTCTCAGCCAATCAGCCATACTGTAACCAGCCCTCCTCCTGCAGCCCGCCACATTTGACAAAAAGATGCGGCCAGCCGAATGTTTGGGTGTGCTGTATTCAGGCGGGCGGGCGGGAGTCTGCTCTGCTCTCTTCCCTGCACTTAACATTACCAGGCATCACCCTCGCTTGTTCTCCTGGCCACACTGACAGAGGAGAGGCACGGCTGTGGGCTGTATGTTCTAGAAAGCCTGCTTTTCCTCTGTCAGGACCGGAGCGGTTGCTGTGAGCCAGAGCAGGCTCTCTGTGATGTCCCCCCACGGCCCCCCCTCCCCCTTCTCCGGTCAGCAGAACGAACATGGAGATCAAGAACACACATTCTTTGCATGCATTCTTCCTCACCCTTCTACCAGCAGTGAGGGTGGTGATTAATAATGCAGCGGCAGGACTGAGCAGTTTGCAGAGGGGGACACGGAGTTGCAGGTAATGATTGTGCAGTAACCCCTAGAAACCAAATGATGGGCAGCAATGTACAGTAACCTGATGGGCAGCAATGTACAGTAACATGATGGGCAGCCATGTACAGTAACCTGATGGGCAGCAATGTACAGTAACATGATGGGCAGCAATGTACAGTAACATGATGGGCAGCAATGTACAGTAACATGATGGGCAGCAATGTACAGTAACCTGATGGGCAGCAATGTACAGTAACCTGATGGGCAGCAATGTACAGTAACATGATGGGCAGCAATGTACAGTAACCTGATGGGCAGCAATGTACAGTAACATGATGGGCAGCAATGTACAGTAACATGATGGGCAGCAATGTACAGTAACCTGGTGGGCAGCAATGTACAGTAACCGAATGTGGGAGCCGTCTCTCTCTCTTTCTTTGGGGACAAAAATGAAGGGGAAATCTCTCAAATTTGACATAGGTGCCAAAATACTGGTGGGTTACAGTAATCCACCTTTACTATACTGAAAATAAGAAATATGTTTTTTGACTTAATATCTTCCTTAAATCACATTGCTAATTACACATATAACTTGTTTGTTACCTAAAAAAATGAAATCCGCACTTAAAACTGCAATTTTATAAACTTTGGGAAATGCCAGTAAAAACGTGGCTGCGCCAGTAAATTTTGGGTGTCGTGCCAGTAAATTTCAATCTGGTAGGTTGGTAACACTGGCACATGTTATTATTTAACAGAGGGGATTGTAGAGACAAAACAAGTGGCTTTATAACCACTGTAACACTGCAGTAAGAACAGTAGTTGCAGGCACTGGATTGTGTTCCCACAATGCTTATGAAACATTTATTACTAGTAAAGTGCTGTGCTACTTAAATAGTTGTACACCCTATCACATATAGATAATGCATTTAAAGCAAACAAACTAACTAAATAAATATAACAAAACCTAACCACCTCTAATGTGCCAAATAAATATGCAGGAATAAGTTGGTGAATATAAAACAAAGACTGCTCCTATAGAGTGCAAAAAATTACCTTGGTGATTGTAGCAAACTTTTTGATCACATTAATATATGGTGATAACTTGCCAATATAAATAAGCATGTGTCTAAACAGTGCTAGTACAAGTCATCTGTATATTAAATAATAGTAGAAGTCTGTAGAAAATCATGTGTGAGCAAAGTTGCCAGCTGTGCATAACCAATCAAGAAGCAATAATGTGAAGTGAAGATCCACCAGACGTTGGGGGGGGGGGCGTGACCGGACATGAGGTGTGGTGCGGTGTGAGAGGAATTTGAGAGCGTGTATGTGCTCACCTCCACCCTCCGTCCCGTGGAAATGCTGAAAATGCCGAGACCCGTGACTGCCTTCTCATAGTGGCACACTGCACGCAGCCCGGAGATCCCCCGAGGTCAGCCTGAGTCATCCAGCACAGATAGACGGCACATCCAGCACAGAACCGCAGCGTGGCTACACGGAAACAGCCGAAGCGGGCCGAAGGTGACGTCACGCGCTATCTCCTGCCTCGCCGCCAGTGAGGAAGAGCGGCGGGACATTCAGACTTACATGCCGGTTTTTTGAGCTGCACATACTGCGGAAGGGAGAAGACAAGACACCGGAGGAGGGGGGACCCCCAAGGAGACTCTCAGTCTGCCCTGGAAAACATCCTTAAACGGCTAAGAGAGGTGAGAAGATACTGCACAGTTTACTCCCCCCCCCCCCCCCTCATTGCAACTAGTGGATCGGTGTTTTTTTTTTTTTTTTTTTTCCTGCTTTCCTGTTGCTAAAAAAAGAAAAAGAAACATATAAACTGTGATGTGCATATTTGCCCAGCTTTGTTCTTGCTTCGCTTCAATTGAGGATTGTTAGAGACACAGGATAAGAGGTGCTGTGCATATTACCCGGCTTCTGCAAGACAGAACTCTGAGGACTGTTTTTTTTTTTCTCCTCTTTTCTGTGGCTGTGCTGTGCATGGGTACCGGCTTCCTCCTAAACTCCTTCCTAATTGTAAACGCAATTTGAGGACTGATACTTGCAAAATATAAACTGTGTGAAAACATAAATTGTGATGTGCATATCTGCCTTTTTCATGCTCTGTTGCAATTAAGGACTGTTAGAGACATAAGCTGCGCTATGATATGCTGTGCATATGCATTCGGCTTCTACGTGACAGAAGTCTGAGAATTGCCTATCTTCCTTTCCTGCCTGTGGCTGTGCTGTGCAAACTGTGTGATACAATACCCAACTGTGCCAGTTCCCACCTAATTACAATTGGAGGACTACCCTTTCTCTCTTTTTTTCAAAGGCACCTGTGCGGGGTGTATGTGGGTTTTTTTTTTTTTTTTTTTTTTTATTCCTCCTCTCAGAGCTTAGCTGTTATTGGCAGACCCTTTTTTTGATACATAGGTGTACCGCATCTGTACTGTATCTGGTGCCTTTTGTCAAGCCAAGGAACGCTGCTAAAAATATATATGTGCATAAAAGCGCATTAAAAGCTCGCAGATAAAGCGCAATACGAGGTCCACCTACCTATTAAAAAATATGCAGGCCGTGCTGAGACGCACATAAGTAACCGGCTTTCCCTTTTTTTTTTTTTTTTTTTTTGTGTGTGTGCTCTCTCTATAGCAATGTCAGTAGCACTTTCCTGCATACGTGTGCCGCCCCCTTCTTCATTATAAGCTGGGGTCCATCTCCTATAAAAACACAGGCTGCGTTTTGTGCCGTGTGCCATGCAAAGCTTCCACGTTACCCCCAATCTGTAGTTGAAACCAGAGGAACGCTAATTTCTTTTTATTCCTCCGCAAATATAAATGCTGTGTTGTGCACATATACGTGAATATACGTGAATATATACGTATCCTCCTGCACTTGTATCCTCCTTTAACTATAACCGCTCTGGCCCGTTCATAGGCTGTGATTTACATATAAGACTTTGTCCTGTTTTTCGGTTCCCCCCCCCCTTTTTTTTTAAAGGGCTACTAGAGGACTGCTTTTTATAAAATTTATCCTAAAACCGGTATCTGACTGGGTCGGACCCCAGAGGGGCCCAGGGGGGGCAACATGTCAGCAAGGAGGAGAGTGGAAGAGCAGGCCAACCTGGAGAATGTTGGGACACAATCATTAAGATCAGCCAAGGATAAGGAAAAAGGGTCCCAGCCCACAATAACAAATGGGGCATCAGCAGCTGCAGCAAAGCTGGAAAAGTATGCTCACACCCCAGTCCATAGTCCAACTAAAGGGGACAGCAAATCCAGACGAAAGTGTCAAATGACAGAAAGAGCCAAGGGCAAACAAACAACCAGACAGTCGCTACGGGGGCCGCTATAGGAGGAGCAAAGAGCACAACCAATAAAAATGTAGGAGCCTCTGGAAAATCAGATTTGGCTTTAGCTCAGGCACCAACGGTTGAAGGAGAGCCGACACTAAAGGACGTATTGGCGGCAGTTAACACATGTAAACAGTCCCTAGGGGAGTTATGTGACCAAATGAAAAATATCAAAGAGGAATTGTCCCTGATGCGCCATGAGCTGGAAAGGACGGCTGATAGAATAACAGCAGCAGAAGGGAGAATTAGCCAAATCGAGGATGACATGTACCCAATAAGCCAAGAGGTTAAAATCCTAAAAGAACAATCAGATAAATTTGCAGGAAAACTGGACGAAATGGAGAACAGACTCCGAAGGGACAATGTGAGGCTGGTAGGCCTTCCGGAAAAAAATGAAGGATCGGATCCAATTGTATTCATGGAAAAGTGGCTTATCGAAATGTTTGGAAGAGAGACTTTTTCACAACAGTTTTCAGTTGAAAGGGCACATAGGGTCCCGTTTAGACCCCCACCCCAAGGAGGGCATCCCAGATCTATACTAATGAAATTCTTGAACTTTAAGGACAAAGTTATGCTCCTCCGCAGGGCTAGAGAGATGGGGAGTATTTTTTACAAGGGAGTCAAAATCTCACTGTACCCAGATTTTTCACCCGACTTGCAGAAGCGTAGAGCAGATTTTATAGAAACCAAACGCAGACTTCAGAAATTTGATGTTACTTATGCTTTACTGTACCCAGCTAGGCTACGTGTGGTAGCAATGGGAGAGACTTTTTTTTTTGATTCCCCAGCAAACGTGACAACATGGTTGGAAGACCGGAAGGATCAATTAATGATTAAAACGAGGGGATGATGGGTTTAGGGATAGAGGAACAAACATAGAGGGATGAGATGGGAGGTGTCTCAGGGAAAATATACGCACAGGGATCAGAGGGTGGAAGGAGCCATATAGCACAACAGTAAGGAATGAATGGGTGGGGGGAGGGTCAAAATACATTTGTTGGTGTGTGTAAGGATGGGGGTGGGGTGGGAGGAGGGTGGAGGGTGGGAGTGGATCTGTATATAAGCATAGGGGGGGGGAGGGGGGGAAAGTTTGTAGGTAAGGGGTGTGTGGTAACGGTCACAAAAGAAGTCCTTAGGGATAACCTAGAATGGTATAAGGGGGGAGGGGGGGCGAAGATTCAACGAAGTAAAACACGGGAAAAACATTTAATTTACACGGAAGTAAGCAGTAAGCTAAAAATATCGTCAGATAAACACTTAGAAAAAAGATTAGCACTTTTTCACGTAGCGGAGAATATTAAGACAGGTGAAAGATTTTTTTGCTCACACGGGGTATTCCCTCTGGTTAAAGGCTTGGTTACCTTTCCCTTTCTTCTCATTTCTCCTTTGTTTTTTTACTTTACTTTTTATATTTTATTATTTCTCTCTTCCGGGTCCTATGTAGCGGTAGGATGGGTGAGCATTATAGTACAAGTATAAGATGGGATCAATTGACCTCTGCATTAGAACCTTCTACCCCTTACAGTTTCCTCTCCTTTAACAAGGGCAGGGGGGTAGAGTATCTAGGGCAGTGTATTCTCTTTTTGTGTATATATCCTCTTTCCCCCTTTTTTTTTTCTTCTTTTTTATTTATTTTTTTCCCCCTCTCTCTTCCTCTCTTTTTATTTTTCTCTCCTACGTTAAAGCATGCAGACTAGGATACTGAGTATTGGCTCCTGGAATGTACGGGGGCTGGGCACACCGGCAAAGAGAGCAGCAGTGGGAGAGACCCTGGAGAGGAGTGGGGTAGGACTGATCTGCCTACAGGAGACGCACCTAACTCAAGACTCTAAGTTACTAAACCAAAGCAAGAAATATCAATGCCAATTCCACTCAGTCCACACCTCTTATTCAAGAGGAGTGGCTGTGATGGTAAGGAAAGAGTTGGGGTTTTCCTGTCGGCAGATCAGTATAGATAGAGATGGACGGTATATTTTTCTGCACTGTGTAATTGAAAATCGAGAATATGTTCTAGCAAATATTTACATTCCCCCTCCGTTCAAGCTGGATGTAATGTATAGGCTATTGGAATTTTTAACAGACAAAGCTGGGGTACCGGTTATAGCAGTAGGGGACTTTAACGAGGTTATCAATAGAAAACTAGATAGGTTCCCACTGGGTGTACATGGCCAGAAAGTAGATGAGAGTCGATTATATCAGTTCTTACAGGAAGCAGGGCTCTTTGACATGTGGAGGGCGCGGAATCCAGGCGTGCTGCAATTCTCATGTTACTCAAGCTCCTATTCCACGCTCTCAAGGATAGACTTAGCCTTGGGAAACGAAGAAGCATGCCAAACCATAAGGGATATAGAATATCACCCTAGAGGAATATCTGACCATGCACTATTGGTTGTCTCAATAAATTTAGAAGGGAAAAGATCCCCTGTAGTATGGAAAATGAACCCAGTTTGGTTCGAATTAATAGGGGACCCAAATGAGGTGTTATTAAAATTGGAAGAATTTATAAAATTTAATAATGAGACGGTGACAAGAGGAATAATGTGGGATGCACTGAAGGCGTATCTAAGAGGTATTCTCATTCAATCAGTATCAAAAATTAAAAAGACCACGAGGGAATGGGAGAGTAGGATTAAGAGAGAGCTGATGAAAGCAGAGGGAGATTACGTCAATAACCCCACACCGGATACACAAAGCGTATGGCTAACTAAACAACAGGAATACAAAGATACAATTATCAAGAAATCAGAGAATAAGAGATTGTTCCAGAAACAGGTAGCTTACGGAGAGGGGGAAAAAGTTGGGAAAATGTTAGCACATTTAGTGAGAACCAATTCTCCTCCCTCCAGTGTCCCTGTGATCAAGACTGAAAAAGGTGAAATTTCATCCAAAAAGTCAGTAATTACAGAAACTTTTAGATTATATTATGATAAACTGTATAGATCGCGCGGGACGGTGGAGGAAGGGGAAATGGACATATTCTTCAGAAACGTCGATATCCCGGTTCTCACAGATGAAGAAAGAGAGATAATGGAGGCACCACTAACGTTGGAGGAAATCCAATTGGCGGTGAAAGAAATGGCCAATCAGAAATCACCAGGACCAGACGGCCTCCCAGTAGAAACCTATAAACAATATGGGAAAGTACTATTGCCAGAGCTTCTTAAGGTATTTAACTGGGCGAAGGAGGAGGGGAAGTTGCCAACGTCTATGACGGAAGCAACAATAATAGTTCTACATAAGGAGGGGAAGGACCCGTTAGAGACTAAGTCTTACAGACCTATTTCCTTGCTCTGTGCGGATGCTAAAATACTAGCGAAAGTAATGGCAATCAGACTAAATAAAATCATTTCTAGACTTATACACCCGGACCAAACGGGATTTATCCCCTGCAGATCCACCAGCATAAATATTAGGAGGCTGTATCTCAATATGCAGATACCAACAGAGGATACAGGGACAAGGGTGGTTATGGCCCTAGACGTGGTCAAAGCTTTTGATAGTCTAGAATGGGGATACCTATGGCGTGTTTTAAGGGAATTTGGATTTGGCCCCTCATTTATTGAATGGATTAAAACCTTGTATACGGGTCCCAGCGCTAAAATCAGGGTTAATAATGATTTCTCCGACAAAATTCAATTAGAGAGGGGGACAAGACAGGGGTGCCCATTGTCCCCCCTGCTTTTTGCTCTGGCAATGGAGCCGCTGGCCAGTGTAATTAGATCAGATACGAACATACAGGGGTTCCGAAGAGAGGGGAGAGAAGAGAGAATCGCATTATATGCGGATGATGTCCTCCTCTTCCTGGGGGACGCGGAGCAATCCCCCAGGCAGGTGATGAACATCCTCATAGATTTCGGGAAAATTTCAGGGCTGACCATAAACTGGGAAAAATCTGCACTAATGCCTATAGACCCCCTAGGGAACCAGAGGACACCGGATAGCCTACAGCTAGAAGTGGTCGAACAAATTAAATATTTAGGTATAAATATAAAGAAGAATCCTAATAATTACATCAATGATAACATAGTACCATTATTAGCTAAATTTAAATCTAAAATCGCAATCTGGAGACGTCTCCCACTATCGGTGGCGGGGAGATGTAATTTGATTAAGATGCTGTGGCAGCCACAGCTTTTATATCTGATGCACAACTGCCCGACATGGATAGATAAAAAATGGTTCAGGAAAATCGACACGTTGTTTAGAGAACTTATATGGAAAGGAGGCCAGCCTAGGATAGGATTACAAATACTACAACTAGGAACAAGAAAGGGTGGGATGGCAGTGCCGCATCCACGTAGCTACTTCCTAGCCACCCAACTGCAACATATAGGGGGGGTTGGAGGAGGCAATAAGGATCTAATGATTGCAGGTACCCCGCACAGATCAATAATAGAAGCTCTTGAGGCAAACTCATTTTGTTATAGAACCCCCACGGTGAGGCTTGGGTTAAAAGTCTGGAAGGCACTAAAAGCAGTAAAAGGGCTGGAGGGCATGACAAAACACACCCCCCTCTGGAATAACAAGAACCTGCAGGAAGTGGAGAAGATAGGGAAGATTAAAGAGTGGGAGATAAAGGGGATAGTTAAGTTAGCTCAGCTATATGAGGGAAAGATACTAAAGACATTCACCGCATTAAGAACAGACTATGACCTACCGAAACACTCATTTTACAAATATCTACAAATCAGACACGCTTTAAATAGGCAATTTGCGAAACAATGACCAAACTGGGTTAACTCTCCGGTATATCAAAGAATAGGCTCCCAAGACAAGACCAAAGGATTCATAGCAGAAATTAATCCATACATATGCGAAGGCAGCGTAGAAAGTCCAGTACGACTTAAGAGCAGGAGGAAGTGGGAAAAGGAATTCGGATCCCTGTCAGATGAACAATGGTTGAGAATACTTGAGAAGGGACACATGGTGTCGGTCTCGCCCGCACAAAGGGTCTCATACCTGATGTTACTACACAGGACATACTACACTCCTAAGAGACTCTTTGATTTCGGGTGGAGAAAGGACGCCAGGTGCCCCAGGTGTCAAGATACTGGGGACCTAGCACATATGATATGGAAATGTCCGAAATTGTTTCGTTACTGGTCAGGAATTCTCGATACGCTGAACACAGTGTACGATGCGAGGTTAGAAATGAGTCCCAGACTGTGTATACTAGGTCTGGATGAGGGAATAGTAGGAGGCCCCTGCGTAACCAAAGTAGTGATGAGATGTCTATTCCAGGCGAGAAAGCTAATAGCGCAAAGATGGCAGGCTGAAAAACCCCCAACGGAAAGAGAATGGGCGAGATTAATCACAGAAACAATATGGAGGGAAAGAACGGTATACACAAGGAGAGGAAATATGAAAGAATTTGTAAAAATGTGGAAAACATGGATGGATAAGCAGGGATGCCCAATATAACGGATAAGGGGGTGGGAGACTAAACAGGGAAGAATACTATATAGGCAAAACAGAGGGGATAGGGAGAGTATAAAGGTAAGGGGAAGGGGACAGGAAAGGAAGGGAATACATTAGAAGTAATAAAAGAAAGGTGGGAGGTACAAAAGAACTACAGGTTAAAGGTAATTTTTTAGTAAACTGTGAGAAAAGGAGTTTATGGAAATTAAATGTGTGTATGTATTCTGTCCTTTTCTTTTGTATGAAGAAAACAAATAAAGATTATATAATTTAAAAAAATAATGTGAAGTGACAGCTTCTTCCCTTGACACAAATGTGCTCACAATGCCCTCACCTTGGTAGTGTGACCTACAATACATGTACAGGTCAATACATGCATGTGTTGTTTCTAGCAGAGGTTGCTCAGTCCTCAAGATACACACAGTGAACTTGTGGTGGGTTTCCTGAAGCTTCCTGTCCACTAGGGTGTCCGTATCCGCTCAGAAGGGAAAAACAATGGTGTCTCCAATGGTGTAGTATAAAATCAAAAATATTTATAAATAGAATCATACTCACAATATCTAAAATAGGGCTTGCATTTAAAAAAAAAACTGTTCAAAAACACTGCATCTGCATTGTGTGAATACCACTTTCAGTTTGCGGTCACGCATACTGAGAAAGTCACATGACTCTGTGATAATACACATTATGAGGAGCCTATGACCTTTTCTAACAAATTCCAAATTTTCGTAACGATTCAAATCAATTGAAAAATGATTGGCCGATTAAAATTCTGTGTGAAGAATAGCTGATTGTTAATCAACGGGCTAGGAAGCCAGCCACCGCATCCTTAACAACCAACTACTCATCAGCTGTCGGCAGGCTTCCCCAGGGAATCCATCTTCACTCGTTCTTAATTTTGGGTTTTCGGGCCCGGGCCTTTGAATGCGGGAGTCATAGCCACGCCACAGCTCTCTCAATTGACAGCATGGCATCCACTGAGAGCACGGGGCGCATGCGCCGGTAATGTAAAAGTAATGAAGGGATGGTGGCGCTCCCTAGTAAGAAAATGTGTACGTGACCACACTACCTAACACACTTAATACGCTAAAAGTAATAATAAATAGACAACAAAAAGGTGTGTAAATATAGAAACCAATGGTGAAGTGATCCATAGATTAGCACTCCATAATAATCCAGCCTGGGAACACTCAAAACTAAGTGTAATACCAGAAGGAAAGCTGATGGGGCTAATCACTTAAGTAGATGCAGGAAACTATGTGTGGTAAATTGGAATAGGGTGTATCCACCTACTACCATCTCACACCATCCTAAATACAATCAATACATGTGATACATATAAGTGAATTATCTATACGTGATAACAGCAATAACCATAAATTAAAATAATTGAAAAAAAATACATAACATGAGCCACATAAGGGGATGTGTGAACCCTGTGGTAAAAGATATACATATGTATGTGTATATATACACGTGAAAAGTCCTCCCCGGGTTGGGTGCTCCAAAAGGTATACAAAAAAGAAAAAAGGGGAAATATATATACAAATGTTCAGTGATCAGTGACTTTAGTGACTTCGCTGTTGTAGATAAGGTGACTTCGTGCTGCCCATATGGTCCCACACTCACCGGAAACTACCACCCCTGCAGGGGTAAAAGGTATAAATGGAGATCCGTCAGTGGTCCCTCTCCCAGAAATGGATCGATATCCCACTCCTTCGTATCCACGGGGGCGGTCACAGGATCTAGTTACCAGCGTCAGCACTCCATTCTCCAGGAATTTCAGAAAAAATGTCCCTCCATGGCAAAAATTAAAAAGAAAGATAGGGGACTCATAGCGCAAAATGTAAAAACAAATTATACTTTATTAAAATAAAGCAAAAAAATGTAAAACAAAAATAAGGTTAAAAAAGTATAACCCTTACCTAGAGGGCATCCAGGCTTTAAAGCCCTATACTAGCCCGCCGGGACTCTGTTATACTTTTTTAACCTTATTTTTGTTTTACATTTTTTTTGCTTTATTTTAATAAAGTATAATTTGTTTTTACATTTTGCGCTATGAGTCCCCTATCTTTCTTTTTAATTTTTGCCATGGAGGGACATTTTTTCTGAAATTCCTGGAGAATGGAGTGCTGACGCTGGTAACTAGATCCTGTGACCGCCCCCGTGGATACGAAGGAGTGGGATATCGATCCATTTCTGGGAGAGGGACCACTGACGGATCTCCATTTATACCTTTTACCCCTGCAGGGGTGGTAGTTTCCGGTGAGTGTGGGACCATATGGGCAGCACGAAGTCACCTTATCTACAACAGCGAAGTCACTAAAGTCACTGATCACTGAACATTTGTATATATATTTCCCCTTTTTTCTTTTTTGTATACCTTTTGGAGCACCCAACCCGGGGAGGACTTTTCACGTGTATATATACACATACATATGTATATCTTTTACCACAGGGTTCACACATCCCCTTATGTGGCTCATGTTATGTTTTTTTTTTTCAATTATTTTAATTTATGGTTATTGCTGTTATCACGTATAGATAATTCACTTATATGTATCACATGTATTGATTGTATTTAGGATGGTGTGAGATGGTAGTAGGTGGATACACCCTATTCCAATTTACCACACATAGTTTCCTGCATCTACTTAAGTGATTAGCCCCATCAGCTTTCCTTCTGGTATTACACTTAGTTTTGAGTGTTCCCAGGCTGGATTATTATGGAGTGCTAATCTATGGATCACTTCACCATTGGTTTCTATATTTACACACCTTTTTGTTGTCTATTTATTATTACTTTTAGCGTATTAAGTGTGTTAGGTAGTGTGGTCACGTACACATTTTCTTACTAGGGAGCGCCACCATCCCTTCATTACTTTTACTTTATCATTGGCTCCCTAGGGAGTCCATTCAGGGGAGGCTGCATACCTCTACTCCTATCCTAAGCGCGGACTATTTATCTTAAACGCATGCGCCGGTAATGCCACTGGCTGCTACACATGTAAATATCTCCTAAACAGTGCAGGTTTAAGAGATATTTACTGTACCTACAAGTAAGCCTTATTATAGGCTTATCTGTAGGTACAAGATAAAAATCTAAGCTTACTACCGCTTTAAGTTATACAAAGAATGGTAGTAATCCCTAAATTCCTTGGCAATATCAAGGGTGTCTGAAATAGACTTATCATGGACCATAAGTGTATGCACATGACAGAGGCTTTGTCGTTTGCGTAGAGATTTTGCTAACAACTTTCCACGCTTGTTACCATAATTGTAAAACCTATGCGCAGTATCAGAGTTTATCTAGGGTTTTCCTTTTCGGTCACTCTGACAATCTGGTCCATAGTTCAAGCAGTCTATCTGCATCATTTGGCAAGAGGGAGTGCTTATGCATCTGTTCAAGCTCATTCATTTTTTCTACAAAGTCTGTGATCGCCTTTATCTTTTCTTTCTTTAATCTGGATCCATGGACTATAGGTTCCCCATGGATCACTGCCTTGTTTTTTTTTACAGACGCGTTTCGCCTTAATGAGGCATCATCTTTAATAAGGCGAAACGCGTCGGGGGAAAGATTTGCTGATGCCACTGCTGCCAATTTCTTTTCATACATGCCTAAATAAGCTTTTGTACATGTGAGTACCCATTTTATATGTTCATTAAATTTTAACTTGCTTGACGGTATTACGCTATGGTCTCATTTTCTCTTTATTGGTAATACCATTGGGGGATGAGCCACATACTATACCTGCCTACCACTCCTACTTTCCATCAACCACTCAAAGCATAGTCTTGTTGTCGGTTACCAGACATCACAAATTGGAACAACTGCCCACATCGGTGTATTGCAAACACCATACAGCAATTTTGACTCATATGGCGTAAGCCTACCTGAGTCCACGATAGTCGGTAAGCCTTCCATTAATCGGTGACAGAGTACATCAGAAAAGTCGCACAAGTCACTTTATGTTTTACTGTATTCACTTAAGTCACTATTATGGTGTAATATTGATTTTTATAACAATTATTTTTAATTTTGAGACACTATACTGTTTATTTGTGATGGTCTCAATTCAGTCACGTTTTGTCTGTAATCAGTAGATTTCACCATTTGTAATTTAATGGATATTCTATATGGAATATAGTTCCACTATTGGTCACTTATATTTATTTATTTTGGTGATATATAATTTTTTAAAGATTTTTTTCTATTATTATATATTATTTCACAGTATATGTTTAATAATCACTATTGAACACTTTGAGCGCCGCACTATATACTTATTCACGCTTTTTTATTTAACATATTATTGTTGTGCAGGCTGCTGAATCTATTTATGTGTAGATAGCGCAGTTTGACGCCCCCCCCCCCCGTTGTCACACTTCATGATAATGACCCATGTGAGGCAGACTTACTCCTCTCAAATAATTGGGGAGATGACTCCCCTCACACATGGGGGAGGTGGGAGAGTCAGCGCTCCAGCTGATCAGAGATGCCTCAGCCTCCCTCTATGCCACACCCGCCTACGAGGAGGCCTTTGCCTCCTTGGTTACCAGTAAATTTACGGGTATGGAGGCGGGCAACGCAGCATGTGTGAGGAGGTCATCCTCCAGCACCAGCACCACGGCGTGGAAGGAAGCGTACAAGGAAGACAAGAGAGTGACGACCTGGACTCAGTCTGGTCTGAGAGAAGATGGAGCCTCTCGTAGGACCAGAGCCTGGGGAACCTAGATGGCATCTGCTGCAGTTCCGGATGTTTTGGACTTCAGGACCAGATTGCGCTCCCTTATTATTTAGATAGGTACTCTTCATGCCCCAATTGTTTAAGTCTGTAAAATGATGGTTGCCATGGGTGTCCAAGGCTTTGCAAATTCCCCAAGTTTCACCATGGCTGCGTTCCTCTTTGGTTTGTTGCTGAGACCTAAATAAATGTTTTTTGGATTTGAAATAATCATTGACTATTGTGTTTTTACTTTTCTACAATGACAGTTTTTCTTTGAGTAGGCATGTACATTTCACTAATCCGAAAGTAGAATTAACAAGGGCACCAACAACCAACAAACTCCTAGTAAATTTAAGCAAGAAATACAAATGTTAATAATGTGGTTTTACTAAGTTGAGACATACAAACCCCCTCCAAAAAACAAAAAAATTCTCCTTCAAATATGTATTCCCCCAAAAACAAAAAAAAAAAAAAAAATCATGGTTAAAAAATAACAAAGATTGTATTACGATCTGAGTAAAAATAAACATGTAGTGTATAAATGCTGCAAAGTAATAAAGAAGTAAGTTGTGAGAAGTGCGGGTGAATAGGAGCAGCTAAAGATGTCATTCTTGTTGCATTGTAAAGAAAAAGAGAATGCGCTGCATTAAAGACATTTTAACATTGCAGCGTGACGAATGTGCTGTGTCGATTAGGAAAGGTAGTTTTACCTGGCCGAGCGCTTCCGTCACAGAATTTCTTCTGAGCATGCGTAGCACTTTGTCCGTCGGACAAGCGTACACACGCTCGGATTTGGTGTGATCGGACCGTGTTGACGGCAAAGATTTCCAGCAGGAGATAAGACTTTGTCCGTCGGACACACGCTCGGATTTGGTGTGATTGGGCCTGGTAAGGGTGTCATAACCAATTCTACCATGAGAATCTGCCCAAATATAGCGCACAAATAAGGATTTTTAAAGAACTAAAGAAGGAACATGGGGGTTTTATTGGTACAGTTTAAAAGATATAAAGAATACAGGGTAAGATGTCCATTTTCAGGAGTGCAATCCTTCCAAACAACGAATGATTAAAAACCTGCCAGCCTTTCGATATTGCTATTTACTAATGGCAATAAAGGTATATAATTTAAATCATAAAGAGATTCTAGGTTAGATGGAATTTGAATACCTAGATATTTAATAGCTTTAGTTTTCCAAATAAAGGGAAAGAGTCTGGCAACATTAAAACAATCAAGTCTGGTATGTCACTACTGTGGATTTTGCCATCTATACGCTCTCAGGCAAACGCTATACCTTTCTATAACTCATTAAAAACAAGAGGTGATCTTCATCATGCCCCTACCATTTTTGAATCTCTATGTATACAACCTGACCCCCACCTCCAAACACTGTTTTCTTTCTCTATAATTTTCACCTGACTAAGTTCTTTTCTGATAAACCTTCTTATTTTGTGGAATGGGAACGGGAGCTAGGAGTTATTTTCACGGAGGAAGAAGTTCATAATTCCTGTATATGGACTGGATAAATCTTCTGTTGTGAGTAAAATACAGGAACAAAATTACAAAGTTATTGCGAGACGGTATTGCTGTCCTTGGATACTGCACAAAATATTCCCAAATGCACCAGACCAATGCTGGCGATGTCTATCTTATGTAGGCACCATGTAACATATAAGGTGAAGTTGCCCTGCTTTGAGCCAGTTGCCCTACTTTTGACTCAGAAACAGTGCCTCAAACTCCCCAAATAGCACTATTATCTATGTTTCCAGAATCTGTCTCAAAAGTTAAGAAGGGGATTTTTTTTTTTATTAGTGGCTGCCAGGGCGATAATTCCGAAATATTACAAATCTCAGCACATCCCTTCAATAACAGAATGGATACAGTGGTGTGAAAAAGTGTTTGCCCCCTTCCTCATTTCCTGTTCCTTTGCATGTTTGTCACACTTAAGTGTTTCGGAACATCAAACCAATTTAAACAATAGTCAAGGACAACACAAGTAAACACAAAATGCAATTTGTAAATGAAGGTGTTTATTATTAAAGGTGAAAAAAAATCCAAACCATCATGGCCCTGTGTGAAAAAGTGATTGCCCCCTAAACCTAATAACTGGTTGGGCCACCCTTAGCAGCAACAACTGCAACCAAGCGTTTGCGATAACGTGCAATGAGGCTTTTACAGCGTCCTGGAGGAATTTTGGCCCACTCATCTTTGCAGAATTGTCCTAATTCAGTTACATTAGAGGGTTTTCGAGCATGAACGGCCTTTTTAAGGTCATACCACAACATCTCAATAGGATTCAGGTCAGGACTTTGGCTAGGCCACTCCAAAGTCTTCATTTTGTTTTTCTTCAGCCATTCGGTGGTGGACTTGCTGGTGTGTTTAGGATCATTGTCCTGCTGCAGAACCCAAGTTCGTTTCAGCTTGAGTACACAACAGATGGTCGGACATTCTCCTTCAGGATCTCTTGGTAGACAGCAGAATTCATAGTTCCTTTTATCACGGCAAGTCTTCCAGGTCCTGAAGCAGCAAAACAGCCCCAGACCATCACACTACCACCACCATATTTTACTGTTGGTATAATGTTCTTTTTCTGAAATGCAGTGTTCCTTCTACGCCAGATATACTTGGACACACACCTTCCAAAGAGTTCCACTTTTGTCTCATCGGTCCACAGAATGTTGTCCCAAAAGTCTTGGGCATCATCAAGATGTGTTGTGGAGAAATTGAGACGAGCTTTGATGTTCTTTTTGCTCAGCAGTGGTTTTCTCCTTGGAACTCTGCCATGCAGGCCATTTTTGCCCAGTCTTTTCCTGATGGTGGAGGCATGAACGCTGACCTTAACTGAGGCAAGTGAGGCCTGCAGTTCCTTGGACGTTGTTGTGGGGTCTTTTGTGACCTCTTGGATGAGTCGTCGCTGCGCTCTTGGGGTAATTTTGGGCGGCCGGCCACTCCTGGGAAGGTTCACCACTGTTCCATGTCTTCGCCATTTGTGGATAATGGCTCTCACTGTGGTTCGCTGGATTCCCAAAGCTTTGGAAATGGCTTTATAACCCTTTCCAGACTGATAGATCTCAATTACTTTCTTTCTCAATTGTTCCTGAATTCCTTTGGGTCTCGGCATGATGTGTAGCTTTTAAGGATCTTCTGGTGGACCTTACTGTGTCAAGCAGCTCCTATTTAAGTGATGCCTTGATTGCGAACAGGTGTGGCAATAATCAGGCCTGGGTGTGGCTAGAGAAATTGAACTCAGGTGTGGACAACCACAGTTATAGTATGTTTTAACAAGGGGGGCAATCACTTTTTCACACAGGGCCATGATGGTTTGGATTTTTTTTCACCTTTAATAATAAATACCTTCATTTACAAATTGCATTTTGTGTTTACTTGTGTTGTCCTTGACTATTGTTTAAATTGGTTTGAAACACTTAAGTGTGACAAACATGCAAAGGAACAGGAATTGAGGAAGGGGGCAAACACTTTTTCACACCACTGTATATACAACTAGTAAACCTCCCGCTCTGAAAGAAAACAGACTGCCTCACTTTTAAAATCCTGAATACAAAATTGGAACTAGTGGAAAAAGATTAAAAGGATTGCGCTGTCTGCTAGTTGAGAACCAGCAATAAAGTGTGAAAAAATCAATTAGGTGAAAAAGGGCTACAAATGTATCAGCCTATGTGTTACATAACAAAATAACCAATCAAGCTAAATAAACATAAAAAAATACAGATAATAAATATAGTGTTCCAGTCATAAACAAATTGTCAGGTCACCTGAGACCAGGTGACAGGTGCACTCAGTAGGAGTTGGAAGTGCACCGCTAGGTAGTGGACCTTAGGACTGGCTGCTGCGGATTGTACCCAGGGAGATTCAGGACACAGGTCTACTGGATAACTAGCACAGATCCCAGTGGGAGCTAGAGCATAGATTCCCCATGGCGCGGAGTCTAAGAGCCAGCAGGTGTTCGCCAGAGCCTCTAGTGGTGAGGATGGACTTTGCTGCAGTCTGGCTCCAGGTCGCGGCCCCCAGGGTCTCACAGCTCATGCTCACAGTAGACTACAGGAGAAGGAAGCAGCAGGCTGGAACGACAAAGATAATAAGGGGATAAGGCAGAGGTCAGGGCAACTAGCAGACAGGAACAACAGAGTACACGCCAAAGGTTCAGGATCACAGGCAGACAGGGATGGTCGGGGACATGCCAAAGGGTCAAGGTCACAAGCAGACAGGAATCGTTGAGAACACGCCAAGGTCGGTAACAGAGACAAACAGAGCACACGGCTAACAGGAACCAGGAAGCCGAACACACCATGGATACACAATGGTTGATCAGCACCACTGGCTTGCAGTGCACAGGTTAATATAGGTTTCCCTGATAGGGCCTGGGGTGGAGCCATGCTCAGAGGAGAGGTTATAAAAACCACCAGGTGAGAGTGGCTGGCCTCTTAGTCTGAACACATGAGGAGAGGTAAGCAAACAGGAGAAGATTACTGCATAACCATGACACAAATACAGTACAGGATGCACTTCTTCCAATGTTGAATGATACACAGTCAAGTGCTTCAATTCTCCACACGCGCTTTAGTGAAATAATAGCCTCTTACCAGATATTAATGATCTCTAAATTATACGAGACCATGAAACGCGTAGAGCACAGAGGTCTTCCTAGGAAAGCCAATCTCATCCTAACAGCTGCATGTCTCAGACTGAATCCTGTGTTGTATGGTTAGCGTCCCAACCCACACACGCTTATCCCAGTATATACACCTCAAGTCAGCTGTATCTTTCACTTGGGCAGCAATAGGAAGCTCATGCATAAGACAGAAAGGGGCTCATCATACAGTATTGTCACACTATTTAATGGATGTTTAAAAAATATTGCAATTTACAAGATAAAGGATGAAATCAAGCGGTAAAGATAGGAATCGACTGCGGAATGATCCAGCGGGTCTGAAACATAGTGACGTGGCAACTCTTGTATCCACCTGGTATGTTTCCCCATAAAAGGCATCATCTGAGCTTGATTTCAGCCTTGATTTCAGCATGTCCTCTTAATTGTACAAAATCTAGTGCTTCTTTGAAAGTAATCTCAACAGAGGTGATCAACTGTATTATATCTGCCTTTGTGGGGGGTGCTTATATATGTTCTCTAATGACCCAGTCTTTATCCAGGTCTCCCAACTACATAGGCAGCGTTCTGTGAAAATGCAGGGCTGCAGCTGCATACCTGTGTGGAGCAGTTATGTTCCTCTGTGTCCCCGCCATCAGCAGAGAGACCAGCTTGTGCTGCTGAGAGCACTGGCGCCATCTTGGCTGTAGTGAATTTCTTGCTAGCACCATCTGAAAATAATGATTTGAGTACTCCAGAGTGGGTGTAAGAGGCTCAGGTGGGTTGGAGGGAAGCTTCTCCCTGACATGCTGGTGTGCAATGCTGGTGGTATGTCTCTCCATTGCCAATTCGATAGCGGGAGATCACCAGCTCTGCATCACTCTAGCATGCTCAGGCCATGCCCCCTAAATGTCTAATTTTCATCCGAACATAGGGAAGATTTAGTATATTTTGCCCATTACTCGTCAATGGCCAGTACATTTCAGGAGTTGGGCTACAAGATGACATGGTGGTACAGAGTACCCAAGATTCTCCATAACATGTATCCACACACCTCATGCTGGAAATGTGAAGAAGCTGAGGGTACAATGAGGTTATTTTCTTATGAGGTTATTTTATTTTCTGAGGGTATTTTCTGGTCCTGTGCCTAACTTAAATGCTTTTGGAATACAGCAAGGCAACTAAAGCAGCATTAAACCCAAACATATAATACTGTATATAGCAGCTTACCAATCATTATATGCAATGGCTGCGTTGGTTTTCTTTTTTGTATGCTTTTCTCCCTCTGTCTTAGCCTGGTGATCTGGCCAGTAACACAGATCCTGTATTACATTCCCCAAAAACACAAACAAAAGAGGGCCCACCAGCCAGCCTAGTGCCTTATCTCATATGCCATTTATTAATTATCTGCAAATAAATATACTCACAAACCAAATGTAAAAAAAAAAAAATCAAGTTATGCGTCAGTGCCTTGGTTGCTCATCCCACTCAGCATATACAAGAATTTGAGAGAACACCACTAGGGTGCTAGGTGGCTTACGCGTTTTGAGGGCAGTACCCTCTTTTTCAGAGCCAAACCATAGTGAATACGCTGAGTGGGACGAGCAACCGTGGCACAGATGCCTTGATATACTGTTTCTGGTTTGTGAGCATATTTATCTGCGGATCATTAATTAATAAATTGCACATGGGATAATTCTCTAGGCTGGTGCACCCTCTTTTTGTTTGTATTTTCATTGTGTGGTATCAGGGCTCCCCCAGTCCTGAGAGTGCAGCAAGGCTTGGCGTGTCCTGTTCCGTGTTGAGAAGTAGATGTACCAGACTATCACTCATGCACGGTATGTGTTGTATTCTGTTTATTACAGTGACCCCACTTTGTATAAATCAGCCCAGGGGCACTTTGACAGAAGTATTGCCAGTCTGGGGGGGGGAGGGTGTTAAATGTACTAGCATATTTAGCTATACTAACAAATTGCTCACACTGCAGTTACAGTCAACAGGATAAAAGTTTTATATGAATACACAAATGGTGATTATTGTAAGCACCTCTGTCAGTGATAAATGGTTTGTCTCAACCCTGTAACTGCTACATCTGCAGGATAGCTTGTTCTGTTGAAAAACAGATTTACTAGCAGGATTGCCAGCTGAAAATAAAGGAAAGAAAGCGTAAAAAAAGATTAATGCAGCCGTCACTTTTAAGATTAGCTAAGCTGCAGTATAATAAATGTTTGCTTTTGGGTTTTATACTGATTTCATTTAAAACCTTTGATTTTGATCTGTGGCATTATCTGGCTGCTTTCTTCCTTTACCATTGAAGCCTACCTAGAGCACTTTCTTCTCCTTTTTATTTTCTTTTTCTCTTATCTTACTTTTTTCTTTCCTCTTTTGGACTTTATTGTTTCTTAACTCAATGTGAGGTGACTAATGTATCACCTGTCTTCTTTTCAGACTATAAAATACTATACTACACTGTCATCATTATGGTCAGTTGATCTCAGTCTTTGAGACAACTATCTCCAAAGGCTTTCAATTTCTAAATTGTACATTTTTCTCTCAGAACACAATATACTGTTTCTGTGCATCTATGCTTGGAATTGTGTACATATTACTGACCTACATATGCTGTATTTTACTATGCCCCTTTGTGAAAAGAGGAAAATAAAGAAAGTTAAAAAATAAAAGGGCACATAAGGATAGCAAATCCAAATACACCATACAGCTTTTTATATTCCAATCTGTGCTCTCTTTCGAAAACATAGAGCAGATAGAAAAGGAGGTGGTGTCTATAGCTGTGTGAGATGGGATATGAAAGTATAAAGGACTGGAGGTAGATGGGTGTGATTGTACTGATGCATTAGAAATAAAATGAAATATGATTGTTCAGAACCACTTCAGCCCCGGAAGGATTTACCCCCTAATGACCAGGCCCTTATTTGTGATACGGCACTGCGTCACTTTAACTGACAATTGCGCGGTCGAGCGATGTTGTACCCAAACAAAATTGATGTCCTTTTTTTTCCACAAATAGAGCTTTCTTTTGGTGGTATTTGATCACCTCTGTGGTTTTTATTTTATGTGCTATAAACAAAAAAAAAGCCACAAATTTGAAAAAAAGATATATATTTTTTGCTTTTTGCTATAATACCGTACATATCCAATAAAAAAAATGTAAAAAAACTAATTTCTTCATCAGTTTAGGCCAATATGTATTCTTCTACATATTTTGGTATAAAAAAATTGCAATAAGCGTATATTGATTGGTTTGCACAAAAGGTTTGCATTTTTATTATTATTATTTTTTTTACTAGTAATGGCAGCAATCTGTGATTTTTAGCGAGACTTTGCAATGAACAGATCGGACACTTTTGAGACCAGTGACATTATTACAGTGATCAGAGCTAAAAATATAATATAAAAAAATAAAAAAATAATACAATCCCATATAAACAATCCTTCACCCACAGTTGATCCAGAGGTAGGCGAAAAACCCCAGCAAAGCACACTCCAATTTCCTACAGCAGGGAAAAAATTCCTTCCTGATCCCCCGAAAGGCAATCGGATTTTCCCTGAATCAACTTTACCTATGAAGGTTATTACCCAGTTATATTATGTACATTTAGGAAAGAATCCAGGCCTTTTTTAAAGCAATTTACTGAGCTTGCCAGAACCATCTCTGGAGGGAGTCTATTCCACATTTTCATAGCACTTACTGTGAAGAAACCTTTTTCGTATTTGGAGATTAAATCTTTTTTTCCTCTAGACGTAAAGAGTGCCCCCTGGTCCTCTGTGATGACCTTAAAGTGAAAAACTCAAAACCAAGTTCACTATATGGACAACTTATGTATTTGTACATGTTGATCATACCCCCCCCCCCAATCTCCTCTTGTCAAGAGGGAATAGATTCAGTTCCTCTAATCTTTCCTCATAGCTGAGCTCCTCCATGCCTCTTATCAGTTTGGTTGCCCTTCTCTGCACTTTCTCGAGTTCCCTGATATCCTTTTTAAGAACTGGTGCCCAAAACTGAACTGCATATTCCAGATGAGGTCTTACTAATGATTTGTACAGGGGCAAAATGATATCTCGCTCTCTGGAGTCCATATCTCTCTTAATACAAGGAAGGACTTTAAAAACCGCAGCTTGGCATTGCATGCTATTATTAAGCTTATGATCTACCGGAACCCCCAGATCCTTCTCCACCATTGATTCCCCCAGTTGTACTCCCCCTAGTATGTATAATGCATGCATATTCTTTGCCCCCAAGTGCATAACTTTACATTTATCAACATTAACCGATTCCCGCCTGGCTCACGCAGATATACTGTGGCACAATAGCTCTCCTGGGCGAAATCCTGTATGGGTACTTCCTTCCATTTTTCGGCCACCAGAGGGCGCACGTGCGTCCGCCGCACAGAGGGGGACCCAATGCGTGTGGCCGGCTGAAACAATCGCCCCCGGCCATGCGTGATCACGTGCACGAGCGCCAGCACAGGGATTTGTGTGTGTAAACACACAAATCCCTGTGCTGTCAGAGGAGATGAGACATGTTGTTTGTTCCTACTGAGTAGGAACAGCGATATGTCTCCTCTCCTACTCAGTCCTATCCCCATACAGTTAGAACACACTGAGGGAATACACATTTAACCCCTTGATCGCCCCTAGTGTTAACCCTTTCACTACCAGCGACATTTACACAGTAATCAGTGCATTTTTTATAGCACTGATCGCTGTATAAATGTCAATGGTCCCAAAAATGTGTCAAAGGTGTCCGATCTGTCCATTGCAATGTCACAGTACCGCTAAAAATTGCAGATCGCCACCATTACTAGTAAAAAATGAATAAATAATAAAAATTCCATAAAAATGCAAAAAATCTTTTCCATAGTTTGTAGACACTCTAACTTTTGCGCAAACCAATCAATATATGCTTATTGCGATTTTTTTTTTTTACCAAATATATGTAGAAGAATATATATTGGCCTAAACTGATGAAGAAATTTGTTTTTGTTTTTTAATTTGGGGGATATATATTATAGCAAAAAGTAAAAAATATATTTATTTTTTTCAAAATTGTCAGTCTTTCTTTGCAGAGGTGATCAAATACCACCAAAAGAAATCTCTATTTGTGGGAAAAAAAGGACGCAAATTTTGTTTGGGTACAGCATTGCATGACCGCGCAATTGTCAGGTAAAGCGACGCAGTGCCAAATTGTAAAAAGTGCGCTGGTCAGGAAGGGGGTAAAATATTCCTGGGCTGAAGTGGTTAAACCTCATTTGCCACTCATTAGACAGTGCATTGAGGTCAGCTTGTAAATTGGAGACATCTTGTAAGGACGTTATTCCACTGCATAGCTTGGTGTCATCTGCAAAGACAGAAATGTTACTTTTAATCCCAGACCCAATATCATTTATAAAGATATTAAAAAGTAAGGATCCCAGCACTGAACCTTGGGGTACACCACTGATAATCATAGACCATTCAGAGTAAGAATCATTAACCACTACTCTCTGCATTCTGTCTATTAGCCAGTTTTCTATCCATTTACAAACTGATATTTCCAAGCCTGTAGACTTTACCTTACACATGAGCCGTGTGTGGGGAACTGTGTCAAACGCTTTTGTAAAATCCAGGTATACCACATCCACTGCCACCCCTCTGTCCAAGGTTTTACATAAATGCAGAAGGGATAAGGTAGGGAAAAGGGGAAGTGGAATGGGGACACCATATAACAACAAATGCACCATATGGAACAACAGCATCAGACTAGATCAAATATAAGGTGCCTGATTAAATATAGGGAATATATTAATAATCCATTTAAATCAGATCAAATAAGTAGCCTACAGGTACCTTAATTGAAACTATGCACACTAGAGCATAATTGAAAAACAGAATAGTTATTGATTAGCGAAAAAACTAGGATAAAAGCGCATAAGGAATATATTGATTCAGGTTAAATCATTGTTAATTCAGGTGAATATCCTGGGGAAGTCATCGCTGTAAGGAGAAAAACATATTCAAGTGTTGCAATTTGTAGCTTTTTGGCTGTGTGAAATCTGAATAGAAACACAGCTTGTTAGAGAAATATTCCTAATTGTTTCCCAAATGAACGCCACAAGCACGGCCAGCACGTCGGAAGAAGCTACTGCAACTACTGCAACTACACCCTCAGCGAAACGCGTCACGTGGTGCACCATGTGATCAACAGCGGACTCGCACACACAGAGCGATGTCTCCGCAAGCGGAGTCCTGAACGCTAAGCACGGAACTAAGCACAGCTTTTACATACCTCCTTATAAAAATAAATAAGGTTTATTTGACAACTTCTGTCTTTCATGAATCCATGTTGTCTGTTGCTTAAAATATTTTTTTTTCTTTAAAAAAAACTCATCTTTGTGGTCTTTTATTAAACTCTCCAGTATCTTCCCGAATATAGAAGTTAAACTAACAGGTCTATAGTTACTTGGTAAAGACTTTGATCCCTTTTTAAATATGGGCACCACATTGGCCCTGCGCCAATCCAGTGGTACCATTCCAGTCATGAACGAGTTCCTACATTTTCAGAAACAATGGCCCTGAAATGACAGAGCTCAATTCTTTTAAGATCCGTAGGTGGATGACATCTGGTCCAGGTGCTTTATCCACCTTTATTCTGTCTAAATATTTCTGGACCATATCACTTTTGAGCCATTGTGGATCATTTGGGTGTGTGTCACTACCCCCATTATGGACATGAGCTCCCCCATGCTCCTTTGTATACACAGAGCTGAAAAAAGTATTTAATACATTTGCCTTCTCTTTGTCCCCAGTCACCCACTCTAGATTATTTTGTAAAGGGCCTACATACTCAGATCTGACCTTTTTACTATTAATATAGTTGAAGAATTTTTTGGGTTTGTCTTACTATCTTTTTCAATCTGTCATTCTTTTCGAATTTTTGCGTTTTGATTTCTTTTTTACATATTCTGTTATATTCTTTGTAACATTTAAACGATGATAGCGTTCCTTAATGTTTATCTTTTTTAGAAGCTCTTTTTTATTATTTATAGCCATTTTAACTTTGGCCGTGTGCTACATAGGTTTTATTTTTAGCCTTTTAAACGTATTGCCCATGGAAATATACTTTGCAGTGAGTTTACATACAGTCACTTTGAAGAATTACCATTTCTGTTCCATGTCCATTGATGCCAATATTCCCTCCCAGTATAAGTCCTGAAGAACAGCCCTCATCCTTGGAAAATTTGCTCTCTGAAAGTGTTTTTATCTTACCCGTATGTGTTTGTTGCTTACATTAAATGAAATCATGTTAGTGTCACTGCTACCCAAGATGTTCTTTTCTTGTCAAATTTGTTTATTGATTTTGAAAATATAAACATTGGTACAATTAACAAAATATTGATTACATTAAATGGTAGCATTAGTTGAATTTACATGTCAGATCTTAGTATTTCTTGTAGTTACAAGCATTTAAAGATTTAAGTAGGTTATATGTTTTTCGAAAAAGACTAAGGTGTTACAATCAATTTTAACCACTTCAGCCCCGCACAATTTTACCCCCTTCCTTACCAGAGCACTTTTTGCGATTTGGCACTGCGTCGTTTTAACTGACAATTGCGCGGCCGTGCGACGTTGCACCCAAACAAAATTGACGTCCTTTTTTCCCACAAATAGAGCTTTCTTTTGGTGGTATTTGATCACCTCTGCGGTTTTTATTTTTTGCGCTATAAACAAAATAAGAGCAACAATTTTGAAAAAAAAACAATATTTTTTACTTTTTGCTATAATAAATATCCAATTTTTTTAAAAAAAAAAACTAATTTTTTACTCAGTTTAGGCCGATACGTATTCTTATACATATTTTTGGTTTGTGCAAAAGTTATAGCGTCTACAAAATAGGGATTGATTTATTGCATTTTTTTTTTTTTACTAGTATTGGCGTTGATCTGCGATTTTTTTTCATGACTGCGACATTGCGGCGGACACTTCGGACACTTTTGACACATTTTTGGGACCATTCACACTTACACAGCGATCATTGCTATAAAATTGCACTGATTACTGTGTAAGTGTGACTGGCAGGGAAGAAGTTAACACTAGGGGGCGCTGCAGGGGCTAATATGTTCCCTATGTGAGTGATTCTAATTGTGGGGGGAGGGGACTCACAAGGGGAGGAGACCGATCGGTGTTCCTCTGTACTGGGAACTTACCATTGGTCTCCTCTCCACTGACAGGACGTGGAGCTGTGTGTTTACACACACAGATCCACGGTCCTGCTTTTTGCCCGGGTGCCCGGCGGACATCGCGGCCGCCGGACACGCGCACCGGGTCCCCGACAACCAACGGCCAGAGTTGTCGGGAAGAGGCCCTTGTCCTCATCAACATGGGGACAAGGTGCTTTGGGTGGGGGGGCCGCAGGGCCCCCCTTTCCCCAGGGCACCCCCCATGTTGAGGGCACGCGGCCTGGTACGGCTCAGGAGGGGGGGGGGTGCTCGCTCGTCCCCACCCCTTTCCTGACTGGCTGGGCTGCGTGCTCGGATAAGGGTCTGATATGGATTTGGGGGGAACCCCCACGCCGGTTTTTCGGCGTAGGGATTCCCCTTTAAATCCATACCATGTGACGGGGCTAGAGAGGTGTCAATGTCGCCGATCGAGGCAGCGGCATTGACTTCCTTCGCTAGTCCCGTCTACCTGGAGTCACGTTCAAAATGAACGGACTTTACGACCTGTGTCGGCAAGTCCGTTCATTTCAAAAGTCCCGCGGACTAGCACACAGACGGCGGGATTCCGGCGGACAATTTTAGGTCAAAACTTCAAACTATGTTCGCCAGACTTTTGAGAACAAAAAGTCCGCTGGAGCCCCACACACGGTCGGATTGTCCGGCGGACTCTAGTCCGGAAGACAATCCCGCCGGAAAGTCCAATCATGTGTACGCGGCATAAGTGGAAATGTCCAAATTGGGCAAAGTGTAAAAATTTTGTGTGGCCACCATTATTTTCCAGCACTGCCTTAACCCTCTTGGGCATGGAGTTCACCAGAGCTTCACAGGTTGCTACTGGAGTCAGCTTCTTTAGCAAGGCAGTGGTCATCTTGGTGGAATACTGCCCTGTGGCCCAGTCTCCGAAGGGAGGGTATCATGCTCTGCTTCAGTATGTCACAGTACATGTTGGCATTCATGGTTCCCTCAAAGAATCGTATCTCCCCAGTGCCAGCAGTACTCATGCAGCCCCAGACCATGACACTCCCAACACCATGCTTGACTGTAGGCAAGGCACACTTGTCTTTGTATTCCTCACCTGGTTGCCGCACACACACTTGACACCATCTGAACCAAATACATTTATCTTGGTCTCATCAGACCACAAGACATGGTTCCAGTAATCCATGTCCTTAGTCTGCTTGTTTTCAGTAAACTGTTTGCAGGCTATCTTGTGCATTATCTTTGAAGAGGCTTCCTTCTGGGATGACAGCCATGCAGACCAATTTGATGCAGTGTGCGGCGTATGCTCTGAGCACTGACAGGCTGACCTCCCAACCCTTCAACCTCTGGATATGACACTGAGCATGTGCACTCAACTTCTTTGGTTGACCATGGCAAGGCCTGTTCTGAGTGGAACCTGTCCTGTTAAACTGCTGTATGGTCTTGGCCACCATGCTGCAGCTCAGTTTCATGGTCTTGGCAACCTTTTCATAGCCTATGCCATCTTTATGTGGAGCAACAATTCTTTTTTTCAGATCCTGAGAGAGTTCTTTGCCATGAGGTGCCATGTTGAACTTCCAGTGACCAGTATGAGAGCAAGAGAGTGATAACACCAAATTTAACACACCTGCTCCGCATTCACACCTGAGACCTTGTAACACTAGCGAGTCACATGACACTGGGGAGAGAAAATTAATAATTGTGCCCAATTTGGACATTTTCACATTTAGGGGTGTAATCATCTGATTTACGAAAGTTGTGTGTGACAGCAGTAGAGGCGCACAGCGAGGCGAAACGCACATTTTCATATTTACAAGACGGTGCACTGGGAACAGAGCGCGAATCCCCCATTTACTATAGTGATCTCGGTGCATGGTAGAGAATGCAATCTGTGCGCCACTATGGACATGGTGCAACTTCAATTCAATATTAACAGAAGATGGAGGTGCCAATATTATGGAGTGATGTGGGGTGATGTGAGGAAGTTTAGTAACAACTGCCCAAGTAACAAATATGCCCAAAATAGAATGAGAAAGTACTGTAACTTTTTCAGAGAAAGCCTGCTGTGCACGCAAGTACGTTTAGAACGGCGTGAGATCAATGTAAGCAGTGTGCAAGCGGCTGTTGCACTCGTTCAAATCGCGGCCAAAATCTTAGTAAATGTTAAGCAACATACATGCAATTGCATGGGTTGAACGGGCGCACCTTTAAACTTGACACATTTATTTTTTACGCTGGCTCACCTTTATGTATTTTTTAAAGGAGATTTGCACACAGTTCATGTTAGCATGTTACATTGCCAACATGTGACAGGCACCTTGTTAAAATTATGTAAAATGACTCTCGCTCCTCTTGCTCCTCCTAAAAGGGCATTTAACCTTCCCCCTCTAATGCATATGATTTCCTTGGGCTAGCTTTTGCTTTTAAAGGGGAATTCCACACTCTATTCTCCAATGATCTTGTCTCCCCCCTTTATCCCCTTGGATTTCCATCGGCTAACTTTTGCTTTTAAAGGGGAACTCCACACTCCATTCTCCAATGCTCTTGTCTCCCCCCCCCCCCTTGGATTTCCATGGGCTAACTTTTGCTTTTAAAGGGGAACTCCACACTCCATTCTCCAATGCTCTTGTCCCCCCCTCTAACCCCTTGGATTTTCATGAGCTAACTTTTGCTTTTAAAGGGGAACTCCACACTCCATTCTCCAATGCTCTTGTCCCCCCTCTAACCCCTTTGGATTTCCATGGGCTAACTTTTGCTTTTAATGGGGAGTTCCACACTCCATTCTCCAATGCTCTTGTCTCCCCCTCTAACCCCTTGGATTTCCATGAGCTAACTTTTGCTTTTAAAGGGTAACTCCATACTCCACTCTATTTTCAAAAGGCTGTGAGCTGCCTTCACCAATCCAAACCACATCCTTTTTCAGAGCATACAACAGGGCCAGCTAGGAAAGGGGTGAGAAGAGCAAGCGCCCAACCCCCTCTTGAACCATACAAGGCCACATGCACTCAACATAGCTGGCTGCCTTTGTAGCATGTTGGGCTCAGCCCAATACCAACCACAAAGCACCTTGTACCCACTAGTTTAAAGGGGTTTTCCACATTCCGTAAAGCCCCCTGTCTACAGCCCCCCACAACCCCAGCCTAGGGTTGTGTGGAAGAGGTCCTTGTCCCCCTGAATATGGGAACAAGGTGGTTGACTTTTGGGGTGCCCAAGCCCCTCCTGCCCCAAGCATCCACCCCCTTTTATGGGCTTGCTGTGTGTTTGGCTAGGGGTTTTGTTAGGGATGGAGCCTAAACACAGGCATCCAACACAAGTGAACAGATCGATGGGCTGCACTAAAGGAATCAGGCTCCAAAAGGTAGTGATAAAGATATATTTATTAATAATAAAGACACACATAAACACAGCAACCACAACAAGCAAGAACACAAATAACACTGCAAACCCCCAAGCCCTAAACTAACTAACTAACTATACACTTCAAGGAAATGGAACATATATATATATACAAGGCAGGGAGGAGAGACCAAGGGGGAAACAGGAAGCAAGGGAACATCAAGGCAGGAGACAGGGGACGGGTCTCAGGAACCAGGTAAGGGGGACAACATCCAGGACAGGGCAGGAAGCAGATAACGGGTCAGGTTACAGGTACAGGTACAGGTTTCAGGTCCAGGATCAGGTTTCAGACAGGCAAGACAGGGCTACAGAGAGGAATACTGAAGCACTGAACCTCAGTGAAGGACAGGCTTATATACCCAGCAAATCCACAACAGGTGTAGCCTGATTCCTGGCATGTCCATCTGCTGGGAGACCCCCGCTGGTGGCCACCAGAACTGCACCCTTTGATGTTGAAGGAAGTAGTGACACCACCAGGCGATCCAGGTAATAACACCATTCCTGACAATGTCCATCGGCTGGGAGACCCCTGCTGGTGGCCACCAGAACTGCACCCTTTGATGCCAAAGGAAACAGTGACACCAGCAGGCGATCCAGGTAATAGCACCGTTCCTGACAGTTCCCCCCCCTAAGGAGTGGCCTCTGGACACTCCATTCTGCCCTAGATCTGGCAGTGCATGTAAAAGTGGAAGAGTCCCAAAAAGTCTTCTCTGTGACGGCAGACCTCCTTGCGCTCTCTGGCCAGAGTCTCTTAACCTACTAGGAGGCGTGCCACCCGAGTCCGACAATGGGACATGTACCCCACCACCAGGGTCTGGAAGTTTAGATCTGGAAATAAAAACAGACAGGGCAGCAGGCTCCGGGTCATCAGGCTGGGCAGCGGGCACCAGGTCATCAGGCTGGGCAGCGAGCTTCGGGTCATCAGGCTGGGCAGCGGACAGGAACTCATCAGGCTGGGCAGCGGACAGGAACTCATCAGGCTGGGCAGCGGACAGGAACTCATCAGGCTGGGCAGCGGACAGGAACTCATCAGGCTGGGCAGCGGACAGGAACTCATCAGGCTGGGCAGCGGACAGGAACTCATCAGGCTGGGCAGCGGACAGGAACTCATCAGGCTGGGCAGCAGACAGGAACTCATCAGGCTGGGCAGCAGACAGGAACTCATCAGGCTGGGCAGCAGACAGGAACTCATCAGGCTGGGCAGCAGACAGGAACTCATCAGGCTGGGCAGCAGACAGGAACTCATCAGGCTGGGCAGCAGACAGGAACTCATCAGGCTGGGCAGCAGACAGGAACTCATCAGGCTGGGCAGCAGACAGGAACTCATCAGGCTGGGCAGCAGACAGGAACTCATCAGGCTGGGCAGCAGACAGGAACTCATCAGGCTGGGCAGCAGACAGGAACTCATCAGGCTGGGCAGCAGACAAGAACTCATCAGGCTGGGCAGCAGACAGGAACTCATCAGGCTGGGCAGCAGACAGGAACACATCAGGCTGGGAAGCAGGAACAGGCACATCAAGCTGGGCAGTAGGCACGGGCACTTTAGGCTGGGCAGCAGGAACGGGCACATCAAGCTGGGCAGCAGGTACGGGCACTTTAGGCTGGGCAGCGGGAACAGGCACATCAGGCTGGGCAGCAGGAACAGGCACATCAAGCTGGGCAGCAGGAACAGGCACATCAAGCTGGGCAGCAGGAACGGGCACATCAAGCTGGGCAGCAGGTATGGGCACTTTTGGCTGGCCAGCAGGCACGGGCACATCAAGCTTGGCAGCGGGCACGGGCACATCAAGCTGGGCAGCGGGCACGGGCACATCAAGCTGGGCAGCGGGCACATCAAGCTGGGCAGCGGGCACGGGCACATCAAGCTGGGCAGCGGGCACATCAAGCTGGGCAGCGGGCACGGGCACATCAAGCTGGGCAGCGGGCACAGGCACATCAAGCTGGGCAGCGGGCACGGGCACATCAAGCTGGGCAGCGGGCACAGGCACATCAAGCTGGGCAGCAGGCACGGGCACATCAAGCTGGGCAGCGGGCACGGGCACATCAAAATGGAGGGCTGGCAGCGGGTCAGCAGACTGGAAAACTGGCAGCGGGTCATCAGATTGGAAAACTGGCAGCGGGTCATCAGACTGGAAAACTGGCAGCGGGTCATCAGACTGGAAAACTGGCAGCGGGTCATCAGACTGGAAAACTGGCAGCGGGTCATCAGACTGGAAAACTGGCAGCGGGTCATCAGACTGGAAAACTGGCAGCGGGTCATCAGACTGGAAACCTGGCAGCGGGTCATCAGACTGGAAAACTGGCAGCGGGTCATCAGACTGGAAAACTGGCAGCAGGACATCAGACTGGGAAGCTGAGACATCAGGCTGGAAGGCCGGCACCAGGACATCAGACTGGAAGGCTGGGACATCAGGCTTGAGGGCTGGAACATCAGGCTGGAAGGCTGGAACATCAGGCTGGAAGGCTGGGACATCAGGCTGGAAGGCTAGGACATCAGGCTGGAAGGCTGGAACATCAGGCTGGAGGGCTGGCACCAGGACATCAGGCTGGAAGGCTAGTACTGGCTCTTCAGGCTGGATTGCTGGCACCTCCGGCTGGAACTCTGGCGCTTCAGGCTGGGACAGATTAGTGGGTGTGGAGGCAGATTGGGTTACTGGCAGGATCGTTTTGGTCGGGAAGAACTTTCGTTTTTTCTTTGACTTGGTCGCTGAAGCTTTGTAGGTTGGGGGTGCAGCAGACAGGAAAGGAGTGTTGGGATTTGGCAGAGAAGAGGTAGGGGAGTTGTATGCAGGATAGGTACAGGGAGAGGAGACCGGATATGAATATTTGGTTGGGAGCAATGTATACTGGGTGGCAACTGAGTTTGGCATGGGTGATGGGGAAACATACATTTGTGGATTTGTAGGCAGCTGAGAAGAGGCAGGGGGGTTAAATGCAGGATAGGTACAGGGAGAAGAGACCGGATATGAATATTTGGTTGGGAGCAGTGTATACTGGGTGGCAACTGGGTTTGGTATGGGTGATGGGGAAACATACATTTGGGTAGGCTGGTGTCTGATGGCAGAAGTGGTTTGTTTGGCTGGGGCTAATTGCATCATGCCAGACCATGCTGAAAGTATGGGTTGTACAAATTGTGAATTCAAGTTTCCCTGTCTAACAAAAGACTGCGCAGACACAATGCATTCAGAAATCACCTGTGGGGAACAGCCAGAGTAGTGCTCAAAAAAGTCGTCGGGATCATCTTCAAAAAGCCATACTAGGGATACAACCTGATTCATATCAAAAGGGGGAGTGAAATCATCACGGCCCTCAGGAATACAGGGCAGGGCCAGCTCGGCACAAATCTGGATCAGGGGCTGCACGTCCTCAAAAAGAAAATGGCCCTGATCAACAAAAGCATGGGCTATACGGTTGCACTCCAGTAGTTGCTCCCTAGTATAGCCACCCAAAGTCTGATAACAAAGATCTCTTTCTTCCAATGCCAGGAGTGAAAGATACAAAATATCTTCCAGCTGCATCTTCCTTGACAAAAGCAAGTGTCCAGACCCAATTCCCAAGTGCAGCCGATCTGTTAGTATGGCTTCAGTATTCTGTTAGGGATGGAGCCTAAACACAGGCATCCAACACAAGTGAACAGATCGATGGGCTGCACTAAAGGAATCAGGCTCCAAAAGGTAGTGATAAAGATATATTTATTAATAATAAAGACACACATAAACACAGCAACCACAACAAGCAAGAACACAAATAACACTGCAAACCCCCAAGCCCTAAACTAACTAACTAACTATACACTTCAAGGAAATGGAACATATATATATACAAGGCAGGGAGGAGAGACCAAGGGGGAAACAGGAAGCAAGGGAACATCAAGGCAGGAGACAGGGGACGGGTCTCAGGAACCAGGTAAGGGGGACAACATCCAGGACAGGGCAGGAAGCAGATAACGGGTCAGGTTACAGGTACAGGTACAGGTACAGGTTTCAGGTCCAGGATCAGGTTTCAGACAGGCAAGACAGGGCTACAGAGAGGAATACTGAAGCACTGAACCTCAGTGAAGGACAGGCTTATATACCCAGCAAATCCACAACAGGTGTAGCCTGATTCCTGGCATGTCCATCTGCTGGGAGACCCCCGCTGGTGGCCACCAGAACTGCACCCTTTGATGTTGAAGGAAGTAGTGACACCACCAGGCGATCCAGGTAATAACACCATTCCTGACAATGTCCATCGGCTGGGAGACCCCTGCTGGTGGCCACCAGAACTGCACCCTTTGATGCCAAAGGAAATAGTGACACCAGCAGGCGATCCAGGTAATAGCACCGTTCCTGACAGGTTTGTTAGTGTGTGGGAGGGGCACAATTTTTTTTTTGGTTTGGGGTGGTATTTTTCACGTGGGGGTTCTCATTTTAAGCCTTAACAGACCCAAATGGCCTTGTATGTATTGGGGGGCAGGCTATTTTTGGGGGGGGGGTTAAAATCTTGCAGCTGCAATGTAGATTTGTAAGTTTTTTCTAAAGCCGTAAATCTTTGAAACAGCATTTTGGATACATGCTACAGATGCACCACTTTACAGGCAGAGTAAGCCCCCCCCCCCCAAGTTACTAGCTTTTAAGCAATTTTGCATTTTTAAAGGCACTTCTCCTTGTTTCGTTTTTGGGGTTGTCCAAATTTGTGACATTGATATATGTCCCTCAGGATGGGACCTGGGCCCCCATACTCATTTTAAGCCAATAACTAGAATATAAGCCAGCCAAGTGGGGACAATATTAACAAGTCAGTTCCCATAGACTGCAATGGTATTTGCTGTATAACTTTTGCCCATGGTAGGCTCTTTGTTTGCCCCCTGGGACGGACCTGGGGGTGTTTGTCCCATTTTAAATTTTGTAGCATGCTGGATGATGTGCTTAGTTTTGAACAGGGGGTGTCTTATTTTGTGCTAGCTGCATTTGGATTGTTCTGGACATGCACAGGGTCTTTGTTTTTTTGTGCTTTTTGTGTGTGAACAGCACTTGGATTTTTCTGGGCATGCTCAGAGAGTGTGTTTTTTGGGTTAGTAATTTAAGGACATCCTTAACAAGTGTATCCACTTTAAAGTGTGTGTGTGTGTGTGTGTTTTTTGTTTGTTATGCCTTTGCAAAACAGATGTGTTTTAGAGCAAGTATTTTTTTACTTTTTTTAAATACTGGGGATATATCTCACTGAAATATTTTTGATGTTGTCAATCTGTATTGTTTGTAGGTTGTTAGTTTCACTCTTATTTAATTGTCCGTGCTGCATTATTTTGCAAAATCTTCCTCAAGCTTTTGTGACTACTAAATGTTTAAATCCTTAAGAGACTGTCCGTTTATGGGTGCAGTCCTTTTAACTCCTGTTAATTTCCTCTGAAAAATGGTCAGACCTCAAAACCATATTCTGTTTAGTGTCTCAAATTAACATACATGTGTTTTTTTGCTTTCCTTGCTCTTTTCCAAGTCCTGTTTTGCTGACCAATAAAATTTGTAGAAAATTTGTAGAAAATGTTATGTTTTATGTGAAAATTACAGAGAGGTAAGTATGCAATCTTCTATTTTAGCGCAGTGGTCCTCAGCCCTCAAGTACCCCCGACAGGACATGTTAAGGGAATTTATCTTAGCTAAAATAGCTGTCCAAAATACCAAGCTATTGACTCTGATTTAAAGCACCTGTGCAAGATAAAGGTAAACTTGCAAACATGGCCTGTTGGGGGCTAAAATCTAGCTCAAGACAATCCTATTCTAACTGTGGGCATTTGAGGGAAACCAAGTGAGTGTTAGAACCCCTGCTTGTCTTTTTTAGGTTGGGCTTTGTGTAACTTTTCTGAAAATTGGCTTCACTTCCTGTCACATAGCCAAACAGGAAGTGAGGGTACGACCCTACCAATGTCTTTCCTTGGGGACACACAGGTCAATCTAACTAGTGTCCCCATTAAGCAAATTACACTCTAGCACTTTGTTGTGTACACCCCAAATTATTAGGTATTTGGTGGTTTATTAAAGGCAAATCCACCCTGCAATACAAGTGTACTCACTGTAAATCTGAGGGGAATCACTGGTGATTTTATCACCCAATCATGTAGAAGCAAAGATGCTGTTTTTTGATTTCATGGGATGTGTAGTTCCGCAACAGCTGATGAGCCGTAGTTTGAAGATTCCTGATCACTCTAGCATGTCCTGAAAAAAGGTGTTTTTTCATGTGCCTTGTATAATGGCCAAGGAATATCATTTGGAAAATACAAGTGGGTCATGGCACATCTACATTCCAAATTTGGAAACTTAAGATGGTCATGCACTATGCAATTTGATTGGCCAATCTCTGTACAACTCGATATTTAGGCAAAATAGGTAATAGGAAGACGCACTTGAACAATGAATTCAAAATATAGGAAAACAGGCTCTTGCACTAAATCAAATTTATTTAAGATTTAACTGATTGCAAAGTATGGTCACCTTTACAGATCAAGATTTGAAAATATTAAATTATTGGGTTTAGAAACACTTCAATGTTCTTTGTAATGTATTTAAAGATTTGGGTAAAAAAAGAAAAAAACGAATTTCAAAGATATATTAGCCTAACAAGACAAATCCAATGAGATGAAATTAACCAATTGTATTGGGCGTGTGCGCTATTATCAATGAGAAAACTGCAGTTACCCTAGCTCCAGTTGCAGTTTACATATGCGGGTATTTATTTTTGTTATTTGCGCTTCAATGTGTGCCGATTCGCACGTTCTATTAATGACTTTTCCGGTGCACCAATGAATGTATGAACTGGTGCTGTGCCTTCTTCTTAGTAAATCACGCCCTGTGTGTTGAGTTATTTTGAGGGGACGGCAAATTTACACTGTTATACAAGCTGTACACTCACTACTTTACATTGTAGCAAATTGTAGCAAAGTGTCATTCCTTCAGTGTTGTCACATGAAAAGATATAATAAAATATTTACAAAAATGTGAGGGGTGTACTCACTTTTGTGAGATGCTGTATATATTGTAGATGTAAAGAGCGACTCTATTAGATAAGTAGTTTCAAAGGATATTTTGTAAGGAATCGAATGTAAAGCCTAGAAAAAAAAATAATATATATACTGTGATACTGTTGCCTTGCAATTGCTTGTGTATAATCTTCAGTTAAAGACACAAAGACACAAATGAGTAACCACACTTAAATTTGTTTATATAGTTTCTTCATGATAATCAACATATTACCCTCAACTCATATTAATCTCTTGACTATTCATCAACATAGAAAAACATTATTTACATGAACACAAATTAAACATCTTTACAGGCAATCTCAGTAAATGTACAGTATGCAAATGTATGCAAATTTGTATAATGATTAAAAAGGTATATGTCCAATCAGAGTTAATTGCATTATTCCATTGAACTTTAACAAATTATCATGCTGAAATGTGAGCTTGAATTGAAACCATAAACATGTCTTATCGCAAAAGACCTCTAAGTTTAAAATCTACATTTCTAAATATAAAGCACACATTTATATGAAAAAAAAAACATTTTAGACAAATGTCATTATGTATTGAATATTGTGCATAAAACAAACTATATGGGAAACCCACTTTTCGATGATTGAAAATATGAAAGGATCACGCATCAGGTCTCCCCTCAAGACCATACACTACAGTCAAGGCTCCGCATTTGAGCCACACATAGTTATGGGAATAAGCTGGACACTAGACTAGAGCAACAGCTAATGTAAACCCCTGGGCAGGTAAGAGAAACATCAACTGGCTGCCACAGGTAGCAAAGTTGAACTAAAATTAACACTTCAATAAGTAGTAATGACAAAACCACGGAGCCATCCATAACCATAACAGAGGCTGGTCAAGTGGGGAAGTGTCATGAAGATCCTGCCAGAAACCTGAACCCTGGCCGTCCTGGCCCACAGGCGCCACTGCGCATGCGCGCCGGGGCGTGCGCACGCACAGGGAGACAGGTGCGCGCTCTTGTTGGCGCCAGGTAACCTATTTAAACCTGGCCTGAGCAGACGGTTCCCGCTGTCTGCTCTACAGCGTTGTGGTGTATGTAACCTGATCCTGATACCTCTGTCCTGTTTGACCCGGCTTACCTGTGACTATCCAGCTATCTGCCTGTACCCGACCTTGGCTTTTTGTGACCATTCTTCTGCCTCATCCCCTTGTACTTTGATGCCAGCCTGATTCCTGACCCGGCCTATTCTGATGAACCTGATCACCTGTATTGCTCCAGTCCGGTCTAAAGTTCTGTTTCCTGTGATGAACCTGATCACCTGTATTGCTCCAGTCCGTGCTGAAGTTCTGTTTCCTGTGCCAAACCTGATCACCTGTATTGATCCAGTCTGTTCCAAGGTCCTGCTTCCTGTTTGCTTGCTGAACCAGCTTACCTGTCCAGTTCTGGCCTGCTCTGCTATCCAGTCCGCTAAGCTGTCCATCCAGACCCAGCCTGCTCTGCTATCCAGTCTGCTAAGCTGTCTATCCAGACCCAGCCTGCTCTGCTATCCTGTTTGCTTGCGGAACCAGCTTACCTGTCCAGTTCCGGCCTGCTCTGCTATCCAGTCCGCTAAGCTGTCCATCCAGACCCAGCCTGCTCTGCTATCCAGTCTGCTAAGCTGTGTATCCAGACCCAGCCTGCTCTGCTATCCTGTTTGCTTGCTGAACCAGCTTACCTGTCCAGTTCCGGCCTGCTCTGCTATCCAGTCTGCTAAGCTGTCCATCTAGACCCAGCCTGCTCTGCTATCCAGTCTGCTAAGCTGTCTATCCAGACCAAGCCTGCTCTGCTATCCTGTTTGCTTGCTGAACCAGCTTACCTGTCCAGTTCCGGCCTGCTCTGCTATCCAGTCTGCTAAGCTGTCCATCCAGACCCAGCCTGCTCTGCTATCCAGTCTGCTAAGCTGTCTATCCAGACCAAGCCTGCTCTGCTATCCTGTTTGCTTGCTGAACCAGCTTACCTGTCCAGTTCCAGCCTGCTCTGCTATCCAGTCTGATAAGCTGTCCATCCAGACCCAGCCTGCTCTGCTATCCTGTTTGCTAGACCGAACCAGCTCACCGGTCCAGATCCGGTCTACTCTGCTATCCAGATTACCCACCTCGTCCGCTGAGTTGACCTTGTCACTCCACCGGTCTGTTGATCCTGCCAGGCACCCGTGCTCCTCCTCACTCCTGGGTCTCCTGTCACCCTACCAGGGAACCGGGAGTGGGAGACGCAAGGGAGGTCTCTCTCTGCAATATCGGGCTCGCACCACCAGGTACGTGACAGGAAGGGCCTTTATACAATGCTAAGCAGTGCAACAAGCTAGTAGGCAGGTGCCAATAAAAAAAACACAGCATGGCACACCTTTCGCATCTTCCAACATGTTGGTCTTCATTGACAAGTGTGAAGAACAAGTATACAGAGCATTCATGCTTCCCGTTGAAACACTCTCTGAGCATGGCCCTGTCTAGTACAATTCCCTCTCCCTCCCTCTCTGCTGGCATCTTGGCAAGAGAATCTCCTTTGTAAAACAGCAGTCTGGAAAGTCTGTGGCTGGGAGTTTCAGGTGCTCTAGGAATTTAGGTAGATCAACTTTATTATGTAGGGTAACCGTTTTTCCATTATTGTGAGAAATAAGATGGAAGGGGAACCCCCAGTAATATTCCACTACCTCCAGATGGAGGTTGTTCAGCACTGGTCATGGAGTCATACACATCATCAGAGTCATCCTGGGTAAGTCTGGAAAGAGTAACAGCTTTGCTCCATATAATTTAAGGTGCTTTGTTACATGCAAAGCCTGCATGATGGCCTCTTTGATAGTTACATAGTTTCATAGTAAGGTTGAATAAAGACACCAGTCCATCCAGTCCAACCTGAGTGAGTGTGGGTGCGTGTCTACAATTGTCCCTATCCCTGTACATTGTGTCTCATTAAGATGCTCCTTTATTGAATTATTAAGGTAACCATATAGCGCCGTCAATTTACACAGCGCTCCACATATATATCGCACACTCACATCATTCCCTACCCTCAAGGAGCCCACAATCCAAGGTCTTCAACTCCCATACATATACTAGGGCCAATTTTGGACAGAAGCCAATTAACCTATCAGCATGTCTTTGGAGTGTGAAATCAGTGAAATCAATGAGAGACAGCCATTATTGGCATCCCCATGACAAATAGAGGAAAAATAATTTGTTTCTCACTCTTTAGATTATGTAGCTCCCGTATTTCTAGACAAGAGTGGTCGTCCTTATTTAAAAGCTAAAATTAATGGACATAAGGTGAGAACTTTATTAGACACAGGAGCTCAGATCAGTGTCACTGGTTTGAATTTACCTGTTTTATCAGATGCAGAAATTTGCACAATTGTTGGGTTTAATGGAACAGGTTATTCTCAGGCTAAAATGTGTAAACATGTTTATTTTGGAATCCCAGGTTGTTTGCAAACTGTAATTGATATGTGGTTTTGCCAGGGAGCTGAGAATATAATCGGAACAGATATTTTGTTTCAAAGAGGGTGGATAATTGATTTAGGCAATGGAGTGATTTGGAAAGGTTCAGCTAATCGTAAGCCTGTGGTAATTGATCCAGCCTATTATTCAGAAGTGGGAAGCATCTGTTTGACAGAAGCAGTTGACACTGATTACAAATGGCCTGATACAGGAGATAATTTGAAGGTAAAACAAGTGGTACAGTCACACAAAAAACGTTGGAGTCAGAAAAAGAACGATGTTGGTTTATTTAAAAGGTATTGAAGTTAACATTGAGGGCAAGGACCATCCATTTGTCAAGCCAAACAAAATACCACCAGAGTCTGATGAACCTGTTTCAATGATAATTCAAGAGTTTTTAGAACTGGGAATCATCAGGAAATCTAATTCTGTGACAAATAATCCTTTATGGGTAGTGGCTAAACGAGATGACCCTAGTGCATACAGACTTTTGAATGACCTAAGAATGCTAAACAAATACATACCATATATACCATGTTGTTACTTTTGAATGACCTAAGAATGCTAAACAAATACATACCATATATACCATGTTGTTCACCTATTGTAGCTAACGCAAAAGTGTTTTCTGTATTAGAAAAAAGCTGTCAATATAAATTTTCATTTATCTACAGAAATGTCCCATATGTTTTTAATCGTCTCCCGAAAGGCTACCACAGTTCACCGTCTATATTTCATTGGCATTTCAGATCTGTCCGCAGAAAACGACTCTGCTGCTGGCCTGTTCGACACATCCCAGCCCCATTACTACCACTTTTTTCTTTTTAGACTTTGTTATGTGAGTACTCCTTTTAGATATACACACTTATCTGTCTATACTACATTTATATGGGATTGGTCACCCATTACTTCATCCTAGAATCTTTAGTGATTCCCCTTTCCCCTTTAAGGTAGGTAACTCTTGTATACCCATTTGAACTACTCAGATTTATATTAATACTAATATTACATATATCTAAAACACATAACATTTGCCTATCCACTCATAAATAACTCCCGTGTCTTTCTTAATATGTACAACAGATACTTGTATCGCTATGCTCTGGTTCTGAAGAAGCTCTAAGCGAAACGCGTCAACCAGCATTGAATCAGCGAGTTTTGTCTAAACATTCTGATCTATCAACAAGCTATTGTATATGTATGCCTTTGGATTGTAAGGATCCCCACCGTTTTTATATATGATATGTTTTTTTGTATATTATGTGTTAATAAAACTATTTAGAATCAATCTTTGGTATTGAGACATACATCCGTTCAGGTACCGTGATAGTCCGATAGGTTGGCTAAAAACCCCCCTTCTTCGTTTTTTATATCTAAATTCAGGACGAGGTACCCCCCCGAGCTTATCTACATCTTACTGTATATAGCTGGTTTCTAAGGAGGGAGTTGGGAAGCTGGCCACCACATCCTTAAGAACCAATGAGTCATCATTCCCTGCTGACAAAATTGCTGGCAAAATAAAAAAAATCACGAAAAAAACAGCGTGGGGTCCCCCCCAGGTCCATAACAGGCCCTTTGTGTCTAGTATGGATTCGTAGGTGGCCCCCCATGCCAATTTTCTTTTTTAAATGGCGTGGGTCCACCCCAAAATCAATACCAGACCCTTATCCGAGCATCCTGAACCATAACAGGCCACATGCCCTCAACATGGGGGGATGGGTACTTTTGGGGGGGCTCTGCCCCCCTCCCCTGCTGGGTACAAGGGCCTCTTCCTGACAACCCTGGCTGGTGGTTGTTGGGTCTCTGCGGGTGGGGTGCTTATCGGAATGTGGAAGCCCCCTATTTACATTGTACCCCTATCCATTCACCAAAAAAAGTGTCAAAAAGTAAAAACCACAAGAGACAATTTTTGACAATTTCTTTATTAAAGAAAAGTGTCCCGTGATGTACATCCATCTTCAATCACACCACCTGACGGACCAGAACAATAAGAACAAATCAATAAGCTCTGCCTCGATGGAAGGCCTCCCGGCGACGAGCGATCACCCCCCCCCCCCAACCATACCAGGTCACATGCTCTCAACATGAGGGAAGTGGTGCTTTGGGGCGGGGGGGCTCATGTTGATTATGGGGACAAGGGCCCCTTTCCCGACAACCCTGGCCTGTGGTTGTCGGGGTCTGTGTGCAGGGGGCTTATTGGAATCTGGGGGCCCCCTTTAACAGATCCGGCCCCCCCCCCCATGTGAATGGATATCAGGTGCATTGTACCCCTACCCATTCACCCAAAAAAGTGTCAAAAAGTAAAAACCACAAGAGACAGTTTTTGACAATTCATTTATTAACCACTTAAGGACCGAGCCTCTTTTTGAGATTTGCTGTTTACAAGTTAAAAACTGTTTTTTTTGCTAGAAAATTACGCAGAACCCCCCAAACATTATACATTTTTTTCTAACACCCTAGAGAATAAAATGGCGGTCGTTGCAATACTTTCTGTCACACCGTATTTGTGCAGCGGTCTGAAGCCCCATACACACGGTCGGATTTTCCGATGGATTCTGTCCTATCGGACAATGTTGTCGTAAATTCCGACCGTGTGTAGGCACCATCGGACAGTTTCCATCGGATTGTCCGACGGACAAAGTCCTATCTCCTGCTGGATAGATTTTTCGACAACAAAGTCCGATCACACCAAATCCGATCGTGTGTAGCGTAGTCCGACGGACAAAGTGCTACGCATGCTCAGAAGAAATTCTGTGACGGAAGCGCTCGGTCAGGTAAAACTACCGTTCCTAATCGACACAGCACATTCGTCACGCTGCAATGTTAAAATGTCTTTAATGCAGCGCATTCTCTTTTCTTTACAATGCAAGAAGAATGACGTGTTTTAGCTGCTCCTATTCACCCTCACTTCTCACAAACTTATTTCTTTATTAGTTTTCAGGATTTCTAGACTAGATGTTTATTTTTCCTCAGATCGTAAAAGAATCTGTGTTATATTTTTTGGATGATTTGTCATTGTTTTTTTTTTTTTGGAATACATATTTTCAGGATAATTTATTTAGATTTTTGAGGGGGGTTGTGTGTCTCAACTTAGCAAAACAACATTATTAACATTTGTATTTGTTGCTAAAATTTACTAGGAGTTTGTTTGTTGTTGGTGCCCCTTGTTAATTGGACTTTATTATTTGTGAAATGTACCTGCCTACTCACAAATAAACTGAAATTGTAGAAAAGTAAAACAGATAGGCAATGATTTTTTCAAATCAAAAATACCTTTATTTAGGTCTCAGCAACAAACCAAAGAGGAACGCAGTGATGGAGAAACTTGGGGAATTGGCAAAGCCTTGGACACCCACGGCAAACATCATTTTTGAAGCTTCTAAAATCGGTGGCCTGAGGAGTACCTATCTAAATAATAAGGGAGTGCTATCTGGTCCTGAAGTCCAAAACATCTGGAACTGCAGCAGATGCCATCTAGGTCCCCAGGCTCTGGTCCTACGAGAGGCTCCATCTTCTCTCAGACCAGACTGAATCCAGGTCGTCACTCTCTTGTCTTCCTTCCATGCTTCCTTGCACGCTGTGGTGCTGGTGGGGTGGCAGAAGGAGGAGGAGGCGGAGCATGGTCCCTATCGCAAACATGTGTGAGTGGGGTCATCCCCCCAGCCATACCCTTATTTAGGACCTTGAGGATGACCCCCTCACACCTGCTGCGTTGCCCCACCTCCATACCCTTCATTTTTGTGGCAACCAAGGAGCCAAAGGCCTCCTCGTAGGTGGGTGTGGCATGTAGGGAGGCTGAAGCCTCTCTGATCAGCCGGAGCGCTGACTCTCCTACCTCCCCCACCCTTCTCGCCCTTTTGTAGGGAAGGCGGAGGGGAGGGACTTGGGAGACAGTCAGGCTCCTACGCCTACTCCCCTCTTGGCTGCCACTACCCACCTCTTGGCTGCCACTAACCCCTGCCTCCTCCTGACTGCCACATTCCACAGCAACCTCCTGGCTGAGGTCTTCCTGTGTATGAAAAAGGGACATAGTTTGAGTTATTTATTCATCAAACACAAACAATTTTCATCTAGTGACTGTTGTAAAATGTTTACAAATAGAAAACCATACAATTCTCAGCCCAGCAGTTTATATTCTTGCCCCAAATGTCTCCAACACTACTGTCTGTTGATATGTCAAACACGTTTAGGAACTAAGCAAATGGGGATCCTGAATTAAGTGAACATCATTCATTATTCCCAAAAATGGTTACAAAACTACTATACCTGGCACAAGATGGGCTCCTCCACATCTTCCAGACTGGAAGGCCCAGGTTGCTCCTCGGAAGCCTCATCAGGGGTGGCGTGCATGGAAGGACGCGTGCAAGGAAGAGTCGAGAGTGACTTCCTGACATCAGCCTGGTCTTTGAGAAAATGGAGCCTCTCATAGTACCAGAGCGTGGGGACATAGACCTCATCTGCTGCAACTCCAGATGCTTGGGACTTCAGGACCTTATTGCGCTCCCTGAAATAGGTACTCCTCAGGCTGCCAATTTTTAGTCTAAACTTCTCCACGGTTGCCATGGGGATCGTTGGCTTTACAAATTCCACAAGTTTCTTCATGGCTGCGTACCTCTTTGGTTTGTTGCTGTAATCTCTGTGTTTAGCCTGCCATAATAGGGGCATTTCCCTATACTTATCAATGAAGAGGGGGAGAAAACTCACGTCGTTGAATCCCTCCATAATCTCTGCAAGACACAACACCACACAAAACACTATAAATAATGTCAGGCTAAACTCTCCTAAACTTCTCCATAAATAAGCCTCAAGGTCTAATCAGTCTAGGCTAGTTATGTACCAACTTCAAATTGTACCTTCGTTCTAGCGATCGTCTCGTGCGTGAGCTTTCTCTCCCCTCGTCTCACAGATCGTGGCTACGACACAGGCATGTGACGTTTTATATACAGTGCGCATGCATCAAACTCCGCCCGCCCCTGACGATCTTTCTCGTCTATTCCCCACCCCTTCTCTTTACGGCGCAGTGGGGAGAGCACATGGCGGGGACACAGCAGGTGCGCCCCAAATATTACACCAACGAGGAGGAGGACGAGGAAAGGCCGGAGGCAGAAACGTCAAGAATGTCAAGCTAATTTATTCAATGTAAAGGAGAGGTCACTCAGTAGCTGTTTACCCATCTGGACTCTAGAGCACTAGTGCTGGGACACCCAAACCCCCTTTTTATTATGCTTTTCCACACATGTGCTCCAGTGGATACTAGAGGGGTGTCTCCATCAGACAAACTTCTACCAAAAAGCTAGTAAGTTTAGCACCTTTACAAAGTGACTACATTCATGTTGTTGTCATTTGTAACTGGCCAACCAAAAATATTGTCCCTCACTTTCAAGCAATGTTTGACATTTCCTATTTCTGCCCTCAATAGATTGTGGTGCTAAATCTTCCTTTTGTACATTCTCATAGGGGAGCGAAAACTCGGGACGTCTGAGGAAACCAGAAAACCTACACCTCCCAAAGAAGGGGAAAGACCAGAAGCAGAGGAGGAGGAGGAGGAAGGAGAGATCATAGAAATTGGAGAACTTGTCACCACAACAGGTGAGTGTGGGAGAACACAGCTACTGGTAAGCTAATCAATGTATGCCTGCCTCATTTCCAAGAGACATTTATTTTTTTTGGTTGTTTTTAGGTGACGTGGATGTTGTGGAAGAAGAATCGCACTCTACCACAGAAAGTGCCCACGTACTCATCGTGGAGATAATGGTCTGCAATCGAGATCTAGATGAGATAAAGCAAAACATCAATGATGTTCAACAAAAATTGAAGAACATCATTGATGTTTTAGGTAAAATCTGAAAACGCTCCAAGTAATTAACACACATTTGTGGCTGTTTGTGACCACATTTGCAACTTAAGAACTGTGTGAAATTTGGAACATGCACACATTGTGTCCACATGTGCTAGCTCCCATCATGGTGGATGAATGACAACTTTTTTTTTGGGGGTGCAACCACTTTACTAACTACTAAAGTGGTTGTGGTGAAGGGGTTGCACCCCCAAAAAACGTCCATTGATCCCCATGATGGAAAATGGCACTTTTGAACATTCTAGGCATGTGTTTTACCATCTAATGTCCATTTTCAGACCCAAATTGTGTGCATGTTCTAAATTTCCAGTTTCCAGGGGTGAACCCCCATGTGATGAAGGCAAGATCAAACACACTTTGAACATATAGTCATGTCTGATCTTGTCTTCACTTTAGAAAGTTGAACTTTGCAAGTTCCTATGTTCTGTTTTGCTCCATGCCTGGTTTTAACAAATGCGGAATGTTTGTAAATAATGTTGTAAAGAACCAAGATCTTGTCAGTTTTGCCAAGAAGTTTGTAAACGCACTTGGGAATGTGTTGCAAGTAAACTTTTTTAATTTTCTAAATGTGTGGCTTCCTTATTGAAAAACACAAAAGTATTATGTATGTCAAATGTAAAGGATTTGGGGGGCAATGGGTGTTATTTACTAAAGGCAATTCCAGTTTGCACTGCAAGTGTATTTTCCAGGGCACTTTTGCACTGCACTTGTAGAGCATAGTGGATTTGACTTATGTAAATGACACCCACAGTGCTTTGTACGAAAACACGTAGCACACCATTTTTGGGAATACACACGTCTGACCTGGTGATGAAAAGGAGTATTTTGGGTGTCAGTTATGCACTACAAACCTTCTCTAGACAAAAGATTAGGTATCACACACACAACATGAGAAGATTATTTTTGGGAAGAAGAGACTGTTACCTCCTTTTGCCCAGAAACTGCATTCCCACTGTTGAAGCTAAAGGGCAAAAATGTATATCTCAAATAAGCTACAATATGGAAATGACAAGAAATCATAGGTTTGGTTAAAAAAATATATTTATTAAAAAATGCCTCTCACACATCGTCAGGCAGAGCAATGGCCCCCCTACCCACAAAGTACTCCATATATTGCTCGCGGACCTCACGGGCATTTAGAGGGGGCAAGCCTGGACGTGTCGCTTGAAGGGCTGTGAGGTCGGCATTGGAAGACCCGTCCACATCTGGGCCAACGGGCACCACATAGTTGCTGTTGTGTCTTTTCAAAAAGTTGTGCAATATGCAACAGGCAAGAACTATGTGGTTCAGTTTGTATTCCGCCAAGTTAATAGCCGACAAAAACAGGCGGAAGCGGCTGGTCAGGATCCTGAACGTGTTCTCCACCACTCTGCGGGCTCTCGACAGCCTGTAATTGAAGACCCTCTGGTCTGGGGTGAGGGTCCTCATCGGGAAGGGCCTCATCAGATGGGGAGTCAGCGCAAACGCTTCATCTGCGACAAAGACGAAGGGGAGTCCTTCAGCATTCTCCTCTGGAGGTGGCAAGCACAGACTGCCACTTTGGAGATGCCAGTAGAACTCTGTGTGCGCAATGGCACCACCATCCGAGATCCGGCCGTTCATCCCCATGTCCACATACAAAAAATCGTATGTCGCCGACACCACCGCCAACATCACTACACTATTAAACCCCTTGTAATTATAATAGTAGGACCCCGAGTTGGGGGGTGGGACGATGCGGACGTGTTTCCCATCAATTGCACCTCCGCAGTTAGGAAAGTCCCAACGGCTGGCAAAGTGGGAGGCCACAGTCTGCCATTCCTGTGGCGTGGAAGGGAACTGTGGAGTGAAACAAGAAAAAAAAATTAGTCACTTTGCACCTAAACATTGCAAGCAGATTAGACACTAAACATCTTGGAACAAGATCAGACTTTTACATTTTAAGATGGAAAGTATTTGCACCGAAAAGTAGAGGGTTCCCCTAGCAGATTACTCACCCCCCATCAATCCCCCCACTTCTGATTGGCCATTGACAATAACTAGGGGTTTTGGGGGGGGGGGGGTTTGGACAGGTAACCCTCTGCACTTCATTGATTGCCAAATGGCTCAATAATGTGTGCTAGTTTGGCCAGACCCTCCTTCTTAACACTATTGGCAGCCCACAGGAAAGATAAAAGAACATTCCAAATCCCCTCCCCCCACCAAAAAAATTGGGAAAAAATGGGGCTCTGCATGAAGTAAAACACACAGCAAACATTTGTGCATGTTTTAGGGGGTGTTTGGGGGAAAACAATACTATGCAGCAGAAAAAATACATTGCTTAAGTGACTAGGCCATAGGTGTCTATTGGGCAGAAGAGCATGCTGGGGAGGTAAGTGAAGGACAAAAGGGGCACAGCATATTAGAGCATATTGCAAGCATGGTAATTAGGGAAGGAGGTCAAAAATACAAGACATTAGCAAACAGAGCATACATAGAATGGAATAGTAAAGTAGAAATGTTACCTTAATATAGTCCTCCTGCAGGACCTGGATGATGGCAGAACAGGTCTCTGGAATAATGATTCCCAGGGCCTGGGGAGAGATACCTGAGGGGAACTTCAAATCCTGAAGGCTTCTCCCTGTCGCCAAGTACCTCAACGTAGCAACAAGCCTCTGCTCCGGAGTGATGGCTTGTCTCATGCAGGTATCCTGCCGGCTGATAAAAGGGGTCAGCAAAGCCAAAAGACGGTGAAAAACGGGGTCCGTCATCCGGAGAAAGTTCCTGAAATCATCAGGATTATTCTCCCGGATCTCACGAAGCAAAGGCATGTGCGAGAACTGATGAAGCAACCAATTCTTGGTCCACATACTCCTCGTCACTCTATTCATGGACGGGTCTTGGCTCAAAGCTAAAAGCCTGACACCAATTCCGCGTACAGCACGAACTCGGCGACAAGTACGTACGGGAAATATCGCTCACAAACGGTCGGCTGGTCAGAACGGACAAACAGAAAGCACCGATAAACAGCAAGGCCTGAAAGAACGAAATGAATACCAGAAACGAGCAGACAATAAGCAGTGAAAATCAAAGCGTCCTATATCAAGATATAGGCCGCAATGACCAACAAATGCGAACTGACTACACGCACTAATAAACAGATACGCAGGACAAGCACAAACTGAAGAGCAGTAACGATCTGAGTGACAAAACTGAGAAGCGCGAATCGTAAGTCCCCAAACTTCAACTAACTTGCAATAAACACAGGATCAGCAGAAGGAGCCCAACGGGTGCGGGACGTGGTGCTGAACTTCCCTTTTCTAGTCTCGTGGAAGACGACTTACGTCACCGCGTTCTTGAAGACCGGAAATTCCGACAACGTTGTCCGACCGTGTGTACGCAACACCAACATCGGACAAAGTACGACGGACATGATCCGACGGAACTGGTCATCGGATAATCCGACTGTGTGTATGGGGCTTTACAAGCACACTTTTTTGGGAAAAAATACTTTTTGGAATTAAAAAATAAGACAACATTAAAGTTAGCCCAATTTTTTTATATTGTGAAAGATAATGTTACGCCGAGTAAATTTTTCCCATCTTCAGTCTCTGAAACTAGATACTAATTGTTTACTTCTAGTTGCAATAGGGGAAAATTTGACAGAGCGGTTGTACAGAAGTCAATTGGTATTTTAACTTCTGTACAACCGTAATGTCCATATAAGGATTGAATTTGGACAAAATTCAACAATGTATGGCCAGCTTTGAAGTGATTGCAAAGTCTCGTTTTTTTTTCTATTAAACAAATAAACGTGTTATACTTACCTGCTCTGAGCAGTTGGTTTTGCACAGAGCAGCCCAGATCCTCCTCTTCTCGGGTCTCAGGCTGGCCCCTTCCTCCTGTTGACCCGAGCCGAGCTGCAGCTCTGTGTATCCATTCAGACACAGAGCTGTGGCGTGGCCCCACCCTGCCCCTCTCTCATCTGATTGGCTAACTGAGTTTGATTGACAGCAGTGGGAGCCAATGGGGAGGGAGAGTCCCGGACAGCCAAGGGACCCGTGGTCATCGCTGGATAGAGATGGGGCTCAGGTAAGTATTAGGGGGGCTGGGGGAATGCATTAAGATAAAAAAAACTTCTGCCTTTACAACCCCTTTAAGGCATCTCTTCTATGTTACAAGATTTCTGTGCAAGCCAAGCATCACACAATAGGCATTTATCTATTGTGATCCTCTGTTGTTTCCATTGGACCCCTGGTACACTGCAAATGAAATGGAGTCCAGCATTGATCTATTACACATATCTATACTCAGGAGATAATGAATTTGATGAAATCAACCTTTAGGATTCTCTGTTGCAAGATTTCTGTGCAGGCCATCCAGCACACAATGGGCATCTGTTGTTTTTATTTGCTACAGTGCCTTGAAAAAGTATTCATACCCCTTGAACTTTTCCACATTTTGTCAAGTTACAACCAAAACGTAAATGTATTTTATTGGGATTTTATGTGATAGACCGACACAAAGTGGCACGTAATTGTGAAGTGGAAAAGGTACTATTATCTTTTAATTCTTTAGAGTCTCTTCTTACAAATAAATATCTGAAAAGTGTGGCATGCATTTGTATTCAGCCCCCTTTACTCTAATACCCCTAACTAAAATCTAGTGGAACCAATTGCCTTCAGAAGTCACCTAATTAGTAAATAGAGTCCACTTTTGTGTAATTTAATCTCAGTATAAATACATCTGTTCTGGGAAGCCTTCAGAGGTTTGTTAGAGAGCCTTAGTGAACAAACAGCATCATGAAGGCCAAGGAACACATCAGACAGATCAGGGATAAAGTTGTGGGGAAGTTTAAAGCAGGGTTAAATTATAAAAAGGTATCCCAAGCTTTGAACATCTCACGGATCACTGTTCAATCCATCATCCGAAAATGGAAAAAGCATGGCACAACTGCAAACCTGTCAAAACATGGTTGTCCACCTAAACTAACAGGCAAGGAGAGCATTAATTAACCACTTGCTTACTGGGCACTTAAACCCTCCTCCTGCCCAGACCAATTTTCAGCTTTTACGCTGACGCACTTTGAATGACAATTGCACGGTCATACAACTATGTACCAAAATTAAATTTTTATCATTTTGTTCCCACAAATAGAACTTTATTTTGGTGGTATTGAATCACATCTGGGGTTTTTATTTTTTGCTAAACAAACAAAAAAAATGGAAAAAAAAAAAAAATCATGTTTAATAGTTTGTTATAAAATTCTGCAAACAGGTAATTTTTCTTCTTCATTGATATGCGCTGATGAGGCAGCACTGGTGGGCACTGATAGGCTTTACTGGTGGGTACTGATAGGCACAGTTAAGGTGGCACTGATAGGCACAGATAAGGTGGCACTAATGGGGACAGATAAGGCAATACTGATGGGCACAGATAAGGCTGCACTGATGGGCACAGATGGGCACAGATAAGATGGCACTGATGGGTGGCACAGATGGGTGGCATGGATAGGTGGCACTGATGGGCACTGATAGGTACCACTGATAGATGGCACTGATGGGTGGCACTGATAGGTGGCACTGATAGGTGGCACTGATGGGCACGGATGGGCGGAACTGATGGGCACTGGTAGGTGACACTGATATGCGGCACTGAGGTGCAGCGCTGTTGTTGAGGCAGATTGTGGGCACTGACAGGTGGCACTGTGGGCACTGATGGGTGGCACTGTGGGCACTGATGGGTGGCACTGTTGACTATTCTTATTTGGCACTGGCAGGGGGCACAGGTGGTCACTGATGAGCTGGTGCCAGCTCACCATGATCGGGACTGATGTTCCCCTCGCGGCCACCGGTGATTGGCTTTCAGCGCGAGGAGGAAAAATAGCCGATTACCGGATCTGTTGTCATCACATGATCAGCTGTCATTGGCTGACAGCTGATCACGTGGTAAGGGGTCGGGATCGACCCCTTACTCGGATCTGTGATCCAGTGAGTCTCCCAGACTCGCTGATCACAGAACGCGCCGCGCGTGCCCTTCATGTCAATAGACGTAGTCTTGGCAAAGCAGGTCTGCGCTGTAGCCGTCATTCGGCTATAGCGCGGATCTCTAGAGGTTAAAGAAGCAGCTAAGAGGCCCATGGTAACTCTGGAGGAACTGCAGAGATCCACAGCTCAGGTGGGAGAATCTGTCTACCAGACAATTATTAGTCGTGCATTCCGCAAATCTGGCCTTTATGGAAAAGTGGCAAGAAGAAATCCGTTGTTCAAAGAAAGCCATGAGAAATCCTGTTTGCAGTTTGCGAGAAGCCATGTGGGGGACACAGCAAATACTTGGAAGGAGGTGCTCTGGTCAGATGAGACCAAGATTGAACTTTTTGGTCTAAAAGCAAAACACTATGTGTGGCGGAAAATTAACACTGTACATCACCCTGAACACACCATCCCCATCGTGACACATGGTGGTGTCAGCATCATGTTGTGGAGATGCTTTTCTTCAGCAGGGACAGGGAAGCTAGTCAGAGTTAATGGAAAGATGGATGGAGCCAAATACAGGGCAATCTTAGACGAAAACCTGTTATAGTCTGCAAAAGACCTGAGACTGGGGCAGAGGCTCACCTTCCAGCAGGGAAACAACCCTAAACATACAGTCAGAGCTACAATGGAATGGTTTTGATTAAAGTATATTCATGTGTTAGAATTTCCCAGCCAAAGCCCAGACCTAAATCCAATTGAGAATCTGTGGCAAGACTTGAAAATTGCTGTTCACAGATGCTCTCCATCCAATCTAACAGATCTTGAGCTATTTTGCAAAGAAGAATGGGCAAAAATGTCACTCTCTAGATGTGCAAAGCTGGTAGAGACATCCCCAAAAAGACTTGCAGCTGTAATTGCAGATGAAAGTTGGTTCTACAAAGTATTGACTCAGGGAAGCTGTATACAAATGCACACCACACTTTTCACATATTTATTTGTAAAAAAAAAATTGGAAACCATTTATAATTGTCCTTCCACTTCACAATCATTTGCCACTCAAGGTACTGTAAATTGTGTCCAGCATTGGTATTTTACAAATATATACACCCAGAAGGTAATGAATTAGATGAGCTGTACCTTTGGGATTCCCTTTAATGTGGTATGAACATTGTGGAGAATACAACACTGTACTGGGATGTATATAAAAACGCTGTGTTTTTTGGATGTATTTCCCATCTCTGGGTACATTTAATGTAAAGACTATTGTGGCTTTGTTTGGCCTCCTTAAACACAGGGTTATCAACTTATCATAAAGAAATTTGAAAATACACATGCATGGTTGTGTAATAGACCTCTTTTTAATAAAATCAGTTTGCTGATTTTTTTGGATGATTATATTTAACTAATTTTCTATATATATTTGCTTTTTTTCTAAGTATTTTTATATCATATAAATGATCAATTCAATGTTATCTGTGAAAGCCTTGGAATTTACTTTTGAATACATACACTACTTTCATATGAAACTTTCACTACTAGGGGATACAATAAAAATACACCAGTATTTTGATACAATATTTTTTGTGATGTCAAATCTAATTGTATTCCATAATAAGCAGTCTATAATAACCAAAAGGGAGCAGCTTTTTACAACGTGCCCTGTTTATGATTTAAAATAATTGACAAAAAAAAAAAGCAAAAAAAAAAGAATATATCAATTCAATTCTCTCCCAGACTCCATTTTAAAATATATAAATGCTATTTCAACTCTGGCATCTGTAGCTACACACTTGAGAATAAACACTTTGGAAGTAAATGTCAATGCAAACATAGAATTGATGGTATCTTGCATATAATCTCTCCCCATATTCTGCCTTATACATTAAATTTCTTTTATAAATGCTATCAGCTGCAGACACTGGCAGCCTGCTGGTTTTAATGACACTATTAGCGGGGTATTGGTGTTCTTAGTGTCAGCAGAGAAGATATCTAGTAAAACATAAGAACATCTAATTTGCTTCATTTCGTTTTGAATTTTGTTTCCCATTCACATTCAGTATATAATCTTGTGCTAAATCAGGCATATGGACACTCAACAGGTATCTTAAGAAAAACTTGTCATTATTAGCCCATACCATAATATGTCATTATTAACACAGTTACAGCTTTCAATAATCATTGTAAGCTCATGAAGTTAGCATCACTATCTGTTGAAAAGTCTAATCAATTGCAGAGAACATGAAGCCGTATTTGTGTCAAGCTTTCAATTATAGCATTTGAAAAGGTATGCTTAGAGAGAGGTATGTTTAGAACACAAGACAGTTATGTTGTTAAAAGCCAACAAAACCTTCCTGAAATAGGTGCTGATTGTTTATGGAAATCATAAGATCTAATCTACCAAAAAATTCAATCAGCATTATGATGTAGGGAATTTAGTAGCAGATAAAAAAATAAAGATATTCTGCTAAATAGTTAGCATTAGCAAGGAATATAGAAAAAATAAAAACATGTTGGGTAGCTGTATGAGAAAACCAAATGTCACGCAGATGAAAACAAAAGTGGCCTTTGGTCAAGATTCTGTATCCTTTTACTTTTGCTTTGTGGTGACCGTTAAGAAGATTTTCTAAAAGCAACATTTACGTATTCTTTTTTTTTGCAGGTCACTTCCCTAAAGTCTTGACGGCTGAAGAAGGATAGATTTAACATATTAGGTTTGGAGAACAAAGCAGTTTTTGCGTTTTTAAAACTAAAGCACAGCAGCACAGTTTGAGTCTGAGTCTAATAAAGATTGCTTACCATTTACAGAAAAACAAACTATAACAAAAAAAAAAATGAACTTTATAGTGCCACATCCCCTACTATCATCACATGTTTAGACACTTGAATTTTTAACTTCTGCTTGTTCACAACTCTGCTTTAACATGTTATAGCCCAGCAGGATTGAGCCAACAGATAAAACTTAGCTCCTATAATAAATAACAGCTTTCACTGATTGTGGCTTGAAAAGCAGCATGATGTGGTGGGTGATAGAAATATACAAAGTACTGTATGTTTACTGTAGTTCCCACTGAAAAAACATCAAGTCGATGTGGCCATTTTGACAGATCCTTATTTTAAAATATCTTTTTTTTTTACGTAATATATGGGTTGTTCTTTAAGACAGAATTGGCCTGAAGCCATCTATAATATATAAGTACATACCAATAATACAGATATTCACTTTCTTTGTTCGCCCCTAACTACTTTCAAATGCCTTGAAAGGCAATGAGTTTATTAAACAGTGCCATCAAAATAAATGTTCCCATAAATTACAGCATTACCAATGGTCCTTTTTGTCTTTATTTTAGGAAAAAATTCCATATTGAGGGATGTAGGTTTATTTGCAATTTTGCACCCATGAACATTAAGCAAGAACATACAGTATATCTATGTTACTCTATCAACATGGTTGAGAGGTCGTTAATGAATGTTCTCTGTAAAGTAATGCCACTGTTTTTTTGTTTTGTTTTTTCAAAGAGCTTTTCATAGAGTCAGAATTGTTCCTGAAGGGATTGTAATGGTATATAAATTGAGTGGTGTGCTATCCAGCAGCATTTCTGTTCCTCCATTCTGTTTTGCCTGTAGTTAGTACAGTCCCAACTAGACACCCTCTGACTCACCCTTCTGTAAAGGCAATTTCCCTTTCAACTTCAGAGACAGGGTTCAGAAATGTCATTGTCTTCTCACATTTCTAAATACTGGAAAAATTCCTTTGTATTGCACTTACAGTACTGCCGCTTCCAAAAGTTTTGAGAATGACACAAATATAAACGTTCACAAAATCTGCTGCTTTAGTGTTTTTTTAGATCATTTTGTCAGATGTTACTATGGTATACTGAAGTATAATTGCAAGCATTTCACGAGTGTCAAATGCTTTTATTGACAGTTACATTAAAGTGATACTAAAGTATAATTTTTTTTCTTTAAAAATAGAATGTATTAAGATAAAAAAAAAAACTACTGCCTTTACAACCACTTTAAGTTTATGCAAAAAGTCAATATATGCAAGACCTATGCAATTCTCCCTGGCCTGCTGTCAATTAGGGAAACAAGTTTACCAGCTAGCGTGGACTTAGATAGGCTTACAGATAGGCTTACACCGTATGAGTCGCAAAGGCTGTTGGTATTACCGCACCAGTAGGAAACATCAACTCTCGAATCAAATGTATGGCACCAAACGACCCAAACTTTTTGCTAGTTGTATCCAAAGGGCTCTCAATTGGAGGGATGATGAATAGTACACAAATGGTTGTTCTCATATTAGTGGAACTGACAAAGAGAAAAATGGGGCCACATAGTGTCAAACCGTAAGGGAATTTATTTGGACAGAACATATAAAAAATGGGTACTCACATTTACAAGGGTTAAAAAAAGCATGTATGGAGGTATACTGGCAACGCAGTGGCATCAGCTAACCATACAGTTACTCTTGGTTGCCCTCGCAGTTACTCTTGTTGGGTGCAGGAACGGGCCCTGCTGTGAAATATTATATAAAGAATTGTAATTACTTACCCCTAAACAGGGGCAGAAAAATTGGGCCTTTGGTTTTGGTGGCGCCAGAACACTGTAACCCCTCACAAGTACTCTTGTTGGGTGCAGGAATGGGCCCTGCTGTGAAATATTAGATCAAAAATTGTAATTACACGTCCCTGTTAAACAGGGGCAGAAAAAATTGGCCTTGGGTGGTGGTGCCCTAAACCAAAAATATTGTTGCAAGCTAGCATCATCAAGATTGAGGAGGAATAGGATAGTCAGCATAGGCAGTCTTCAAGGGATCCCACATCCATAGCAAATTCAATCAGTTACATCAGCATCAGGTGCTTGATAGCTGCTGATCCAAGACTGATTCATTTTTATGAATGTGAGCCTATCAACGGAGTCAGCGGACAGGCACACTCTTTGATCCATTACAAACCCTCCAGCAGCACTGAATGTGCATTCAGAAAGCATGCTGGATGCAGGACAGGCCAGTAGCTCAATTGCATATTGATCAAGTTCTGGGCAGTGTTCCATCCTCAAGACCCAGTAAACTAGTGGATGCTCTGTTGGAAAGGTCTCCAAGTCTGCTCTTTCCTCTAGATATTCCTGCACCATATAATGCAGATGCTGGCGATGGTTGCATGAACCGATCAGACCTTGGCACTGAGGACTGAAAAATTGTTTAAAGTCATCGGTCAGCCGGCCACCTTCTCCACCGCTCTTCCTCTGACTGAACAAAGCCTCAGCAACACATTGTCCAGCACCAGGAAATGGTAATCTCCCAGAGTCTAGAAATGCATTGCACAAACCTTTCTTCAAGGCCTCCTGAAGATGTTTCATCCTCTGCTCCCTATGCGAAGGAAGGATGAGTTCTGCAACCTTACCCTTGCAACGTGGATCAAGAAGGGTTGCCAGCCAGTAATGACCCCTTTCCTTGATACCACGAATCCTAGGGTCCTTTCGCAGGCTTTGCAGAATCAAGGAGGCCATGCACTGTAAGTTTGCAGAGGCATTCGATTCTGAGTCTTTTGGGTCACTAAGGATCACATGATCTGTAACTACCTCCTCCCAGCCACGTACAACTCCACAACTAACTGAAACCCATCCCTTGAAGACTGCTGCTGAGTGTTATCCTCTACATCCATGCTGACACAATCCTCCTCCTCCTGTGTGTTTAGCGGGCCTGCAGAAATGCTATCTGAATAAAGGGGGCCTTGAGAAGAAAAAGAAGTCCTCCTCTTCCTTCCACTGTTCTGCCTCAAGTGCCCTGTCCATGATTCCACGAAGCGTGTGCTCTAGCAGGGAGACTAGAGGGACACTGTCATGGATGCATGCATTGTCGCTGCTCACCATCCTTGTGGAATCCTCAAATGGTGACCGGACAGTGCATGCATCCTTGATCAGTAGCCACTGGCGTGACAAAAAGAAGCCAAGCTCTCCTGACCCTGTCCTGGTGCCATACTTGCACAGGTACTCATTGATGTGGGTGACGTTTGTGGCAATCGCTTTTTACCTATCTAAGAACAAGCTTGTTTTTATCTACAAATCTCTCTTTTTTTTAAAATAAAAAACCTTACGGTATTACACTATGTGGATCAATTTGTCTTTCATGTCTAATGCTGCTGGAATAGTTTAACACTTACCACCTGCTTTGGAGTTCATTTGTTTGAAAGTGGGATTATCCATCATCTATCCCAGAGGTCCACCTGTAAATTTACCTCTTCATACCCCATTGAGGCTGAGTCCTCACCATGCCTGCTTGAGTCATGTGCTGTAGAGTACATGCGTCCACCTCATTTGGTAAGCGTTGGATTGAGAACCTGGATTTTCCGATCGTGTATATGCAATTCCGACACGCAAAATCCCGACGCATGCTCGGAAACAATTCGACGCATGCTCAGAAGCATTAAACTTCCCTTTTATAGTGCAGTCGAACGTTTTTTAAGGCGTGGTGTTATTAACCGTCGGAATTTGTTGTGACTGTGTGTAGGTAAGACAGTTTGAGTGAAATTCCGTCGGAATTCCGAGGGGAAAACCATCAGAGCTTTTGAGAATTCCTACCGTGTGTACGCGGCATAAGTCCATGTACCTGCTCAATAGGGATGAGCCCGATGTTCGAGTTGAACGTAAGAACAGCGAACAATATGCGGTGTTCGCACAAATTCGAAAGCTGCATGAAAAATCAAAAGTGATAATTTTAAAGGCTTATATGAAAGTTATTGTCATAAAAAGTGTTTGGGGACCTGGTTCCTGCCCCAGGGGACATGTATCAATGCAAATTTTTTTTTTTTAAATAAACGTTTTTTCGGGAGCAGTAATTTTTTTAATGCTTAAAGTGAAAGAATAAAAATGAAATATTCCTTTAAATATTGTGCCTGGAGGTGTCTATAGTATGCCTGTAAAGTGGCGCATTTTTCCCGTGTTTAGAACAGTACCACAGCAAAATGACATTTCTGTTTTATACCTGGCATTCTATTATACAGGGTATCGTCAGCCTATGTTTACTTCAAACATTATCCACCAGAGGCTTATTGTGATACAATCAGGCAGATTAACTTTTCAGGGTTTTCCTGTTCTATACCTGGCATTCTATTATACAGGGTATCATAGCCTATGTTTACTTCAGACCTTCTCCACCAAAGGGTTATTGTAATACAGTCAGGCAGTTTTACTTATTCAGGGTTTACCAGGTTACAGTTCTTATCCCCTAGACACCAGTGATTAGTCCCATCCTCCTACTTTCAGGGATCATTCACCTTTCTCTTATTCAGTTTGTACAGATTTTACCTCAGGTTTCTGCTCTTCTAACGATCCACCTGTGCACTGGGGAGGTAGTCAGCCCCGGTTGTGCAGCTGAGATCTCTGGCCGAAGCACTCAAACTGCCGGCCGCCCCTGCCTGCATATGAAGAGGGGGAAGCCGGCATGGGGAGGCACCCTCCCCACACGTGCGCCGCGCTGATGCTGGGTCTTTTCCTTTCCTCGCAGTGTGCCGACAGCCACCGCGCCGCGAGGTGCAGGGTCCGGGGGATGGGCACCGCGGCGAGTGTGGGAGATCTTCAGCGCCGGTCCGGAGCTCTCACTCTCCGTCTAAACCCGGCGTCCCGCATTCAGCTCCCGCCACGGGCTCTATGCGCAGGCTCCTCCCACCTTGCCGGTCGGCGTCATCACGTCGGCCGCATCGTCGCGTACTGAAGCATTCTGTCCCAGTCCAGTAAAAAATGACATTTCTAAAGGAAAAATTGTCATTTAAAACTGAATTGTCGGGTCTCGACAATATAGATAAAACTCATTGAAAAAAAGAGCATGGCACCCCCCCAAGTCCATTACCAGGCCCTTTGGGTCTGGTATGAATATTAAGGGGAACCCCGAACCAAAATTAAAAAAAAAAAAAAATGTGTTGGGGGTCCCCCTAAAATCCATACCAGACCCTTCAGGTCTGGTATGAATTTTAAGGGGAACCCTGCACCAAAACTTTTTAAAAAATGGCAGATTGGTTGCAAATTTTTTTTCTTTTTCAGTCCGTCGCGGTGTGATAGAAGAAGATGAATGGACATCGTGAGACATTTTTATTTTTTAATTTTTTAATAAAGGACTTGTCCCAAGCTGTCTCTTGTCTTTTTTAACATTTACACTTTTTTGTAAAATGGTAGGGGTACATTTGTACCCCGTTACCATTTCACACAGGGGGAGGTGGGATCTGGGGGTCTCCTTGTTAAAGGGTGCTTCCAGAATCCGATAAGCCCCCCGCAGACCCCCACAACCACCGGGAAAGGGTTGTGGGGATGAGGCCATTGTCCCCATAAACATGGGGACAAGGTGCTTTGGGGGGGCTACCCCAAAGCACCCTCCCCATGTTGAGGGCATGTGGCCTGGTACGGTTCAGGAGGGGGGCGCCAGGTTGCATTCTCAGATAAGGGTCTGGTATGGATTTTGGGGGGCCTCTACAAATCAAAGATGAGTTTTTCCCAAGAAATCTCTTTTGGCCACCCCCAGGAGTGCGGCCCCAGGAGAACAAGAGGGGTCTTCTGATTGGGCTTGTCTTCCTACAGGGGGGCTATAGCTAAGTCGAGTGGTGGTTAAGTCAAAGCGGTTTGGTCCCTCATCTTCATGACTGGAATCTATGATGGGAAAAGGTGGAGGTGGGAATTCCTCAAAGATGACCTCCACAGGACTTCTTGGTCTTTCCTGCATGAAGTCATTGTAGGAGTGCTGTGGGATGGCAGCTCAACCCTGGCTCCTTTGGGGGAGGCCTTCCCTGTAGGTTGTTCATAGCTAGGCCATAGCATCTTTGCTGGAGGCTCAGAGATGAACACCTCTCCGGCAGCGGGATCACTCCTGGGGCAGATAGCCAGGCCCAATCTTGAAGCTGGGTTCCTCTTCCAGCATTAGCTGGAATAGCAGTATGCCACAGATACCGCAGTGGGCTGGAGGAGACATGACTGTTACATCATGGACACAGGACTCGGAACTCCTCTGAGGTGCCTGAGTGGCAGCAGGTGAACCTATAGGCAGGCTGGTACTGCTTCCCGGTGTCGATCAGCGTTGGCACTTTCTTCCATGGGAGCTGGTAACAGGCCATGGTGACAGGTAGCAACACACATGGAGCATCTACATGTTGTTCAGGGTATAGTAGCTATATATGCCCTTCATCAGGAAATCTTCCAATCTGGAGCTGGAATGTTATGCAAGAGCCAATCAGGGAGCAGATATGTGTTAATCATGTGAAGTATTGCCAGGCAAGCCTGGACAAGTTCTAACCAACTAGCTACGCCATTGTCACGGTCTGGAGTCAGGCTCAGAGACCAGTAGCTATAGCAGCTGATCAGGTATTCACGCAGGTCACCCTGGCTGATGACACGGGTTCACTTGAGGTGCGGAGTCTAAGCACTAACTGGTATTCACCAGAGCTCCTGATGGTGGAGATGGGCTTTGCTGTGTGTTAGTGCCAGGTCGTGGTCCTCAGGATAGCCCCACCAGGAGGTGAGCAAGCTGGGGTCCGGTAGCAGATATAACAGCTGGGGATCAAGCAGAAGTGTAGTCGAGAAACAAGCCTAAAGTCGGTAACAAATAGTTGCAGGTTGGGATTCAGCAGAAGCGTAGTCGAGGAACGAGCCAGATGTCGGTAACGAATGGTAGCGAAGATACAGTCGGCAGCAGGAGAAACAGGAGCAAGATATTTTCTGGTGAAGGCACAATATTCTGGCAACCAGGAAGTGCAGAGGCATGGCTTAAATAAGGAAGTTCATGGGAGGAGCAAAGGGTTCTAGGTTCAAGGCAAACAAGATCATTCAAGGAATTGTCTAAGGAACTATCCAAGGAACTGTTCAAGGAGCTGTCCAGCATTCCAGGTAGCTCAGCAAGCAGAGTCACTGCCAGACACACCAGAGGTCCCAGGTTCAAGCCCAGGTCCTAACAGTACTCCCCTCCTCCCAGGATGTCCTCTGAACATCTTAGGGCCAGGTTTCTGAGGAAACCTCTGGTGGAATTCCCTTGTTAATCTAGGGGCATGAACATTATTTTCAGGCTCCCAAGAATTTTCTTCTGGCCCATATCCTTCCCATTGAACCAAATATTGCAATTTGTTCCTAGAGATCCTGGAGTCAAGAATTCTTCCCACCACAAATTCTTCTTCACCCTGTACCTCAACAGGTGGAGGAGGAGCATGAATTCTTCCAGAAAAAGTATTTTCATGAAACGGTTTGAGTAGCGATATATGAAGCACAGGGTGAATCTTCATATTGTCAGGAAGTTTTAGGCGAAAAGTGACGGGTTGATTTGAGCAGAAATCTCAAAAGGTCCCATAAACTTTTGACCCAACTTAGCACATGGAACGTGAACTTTTAAATTTTTGGTAGATAACCAAGCTTTCTCACCTACGTGAAAAGTGGGAAAAGACCTACGATGTCTGTCAGCGGCCTTCTTGTAATATTCCTGCGCCTCCTTTAATGTATCAGTCAATTTCTCCTGGATCTCATGTAATGAAGTTAGTCTGTTGGTAACAGCAGGAATTGGAGTTGAGATAGGGAGATCAGGAATAAAAACTGGATGATACCCAGTGTTTAGGAAAAATGGGCTTTGCGAAGTGAAGCTATGTTTCGAGTTATTATAAGCAAACTCTGCTGTAGGAAGGAAGTCCACCCAGTCATCCTGAAGATAACTCACGAAACAGCGAAGGTATTGCTCCAGAGTTTGATTGGTCCTCTCAGTCTGACCATTAGACTGCGGATGAAAAGCCGAAGACAGATTAATTGTTACACCCAAAGCTGAGCAAAAACTTCTCCAAAATTTTGAGGTAAACTGTACCCCTCTGTCAGACACCACATCATCAGGAATTCCATGAAGTTTAAAAACTTCTCTAACCATTACCTCAGCAGTATGTTCGGCGGAGGGTACCCCCTTAACTGGAATAAAATGAGACATCTTAGTAAGACGATCAACGACTACCAGAATGGTGGTCATCCCTTTTGAAAGAGGAAGGTCAACCACAAAGTCCATAGAAATTGACCCCCATGGTCTTGATGGAACAGGTAGTGGTAGAAGTAACCCCAGAGGAGAAGATCGGGGTGTCTTATTGCGAGCACAGGTTAGACATGAAGCCACATAACTCTTTACATCTTTCTCGTACCCAGGCCACCAAAAGGAACGTGATAAGAGTTCTTCTGTCTTAGAAACCCCAAAATGACCAGCAAGTTTAGAGTTGTGTACCAACCTGAGGGCTTCTACCCGAACTGATTCAGGTACATAAAGGCAATGCGCTTGAGTCCAAAAACCGTTGTTGTACATGAGGTTAATGTCCTTAGGAGGATTATTAAGAAGTGGGTCATTCTCATACCCCTCCTTGAGAAGATTAAGAAATGTCTTCGAACTCGTGGCCCCTAGAAAGTTCTTTTGAGGCAGGATTGTACATTCAGAGTTGCTTTCCTGGAGAGGCCCAGATAACATCCGTGATAGGGCATCAGCCTTACCATTCCTTGACCCAGGGCGGTATGAGATAACAATATTGAACCTGGAGAAGAAAAGGGTCCAACGTGCTTGTCTAGATGTCAACCTTTTAGCAGACCTAATAAATTCAAAATTTTTCTGATCGGTGAGAACGGTTACAGGGTGCTTAGCCCCTTCCAGCAGATTCCTCCACTCAGAAAATGCTTCCTTAATTGCCAGCAGCTCCTTGTTTCCAATGTCATAATTCCTCTCGGCTGAAGACATCAGTCGAGAAAAATAAGCACAAGGATGAAGCTGCATTTTTTCTCCAATTCTCTGAGAAAGGATAGCTCTCACAGCAGAATTAGAAGCATCAACTTCTACGATGAAAGGTAGTTCTGGATCAGGATGTACCAGTATTGGTGCAGAAGTGAAGAGAGTTTTCAGTTTACTAAAGGCAGCCTGTGCCTCAGGTGACCACAAAAAGGGCATCCCTTTCTTTGTCAGCTGTGTAATTGGAGCAATTACCTTAAAGAAATTCCTTATAAATCTTCTGTAAAAGTTGGAAAATCCAACAAATCGCTGTATCTCCTTAACATTCCTAGGGACAGGCCAATCCACCACTGCTTTGATCTTATCAGGATCCATGCTTACCCCTTCAGAAGAGATTATGTATCCCAAGAACTGGATCTGAGTTTGTTCAAATTCGCATTTCTCTAGTTTGATGTAAAGTTGATTCCGCCTTAATCTCTCGAAAACAATACAGACATGCTTGCGGTGTTCTTCCAAAGTATCAGAGAAAATGAGAATGTCATCCAAATATGCGATTACAAACTGATCAAGCAAATCTCGAAAAGCATCATTAATAAAATGTTGAAAAGTTGTAGGAGCATTGCAAAGCCCAAAGGGCATGACCAAAGACTCAAAATGTCCATATCTGGTTCTGAAAGCAGTTTTCTATTCATCTCTGGGACGAATGCGGACAAGGTTGTATGCCCCCCGTAAATCTAATTTGGTAAAGAGCTTGGCGGAGCGGAGTCTCTCAAGAATTTCTGGAATCAGTGGGAGTGGATAGCGATTCTTAATTGTGATCCTATTTAAATCTCTGTAGTCAATACATGGACGCAGGGTGGAGTCCTTTTTCGCCACGAAGAATAAGGCTGCCCCAGCAGCAGAGGTCGAGTGTCTGATAAAACCCTTCTCTAGATTCTCATTAATCCACTCCCTGAGCACTTCCAGTTCAGGTTCTGATAAAGAATAAAGGCGACGAATGGTATTTCTGCCCCTGGAAGCAATTCAATGGGACAATCATAAGAGCGATGAGGAGGCAGCTGATCTGCGTTGTTTTTATCACAAACATCCCGAAACTCAAGATATTGTGGAGGTAGCTTGTTGTATGGCTGGATAGTTGCCAAAACTGCTTGTAAATCTTGGGTTGGTGGAGGGCTTATTTGATAAGATTCTTTGCAATGTTTCTTGCAATGGTCAGATGTAAAGCATATAGAACGTGTCTCCCAGTTGATGGAGGGATTATGGATAGAGAACCAAGGAATGCCCAGGATAATAGGGAACTTGGGTGATGTGATCAGCTCAAAGCTGGTAGTCTCCGGATGGTCAGTCTCAATTAGGAGTTTAAGTGGGATTGTCTCGTGGGTAACAGGTCCTGAAGACAAAGGTGAGCCATCCACAGTTTCCATATCAATAGGGGCGAGTTTATTTCTTATTTGAATGTTATTACTTTGGGCAAATTCGATGTCCATGAAGTTTCCCCCAGCCCCTGAGTCCAGCATAGCAGAGCAAGGTATTTCATTGCTTTCAACAATAAGCCTTATAGGGATGACAAAATGAGTTGATAAAGAAATAACTTTATTTGCTTCCTGAATCAAAGGAGAGACGGACTGAGAAATTGAGTTTATTTGTTCAGATACTGTAACATCCGTTGCTCCAATTGTTCTTTTAAATTTATTGGGACAATTAACTGCGTAATGTCCAGAGTCTCCACAATAAAGACATAAGTTCTCTGAACGTCGTCTTTCTTTCTCCTGAGTAGTAATAGATCTTTTAATAGCATCCACCTGCATAGGTTCAGGAGTGTCAGAATCAGGAAAAACTCTTGGACCCTTAGGAGGATACTGAGTAGTAGAAAAACGCATGCCACCATTACTGCCTAGGATTTCCAGTCTCTCCTTTCTCCTTTCAGTAAGTCTCTGATCAATTCGAATACATAATTTAATAAAAGCCTCAAGGTCGTCAGGACTTTCTACTCTGGCAAGCTCATCTTTTACTTGTTCTGAGAGTCCTTGATGGAACTGACTCTTTTGTACTGCTGGATTCCAATTGGTATCTGAGATCCAACGTCGGAATTCAGTTGTGTACTCTGCAACAAAGCGTCTACCCTGCCGTAAATTGTGCAATTTTGCCTCAGCAGTAGCGCAGCGGTTAGGATCATCGAAAACTTGGTTCATCGCAGTCACAAAAGAATCAAAATCATCCAGGACAACATCATTTTTCTCCACATAAGGGGAGGCCCAGGCTAAGGCTTCCTCAGTCAGGAGGTTGATAATAAACAGCACCTTTTTCCTGTCAAAAGGAAATGCAGCAGGTTGCATCTGAAAGTATATACGACATTGATTAAGGAACCCTCTATAATGGCGTCGGTCGCCGTTAAACTTGAGTGGTAGGGGCATTCGTGCATTAGTATCTACGGCAGCAGTATCTCGGGCATGAAAATCCTGCAATTGTTTATGCAAATCAAGGACCTTTCACTTCAATTTGTAACTCTGAAAATTTTTCCTGGTAGGTAACACCAAACGTCTGCAACTCAGCGATTTGCACCCTGAGAGGAGCCACAGCAGCTGCTACAGCGGCCTCCATGTTTCAGGCCAGAATATTTTGTCACGGTCTGGAGTCAGGCTCAGAGACCAGTAGCTATAGCAGCTGATCAGGTATTCACGCAGGTCACCCTGGCTGATGACACGGGTTCACCTGAGGTGCGGAGTCTAAGCACTAACCGGTATTCACCAGAGCTCCTGATGGTGGAGATGGGCTTTGCTGCGTGTTAGTGCCAGGTCGCGGTCCTCAGGATAGCCCCACCAGGAGGTGAGCAAGCTGGGGTCCGGTAGCAGATATAACAGCTGGGGATCAAGCAGAAGCGTAGTCGAGAAACAAGCCTAAAGTCGGTAACAAATAGTTGCAGGTTGGGATTCAGCAGAAGCGTAGTCAAGGAACGAGCCAGATGTCGGTAACGAATGGTAGCGAAGATACAGTCGGCAGCAGGAGAAACAGGAGCAAGATATTGGCTGGTGAAGGCACAATATTCTGGAAACCAGGAAGTGCAGAGGCATGGCTTAAATAAGGAAGTTCATGGGAGGAGCACAGGGTTCAAGGTTCAAGGCAAACAAGATCATTCAAGGAATTGTCTAAGGAACTATCCAAGGAACTGTTCAAGGAGCTGTCCAGCATTCCAGGTGGCTCAGCAAGCAGAGTCACTGACAGACACACCTGAGGTCCAAGGTTCAAGCCCAGGTCCTAACAGCCATGGTCTCTTTATTGGTGGTCTTCATGTGTATGCAGTAGGCATAGCCCAATGTTGGGCTACAAAATGATGTGGGGGGTTGGCGGGTGGTAATTCCTCCATATTTTTCTCCTGGTTGTGAACCAAGCAAGGGTCACATGATAGGCCTGCCCTTTGGTGTGTTCTTCTGGGTTATGCTAGGCACCCTAACAGGGTCGCTTGCCTTGCACATGGGGTACCTTTACTTCTGTGTCATTTTCATCAATGCCCTGGGACAAGGCTGAGGGTGCAGTGGGGGAATACTCAACCATAAGGTGAGCCTCTGCTTTTAGAGATGCACGTACACTGTTTACACATGCACCATAACTGTTCTCCAGTTAACTCTCTGGTCCCTGACAATGTACACTTTCTCAGTAACTTGTATTTAGAAGTAGTGTTGAGCGAACAGTTTGAGCCGAGCAAAAGCTCGGCCCAAACATTGGCTGTTTGTCTGTGATTGGCTGAAGCAATGAAGGCTTTGCCCAATCACGGCACTGAGCACTGTCAGAGCCATGATTGGTGAAAGTCATGATGACTCAGCCCAATCATGGCTTATTGCTCATAGACCCACCCCCCACTATAAAAGGTTCCTTCCCAGAGCAGCCATTTGCAGTGTGATATTGGAGTGGAGATAGATAGAACAGGGCTCTGTTCATTGCTACTAGCGAGTTAATGTGCTATTGTGATTCTATTGTAAGTGTAGAGTGTCAGTGTAGTGTGAATATAGTGATAGTGCAGCATCAGTGTAGTGCATCCGTGTGTCAAGGCAATTTTACCGTAGTGTCAGTGTAGTGCATCCATGCAGTTTTACTGCAGTGTTTTAAAGTGTGTCAGTGTAGTGTGTCAGGGCAGTTTTACTGCAGTATATTGAAGTGCATCAATCAAGGCTTAGAATGCACTGTGTGGCCTGCAGTGCATTGTGGGGCCTTAGTTGGGCAGAACAAATGGTCGAGCACCCTGCCAATTTGGGTGTTCACCGAACGGGCGAATAGCCAATGTTTAGGCCAAATTTTGCTTGGCTGAAACTGTTCACCCAACACTACTCCTAAATGCAAGTTACTGAGAAGTTGTATATTGTCGGGAACCCAAGAGTTAACTGGAGAACAGTGATGATGCAAGTGTACACAGTGTACATTTATCTCTAAAAGCAGAAGCCCACCTTAAGGTTGAGTATTCCCCCACGTCACACTCAGCCTTGTCCCAGTATATTGAAGTGTGTCAGTGTAGTGTGTCAGGGCATTTTTACTGCAGTATATTGTAGTGCATTGGTGCAGCTTTAATGCAGTATATTGAAGTGCGTCAGTGCAGTTTTACTGCAGTATGTTGAAGTCTTTAGTGTATTGCCAAGTTGGCTCCAGTGATGATGAGAATGGAGGGGGTGATGATGATGAGGTGACTGATGCGATTTGGGTGCCAGATAGAGCAGAAGAGGAAAGTGAGGGTGAGGCACAACCCCAACCAGGCAGGATGTCCTCCAGAGGCTGCCATCACGGAAGAGTAGAGAGCAGCGATCCTATGCCATCAGATTGTGGAGCTGTTTTCCCCAACCCTGTGTGGGCCTTTTTTTTAGCACATTTGCAGCCGATCGCACTGTTGCAATTTGCAAACTTTTTCCTCAAGCAGATCAAGCTTGGCAAAAACACCAGCCATTTGGGTACCACATGCTTAACAAGGTATTTAACCTCAATACTAAAATGTGTGACCGTGCTGCCTCAAAATCAAGATAAAATAATAACTAAAAAGTGACAATAAATGACTAAATAGGTAAGTGTTTTATATATATAAAGTGCCAGTGCAAATTAAATCAATAAACAAACAAATATAATGCAAAAAAGCCAATGCAATAAATAATAAAGCTTCTTATAAATTCTGCAAACAAAAAAGTCTCTGTTTGATAAGGTGTTTTATAAAGATGACACCACCGTGTAACGTCTATTTTCCACTCGTGCTTCTTTTACCAGGTGAAGTGCAAGCTCACCTCCATTATATCAATCTGATGGACCAAACTCTGGTGTTCAGGTTCATTTAACAATGATGGAATTCCCTCTCCAAGGTGGCTTCACACAGCTCACACATAGGTCATAGGCAACAAACAGAAAAACAACCTCCAATAATGCAGTACCCGGGTTATTAAGGCTCAACACACCGCACAGAACCCACTTCATAAAATGCACTCACACATATTAGGTAAAAAAAAAAGCATATAAAAAAATCTAGCATCTATCTCATGTAATCCAGTGAAAACTCCCGCCGCCATGCTCAACCTCTATGCGTTACGGCACCAACGCACGTGGCTTTAGCTGGAGGGAAAAACCCTCCAGAGGATAGATCTTAAGGGAAAAACCCTCCAGATCTATCTTGATTTAGAGGCAGCGCAATCACACATTTTAGCATTGAGTTAATGTGGATGTGGGAACACATTTTTTGATTGCAGCAGCTGTACCCTGTAATTCTTAATTTCTATCACTAGGTGGCAACGCGCTACTACCGTATTTATAAGGCATTAAACCTCCCACCACTCAGCCCATTGGCTAGAGCACCTGAAAGCCACACAAAAGGGACGCAATTCTTCTCCTCCTCACTCCTCACCTTTCAGGTCTACCCTCGCTATATTTCATGACTTCTCAGCAGCCTACACTGACATGGATGATAGTATAGCAAGGGACCCCCTGCACAGCACACTGACCTCCCTACACAGCACACAGACCCCCCTGCACAGCATCCATGCACAGTACAAGCCTCCTGGGACAGCGCTTCCAGCATACCTTTAGGGGTTGAGAAGCTCCTCCTGAGTCACGGTCATTGTAGATGGGGGCTTCTGTGTGCCTCAATTAAAGCAGCTCTCATGGACCCGGTCATGTGACTCTCTTCTGCTGGTTCATTGAGGGTCACATGCCTGCTCTCCTCCTCCAATCAAAAGCTACAATCGCGGAGGAGGCGGAGTGGGAGGAGATTTTGGAAATTTCGGAATTTTAGAATTTTCGGTTTTTAGAATTTTGTTCCTTTGAGTTTTCAAATTTTTCTAATTTTCGTTTTCAGAAAAATTTGAAATGAAAACGAAATGAATTGCACATGTCTAATAAATGTCATTTTTGCTACAGCAGGTTCTATACATGGTACAGATGCTCCACTTTACAGGCAGGCTTAAGCCCCATACACACGGTCGGATTTTCCGATGGATTCTGTCCTATCAGACAATGTTGTCGGAAATTCCGACTGTGTGTAGGCACCATCGGACAGTTTCCATCGGATTGTCTGACGGACAAAGTCCTATCTCCTGCTGGATAGATTTTTTGACAACAAAGTCCGATCACACCAAATCCGATCGTGTGTAGCGAATTCCGACGGACAAAGTGCTACGCATGCTCAGATCACATTACAAGACCAAAGCTATTGGCTACTAGCCTCTACGTAGTCCCGTCGTAGGCAACAAACGTCACCACGTTCAGAATGATCGGATTTTCCGACAACTTTGTCCGACCGTGTGTACGCAAAACCAACATCGGACAAAGTACGACGGACATGATCCGACGGACCTGGTCCTCGGATAATCCGCGCGTGTGTATGGGGCTTAAGAGGACCCCCCACACACTATATTTAAAGAAAATTTTCATTTTTATTGTTTCTTTTTAAGCATCATTAAATCACTGCTCATTTAAAAATTATCTTTTTTAAAAACTTTTTTTGCATTGATACATGTCCTCCAGGGCAGTACCAAGACCCCCAATACACTTTATATGCCCAATTACTTGCATATAAGCCTTCAAAATGGGCACTTTTGATTTTTCCAAGTTGGGTCCCATAGACTATAATAGGGTTCGTTGTTCGGCTCTGAACTTTTGCTATGTTCTATGTTGCTATGTTCAAAATTGATGGCATGAACTGAACAGGGGGTTATGGCTTTGAGCCTCTATTCCTCCCCTGCAGATGGCATCTTTGTATGACACGTGGGAGACAATTTTTTTATTAAATCAAAACAAATTCTGGGATTATATACTCAATGCATGGAGTTGGTCATTTAGAATTTTCCTATTGTATATTATATTTATATGTTATGTAATGTAATTTTTGTAGACTTAATGAGCTAGTGTACAACTTACTTGCGTGAATACTGAGGAAGCGAGTTCTTTGCGAAACGCGTTGATCTTAGACGCCAGATACCACATCACTTACCTGATATTGAAGATCATTGTTCTTGTGTGTAATTTTATATGCTCATTTTAAATATGGAAAAATAAAAAAAAATGTATTTTACTCTTTATGTGTAGTCTCTCCGTGGCACATTTAAAATCTCAAATTCTCACTAGATTTAGTAAAATCTTTGTATGGGTATCTGCACATGATCAATGCTTTAGTAAATGAGACCCATTAGATCAAACTATTAACTTGCTAGGGTTGCAATATTAATAACTAAAATGATTATATAGTACACAATACATACACATACAAGTTCTGAGGATAAAAAGAAATCCATGCTGAACAGGGTCTGCATACTTTTGGACATGTTATTATTGAACTTGCTTGATGCTGTTTTCAAATGATGTCATTGTGGCATAATGATGAAGGATCAAACTGTGCTACAAATCAACAAAGATAAGACCTCAAGCATGGACACTAGGAAACTACTTTTGTTTTGTGTATATAAATTCATTTATTACAACACTTAAACATTTTTTTAAAAACCTAAAAATACTTGCACACAATATACTGTATGTTTGTGTATATACAGTATGTATATTATATACTGTGTGAGTAGGGATGGGCCCGGTGTTCAATTCAAACCCATGTTCGAATCAAACATCGGGCGTTCGCCCGTTCGGCGATCCCAGAACTATTTGGGCCGCTCGCATCAAATTTGTGTGATGCGAGCGGCCCGCAATGCACTGCGCCAGTCGCAGTGCATTGCTGGCTGATGATTGGCCAATCATGCACTGTTACCCCGCATGCTTGGCCAATCATAGAGCCAGCGGCGAGGAAAACAATAATTGGCCACAGGCAGGATGCCTGTGGCCAATTATAGCTCAGGGGGTTTAGTACACGCCCCACATTATAAAAGGCTGCCGCGCCGGTGGCCTCCTATATTGTGTTCCGGTGTGTCAGACAGTGACATTGTCTGTGCTGTGATGCATTCTGCAGTGCTGCTGACTGCAGTGCTGACATTATCTGTGCTGTGATTCTGGGGATTAGTATGTGCGTGCTGTTAGTATAGCATTGCAGTATCACATTTAAAACACATTCACCCTTCTGGCCTGTTGTGTCATCTAAGGCAGCCATTTGCGGCTAATGAATTGCCGGTTCCCGTAACACAGAGAACAGTCATTCATTGAAAGTCATTGATAAAAAAAAAGTCATTGATAAAAAAAAAAAAAAAAAAAAAAAGCGTGGGGGTCCCCCCAAATTCAATTACCAGGCCCTTCAGGTCTGCTATGGATATTAAGGGGAACCCCGGCCAAAAAAAAATGGCGTGGGGTCCCCCTCAAAATCCATACCAGACCCTTGAGGTCTGGGATGGATTTTAAGGGGAACCCCAGTCAAAAAAAAAAATGGCGTGGGGTCCCCCTCAAAATCCATACCAGACCCTTATCCGAGCACGCAACCTGGCAGGCCCCCCCTCCCTCCTGAACCGTACCAGGCCACATGCCCTCAACATTGGGAGGGTGCTTTGGGATCCCCCCCAAAGCACCTTGTCCCCATGTTGATGAGGACAAGGGCCTCTTCCCCACAACCCTGGCCATTGGTTGTGGGGGGTCTGCGGGTGGGGGGCTTATCGGAATCTGGAAGCCCCCTTTAACAAGGGGACCCCCAGATCCTGCCCCCCCCTGTGTGAAATGGTAAGGGGGTACAAAAGTACCCATACCATTTCACCAAAAAAGTGACAAAAATTGTAAAAATGACAGGAGACGGTCTTTGACAATTCCTTTATTAAAATCTTCTTTCTTCTGGTCTTCTTCCTTCTTCCTTTCTTCATCCTTCGGTTTCTTCATCTTCTCCTTCCGGTATCTTCTTCCATCTTCTTCTTCCTCCGATCCGCTTCTATTTGCTCTGGTCTTCTCGTCCGGCATCTTCTTCCACGGCGTCGGTGTCTCTTCTGGGCCGCTCCGCGCAATGGGAGGCTCCCGCTGTGTGAGGCTTCGCTGCGTCTGACAGGTCTTTTATAACGGAGGGCGGGGCCACCTGGTGACCCCGCCCCTCTGACGCACGGGGACGTCATGGAGAATTCCCTATGGCTTTCCCCATGATGTCAGAGGGGGCGGGGTCACCAGGTGGCCCCGCCCTCCGTTATAAAAGACCTGTCAGATGCAGCGAAGCCTCACACAGCGGGAGCCTCCCATTGCGTGGAGCGGCCCAGAAGAGACGCCGACGCCATGGAAGAAGATGCCGGACGAGAAGACCAGACCAAGAAGAAGCTGATCGGAGGAAGAAGAAGATGGAAGAAGAAGATGCCAGAAGGAGATGCCGGAAGGAGAAGATGAAGAAACCGAAGGATGAAGAAAGAAGAAGAAGGAAGAAGACCAGAAGAAATTTAATAAAGGAATTGTCATTTTTAAAATTTTTGACACTTTTTTGGTGAAATGGTAGGCCCTTACCATTTCACACAGGAGGGGGGCCGGGTTCTGGGGGTCCCCTTGTTAAAGGGGGCTTCCAGATTCTGATAAGCCCCCGGCCCGCAGACCCCCACAACCAATGGCCAGGGTTGTGGGGACGAGGCCCTTGTCCTCATCAACATGGGGACAAGGTGCTTTGGGGGGAAGCCAAAGCACCCTCCCAATGTTAAGGGCATGTGGCCTGGTACAGTTCAGGAGGGAGGGGGCCGCTCTCGTCCCCCCTCTTTTCCTGCGGCCTGCCAGGTTGCGTGCTTGGATAAGGGTCTGGTATGGATTTTGAGGGGGACCCCACGCCATTTTTTTAAAAAAAAAATTGGGCCGGGGTTCCCCTTAAAATCTATCCCAGACCTCAAGGGTCTGGTATGGATTTTGAGGGGGACCCCATGCCATTTTTTTTTTTTGGCCGAGGTTTCCCTTAATATCCATAGCAGACCTGAAGGGCCTGGTAATTGAATTTGGGGGGACCCCCACGCTTTTTTTTTTTTTTTTTATCAATGACTTTGCAGGGGGGTCAGTGTGCTGTGCAGGGGGGCTGTGTGCTGTGCAGGGGGGTCCGTGTGCTGTGCAGGGGGGTCCGTGTGCTGTGAAAAGTTTTTTTCCTGAAACTTCCCTCTTAAAATCAGGGTGCGTGTTATACGCCAGTGCGTGTTATACGCAGATAAATACGGTGTGTATATATATATATATATATATGTATTTATATATGTACGAGTACCGATACTTTTTCACAAGTACTTGAATATCATCAAAAAGTTAATTAATTTCAGTAATTCAATTCAAAAAGTTAAAATCATATAATATTATATGTATTCATTACACACAGAGTGATATATTTCAAGCATTTCTTTCTTTGAATTTTGATGATTATGGCTTATTACAGCTAGTGAAAACCCAAAATGTTGTATCTCCGAAAATTTGAATATTGTGAAAAAGTTTAATATTGTAGCCTTATGGGCTTTATTTACTAAAGCTGGAGAGTGCAAAATCAGTCTCAGTTCTGCAGAGAAACCAATCAGCTTCTAACCTCAGCTTGTTCAACTAAGCTTTGGCAATAAAACCTGGAAGCTGATTGGTTTCTATGCAGAAGTGAGACTGATTTTGCACTCTTCAGCTGAAGTAAATAAACTCCATGGTGTCAAACTCTAATCAGCTAATTAACTCAAAACACCTGTAAAGGTTTCCTGAGCCTTTAACTATCTCAATACAGTGCATTTTCACCCCCTTCCGGCCCAAGCCATTTTTCAGCTTTCAGCGCTGTCACACTTTGAATGACAATTGCACGGTCATACAACACTGTACCCAGATAAAATTGTTATCATTTTGTCCCCACAAATAGAGATTTCTTTTGGTGGTATTTGATCACCTCTGCGGTTTTTATTTTTTGTGCTATAAACAAAAGAAAAGGGACAAGTTTGAAAAAAACTATATTTTTTACTTTTTGCTATAATAAATATCCAATTTTTTTTTTTAAAACAAATTTTTTCGTCAGTTTAGGCCAATACGTATTCTTCTACATATTTTTGGTAAAAAAAATCGCAATAAGCGTATATATAGATTGGTTTGCGCAAATGTTATAGTGCCTACAAAATAGAGGATAGATTTATAGCATTTTTATTATTTTTTTTTTTTTAACTACTAATGGCGGCGATCTGCGATTTTTATCATGACTGTGATGTTGCGGTGGAGACATCAGACACTTTTGACACATTTTTGGGACCATTCATTTATACAGCGATCAGTGCTATAAAAATGCATTGATTACTGTATAAATGTGACTGGCAGGGAAGGGGTTAACACTAGGGGGCGCTAAAGGGGTTAATATGTTTCCTGGGAATGATTCTAACTGTAGGGGGAGGGGATTCACATGGGGAGGAGACCGATCAGTGTTTCTCTGTACTGAGAACACACCATCGGTCTCCTCTCCTCTGACTGGACCGTGGATCTGTGTGTTTACATACACAGTTCCATGGTCATGCTGTGTTACCGGGCAATCACAGGTGCCCGGCAGACATCCCGGCCGCCAGGCATGCGCATCGAGTCCCCAGTGACATGACGTGCGCACGCGCCCCCCCCTGGTGGGCCGGGAAGGGGAGGACGACATATAACGTCATCCCGCCATGAGAGCCACGCCGCCTGGCCGTCAATTGACAGCCGGCGGTCGGCAAGCAGTGGTCTGGTTCAGTAGGTTACACAATCATGGGGAAGACTGCTGACTTGACAGTTGTCCAGAAGACAGTCATTGACACCCTCCACAAGGAGGGTAAATCACAAAAAGTTATTGCTAGAGAAGCTGGGTGTTCAGAGGAGTGCTGTATCCAAGCATATTAATGTAACGTTAAGTGGAAGGAAAAAGTGTGGTAGAAAAATGTGCACAAGCAACAGGGATAACTGCAGCCTTGATACAATTGTAACGCAAAGGGCATTCAAGAATTTGGGGAGATTCACAAGGAGTGGACTACGACTGGTGTTAGTGCTTCAAGAGCTACCACACACAGGCATATCCAGGACATGGGCTACAACTGTCGCATTCCTTGTGTCAAGTTACTCCTGAACCAGAGACAACTTCAGAAGAATCTTAGCTGGGCTAAGGAGAAAAAGGACTGGACTTTTGCTCAATGGTTCAAAGTCCTCTTTTCGGATGAAAGTAAATTTTACATTTCATTTGGAAATCAAGATCCCAGAGTCTGGTGGAAGAGTGGAGAGGCACATAATCCAAGTTGTATGAGGTCCAGTGTGAAGTTTCCACAGTCAGTGATGATTTGGGTAGCCATGTCATCTGCTGGTGTTGGTCCACTGTGTTTTATCAAACTCCAAAGTCAGCGGAGCCCTCTACCAGGAAATTCTAGAGCACTTCATGCTTCCCTCTGCTGACCAGCTTTATGGAGATGCTGATTTCATTTTCCAGCAGGACTTGGCACCTGCCCACACTGCCAAAAGTACCAATACCTAGTTTATTGGTCATGGTATCACTGTGCTTGATTGGCCAGAAAACTCGCCTGACCTAAACCCCATAGAGAATCTGTGGGGTATTGTCAAGAGGAAGATGAGAGACACCAGACCCAACAATGCAGAGGAGCTGAAGGCCACAATCGAAGCAACCAACCTCAGCAGTCCTAAAGGCTGATTGCCTCTATGCCGCGCCGCATTGATGCAGTAATTCATGCAAAAAGAGCCCAGACCAAGTATTGAGTGCATACTATACTGTATATGGACAAACTTTTCAGTAAGCCAACACTTCTGTATTAAAAATCCTTTTTTTATTTCGGAGATACTGAATTTGGGGTTTTCACTAGCTATAAGCCATAATCATCAAAGTTAAAAGAAAGAAATGCTTGAAATATATCACACTGTGTTTAATGAATCTATATAATATATGAGTTTCAATTAAGTTTGAATTACTGAAATAAATTACCGTATTTATCGGCGTATAACACGCACTTTTTCCCCCTAAAAATCGGGGGAAAGTCGTGGGTGCGTGTTATACGCCGATACCCCCAAAAAAAATGTAAAAAATATCAAAAATGGCAAGCGCCGCCGAAAAAATAGCGAGCGCTGCTGAAAAAGACCGAATTGCGGCCAAAAAAACCCGAAGCCGCGCCAGAATAGACCGAGCAGACTGTTCGGCTCTGCTCGTAGTCCCGCCTCCCTGCGCTCGCTCCGGAAACAGCAGGGAGGTGGGACTGCGAGCGGAGCTAAACAGTCGGCTCGGGCCTTTTCCGGGGCCGCTTCGGTCTTTTTCGGCTGCGCCTCGGTCTTTTTCGGCGGGAAATTTAAACCCGGACCGGACTTCAAATGACGCTGGCAAGGGACAATGACGCTGGGCATGGCTGCAATGACGCTGGGCAAGGCTGCAATGATGCTGGGCAAGGCTGCAATGATGCTGGGCAAGGCTGCAGTGACGCTGGGCATGGCTGCAATGATGCTGGGCAAGCTGCAATGACGCTGGGCAAGCTGCAATGACGCTGGGCAAGGCTGCAATGATGCTGGGCAAGGCTGCAAACGACGCTGGGCAAGGCTGCAAACGACGCTGGGCAAGCTGCAAATGACACTGGTCAAGCTGCAAATGACGCTGGGCAAGCTGCAAATGATGCTGGGCAAGCTGCAAATGACACTTAAATGTAAGTTTTTTTTTTCCCTAAACTTCCCTCCTAAAACTTTTTTTCCTTAAAATGCCCTCCTAAACTTGGGGTGCGTGTTATACGCCGGTGCGTGTTATACGCCGATAAATACGGTAACTTGATGATATTCAAGTTTTTTGAGATGCACTTGTATTTTTAATGTCATGTGACTTTTTTTAGGGCTCGTTCACACCATACAGGCATTAAAACTGATGGGAAAACTGCACAGATTTCACTTGTAGAGACAACAATTTTACATCACATTCACATTAATTTCAAATCAGTTTCCGTGTGCATTTCAGTGAGTTTTTCCAGCCTGTTCACATATGTGCGGGCTGGCTGTAGTGCGATTTGAAAAAGAGTCCTGTGTGATTTCATTTTAGTTCAGGTGCGATTTTTACTCTCACACACTAAAATTCGCATTGAAATTGCACCTGGACTGCGGAACGAAATCGCACTGGACCAGGCTTTGAAATCGCACTGCAAACTTATGTGAACTGAATTTTAAGGTATCTGTTTTAGTATCGCAGCGATTGCACAAGTACAAGTACTCGTGCAAATGCTTAGTCTTGGCACCGATATGGTATCGTTATTGGTGCACTACTAATACATACAGTATCTCACAAAAGTAAGAACACCCCTCACATTCTTGTAAATATTTTATTATATCTTTTCATGTGACAACACTGAAAAAATTACACTTAGCTACAATGTAAAGTAGTGAGAGTACAATTTGTATAACAGTGTAACTTTTCTGTCCCCTCAAAATAACTCAACACACAGACATTAAAGTCTAAACCGCTGGCAACAAAAGTGCGTACACCCCTAAGTGAAAATGTCCATATTGGGCCCAAAGTGTCAATATTTTGTGTGGCCACCATTATTTTCCAGCACTGCCTTAACCCTCTTGGGCATGGAGTTCACCAGAGCTTCACAGGTTGCCACTGGAGTCCTCTTCCACTCCTCCATGATGACATCATGGAGATGGTGGATGATAGAGACCTTGCGCTCCTCCACCTTCTGTTTGAGAATGCCCAACAGGTGCTCAATAGGAGTTAGGTCTGGAGACATGCTTGGCCAGTCCATCACCTTTACCCTCAGCTTCTTTAGCAAGGTGTGTCATGCCCTGCGGCCCAGTCTCTGAAGGGAGGGTATCATGCTCTGCTTCAGTGAACTGTAGCTCCCCAGTGTCGGCAGCACTCATGCAGTCCCAAACCATGACGTTCCCACCACCATGCTTGACTGTAGGCAAGACACACTTGTCTTTGTACTCCTCCCCTGGTTGCCGCCACACACACTTGACACCCTCTGAACCAAACATGTTTATCTTGATCCCATCAGACCACAGGACATGGTTCCAGTAATCCATGCTCTTAGTCTGCTTGTCTTCAGCAAACTGTTTGTGGGCTTTCTTGTGCATCATCTTTAGAAGAGTCTTCCTTCTGGGTCGACAGCCATCAGGGGCGGGCTGGGCCGGGGGCAGAGTGGCAATTTCCCCCTGGGCTGCTCTGATTCCCTGTAAATGGGCCGCTGTGCGGCCAGCTCAGAACTGCGCATGTGCAGTTTCCGGACTGGCCAAGTGCTACTGCTGGGGCAGCTCCGGCAGGGGGGGGTTAACTGGGCTGGATCCTGAATTAGTGGCCGAATTGCAGTGAAATAACACAACACAGTGATCCCCCCATCCCGTGCTGCAGCTGCGATGTGTCCTGTGGCAGGGATGTTGGCTATACCTGTCACAGCCTGGGCTGAGTGTGTGTTCCGTCTTGCAGAGTACACAGTACAGCCCTCCTCTACACTACACCAATGGGAGAACAATCAGCTCTGCCTCTTCCCGCCCCTCTCTCCCTGTTCCCGCCCACACTCAATGCAGTGAAGGGGATATGCGGGCGGGAAACTTTAAAGTCAGCAGCCACAACGTCCCATCCTAAACATGAAGACACTGACTGAGCCAGTGAGCCTCCTGCTGGGACTGTGCATTGTGCAAGTGAGTGAACTGTGACCAGACTCCCCCCCTCCCTCTCTTCCTTCCTACTCTGTTTCTCCCTCAGCCTTACCATTTAACCTCTTGCCTGCCAGGCACTTTCACCCCCTTCCTGCCCAGGACAATTTACAGCTAAAAAAAGATTAAACATTAAACCCAGGTTCACATTGGAGCAATTTGGCATGCAATTTGATATGTCAAATCGCATGCCAAGTCAGTGGCAATTAGCAGCAATGGCACCATCCGAATCGGTGCAACGCCGCATCGATTCCACTTGTGGTGTCACACCGATTCCCAAAAGTCATTTCTGTACTACTTTTGGCAACTTCGGAGTGCGATTTCAATCGACATTTGTACAGGAACCTGCACAGATATCTGAAATCGCACCCCAAAGTCGGGACTGACATGCGAGTATGAAATCGTTCAATAGTTAAGCTGAACTCACTTGATTTCATTCCCGATGTCAGTGTGAACCTGGGCTCTGAATGACAGTTGCGCGGTCAAGCAACACTGTAACCATATTATATTGTCCTTTTTTCACACAAATGGAGTTTTCGTTTTGGTGTTATGTAATCACAACTGGAGGGTTTTATTTTTTGCTAAATTTATTAAAAAAGACTGAATTAAAAAAAAATATAAATATATATATATATATATATATATATATATATATATATATATATATATATATTTGTAAATACAGTGCCTTGAAAAAGTATTCATACCCCTTGAAATGTTCCATATTCTGTCATGTTACAACCAAAAACGTAAATGTATTCTATTGGGATTTTATGTGATAGACCAACACAAAGTGGCACATAATTGTGAAGTGGAAGGAAAATGATAAATGGTTTTCTTTTTGCGATTCGGCACTGCGTCACTTTAACTGACAATTGCGCAGTCTCTCAAACAAAACTGACATCCTTTTATTCCCACAAATAGAGCTTTCTTTTGGTGGTATTTGATCACCTCTGCGGTTTTTATTTTTTGCACTATAAACAAAAAAAGAGCGATAATTTTGAAAAATACACATTATCTTTTACATTTTGCTATAATAAATATCCCCCAAAAATATATAAAAAAAATAATTTTTTCCTCAGTTTAGGCCGATAAGTATTCTTCTACGTATTTTTGGTAAAAAAAAAAAATCGCAATAAGCGTTTATTAATTGGTTTGCGCAAAATTTATAGCGTTTACAAAATGGGGATAGTTTTATGGCATTTTTATTAATAATTTTTTTTTTTACTAGTAATGGCGGCGATCATCGATTTTTATCGTGACTGTGACATTATGGCGGACACGTTGGACATTTTTCACACCATTGGGACCATTGTCATTTATACAGCAATCAGTGCTATACAAATGCACTGATTCTTGTGTAAATGACACTGGCAGTTAAGGGGTGAACCACTAGGGGGCAGTGTAGGGGTTAAGTATGTCCTGGGGAATGATTCTAACTGTGGGGGGCGTGGCTAAGTGTGACACGTCACTGATCTCTGCTCCCAAGCAGAGATCAGTGACACTCACTAGGCAGAATGGGGAGATGCTTGTTTACTTTAGCATCTCCCCATTCTTCCTCTCCGTGACCCGACTCACGGAGGTCCCGGCCGGCACACGCGCGATGTCACGGCGGCAAATTTAAAGGGACGTACAGGTACACCCATTTGCCTAGCCGTGCCATTCTGTCGATGTGCATCGGTCAGGAACCAGGTAAACGGCCTCCTTTACTCTAAAAACATTAACTAAAATCTAGTGGAACCAACTGCCTTCAGAAGTCAACTAATTAGTAAAGAGAGTCCCCCTGTGTGTAATGTAATCTCAGTATAAATACAGCTGTTTTGTGAAGCCCTCAGAGGTTTGTTAGAGAACCATAGTGAACAAACAGCATCATGAAGGCCAAGGAACACACCAGACAGGTCAGGGATAAAGTTCTGGAGAAGTATAAAGCAGGGTTAGGTTATAAAATAATATCCCAAGCTTTGAACATCTCACGGAGCTCTGTTCAATCCATCATCCGAAAATGGAAAGAGTATGGCACAACTGCAAACCTACCAAGACATGGCCGTCCACCTAAACTGACAGGCCGGGCCAGGAGAGCATTCATCAGAGAAGCATGGTAACGCTGGAGGAGCTGCAGAGATCCACGGCTCTTTACCAAGATCGGGGTCATGCTGTCATTGCTGTGTCATATTTGTCTTAATTCATAACATCAATACATGTTAAAAAATCCGGTGGGCATGGATGGTGGGCTGATTCAGTGGTACAATGGGCCACTCGACTGTACTTGCCCCCCAGGCTTAAGGCTGCCAGCCCTCCCCTGACAGCCATGCAGAACAATTTGATGCAGTGTGCGGCGTATGGTATTTTTTTTCAATCCCTGTTTAACAGGGGCACGTTATTACAATTTTTTATGCAATGCTTTGCAGCAGGGCTCATTCCTGCACTCCAGCTAGAGTATCTGGGAGAGGTTGCAGTGTCTTGGCATCAGCACCAGTGCCTAAGGCCCAATTTTTCAGCCCCTGTTTAACAGGGGCATGTAATTACAAATTTTGACGCAATGCTTTGCAGCAGGGCTCACTTCAACTAGAGTATCTGGGAGAGTGTTGTGGCACCAGTGCCTAAGGCCCAATTTTTCAGCCCCTGTTTGTTTAACAGGTGCATGTAACTACAATTCTTGATAAAATTTCAAAGCAGGGCCTGTTCCAGTGCACACCGATAGTAACTGTGAGAACTAAAGCCCCATACACACGGTCGGATTTTTGCATGGATTCTGTCCGATCGGACAATGTTGTTGAAAAATCAGACCGTGTGTATGCACCATCGGACAGTGTACGTCGGATTGTCCGACGGACAAAGTCCTATCTCCTGCTGGATAGATTTTCCAACAACACGGTCCGATCACACCAAATCCGATCGTGTGTACGGTTGTCCGACGGACAAAGTGCTACGCATGCTCAGATCACATTACAAGACCAAAGCTATTGGCTACTAGCCTCTACGTAGTCCCGTCATAGGCAACAAACGTCACCACGTTCAGAATGATCGGATTTTCCGACAACTTTGTCCGACCGTGTGTACGCAAAACCAACATCGGACAAAGTATGACGGACATGATCCGACGGACCTGGTCCTCGGATAGTCCGAGCGTGTGTATGGGGCTTTACAGTGTTGTGGCACCAGCACCACCACCAAAGGCCCAATTTTACTTCCACTGTTCAACAATGGTATGTAATTACAATTCTTGATATAATGGTTCACAGTAGGGTGCTCCAGCGCCCACCAAGAGTCACTTTGAGGGCTTACAGTGTTAACTTGTAGCAACACCAACACCTTAGGGACAAATTTCTGCAGAACATATAGGGCAGGCCCCTACTTTCAAACATCCAACTTACAAACGTCTCCTACTTGCAAACAGAAGGAGACAACAGGAAGTGAGATGAAAAAAGACGGCTCAAAAAATTATACAGGGGTGATAACCCTTCCCTATGTTTTCCAAAAAGCTTAAAAATAGATTTTTTGACTGGAGCTACACTTTAAAAATGTACCAGTTCAAAATTACAAACAGATTCTACTTAACACAACAAACCTACACAGTCCCTGTCTTATTTGCACCGCTGTTCTGAGTATATAGGGCCTGGGGGCCCCACGCCTTTCCTTTTTTTAATTTGGGTACGGGGTTCCCCTTAATATCCATACAAGACCCAAAGGGGCTGGTAATGAGCAGGGGGGGCTACCCATGCTATTTTCTCAATGATTTTCATCCATATTGCCGGAACCAGACATTACATTAAAACCGCAAGCAGTTTTAAATGACTTTTTTTCCGTTAAATGTCATTTCGTGCAGGGACTGTTCTAAACACGGGAAACACGTGCCACTTCACAGGCATACTATAGACACCCCACAGGCACGATATTTAAAGGAATATTTCACTTTTTTTTTTCACTTTAATCGTCATTAAAATCAGTGCTCCCGAAAAAACGCTAGTTTTAAAAAAAAAAACTGTTGCAAACCCTTTTTAGGACAATATCTTTTTTAGGACAATATCTTGCATATTAGTGTTTAAAATTAGCACTTTTGATTTAGAAAGTTCGAGCCCCATAGACTTTAATGGGGTTCTAAAGTTTGCGCGAACTTTCGGTCCGTTCCCAGGTTCTGGTGCGAACCGAACCTGGGCTCATCCCTACTGGTTATTAACATTTATACTGTAGGTAATAACATCAGGGATTGTTCATCCTGGGAATACCTACTGTCTTCTGTGGGATCAGGAAGAAAATTAAGTTTCCCCTGCTAAAACAAATTTGACCATGCTTTTTAGGTTGTTTTTGCCTTCCTCTTGGTCACCTGTGGGCATAGTAGTGTAAAATGGAGGTTTTTAATGTATTAATTCTGTTTATCGTGGATTTCTATTGGTTGAATTAGATGAGTTTGAGTCTTCAACTGAACTATGTAACAATATTCAAACCTACTATACCAATGTAGCACCTTCCTAGAATGGGTTGCTAGAGAGGCTCAGGTAAATCCAGCTCTTTAGCTCCTCTGTAATCATTGGAGTGGTGTATGATTATTTTTAGACTTGTGCAGAACGGAATTTTTTTTTCATTTCGGATAGATTCGTTATGTTACTAATTTAATTTTGTTGATTCGTTTTGGAATTTGTTTAATTTTGTTTTGTTTCATTTAATTTTGTTTTGTTCATTCATTTTCTAACGAATTTCAAATATTCGGAACGATTGGAATTCGGATCGGTCGATAAAGGATCAACCAATTTGAATTCTGTGTGAAGAATATCTGGTTATTAAGGAGCGGGCTAGAAAGCCGGCCTCCATGTCCTTAACAACCAATGACTTATCAGCTGTCAGCAGGCTCTTCCAATGTAAACCATAGAATGCCGTCAATGAAACATTTTGAATAAAATAGCTTGGGTTCCCCCCCATCTATACCAGGACCTTCGGGTCGCACGCTAAAATAAAAAAAAATACGTGGAGCCACCCCAAAATCCATACCAGACCCTAATCTGAGCATGCAGCCCAGCAGGACAGGAAATGGGGGATGAGTAAGCACCCCCCCTCCTGAACCTGTGGCCTGGTATGGTTCAGGAGGGGGGGTGCACGCTAGTTCCCTCTTTCCTGGCCTGCCAGGCTGCATGCTTTGATAAGTGTCTGGTATGTATTTTAGGTGGACCCCACGCTGTCTTTTTAAAAACTTTTGGCGTGGGGTCCCCCCAAAATCCATACCAGACCCTTATCTTAGCATGCAGCCCTGCAGGCCAGGAAAGGGGGGATGAGTGAGTGCCCCTCCTCCTGAACCATACCAGACCACATGCCCTCAACAGGGAGGGGTGCTCTAGGGCAGGGGGGCTCTGCCCATGTTGATGAGGATAGGGGCCTCTTCCCCACAACCCTGGCTGGTGGTTGTGGGGATTTTCAGGTGGGGGCTTATCAGAATCTGGAAGCCCCGTTTAACAAGAGGGCTCCCAAATACTGCCAGCCCATGTGATTGGGTACCCCTACCCGTTCACCAAAAAAGTGACTAAAGACACAACACAGGTTTTTGACAAGTCCTTTATTAAAAAAAGAAAAGTCCCCCGGTGTAGATTCATCATCAATCAGGATGCCCGCCACACTGCCAGACCTGAAAAAAGAAGGCTCCTGCCGTCTGCCTGCTCCGCTTTCTTAAATAACTAAGAGGACGGAGTCACCCAATGACCCTGCCCCCTAGTGACATCATCGACACAGCATGTCCCAGTCGATGATGACACAAGGGGTTGGGGCCACCTGGTGACATTGTCGGGTGGCCCCAACCCTTAGCTATTGTAGAACTGTCAGACAGACGGCGGAGCAAGGCATGCTGTGTTGATAATGTCACAAGGGGGGCAGGGCCACCTTGTGATGTTGCCAGGTGGCCCTGCTCCTTAGCTATTTAAGAACAGACAGACGGCGCAAACCTTTGACAGGACCAGGGTCCGGCAGTACAGTGGGCATCGTGATTGACAATGGATTGTTAAAGGGGGCTTCTAGATTCTGATAAGCCCCCCACCCGCAGACCTCCACATCCACTGGCCAGGGTTGTGGGGAAAGATGCCCTTGTCCCTATCAACATGGGGACAAGGTGCTTTGGGGCAGGGGGGCAGAGCACGGGGCCTGGTATGGTTCAGGAGGGGGGAGCTTCTCACGTCCCCCCTTTTCCTGGCCTGCCGGGCTGCGTGCTTGGATAAAAGTCTGGTATGAATTTTGGGGGGGGGACCCCACGCAGTTTTTTTATAAAATGTTGGCGTGGGTTTCCCCTTAAAATCCATAGCAGACCAGAATGTCCCCCCTGAGCCCACTAAGTTTTTTTTATGAATTTTTCATTGTTGCCATTCTTTTGTTCATATTTCAGCTGTCAGTGGGAAAGTCCACTGACAGCTGATGAGTCATTGGTTGTTAAAGATGCGCGGCCGGCTTCCAGGTCCATTCCTTAACAACCAGCTATTCTTCTTTTGAAAATTTGGAATTCGTTAGAAAACTAATATACAAAACGATATTAAACGGATTTCAACGACATTCATTACTATTTAATTTGGGGATGCGGATACATCTGAATCCCTGAATAACCAAAAATGTGTCCAAATTTATATTTGGACTTAAACAAATTGCACATGTCTAATTTTTATTTGGCTGTTCTTGGTCTCACTGGCTGCAGGCTAAACTACTTCTCCCTGCCTTCTAATGGATTCTAGAATGTAGTAGGTTGAAAGAGGCAGACACTTGGCCTGAATATTTATGTAGGCTCAGCCAAGTTCAGAGGGAGAATTCCCAGTAGGTGGCTGAGGATGGCATAAATAGTGTTGGGCCTCGAGCAGCAGGTTTCTTTTTCCAGGAGGGGAAGACCCCAGCCTGAAGGGCTGCTGCCCTTCTGAGCAGTGAAGTTAAAGTTGATAGGAGTTCAATGAGGTGCCTGCTCAAGGAGCTAAGGGCCTATTCTCTGGAAGCAGTGGGAGCTTCCTGAGTTCACTCAGGATCAGGCCTGGAGATTCACAGACATGTCTGACCAATATTGGACTGAGGGATATAATATCCAGGGACATTGTGAGTAAAAAACCTGGATGTAAGATCCAAGGGACTGTTTTCTACTTTAACCCCTTAAGTAACTGCTCCAGTATTCCTGAACTTGGACTTGTCCTTGCTTGGAGTCTCAGTGTTACTTGTATTCCTAGTATCTGCCAAAAGGGGGATTATCCTGAAGAGAGAAGACAGGGCAAAGAGTGTCCTCTGGTTACTTTGTGCACTAAATTTGGATTATCCCAAAGCCCACCTTGCATCCCAACCAAGCTCAACAAGCATTAAAGCATCAAAAGACATCCCCTGCCTGGTTATTGAGTTGTGAGACTGTTTGAGGTGTCATGTGCCTGGCTGCCTGAACACCCAAACAGAAAGAGAACCTGGGGCAAATCAGTGGGACTCAAAATGGGTCTGTGCTACGACAGATAAAGGGTTCAAAGTAATGAGTGTTGTTATTGAACACTGTGTTTTGAATTTGAACACAGCATTGCTCAAATACTATTTAAGGTTTGAAGCAAAAGGCTGCATTTCATCTGCCTTTCCTGCAATGCAACACATCTCAATAGAACCTGATGGGGCCAAAAAAGAAAACACAAAGCAAAGCGGGTCAAACAAGGCTTCAAAATGGTCATCCACACTACATCATCACAGTAAATAGCAACCTGCTAGCTTGTGTTAAATGTGCGCTTCAAACACTGGAAAACAATGCCTGTCTACATGAGCTGTAAAAACACTTCCAGACTTGAAAGAGCACAGCTCATCCAAAACTCTGCACTATTCTTAGTTTGGGCATGTATGTTAAAGTATTAATAATGAAGGAAATGCTAAAGGTTCAACTCATTTTTACATTTAAGCTTTTATACAGGAGAAGGGGTCTACTTATTTACAGACATGGGCGAAATATTTATTGCTTGGCTGAGCGAATCATCATCTTGACACATGTTAAGCAAAGAATTTTCTTCTGTGGTCGGTATTGATTGATCATTTTCTGCTAAGTTTCATGTTAGAGCACTTCCCAATAAGTTGTAATGAAATAACATGTATTAGTGTCCTCCCACCAGAAATGGGAGTGATATGTTCCCTACGATAAAAGCATTTTAGTTTAATGGGACTGTCACATATCAATAGTACCTTCTTGCACATTATGTGCATCAATGGCTATAGATATTGATGATATAGTAATTTCTCCATCTCCGTATATCTAGAAGATTGTCCTCTCAATGCAGAATATCTATTTCAAAGATAAATACATGTATGTAAAAATATATGTATAGATATACGTAAAATAAAAATCTGAACTAGGATTTACAATTTTCTATGGGCTTTTTGCAACTTCAGTGAAATAGTAACTGGATCAGAACAGCACTGTCATAAAAATTGTTTAGTGTTGGTTTTATTTGCTTCCAAGACTAAGGGCTGGTTCACACCAGGAATCGCACAGGAATGCGCTTTGAAAGCATACAGGTATATTCTGTTTCACTAGTCAAATCTTCAAAGGCGTGACGCTTTCTTGCTGGCGAATTGGGTGTACTACAAGAAGAAATCAGAGTAGGAGCAGGACTTGATGGTGATGTCAGAGCTGGAAATGGACTGTCAGGTATGCAGGTATCTTCTGTTTCACAAGTCAAGTCTTCAAAAACTAGGTGCTTTCTTGCTGGAGAATTGGGTGTACTACAAGTTGCAATAAGAGCAGAACGTGGTGGTGATGTCAGAGCTGGAAACAGACTGTCAGTTGATGATGATCTGGCATTCAAAAAACTGTCAGTCAATGTTGATGATCTGCGTGCTGATGGACTTTTAGAAAAGTACGTTTCTATGGAGGTTTGAAGTGTAGCTCTCTTTTTCTCCCTGTAGATTTCTTTGTAACAGGCATAAGCCCCTGAAATGTTAGTATTGACTTTGGAACTTCTTTCAAAATCCCTATCATGCTTTTCAAATAGAGCCATGGCACTATCAAGATGACGGAAAGCTTCAAAGAGATTTTTTGTAGTTAAACCTTCAGGCTGTTCAATGATCTCAACCCCATCCTGCACATCTTCTTCTCTCTCCTCTTCAAGTTCTAGAAGATCTTCATTGCTGAGGGGCTCAGTGTGGTACGCAAGCAGTTCAGCAACATCTTCTGGCTCCACTTCCAGCTCGAACTGCCTTGCCATATATACAATATTTTCAGTAATAGTAGCTACATGATCTTCAAAGCCTTTGGAATCAACTAACTGTGGGCATAATTTTTTCCAGGCCCTATTCATTGTGGTTTCCTTTATGTCATTCCAAGCATCTCTTATGCCGCGTACACACGATCAGAATTCTCGTCGGAAAAAACTCTGCTGGTTTTCCCGTCGGAATTCAGATGGAATTTTACTCAAACTGTCTTGCCTACACACGGTCACCACAAATTCCGCCGGTCAATAACACCACGACATACAACACGTTCAACGGCAATATAAAAGGGAAGTTTAATGTTTCCGACCATGCGTCAAATTGTTTCCGAGCATGCGTCGTAATTTTGCGTGTCGGAATTGCATACACGCAAATGGAACGTCCGATCGAAAGGTTTTCCGTCGGAAAAATTAAGAACAGGCTCTCAATCCAAAGTCCGTCGGAAATGCTGACAGAAAAAGACCGATGGGCATACACACGGACTGTTTCCATCGGAAATTCCGGCTGTGTGTACGCGGCATTACAGTTTTAATGCAATCCAAGATGTTGTAGCTTTTCCAGAATTTGGATAGGACTACTTTACCTTCTCCTTCTTCTTTGTCTATTGCTGCAATACACTTACTGAATGTTCTTTTTAAGTAGTTTAACTTGAAGGCGGCAATGACACAATGATCCATTGGCTGCAGTAGTGAGGTGGTATTTGATGGTAGGAATTGCACTTGAATGTTAGGGTTCAGCTCATTTAGTGTTCGAGGGTGTCCAGGGGCATTATCAACAAGCATCAAAATGTGAAAAGTGATATTATTGTCCTTGTAATAGGCTTTCACCTCTGGAACAAAGCAAGTGTCAAACCAATCTTCAAAAAGGGCTGCAGTTACCCATACTATTTTGTTAGCTCTCCAATGCACTGGAAGTCTATTTTTAACATAGTTCTTCAAAGCTCTTGGATTTTGCCATCTGTAAATTAGCAAAGGCTTTAGCTTTAAGGTACCAGAAGCATTGCCACCTAACAGAAGGGTTATTCTATCTTTAGCTGGCTTGTAGCCTGGCATTGATTTTTCCTGTATTGCGATGAAGGTTCTTGCAGGCATCTTCTTCCAGAATAGCCCAGTCTCATCCACATTAAAAATCTGATTTGTGGAGTAGCCTCCATCTTGAATAATTTTGGCAAGATCGCTTGGATAGCTTTCTGCAGCCTTATGATCTGCAGCAGCTGCCTCTCCTTGTACTTTAATGTTAGGTAGGTTAGACCTTTTCTTGAACCTATCAAACCATCCACGGCTTGACGAAAACTCTGCATCCTTTGCTGCCTCACCTTTCTTAGCCTTCAGGTCATTGAATAGGCTTAAGGCTTTAGTTTAATTGTATATTTGCCTGGTTGACAGGAACATGACATGTAGTCTGATTTTCTATCCAAAGTATTAAGAGTCTCTCCATGTCTGCATTCTGCAAAAATGCTATCCCTTTTTTGAATTGTTGTTGTGTTAACAGGTGTAGCACTCTTAACCGCTTCCCGACCGCCTCACGCAGATATACTGTGGCAAAATGGCACGGGCAGGCAAAATCACGTACCTGTACGTGGCCCTTTAATTGCCTGCCCGTGGGTCGCGCGCGCGCTGCCAGCCGTGCACTCGCAACCCGGTCTGGAGCTCCGTGACCCCGGCCGCAGGACCAGCGGACCCTATCGCTGCTGGTGTCCGGGGAGTGGTATGTGTAAACAAACCTCTCCCCACGCTTCCTACTCTGCCTGTCATTGATTGGCTGTTCCCGGTCATCGGGAAAGCCGATCAATGAAGTCAGACGTCAGCCCCGCCTCCTAATGTAAAAAAACACACACACGTCACAGCCCATAACCCCTCCCCTCCCCTAGTGGTTAACTCTTTCACTACAACTGTCATTTATACAGGAATCAATGCATTTAAATAGCATTGATTGCTGTATAAATGACAATGGTCCCAAAAATGTGCCAAAAATGTCCGATGTGTCAGCCATAATTTCGCAGTCACAATAAAAATCGATGATCGCCGCCATTACTAGTAAAAAAAAAAATATTAATAAAAATGCTATAAAACTATCCCCTATTTTGTAAACGCTATAACTTTTGCGCTAATTGCGAATTTTTTTACCAAAAATATGTAGAAGAATACGTATCGGCCTAAACTGAGGAAAAAAAATGTTTTTTTTATATATTTTTTGGGGATATTTATTATAGCAAAAAGCAAAAAATATTGCATTGTTTTCAAAATTGTTGCTCTATTTTTGTTTATAGCGCAAAAAATAAAAACCGCAGGGGCGATCAAATACCACCAAAAGAAAGCTCTATTTGTGGGAAAAAAAGGACGCCAATTTTGTTTTGGAGCCACGTCGCACGACCGCGCAATTGTCAGTTAAAGCGGCGCAGTGCCGAATCGCAAAAAGGGCCTGGTCCTTTGGCTGCCAATTGGTCCGGGGCTGAAGTGGTTAATTTCCGCAAGAATTTTTTCTTTGTTTTTCATAACTGTAGTGTGGTATAGCCTAGCCTCCGGCCTATTTCAGCTTTAGTTATACCTTCATCATACAATTTAATAGTTTCCAAGGTAATAGATTTACGGCTTTTTTTGGTACTATCTGCCATTATATAATGCGTACCTGTAACAATCAAAATAACAAATATAACAATGTACAGTACAGTGCTGTAGAAGTTCCTACAATATGTACTGTAACTGTATTTTAGAGAGTCAGGGGCTGTAATGAGGGGGTCAGAGAATGTGTGGGGGGGGTCCAGGGGCTGTAATGGGGGTCCAGGGCCTGTAGTGGGGGGTCAGGGCCTGTAGTGGGGGGATCAGGGACTATAGTGGGGGGCTATACAGTACAGTACTGTACTCCACTTAAGTTTATGCAGACTGCAATGCTGGGCTGGCTGGCAAGCAATTGTGGACCTCTGGGCTGGCGGGCAACACTGGGCTGGCTGGCGGGCACCTCTGGGCCTTGGTGCTGGCTGGCGGGTACCTCTGGGTCTCGGTGCTGGCTGGCGGGCACCTCTGGGCTTTGGTACAGGCTGGTGGGCACCTCTGGACCTTGGTGCAGGCTGGTGGGCACCTCTGGACCTTGGTGCAGGCTGGGGGGCACCTCTAAACCTTGGTGCAGGCTGGCGGGCACCTCTGGGCCTTGGTGCTGGCTGGCAGGCACCTCTGGGCTGGCAGGCAATGCACAGTACAGTACAGTACACAATGGGTACCTGTAACAATGAAAAGAACAGTGGGGGGGGTCAGAGGCTGTAATGTGTTTTTTTTTGGGTCGGTAGTGGGGGATTAGGGCCAATAAAGGGGGGGCTATACAGTACTGTACAGTTCTTATGTTTATGAAGACTGTGCAGACTGTGCAATGCTGGGCTGGCTGGTGAGCAACTCTGGACCTCTGGGCTGTTGGCACCTCTGTGCAACGCTGGGCTGGCTGGCTGACTGGCACCTCTGGTTTGGCGGGCACCTCTGGGCCAACAGACAATGCTGGGCTGGCTGGCGTGTACCTCTGGGCCGACGGACAAAGCTGGGCTGGCTTGCTGGCAACACTGGGCTGGCTCGCAGGAGCTTTGCTTCTTCCCTCTTCAACGGCAACAACTCTGCCTCTTCCAGGTCATACTGCAGCTGTCCAGAATGTCCGTACTTGCGAAGCACTTTAAGTAGACTCGCAAGTATGGACATGCCTGCGAGTGTACGTAAAGTGAGTGTCCGTAAAGTGGGGTATGCCTGTAAAATGGAAATCCAGCAGCATGCTACTCAGTGCAGATGAAAGCTGACCCTGAAAGGTGTTTTCTAAGTAAAAGGAGACCCAATTTGAAAGAGAATTTGAAAACTTGAGGACCCCCTGCAAATAACAAATGTTGAAAATGTAACAAAGTATTTATAGCAGGGGGATCTTAACACTGTACCAGCACTTCCTGGCACAAGCCTCTGCCCTTAAAATGACAGCCACATAAAACACAGCTATCCTTGCTGACAATGCAGTAAGCTCTCAATCACTCATTGCTTTGGGCTTAGCTAGCTTGGGCACCCAGGGAAAATGTCCCAGGTCTCAACACTACATTTACCTGCCATATTTTTTAATTCAATCTTATTTTATTGAGAAAGGAAAAGTGCATAGAATACAAACATGGCAATCTTATCACATATAACGAGATAAACAACATTCTAAGACCAGTGTCGCAGCATCACAAAGAGTATGGAATATGTTAGTTTCCTATAGTTTGATATACAAGCCCGTGTAGCTATGTCTACCATGACTTATTGACGGGTCAGTGCGCACCACTATCCTCTCCTTGAGCGGTGCCCACTTATTACACATATGCTAGGGCTTTTGTTGTTGCGTTAGTCGCGTTTTCTTCTAGGGTGAAACTCTGTGTGTTGCAATTGTCTGTTGATACTAAAGGTTGTGGTTAGGGTGGTCGTGTATCACTGTAACATATAAAGTGAAACGAGGGATGAAGGTGAGGAAAGAGGGGGAGGTAAAGGCAGTATGGTAGTAGATAGTAAGAGGGAGACATTCCACTTAGGTTACACAGTTGCGGTAGTGGGGTCCTCTGCAGCCCAAGAAATAAATTCTGAGGAATAACGAAACAAAGACCATGAGGTCCAGGTCATAGAGAATTGCTCCTCTGTACCCATTTCCTGCGATAACATTCGTTCTAAGCTGTTGATTCGGTCCACTTCAGTTGCACACTCCCCCAGGGAAGGCATGTTCGTCGACTTCCAGTGTCTGGGCAGAACCGTTCTGGCCGCTGCCAGAAAATGGCGCAAGACGTCTTTTTTGACCGATTTAAGCGGTCCAGGAAGCATAGATAGCAGCACTATCTCAGGAGGCGGTGTGATTGAGGTTGCCATGGGTTTGCAGTACAGGTCAAGGATCTTTTGCCAGAACCTTCGCACAGGGGGGCATTCCCACAAAATGTGGAGAAGTGTTCCCTTGGATGACAAACAACGCCAGCAGGTATCCAGGAGTGCCGGATTTATCCAGTGTAAAGTCGAGGGGCACCTGTACCAACGGTACAGCAACTTGAACCCTTTTTCTTGAGCTTTGGAGGCTAGGGATATTTTGTGAGTCAGAATGAAGCACTTTTGCCAGTCAACAGGTGAAATGGAGTGGCCTAGATCTTCCTTCCAGGCCTGTGTGTATGGGGGGAGGTCGGGGTTAGAAACCATGTGCAGTAGAGAGTATAATTGGGAGACCACATGCGTAGGGGGGTCGGTCTGAAGCAGCATGTTCTCCAGATCAGTTAAGTCAGTCATTATATCAGACAGGGATGGGAAGGTAAGGATGTAGGATATCATTTGTTGCCTCTGCAGCCAATGCGTCAGAGTGTGGGGAGATGGGCCAGAAGGAACGTCTGTAGTCAGCAAGGGGTCTGAGCATAGGACTTGGGCTAGTCGTCTGTGTTCCTCCTTATACCAAGGTCCAAAGTTCGCACCCTGTATGGCCGGTGGAAAAGCCGGAGTCCCAAACAATGGTGTCATGGGTCCTTTTAGTGGAGATAAAGTCTTAGAGGAATTCATTCGGGTCCATATTTGTATAGTTTGTCGGGTAAGATCACCAAGGGGTATCCCGCCCTTCAGAAATTCAGCGGGCGTCCATGGTAGAGCGCGGAGAGCTATTGGATTAAGATGGCTTTCTATTTGTACCCATAGTTTGGTGGAGGAATGGTGGAACCAGCTAAGTATACGTGTGAGTACTGCTGCTCTATAGTATATAAAGGCATCTGGGGCTCCAGCTCCACCACGAGTCTTGGGGAGCGATAGAGTCTCATATCTTATCCGGGGACGAGCCCCCCTCCATATAAAGGAGGAAAACAGTTGGCAGAGCTTCTTAAAGAACCATGAGGGTATGGAAATTGGGATTGTTTGGAACAAATAGAGGAACCGAGGGAGGACGTCCATTTTTAGAGCATTCACTTTGCCTAGCCATGATAGGCGTTTCTTCGTGTAATTCGAGAGATCTGTCTTGGTTCTAAGCAAAAGGGGAGCAAAGTTCAGGGAGAAGAGTTGGGATCCTTCTGTGGGTATTTGGATTCCGAGGTAACGGATGGAAGTGGAGCCTGTTTTAAAAGGGAACTTATTAGAGATTTGCCATAGGGCCTCCTGGGACAGTGAAATGTTCAAGATTTCTGATTTCGTATGATTTACTTTGAAGTTGCTCAGTTTCCCAAACCTCGTAAATTCCTGCATAATATGTGGTAAAGATACATGTGGCTGGGTTACAAACATTAACAGGTCATCTGCAAAGAGAGCCAGTTTAGAATGAGTTGGGCCTACCGACACACCTGAGATGTTGGGGTTATTGCGCAAAGCAATTGCCAGGTGTTCCTTAACAAGGACATAGAGAAGGGGGGATAAAGGACAGCCTTGTCTTGTCCCGTTGTGGATAGAGAATTTAGTGGAAAGTGAGCCATTTACCCGAATTCTAGCTGAGGGAGAGGAGTATAGGGTCATAATTCGGAATATCATATTGGGGCCCAAACCTATTTGCGCCAGGGACAACTGGAGGAATTGCCAGTCGACCCAGTCAAATGCTTTTTCGGCATTGACTGTCAAAAGGCAGAGAGGGATACCATGGGTGCGAGCATAATCAGTGAGAAGCAGGGTTTTCAAAGTGTTGTCTCTTGCTTCTCGACCACTTACAAAATCCACCTGGTCCAGGTGTATAAGGCGGGGGATCAGTGGCTGCAATCTATTGGCTAGTATTTTGGCATATATTTTAACATCTACTCCAATGAGCGATATGGGTCTATAATTTGTGCACAAAGTTGGGTCCTTATCTGGTTTTGGAATAATGGCAATGTGGGCTTCTAGTGTTTGTGTAGGAAATGCTGAGCCTTCTGCTAAGGAGTTAAACACCCTAGCTAAGAAGGGAGTCAGCAAAGGAGCAAATATTTTGTAGAATTTGGGAGTGAAACCATCAGGACCCGGGCTTTTACCGGAAGGGGTGGCCACTATTGCACCTGCGACCTCCTCTGCTGAAATTACTTGTTCCAGCTCTTCTACAGTGTCGCCATCTAATGTAGGGAGTGCCGTATCCTCAATATAGGATTGTTTATCAGTCTCAATGGTAGGGGAGGGGCTAGACGCTATGTCAGATGATAGATTATATAGTGTTTGGTAAAAATCCCGGAATGTTTGCGATATCTTGGAGGGCTCACTGATCATTTCTCCGCATGGGGCCCGAATATGAGGTATAAATGTGGAAGACGTATTTGGGTGGAGGGAGCGAGCCAGAGGTCTACCGCATTTATCCTGGAATTGGTACTGATGAAGGGCGAGTCTGTTAGCAAAGGTACGAGCTGAGGCCTCATATAATTCTTTGAGTTGGGTTTGAGCCGTGAAGACCTCTGTAAGAGTCGCCACCGTTGGGCCTCGTTTATGTTGGGTCTCAAGGTCTCTAAGTTTTTGCATTGCTGACGTTATCGCGGCTGATCGTGCCTTCTTTAGGCGGGACCCCATTTGGATAAAGATTCCTCTCAGGACAGCTTTAAGCGCCTCCCACTGTACAGGTAGTGGGTTGATGTCTACGGTATGATCTGTTAAGAAATTAGTAATGGTTTCCGAAACCTTGTGGGAACAGTCAGGGTTCGTGAGAAGTAAGTCATTCAGCCTCCACGTCCACTCCCTCGTTGGAGTGGAGGGGAGAGATAGTGTCAGGTAGATAGGTGAGTGGTCAGACCAGACCATTGAGTCTATCTCACATTCAGGTGACCAATCCAAGCAGCTATGCTCAAGAAGAAAATAGTCGATACGACTATAGGAGTGATGGACCTGTGAGAAGTGAGTATAATTGCGATTTTTTGGAAATAGAACCCGCCAAATATCGATCAACCGGAGATCGTAAATAGCCCGCTTGAATGCCCGTAGCTTGGTAAAGGAGATGGATGAGTGAGAGGTTGATGAGTCTAGGATTGGATCCAAGGGGGCGTTGAAATCCCCACCTAAGATTAGTTTACCTTCTGCGAATTCTGACAAGATCCTCAGGTATCGCAGAGCAGATGGTATTTGGTTAGTATTTGGTAGATAAAGGTTGGCGATAGTGAACTTTGTGCCCCATAAGGAGAACTTCACAAAAACATAACTTCCCTGGGGGTCTGAGACCTGGTCTATCAGCTCAATCGGGAGCATTTTGTGGAAGGCGATAGAAACGCCTTTGGTTTTCTGAGAGGGATTTGTACTGTGGAACCATCTGTTAAAGTATCTGTTGGAGCAGGAAGGGGTGGAATTCGTGTGGAAATGTGTTTCCTGTAGCATCAACACATTTACTTGTTGTTTATGCATTTGGTAGAGGATTTGCCCTCTTTTGGATGCAATATTGAGGCCATTTACATTATAGGAGCAAAATTTCAGGCGTGGACGGGATAGAACTGTGTGGGCCATAGTGGAATGAGAAAAAGAAATTCAGACTATAGACAGCTGAGAAAGGAGGAGGGATGGGGACGGAGGAATTTGTAAGATGAAAGAGATATAGTAGAACAAAAGGTAGGTAGGGAGGCACCTATATAAGGAGCCTATCAAACTCTAAGTGGTCCACGAAAACGGGACACCACGTGAAAAATCACGTATTTAGACACAGTTCGTGCCAAGCCTATTGAGGGTGGGAGGTCAAGGTAGAGAGTCTGAGCCGTGAGCCCAGTAGCAAAACAGGCATATATAACTTAATTAAGGCACATCATTGTAGTAAGATATTTAGACAGTAGAACACACGTCGGGTCGTCTGTGGAGGGGGGTGGCGGCCCGAGTAGGCAAATATCCCTGATCATGGCCGCCCTCCCACCTGCCATATTTTTTTACTTTGATGCTGCGGTACCATGGATGAAAGTCTCCCTTGGCCAGTTCAGTTTGTACCTGCATGCAGAGAAAGTGGGGCAGTGATCTGGATGGCAAGAGTGCCTGTTTTGCATGTAGAGAATGAAAGTGCCTAAGAAAACATACATGCTAAAAATTAACTTGTTACAACAGGGTCACTGATAAAACTCAGTAATAACTCTCTCTCTGTCACTTGTAGCTGTGTATCTGTGGATATTTCTTCTGCAGATTGTTCTGAAAACACACAGATGAAAGGATTCCTCTTTAGTTTTATCAGCAGGGGTTGTGGACCTGAAGTCTTCACACAGCCGACAGCTCTGAGCCCTGATTGGAGGGAAGGGACAAAGCCTCCTTCACATAGTATGGAGAACAAGTACAACTGTGGATAACAGTCACAGGTAGAGTGATGCAGCTCCCTCCCCATCACCATTTTAACTCTTGGTGTTGGGAAAAGCTGCCAGATCTTAAGCATGCTGATAGAGCTTTAGAGAGAGATGAGTACACAATATAGAATGAAGTGCTTTTCTTCATATCTCATGTCTGAGGCTTATAACCACTTTAAATTGGAGACATTTGACTGTATCCTTGTAATTGTGTCCTTCACAGTCAACAGAATAGTATAGTTTATCAGCTGATTTTTTTCTAGCTTACCAGATATTTCAAGTATGTCATCCAACTCCTAAAGTTCTTCAGTGCAGGGCAAAAAATAAAAATATATAGTTCACACTATAAGGCAACTAACTTTACATTACTTGCTGTTGTACTTTCAACACCCCTTTTCAACAGCATGTGTTTTGTCAAATTATATTCAGCTTCTTCTGGAAATAATTATGACGATCCTTCAACAAAGGCTTGGTGAGTGCATTGGCAGGCATCTCCTCTGATGGGCAGTAGTGAATGTCAATAAAACCTTGCTCTTGATTGTCTCTCAGTAGGTGATACTTGACGTTGATGTGTTAGGTTTGACCCTTTCTGATTGCGTAAGCTTTATACAACCCTGGTTGTCTTCAAAAACGGAAATGGGTTTTGACATGTCTATCCCAATGTCCACAAAAAGTTGACAAATCCATGTTGCTTCTTGACATGTGTGTGGGGCTGCAATGTACTCTGCTTCAGTTGAGGATAGAGCGACAGTTGCTTGCTTTTGACTAGACCAACTCATGGTTCCTTCCCTATACTGGAACATTAATCCACTTGTGGATTTTTAGTCTGTGCAGTCCCTAGCCCAATAAGCACATCCACATACTGTCAGGGAAATAGAAGCATTTCTACAGGGTCAGTGGACCAACCCGGGCATGGCCGCGCTAACGGAAGCTTCAGGAGAATTACCTCCAGTTACAGGGGCGTCTGCAGCACATTCCAGAATCACCTATTGTTCCAGGTCAAGAACTGCCTCCACGTGCAAACATTATGGTCATGGCCCCCCCGGAACCACGAGTCCCAGCGCCCGAACGCTCTCGTGGGGATCAAAAGGAATTTAGGTCCTTCAAGAATTCCTGTTATCTCTACTTCTCTTTGCAACCTCAGACTTTTTCCACTGAAGCAATCAAAGTAGGCTTCACCATTTCTTTACTAAGCGGTGATCCTCAGACCTGGGCCTGTGGCCTACTGGAGCAAGGCAGTCCAGTCACTGACACAGTGGATTAGTTCTTCGAAGCCATGACACGGTTGTATAACGACCCCTTATGGACAGCCACTGCCGAAGCATCTGACCTCGGCTTGACTAACAGACTCCGTGTCTTCCCGTCTCCCATACCCGGATCCCTGGCCCTGTTCTTGGACCTACTCACCGTGTTGCCCCCTGGCCTGGCTTGTGACCCTGCTATTGGACTCCTGCTGGTCCTCTCCGGTGGACCCTCCAAGCACGTCGCCTCCAGTGTCTGCCCTACCATGTTCCCAGACACCAGCTACTACCACCAGGCAACCCGTGCTTCTGTGGGCACCGCATCCCTATGTCACCTTCAGGGTTGTGCTGCGCTCGGCCGCAAGGGGAGCCCTCTCGGCATCTCAGCCTCCTACCAAGTTCCCGACAGTATAATCCAGCCATGTCAGAGGCTGACGGAGGTGACTCCCCGATAAGGACTGTTCTCCAACAGATCACGTCCCTTACCCCAATCGTTCAAAAGCTTCAGGAGAATTACCTCCAGTTACTCAGCCTCCTACCAAGTTCCCGACACATACCCGACCAGTTTTGGATGTAATGTTGCTTGTAACCGTAATCTGAATTGTTCCTTTGAGATACTGCATCACTCTTTTTACTGCGTTCCAGTCACTCTGACAGGGAGCTGAAACGTTCCTGTATAGTATGCCCACTGCTGTGGCTATGTCAGGTCTTGTCACAGAGGCCACATTGAGCAGCTTACTGATTGCTGTGCGATATGTGTAATTGTTGGGTAGCAAGTTTACTGCTTCATTGTTCTTTAGATAGCCTGGTTCCATAGGAGTTTTTACTTCCTTTGTATCTTGCATATGGAATTGTTCCAAGATTTCCCAGATTTTCTGAGACTGGTTGAGAAGATAACGTCCATCTTCTTCTCTCTTTATTTGGATTTCCAGATGACAGCTTGTGGGGTGGTATCCCCTTTGTAGTCCGAGTGGATCTTCTGACTTCAGGCAGTTCAGCAGTATCTGGTGGGGAACTTGATTTAGGCATTGTGAGTTCCACCTCTTGTTCTGACTCTTGCACAGGTTCGCTTTGGTCGACCTTTTCTTCTGGTTTCCTTGGCATATTCACTACACAGTTTTCTGGAATCTGTGTTTCTGGTGATGGGCTCTCATCAAAATAAACTCTACTGCTTATTGTCACTTTGTCAGTCTTTAGGAGTAGGTTTCTGTAACCCTTTGTTTGCTCGCTGTAGCCTAGAATTCCCTCTATGGCTCTGTTCTCCTGCTTGGATCGCTTTTCACTTGAAATACAGGCGTATGCTTTACATCCAAACACTCTGATGTGCCCTATGCTAGGCTTTGATCCATGCCACATTTCAAATGGAGTACTTTTAATGGCTCTTGAGGTTAGTCTGTTCTGTAGGTAGGTTGCAGTCATGACTGCTTCTCCCCAGTACTTGTGAAGTAGGTTGGCATCCGACAACAAGCACCTGGCCATTTCTATAATGCCCCGTACACACGGTCGGACATTGCGACCACAAAATCAGTCTGATTTTTTCTGACGGATTTTGACCGAAACTTGTGTTGCACACACACGGTCGGACAAATTTGTCGGAAAATCTGATCATTCCGAACGAGGTGACGTACAAAACGTACAACAGGACTATGTAGAGGCCAGTAGCCACTAGCTTTCGTCTCCAAATTTCTTCTGAGCATGCATGGCACTTTGTGCGTCGTAATTCTCTACACACGATCGGAAAAAGTCAGATCGGATTTTGTTGTCGGAAAATTTTAGATCCAGCTCTCAAATTTTTTCCGTCGGAAATTCCGACAGAAAAAGTCCGCTAGAGCCCACACAAGATCGGATTTTCCGACAACATAATCCGATCGGACTTTTTCCAATCGGAATATCCGACCGTGTGTACGGGGCATAAGAGTGAAAGTTTTTCTTTCTGCTACAGCATTTTGTTCAGGAATGTGAGTTGCGGTTGTCTGGTATACTGTTCCTTGTCTCTGCGGGCGGGGGGCTTATCGGAATCTGGAAGCCCCTTTTAAGTAGATCCCTTGTAGTAGAAAAAAGCATGACAGGACCTCTTAAATATGAGATCTGAGGTTAAAAAGACCTCAGATCTCATATTTACACTAAAATGCAATAAAAAATGTAATTGTCATTTGAAAAAAATAAACAAAAAATTTCCCTTTTAAGAGCTATGAGCAGAAGGGACGTTTTGACTTCGCTTCCGCCCTGCAATGATATGGAGACGGGTGGGGGCCATCTTCCCCTCACTCGTCTCCATACCAAGCCAGCAAGAGGACACGGTCGCCTCCGCCACTACTGATGGCTAGGCGGCGGAGGGCACCAGAGCGTGGCGGAAGTGGTTGGCCCTCTCCTGCCACCGATAAAAGTGAGTCCACCTTAGAGACCACTTTTATCTGAAAGCAGACCGCCCGCTGAAGAAGATACCAGGTTATGGCAGCTAGCTGCTGCCATAACAACGGTATTCCTCTTCAAAGTAGCAACGTAAAATGACGGCGGGCGGTCTGTAAGTGGTTAAGTGACCGGTCCTTTTACAGCGAAAACAGGCTTTGCTTTCTTTGTTTTTTTTGCCTTTGTACATCTTAAGAGCTTTGTCATCATGGTGCGTATTTTCTTTCCTTCTTTCATATTCATCATTTAATTTCCCTTTGACATATTCCAGTGTAGGTTTCTGCTCAGATCTGGTTTCTAAAGCATTAATAAGTGCAGTATATGTCTCTGGAAGGCTGCAGAGGAGCAGGGCAACAATATGGTTATCTTTGATGTCCTCTCTGATGGCCTGTAGCTGCTCTATGATTTCTAGCATAGCTTTCACGTGGTAACACATTTGCTGTCCTTCTTCTATTCTCATTTTATAAGGCTAGCTTACTGTAGAGGCTTGAACGCTCATGCAGTTTTTGTAATGAAGCCCACATACCTTTGGCCATTTTCTCAGTTTTTATGTGGATAGGCTGGTCATCTGTCACTAGCAAGCTTATAGTCGCTTTTGCCTGCCATAGCCCAGAAATATGAAGAATACGGGAGATTGTTGTCACATGTACCACACAGCCAGTACTTGCTCGATATTCCTGCAGCTCCTTTAAAGTTGCTGTAGGTCTCTTGGCAGCCTCCCTGACCAATTTTCTTCTTGTATTTTCATCAACTTTGGAGGGACGTCCAGTTCTTGGTAATGTCACTGTTGTGCCATATTTTCTCCACTTGATGATGACTGTCTTAACTGTGATCCATGGTATATCTAATGCCTTGAAAATTCTTTTGTACCCTTCTCCTGACTGATCCTTTGTAACAATGAGATCCCTCTGATGCTTTGAAAGCTCTCTGTGGACCATGGGTTTTGCTGCAGGATGCGACTAAGAAAATGTCGGGGAAGACCTACTAGAACAGCTGAACTTAGTTTGGGGTTAATTAATGGCACTTTAAATGGTGGCAGGTGTGTACTGACTTCTATTTAACATGAGTTTAAATGTGATTGCTTAATGCTGAACACAGCTACATCCCCAGTTATAAGAGGGTGTGCACACTTAGGCAACCCCAAAAGATTTCAGTTTGTTTTTCAATTTAGTTGTACAGTTTATAGGTCACATTAAAAGTTGGAAAAAGTTCTGAAATTATTTATCTTTGTCTCATTTTTTTACATCACAGAAACATGACATTTAAACAGGGGTGTGTAGACTTTTTATATCCACTGTATAGTTCACAGTACAAGGCAACTTTACATTACTTGCTGTTGTTCTTTAAACATAGGTGAGCACTAGGGATGAGCCCGATGTATGCCTGTTCGCCAAATAGCAAACAATTTGGGGTGTTCGTGGCAAATTCGTAACTTGTGGAACACCCTTTAAAAGTCTATGGGAGAAATCAAAAGTGCTAATTTTAAAGGCTAATATGCTTGGTATTGTCATAAAAAGTGTTTGGGGACCTGGGTCCTGCCCCAGGGGACATGTATCAATGCAAAAATACGTTTTAAAAATTGACGTTTTTTTCGGGAGCAGTGATTTTAATAATCCTTAAAGTGAAACAATAAAAGTGAAATATTCCTTTAAATTTCATACCTGGGGGGTGTCTATAGTATGCCTGTAAAGTGGCGCATGTTTCCCGTGTTTAGAACAGTCCCTGCAGAAAATGACATTTCTAAAGGAAAAAAGTATTTTAAAACTACTAGCGGCTATATTGAATTGTTGGGTTTCGACAATACAGATACAAGTCATTGAAAAAAACGATTTGGGTCTGGTATGAATATTAAGGGGAACACCGAACCAAAATTTTTAAAAAAAATGTGTGGGGGTCCCCTCAAATTCCATACCAGGCCCTTCAGGTCTGATAAGGATATTAAGGGGAACCCTGTGCCAAATTAAAAAAAAAAAATGGCATGGGGTCCCCCCAAAAATCCATACCAGACCCTTATCCAAGCATGCAACCTGGCAGGCCGCAGGAAAAGAGGGGGGGACAAGAGAGTGCCCCCATTCTGAACCATACCAGGCCACATGCCCTCAACATGGGGAGGGTGCTTTGGGGTAGCCCCCAAAGCACCTAGTCCCCATGTTGATGGGGACAAGGGCCTCATCCCCACACAACCCTTGCCCGGTGGTTGTGGGGGTCTGCGGGCGGGGACTTATCGGAATCTGGAAGCCCCCTTCAACAAGTGGACCCCCAGATCCCGCCCCCCCTGTTTGAAATGGTAACAGGTACATTGTACCCGTACCATTTCACAAAAAAAGTGTACATTTTTACTGCATACTATAGACACCCCCAGGTACAAAATTTAAAGCAATATTTCACTTCTATTGTTTCACTTCAAGATTTATTAAAATCACTGCTCCCAAAAAACATCAGTTTTTAAAACTTCCTTTTGCATTGATACATGTCCCCTGCCCCTGAGGCTGGACCCAGGTCCCCAAACACTTTTTATGAAAATAACTTGCATATTAACCCTTAAAATTTGCACTTTTGATTTTTCACGTTTGTGTCCCATAGACTTTAACGGTGTTTGCGTGTTCGAACAATTTTTTTACCTGCTGCAAACCGAACTGGGGGGTGTTCGACTCATCCCTAGTGAACACCTATGAGCAATTAGAAGAAAGACTTAAGCCTTGTACACAGATTGGATTATAGGTTCGGGGTTCCCCTTAATATTTCCCCAAATGTCTGTTGTCGGATTTGTGTACACAAGTCCATCAGACAAAAGTCCAAAGTACAAACACGCATGCTCGGAAGCAAGGACGAGCTGGAAGCGGTTGGTCTTGTAAACTAGCGTTCGTAATGGAGCGGCGCTACTCTACCTCTCTCTCTCCTATGCTACAGAGTCCCTTCTGCTCTTAGGAGTTGGCTGCCGCTGACAACACACACCAGAACCTACTAATATAGATCTGGACTGACAAAACTGTCTCGAATCACCACAAGAATATCCCCTTGCCTTTTTCATCTTTTTATTTACCTATCACCCCATGCTTGTTCACTAGCAGCTCCCACCAGCGCTCCATTCTCCCTCCTTTTTTACTTCAAAAAGAGTCAAAAGTAACTTCCCTGCTACTCATGACCTGATGCTGAATTATGTCCCAGTAGACAGGTGGACTTTAGCTGGATGCAGAAGGTCTCCTCTGCACATGTGCTGGTTTACACACTCTGGAGGAGTGAGTGTCGGTAGAGTAGCTGTGAGAGAGGTGGATGGTTCCTCATAAGGAATGTAAGTTACCCACCAAATGGTGGTAGCCCACACACGGCCACAATTATTTCATAGATTAATTAAAGAGTACATCACATACTTCATGATCAACAGTACTGCTGTATGGAGAGTGACCCTACCTATTTGGACAAGGCTATTATGTTTCTCTGAAGGACGCTGTGTTGTTAATCAGCCCTCCATATTTTAGCTGTGTTCCACAGGAATCTGTGGCTAATTGAATCCATATATCATGGAATACTATGTTACACTCTCTCTCCCCACTGACAATAGCTGTATTTAACTGGGCTTATTTATGGAAATTTGTCCTAATCTACAACTCTTGGACTTCACATTGATCATTGCATTATCGGTGAGCCAACGACTGCTACTGAACTTATCAGGTACAACTGCAGTAAGTTTAAGTTCGACTTGAACGGTCGCCACTGGGTGATGATGGTTTAACTTCTTTGATTGCAATCCTTAATTAATAATGTTAATAGCTGAACTGGACTTTAATGGATGATATACTCAGTGTGAATTAATCATCACCAGCCCACATTACTCAGCTTCTTCTAGCCTTTATGGATGATACACCCAGTGTGAACCAATTATCACTAACCCGCACAGTATTCAGCTTCTGAAATAATGCTTGTTTTGCAAGTTAACCATATATAATTGCGTTATAGCCTTGATTGGTATTATTTCCCATTGCAATTATTACTGTACTTCCAAGTCCACTTGATTGGATTATTCAATTCTGTAGGTTACTTGTTCCTAAGCGATCATCTTTAGTGCTGTGCTGTCACATCCCCTTACTGATATTTAATTATTTACAGCTCCTTGCTTGTATTAAGAGGGGAAATTGTCATTGAGCATAGCACTGAAGATGATTTTTAAAATTTCTGTCATGGTCATTTTTTGAGTCTGAACTTTTTTGACAATGTTGTCAATTTTGATATAGTGATGGGTGGAGACTCAATTTTTTGTTATGTAATGAATTTTTTACAATTTGGTTATTATTAATGGTTTTTAATAAAGTATTGTTTTAGTCATACTACTTGGATTGCTTTGGTACCTCCTTTTGAGCATTGTGCAATTATTTGTTACTGCATACTGTTTGTGTAGCTAACACAATTGAAAGCCAATGGTTTTGAATGTTTAATGATCAATGCCTAAATGAAGTGAAAATAATAAAAAAAAAATGAATACAAAGGACATAACTTGGAGTCGATTGGATGTGTTCCTTGTGCTGATGCCTGTTCTGTTAGGTGAAATACTCCTTCATCCATGGCCCTCCCCGCACCCCTGCTGCCATAATCGCCTGGTGAGGTGGGGGTAAATAGAACTGTGGGAGCTTTCACAGGCTCTCATCAAGAGTGCATAACTGTGCCCACCCTTTCTGCCCAACTGCTGTATTCATAGAAGCCATACAATAGTGCCTATGTCTAGCGATTTTAGTATGTTAATTGAGATACAAAAAAAATCACCTGTGTGTCAGAAACCATGAAATCAGACCCAGACAGAAGTACAGTTAAATCACACTTGTTTAATAATACAAGTAAAAAGAACAAACGTAGTAAAAACATAGCCAGAGTTCAGGGATCGGAACCAGCCACAGTGGGAGGTTCCAGGTGAGCCGTGCGACTCAGGAGCATTTGTAACACCATGGCAAACTGATCCATGCGGTAATCTTGCTCATCCAATCGGGAAAAAATATTACCAACAAGTGGATAGACTGAAGCTTCTGAATTCATGGCCTTCGCCTACTGTCAGAAACCATGAAATCAGACCGAGACAGAAGTACAGTTAAATCACACTTGTTTAATAATAAAAGTAAAAAGAACAAACGTAGTAAAAACATAGCCAGAGTTCAGGAGCCTGAATGGATAGTCAGACAAGCCAAACGTCAGGGAGCCAGAGATGAGCGTAGTAAAACAGCAAGCAGGATCTGGAGCCAGAAGGGATGTCAACCAAGCACGTCTTTAAACAGAAATGCAGGAGAGCGTCTCTGTGATGTTGACTAAGGCGAAGGCAGAGATCCTCTGGGCTGGACAGCTTAAGTAGGCAGGACTGACGAGCAGGATATCATCAACAGCTGAGTAACTGTGGAGAGATAGGAGCTGGCAATTAGCCGACAGCTGAGCGGCTAGCTCAGAGAAGGAAGGGCAGAGGCCAGCCCTGACAGTACCCCCTCCTCCACGACCCCTCCCCCTCGGAGGACCACCAAGCTTGAGGGGAAAACATCTATGGAAATCACAGAGGAGGACAGGGGCATGTACGTCCGAGGATGAGACCCAAGAGCGTTCCTCTGGACCGTACCCCTTCCAATGCACCATGTACTGTATGCGCCCACAGAACCTACGGGAGTCAACAATGGACTGTACTTCATACTCCTCATGGTTCTTAACCTGTACAGGGTGAGGACGTGGCACTGAGGTGGTAAAGCGGTTGCAGACCAAATGTTTTAATAAAGGAGACATGAAATAAATTTGAAATACACATGTTAGAAGGAAGGTGTAATGCGTAAGCCACTGGGTTAATCCTGCAAAGAATATGGAAAGGCCCAATAAACCAAGGTGCGAAGTTCAGTGATGAAACACAAAGTCAGAGGTTGCAAGATGACAGCCAGACCCTGTCTCCAACCTGGTAGGAAGGCGCGTGCAGGCGTCTGCGGTCATTGTGTGCAGGCGTAGGTACCTATAATTAGCTTGTCGCAAAGCCTCCTGGACTTGTGCCCAAGTGGAACGAAGACCACGGGGATGCTCCTCTAATGCAGGAATACTCTGCGGAACAAATGAGTCAGGCAACAAGGAAGGTTGAAAACCATAGTTCACCATAAACGGGGATAATCGGGAAGCAGAATTCAAGGAACTATTGTGAGCAAACTCTGCCCAAGGTAATAGGTCTGTCCAGTTGTTATGATGGTCAGAAATATAGCAACGTAGGAATTGCTCAAAGGACTGATTGGCTCATTCTGCGGCCCCATTAGACTGCGGGTGATACGCAGAGGAAAAATCAAGCTGAATTCCCAACTGTGCACAAAAGGCTCGCCAGAACCGGGACACAAACTGACTACCCCTGTCTGAGACAATCACCTTGGGTAGCCCATGTAAGCGAAAGATCTCCCGAGCAAAAATGGAAGAGAGGTGTTTAGCCTCAGACAAGAATGTGAGATTCTTATGGTGAGTAAGAATGAGAACCGACACAGTGGTACCTTCAAGGGGATGTCTCCATTTTTTCAGGGTTAAAATTACCAATCTCATAATTGCACTCCGCAGGTGACAATTTCTTGGAAAAGTAGCCACAAGGATGCAAAGCCCTCTCAGAGGTAGAACGTTGAGACAGAAGGTCGCCAACTCCAGTCTAAGAAGCATCAACCTCAAGGATAAAAGGTAACATAGGATCAGGATGTGCCAACACAGGAGCAGAAATAAAGGCAGCTTTGAGACTCTCAAAGACCTTAACGGACTCCGGAGACCAACTCTGTGGGTTACCGTCCTTTCTGGTCATATCACCAAAGATGAGAAGTTACGAATAAACTTCCGATAATAGTTGGCAAAGCCCAGGAAACATTACATAGGATGTAAACCCATGGGTCGGGGCCACTGTAGGACTGCTGAAAGTTTCTCTGGGTCCATCGAAAAACCAGAAGTGGAAATTACATAACCCAGGAATTTAACCTGTTCATGATGGAACTCGCACTTCTCTAATTTACAATAGAGATTGTTCTCTCTTAGTTTCTAAAGCACATGACAGACATCTGTGTGGTTGCTCTCCAGGGACTTGGAAAATATGAGGATATCCTCAAATATAAGATTTTATCATAAACATTTTTATTTATTAGTAAATGTAAAGGTTTAAAGGTGAGCTGGCATTGCAATGGTCCCCCTACCATTAAAATAATTAATGTATCTCTCACGCACTTGACGTGCTGTTTGGGGGGCCAAGCCAGGATGGCCAGGATCCAAGCCTGTGAGTTGGGATTGTGGAAGTCTGGCCTCAGGCCCAACAGAATGCAAATAACTTATGGAATGTCTCCTTAAATAATTATGCAGCACACAGCAGCACAGGATTATGTGGTTTAACTTGTACTCTGCAATGTTAATTGAAGTCAAAAACAGACGGTACTTAAAAACCCTCCTCTCCGGGGTGAGGGTCCTTTGGGGGAACGGCCTGATCAGGTGATAGCCCAGACCAAACGCTTCATCTCAGATGAAAACAAAGGGGAGCCCCTCAACTTTCTCTGCATCTGGTGGCAATCCCAGGCCACCAGTCTGGAGATGATGGCAGAGCTCCGTCTGGGCGAAGACTCCCCACGTCCATGTATAGAAAATCATATTGTGCCGACACCACAGCCATTAACACAACAATATGGAACCCCTTGTAGTTATAGCAGTAAGACCCCAAATGGTGGTGGCACAATTCGAACATTTTTTTCCCGTCGATCACCCCTCCACAGTTGGGAAAGTCCCAACGGTCAGCAAACTGGGAAGCCACAGTCTGCCATTCCTGTGGCGTGGAAGGAAACTGTGGAGTCAAACAAGAAAAAAAAATATATAAGTACTTTTAAACCTAAAACTTTGCAAACAGATTACACTGATGGCCCATAGAAAAGAATTTATGGGGGTGGGGGAGGGTTCTAAATGATTTTAAGACCACACATTACACTTGAAAACATTTGAGAGGGTGGGGGAGGGTTCTAAATGATTTTAAGACCCCACATTACACTTGAAGACATTTGAGGGGGTGGAGGAGGGTTCTAAATGATTTTAAGACCACACATTACACTTGAAGACATTTGAGGGGGTGGGTTCTAAATTATTTTAAGACCACACATTACACTTGAAGACATTTGAGGGGGTGGGGGAGGGTTCTAAATGATTTTAAGACCACACATTACACTTGAAGACATTTGAGGGTGTGGGGGAGGGTTCTAAATTATTTTAAGACCACACATTACACTTGAAGACATTTAATGGGGTGGGGGAGGGTTCTAAATAATTTTAAGACCACACATTACACTTGAAGACATTTGAGGGAGTTGGGGAGGGTTCTGACTGGTTTTAAGACCACACATTACACTTGAAAGACATTTGAGGGGTGGTTCGGGGAAAGCAGTTCAATGGAGCTGACAATATACATTGTTAAAGGGACTAGGCTATGGGTGTATATGGGCCCAGGATTGCATGCTGAGGAGGTTAGTGAAGACAAATATGCATGTAGGCCACAAAAGGAGAATTGTTTTTAAAAATGCATGCATGAATATAAAGGGGACATTCACAGCATATTCCTACCATGGTAATTAGGTAATGATGAAATTAATACAATACATTAGCAAATATTCAATACATATAATGTAATGTTAAAGGAGAAAACTTACCTTAATATAGTCCTTCTGCAGGTCCTGAATAATGGCAGAACAGGTCTCTGGGATAATGATCCCCAGAGACTCGGGGAGATGCCTCTTGTGAACTTGAGGTCCCGCAAGCTTCTCCCTGTCGCCAAGTAGCCAGTGTGGCGACCAGCCTCTGCTCCAGAGTAATGGCTTGCCGCATGCAGGTATCCTGCCTGCTGATATAAGGGGTCAGCAAAGGCATGTGTGAGAATTGGTCACGCTGGCGCAGCCAATTCTTCGGCCATGAACTCCTCCTCGCCCTGTTCATGGACTGGGCTCGAGTCAAAGTATTAACCCCAACACCAAGTCCCCACACAGCACGAACTTGAGAATGAGTACGTCCACGCACCATGGCTTCAAAACGGTCTGCTGGTCAAACAAACTTAACCGAACGCACTGAAGAACAGCAAGGCCTATGAAGAGCGACCTGAAGAACAGGAACGAGTAGACCAGAACCGCCTGTGAACAGATACGAACTGATCCACATGCACTGAAAACCAGATACAAACCTCACAAGCACAAACTGAACTGCAGAAAACGATCGAAATAAGCTGAAGTCTGAAAAGAGCGAATCGTCTCTAACTAAACTTCTACTAACACAGGATAAACACGAGATTAGCAGAAGGAGCCCAAAGGGTGCCATACTGGGTCTTGGACTTCCTTTTTCTAGTCCCATCATATGTGCTGTACGTCACCACGTTAGAAACCACTGGACTTTTGGAGTGATCGTGTGTGGCCAAGTCCGTTCGCTTGAAAGTCTGGTGGACCTCAGCTGCAAAGTCCGTCGGATTGTCCGCCGGACTAAGTCCGCCGGAAAGTCCGATCGTGTGTATGTGGCATCAGACCTTAGAACCACTATAATTGCACACACTTCAAGCAAAAGCGTGCGTGATGATGTCACATCTGTTAGCCCCGCCCAGTGTGTTTTGTCATAGTAGACATTATCAGGGAGACTAAAGTAAAAGATCTGCAGCGAAAATCCATCAGCGTAAACATACTGAGATGAATGACGGCATTGTGTATAATAGGCGGTGAGTCAGCACGCCGCCCGTGCCCCAGGAAGAAGTCATTCTGTGACGAAACGACGTAGGGTGAGCGGCGTGCTGACGTCACCTCCATTCCCCGTCCATCCAGGAAGCGACGGGCTGCGAGAGAGAGAGAGCCGGCCGGCTCGAGATTATTTTTAACCACTTGCCTATTGACTACATACAAAATGTAAGTGCGATATGGTTTTTATGTACAAATAAAATTTTAAAGCAACAGTATTGCGCTATGGATACTCGTTTGTTTTGCATGTAAACGTTTGTGGAAGGAAGCAAGGATCATCCCGATAGGATCTTTGAGTGTATCCATACACAGTGAGAGAGACTTGGAAGACCCTGGATAGAGACCCGGGCAGGGGGATGTGCCGCAGGCCTTTTTTGATCTCTCTAACACAGGGATCAAAGCAGCTGGTAAGCGGCAGTCTTTTTGTTTGGTGGAGGATCCTTCTTTCCTTTTCAATCACTCCTTTCTGAGGGTGTCAAACATAGGAACACCACGAGAACTTTAGCAACAGGATTACAATACCCTGTGTGGACTTTCTCGAATAATATCTCATTGTCATTTAATCACAAATTTTCTTTATTATTATATCTATTAATCTTTGTTTTCACTACAATTGAAAGAAAATTTCCTAGATATTATTGTATACGTTCTTGTTCACAATCACATGTTCATAAGCACTGTAATTGTGTAGTATTGGGGTGGTGCAATTTGTGTGGTAATGTTTTGGGCCAATCAGATTGCATCCACACACTAGTTCATTGGTTCAAGGGAGAACCAGTTTTCACTAAACAATTTTTTTCACTATTGTTATTCAATGCATGTAAATTTCCAGCGCAGCTACTTTTTTGCATGAGATGAATGATTACATTTCTACATCTAACATTTTAGAGGAGATAGACAGCTTCATCAATAGCAAAATAAATGAAGATATATCTTACTGAACATTTTTTTTTTTTCTTTAGTATGTACAAGGTACAAAAATCAACCTTTCAAGGCCTTATACTTTTGTGCTGGTCAAACAAGAATATATTAGTGTTAGTTTCTGATCATAAAACTTGTAACCATAATGTATATAACTCCTTCTTATTCAAACAAATATAAATAAAAGTACAATCAAGAGTTGAACATAATAATCTACAGTAACATATACCCTATCTAAACTGATTGACAATACCATGGCGTTAAAGCAATTCTTTGTAATGTCACATAATTAGTGTTTTTTTTTTTTTTTTAAGTTTTATGAAAGATAAAATATGAAAAATCAATTCAATGTATTATTATCCACACAGGGGGCTAAAGATTACAGTACTGTGACAAAGCAAACAGTTTAATACAAGCAACATGTTGCTTTCTTTTTAGTGCTGCCAAATGAGAATGCATTTTTATTTTGTGGCACCTAATGTGTTAAGGTTTTGGCATTCAATTATTTTATTATACAATTATATAAAGAAAAGTGGGGGATAGAGTAATCACTGACTGTATGATGGAAAGAGAAAAAAAAGCACTGACTCTGTACCATGGAAAGAGAAAAAAAACAGTCAGCGCTCAGAGTCAGAGTGCTTTAATTAGAAAATAAAATAACTACCAAACACCAGTATCAGCAAAACGCCAGATGCCTCCACAATCAATTACCACCCAGTCACTACTGTTTAAAAGCAGGCTTTTTTCTCCGTAAATCCAGATCCAGGACATTTATCAATGCAAAAAAAAGTTTTTAAAACAGACGTTTTTTTCAGGAGCAGTGATTTTAAGAATGCTTAAAGTGAAACAATAAAAATGAAATATTCCTTTAAATATCGTGCCTGGGGGGTCCCCTTAGTTTGCCTGTAAAGTAGCACATTTTTCCAATGTTTAGAAAAGTACCACAGCAAAATGACATTTCTAAAGGAAAAAATGTCATTTAAAATTGCTCACAGCTGTAATGTATTGCCAGATCCTGGCAATATACATAAAAAAAACATTTAAAAAAACAGCATGGATTTCCCCCCCAGTCCATACCAGGCCCTTCAGGTCTGGTATGGATATTGAGGTGAACTCCACGCCAATTATTATTTTTTAAATGGCGTGGGGGTCCCCCCCCCAAAATCCATACCAGACCCAAAGGGCCTGGTATGGACGGGGGGAACCCATGCCGTTTTTTTTTTCTTAATTCTGTCATAGGGCTCCCCTTAACCACTTCAATACATTATATTATATATTGTACACTGCACTATAGTGAATCCGCAATGCTCCACTGCCTGTTTCCCTTAGTTCGAATATCGGTGCCGGGACACGATCCGACGGACGTATCGGCCTTGGGCGGCCGACATCACGGGCACCCTGGACAGGTAAGTGTGCTTATTAAAAGTCAGTAGCTACAGTGTTTGTAGCTTCTGACTTTAAAAAAATGATTTTTTTCAGCTGGAACACCGCTTTAAATATTATTTCAAAAATTGTAATTACATTCTTTTGTTAAATTGGGCCTTAGGTGTTGGTGGTGCCAAAACACTGTAAACCCTCACAGTTACTCTTGTTGGGTGCAGGAACGGTGAATGCATAGTATATATAAATATACCAGTAGACTCTATATATATATATATATATATATATATATATATATATATATATATATATATATATATATATATATATATATATATATATTATATATATATAATGCACAGTATATATATATATAAGAAGGCCAGTATGGTGGCCTGAACTTATGGGAGGAGCCCAGGGGGAATTTAAGTAGCCCACTCGCCCATACTCATTGTCGGTTCCAATGTGTGATTTGTTACGTCTCCAGGCCGACTCTTCAGCTCACTGCGTGTTCGTGAGTCCGTTGTTCCCGAGTAGTACGTTGCAGTTGTTCATTCGTGGTTTGTCGATAAAGTCTTGCTCGCTGTCGCAGGTAGGAGTTGTTACTTTGCATTCGCATCTTGTCCAAAATCTTTGCCATTTGTTGTATCCCCCATACTGTGTTCAGTTCCCGCCGCTGAACTTACGAATCATTCATACACGGTGCTCCCCCCCTCGTTACTTGCCGAAAAACCAAGTCACGTTGTGAGCGTCATACACCACACTCATACACCACACTCTTCGGATACATTGCATACGCGCTACAGACCGATGCAGACCCAGTCGCACGGCCACTGTCGCAGGTAGGTTTCTTTACCATATTTTCTCATGTCAAATTCGTAGTCACCCATATGATGTGTTTCGATCCCGCAGTGCAACTTCCGAATCGTTCGTACGCACCTCTCTCATTTTTTACACCCAACTTGTTCTTGCCTTGTGCACAGAACCACGCCACACCTTCCTGATACGTTGCACTCCCGCCACAGTCCACTGTGAACCACTCGCATGGCTCACTGTTTCAGATAAAGATTTGTCACCTCTCTCTTTATGTCGTCAGCTTATCTCCAGTAGCATCAAAACATTCTGGGCACAAACCAGACTACAAACACACCATGGGGGCACCCAATCAGCCTCGCATACACATAGCAACATCCAGTTATACATTTATCTTCAGTGGCGTAGAGGTTACTCATCAACCTCTCTGTCTTTTCCTCAGGACTGTTGAGTTCAGTTTTTTTTCATCCTACACCAGGATGGTCGTTTCTACCCAGGTAAAAAATAAATAAAAATTATATATATATATAAATATATATATATATATATATAATATATATATATATATATATATATATACAGTATCTCACAAAAGTGAGTACACCCCTCACATTTTCACTGTGCCCCACTTGCCTTCTATCTAATACTACATATCTTCATAACACTTGCACCCCCTTATATTTTACAGTCGGAGTTATGTCACAGGCCGGCAGTGATGACCTCACACCTACCCCTCTGTCACCCTCTATGGGCTCAGAGAGTGGCAGCCTGTAGTCCATCTGCACTTGGACCATTCGCAAGATCATAGCTGAGCTTAGAAGCAAGGCCCCCCCCACCCTGCTACGGCCAGGAAGGCAGAGCTTTTCAGGCTACTCTTCCTGCTGACAGCTGCTACAGGACCCAGCACCCCTCAGGCGTTCTTGCAGTCCATATCTGGGGCTCCCAGCTGCACTTCATGATCTCCTCACTGTTCACAACAGTTACTGACATGCGGACCGGAGTCGCAGCACTGGAGGCTCACCCTGCCATGACCCTCCCTGACCCAGTCATGGTCACGGCGCTGGCATCCCCTCCTGAGTCCTCTTCTACCGTCCTTCCTGCTCACCTTGTCCCTGCCAGCCTCAGGAAGGACATCTTGAAGGGCAAGGACATAAATTTAGCATTTCGGTGCACGATGTGGCCGACAACAGAGCATATGCTCACCGGCAAACTTACAGTCACCGAATTTCCAAGTTCCAGGTCAAGACATACTGGAGCGTTTCTGACACTGAGCTATTCTGACACCATTTTGCAGGCCTCTGATGACCGCTGTGCACCATTTGCCAGTCCACTACCCACATGGCGATTTGGTGCTCTGAAGTGACTACAAGACCTCCCTTCTACCCTCCTTCCTCCTCCGGCACCAGTCAGGGCTTCCCGGACCCCGGTCAATCACGACCAGTGGATAGACTAGGATGGCTTATCTTTTCTCTAAGAGAAACCCCCATTTGCAAAAATTGTAATCACGGTGGATGCTTACATAACTTCATATTTGCACAGCATGCCATAAAGCTCATCCAAGCACCACCTGTCAAGTCAAACAGGAGAGAAAGTCCTGACTAGGCCGCATAGATGTCAGCTGGTTGGGCTTCTACCTCTCTACACACCCCACTCCCTCACTGGCCATATTCCTGGTGCACGGCTTCACAGAAGGGTTCCACACCGGCCTCATCCCTTTACCCCTCACTACACACCACAAATGCAGGAAGTGGATAAAGGCTTTATTATTGTCCCCTTCCCACAGTCACCTTTCCCAGTCTGGAGACTGGGCTTGTCAAGGGAAAGTTCAGTATTAAACTCTGCTTAGTGTATGACTTGTCAGTGCCTCATTCTTCTCACATCCCCAGCCTGAACTCCCTGATTCCTGAGGAGTTTTCCCTCAAGTATGCCTTATGCGGCGTACACACGCTCGGACTTTCTAGCGGGATTGTTCGCTGGACCTAGTCCAGCAGACAAACCGCCGGACTTTCCAGCGGAGTTCCGGCGGACTTTACGAGTGTGTGGACTTGCCCACACACGCCCAGACTTTTCCGGCGGCTTTTTTTAAATAGTCTGCGGGACTTTTGAAATGAACAGACTTACCGACACATCGGAAAGTCTTTTTATTTAGAACGTGACTCCAGGTAGACGGGACTAGCGAAGGCAGTGAATGCCGCCGCGCTAGCCCCGTCACCTGGTATGGATTTAAAGGGGAATCCCTATGCCGAAAAAACGGCGTGGGGGTCCCCCCAAATTCATCTCAGACCCTTATCCGAGCACGCAGCCCGGCCGGTCAGGAAAGGGGATGGGGACGAGTGAGCGCCCCCCCCCTCCTGAGCCGCACCAGGCCAAGTGCCCTCAACATGGGGGGTGCCCTGGGGAAAGGGGACATGTTGATGAGGACAAGGGCCTCTTCCCGACAACCCTGGCCGTTGGTTGTCGGGGTCTGCAGGCGGGGGGCTTATCCGAATCCGGGAGCCCCCTTTAATAAGGGGGCCCACAGATCCCGGCCCCCACCCTATGTGAATGAGTATGGGGTACAATGTACCCCTACCCATTCACCTAAGGAAAAGAGTGTAAATAAAAAAAGACACAATTTTTAAAAATATTTTATTGCACAGCTCCGGGGGTCTTCTTCCGTCTTGGGGGGTCTTCTCGCCGGACTCCTCCGCTATCTTCTGCTCCTTTACCTAGCTCTTTCACGAGCGGAGGAGCCCAGCTTTCTCATTCGTCGCCGCCGTCGTCGTCTGGGGGTCTCGTTCCGCCTTCGGGGGTCTTGTCCCGCTCTTCAGTTCTTCTTGCCGCTGTCGCCGCCTTCTGCGCCTTCTGCGTCATCTTTTTCTTTTTCTTCTGATGTTGACTCGTCGCTCTGTCTGGCCGTAATGGCAGAGACACGCGGTGTTGTGACTTATATAGGGACAAGGGGCGGGGCCACCGGCTCATGTCACATGGTGACCCCGCCCCCATATGATGTCACAGTCCCGGAGGATGCTGGGACTGTGACATCACATGGGGGCGGGTCACCATGTGACATGAGTCGGTGGCCCCACCCCTTGTCCCTATATAAGTCACAACACCGCGTGTCTCTGCCATTCCGGCCATAGAGAGCGACGAGTCAACATTGGAAGAAGAAGAAGAAGAAGACAATGCAGAAGGTGGTGACGACAGCGGCAAGAAGAACCGAAGAGCGGGACAAGACCCCCGAAGGTGGAACGAGACCACCAGACGACAAGGGTGGCGACGAAGGAGAAAGCCGGGCTCCTCCGCTCGTGAAAGAGCTAGGTAAAAGAGCAGAAGATAGCGGAGGAGTCCGGCGAGAAGACCCCCCAAGACGGAAGAAGACCCCCAGAGCTGTGCAATAAAATATTTTAAAAAATCGTGTCGTTTTTTTATTTACACATTTTTCCTTAGGTGAATGGGTAGGGGTACATCGTATTAAAGGGGCTCCCAGATTCCAATAAGCCCCCCGCCCGCAGACCCCGACAACCAACGGCCAGGGTTTTTAGGAAGAGGCCTTTGTCCTCATCAACATGGGTACAAGGTGCTTTGGGGTGGGGGGGGCCGCAGGGCCCCCTTTCCCCAGGGCACCCCCCATGTTGAGGGCACGCGGCCTGGTACAGCTCAGGAGGGGGGGCGCACGCTCGTCCCCACCCCCTTTCCTGACCGGCCGGGCTGCATGCTCGGATAAGGATCTGAGATGGATTTTTCGGCGTAGGGGTTCCCCTTTAAATCCATGCCAGGTGACGGGGCTAGAGCGGCGGCATTCGCTGCCTTCGCTAGTCCTGTCTAACTGAAGTCACGTTCTAAATGAACGGACTTTCCTCCGTGTGTGAGGCAAGTCCATTCATTTCAAAAGTCCAGCGGACTAGCACACAGACGGCGGGATTGTCTGCCGGACTGCCGAGGCCAGCGGACAATTTTAAGTCTGAACTTAAAACTAAGTCCGCCGGACTTTTGGGAGGAAAAAGTCCACCGCCCACACACAGGCAGATTGTCCGGCGGACTCTAGTCCGGCGGATAATCCCGCGGGAAAGTCCGCTCGTGTGTACGTGGCCTTAGTTGACTTGGCCATCCAAAACATCATTGGGATAGGTCCCAGCGCCTGGCTATCCAAAGCAGATATATCTGATGCATTCAAGCTCCTCCCTATCGAACTGTCCTTCTGGCGGTGGCACAGTATTAAGTGGAGGGAGTCCTACTACCTAGCCACCAAGTTGACCTTCGGGTCCAAGAGCAGCCCATGGCTGTTCAACATTTTCGCTCAGGCACTCACATGGATTCTGTCTCACCAGGCCCGCTGTCACTCGGTCATCCACTGCCTTGATAACTTCCTGCTTATCGAGCAACCAGGCACACCCCCAGCAGATCTAGATAAGTTAGGAATCGTTTTCATCAACCTCAACGTGCCCATAGCTGAGCACAAAGTAGAAGGACCGGCACATTCTATTACCTTTTAGGTGTCACTCTCGGCACGCAAGCTATGCAAGCTAGCCTGCCTCTTGACAAACTAGCTCATATCAACTATCCACGACTTCCCCCAGTTACATAGTTACATAGTAGGTGAGGTTGAAAAAAGACACAAGTCCATCAAGCCTAACCTATAAAGTCGCAAGTCGCAAGGGTGCACCAGGAGGCAGTTGCAATCCTTACTAGGGATGATGAACTTTGCAATGAGGATTATTGCTCAAGGACGGTCCTTCATATGACGGCTTTTAGTCTTTCTCACACCAGTACAAGACCCAGACCGAATTCTCAAACCAGATCAAGCAGCAGTAGCAGACTTAGCTCTGTGGGACGAGTTCCTCATCAGCTGGAACGGCAGTGACAGATGAGTCACCACAGGTGGTCACCGATGCCGCAGCCTTTTTAACCCTTTCTGTGTCTATCATGATTTGGAAACAAACCTTCTTTTAGCTACAAGAGTAATTAATTCAGAAGTAGTATAAACTTTTTCTATTTTTGCTGAACATAATGTATGATTATGATAACAAAAACTAAATATACTTTTGTCTTGATTAGGTAAACAAATAACTTTAGACTGGAATTGTAAACATGATGACAGATCTAATTGTTCCAATTTCAAAACTGTAACGCTGTATACTGTAATTTATAATATAATAATTGTGTATTGCTGACCGGTAATCCCAAGATAGTAATTGGAACCAATATTTGTTCTTTCCCTTCAATTGCAATCATAGAAGAACTATAACATACATCCTGATTGCATCCTATCCATTTATTTACCCATAAATCTGTATGATTTATTGAATATACATATTCTCTGGGTAAATTCTGTAAAATGCAAAGAGGAGTTATTCCACTCTGAAATGCTTGCGCAATTATTTAAAAATTAGTGGAATATTCAGTCTGGATCTCTAAGCATGCTCTGGCTATATGAGAATGTTGTCCACTTGTCATTAAATTAATGCCCCGAACACACGGTCGGAATTTCCGACGGAAAATGTCCTATCGGACCATGTTGTCGAAAAATCCGACCGCGTTTGGGCGCCATCCGACTTTTTCCGTCAGAAAAAATTTGAGATCCTGCTCTCAAATTTTCCGACAACAAACTTTTTCCGATCGTGTGTAGCGTGTGTAGCGAATTCCGACAGACAAAGTGCCACGCATGCTCAAATAAAATTACAAGACCAAAGCTATTGGCTACTAGCCTCTACGTAGTTCCGTCGTACGCAACGAACATCACCACGTTCAGAATGATTGGATTTTCCGACAACTTTGTCCGACTGTGTGTATGCAACACCAGTGTCGGACAAAATCCGTCGGAAAAATCCAACGGATTTTGTGGTCGGAATTTCCGACCGTGTGTATGGGGCATAAGAGTAATATTTTGAAGATGTAATTACAATAGCTTTTTTAATAACCATATCTTCTAATATCTGATTTCAATTTCTTTCTACCTTAATACCTTTACTTCCGACTAAACCAGCTGTTTCAGGATCAGACTTTCAAGTGTTAATATCCATACTTTTTGTTATACTTCCAATAGCACTGACTCCTAAAATACCTTCAATAATAACACGCTTATTTCTGTTATGATTCCTACTATTAATTCCAAACCATCTTTCAATACCCAATTCCATATTAACCAAATGTCCTTGACATTGTGGAAACCTTCTAGAAATTTTCCATTCTCAAATATTTAAGTTCCATAATATAATGACAAACTTTACTTCTGAAAATGATTAATCTGGAAAGGATTAGCAGGAACACTTTTCTTATCAATACATGGAGTTTTCCTTGGAGACATTACAACAACACTTGCATTAGCACAGTTCAATGGATAATTTTCTATTGATATGCAACACTCATTTATACCGGTATCAATTAAAGATACACCTATTTGAGGGTATTTTATCATTAATCCAATTCACACTACCAAAAATTCCTTTATGAATTATATTAGTAGTACTGTGAAGAAAGCTACCCAAAAATTCACCATTCCTTTTCCAAGTTAACAATGAACTTTGAGGTAAATATATTTGTGTACTACATACCAAATGCAAGCTATATTCATCTTCATTTTAAAGACTGTGGATACACTTTAATTTCTGGAACAATCATATCTACCACAGTAATACTAATTTTAACACTTATTTTAGCTAATTTTCTTGTTACTTTAAAATCCCATATTGTTACAATGTCCCCTTTTTCATCTATTATATTTAAATGTTCTGGATCTAATATTTTTATTATACAGCAATTATATCCCTGTCCTATGCATACATATCCAAACAAATCTTCAGCTGTATTGATATTAGTATATCTAAATGTATCTCTTTTGTCTTCTATATTGATATCATTGTTTATCACTTTTGTCAACTGTATTAATATAAATGTCTTTATCACCTTTGTCATCTGTATTGATATCAGTATCTTGCTCGCTTTTGTTATCTATATTGATATCAATGTCTACATTTCTTTTGTTTCTGAAAAATGTATGTAAAATGGTGCGTAAATCTTCAATCCTGTTGACTTCTGCATAGCTGGAACAATTGGTGATATATTTTTCCACAGATAAAATTGTCACTTGGGAAAAGATGAATCCTGTGATGATAAGTCTTCTCTCTTTAAAACTTAACTTTTCTTTTGTTGTCATCATTCCTTCTTTTTTGAATCCATGATTCCTCCAGGTCAGAATTTTAGAAATCATTCCTGAAAAAATAAATGCAGCATCATTATCTTGGCATATACAGTTTGCATTGATCAGTGTATACCCACATTTTTTGTTGTCTATGTGCATTTTTCACTGAATTGAGAGGTCTTTGGACTTGCACCATTATACCTTGAACATCCAAGATGTCAAATGGACCTTCCCAATTACTTTGCCATGGTCCACTTTTCCTGAAACTTGTTATCATAATTTGTCCTCCTTTCATAAACTTAGACATATGTGGAAGAACCATTTTTTGCATACAAGTAGCTGCATGTGGCAAAATATTGTTCAAAATGTCCTGTAACATCTGTAACCATTTTTGTTTTCTCTATTGCCTCTCTTTGCGGCGTAGACAAAAAAGGTTCATTGGGAAACACAAGCAGCATTTTCCTTCCTGTCATTAATTCAAAAGGAGAATACTGTGTTGCTGAAGATGCTGTACTTCTGACACTCATCAGAACAAATGGTACAGCATCAATCTTAAGCCCCATACACACGCTCGGACAATCCGCGGACCAGGTCAGTCGGACTTTGTCCGACGTACTTTGTCCGATGTTGGCGTTGCGTACACACGGTCGGACTACGTTGTCGGAATATCCGGTCCGGAAGAACGTCGTGACGTAAGTCGTCGTCCACGAGATTACAAAAGGGAAGTTCAGCACCACGTCAGGCACCCGTTGGGCTCCTTCTGCTGATCCCGTGTTTATCGAGAGTTAGTGGAAGTTTGGTGACTTAAGATTCGCGCTTCTCAGTTTTCTGACTCAGATCGTTACTGCTCTTCAGTTTGTGCTTGTCGTGCGTATCTGTTTATTAGTGCGTGTAGTCAGTTCGCATTTGTTGGTCATTGCGGCCTATATCTTGATATAGGACGCTTTGATTTGCACTGCTTATTGTCTGCTCGTTGCTGGTATTCACTTCGTTCTTTCAGGCCTTGCTGTTTATCGGTGCTTTCTGTTTGTCCGTTCTGACCAGCCGACCTTTTGTGACCTTCTGAGCGATGTTTCCCGTGCGTACTCGTCGCCGAGTTCGTGCTGTACGCGGAATTGGTGTCGGGCTTTTAGCTTTGACCCAAGACCCGTCCATGAACAGAGTGACGAGGAGTATGTGGACCAAGAATTGGTTGCTTCAGCGTGACCAGTTCTCGCACATGCCTTTGCTTCGTGAGATCCGGGAGAATAATCCTGATGATTTCAGGAACTTTCTCAGGATGACGGACCCCGATTTTCACCGTCTTTTGGCTTTGCTGACCCCCTTTATCAGCCGGCAGGATACCTGCATGAGACAAGCCATTACTCCGGAGCAGAGGCTTGTTGCCACGTTGAGGTACTTGGCGACAGGGAGAAGTCTTCAGGATTTGAAGTTCTCTTCAGGTATCTCTCCCCAGGCCCTGGGAATCATTATTCCAGAGACCTGTTCTGCCATCATTCAGGTCCTGCAGGAGGACTATATTAAGGTAACATTTCTACTTTACTATTCCCTTCTATGTATGCTCTGTTTGCTAATGACTTGTATTTTTGACCTCCTTCCCTAATTACCATGATTGCAATATGTTCTAATATGCTGTGCCCCTTTTCTCCTTCATGCATTTTTCCCTTCACTTACCTCACCAGCATGCTCTTCTGCCCCAATAGACACCTATGGCCTAGTCACTTAAGCAATGTCTTTTGTCTGCTGCATAGTATTGTTTGCCCAAAACACCCCCTAAAATATGCACAATTGTTTGCTGTGTGGTTTACTTCATGTAGAGCCCCCTTTTTTTGTTCTTTTGGTGGGGGGGGGGGCAAACTCATTAGGAACCCCCTCCCCCAACTGCTCTGTCAGATGGTACCAATCCTTTATCTGCTGGCTTTCCCAAGGTCCATACACACTATATACCTACCTCTTTATAGTGCGCATCTTTAGGGATGAATTCAGCAAAGCATGTAGTGCAAGGGACTGCCTCCATACATTCCATTTCCTATTTTTTTGTCTTCTTTCCCTCCTATTAGCTTGCTTGGTAATTTAATAATGTCACACTGTGCCTGCCTTTTTTGGGGGGGGGGGGGGTTGAAATGTTATTTGATCTTTCCTGTGGCCTGCCAATAGTGTTAAGTACAGAGGGTCTGGCCAAACTAGCCCACATTATTGAGCCATTTGCCAATCAATGAAGTGCAGAGGGTTAGCTGTCCACCACCCCCCCCCCCCCAAAACCCCTAGTTATTGCCAATGGCCCATCAGAAGTGGGGGGATTGATGGGGGGGTGAGTAATCTGTGAAGGGGAGCCTCTACTTTTCTGTGCAAATACTTTCCAGCCTCCAATTTTAGACAATGCTCTTGTTCCAAGATGTTGATTGTCTAATCTGCTTGCAATGTTTAGGTGCAAAGTGACTACTTTTTTTTTTTCTTGTTTCACTCCACAGTTCCCTTCCACGCCACAGGAATGGCAGACTGTGGCCTCCCACTTTGCCAGGCGTTGGGACTTTCCTAACTGCGGAGGGGCAATTGATGGGAAACACGTCCGCATCGTCCCACCGCCCAACTCGGGGTCCTACTATTATAATTATAAAGGGTTTAATAGTGTAGTGATGTTGGCGGTGGTGTCGGCAACATACGAGTTTATGTATGTGGACGTGGGGATGAACGGCCGGATATCGGATGGTGGGGCCATTACGCACACGGAGTTCTACTGGCGTCTCCAAAGTGGCAGTCTGTGCTTGCCACCTCCAGAGGAGAATGCCGAAGGACTCCCCTTCGTCTTTGTCGCAGATGAAGCGTTTGCGTTGACTCCCCATGTGATGAGGCCGTTCCCGATGAGGACCCTCACCCCGGACCAGAGGGTCTTCAACTACAGGCTGTCCAGAGCCAGAAGAGTTGTGGAGAACGCTTTTGGCATCCTGGCCAGCCGCTTCCGCCTGTTCCTGACGGCATTTAACTTGGCGGAATACAAACTGAACCACATAGTTCTTGCCTGTTGCATATTGCACAACTTCCTCAAAAGACATAACAGGAACTATGTGGTGCCCGTTGGCCCAGATGTGGAGGGCCCTCCAAATGCCGAACTCACAGCCCTTCGAGTGGCACGTCCAGGCTTGCCCCTCTAAATGCCCGTGTGGTCCGGGACCAATATATGCAGTACTTTGTGGGTAGGGGGGCCATTGCTCTGCCTGACGATGTGTGAGAGGCATTTTTTAATAAATCTGATATTTTAACCAACCTATGATTTCATGTCATTTCAGTCTTCTTTTTAGCTTATTTTACTTTGACATTTTTTCCCTTTGCCTTCGACAGTGGGAATGCACTTTCTGGGCAAAAGGAGGTAACAGTCTCTTCTTCCCAAAAAGATTATTCTCATGTTGTGTGTTTGCTACCTAATCTTTGGTCTAGAGAAGGTTTGTACTGCATAACTGACACCCAAAATACTCCTTTTCATCACCAGGTCTGACATGTGTGTATTCTCCAAAATGCTGTGCTCCGTGTTTTCGTACAAAGCACTGTGGGTGTCATTTACATAAGTCAAATCCGCTATGCTCTACAAGTGCATTGAAAAAGTTCCCCGGGAAAGAAAATTGGAGTGCAAAGTGGATTTGCCTTTAGTAAATAACACCCATTGCCCCCCATATCCTTTTCATTTTACATACATAATGCATTGTGTTTTTTAAATAAGGAAGCCACACATTTAGAAAAATAAAAGTTTACTAGGAAAACATTCCCAAGTGCGTTTACAATCTTCACGCCAAAACTGACAACATCTTGGTTATTTACAACATTGTTTACAAACATTCCGCAATTGGTAAAACCAGGCATGGAGCAAAACAGAACCTAGGAACTTGGAAAGTTCAACTTTGTAAAGTGAAGACAAGATCAGACATGACTATATGTTCAAAGTGTGTTTGATCTTGCCTTCATCACATGGGGGGGTCACCCCCGAAAAGTGGAAATTTGGAACATGCACACAATTTGGGACTGAAAATGGTCATTAGATGGTAAAACACATGCCTAGAAGCTTCAAAAGTGCCATTTTCCATCATGGGGATGAATGGACGTTTTTTGGGGGTGCAACCCCTTCACCACAACCACTTTCGTAGTTCGTAAAGTGTTTGCACCCCCAAAAAAACGTTGCCATTCATCCACCATGGTGGGAGCTAGCACATGTGGACACAATGTGTGCATGTTCCAAATTTCAGACAGTTTTTAAGTTGCAAATGTGTTCTGAAGCTGGCACAAATGTGTGTTAATTACTTGGTGCGTTTTCATATTTTTCCTAAAATATCAATGATGTTCTTCAATTTTTGTTGAACATCATTGATGTTTTGCTTTATGTAATCTAGATCTCTATTGCAGACCATTATCTCTCCGATGAGTACGTGGGCACTCTCTGTGGTAAAGTGCGATTTTTCTTCCACAACATCCACGTCACCTAAAAACCACAAACAAACAAAAATGGGGTGTTGGAAATGAGGCAGCCATACATGGATTAGCTTACCAGTAGCTGTGTTCTCCCACACTCACCTGTTGTGGTGACAATTTCTCCAAGTTCGATGATCTCTCCTTCCTCCTCCTCCTCCTCCTCTGCCTCTGCTCTTTCCCCTTTTTTGGTAGGTGTTGGTTTGGGGGTTTCCTCAGACGGCCCAAGTTTTCGCTCCCCTATGAGAATGTCCAAAAGGAAGATTTAGCAACACAAGCTATTGAGGGCAGAAATAGGAAATGACAAACATTGCTTGAAAGTGACGGACACTATTTTAGTTTGGCCAGTTACAAATGTCAACTACATGAATGAAGTCACTTTGTAAAGGTGCTAAACTGACTAGCTTTTTGGTAGAAGTTTGTGTGATGGAGACCCCCCTCTAGTATCCACTGGAGCACATGTGTGGAAAAGCATAATAAAAAGGGTGTTTGGGTGTCCCAGCACTAGTGCTCTAGAGTCCAGATGGGTAAACAGCTACTGAGTGACCTCTCCTTTACATTGAATAAATTGGCTTTACATTCTTGATGACATTTCTAGTGAGAACAAACTTCCTTTCCCCAAAAAAACACCAAACATCGTATTATAAGTGGCCGAACGATCGAGGTTGCGTACGATCGAATGCACACACACACGACCATGACAGTGGCAGAAAGATCGAGGCTGAGTACGATCGAATGCACAGACGAACCTGAAAGTGGCCATTTTGGAATGTACAACTTGGTAAAAATCAAAACACAATGGAGCAGTATGCAAGCAAGAAATCAAACACAAAACACAACTACTTACTTTTTTGAAGAATTCTCTTGATCTTTCTGTACTGATCGGCCTCCCTCAGTTTCAGGTCTGACCAGCGTTTCCTGAGTTGCTCCTTGGATCGTTGTACCCCAAAATTATTGTACAGCCTTCTCACAACTTTAGACATGATCTTGGCCTTGCGGACATTGGGGTTGAGGTAAGGCCCATACTTCCCATCATAGTCGCTCCTCTTTAATATGTCCACCATCTCCAACATTTCTCCAAATGACATATTGGAGGCCTTGAATTTCAGGTTCCGGGATCGGGACGTTTCTGCCTCCGGACTTTCCTCGTCCTCCTCCTCGTTGGTGGGATATTTGTGGCGCACCTGCTGTGTCCCCGCCATGTGCTCTCCCCACTACGCCGTAAAGAGAAGGGGTGGGGAATAGACGAGAAAGATCGTCAGGGGCGGGCGGAGTTTGAAGCATGCGCAGTGTATATAAAACGTCACACGCCTGTGTCGTAGCCACGATCTGGGAGACGAGGGGAGAGAAAACTCACACGAGACGATCGCTACAAACGAAGGTACAATTTAACGTTGGTACATAACTAGCCTAGACTGATTTGAACTTGAGGCTTCTTTATGGAGAAGATTAGGAGAGTTTAGCCTGACATAATTTATAGGGTTTGGTGTGTTGTTGTGTCTTGCAGAGATTGATATGAAGGGATTCAACGACATGAGTTTTCTCCCCCTCTTCATTGCCAAATACAGGGATTTTCCCATATTGTGGCAGGGTATACACCCACATTACACCAACAAACCAAAGAGGCACGCAGCCCTGGAGGAACTTGTGGAATTTGTCAAGCCAAGGTTCCCCACGGCAACTGTTGATGATATTAGAAAGAAAATTGGCAGCCTGAGGAGTGCGTATATCAGGGAGAGGAAGAAGGTCGTGAAGTCTGAGGAAACTGCAACTTCAGCAGATGAGGTCTATGTCCCCAAGCTCTGGTACTATCAGAGTCTCCATTTTCTGAAGGACCAGGCTGATGTCACGGAGCCAACCTCAACTCCTCCTTCCACGCTTCCTTGCGCACAGCCCACCCCTGATGAGGCTTCCGAGGAGCAACCTGGGCCTTCCAGTCTGGAAGAGGTGGAGGAGCCCAGCTTGTTCCAGGTATAGTAGTTTTGTTACCATTTATGGGAATAATGAATGATGTTCACTTAATTCAGGATCGCCAATTGCTTAGTTCCTAACGTGTTTGACATATCAACAGACATTGGTGTGGGAGACATTTGGGGCCAGAATCTAAACTGCTGGGCTGAGAATTGTATGGTTTTCTATTTGTAAACATTTTGCACCAGTCACTAGATGAGAATTGTGTGTGTTTGATGAACAAATAACTGAAACTATGTCCCTTTTTCCTACACAGGAAGACCTCAGCCAGGAGGTGGCTGTGGAAGGTGGCAGTCAGGAGGAGGCAGGGGTTAGTGGCAGCCACCAGCTGGGTAGTGGCAGCCAAGAGGGGGCTAGGCCTCGGAGCCTGACTGACACCCAAACCCCTCCCCTCCGCCCTCCGTACAAAAGGGCGAGAAGGGGGGGTTATGCGGCACAGTCAGCGCTCCGGATGATCAGAGAGGCTTCAGACTCCCTACATGCCACACCCGCCGACGAGGAGACCTTTGGCTCGGTGGTTGTCACAAAAATGATGGGTATGGAGGTGGGGCAACGCAACATGTGTGAGGGGCTCATCCTCCATGTCCTAAATAAGGGTAGGGCTGGGGAGATGACCCCAGTCACACATGTTTGCCATAGTTACCATGCTCCGCCTCCTCCTCCTCCTCCTCCTCCTTCTGCCACCCCACCAGCACGACAGCCACAGCGTGGAAGGAAGCGTGGAAGGAAGACCTGAGAGTGACGACCTGCAATCAGTCTGGTGTGAGAGAAGATGGAGCCTCTTGTAGTACCAGAGCCTGGGGACCTAGATGGCATCTGCTGCAGTTCCGGATACTTTGGACTTCACGACCAGATTGCACTCCCCTTAATATACGTACTCCTCAGGCCCCCAATTTTCTACGCTTGGACAATGATGGTTGCCGTGGGGGGCCAAGACTTTGCAAATTCCCCAAGTTTCACCATGGCTGCGTTCCTCTTTGGTTTGTTGGTGTGACCTAAATAAAGGTTTTTTTGATTTGAAATAATCATTGACTATTGTGTTTTACTTTGCTACAATGACAGTTTTTCTTTGAGTAGGCTGGTACATTTCACTAATCCTAAAGTAGAATTAACAAGGGGCAACAACAACAAACAACCTCCTAGTAAATTTAAGCAAGAAATACAAATGTAAATAATGTGTTTTTGGTAATTTGAGACACACAACCCCCCTCCAAAAAAAAAAAAAAAAAAACATTCAAATATGTATTCCCCAAAAAAAAAAAAAAAAGACAAATCATGGTAAAAAAATAACAAAGATTCTTTTCCGTTCAGAGTAAAAATAAACATGTAGTGTATAAATGCTGCAAAGTAATAAAGAAGTAAGTTTGTGAGAAGTGCGGGTGAATAGGAGCAGCTAAAACATGTCATTCTTGTTGCATTGTAAAGAAAAAGAGAATGCGCTGCATTAAAGACATTTTAACATTGCAGCGTGACGAATGTGCTGTGTCGATTAGGAAAGGTAGTTTTACCTGACCGAGCGCTTCCGTCACAGAATTTCTTCTGAGCATGCGTAGCACTTTGTCCGTCGGACAAGCGTACACACGCTCGGATTTGGTGTGATCGGACCGGGTTGACGGGAAATCTTTCCAGCAGGAGATAAGACTTTGTCCGACGGACAAACCGACGAACACTGTCCGATGGTGCATACACACGGTCTGATTTTTCAACAACCTTGTCCGATCGGACCAAATTGATGAAAAAGTCCGACCGTGTGTATGGGGCTTAAGTATTTCCTCTGTCTAACAATATTTTTGCAATTCTAGATTTGATAGTCCTATTCATTCTTTGCACAATACCTGCAGACTTAGGATGATATGGTGCATGAAATCTCTGTTCTATTCCCAAGATTTTACACATTGCCTGCATGATTTTACCTGTAAAGTGGGATCCTCTGTCACTACTGAGGATTGTTGCTATACCCCAAACTGGAAAAAACATGATTAATTAGCATCCTAGCATCTCTTCCATTTTATCCTAATAAAACATCTCTTTAAGAATTTCAAGCAATTTTTGCTTACCAATGTGACCTAAACTTTCATGATTGAATTTAGTGAATTCCACCTGTAGGTGTTGTGATATAACAGAATGCAGAAACCCATCTAAGTCATGACACATGAAAGCGTTTTCACAAACAAAAGAAAGATTTTGGGTCACCCAGAGAAGAAGAAAAAAGAGAAGCATCCCTTTTCTGTTCCTCTGCAAATGAGGGAATTTGTGTGTCTGTTTTCCTTACCACATTAACTGGGACCGATTCAGGTTGACCGATTCAGGTTGAATCACTAACTTTCCATGCAAAGCTGCTTCTTTTGCTAAAAAGTCTTTTCATGTTCAATTGCCTACAGTTAACTCACTATTGTCTTTTTTATGTGATGTAATTTTTACAATAGCATATGCAAGAGGATTTTTCTCTGCAAGTTCAAAAACTGATTCACATGTCTCTTTCTGCACAAGGGTCTTATTGGATGGATCTACAAAACCTCTCTGTTTCCAAATAGGTAGATAGTAAGAGAACAAACAACATATGAACTGTCACTATAGATAACTAATGGACTTTCTATTCTCTTCCTTGTCAATTATCAATACTGTTTTTACTGCTTTAAAAATGTCTTGGCAACTTGTGTTGTATGGCAAGATTACGCTCTGGATACCAAATTGAATACCCACAGTAATAATTAACTGACATAAAATATCTTGAACCATTAACAAATACAGGTTCATCTATTTTCTCTGCCTCTCTATGAAAAAGAGGAGCGTGAGTCTCATGGACTTCACACAAACATTCATGTACTAGGCCATTGTATTCCATCAACTGAGGAAGGATATACTTGGCATTGTGTTCAACCTGTATTTGTTTGGGTGACAGCCAACAACCATTGAGAAAATCTTTGGTTGGTGACTCCAGGTACATTTTTCTCAAAAAGAAACTTCAAGGTACTATGTGGGGTCTGTAAAATGATTTTGTTAAATACTACAATATGCTCTGTTGCTTTTACCGCATAATGTACACCCATTAATTACCAGACACATTTGTCTAAGCCCTTCTCCACAGGAGTAATTCAACGAGAAAAATACCCAAGAATTCTCCAATCTTCTCCCTGTTTCTGAAGCAAAACAGCTGAGATGGCAGTGGAGAGGGAGGCTTGGATAGCTCGGGTGACAGCCAACAACCATTGAGAAAATCTTTGGTTGGTGACTCCAGGTACATCTTCTTCAAGGTACTATGTGGGGTCTGTTTCTGAAGCAAAACAGCTGAGATGGCAATTTCTGAAGCATGCACTTGCAAAGCAAATGGTGCTTGTTTATCCACAGTAGCTGACTGCAAATGATTTTTCAACATTTCAAAAGATTTTTGCTGGACTTCTGTCCAGGGACTAAATTCATTCTCCTCTTTATGTTTAACAAATCATATAGCGGTTTTGCCTTCTCTGCCAATGATAAAATCTCTGGAAAAATTTACCAAACCCAAAAACTGTCTCAATGCTTTGAATGTTGTTGGTACAGGTAGAGAAGCAATAGCCTCAATACATTCCTGTAAAGACTGCTTCTTCCCTGGACCAATCAAAATTCCTAGAAATTTTATTTCACTTTTCATGAGCTGAACTTTGCGTGTATTCAGCTTGAGCTCTTCTTCTTGCAGAAGTGTCATTTTCACTTGAAAGAAGAATGTCATCTACATACTGAATTAAACAATCTGGTCTAGAGAATTTTGATAAAACATTTGCCAACGCCTGATGAAATATAGACGGCGAACTGTGATAGCCTTGCGGAAGACAATTAAAAACATATTGGACATTCTGTACATGAATGAAAATTTATATTGACAGCTTTTGGCCAAAGCAATGCTAAAAAAAAACATTAGAAATGTCAAGTACAGAAAACACTTTTGCTTTAGCAGTTAATTGCGACATTTCCGCTACAATAGGCGAAACAACATGATATATATTTGTTTAGCATTCTTCGGTCAATCAAGAGTCTGTATGCACTAGGGTCATCTCATTTAGCCACTACCCATAAAGGATTATTTGTCACAGAATTAGCTTTCCTGATGATTCCCTGTTCCAAAAACTCTTGAATAATTATTGAAACAGGTTTATCAGACACTGGTGGTAATTTGTATGGTACCTTCAATGTTGACCTCAATACCTTTATATAAACTAACCTTGTTCTTTTTTTGACTCCAACATTTTTTGTGTGACTGTACCACTTGTTTTAACTTCAAATTATCTTCTGTATCAGGCCATTTGTAATCAGTGTCAACTGCTTCCTTCAAATAGATGCTTCCCACTTCTGAATAATCGTCTGGATCAATTACCACAGGCTTACGATTGGCTGAACCTTTCCAAATCACTCCATTGCCTAAATCAATTATTCGCCCTCCTTAAAACAAAATATCTGTACCGATTATATTCTCTGCTCCCTGGCAAAACCACATGTCTATTTCAGTTTGCAAACAACTTGGGATTTCGAAAGAATTTTTTTTACACATTTTAGCCTGAGAATCACCTGTTCCATTAAACCCAACCATTATACAAATTGTTGCATCCAATAAAACAGGTAATTTCAAACCAGTGACACTGATCTGAGCTCCTGTATCCAATAAAGTTCTCACCTTTTGTCCATTAATTTTAGCTTTTAAAAAAGGACGACCACTCTTGTCTAGAAATATGGGAGCTACATAATCTAGATTGTGAGATACTAATTCTTTTTACTCTATTTGTCATGCGGAAGCCAATGATGTCTGTCTCCCATTAATTTCACTGGTTGAATGTGCATTCATATTCATACCAATCTCCCTTAGCTCTTTCCTCAGAGGAGTGTAAGGAGAAAAAGTCTTGACTTCTTCTGCTGAAGGTGGGGCAGAAGGTTCAATGGATATCAATCCATTTTCTTTCCCAATGTTTTTTAACTCAATATCTCTTAAATACTTCTTACACTGCGATTTATAATAAGACCTACTCATTGGCAATAGAAACAAGTAAGTGCCTTTTTTGATCAAACTGTCTTAACCTGTCATTCCTGAAGAGGGCAGCATCACCTGCTTTAAGCCTAGTCTGGGTGTCACCTTTAAAATTGCTATTGTGAATGACAGATATCTTGGTTTTTAAATTACTTTTTTGTAATTGTCTTCTTACAATATCTATGACTGAAGCTGCCTCACCTAAATGTTCTTTTTGACTAGCCAACACCATTGACACAGGATCTAAATATCAAAATTTTCGAACATTTCACCTTATTAAAGCCAAATTTTCGTCCTCCAATGCATATACCATCTTGAATTCCTTAGCAAATTTCTCTCTAAAATGGAAAGGGTCATCATGTATTGTAACTCTTAAGGAATCCAATATTTCAGCCGTCTGCGTTTCTTCCCCCGTAATACACAGTAATAACTGGTGCAATCTCTCAGATGCATCACTATGAACTTCAGTTCCATGATTATCAAGATATGGTGATTTGATTAAACGTCGTGACCTAAAATTAGGGACCCATAAACAGAAATCTATTCCTTTGATCATCACTCAAGTTGAAACGATCACAAAAACTTTTAGAGACATTCCCGTTGTGAAACATATCTGCTCTAAAATCTTAGTGTGGGATATCTTTCAAAATTTTTATCAACTGATCATGTATTTGCAACTTAAGCTTAGATGCTCTATCTAATAACTTTTGTTTGTGTATCTCCCCGTCTGTCGCATCATCTAATTCAATAGGAGAATCTGGTATATCAGAAGCTTTTGCTGTTTCTAACTGCGTTTTGATATTCCTTGTTGTAACCACAGTGATATATTTGTTTTTTGAAATTGTAACAGCCTGCATTTCCATTTCACTCTCCAAATGCTCAATATAGTTACAAAAATTTTTACAATTTGAACAACTAGGTTCAATAAATAAATTCTCATGTGTTTGTGTAGTTTCTAAAACATTTTCACCTCCTGATTTGTTCACAACACAAATCATATGTTTTTCTGGCACATCATAAACCATTGAAAAAAACTGTAACCAGCTTCATTACATTACATAACCTTTTCTTTGTTTTAGCTAATGAAAATCTAGCCTTATCAATTTCATCATTCGCCTGTAAACATTGTTCATACATTTATTTCCACAAAATAATGTCAGACACATGATTTGCTAAACCTTTAAATTCCAATTTTCTTTCATTAGCTAGACAATCACCACATTTCATAATTTCTACTCACCGAATATAGGACTTTTTCCTTTATGAGCAGATCTCAATTAACCGTCTTTCAAGACAAAATTCTCAGGTCTTCACAATCATAAATCGATCGATTTTTCTTCTAGGTTCATTCAATAGTTCTGACGTTTAATTTCAGTACATAATTTCTCCCCTCTGATAAAGGAGGAAGGAAGTGGTTAAAAAAAACTTACGCCAAATTGATACTGGTTGGCATGCGCCAATGTAATAGGTCAATATAGCTGTGAAAAGACTCTTCTGCCTTTTCTAGATGATTGTGAGACAAATTTCTTAGTTGTATAACTGAGTTAGCTTGAATCAAACCGTGTGATTTATTTCCACACAAAAATTACAGAAATACTTACAATACTTACATACTTAATACAAAATAAATGTAGCTTCAAATAAGATCAAAGATATGAGATAAAGTTGTTTGTTTAAAAAAAAAATAAGTTCAAGACATGTGCTCAAGATTCCTTTGTCCTGAGAGCAGCTGTAAAAAATGTCTGTATGATGGGTTTCTGTAGATAAGTTAGAAGTGAAGAGAAGATGTAAAAGTGTAGCAGAATTGCCGTCTAAGCCTGCATCTTCCTTTTAAATAAACTCAGTTTCTTTGTTTGAGCCTGGGTTCAGACTAGTGCGGTGCGAATTGAAGGCCCTGCAAGACTGCGCAGTGAAACATTGGCTGTTCTGCGGTTTGTCCGCGTTTTAGGTGCGAATCAGCTGCTAACATAAATTCGCAACTCATTGTACTACTTCTGAGGAGGAACTCCACGCCAAATTTTTATAAAAAAACGGCATGGGTTCCCCCTCCAGGAGCATACCAGGCCCTTAGGTCTGGTATGGATTTTAAGGGTACCCCTACGCCAAAAAAACGACGTGGGGGTCCCCCCAAAATCCATACCAGACACTTATCCGAGCACGCAGCCTGGCAGGTCAGGAAAGGGGGTGGGGACGAGCGAGCGCCCCCCCTCTCCTGAACCGTACCAGGCCGCATGCCCTCAACATGGGGGGGGTGGGTGCTTTGGGGAAGGGGGCACCCTGCGGCCCCCCTACCGCCAAAGCACCTTGTCCCCATGTCGATGAGGACAAGGGCCTCTTCCCGACAACCCTGGCCGTTGGTTGTCAGGGTCTGCGGGCGGGGGGCTTATCGGAATCCGGGAGCCCCCTTTAATAAGGGGGCCCCCAGATACCGGCCCCCCACCCTATGTGAATGAGTATGGGGTACGATGTACCCCTACCCATTCACCTAAGGTGTAAAAGTGTAAATAAAAAAACACACACAATTTTTTTAAATATTTTATTGCACTGCTCCGGGGGTCTTCTTCCGTCTTGGGGGGTCTTCTCGCCGGACTCCTCCGCTCTCTTCTGCTCTTTTACCTAGCTCTTTCACGAGCGGAAGAGCCTGGCTTTCTTTTTCGTTGTCGCCGTCGTCTGGGGGTCTCGTTCCGCCTTCGGGGGTCTTCCGGGGTCTTCCGGGGTCTCTTCTGTTCTTGCCGCTGTCGTCGCCTTGTTAATTCTACTTTATGATTAGTGAAATGTACCTGCCTACTCACAAATAAACTGTCATTGTAGAAAAGTAAAACACAATAGGCAATGATTTTTTCAAATCAAAAATACCTTTATTTAGGTCTCAGCAACAAACCAAAGAGGAACGCAGCGATGAAGAAACTTGGGGAATTTGCAAAGCCTTGGACCCCCACGGCAACCATCATTTTAAAAGTCTCTAAAATTGGGGGCCTGAGGAGTACCTATCTAAATAATAAGGGAGTGCAATCTGGTCCTGAAGTCAAAAAACATCCGGAACTGCAGCAGATGCCATCTAGGTCCCCAGGCTCTGGTCCTACGAGAGGCTCCATCTTCTCTCAGACCAGACTGAATCCAGGTCGTCACTCTCAGGTCTTCCTTGTATGCTTCCTTCCACGCTGTGGTGCTGGTGGGGTGGCAGAAGGAGGAGGCGGAGCAAGGTGACTATCGCAAACATGTGTGAGGGGAGTCATCCCCCCAGCCATCCCCTCATTTAGGACCTTGAGGATGACATCCCCACACATGCTGCGTTGCCCCGCCTCCATACCCTTCATTTTAGTGGCAACCAAGGAGGCAAAGGCCTCCTCGTAGGTGGGTGTGGCATATAGGGAGGCTGAAGCATCTCGGATCAGCTGGAGCGCTGACTCTCCCACCTCCCCCATCCTTCTCGCCCTTCTGTAGGGAAGGCGGAGGGGAGGGACTTAGGAGACAGTCAGGCTCCTATGCCTACCCCCCTGTTGGCTGCCACTACCCACCTCTTGGCTGCCACTAACCCCTTCCTCCTCCTGACTGCCACATTCCACAGCCACCTCCTGGCTGAGGTCTTCCTGTGTATGAAAAAGGGACATAGTTTCAGTTATTTGTTCATCAAACACACACAATTCTCATCTAGTGACTGTTGCAAAATGTTTACAAATAGAAAACCATACAATTCTCAGCCCTGCAGTTTATATTCTGGCCCCAAATGTCTCCAACACTACTGTCAGTTGCTATGTCAAACACGTTAGGAACTAAGCAATTGGGGAACCTGAATTAAGTGAACATCATTCCTTTTTAACAAAAATGGGTACAAAACTACTATACCTGCCACAAGCTGGGCTCCTCCACCTCTTCCAGACTGGAAGGCCCAGGTTGCTCCTCGGAAGCCTCATCAGGGGTGGCGTGCATGGAAGGACGCGTGCAAGGAAGAGTCGAGAGTGACTTCCTGACATTAGCCTGGTCTTTGAGAAAGTGGAGCCTCTCATAGTACCAGAGCGTGGGGACATAGACCTCATCTGCTGCAACTCCAGATGCTTGGGACTTCAGGACCTTATTGCGCTCCCGGAAATAGGTGCTCCTCAGGTTGGCAATTTTTATTCTTAGGATCAAGAAAAAGATTGCTGCGTCCCAAGGTGGCAATCTCAAACACCTATCATATATGTGAGTGCCACATCCTACATATTGTCAAAAATTGTTTGGCCTTTTCCCAAATAGAGAAAGGAAAGAAGAATGGACTTTATAGGCACTTGTTATGGAAAATATTTTTTGTTACAAAATTTATTGAAAAATATATATAGTTGAACAAAGAAACATACAATACATGAATAACACCAATATTGACAAAAAACAATATTTGGAGCTAAAAAGGGTGAGAAATCCGAGAGACTGCCCCTATGGGTGTTACAGTACCACACAATGATTCGCTAGACGTGGGGTCGGTGTGTATATAGTGTTAACACCATATAATTCTCCCACTGGAATGTGGACTTGCCCTGAAGAGGGTTGGTCGTCGGTCCCACCGATTAAAAGAAGAAACTTGTGCTCGACATGTTTCGCGACTGCTAGGTCGCTTCCTCAGGAGCTTTTGTTCTAGTTTAGAGAAGACATTGTATTACTTTATGTCACTTTTGCACATCTGTATCATACATACATATTTTGATTTACATAAACATTTGCATGGATAAAGGTGAGGCTCACTTACTGATGCACAGCCCCGGCCGAGAGTCTCTCCACTCGCTCACGCCGGTGGACCCCCAAAATGGCTTCACGTGTACCCCCCTGGTGGGAAGGGGAAGGAGGGGATATGGACACCATAGGCCGCCAAAGAGCAGCGTCACCACCTCTATTGGGTGTGCTCACCAAAGGTGAGACCCTAGAGGTTGGGCACTGCTGTGCGGGGAAAGGTTATGGGGACATAACTGGTGACTAATGGTAAAAGAAGGGCGGGAAGAGACAAAAAAAGAAATAATAATGAACAAAAAAAATTAATTAATTAAAACATCATATATTAAATGTTCACTAGAGAGTAACATCTCTACATGTACTCCAAGGTACTTACTGGGGTAGATATTGGTAGAGGGTATATTGGGTAGCTTTGCACTTCACTCTGCTGGAGACCCGGAGCTTGATGCTCAGATGGAAGGGTCCACACTGGGGGGATATATATAAAAAATAATGATACTTGTATGTTCTCTTTAATACGTGTATAATTATTATTACAACCAAAACCAGCATAAAATGAAGGCCTGGTGGTATGACCATGGGGGAAGATATATCTCCAGAGGGTCATATCTTGGTGTAAGTAAGTTGACAACTATGCTTAAGGCTTGTTACAATGGCAATAAGAACCAATCTAATGTTTACCCCCCTTGAACTGGTGGAGCCCCTAAAACATCTAGACGGCATCGGAAGACAGAGGGTACTGTACCTTGCAGAGTAAGTGTGGAGAAGATATACATCCGACAGGAAGATGGTGCGGCTACCTGGCAGGAATACGACTGCCACTCTCCCAGGGCATCTGTGAGGAGTGGCAGCCGCGAGGCCGCTTCTTATGTCCCGTTCGGATGACGTCAGAGCACGTCCGACGTCTATCCGAACCAGCCGAAAACGTCATCCAGAAGGCCGTGGGTGCGCGCGCATCACATTATGCGTCGCGCTGGACCCGGCGTGGATGGCGTAGCGGAGGACGTTGCTTGGCAACGTCATCCTAGCCGCATAGCACCGCAAACCTGCACCCAAAGGGTCCCCGATGATAGCGGGGGACCAGGGCGGCGCGGGAGTGAGGTGCCTGCGGCTTGGGAGGCTGCATAACCTTGCCGCACTTATGGCTGCGGGGTGTCAGCCCTCAACATACTGTGAAAGACATGGGGTCCATCGCTCTAAGATGGAAAAAAAGGAGGGGAAAAGAGAATACACACATATATGGTGTACATATAGGTGGATTCTAGCAAGAGAGAGAAAGACGGGTAGGGGGCAATGCATTACATTAATGTTTCATTGCCTGTTACTGCATGTTAGTATTTTTTTGTTTTTTGCTTTCAATAATATGAGGCACTACTCTGATGCATTGCCCCCTACCCGTCTTTCTCTCTCTTGCTAGAATCCACCTATATGTACACCATATATGTGTGTATTCTCTTTTCCCCTCCTTTTTTTCCATCTTAGAGCGATGGACCCCATGTCTTTCACAGTACGTTGAGGGCTGACACCCCGCAGCCATAAGTGCGGCAAGGTTATGCAGCCTCCCAAGCCGCAGGCACCTCACTCCCGCGCCGCCCTGGTCCCCCGCTATCATCGGGGACCCTTTGGGTGCAGGTTTGCGGTGCTATGCGGCTAGGATGACGTTGCCAAGCAACGTCCTCCGCTACGCCATCCACGCCGGGTCCAGCGCGACGCATAATGTGATGCGCGCGCACCCACGGCCTTCTGGATGACGTTTTCGGCTGGTTCGGATAGACGTTGGACGTGCTCTGACGTCATCCGAACGGGACATAAGAAGCGGCCTCGCGGCTGCCACTCCTCACAGATGCCCTGGGAGAGTGGCAGTCGTATTCCTGCCAGGTAGCCGCACCATCTTCCTGTCGGATGTATATCTTCTCCACACTTACTCTGCAAGGTACAGTACCCTCTGTCTTCCGATGCCGTCTAGATGTTTTAGGGGCTCCACCAGTTCAAGGGGGGTAAACATTAGATTGGTTCTTATTGCCATTGTAACAAGCCTTAAGCATAGTTGTCAACTTACTTACACCAAGATATGACCCTCTGGAGATATATCTTCCCCCATGGTCATACCACCAGGCCTTCATTTTATGCTGGTTTTGGTTGTAATAATAATTATACACGTATTAAAGAGAACATACAAGTATCATTATTTTTTATATATATCCCCCCAGTGTGGACCCTTCCATCTGAGCATCAAGCTCCGGGTCTCCAGCAGAGTGAAGTGCAAAGCTACCCAATATACCCTCTACCAATATCTACCCCAGTAAGTACCTTGGAGTACATGTAGAGATGTTACTCTCTAGTGAACATTTAATATATGATGTTTTAATTAATTAATTTTTTGTTCATTATTATTTCTTTTTTTGTCTCTTCCCGCCCTTCTTTTACCATTAGTCACCAGTTATGTCCCCATAACCTTTCCCCGCACAGCAGTGCCCAACCTCTAGGGTCTCACCTTTGGTGAGCACACCCAATAGAGGTGGTGACGCTGCTCTTTGGCGGCCTATGGTGTCCATATCCCCTCCTTCCCCTTCCCACCAGGGGGGTACACGTGAAGCCATTTTGGGGGTCCACCGGCGTGAGCGAGTGGAGAGACTCTCGGCCGGGGCTGTGCATCAGTAAGTGAGCCTCACCTTTATCCATGCAAATGTTTATGTAAATCAAAATATGTATGTATGATACAGATGTGCAAAAGTGACATAAAGTAATACAATGTCTTCTCTAAACTAGAACAAAAGCTCCTGAGGAAGCGACCTAGCAGTCGCGAAACATGTCGAGCACAAGTTTCTTCTTTAAATCGGTGGGACCGACGACCAACCCTCTTCAGGGCAAGTCCACATTCCAGTGGGAGAATTATATGGTGTTAACACTATATACAGTGGTGTGAAAAAGTGTTTGCCCCCTTCCTCATTTCCTGTTCCTTTGCATGTTTGTCACACTTAAGTGTTTCGGAACATCAAACCAATTTAAACAATAGTCAAGGACAACACAAGTAAACACAAAATGCAATTTGTAAATGAAGGTGTTTATTATTAAAGGTGAAAAAAAATCCAAACCATCATGGCCCTGTGTGAAAAAGTGATTGCCCCCCTTGTTAAAACATACTATAACTGTGGTTGTCCACACCTGAGTTCAATTTCTCTAGCCACACCCAGGCCTGATTATTGCCACACCTGTTCACAATCAAGGCATCACTTAAATAGGAGCTGCTTGACACAGTAAGGTCCACCAGAAGATCCTTAAAAGCTACACATCATGCCGAGACTCAAAGAAATTCAGGAACAATTGAGAAAGAAAGTAATTGAGATCTATCAGTCTGGAAAGGGTTATAAAGCCATTTCCAAAGCTTTGGGAATCCAGCGAACCACAGTGAGAGCCATTATCCACAAATGGCGAAGACATGGAACAGTGGTGAACCTTCCCAAGAGTGGCCGGCCGCCCAAAATTACCCCAAGAGCGCAGCGACGACTCATCCAAGAGGTCACAAAAGACCCCACAACAACGTCCAAGGAACTGCAGGCCTCACTTGCCTCAGTTAAGGTCAGCGTTCATGCCTCCACCATCAGGAAAAGACTGGGCAAAAATGGCCTGCATGGCAGAGTTCCAAGGAGAAAACCACTGCTGAGCAAAAAGAACATCAAAGCTCGTCTCAATTTCTCCACAACACATCTTGATGATCCCCAAGACTTTTGGGACAACATTCTGTGGACCGATGAGACAAAAGTGGAACTCTTTGGAAGGTGTGTGTCCAAGTATATCTGGCGTAGAAGGAACACTGCATTTCAGAAAAAGAACATTATACCAACAGTAAAATATGGTGGTGGTAGTGTGATGGTCTGGGGCTGTTTTGCTGCTTCAGGACCTGGAAGACTTGCCGTGATAAAAGGAACTATGAATTCTGCTGTCTACCAAGAGATCCTGAAGGAGAATGTCCGACCATCTGTTCGTGTACTCAAGCTGAAACAAACTTGTGTTCTGCAGCAGGACAATGATCCTAAACACACCAGCAAGTCCACCACCGAATGGCTGAAGAAAAACAAAATGAAGACTTTGGAGTGGCCTAGCCAAAGTCCTGACCTGAATCCTATTGAGATGTTGTGGTATGACCTTAAAAAGGCCGTTCATGCTCGAAAACCCTCTAATGTAACTGAATTAGGACAATTCTGCAAAGATGAGTGGACCAAAATTCCTCCAGGACGCTGTAAAAGCCTCATTGCACGTTATCGCAAACGCTTGGTTGCAGTTGTTGCTGCTAAGGGTGGCCCAACCAGTTATTAGGTTTAGGGGGGCAATCACTTTTTCACACAGGGCCATGATGGTTTGGATTTTTTTTCACCTTTAATAATAAACACCTTCATTTACAAATTGCATTTTGTGTTTACTTGTGTTGTCCTTGACTATTGTTTAAATTGGTTTGATGTTCCGAAACACTTAAGTGTGACAAACATGCAAAGGAACAGGAAATGAGGAAGGGGGCAAACACTTTTTCACACCACTGTACACACCGACCCCACGTCTAGAGAATCATTGTGTGGTACTGTAACACCCATAGGGGCAGTCTCTCGGATTTCTCACCCTTTTTAGCTCCAAATATTGTTTTTTGTCAATATTGGTGTTATTCATGTATTGTATGTTTCTTTGTTCAACTATATATATTTTTCAATAAATTTTGTAACAAAAAATATTTTCCATAACAAGTGCCTATAAAGTCCATTCTTCTTTCCTTTCTCTATTTGGGAAAAGGCCAAACAATTTTTGACAATTTTTATTCTTAAGCTCTCCACGGTTGCCGTGGGGAACGTTGGCTTTACAAATGCCACAAGTTTCTTCATAGCTGCGTACCTCTTTGTTTTTTTGCTATAGTCTCGGTGTTTTGCCTGCCATAATAGTGGCATTTCCCGATATTTATCAATGAAGAGGGGGAGAAAACTCACATGGTTGAAGCGGTCCATAATCTCTGCAAGACACAACACCACACAAAACACTATAAATAATGTCAGGGAAAACTCTCCTAATCTTCTCCAGAAAGAAGCCTCAAGGTCTAATCAGTCTAGGCTAGTTATGTACCAACGTCAAATTGTACCTTCGTTATAGCGATCGTCTCGTGCGTGAGCTTTCTCTCCCCTCGTCTCACAGATCATGGCAACGACACAGGCGTGTGACGTTTTATATACAGTGCGCATGCGTCAAACTCCGCCCGCCCCTGACGATCTTTCTCGTCTATTCCCCACCCCTTCTCTTTACGGCGCAGTGGGGAGAGCACATGGCGGGGACACAGCAGGTGCGGCCGAAATATTCCAGCAACGAGGAGGAGGACGAGGAAAGGCCGGAGGCAGAAACGTCCCGATCCCGGAGCCTGAAATTCAAGGCGTCCAATATGTCATTTGGAGAAATGTTGGAGATGGTGGACATATTAAAGAGGAGCGACTATGATGGGAAGTATGGGCCTTACCTCAACCCCAATGTCCGAAAGGGCAAGATCATGTCTAAAGTTGTGAGGAGGCTGTACAATCATTTTGGGGTACAACGATCCAAGGAGCAACTGAGGAAACGCTGGTCAGACCTGAAACTGAGGGAGCCCGATCAGTACAGAAAGATCAAGCGAGTTCTTCAAAAAAGTAAGTAGTTGTGTTTTGTGTTTGATTTCTTGCTTGCATACTGCTCCATGTGTTTGTCTTTTTACAAAGTTGTACATTAGAAAATGGCCACTTTCATGTTCGTCTGTGCATTCGATCGTACTCAACCTCGATCTTTCTGCCACTGTCATGTTCGTGTGTGTGTCCATTCGATCGTACTCAACCTCGATCGTTCGGCCATTTATAATACGAGGTTTGTTTTTTTGGGGGGGAAATTAAGTTTGTTCTCACTAGAAATGTCATCAAGAATGTAAAGCCAATTTATTCTATGTAAAGGAGAGGTCACCCAGTAGCTGATTACCCATCTGGACTCTAGAGCACTAGTGCTGGGACACCCAAACCCACTTTTTATTATGCTTTTCTACACATGTGCTACAGTGGATACTAGAGGGGGGTCTCCATCAGACAAACTTCTACCAAAAAGGTACTAAGTTAAGCACCTTTAAAAAGTGACTACATTCATGTTGTTGTCATTTGTAACTGGCCCAACAAAAATATTGTCCCTCACTTTCAAGCAATGTTTGACATTTCCTATTTCTGCCCTCAATAGATTGTGTTGCTAAATCTTCCTTTTATACCTTCTCATAGGGGAGCGAAAACTCGTGACGTCTGAGGAAACCACCAAACCAACACCTCCCAAAGAAGGGGAAAGACCAGAAGCAGAGGAGGAGGAGGAGGAAGGAGAGATCATAGAAATTGGAGAACTTGTCACCACAACATGTGAGTGTGGGAGAACACAGCTACTGGTAAGCTAATCAATGTATGCCTGCCTCATTTCCCAGACATTTTTTTTTGGTTGTTTTTAGGTGACGTGGATGTTGTGGAAGAAGAATCGCACTTTACCACAGAGAGTGCCCACGTACTCATCGGGGAGATAATGGTCTGCAATAGAGATCTAGATGACCTAAAGCAAAACATCAATGATGTTCAACAAAAATTGAAGAACATCATTGATGTTTTAGGAAAAATATGAAAACGAACCAAGTAATTAACACACATTTGTGGCTGCTTCTGAACACATTTTCAACTTAAGAACTGTGTGAAATTTTTAACATGCACACATTGTGTCCACATGTGCTAGCTCCCATCATGGTGGATGAATGACAACATTTTTTTGGGGGTGCAACCACTTTACGAACTACTAAAGTGGTTGTGGTAAAGGGGTTGCACCCCAAAAAAACGTCCATTAATCCCCATGATGGAAAATGGCACTTTTGAAGATTCTAGGCATGTGTTTTACCATCGAATGACCATTTTCATACCCAAATTGTGTGCATGTTCTAAATTTCCAGTTTCCAGGGGTGACCCCCCATGTGATGAAGGCAAGATCAAACACACTTTGAACATATAGTCATGTCTGATCTTGTCTTCATTTTAGAAAGTTGATCTTTCCGAGTTCCTAGGTTCTGTTTTGCTCCATGCCTGGTTTTACCAAATGTGGAATGTTTGTAAACAATGTTGTAAATAAACCAGATCTTGTCAGTTTTGGCAAGAAGTTTGTAAACACACTTGTGAATGTGTTGCAAGTAAACTTTTTTAATTTTTTAAATGTTTGGCTTCCTTATTTAAAAACAAAAAAAAAACATTATTTATGTCAAATGTAAAGGATTTGGGGGGCAATGGGTGTTATTTACTAAAGGCAAGTCCAGTTTGCACTGCAAGTTTCTTTTCCAGGGCACTTTTGCACTGCACTTGTAGAGCATAGTGGATTTGACTTATGTAAATGACACCCACAGTGATTTGTTTGAAAACACGTAGCACACCATTTTTGAGAATACACACATTTCTGTCATGGTGAGGAAATGGAGTATTTTGGCTGTCAGTTATGCACTACAAACCTTCTCTAGACCAAAGATTAGGTATCAAACACACAACATGAGAAGAATCTTTTTGGGGAAGAAGAGACTGTTACATCCTTTTGCCCAGAAAGTGCATTCCCACTGTTGAAGCTAAAGGGAAAAAATTTCAAGGTCAAATAAGCAATAATACGGAAATGACAAGAAATCCTTGGTTGGTTTAAAAAAGAGATTTATAAAAAAATGCCTCTCACACATCGTCAGGCAGAGCAATGGCCCCCCTACCCACAAAGTAGTCCATATATTGCTCGCGGACCGCGCGGGCATTTAGAGGGGGCAAGCCTGGACGTGCCACTTGAAGGGCTGTGAGGTCAGCATTTGGAGGGCCCTCCACATCTGGGCCAACGGGCACCACGTAGTTGTTGTTGTGTCGTTTTAAAAAGTTGTGCAATATGCAACAGGCAAGAACTATGTGGTTCAGTTTGTATTCCGCCAAGTTAATAGCCGTCAAGAACAGGCGGAAGCGGCTGGCCAGGATGCCAAAGGTGTTCTCCACCACTCTTCGGGCTCTGGACAGCCTGTAGTTGAAGACCCTCTGGTCTGGGGTGAGGGTCCTCATCGGGAAAGGCCTCATCAGATGGGAAGTCAACGCAAACGCTTCATCTGCGACAAAGACGAAGGGGAGTCCTTCAGCATTCTCCTCTGGAGGTGGCAAGCACAGACTGCCACTTTGGAGACGCCAGTAGAACTCCGTGTGCGCAATGGCACCACCATCCGAGATCCGGCCGTTCATCCCCACGTCCACATACAAAAACTCGTATGTCGCCGACACCACCGCCAACATCACTACACTATTAAACCCCTTATAATTATAATAGTAGGACCCCGAGTTGGGCGGTGGGACGATGCGGACGTGTTTCCCATCAATTGCCCCTCCGCAGTTAGGAAAGTCCCAACGGCTGGCAAAGTGGGAGGCCACAGTCTGCCATTCCTGTGGCGTGGAAGGGAACTGTGGAGTGAAACAAAAAAGAAAATTAGTCACTTTGCACATAAACATTGCAAGCAGATTACACAATCAACATCTTGGAACAAGAGCATACTTTAACATTTTAGGCTGGAAAGTATTTGCATAGAAAAGTAGAGGGTCCCCTTCGCAGATTACTCACCCCCCATCAATCCCCCCACTTCTGATGGGCCATTGGCAATAACTAGGGTTTGGGGGGGGGTTGGACAGGTAACCCTCTGCACTTCATTGATTGCCAAATGGCTGAAGAATGTGTGCTAGTTTGGCCAGACCCTCTGTACTTAACACTATTGGCAGCCCACAGGAAAGATAAAATAACATTTCAACCCCCCCCCCCCCAAAAAAAGGAAAGCACATTGTGACATTCTGAAATTACCAAGCAAGCTAATAGGAGGGAAAGAACACAAAAAAAGAGGAAATGGAAAGTATGGAGGCAGCCCCTTGCACTACATGCTTTGCTGAATTCATCACTAAAGATGCCCACTATAAAGAGGTAGGTATATAGTGTGTATTGACCTTGGGAAAGCCAGCAGATAGAGGATTGGTACCATCTGACAGAGCAGTTGGGGGAGGGGGTTCCTAATGAGTTTGCCACCCCCCCCCCCCCCCACAAAAAAATAAAAAAATAAAAGGGGCTCTACATGAAGTAAAACACACAGCAAACATTTTTAGGGGGTGTTTGGGGGAAAATACTATGCAGCAGACAAAATACATTACTTAAGTGACTAGGCCATAGGTGTCTATTGGGCCAGAAGAGCATGCTGGGGAGGTAAGTGAAGGGAAAAATGCATGAAGGAGAAAAGGGGCACGGCATATTAGAGCATATTGCAATCATGGTAATTAGGGAAGGAGGTCAAAAAATAGAAGACATTAGCAAACAGAGCATACATAGAAGGGAATAGTAAAGGAGAAATGTTACCTTAATATAGTCCTCCTGCAGGACCTGGATGATGGCAGAACAGGTCTCTGGAATAATGATTCCCAGGGCCTGGGGAGAGATACCTGAAGAGAACTTCCTGAAGGCTTCTCCCTGTCGCCAAGTACCTCAACGTAGCAACAAGCCTCTGCTCCGGAGTGATGGCTTGTCTCATGCAGGTATCCTGCCGGCTGATAAAAGGGGTCAGCAAAGCCAAAAGATGGTGAAACACGGGGTCCGTCATCCGGAGAAAGTTCCTGAAATCATCAGGATTATTCTCCCGGATCTCACGAAGCAAAGGCATGTGCGAGAACTGATCACGCTGAAGCAACCAATTCTTGGTCCACATACTCCTCGTCACTCTGTTCATGGACGGGTCTTGGCTCAAAGCTAAAAGCCCGACACCAATTCCGTGTACAGCACAAACTCGGCGACGAGTACGTATGGGAAACATCACTCACAAACGTTCGGCTGGTCAGAACGGACAAACAGAAAGCACCGATAAACAGCAAGGCCTGAAAGAACGAAATGAATACCAGAAACGAGCAGACAATAAGCAGTGAAAATCAAAGCGTCCTATATCAAGATATAGGCCGCAATGACCAACAAATGCGAACTGACTACACGCACTAATAAACAGATACGCACGACAAGCACAAACTGAAGAGCAGTAACGATCTGAGTCAGAAAACTGAGAAGCGCGAATCGTAAGTCCCCAAACTTCGACTAACTCGCGATAAACACGGGATCAGCAGAAGGAGCCCAACGGGTGCCTGACGTGGTGCTGAACTTCCCTTTTTTAGTCTCGTGGAAGACGACTTACGTCACGACGTTCTTGAAGACCGGAAATTCCGACAACGTTGTCCGACCGTGTGTACGCAACACCAACATCGGACAAAGTACGACGGACAGGATCCGGCCGACCTGGTCCTCGGATAATCCGCGCGTGTGTATGGGGGCATATACTTATAGGACCAATAACACTCGCCAACGCAACCCACCTCATCAACCAATCCTTGGCACGCAACACACTGAAGGCCTATTGCACTGCTTGGAACACTTACCACAAGTTTTTGGCCTCTTGCCCAGGAGCAGCGATAGGCGACGTTAGACACGTCCTAGCCTTCATATCATATTGCCATACCCAGCTAACCCTTGCTCACAACACCATCAGGCTATAACTAGCAGGTGTCCAGCATTTTCTGTCCTTACAGGACCCCAGTAAACCATTAGTATTCTCGGCCCATGCAGTCAAGTCACTCCTACGAGGCATACAGTAGCACCAACCTGTAGCAAGTGGCAAACACCTACCTATCATGAGTGCCAGCTTCAGGGACATTAAAAACATAAGGATGTGCTTTAACCACTTCAGCCCCGGACCATTTGGCAGCCAAAGGACCAGAGGTCTTTTTTCAATTTCGCACTGCACTACTTTAACTGGTAATTGCGCGGTCATGCAATTTTGTAACCAAACGAAATTTGCGTCCTTTTCTTCCCACAAATAGAGCTTTCTTTTGATGGTATTTGATTGCCTCTGTGATTTTTATTTTTTGCGATATAAACGGAAAAAGAGCGAAAATTTTGAAAAAAAAAGAGATTTTCTACTTTTTGTTATAAAAAAAATCTAATAAACTCAATTTTAGTCAAACATTTGGGCCAAAATGTATTCAGCCACATGTCTTTAGTAAAAAAAAATGCCAATAAGCGTATATTTATTGGTTTGCGCAAAAGTTATAGCGTCTACAAACTAGAGTACATTTTCTGGAATTTACACCGCTTTTAATTTATGACTGCCTATTTCATTTCTTGAGGTGCTAAAATGGCAGAGAAGTACAAAACCCCCCCAAATGACCCCATTTTGGAAAGTAGACACCCCAAGCTATTTGCTGAGAGGCATGTTGAGCCCATTGAATATTTTTTTTTTTAGTCCCAAGTGATTGAATAAAGACAAAAATAAAAAAGATTTTTTTTTTTTTTTCAAAAAGTTGTCACTAAATGATATATTGCTCACACATGCCATAGTTATATGTGGAATTGCACCACAAAATACATTTTGCTGCTTCTCCTGAGTATGGGGATACCACATGTGTGGGACTTTTTGGGAGCCTAGCCGCGTACGGGGCCCCGAAACCCAAGCACCGACTTCAGGATTTCTAAGGGTGCAAATTTTTGATTTCACTCCTCACTACCTATCACAGTTTCGAAGGCCATAAAATGCCAAAATAGCATTAAACCCCCCCAAATGACCCCATTTTGGAAAGTAGACACCCAAGCTATTTGTTGAGAGGCATGGTGAGTATTTTACAGCTCTCATTTGTTTTTGAAAATGAAGAAAGTAAAGAAAAAAAAAATTTTTTTTTTCTTTTTTCAATTTTCAAAACTTTGTGACAAAAAGCGACATCTGCAAAATACTCACAATACCTCTCAGCAAATAGCTTGGGGTGTCTACTTTCCAAAATGGGGTCATTTTGGGGGGTTTTATGCCATCTGGGCATTACATGGCCTCCGAAACTGTGATTGGCAGTGAGAAGTGAAATAAAAAAAATTACACCCTTAGAAAGCCTGAAGGCGGTGATTGGTTTTTGGGGTTCCGTACGCAGCTAGGCTCCCAAAAAGTCCCACACATGTGGTATCCCCGTACTCAGGAGAAGCAACAGAATGTATTTCGGGGTGTATTTCTACATATGCCCATGACATGTTTGAGCAATATATCATTTAGTGACAACTTTTTGTAAAAAAAAATATATATATATTTTTTTTTTCATTATTCAATCTCTTGGGACAAAAAAAAAAAAAATATTTAATGGGCTCAACATTGCTCTCATCAAATAGCTTGGGGTGTCTACTTTCCAAAATGGGGTCATTTGGGGGGGTTTGAACTGTCCTGGCATTTTATGCACAACATTTAGAAGCCTATGTCACACGTCACCCACTCTTCTAACCACTTGTAGACAAAGCCCTTTCTGACACTTTTTGTTTACATGAAAACATATTTTTTTTTTGCAAGAAAATTACGTTGAACCCCCAAACACTATATATAATGTTAAAGCAAAGGCCCTACAGATTAAAATGGTGGGTGTTGCATTTTTTTTTTCCACACAGTATTTGCGCAGCGATTTTTCAAACGCATTTTTTGTGGAAAAAATACACTTTTTTTTATTTTAATGCACTAAAACACACTATATTGCTCAAATTTTTGATGAAATAAAAAATATGATCTTAGGCCGAGTACATGGATACCAAACACGACATGCTTTAAAATTGCGCACAAACACGCAGTGGAGATAAACTACATACATTTTTTAAAAGCCTTTAAAAGCCTTTACATGATACCACATTAGATTCACGGAGGAGGTCTACTGCTAAAATTACTGCCCTCGATCTGACCTTCGCGGTGATACCTCACATGCATGGTGCAATTGCTGTTTACATATGACGCCAGACCAACGCTTGTGTACGCCTTTGCGCAAGAGAAGGGGGGGCAGGGGTGCTTTTTTTTTTTTTTTTGGTTTTTTTTTTATTTATTTAGCTTTTTTATTTTATTTTTAAACTGTTCCTTCCATTTTTTTTCTTTGTTATGATTTTTATTGTTATCTCAGGGAATGTAAATATCCCCTATGATAGCAATAGGCAGTGACAGGTACTCTTTTTTTGAAAAAATTGGGGTCTATTAGACCCTAGATCTTTCCTCTGCCCTCAAAGCATCTGACCACACCAAGATTGGTGTGATAAAATGCTTTCCCAATTTCCCAATGGCGCGGTTTATATCCGGGAGGGGGGACATTCCCTCCCACTGCTTGTAAAAGCAGTCTAGAGGCTAATTACCCGCTAGAATTGCTTTTACATGAAAGCTGATCACTGGCTGAAAAGAATGATACCAAGATGATACCTAAACCTGCAGGCATCATTCTGGTATAACCATTCAAAGTCCAGCAACATACTGGACATATATTGTAATCTTTTTTTTTTCATGCAGCCTCTTGGCTGAACGAAAAAAAGAGATTGATTGGTGGGTATGCCCACCATTAGAATACCTCCCTTCATCCACCCACTTCTAATGATGGGCATACATGCACCATTTATATATGCCGATGCATGGGGGCATCCTCCCGCAAAAGTTATGCCGTGTACACACGGTCGGAATTTCGACCGTATGTACGTGGCATTAGGAGCCAATCGCTCCTCCCCCCCCCTGCTGCCCCCATGCTTCGGCATATATGCTCTTTTTTTTAACTGTGGTGGTGAAATCACCTCCTACAGTGTTGGAGTCGCGTCTTTATGTATCGTGGGAGCAAACGCTGTTGCTGTCAAGATAAATAAATCCGCGTTGCAACTGAATGGCGCACCTGAAAACAAAAAAATGCTTAACACTAAAACACAGTAAACAAAATTACATACCTGAAAAGCAAGCATGATAAAACATGATAAAACATAATAAAACATTGCAGAATAGAATGGAGTAAAAAAAGAGCAACAATAGAGAGAGAATAGAGTGAGAGAGAGAACAATAAAACGACAACTATTTTATTTTTTTTTATTTTTTTTGAGATTCACAGGTAAAAAAGCTCCTGACTGAAGCGACTGAATCAAAACGCTACCACAAAAAAAATGTTAGCGATCGCAGGGATCAGGCCTGACTCTGCGAACGCTGCAGTTATGTGTGCTTAGTGTTTTGTAAGTGACAGTGATCGATCGATACTGCACTTGGGTGGGCTGGGCTGGGCGGAGGGGGAAAACGCAGGTGCTAGCAGGTATCTGGGCTGATCCCGCTAACAATGCGGTTTTTTTTGGAACCCTAAACTGCTGGGACGCTAGTATAGATCTGATCAGATCAGATATTGATCTGTTCAGATACTGTGCCACTAAGGGAGGTGTATGCTTTGTGCGTGGGTGTTTGCGGTACTGGCACTAACCTGGGGCGACGCAGACCTTATTTGACCCTAAAACCTAATTGATATCACCCGCCGGGCGATCAGGGGGTTAAACCGTTATTGGGTAATAAATGGCGGGTGCCCTGACAGTATAAAAAACAAGCTAACTAACCAGCGTCACCCGTAACAGTAATACAAAAAAAAACTGGTTACCTAGCGACACTAATGCAGCGATCAGAAAAACGATCGCTTAGTGACACTGGCAAAAGGGGGTGAAAGGGTTAACTAGGGGCAATCAGGGGGTTAAACCTTTATTAGGTAATATATGGGGGTACCTGACGCTATATAAAAACCTGACGGGGAACCTAAATAACGAAATAACTAACTGGCTAACCAGCGTCACCAGTGACAGTTATACAGTGATCACTGGTGAAAGGGTTAACTCTAGGGGCAATCAAGGGGTTAAAACCTTTATTTAGGTTGTAATATGGGGGTACCTGACCTATAAAACTATTTATGAACCTATATAAACATGGCGGTTACCTAAAAAAAAAAAATGGTTACCTAGCGACAGCAGTGACACTAATACAGCGATCAAAAAACGATCGCTTAGTGACACTGGCAAAAGGGGGTGAAAGGGTTACCTGGGGGGCAATCAAGGGGTTAAACCTTTATTAGGGGGGGGTAGGGGCTACCTTGGACCTAAAACTAACTGCCCTGACAGTTATTACAGTCACACTGACACTAAATGCAGTGATCAGTAAAAAAATGATCACTGCAATTAGTGACACTGTGACTGGGGGGGGAGGGGGTGATCTGGGGGGTGATCAGGGGGTGACAGGGGGGTGGAATATGTGCCTAACTGTACTGGTGTCAGTGTAGTGTTGTGCACTAACCTTTACATGTTCGCCGCTCGGCGTCTCCGGTCACATAGACCGGCGCACCGAGCGTGACATCACTTCCGCCTTCCTGTCTATACAATAGACAGGAAGGGGAAGTTTTTCATTGGCCAGGAGCGATCGCGAGGGGGTGGCCAGAAACCACTGGCCGTCCCCTCGTCCCGGATCGCTCCTGAAGCGATCCCGACCGTCCCCGCCGGCGGAGGGGGGTCCGATCGGACCCCCCAACCGCCGGAAGAATGTCACGTACAGGTACGTGATTCTGCCTGTACGTGCCATTCTGCCGACGTATATATACAGGGGGCGGTCGGGAAGTGGTTAACCTAAATATGCCTAAATAAGTGGATATTGATATCATAAATGTAATATTATGATCCCGTGTATACCATATATGAACTTTAAAAATAACAACAAAGTGATAAACTTAAGATAAATAATAAAAATTGTTGAAAATCCGTAATATGATAGCGTCCAAAGAAGATTATCAAAAAAGGAAGACAATCAAAAAAATGTCCAGTAAACCGTGCAGTATTAGGTGACGGCTCAGAATAAAGTGACATCCGCAGTAGAAGTGACTTTACTTAGTGAATCCTGCAACCATATGAATTGTGCGCTTACCACCTCCCAGATATTTCAAGCCTGTGGCTATTGCCCAGCCAGGGCCTTTTCCTCAAGAATTTCCGAACCGATTCGATCGTCCCGTCTATGGAGGCTCTCCTGGTCAGGACTGTAATCTCTCGGATCCTCTACTACCAACCAATAGTGTTGCACAAATTGGTAATATGGTTGTAGCTCAGAGAAAAAGAAATGAAAAAAAAAGGCCATAGGTAGAACCCAATAGGTATTTATTGTAAAACAAAACGCCCTAGGCGTATAAGAACAAGATAAAAAACTTCAAATAGATAAAAAGTTGCGGCAATACACACGTAGCACGCGATGACATCAGTACGTCTCTCCTCCAACGCGTTTCATCACAGGTTTGACGTAGTCGTGGGGCACAGGCGGCATACTGACGCACCGCTTATATACATAAACCAAGCCTCGTTCTGAATCTTAAGTGGCTGGTTATAAAACGCCATATTGGATAAGGGAAAAACTCTGTCTGTTGCCAGAACATGATGATCTCTATCATATAATACCAAAACAAGTAGCTACTTCTAAAAAGTGTAAATATCTCTACAGACGGACACTGCTAGTCACTGCGGAATATATCTAAGAGGCATATAATCATTTGTCAATCCAGGGACATACTATTCTCATTATTTAAACACAGCGCTGATGCCAGACTGGCCTGTACTCAGCAACAGCGCTAACTAAGCTCCATATATTGTATTAAGCAAAAAGGGATTTTTTAAAATGATCTCTCTATCACAGGCAATCTCCCTAACTAATATACTCCCCCCACACACACACCTCCTCAGCACCTAAACTTAGGCCACTAGCTGTGTAAAATGTCCCTAATCGGTAGAGCCCAACAATCTCAATGCAGATTCTGGCACATAGACAGACCGATAACAACTATTGTAAGTCATCTCGTATGAAGCACATATAAAACACAAAATGCTCTCAACCAGATATGAGGACATTCATGTATATCCTCAGAATTAGATACAATCCGCAGTGTACCAAGGCACTCCAGAGTGTCATCCAATCCGAGGTATGATGAATATGCTGTGATCTTCAGGGACATGTCCAGTCATCCGAGTGGCCATCTACCTGGCCTTCTACGGCTTCCTACGACCTATCGAATTTACCGTCAGTGGCTCTGGCAGTCAAACACTGCTCCGACGCGACCTGACTTGCTTTCTGAACCATTACACCCTTCATCTCACAGTCAGAAAATGCAACAAACTGGCCCAGGGGTTGACATCAACCTAATTCAGACTAACAACGCCTGGTGCCCAGTGACAGTCCTCTACTGACTACTGTCCCGGCTACCCGGCCAATCTGATTGTAAAAATAAAAATAAAAATAGCAAAAAAAGGAAGTCCTCGTTCACACAGGGCATACTACAACATACATCCATGCGAGGTCATGTTTACCCACATGGGGATGCACAAGCAGGTGTTGACATCTGTGTTGGTACATGTGTTTGACCCCAAACTAATACTGTCTGTTTTAGGAGCCATGCACCTGCACCCACACAGATGTCAGATTGGGAGCAGCAGCTGTGTTCCTGCAGTCACTGCATCCCAATTGACATCAATGAGACTGCCTACCCAGGGATGCACAGAACATCTGTGCTTCCCCATGTAGGTAAATGTGGCACTCCACAGGCGTATACTTTAGCATGCGCCATGTAAAAAAAAACGTAGTAAAAATTTTGCAGATATTTTGCAAGTTAGAGAGGCAGATTTTTGGTCCTGGGAATTTACTGCACTTATCCCGGGCCAGCCTTTCTCTCCCACCCATCACTTGTGTGTGACATCATGTGGGATGTACTGGAGAGGAAGGGGGGCAGCACACTAAAACAGATCTAAAACAGATCTGTCACAGCACTTCCCTGTGCCACTTTGCATGTGGTGAAAACCACATCTGTATCATATCACCAGTCTGAACTGACCAAATACTGCTGAAATCTCTTTTTTTGCCAGTCACATGATCGATACACCCATTTAACTGTTCCCTTGCTACTAACAAGATATGGACATTGATTGGACTAAACGATATGGTCACACCTATAACACGCCTAGACCTTATGCATATTCATAAAGTATATATTGTTAAACTTGATGTTTGTAAGTCAGAGACACTTCGTTCTTCATTCGGCCTGGTAGAGCTGAATATCGGTGTGTGTTGTGTCTCTCCACTGCAGTGTATGAATAAAGCACCTAATTATATTCTTTTATAAAGATCTGGATCTACTATCTCATCTAAATGTCTTGTTTGGAGACTCCCTAACCTGATTTAACAGAATGGTGCCTTTTAAACAAGGATACATTCCGGTGGGCTCCCGGCCAGAGACACACGAAACTCACGTTGAGCAGACAATTGGCCACGGTAAGAAACTGTTATTCTTACTTATTCTGCTCTCCGTGGCAAGTAATTAGTCAGTGTCTGGGGTCCATTGGGTGCAGGAGTCTTATGCTGTTGATGAGATGGTGAGATTAAGGTAAAATTGAGTATAAACTAGAGTAATGTTGTGTTACACAGTTTGACCCAAATATAATAGAGCCGATAATAATGATCATTGTTGATGTTTTGTTTCTATGCTTGGGGTGTCAATAGATTTATGAGACTTGTGAGAAGGTCTGACCAGAGGACTGTAGTAGTGAGCCTGTGTGGTGAGTAATGCCTATGTGGCAAGTGTACAGGCCTGTGTGGCCAAGTATAATAAAGTGCCATTTGACAGCTACTGTGTGTGGCCCGGGGGAAGAAAAAAAATTTGGGGTAACGACCCACAAATTATTAGAGACTCAAAGTGAGGACTCTAGATTGGGAGCACGGCTCTCCCATGGACCTCTCTATGCTGGGAGAGGTAGAAGTAGTGGCACAAGTAAGTCCTATGACAGACATGACAGACAGATGTGGACAGTGGTTAAGAAATGACACCAAGACTATTATAGGCTGGACCACAACAGAGCTGATCTAATACCAGAAGAAGTTATGATCAACTTGGGTTTCTGTGTATGTTCATTTTTATGGCAAATCGGCAGAGTTGGATTAGGGGATTAAATGTGTACAATATTGGATTTTTGAAAGTATGCAGCGTGATGGAACTTTAACTAGTTATGAGTCTGTCAAAGTTCTTCTAATGTATATCACTGATGGGTCTAGCAAAATAGAATTATACCAGGCAATGCAAGTGTTATCTAAATGTTTTAGAAATATCCGAGAAGCAGAAAAATAATGCTAAGTATCGCTGAGTTGAAAAATAAGGACGAGAAATAATTTTGGGGAATATGAGAAACCTGCTTGTTTTTTTGCAGCTTCCTCACCTCCCACCTTTTGTATTGCTGTTTAAGAAAGGAATGAGGTACCCCTCTCTTCAAATTCCTGTGTAAAGCAACCGGATAGTTCTGAATATCTAAGAAATTAGTAATTATGGTGTTGTAGGAATATAATCCTAATTGAAATTGTTGGTCTAGGATTATTTTAAACAAAGAAAGAAAATAGCTGATTACAGATGACACCCTTTTAAATTCCTAAAAATGTAGCTATGATTGTTATAATTATTTAAATGTTTAGTTCTCCATTCTAGCCTACTGAGCATTAAAAAGTTCCACACCCTGATAAGACATGGTTGATTTAGTATTTTAGCATGCCAAAATATTAAAGGAACTATGCAAGTTAAGAAGCAGTAGTTAGACAAGAAAGCACATGCCAGAAGAGAGAAATCAGAAGGTTATTGATGATTTAAAGAAGTAGACAGTAAACATGAAAGTGGAGAAAAGCAAGTTTCTTTAGAAGAGGAAATAAGTATGTTATCTTCACAAGTAAGTGATTTACTGACAGAAAAATCTGACAGGAACAGAGATCGAACTGAGATTTCAGGATAGACTGTGAGATCACTGATGTAATGGTACTTAAGGAATAAACAAGGAAATGGTTAATGGCAACAAAACTAAATTGGAAGGGCTTTGAATGGGCTTTGCTGGGAGAAGTGTGCAGTAGCATTGAAGCCCAGAGAGAGGTGAGAAAAGAGAAGACAACAGACTTATTGCTTCCATAGCTCAAAATAATGTGTTTTTCAAAGAGAAAGTGGGAAATGTTTAAAGCGGTTCTGCACCCAACCATAGAAGTCTGTCTCTATGGCTTCCCTAGCATTCAAGATGACAGAATTGATGGTTCAATTCTGCATCTTTTACACTTACCTTTACTGATGGCTTCATCTGTATTCTTCTCCCTGCGGCAGTGGGTGGGCTCTCAGCGGTGATCGTCGTCACTTCCTGTCCAGTTCGCTGTGTCTCCTGGGATCTCTCACTGTGTCTCCTGGGATCTCTCGCTGTGTCTCCTGGGATCTCGCGCTGTGCCGTTACTGCGCACGTGCGAGATCGGTGAAATAACGGCGGTGCGTAAGGTCATCATACTGTGCACATGCCTGTATGCACGTTTCCAAAACTCAAGCTTCGTCTTGCCAATGTAAAAGCAAGAGCAATCACAAGTGAGGAGATAGACTACCCCTATGGTCTTGCACAGTGTTTGGCTCGAAAGATCTCACTATTCGGTAGAATGGGATTCTTTCTCTACAGCCATATATTTACAATAGTGACATGAGCCACAAATGAAGGTTCCTTTATATTTGCAATGTTGGTTGCCACTCTTGAATTCACTACTTGTAATACAGTCCTTAATGGACGTTGCTCTTCTGAAAGTAAAAAGGGGTTTGTTGGGGACAAACTGTCCTAGCAGTGGATCATATGTCAGCAAGTGCCAATACTTTTCCACTATTGCTTTCATTTGCTTTTGTTGGTTGTTAAATCTTGAAATGATTCTGAGTGGATTTGTATCTTCTCTAGGTTTTTTAGAATAGAGGAGTTGATTCCTGCTTTGGAGGCATGCCTGTTGATATGATCTTTTTAAAGATGCATGAGAATATCCTCTTTGTAGCAGTCTAGTTCGTAATTTATTTGCCTCTATTTGAAAAATTGTATCGTCTGCGCAATTTCTCCTAATGCAAATTTTTCCCCATAAGGTATGGAGTTGAGGAGTGGTGTTGGGTGAAAACTGCTGGCATGCAAGATCGCGTTGCCCGCAGTCGGTTTTCTATACAGACGAGTAAGCAATTGTCCCACCTCGTTTTTGTATACCTCTACGTCTAAAAAAGGAACACAATTGGTGTCATAGGACATCGTGAAACTGAGATTAAATGTATTCTTATTCATTCTAAGGAGGCACTGTTCTAAAAGGGGGACAGAGCCGTCCCAGACGATGAAGATGTCGTCGATGTACCGATTTGGAGAAAATGCGTGGTGTCTTTAACGTACGAGGGAAGTGCTAGGACATATGGTTTAAGGAAGTCATCTATCAGGCGGCTGGCGCCTTCACTGATAGAACCAATTCCCGAGATGATAGGTCTGCCCGGCAATTATCTTTATTTTTATGGACTTTAGGGAGTGCATAAAAAGTGGGCACTTTAGGAAAATCATTCCGAATATAGGGCCACAGTTGTTTTGTAATAATATTGTACCGTAGGGCTGAATCAATAAGATGGTAGAAATCATTGTGGTACTTCTTGACAATACTCGATGGCATCCGTCGATACCAATCTTGATTCTTTAGAATCTTGTTACACATTTGCAGATATTGATCGTTATCCAGAAGGACTATATTTCCGCCCTTATCAGACGACTTGATGACAAGATCTTTATTGTTGCCAAGTCGTCTGAGGGCTGCTGTTTCATTTTTTGTAAAGTTCGTTATTTTTGGTGTGCGAATCTTTAGTTTTTCCCCGGAAGAGGGTGCCTGTGTGGTTTCACATGCCCACAGGCAAGATGGCAGCCAGCAGCATCCGTTTTTATAAGTTGTTTTATGTGAAGAAAACCGGCAGCAGTTTGCTTTGAAAACCGAACAAGTGAGTGATGCATTTACTAATCCTTCTCACTGTACAAAAAACATTGCAGACAGTGTCACCCCGCTTTAAATTGTTGAAAGATTGGGCATCTTGCCAAAAGGCGCAGATACCAAAGAACATTTTGAACAAGATGATGGAATAACAGAATTGCAGTTGAGGAATCAAAGCTACGATATCCTTTGTTTGGTTGGTAATTTTATGGTTGCATCTATTTCTGACCCTGCTGAGATAAATCACATTAATAGGTTTAGTGGGAAAGATGAGGAGCAAACGTGTATGCTCATCTGATGCCAGAGACCAGCAACATGAAGAAAAAGATGGTGACGAAGGCAAAGATGGGACTGGTGCCAGTACTTTAGCATTAAGTTCAACTGGGAGGTGTCCAATTTGTCTGAACAGTCTTTCCCTGGAGGTTGGCTTTCCAGAAGATTATTGTCATGTTTTCTGTATATCCTGCATTCTTAACCTCCTCATCCTGCCCTGTTGACCGCAAACCCTTTCAAACCGTGTAAAAAATAGATCTGGTTGGTGGATGCACCAAGATCCATGTCGTGGCAAGAACACAAAAAGAAAACTGCAGCTGCAACCTGTGCCAGTGGTGCTGTACAAAAGGGAAGATATGCTTTTACAATCCTGCTTGGCTTAGGAGAAATAGAAGTGAAAAGATGTACTACAATCAATCCTGCCAGCATTTTCCTAGAGAGAGAAGAAAACCCTCGAAGAGGAGGGTGACCACATCTGCTTAAAACTCATGGAAGAAGAAATGCAGCAAATCTCCCCAGTAAAGGACACTCCTCCCGAAAATTCTGATCTGATCCTGTTTGCAGAGGGTTCATGCCTGTACAAAGATGGAGTCCCAAGAATGGCATATGCGGTGACAACATTGGAGGAAGTGATTGAAACTCAACTACTCCCTTCATCACTTTCTTTACAGGTTGCCAAAGTGGTAGCACTCACCAGAGTCTGTGAGGCCGCAAAGGATCAAACAGCCAACAACTACACTGATGGCAAGTATATATATATATGATTATGGACCCATAAGGAAGAATAGAAGATTCAAAACTGCTGCAGAAGAACCAATTCAAAACTGGAAATATGTTCAAGAACTTTTTGAAGCAGTCACCCTCCTAAAGGAAGTAGCCATCCTGAAGGTCAATGCACATTCTGGAGGAGATTTAGGCACAGGTGGACCATGCTGCTTAATAAGGGATACATTTTAATAGAAAAATATATTTAATACAAAAAGGGCCAAGAACAGGTTGCCACCACCAACACCAAGATCATGTTAAAAATAGACAACGTTGTCTGTTTAAGAGCAGCTGCATCACGCTTTAACCATGCATGCACACACCTATAACAAGGCTATTGTTAATTGGAGTGGGTAATATTTATGGAACAGACTATTGATCTCAGTGACATGCACCATGTGTAACAAAGTCTGTCCTGTCACTAGGTTTAATTAGAAACCCTTTTAACAAAAAGGACCCCTGTTAAAGGGTGGCTGATTGAGTCAAGTTGCTAGTCCCACAGAAACAGCTTTAATTAGTATTGTAGCAAAACATAGCTGTCAGTGTGGAGAGATGATTATAATCTACAGTTAGTATCCAGTCCAAAGGCACAGATATACAGTTTCCTTGCATGGATTCACATGGTCTAACTGTTGGAAAAACAATAGCTCAATGACGCTGTTGTGAAGCTGGCTAATACTGGCAGAGAGCTAACAAACAGCAGGGGACAAAGTAAAAGGAGGCAATTAAAGGCCCTATGGTCTGTTCACCCGACCATTCATGGAGTGATATAATCACAGTCCTGTACTATCTTTCTCAGGTCCGGGGGCTGTATGTGCTGTCCTGTATGCTCCGTTTGTTGAGCGAGGTCCGTGGGGCTCCAGTGAGCAGTTGGCTGTCAGCACTGTGTAAGTACCAGGTCCTCTGGGCCACCGTCCGCTTGTCTCAGCCGAGATACAGTGGTGTGAAAAAGTGTTTGCCCCCTTCCTCATTTCCTGTTCCTTTGCATGTTTGTCACACTTAAGTGTTTCGGAACATCAAACCAATTTAAACAATAGTCAAGGACAACACAAGTAAACACAAAATGCAATTTGTAAATGAAGGTGTTTATTATTAAAGGTGAAAAAAAATCCAAACCATCATGGCCCTGTGTGAAAAAGTGATTGCCCCCTAAACCTAATAACTGGTTGGGCCACCCTTAGCAGCAACAACTGCAACCAAGCGTTTGCGATAACGTGCAATGAGGCTTTTACAGCGTCCTGGAGGAATTTTGGCCCACTCATCTTTGCAGAATTGTCCTAATTCAGTTACATTAGAGGGTTTTCGAGCATGAACGGCCTTTTTAAGGTCATACCACAACATCTCAATAGGATTCAGGTCAGGACTTTGGCTAGGCCACTCCAAAGTCTTCATTTTGTTTTTCTTCAGCCATTCGGTGGTGGACTTGCTGGTGTGTTTAGGATCATTGTCCTGCTGCAGAACCCAAGTTCGTTTCAGCTTGAGTACACGAACAGATGGTCGGACATTCTCCTTCAGGATCTCTTGGTAGACAGCAGAATTCATAGTTCCTTTTATCACGGCAAGTCTTCCAGGTCCTGAAGCAGCAAAACAGCCCCAGACCATCACACTACCACCACCATATTTTACTGTTGGTATAATGTTCTTTTTCTGAAATGCAGTGTTCCTTCTACGCCAGATATACTTGGACACACACCTTCCAAAGAGTTCCACTTTTGTCTCATCGGTCCACAGAATGTTGTCCCAAAAGTCTTGGGGATCATCAAGATGTGTTGTGGAGAAATTGAGACGAGCTTTGATGTTCTTTTTGCTCAGCAGTGGTTTTCTCCTTGGAACTCTGCCATGCAGGCCATTTTTGCCCAGTCTTTTCCTGATGGTGGAGGCATGAACGCTGACCATAACTGAGGCAAGTGAGGCCTGCAGTTCCTTGGACGTTGTTGTGGGGTCTTTTGTGACCTCTTGGATGAGTCGTCGCTGTGCTCTTGGAGTAATTTTGGGCGGCCGGCCACTCCTGGGAAGGTTCACCACTGTTCCATGTCTTCGCCATTTGTTGATAATGGCTCTCACTGTGGTTCGCTGGATTCCCAAAGCTTTGGAAATGGCTTTATAACCCTTTCCAGACTGATAGATCTCAATTACTTTCTTTCTCAATTGTTCCTGAATTTCTTTGGGTCTCGGCATGATGTGTAGCTTTTAAGGATCTTCTGGTGGACCTTACTGTGTCAAGCAGCTCCTATTTAAGTGATGCCTTGATTGTGAACAGGTGTGGCAATAATCAGGCCTGGGTGTGGCTAGAGAAATTGAACTCAGGTGTGGACAACCACAGTTATAGTATGTTTTAACAAGGGGGGCAATCACTTTTTCACACAGGGCCATGATGGTTTGGATTTTTTTTCACCTTTAATAATAAACACCTTCATTTACAAATTGCATTTTGTGTTTACTTGTGTTGTCCTTGACTATTGTTTAAATTGGTTTGATGTTCCGAAACACTTAAGTGTGACAAACATGCAAAGGAACAGGAAATGAGGAAGGGGGCAAACACTTTTTCACACCACTGTAGTTGCAGCTGGCTTCAGGCGATCAACTGCGCATGCACAAGCGTGATGAGACACGTCATCCACGACGCATTGATTGTCTCTGTCCTGATGCCAAATCCGACATGTTTCACCAGGAACTCTGTTTTTTTCAAAGATAGGAGGGGCATTCTATTTATACTGCAGTTAGTGCCTCCCACTTTCAATTCGGGGTTGCTATATAAAGAATCACCACTAGATGTCATCTCCCATATAGAACATCACACTCTATCTTTGTCTTCCACTATTCAGAGGCACTCAATTGTGGGCATATATTTGCAGACACGGATCAATAAGTTTTCAGCAAAATTAAAATTACAAATAGAACAGGTTGACTTAATAAATGTCTCAGATAGTAAAGATATAGAATCAGACCTATATAACGATAGAAAAAGGCAGAAATTACGGGAAAAATAAAATAAAAAATTAAATATAAAGAAAACAAAACAAAAATAAAACAGAAGAAAATAGTTAAATAAAGTTTATGCGACTATTAATTGCTATGCAGAATTTTCAGCAAACAGTTGCATATATCACTAAGGATTGATTAGGGCTGAAAGACTGTATATGTCTCTCTACATCTTTTATTACTATACTTTACTATACTTTACTATATATACAGCAGCTGTATTCAATAAGACAAGAGATATTCACAGTGCGACATGCATCCAATGCAACTTAAAACAATGCAGATAGACTATTTCATTACTGATAGGGCCTAGACTTTATAGACATTATGTAGATTTACTTTAAAGTAGTCAACAAGTATGAAAGTTATGCGATTATTAATTTCAAGATAACATAAATTTAGCTAAACCTGAAAAAATGCATGTTTCATTATAAATTACTTTAACCACTTTCAGACCGGACCAATTTGCAGCCAAAGGACCAGGCCCCTTTTTGCGATTCGGCACTGCGTCGCTTTAACTGACAATTGCGCGGTCGTGCGACGTGGCTCCCAAACAAAATTGACGTCCTTTTTTTCACATAAATAGAGCTTTATTTTGGTGGTATTTGATCGCCCCTGCGGTTTTTATTTTTTGCGCTATAAACAAAAATAAAGCGACAATTTTGAAAAAAATGCATTATTTTTTACTTTTTGCTATAATAAATATCCCCAAAAAATATATAAAAAAACTTATTTTTCCTCAGTTTAGGCTACATATTTTTGGTAAAAAAAATCGCAATCAGCGATTATTGATCGGTTTGCGCAGAAGTTATAGCGTTTACAAGATAGGGGATAGTTTTATAGCATTTTTATTAATAATTTTTTTTATTAGTAATGGCGGCGATCTGCGATTTTTTTTGTGACTGCGACATTATGGCGGACACATTGGACATTTTTGACACATTTTTGGGACCATTGTCATTTATACAGCAATCAATGCTATTTAAATGCATTGATTCCTGTACTCCCGATGGCACAAACAGGCTGAAAGGAGGGACTTATATATACACCCTCCTGCCTGTCCGTGCCATTCTGCCGACGTATATCGTCGTGCGCCGGTCGGCAAGTGGTTAAGCATCCGGGGGAAGCATATATGGATCTTGAGTAGTCCAATGACAGCTGCCTGAAGTGTACAAAGAGATCACATACCTCAGATGTATATCAAATAAAAAAAAACAAAAAAATATATAAATATAGTTAGGCCCTAATTATGCGACTATTAATTGCTATGCAGCATTTTCAGCAAACAGTCGCATATATCACTATGAATTGATTAGGGCTGAAAGACTATATATATATATCTCTCAACATTTTTTATTACTGTACTTTATACACAGCAGCTGTATTCAATAAAACAAAAGATATTAACATAATTTGACATGCTTTCAATGTGGTTTAAAACATCGCAAATAGGCTATTCATTCCAGATAGGAACTAGACTTGAATTACAGTGGTGTGAAAAAGTGTTTGCCCCCTTCCTCATTTCCTGTTCCTTTGCATGTTTGTCACACTTAAGTGTTTCGGAACATCAAACCAATTTAAACAATAGTCAAGGACAACACAAGTAAACACAAAATGCAATTTGTAAATGAAGGTGTTTATTATTAAAGGTGAAAAAAAATCCAAACCATCATGGCCCTGTGTGAAAAAGTGATTGCCCCTAAACCTAATAACTGGTTGGGCCACCCTTAGCAGCAACAACTGCAACCAAGCGTTTGCGATAACGTGCAATGAGGCTTTTACAGCGTCCTGGAGGAATTTTGGCCCACTCATCTTTGCAGAATTGTCCTAATTCAGTTACATTAGAGGGTTTTCGAGCATGAACGGCCTTTTTAAGGTCATACCACAACATCTCAATAGGATTCAGGTCAGGACTTTGGCTAGGCCACTCCAAAGTCTTCATTTTGTTTTTCTTCAGCCATTCGGTGGTGGACTTGCTGGTGTGTTTAGGATCATTGTCCTGCTGCAGAACCCAAGTTCGTTTCAGCTTGAGTACACGAACAGATGGTCGGACATTCTCCTTCAGGATCTCTTGGTAGACAGCAGAATTCATAGTTCCTTTTATCACGGCAAGTCTTCCAGGTCCTGAAGCAGCAAAACAGCCCCAGACCATCACACTACCACCACCATATTTTACTGTTGGTATAATGTTCTTTTTCTGAAATGCAGTGTTCCTTCTACGCCAGATATACTTGGACACACACCTTCCAAAGAGTTCCACTTTTGTCTCATCGGTCCACAGAATGTTGTCCCAAAAGTCTTGGGGATCATCAAGATGTGTTGTGGAGAAATTGAGACGAGCTTTGATGTTCTTTTTGCTCAGCAGTGGTTTTCTCCTTGGAACTCTGCCATGCAGGCCATTTTTGCCCAGTCTTTTCCTGATGGTGGAGGCATGAACGCTGACCATAACTGAGGCAAGTGAGGCCTGCAGTTCCTTGGACGTTGTTGTGGGGTCTTTTGTGACCTCTTGGATGAGTCGTCGCTGTGCTCTTGGAGTAATTTTGGGCGGCCGGCCACTCCTGGGAAGGTTCACCACTGTTCCATGTCTTCGCCATTTGTTGATAATGGCTCTCACTGTGGTTCGCTGGATTCCCAAAGCTTTGGAAATGGCTTTATAACCCTTTCCAGACTGATAGATCTCAATTACTTTCTTTCTCAATTGTTCCTGAATTTCTTTGGGTCTCGGCATGATGTGTAGCTTTTAAGGATCTTCTGGTGGACCTTACTGTGTCAAGCAGCTCCTATTTAAGTGATGCCTTGATTGTGAACAGGTGTGGCAATAATCAGGCCTGGGTGTGGCTAGAGAAATTGAACTCAGGTGTGGACAACCACAGTTATAGTATGTTTTAACAAGGGGGGCAATCACTTTTTCACACAGGGCCATGATGGTTTGGATTTTTTTTCACCTTTAATAATAAACACCTTCATTTACAAATTGCATTTTGTGTTTACTTGTGTTGTCCTTGACTATTGTTTAAATTGGTTTGATGTTCCGAAACACTTAAGTGTGACAAACATGCAAAGGAACAGGAAATGAGGAAGGGGGCAAACACTTTTTCACACCACTGTATATAGATTTATTTTAAAGTAGTCAACAACTATGAAAGTTATGCGATTATTAATTTTAAGATAACATAAATTTAGCTAAACCGGAAAAAACGCATGTTTCATTATAATTTTGTTTAAGCCCAAAACGCATATTTCATTATAATTTAATTTAAGCCCAAAAAGAATGCATATATGGATCTTGAGTAATGGAATAACAGCTGCCTGAAGTATACAAAAAAATCACATACCTCAGATGTATGTCAAATACAAAAAATATATAGTTAGGCTCTAATCAGTCCAAAAATGTCCGGAGGCTACATACTGTGTTTAGGCCTTGAGGCATGAGTGTTTTTAATCGGAAGATCCAAATATTCTCCTTTTTGAGCAGGATTGTGTCAAAATCACCCCTGCGTGTAGGTAAATTTAGGGTATAGATCCCTTTGATATGGATGCCAGCGGTATTGCCATGACATATGTAGGACTTATACACGCTATAAACTGCATATGCTAAAAACCCAACATGTACCATCTTATAATAAGAGACTGACAAGGTGTGGAGTAAAATTGCCGTCCGGCCTTTTATTTAAACTGTAAACACTTCAAACTCTTTTAACCATTTTAACACTTCTTGTTAACTGGGTCTTTATAAATTATGGGGAGAAACCCCAACACTGTCACCTTTAAACTCTTGCCTCCAGTCGGCAAACCGTGGACTCGGAGGCGGTACTCAACTGTCATCAGTGACATCAACCTTTTTACCCTTCCGGGTTAAACCCTTCTTAACCCGGAAGTACACTATACCCTCCCATCCAATGGATGGGTACTCCATGTTACCATACATGTACTTCTTTACCTTTTATAATGACCCAAGAATAAACCGCCCCGCCAAGGAAAAAACATGTACCCCAAACCTACCCTCCTAGCTAATGGGTGGGTGGGTGGGGAACGATTCCTACCACCGCATGTAGCTGACTGACGTCACTTCCCTTCTGCAATACATTTTTCCCCACTGAGCCATCCTGCTCTAAAACCACTCCCCTTTTCTTAAGGTGGCCCAGCACAGACACCTATTAAGGTGGAGCTGCTAAAGTCCATCACTGTCATGCCGTCCCTGCTCGGGACTCACTTGACATATGTAGGACTTATACACGCTATAAACTGCATATGCTAAAAACCCAACATGTACCACTACGTTTTAACTTTTAAACTCGTGCCTCCAGTCGGCAAACCCCGGACTCGGAGGCGGTACTCAACTGTCATCAGTGACATCAACCTTTTTACCCTTCCGGGTTAAACCCTTCTTAACCCGGAAGTACACTATACCCTCCCATCCAATGGATGGGTACTCCATGTTACCATACATGTACTTTTTTACCTTTTATAACGACCCAAGAAAAAACCGCCACAGCCCACAAGGGGTAAGCCCTTACCCTTGTGCGCACCTCCACACCTTGAGCCCCCTGTGTATGCCATCTTGTAACCCTAGGGACCACAAATCAGTGCCAACTTCTGACAAATGGCCCCCGTCACTCCTCAAATACCTCCACGTGTCCAACTCTAGTTCACTGTGCCGAATAGCAAGACCCCCATTCCTAATAAAAAATCAACTCACTTCTTTATTGACTTTGATCCTAGACCTGTCAACCTTTTTGTGAGACCACGCCCACCTCCACGACATCCTGCCCACCATATCCGACCATATCATAACCATTTTCGGGTAAGCTGCTTGCAGCCTCAGAAAATCGCATTTAATGTCCCTTATGAGCGCTCGCATGGACCTAGCACCCATGTCGTTGCCCCAACGTGGAAAACTAATACATCGGGGGACCTGTCCCAAACCTGATCCTGCAAAGCAGCATCAGCAGCAGCAGTCTTTTAGGGAGGATCCTGGACGTGGCTTCTTCGGATCAAGGAGAGGGAATGCCATTACTGGCTGGCCACTCAAGGATAGGGACCAATACTGGCTGGCCACTCCTTGATCCACGGTACAAGGGTAAGGTTGCGGACCTTATCTTGCCGCGCAGAGGGAGCAGAGGATGAGACATCTCAGGGAGGCCTTGCAGAAAGGTCTGTGCAACGCGATCCCAGAAACTGGGAGGCTACAAACTCCTGGTCCTGGGCGACGAGTTGCTGAGGCTTCGGTCAGTCGCAGAAGGAGCGGTGGGGAAAGGTGGACGTCTGACCGATGCGTTCAGACAATTTTTTAGTCCGCAGCCCCAAGGTATGAACGGTTCCAGCAACCATCGCCAGCGTCTGATATACATGGTGCAGGAATACCTTGGGGCAAGGTCAGACTTGGACACCTTTCCACCGAAAATCCTCTGGCTTACTGGGTCCTGAGGATGGATCACTGGCCAGAGCTTGCACAGTATGCAATTGAGCTACTGGCCTGTCCTGCCTCCAGCGTTCTTCCGAACGCACATTCAGTGCTGCTGGAGGATTTGTCCCTGATCATAGGGTGCGCCTGTCCACCGCCTCGGTTGATCGTCTGACCTTCATCAAAATGAATCAGTCTTGGAACACCACCAGCTACCAGGCACCGGAGGCGGATATAACCGAATAATTTTTCATGTCACATCCCTTCAAGACTGCCTATGCTGATGCTGTGTGACTGTCCTCTTATGTTCACTGAATATCCTCTTCCTCCTCCTCAATGAACCATGCCACCACACCAGTGCCTAAGGCACAATTTTTCAGCCCCTGTTTAACAGGGGCGTGTACTTACAATTTTTTAAAAAATTGCTTCGCAACACGTGTGACTGCTGTGCTCCAAGTACAGAATCTGTGAGGGGTTGCAGTGTAGTGGCACCAGCACCAGAGCCTAAGGCACAATTTTTCAGCCCCCCCCCCCGCTTTAAACAGGGGCGTTGTACAATTCCATTATTCTTATTAAAAAAAGGCTTCGCAACACCAGTGTGACTGCTGTGCTCAAGTCCCAGTATCTGTGAGGGGTTGCAGTGTTGTTAGGCACAGCAACAGTGCCTAAGGCACAATCTTTTCCGCCCCTGTTTAACAGGGGCGTGATACTTACAATTTTTAAAAAAAAATGCTTCGCAACACGTGTGACTGCTGTGCTCCAGGTAAGTAAGTATCTTGAGGGTTGCAGTGTTGTGGCACCAGCACCAGTGCCTAAGGCACAATTTTCCGCCCAGTGTTTAACGGGGCGTGTTACATACCTTTTTTATAAGAACAAGCTTCGCAACACGTGTGACTGCTGTGCTCCAAGTACAGTATCTGTGAGGGGTTGCAGTGTTTGTGGCACCCGCACCAGTGCCCTAGGCACAATTTTTTTCAGCCCCTGTTTAACACATTGCCGACCGGCGCTCGACGATATACGTCGACCCAGAATGGCACGTTACAGGCAGGAGGGGGCGTATATATACGTCTCTCTTTAGGCTGTACGTGGCCATCGGGAGCGCGCGGGGGGAGCGGCGCGCTCCCGCTCGGTGGGGACCCCGGTGAGGTCCGGCCGCGGGTCCCTGCGGACACGCGATCGCCGCGGGGACTCCCGCGATCGTCTCACGGAGCGGTTGAACCGGGGAGATGCCGAGATAAACAGGCAATCTCCCCGTTTCTGCCTAGCAACAAGTGACGCCGATCCTCTGCTCCTGTGATTGGAGCAGAGATCAGCATTCCACTAGCTGACAGCCACGCCCCCCCACAGTAAAAATAACACCCCTAGGCTTACTTAACCCTTACACTGCACCTAGTGGTTAACCCTAAACTGCCAGTGTCATTTATACCAGAAATCAATGCATTTAAATGCATTTAAATGCATTAAGTGCTGTCACAAAAAAAAAAATGGACAAATGGTGCGCAAACCCAAAAATGTGTCAAAATGGCCAAACTGTTTTTTGATATATATTTTGGGGGATATTTATTATAGTGCTTTTTTTTTCAAAATTGTGGCTCTATTTTTGTTTTAGCGCAAAAAATAAAAAATGCTGGCAAATCTGTGTACCTCCCCCAGCACCCTACTCCATCTCATGCCCGGAACCCCGATCCACCTGACCAACGCCTCTTGCCGAGGAATGCAGAGTTGTCTGCCATTCGGCCGAACGTCAGCTCTCCTGGCCCCCCAGTAGACGTATGAGTGGCCAAGTATCCACACCAAGCCGGGGTGCTGACCTGCGAACAACAAAATAACAACCAACATATAACGTAAAAGTATACAAAACATAACGTAACAACATATTACAGTATGTGGGACCTAGCCCCCAGTTACAACAACTGGGGATGTATGTATAATTTGAATCTATCCGAATCCCACCTACCAATACGTCTAACTACCTCCTGACTCAAATCCGCCCTAGAGGCCTCCGTGGCCGCCCCTATGCGGAAAGAATGTGATGAAAAACTCATCGGGTCGAAACCAGCCTTGGCTAGAGACTTTCTGAATACCGCTACGAACTGGTACTTTGACAGTGACGACCCGTCAGCATGTATGAATAGGGAACCCCCGACCTGCGGTCGCACCTCCCAAAAACTTCTCATAGCCCGGACCGGGCAGATGTTATAATCCTCAATCTTTGCCAACTCGATTTGGCACCCCTTGCCCGCTTGGTCAGTTTTAGATCTCCTGATCCAAATCCTGATGCCCTCTCGTCCGACTTCCACCTCGCCTGCCTATAAACCCCCTCTTGCCTTCTTGGATTGGCTCACTAGCTCGCTCACGCGCAATGCACCAAAAAAGGCTTAAGAAAATGCCGCTCTGAACAATGCTTGCTCATAACCAGAACTACAGACCTCCTCCACCATGGAACCAAGAACATGCAGCATGTCAAAGGACACCGGGCGTCTGCCATCCCTTTTCCTGTGCGCCTTCCTGTATCCCTTTACCGCCTGTTTAACCCAAAATTCTTTTGTGTAATCCCTATGTCCCTGCCACTTAAACAAGAACGCCAAGGCGGCTAACTTCCGATCAATAACCGTGGGAGAGACCCCAGTCTCGAGTCCCGCGCCGATGAAAAACAGCACCGCATGCGACACAGCTGAGTCTTCCATAGACACTCCAATCCTAGACAAGCATGCAAACCATTCGCTCCATACCTTGGAGTAAGCGGTCCATGTGGCCACACTCACTGATCGCTTGATCCACTTTGCTGCTGTTCCAATGCTATGTTCCACATCCAAACGGGACAGGCAACCCCGCGTTGCTCCGCCTCTGGCGCCAGCTGTCGAAACCTGTCCCACTAAAAACGAGACAAAGCATCAGCCAAAGTGTTTTCGACCCCCGGCAAGTGCACAGCATAAATGAATGCATTCACTTGTAAACAACGCAGTACCAACCGCCTCAACAGCCGGACCACTGGCCCGGAGGCCGCTGTCATCCTGTTAACCACCTGCACTACCCCCATGTTGTCACAATTAAAGCGCACCTTCATGTTGCGTAAAGATTCTCCCCAAATCTCCATGGCTACTACTATTGGAAACAGCTCCAATAAAACAAGGTTCTTGAGCACCCCTGCTGCACCCCATTCCGGAGGCCAGGAAGAAGCGCACCACCGACCTTGGAAATATGCCCCAAAACCAGTAGACCCTGCCGCGTCGGTGAACAGTTCCAAGTCAAAATTGCTGACCGGGCCTGTCATCCATAAAGCCCTTCCATTAAAGGATTCAAGGAAATCCTGCCAAACCTGCAAATCCTCTCTGTGCTCCCTAGTAAGACTCACGTAATGCATGGGAGCCTTGACCCCAGAAGTCGCTGACGACAGCCGGCGGCAAAAAACCCTTCCCATCAGCATGATGCGACAGGCAAAGTTCAATTTGCCCAATAGCGACTGAAGTTGCCGCAGCGTGAGCTTTCGCCGGCCCCTGGTCCCCCGCACTTCCTTCTGAAGCTTTTCAAGTTTGTCCCTGGGCAACCGGCACTCCATTGCCACCGAGTCGATTTCTATGCCCAAAAACTTAATGACCTCCCTTGGGCCTTCCGTTTTTTCTGGCGCCAAGGGGACCTCAAAGCGTTCAGCCAAGTGTTGCAACGCTCCCAACAGAACTGCGCAAATCGTGGAACCAGCCGGGCCAACACATAAAAAGTCATCCAAATAGTGAATGACCGAATTGATGCCCGAAATATCCCCAACCGCCCACTCTAAAAAGGAGCTGAACGTTTCGAACAGTGCGCACGAGATAGAGCAACCCATCGGCAAGCACCTGTCCACGTAATACCCCCCTTCCCATGTGCAACCCAAGAGCCGAAAGCTATCTGGGTGCACGGGTAACAGGCGGAACGCCGACTCAATGTCCGATTTGGCCATTAGTGCCCCTTGGCCGTACCGCCGCACCCATGAGACCGCTGCGTCAAAAGACCTGTAAGTCACTGCACATTCCTCTGGAGAAATCGCATCGTTGATCGAACCCCCTTTCGGGAAGGAAAGGTGATGGATCAACCTAAACTTGTTCGGCTCCTTCTTGGGAACCACCCCAAGTGGAGAAACCACCAAGTCATGAATCGGCACCTCCTTAAATGGGCCCGCCATGCGCCCCAGCGCAACTTCCTTAGCTAATTTTTCGGAAACTACCGCAGTGTGCTGCAGCTCCGACTTTAATTTCTTGGCCACAGGCGGAACAACTGTTAACAAACAAGGGATCCTAAAACCCTCGGCAAAGCCATCCCCTAGCAGCTTAGCCGCCGACCGGTCGGGGTATCTACTGAGAAAAGGAAGCATCCTTTCCACCCGCACCGGCGTCTTCCCTCTTGTTTGCAAGCTCCCCGGTATGTCCTTTCCCCCTCTTAAAACACTTAGACAGCGCGTGGTTGCCCCCACAGCCGGAACATGTGTGTTTAAAGCGACATTGCGCTCCATATTTGCATGTGACATCATTAAACTGCCAGCAAAAAACCCCAGCGCTTGTCGGTCGGTTGTCCCGAGGCTGTGGAACCCCCAACCCCTGCCTGAAAAAACTGGTTGGGAGCCCGCGTAGCCTTCATCAGCTTCATCCAAAGTGCGATGTCTTTATGATCCCAGCGTAGTGAAGGTCGCACCGCCATCCGTTGCCTGAACTGCTCGTCATATCTGAATGAATGAAAGAATGAATGAAAGATTTGTATAGCGCTGCAACTGCGAACTGAATTGCCTCGAGGCGCTTGATCCGAACTGGGTTGATTCCTTCTTAGAAGAGGTAGGTCTTGAGTTTTTTCCTGAAGGCCCGATGGTCTTTTTCTAAGCGGATGTTCGTAGGTAGAGCGTTCCATAGCCGTGGTCCTTGGACTGCAAATCTTCGTTCTCCCCTTGATTTGTACCGGGACTTGGGGACGAGGAGGAGATTTTGGTCGTTAGATCGGAGGTTGCGATTGGGAGTGTAGTGTTGTATTTTTTCGCATAAGTATAGAGGAGCATCTCCTTGTGTGCATTTGTGGGTCAGGCAGAGGGTCTTGAATGTTATACGATCCTTTACAGTTAGCCAATGGAGGATCCTCAGGGAGGGGGAGATCGATTCCCATGTTTTTTTTCCTGTGACTAGTCTTGCTGCCGTGTTTTGAACGACTTGTAGTCGTGCAATCTGGAATTTAGGTAGTCCTATGTAGAGGGAGTTTGCGTAGTCGAGACGAGAGTTGATGATTGTTCCTACCACTATGGCTTTGTCCTTTTCTGGAATGAAGGGGATGAGTCTACGTAGCAGGCGTAGAAGATGGTAGGATCCGCTGACTACTGATCCTATTTGTGCATCCATTGACATTTCTGAATCGAAAGTGACTCCGAGACTTTTGGCTTTTAAGCTTAGGGGATGGTCTGTCCAAGGATGGTGGGCGGAGTCCATGGTGTTGTAGAATTAGTTTTCCTGTTTGCATTTAGGAGAAGGAGTTCTGGTTTGGTTCCGTTAAGTTTGAGGGAGTTAGTGGACATCCAGTCGTCTATCTGAGCCATGCAACTCCCCCATATGTCCTATGTGCTTCACTGATAGCCTCCAGGTACACAAACAGAGCCGAACAATGTTCTGGACTCTTCTTACCCACCACGCTGGCCAAAATGGCGAACGCTTGCAGCCAATTGGAAAACGTGCGCGGGATCAACCGGTAGCGCCTCTTCTCCTCGTCCTCCTTCTTTTTCTCCTCCGGTTTCAACCTGTCCAGGTTGAACTTCTCCAAGGGCAGCAAGGTGAATATCTCTACATACTCACCCTTCCATATCTTCTCTTTTACTTCAGACTTCAAGTGCGCGCCTAACAGGCCCTCGAAGCATACGTAAACTTCACTCCGAGCCGCATCTGCCAACCTAACGGAATCTGTCTTACTCTCCCCTGCCTTCTCCTGGCTTTCACTAGCCGCCACCGCCGTTACGGTTGGTTCACTCACCTCCTTGCTCGACCCGGCCGCGTTCTCCGGCATCTCCGATTCCACCCTACCTATCCCGTTCGTTGCACTGGACCCCTGTTTCTGAGCCCAAGCCTGAGCTGGGCTGCCAACTGCGCCGGGTTCAAAACGTTGCACCAGCTCTTTGAGACCCAGCAGCAACCCGTCCAGACCGACTGACCCCTGGCTAGCACGAACCTCCTGCGCACCCCATGGGGGGTCCACCCTCCCCCCGTGCGTAGTGTCCCCCTGCTTGTCTGCTGAACCCACTAGATTACCCTGACCCAAAAGTGTGTGTAACAAAGAAGTAATCAACAGTGAAGGATTGCACTCACCAGGCTGCCCCGGGCCGGTCCCGACAGCCGCTCCGCTCGGACCCATCGCTGCCATCAGACCGATCTCCTCTCCACCGTCCGACTCCGACAGTTCTCCCTCCGATCGATCGCTGCCGACCATTGCTTGCCGTCCTGTAGGCTGCATACCGGAAGGATCTGCATCGTCCGCTGTGGATCTGCGGTGCTGTTTGCGACCCAGGCTTTGGCTCGCCCCGCAGACCCCGCTCCTTTCGTCTTGCGACTGGCTCCTCTGCCTGTGCCCTATCTGCCTGGGTGCTGACCGCCGTAATCCATCGCTGCCCCTGTCTCTGATGGTCATCACGGGCCCGGACTCTGCCCGTCGGGGACTGGGGGCCATACGTGCAGACGTGCCCCCCATCCCGCTGTCTTTCGCTCCCCTGTTGCGACCCTGCCTCCTGACTGCGCGTCGCATCAGTCCCATCCGCTCGGCCCAAACACCTCCTCCTGGCTGGGGGTGCGGAGCCTTGTGCAGAACCAGGCTCCCCCCCGCTGCAGCCTGTCCTCTCCGTCTGCTCCCAATCACCGGGTCGCTGCCCCTCGGTAGCCTCCCTGTTCTCTCTGTGGGGGTGCGAATGGCCTCCGCCTGTCCTTGTCCCCTCCCCCCTGTTCCGGGATCCCCGCTTCTGAGAACCCTCCCCGCTCCAGCAGATGGTAACTGAAGTGGTCGATCTGCGCCCCCCTGCACCGGAATTCCTACTCCTGGTAACCCTCCCCGCTCCTGCGGTGGGGGTGCGGGTGTTCTCTGCGTTGCGTGCGATCGCCCCCCCCCGGTCCCGGGATTGCTGGTCCCACTACCCCCCCCGCACCCGCAGTGGGGGTGCTGTCCCTGCTGGTCCGGGCCTGGCTCTCTCTGTGTCCTCTGGGGCCTGATGCTGGGCTATACCTCTCTGGGGGTTTGGATCTCCTGGCCCTGGGTGCTGCAGCCGCCCCTCCCCCATCACCTGCTGCTGCCGCTCCCGGTCCGTCTGCCATGCCGCTCCTCGGGTAGTCAGTGCCTCCCTAAGATGTTTCAGAATGCTGTCAGCCATGTTCCTAATCAGTGAGAAGAACAGCAGTGAGGGTGAACAGAACGATTCCTACCACCGCATGTAGCTGACTGACGTCACTTCCCTTCTGCAATACATTTTTCCCCACTGAGCCATCCTGCTCTAAAACCACTCCCCTTTTCTTAAGGTGGCCCAGCACAGACACCTCTTAAGGTGGAGCTGCTAAAGTCCATCACTGTCATGCCGTCCCTGCTCAAACAGCTTGCAGCCTGATGCTCCGGGACTCACTTTATGGTGATCTGCGAAGTGTAACGTAAGTGGGGACATGTCCTCTCTTTTTTGTTCTTCTTTGACTGCATTTTTTATGCTTCTTTAATGTTCCCCGATGCGAAACCTGGAGCTGTCTTTTCCGATGTAATATTCGTGGCATGGACGCTCCAGCATATAAATAACCCTGGAGGTTGCACAATTAATAAAATTCTTAATTTGGAATGAGACACTCCAAGTCGCATCGGTGAACATTGTAGTCCTCTCAACAAATTTACACACCTGGCAATGTCCGCAGGCATACATTCCCTTGAGAGGGGGGGCAAATCTGATAACCAATCTGTCTTTTTTTTTCTGGTGTATTCTGTATGTACAAGTACATCTTTTAGATTCCTTGCTCTCCTGGCAATCATCTGAGGGCAAGGTCCAACAATTTCTTTCAGCATCAGTGATTTTGTAAGCAGCCCCCAGTGCTTTTGAAGTATGTCTGTTACCTGTTTCCACTGTGCCCCATAATTAGTAATAATTCTTAATGGAGCTTGCGTAGATGTTAGTTTTTTGTTTCCATTTGTGGAGACTGTTTTGTCAGCCAGAACATCCCTTCTGTCTGTCAACCAGGCCTTTTTGCGTGCTTGCTTCAAAGATTTTTTGGGGTAACCCCTTTCTTTTAACCTGGCAAACATTTAATTAGCCTCCTTACGAAAATCAACGTAGTCGCAGAAACTGGCCCACTGGGATGCCTCTGATTTGGTGATCTGGATGGTGGCTTGATGCCTGCAGAAGCGTGTTTTGCGCTGTGGGCTTTCTGTAGGTACGAGTCACCAATCGTGTATCTACACGTGTAATCTGCAGGTCAAGAAAGGAAATTGTCTTGGCATCTATCACATGGGTCAAGACGACGTTTCTGTCATTCTTTTTTAGAAACGACAGAAACTCGTCAAGTTCTTCACGGTCACCCAGCCATACCATAATGATATCATCGATGTACCTCAGCCAGGTCACAGGCCCAGGTGGAGGCAAGCATATGAGGGGGCCCAGGGAGCTCCTATTGATGTGCCCCTCGTTTTCTGATAATATCCCTTGAGGAATTGGAAATATTCATTGGTCAATGCCAATTCCAAGATGAATTCATTTTGTGCCACAAAGTCGGTATGTGCTGTTTCCAGAAAGAAAGAGACCACTTTGAGGCCCCAGTCGTGGGGTATCGACGCGTAAAGTGATTCCACATCGATACCCACAAGTAGGGCCTCAGGCGGTATCTGCAAATCATGTAACTTAACCAGAACGTTGTGAGTATCGCGAACATATGATGGCATAAAGGTCACATCCATCCCTCTCCACAATGTATGCCTACCCACGCCCATAATCCTGGAGAGGGATGGATGGTGCAGGGCGTGGGTGGGGATACATTATGTAGAAGGATGGTTGATGCTGGGTGTGGATGGGCATACATTGTTGAGAGGGATGGATGATGCTGGGCGTTGATAGGCATACATTGGGGAGTGGGATGGATAATGCTGGGCGTGGATGGGCATAGTAGAGGGATGGATGATGCTGGGTGTAGATGGGCATACTAGAGGGATGGATGATGCTGGGTGGGGATGAGGATGATGGAGCTGCATTGTGAAAATGGATGAGGTTGATGATTCTGGGTGGGGATTAGAGTTACATAGTGAAGAGGCTCTCCACAATGTAACTCTTAGCCCCACCCAAAGTCATCATCCTCATCCATGCAACTCCATCATGCTACCTATTCAGCCTCGGGTGACCGTATCCCATCCAAGGAATAAGTGAGTGAGTCCAAATCTACGGCACGGGGGGCACAGGCAGCAGCACACCCCCAAACTCTCTGTGACTTACCCTCCACGCTGCTCTCTCATATCTGCATGTGTATGAGAGGGCTGGCTGGGTCCGCTTTTACTGCTGGCGAACTGACCACAACCCTCGCCCAAATTGCGGCCAAGCTAGCCTAGCAGCAGTCAGCATGTTCGGCCTTAGCAGGGAAGGAAGTGGAGCGAGTGCTGACCTCGATCACCTGCCTGGGGTGGAGGGGGGGTGGTGGGGGGGTGTGCTAGTGCTAGTGAACGGCAGCAGAGGCTCAGGCTTACATGCTTCATTCTCCTTCACTTTTGCGAGCACCGCACGGGCCAGAGTCTGCCTGCAGATGACAGTTTAATTTCATGTGCTGCCGGAGTGAGGCAGGGAGCTGGCCTGGCCAGCAGAGCCCCTAGGAATGCTCGGGCTCCTTACAACAGTATTGCCTGTACCCCCCTGATGGCGGCCCTGCTCGTTAGTGTTACAAGGTCTCAGGTGTGAATGGGGAGCAGATGTGTTAAATTTGGTGTGATCGCTCTCACTCTCTCATACTGGTTACTGGAAGTTCAACATGGCACCTCATAGCAAAGAAGTCTCTGAGGATCTAAAACAAAGAATTGTTGTTCTACATAAAGCTGGGCTGTAAGAACAGGACAGATTCCACTCAGAAGTTGAGTGCACGTGTCAGAAATTCCGACGGAAAAAGCCCGCTAGAGCCCACACACGATCAGATTTTCCGACAATATAATCCGATCAGACTTTTTCCATCGGAATATTCGAATCGTGTGTACGGGGCATATGAGGTTGAAGGGGTGGGGGGTCAGCCTGTCAGTGCTCAGACCATATTCTACACGCTGCATCAAATTGGTCTGCATGGCTGTGGTCCTAGAAGGAAGACCAAGAAAGCCTGCAAACAGTTTGTTAAAGACAAGCAGACTAAGGACATGGATTACTGGAACCATGTCCTGTGGTCTGATGAGACCAATATAAACTTATTTGGTTCAGATGGTGTCAAGCATGTGTGGCGGCAACCAGGTGAGGAGTACAAAGACAAGTGTGTCATGCCTACAGTCAAGCATGGTGGTGGGAGTGTCATGGTCTGGGGCTGCATGAGTGCTGCTGGCACTGGGGAGCTACAGTTCATTGAGGGAACCATGAATGCCAACATGTACTGTGACATACTGAAGCAGAGCATGATCCCCTCACTTCGGAGACTGGGCCGCGGGGAAGTATTCCAACATGATAATGACCCCAAACACACATCCAAGACAACCACTGCCTTGCTAAAGAAACTGAGGGTAAAGGTGATGGACTGGCCAAGCATGCCCTGTTCTAAACCCTATTGAGCATCTGTGGGGCATCCTCAAGTGGAAGGTGGAGAAGCGCAAGGTGTCTAACATCCACCAGCTTCGTGATGTCGTCACGGAGGAGTGGAAGAGAACTCCAATGGCAACCTGTGAAGCTCTGATGAACTCCATGCCCAAGAGGGTTAAGGCAGTGTTGGAAAATAATGGTGACCACACAAAATATTAACACTTTGGGCCCAATATGGACATTTTTACTTAGGGGTCTACTCACTTTTGTTGCCAGCAGTTTAGACATTAATGGCTGTGTGTTGAGTTATTTTGAGGGGACAGCAAAATGACACTGGTTTACAAGTTGTACACTCACTAATTTACATTGTAGCAAAATGTAATTTCTTCAGTGTTGTCACATGAAAAGATATAATAAAATATTTACAAAAATGTGAGGGGTGTACTCACTTTTGTGAGATACTGTATATGTATGTGTGTATACAGTGGTGTGAAAAAGTGTTTGCCCCCTTCCTCATTTCCTGTTCCTTTGCATGTTTGTCACACTTAAGTGTTTCGGAACATCAAACCAATTTAAACAATAGTCAAGGACAACACAAGTAAACACAAAATGCAATTTGTAAATGAAGGTGTTTATTATTAAAGGTGAAAAAAAATCCAAACCATCATGGCCCTGTGTGAAAAAGTGATTGCCCCCCTTGTTAAAACATACAATAACTGTGGTTGTCCACACCTGAGTTCAATTTCTCTAGCCACACCCAGGCCTGATTATTGCCACACCTGTTCACAATCAAGGCATCACTTTAATAGGAGCTGCTTGACACAGTAAGGTCCACCAGAAGATCCTTAAAAGCTACACATTATGCCGAGACCCAAAGAAATTCAGGAACAATTGGGAAAGAAAGTAATTGAGATCTATCAGTCTGGAAAGGGTTATAAAGCCATTTCCAAAGCTTTGGGAATCCAGCGAATCACAGTGAGAGCCATTATCCACAAATGGCGAAGACATGGAACAGTGGTGAACCTTCCCAGGAGTGGCCGGCCGCCCAAAATTACCCCAAGAGCGCAGCGACGACTCATCCAAGAGGTCACAAAAGACCCCACAACAACGTCCAAGGAACTGCAGGCCTCACTTGCCTCAGTTAAGGTCAGCGTTCATGCCTCCACCATCAGGAAAAGACTGGGCAAAAATGGCCTGCATGGCAGAGTTCCAAGAAGAAAACCACTGCTGAGCAAAAAGAACATCAAAGCTCGTCTCAATTTCTCCACAACACATCTTGATGATCCCCAAGACTTTTGGGACAACATTCTGTGGACCGATGAGACAAAACTCAAAACTCCTTGGAAGGTGTGTGTCCAAGTATATCTGGCGTAGAAGGAACACTGCATTTCAGAAAAAGAACATTATACCAACAGTAAAATATGGTGGTGGTAGTGTGATGGTCTGGGTCTGTTTTGCTGCTTCAGGACCTGGAAGACTTGCCGTGATAAAAGGAACTATGAATTCTGCTGTCTACCAAGAGATCCTGAAGGAGAATGTCCGACCATCTGTTCGTGTACTCAAGCTGAAATGAACTTGGGTTCTGCAGCAGGACAATGATCCTAAACACACCAGCAAGTCCACCACCGAATGGCTGAAGAAAAACAAAATGAAGACTTTGGAGTGGCCTAGCCAAAGTCCTGACCTGAATCCTATTGAGATGTTGTGGTATGACCTTAAAAAGGCCGTTCATGCTCGAAAACCCTCTAATGTAACTGAATTAGGACAATTCTGCAAAGATGAGTGGGCCAAAATTCCTCCAGGACGCTGTAAAAGCCTCATTCACGTTATCGCAAACGCTTGGTTGCAGTTGTTGCTGCTAAGGGTGGCCCAACCAGTTATTAGGTTTAGGGGGCAATCACTTTTTCACACAGGGCCATGATGGTTTGGATTTTTTTTCACCTTTAATAATAAACACCTTCATTTACAAATTGCATTTTGTGTTTACTTGTGTTGTCCTTGACTATTGTTTAAATTGGTTTGATGTTCCGAAACACTTAAGTGTGACAAACATGCAAAGGAACAGGAAATGAGGAAGGGGGCAAACACTTTTTCACACCACTGTATATATATATATATATATATATATATATATATATATATATATATATATATATATATATATATATATATATATATATATATATATATATATATATCCGCTGTATTTTTATTTTTACATTTCTTTTTTTTTTTTACATTATTTTGATTTCTCTTTTTTTCTTCATGGGGTCTCTGGCACTGACCAATGGAGACCTGATCCAGACCCTGCATAAAGCTGTGTAGTAGAAGATCACTTCTAGTAGTAGGACTGCTACAAGGTGAGGTTGGACAGTGCTCTAACAGCTCTGCCCTGGCCTCCATATTCAGAGGAAGTACCCTGATGTCACTTGTGATGTCACCACACCCCTGATGTAAACAGAACAGGGAGCTATTTTGCTTGTATATGCGCTTCTACAGCTGCTCAATTTACAGACAGCCAGTGGTTCCAGTGCTAGTGCAATCAGGGGCTAGCAAGATCCGCTGAGACCGCTGATGTTTTAAAACTGTAATGGGATTAATAGCCACTATCCCAGCCAGGACTCATATGTTTTAACTGCAAGTTCAAATTCTGACCTATCATACCAGGTGGTAATTAACATTACTATGTTCATCTTCTACCCTGATTTCTACTTCTGAGAGGCTGGACAGAGATGTAACAGCTCTGGGTTGGCCTCTATACTCAGCGGAAATGCCGTAATGTCACTTATGATGTCACTACACTCTTGATGTAAACATAACATGGAAGTGTTATGTTTTACAGTACATCTACCTCTATAGCTGTTCCCATAGAGTGATCTCGAGAAGAATTAGAAGCCCAGGAGTCGGCTGTTACAGACAACCAGTGGCTCCAATGCTAGTGCCTGGAGGGGCCCAAATGAGTCGCTAAGATTGGCCCTTGTTTTAAATGCTAAGTTCCCCTTTGGAATATATTTAGGGTGGAACATGCAACGTGTTCCATCTCCCTCCCCCCAATCCCCACCTCCCTGTGACAGTGGGCGGGGGTTCATCTCACCTCACCTGCTGTCACTTTTTAAAAACAGTGCGGCTGTGCGGGGCTCCATCCACACAGTGGTGTCATTCATTCACAGATTCCTGTGAATGAATGAACTACATGTACCAACTGTGACCACAGCAGACGGACTTGTAGTTTCAGTGGGGGAGTCTGGTGAGTGCTCTCATAGTTCACTGACAAGTCCTCCGGCTTTTACATAGAACATGTCTGCAGGAGTCAGCATTGCAGCCATGATCTGCTGATCACAGATGCAGTGCTTTCCAAGCTCCTATATGAAAAAATATTAAATGCATATTTTTTTTCTGCATAGCATACCAGGGAGCATGTCAAAGTGTACAATATGAGTAGACTCATTCTCTCACAGCTCCACCAGGACACTCACAAATCTTTTTCAGTCCTGCCCTATAGTAAAGAGATTTCTCTTTGTCCCACTTGCTTCTATCTCAGGGGACCCATCTGTAATGTTTAATCTGTGGATAGGATGCGGATGTAGCTACCAGACCACATAAGCCAAGCTGCGAGACTGGGGAAAAATGATGCCTGCTCAACCGGGCCCTCAGCCTCTCCTACCTCCAAACTGGAGAATTGGAACCCACATCTCTAAAGGGCACTTAAAGCAGTATACACGTTTCACTCTGCACAAATGGAGTAAGTGGATGAAAAAAAGGGTGGACTTCAATATTCTCTGTGCTGACATGCAGAAACCACCAAAGACCACTTCTAGGCAAAAGCTATAACTTGCGGAAGAGAGTTAAAATGACAGAGAAAAAGGCTGACAACCTGGAAAACAGGCTGCATTGCAATACGTTTGACTAGTTGGTCTCACTGAAAAAGTGGAGGTAAATATCTGCTTTATTGCTTTGAGCACTAATCTCTCATAGAGTTTGGTAGTAATAACCTATCCTCTCGTTTTATTATAGTATGCCCACAGGATCCTTGCTTAGCCTCCTCCTCTGGTTTTCCCCCCATTTTTTATTATGATCCAGCTCTTAAACTACTGGGTTTGGCCAGAGACAGGGGGCCAGTAAAAATGAACAATACGAAACATTTAAATACATTATGGGCATATATTAAGAGATTGCTAGGAATACAGGGATTTCTGACACATACGCCCATATGGCAGAATAGACAATATAGAGAAATCCAGAAACTTAAAGGATTCAGGAAATGGGAGGAAGCAGGCATAATCTATATGGCTCAACTTTTCAATGGCCCTATTCTCAAATCCTTTATGGAACTTCAGGAAGAATTTCAAATCCCACGCACCAACTTTTATAAATACCTGCAGTTGAGGCATGCAATACAAACCCAAGCTAGAACAAATACACTACGAAAAACAGACCACACAATCATTCAAAATATCCTTATGGAGGGGGAAAAAAAGGGTATGATATCCAGATGTTATGGCATCCTCCTGGGTAAAATCCAAGACTCTTCCAACCTACCATGCAGGAAGGGCTGGGAGGACGATATAGGGCCTATAGACGGGGAAATGTGGAATATGTGCCTTTCTGCTGCACCACTTGTGTCAGTCTCAGCCTCACAGAAACTATCGCATTTGTATTTACTACATAGAGCATACAGAACACCGGTACAACTGCACAAGTGGGGCCTCAGGGACTCGCCCATATGTCCAAAATGTGAAAGGGACAACGGAGATCTTCTCCATATGCTCTGGAGGTGCCCGAAGCTTTTCAGGTACTGGAAGGAAATAACGGATACGATATCATCAATCTTCAATGTAACAATACCTCAAAACCCGACTATATGCCTACTAGGGGCGCTAGATGAGGAAACACTGGGTACACCCACTTATACGGCAATACCACGCCTCTTATACATAGCACGAAAAATGATAGCCCAAGTCTGGATCACTCCAAGAATTCCCTCTAGGAAGAAATGGGTAGAGAACGTAAACAAACTACTGATCAGGGAAAAAATAACCTACCAACATAGAAATGGTCCACGAAAGTTTCAGGCAATGTGGTCACCATGGCTAGACACCCCTGGGCTAGCCCCACACCAGCTAATTCAGGATAGGTTGTTAGCAGGATGATTTTAGGGGGGAAAACAATGGAGGAGGGGAGGAGCTGGCTAACTTAAAAAGACAGAGTATACTAATAGATCGGACAGAGACAGGGTCCACAAGATGGTTGTTGTGAATGCTTACACATAGTAACACAGGTATACCAATAGTGCACTAAAGCATGACAAGGTCATGGGAAGAAAGTTTTGCACAGTATTTAATAAAGACAAGACTTAGTTTTTGTTATATAGTTTCAGGAGCCTTGTAAAGCTTAATTTTAGACTGCATAGTCTCTGTTATGTTGAAATTATAACTGTACAATGTAATTGTTACCATGTAAATTGTGCAAAACGAAAAATAAAAACCTTTTCTTGATAAAAAAAAAAATGAACAATACTGTGGTCTCCCACTACTCTACTACATGCACGTGAGAAAATGAAGCACCCAGTCCCAGGCAATTAAACACAAGGTACACTCCATAGGGTGGCACAGTAGCTTAGCACCTTGCAGGCTTTGCAGCATGGTTTGGCCAGGACAATATCTGCATGGAGTTTGCAAGTTCTCCCTGTGTTTGTGTGGGTTTCCCTCAGGTACTTTCTGTACTTTGGTTTCCTCCCACACTGCAGAGACATCTAAGGTTAAATGCCTCCTCCTGTTTAAATTGACCCTAGTATGTGTGCACAAATTGGCCATGGTATTAACACATTCTGCAAATCAGTCCTAAGCCAAGCTAAAATGAACTATAACATTAGGTGCACACAGTGGCAACGCTACATTATTCAGGTTCATATGATGAGAAAAATCTAAAGACTAAAGTTACAAAAGATCTGCAGCAAAAAATCAATCATTATAAGCAAAATGACATGAATGCTAACATTCCTAAATCTAACTGTGAAGAAGAGATAGTTAGCTCTATCAGTTACTAGTTTTTTTTTATGTGAATCCCTTACTAGCATAGTATTAGGGAACTGATAAAAACATACATTTAACTTAAGGGTTTTTCATCCTGTATCTTAAAGTACACCTATATGGAGGGTTTAGCTACCTGTGTAGGGGAAAGGGGGATAAGAGCCAAAGCCCCACAGTGAATGTGTATTGTTGGTATCCATAGCAATAGGAAACACAGTAGCAATCAGTCTGCAGACCCCAGCCTCTATAGGGAGGTAGCAATGTGCTCTGCATTGACGTTGGTGAGTCAGAGTCTAATGAAGGGAGGAAATTCGGAGCAGTGAATAAGATGGGGAGGAGAAACCTCAGCCATAAACCACTCGCTACTGTCAGTATCTCTGTCTATAAACAGGCAGGTACAGCATCCTAAGGCTGCATATAAGCTTTCTTCACAGTTGCTCTCATCTCTACCTACTGAGTGCACAGCTTGCCTTGTGGATTTAATCCAGAGATCTCTTAGCTGGAAAAATGACTGCTATTTTCATTAAATGAGTGATGGGTTAATCAAAAAGAAATATTGTGACTGCCATGTTTTGTTTAATTTCCTATTTACATGCCAGAAACTTTAAAATTCTTGGAAATCTATATTGTATTTAGTCCAACTGCTCTTATTGCTAATAATCCATACATTTAGTTCCTGGAGCACAGTTACTGCAGAGTGCAGACAAGGGAATATTTGGATATGTTGTTTTGCAGTGGAACAGCTAAAGGATCTTTGGGGCAATCTGGATGTTATATGGGTATCTGCAGTAACTGCAGATGATCTAGAGACAAGGACCTGGACAGGGAAGCTTTCTTCTAATCCACTCCAGCCTGAAGACACCACCTCTTGGGTTTAGAGGCACAATGGAAGGTAAGTACAATAGTACTGATTTTGTTCTATATACACCTCTGATGATAATGTACACATGTCTTTGAAGTGTAACTGGACTATTGAAAACTCTAGGAACTGTTATTTAAATAAAAAACATGTATTATTGTCTCAGTGGGGCTGGCAAGGACTAATAATAGCATTTTTGGTATACTCCATTTTTTTATTATAAGAGCATGTTTTTGTTATTTATGGCAATTGTTAGAGCACATCAGAGCTGTTCTAGGGATGACCGCACATTTACAGCACTAGCTGTGCTGTTACTCACCAACCAGTCACGCATTTTTAACTTATAGATCTATAAATCAAACAAAAATTAAAACAAATACATTATTAAGCCATGTGTCACTAATATTAAAAGCAACTGCAGTTATTTGTATATTAGTTATTAGTGTATCTAATAAATGAATACGCAAGTGTCATCTGCAATTCATAGTTTTGATTTCTTCAGTACATCATTCAACCTGTTGTGTTCTCAATACAGTTTCATGGAGCGCACTTATAATTCTACGGTACAAAAGAAAGAGTTTGCTTGCCCTGTTAAAATAATTGAGAACGAAAAAAGGCTAATTTACCAATAAAATTCAGAAGACAACACTGTGCAGTAACCTAACCAGATACTGCTTAATCTAATAGAAGCTGATATCAGATTTACTGCTTAGGTGACAACACAGCATTGCTTTTACACCATTAAACAAGCCCAATACTGTTTTGAAAACTATTTGACTTGCTCCCACACTGCAATAACACTACTAGATAACAAAACTCCTCCTCTAATTCATTACTCTTAGGGCCAGTTCACACCATAGAAATGCAGTCTGGATGCGTTCCAGATGCATTTCTGCATGCACGTTTTTGATGCGTTCCAGTGCGTTTTTGGTGCACTATGCACTGCATAGTCCAGTGCATTTCCCCCCCTCTTTTTTCTTAACCTTAAATAAGGACATGTGTGTTCCAGTGCGTTTTTGGTGCGTTTTTGATGCAGTCCAGTGCATTTCCCCCCTCTGTTTTCTTAACCTTAAATAAGGACATGTGTGTTCCAGTGTGCTTTTTGTACACATTTCAGTGTGTTTTTGACGCGTTTGACAACGTTCCAGTATAGTCCCGTGCAGGAAAAATGCAACATGTTCTACTTTTTCTTACTGGAACGCACTGGAACTGCAAGCACTGGTGGGAACTATGCCTTTGAAAACCATATAAAACCATGCGTTTTGATGCAGAAAAAAATGCACTGGACTGCATGTGGTGTGAACTGGCCCTTACCCCTTTAACACATTTAACCCCTTCATGCCTAAGCCTTTTTCTGACACTTGTTGCTTACAAGTTAAAATCAGTATGTTTTGCTAGAAAATTACTTAGAACCCCCAAACACTATATATATATATTTTTAGCAGAGACCCTAGAGGACAAAATGGAAATTGTTGCAATATTTTATGTCACACTGTATTTTTTGCAGAGGTCTCTCAAATGCAATCTTTTTGGAAGAAATATACTTTCATGAATAAAAAATAAAATAAAAAAAACAGTAAAGTTAGCCCAATTTTTAAATAGAGTAAATAGATACCTAACATGTCATGCTTTAAAATTGTGCACACACGTGGTATGGCGAAAAACTACAGTACTTTAAAATCTCCATAGGTGATGCTTTATAAAATTCTACAGCTTACCAGTTTAGAGTTACAGAGGAGGTCTTACACTAGAATTATTGTTCTTTCTCTAACAATCACGGCGATATCTCACATGTTTAGTTTAAACACTTTTTACATTTGGGGTCGCAACTTACCTATGCGTTCACTTCTGTGCATGAGCACCGAGGGATGGGGTGCTTTAATAAAAATATATCTTTTTTTTTTTTTACACTGTCCCTTCATTTTTTATGAATTTTTTCTCACTTTTGTTGCTGTCACAAGGAATGTAAACATCCCTCGTGACAGTAATAGGCAGTGACAGGTACTCTTTATGAAGGGATCTGGGGTCTATAAGAACCCAAATCCCTCCTTTGCACTTAAAGTGGAGGTCCGCCCTCCGCTGCAAAAATTAAAAGCCAGCAGCTAAACATACTGCAGCTACTGGCTTTTAATAATAGGACACTTACCTGTCCTGGAGTCCAGCGATGTCGGCACAGCAGCTGATGTTTTCATCAGCTGTCGGGTGCTGCCGCTGCCATTGCAGGTAAGGGAACCCGGCTTCACTCCAGGAACCATACTGCGCATGCGGGAGGCTCCGCTCCTCTCTCCTAATGGCCCAGTGGCAGAGGAAGGAGGAGGGAACCCCAGCGGTGATGTAAAAGGCCGTGGCCCGGACTCCCATAAGTGGTATAAGGATACCTGTCAAAGACAGGTATCCGCTCCCCTCCTGAAAGGGGCCAAATGTGGCTCCAGAGAAGGAGGGAACAGGCAAATGAGCGGAAGTTCCACTTTAAAAGCATTTAAAACGCCAAGTTTGGCTGTTTTTAATACTGTAATTTTTTATAAATTTGGCGCCTTTAAGGCTCCAGTAAACAGGAATTCATGTCATGACATTGCTTCTGGGTTACTAGATCCGAGGCTGGATGTGCCGGGTGGTCACTTGGGCCTCCCGGTGGGACAGGAGAGCCCGGGCGAGCCGTGGAAGATGGCAGGAGGGGGAGAATGTTCCCTCAAACTGTTTGTAAAAGCAGCCTCGTGGCTGATTAGCCACGTCGGTTTTTATTACAAGAAAGCCAACCGTCTGCTCTAAAAAAAGGTACTAGGCATCATCCCGGTACAACCCCTTGAACCCGAGGGCTGCATATTTGCGTTACGTTGGCGTCAAGGGGTTAAATCACAGAGTGAGTTTAATATTGTCAAATGGCAAGCAATATGTCTGCAACAGGTAGCCTGTGCACAGGAAATCTCTTTGCCGTGTTCTGAACTGCAGTGACAAAGGGGTAAACAACTACAGTACTTTCCTGTATTAATTGTAAAAATTTCAAGTTTAAATACATTTAGAAAGATCTGGATTGTTTGCCAAGAATCACAAAAAACAGAAGCGAACAACTAACCTCCAAATGAAGCAAAATTTGGATGCCACTTTTATACCTAGAAATCCTTAGACTGCTTTGCAGCAAATAAATGTATAAAAAGAGATAAACTATGATAAAACTCAATATTTATTGACAAATATACATAGTGCATAACATAGAATCAGAGAGTGATTATTTGCTTTGTCTTTCTTAGAACGCAGTATGGAAGTAGAACATTAAATAATACTGACTAATGCCTCAAGCATATTTATTGATTTCATTCACACTATTCACTGCTAACATGGATCAGAAACAAAAATGAAAAACACAACCCCTACTAATAAAGAATATTATCTTAGATGAAAACACCAGCGCAGGAGATAAGAGCCCCAACTAAATGATTTCTTATTAAGCTAACCTGGAAGCAGCACTTAAAGGAAAACACAGATATCTTTAGGAAGTGTATGTTTTGCTTTTTATTGGAAAATGTACCTTATATTAAATTTGAATATCCACAATTTACTTGATGTTCCCTATTTGGGTATTGCACAACAGATTTGTAGGTTTTCGCCCTTTAGTAAGTATGTGTCAGACTGAGCATTTAGCATCCTTCCTATTGTTTTCATTCATTCTGCGCTGACTCATAGATTGCAATTTGAGACATAAGGGATATAAGGGACAGGCACTGTACTGCAGTACTAAGCTGGAACTCTAACTTACATATAATGAGGAAATATGGCTGTCCAGTACATATATTTAACAAACATAACAAAACTATAGACATAAAATAAACACAAGTTTATTTACATTATATGATAATTATATCATATATACCTGTACAGCTAAGAAGGGCTATAGAAGTGCTAGGTTTCCTTTATGTCAGTTAAATATTATATGAACTATGAAAATGTAGGGACTTTATGGGAGTATAAGCTGTACAAGAAGGTTAATCACGGAACATGTTTTACTTACTATAACACTGAAATCGACAGCTCCAGGGTACCTCTGCAAGAGCTATATTTCAGCTTGATGGCAAAGATTATATGCTTTGGTAGAAAATACATCTATGTAAATATTGTATGTCAAATGCATAGTTAACTATATTTGCAGTATTATGCCCCGTACACACGGTCGGAAATTCCGACCACAAAATCCGTCAGATTTTTTCCGACGGATTTTGTCTGACACTGGTGTTGCATACACACGGTCGGACAAAGTTGTCGGAAAATCCGATCATTCTGAACGTGGTGACGTTCGTTGCGTACGACGGTACTACGTAGAGGTTAGTAGCCAATAGCTTTGGTCTTGTAATGTGATCTGAGCATGCGTGGCACTTTGTCCATCAGAATTCGCTACACACGATCGGAAAAAGTCCGGAAATTCCGACGGAAAAAGTCCGATGGAGCCCACACACGGTCGGAATTTCCGACAACATGGTCCGATAGGACATTTTCCGTCGGAAAATCCGACCGTGTGTACGGGGCATTAGAAAACATTATTACAACCCATATCTTGTCTAGATTAAACTAGATTAAAACACAGAGTACTTTAAAGGGTTAGGTCACTTTTAATTTTATTAAAAAGAAAATCCATATACTGTACACTTTTGATTGTAGATCAAAATGTTTTTTTCCATTTTTACAAATGGTCCTTACTTTTGAAGCTGCTTTTACCACGAGCTTCCCCTCTCCATGCTGCTTAGATAGCAAGATGTCTGACTATTGGATGCGCTACCCCAGCGCCTCATTAACAAGCACCCAGTTATTTGGTTTGCCTAACCACACCGGCACATTTTGCTTTCTCTCTCTTACTCACAGAACACTGAGCTCAGCTGGTGCTAAGAGAGAGAGAGAGCGGACCGTGCATGCATGGTTAGGCAAATTGAATACCATTCACTTGGCTGCAGATCACTTGCTCAGGTACCTCTGCCTCATCATGTGTGGCCTCCCTGAGCTAAAGAAGGGAAAGAAGCAAAGGAACGTATCTTCTCTAGATATGTCCAGGAACCCAAGGAGTTGTGGAAAATGACTTAAAGGGGCCTGTGTCTGAATCTGAGCATAGTGAGTAAATGGGCACTCTGCTATACTACACCTCACTTGAACTTGCTGCTCCTGGCAAGTTTGCACACCATTCATATTCATCCTGTGCAAAGTGTACAGGGTTCTCCCAAAGAAATCCCAAAGAAATCTTTCACAATGGGAGCATAGACATAAGTGACCATTAGTCTAAAATATTGTCAGGATCCATGTCTTCGTCTGTAAGTTTTGGAGATAATGGGGCAGAGCAGGAAGCAATGACCAATGAACCTCTGTTGACAGAGAAGTTTGTAGCTTACAAATTTGCACAGGTTTTTCTAAAACCCCCTTATGGGTCTTTCTGTGGGGGGCAGTTCATTCTCTCTGGATATTGCAGACTGGCTAGCCTGGAATGGGCTGTCATAGAACAACTCCGGTAGATTTATCCAATGGTGCGTGAAATTTTTCTTGCTGGTGTACACGACTACATTGGACTAAAACACTGTCCCCAGAGCTTGACGGTAAAAATTGTGATGCTTCCAACTCTCTTTGCTCCACCCATAACCAGTTTATAACTAACTGTGGAGCTTAAGTCAGGTGTCTTTTTCACTCCTGCGTTCAGGAAATCTGAGTGTGTTCAAGGTCTTATGCGTTCTTAGGTCTGTGGGCTCCTCAAGAGTATGACCAAACATACCATGGCAGGAAGGTTGGCCTGTCGAGGAATGTGCTGTGTTGTTTGTATTTTCACAGTACTTCAGCTACTGTAAGTAATGGGTCAATTTCATTTATTTAGCATGAGTTTATTGTCTCAGTGGTTGTATCACAGGGCAACTGAACCTCTCACATTCACTATTGTCTTCTGGGTGGTGCTTGGTATTGTGCAACTTCCTAATGCATAGTGACTGCCACAAGTTTTGGAAGAACATGTTTTCAAAACAGGGTCCCTGATGTGAATGCATTGTCTGTGGACAGCCATAAGGAAGGTAGAAGTGCTTCCACACCATCTGGGTAGTGGGCTCAGTGGTCAGATATAAGGTAGGTCTTGTTTTTTCTGAAGGAAAATCCACTCGTGTGTATGGGGCTTTACTCTGAACCTGATTAGAGCTGCACAATTAATCATTAAAAAATCGTGATCTCGATTCACCCCCTCTGACGATCTCTCCTGCTGAGATTGCTGATTTTTTCATATAAACAAGTGGAGAGATTATCTGCTCACTCAGCTGTCAAAAGAAAGCATTCAGGCAGTCTGCCAAGTTTAGAACTTGAAACATTGTAACTAACGCTTCCTTCTTAGATCAAAGGGATAGAACTTCTGAGTAAACAAATAATCAGGGAAATCTGCCAAGTTTTCAAGTGTAAATGCAGGAAGTTTAACCACTTAAAGTCTAAATCTTTTTCTAACACTTCTTTCTTAAGTTAAAATCAATATTTTTTGCTAGAAAATTACTTGGAACCCCCAAACATTATATATATATGGTATATATATATATATATATATATAATATATATATATGGTATATATATATATATATATATATACCAACAACTTTAAGGGGTAAGATGCACTCAACGATCCTGGTAAGTGCTAGCAATCTGGTCCTTCCCACAAACCGATATGTAGAAATCACAATGTGGATTGCTGCACAAAATTATTTTATTTTCTTGAAAAAGATGATTACATCAAATGTAAATGCAAGTAAGGAGCCAGATGCAACTGGCAGTGCTTGCATTTACATTTGATGTAATCGTCTTTTTCAAGAAAATAAAAGAATTATGTGCAGCAATCCACATTGTGATTTATATATATATATATATATATATATACAGCCCTCAAAAATTACACTCGCACACTCGCATTTTGCGAGTGATTTTTGAGGGCTGGCGAGGAGAAGAGAGGAGAGCCGCCACTGGGAGATCCCAGCAGGGAACATCACTGCTTTCGTTTCATCATAAGCTGTGTGTTCCCCCGCCGCGCGCCGTCACATAAGCCCCTCCCCTTTTCCGGGACTTTGATAGACAGATCACCCATCCAATCCTAGGACGGGTGACATGTATCAAAGTTCCCCGGACAAGGGGAGGGGCTTATGTGACGGCGTGCGGCGGGGGAACACACAGCTTATGATGAAACGAAAGCAGTGATGTTCCCTGCTGTGATCTCCCAGAGGCGGCTCTCCTCTCTTCTCCACAGGTAGGCAGCACATGGGGGACACAGGCTGCACATGGGGGGGACACAGGCTGCACATGGGGGGGGACACAGGCTGCACATGGGGGGGCACAGGCTGCACATGGGGGACAGAGGCTGCACAAGGGGGGGGGACACAGCCTGCACATGGGGGGGGACACAGGCTGCACATGGGGGGGACACAGGCTGCACATGGGGGGGCACACAGGCTGCACATGGGGGGGACACAGGCTGCACATGGGGGGGGCACAGGCTGCACATGGGGGGGACACAGGCTGCACATGGGAGGGGACACAGGCTGCACATGGGGGGGGGACACAGGATGCACATGGGGGGGACACAGGCTGCACATGGGGGGAGGGACACAGGCTGCACATGGGGGGGACACAGGCTGCACATGGGGGGGACACAGGCTGCACATGGGGGGGACACAGGCTGCACATGGGGGGGACACAGGCTGCACATGGGGGGGGGGCACAGGCTGCACATGGGGGGGGACACAGGCTGCACATGGGTGGGGACACAGGCTGCACATGGGTGGGGACACAGGCTGCACATGGGTGGGGACACAGGCTGCACATGGGTGGGGACACAGGCTGCACATGGGGGGGACACAGGCTGCACATGGGGGGGGACACAGGCTGCACATGGGGGGGCACAGCCTTCACATGGGGGGGCACAGGCTGCACATGGGGGGCAGAGGCTGCACATGGGGGGGGGACACAGCCTGCACATGGGGGGGGACACAGGCTGCACATGGGGGGGGACACAGGCTGCACATGGGGGGGCACAGGCTGCACATGGGGGGGGACACAGGCTGCACATGGGAGGGGACACAGGCTGCACATGGGGGGGGGACACAGGCTGCACAGGGGGGGGCACAGGCTGCACATGGGGGGGGACCCAGGCTGCACATGGGTGGGGACACAGGCTGCACATGGGGGGGGGGACACAGGCTGCACAGGCTGCACATGGGGGGGGGGACACAGGCTGCACATGGGAGGGGACACAGGCTGCACATGGGAGGGGACACAGGCTGCACATGGGGGAGGGGACACAGGCTGCACATGGGGGGGGACACAGGCTGCACATGGGGGGGACACAGGCTGCACATGGGAGGGGACACAGGCTGCACATGGGAGGGGACACAGGCTGCACATGGGAGGGGACACAGGCTGCACATGGGAGGGGACACAGGCTGCAAATGGGGGGGCACAGGCTGCAAATGGGGGGGCACAGGCTGCACATGGGGGGGCACACGCTGCACATGGGGGGGGGGGGGCACAGGCTGCACATGGGGGGGGGGCACAGGCTGCATTAACATTAAAGTTGTTAATATTTTTATAACTTAATTGCATAAAACATTAAAGGTGTCATTTAATGAGATAATTTGAGGGCGGGTTTAGGGGCGGGGCAGGGTAGGGGTAGGGCGGGGCAACTGGTGGCGAGTAACCCTTGAGGCCTGGCTAGTAGCTCAGGACTTGAAATTTTGAGCCCTGTATATATATATATATATATATTTATATAATATATATATATATATATATTTATTTATTTAGCAGAGACTCTAGGGAATAAAATGGCAATTACTGCAATATTTTATGTTACACTGTATTTGCCCAGCGGTCTTTCAAATGCAATTTTTTGGGAAAAAATACACTTCAATAAATAAAATAAAAAAACAAAACAGTAAAGTTAGCACAATTTTTTTTTGTTTTAATGTGAAAGATGATGTTACGCCGCGAGAATCGTGAGAGAATCGTGATCTATCCTCTATGCAAAAAAATTGTGATTCTCATTTTAGCCAGAATTGTGCAGCTCTAACCCTGATCTAGATCAAACCCTGATCTAGATCAAACCCTGATCTAGATCAAACCCTGATCTAGATCAAACCCTGATCTAGATCAAACCCTGATCTAGATCAAACCCTGATCTAGCAATTTTTTTTTTTTTTAATTCTTTATTCTTTTATACACACTTTTGTTTATTTACATACTGTATAGTCTTCTAGCAAGGAGAAAAAAGCTACAATGTATCTTTCTCTCGATTCAGAGGAGAAAAGACACACAGGGGCGGCCTGTACAGTTACTGATCACTGGGGTAGGCAATCCTGGTTCCTGATCATTAGTACATTAGAACTCTGTTCCCAGCACAAACACATGTACGCATTCATATGGCCCCAAGGAATAAGACCCACTTCGGTGAGGACGCATATATGTGTAAAGTTGATGGCAAGGGGTAATAAAATATCTTATAAAGGTGCACAATCAAATCTAACAAAGTACATAAAAGCAATTCACACATTTTACATATATTTCACAAATATCTTTCGACAATAACCACTAATGACCAGCATCTTTCATAAATTGTGCAAGTGTTAATCTGCTATAACCTATAGTAACAAGCACAATTCATACAGTTGTGCAAGTAATTGAATATAGATCCTAATATAATGCAAATGCCAAAAATCAAATAAAACTCCAATATTCTCCCAGGTGTCAAACATGAACATGACAGCTTCCCTGGTTAACCCCTCCAGAACAAATTAACCTTAAATCAAAAAAGGTCAGAAAGCACTTTTCACAGCTTATGGTAAAAAGACTCAAATCCCCTGCCTCTGGATCCCTCTATCACTCCTAAATCCTACACATTATTGCAGTAAAAGAAGAAAAAGAAGAATCTCTATAGTGTAAAGCTTAGCTTATTGAATCAAAACAAAAACAAAATAACAATTTTACAATTTGCATTGCTATTGCTAGCCCTAACTAATGTCCCTTTCAGACTTCCTCATATGTAGTATTATGCCAAATATAACCTGCGGCCATGAGCTCATCAACAGCTTTCAATCAAATGCATGACATGTCAGGGCTCACCTTCTTCTTAACAAATGTTTGCTGGAACACTGTTTCTGGCAGGATAGTGGCTTTCAATCCAATATCAAAGGGACAATCTGTTAGCTGTCAAAGCATCCAAGCACAACAAGACAATCTTTAGCTCCTAGATGGGGAGTCATTCCACTTTGCTGCCCCACACTTTCAGTCCTGGCAGTGGGGCATCTTTGTTGGGGTTGTATCTCTGGTGATGACCCAACTCAATTACCCCATCATTTGCTTACCCTGGCCACCTTCAAGACAGTTTTCATATTCTATAAGATTGGGCATCCTCTCTTTGCGTCTTCTGTCTGCACTTGAACTCAGATAACTCTGTCTCAAGCTGAGCCATCCATTCTGTCAATTTCTTGATGCCCACCTCCCATGGAACCATCTGTTCAGTTGCAGGTGGGTCCTAAATATCTCCCACTGATAATGGCCATAGAGGCATACCTGCTCGTGAGATGCTATGACTGTTTCTAACAGTTTGTGGAACTTCAAATTAGGGTTGCCTCTTTATTTCTCTAGCAAGGTTTCTCTGACCTTTTTGGACAACAGGCCATCTAAAAAAAATTGTTCTTTCAGTCTTCCAGCTGCATCACTCCAGCTGGGCTGTCCTACTTTGTCCGTTTTATTAGAGCATATCTCTGCTGTTATGTCTTGCACTAGTGCATCGAGCATAGGCATGTGCATGTGCTGTGGGCACACAGGGGGATGTCCCACAGATGGAGAGTGGGGGAAAGGGGTCAGTAAATATGTAATTTACCGGCCCCTTGCTTTAATGAATAAACACAGTGAGTGAGTAGTACCATTCATAACTGATGCATAGATTCTCTCTGCATGCAGTCATTTTGGAGAAATAATTTCTATTGCAAAAAACTTTAGGCCCTCAGTGAATCTTTTATGTTTCAAGGTGAAACAATGTGAACTAGAGAACCATTTAAAAAAAATGCAAATTACATGGACAGACAAGGAAATATAATACATATTGGGATGAACAGTTTAGGAACCATCAAAACCATTGGAGAATTGAAAAGAATGGACTTTATAGGCATACTTAAAGCCCCATACACACGCGCGGATTATCCGAGGACCAGGTCCGTCGGATCATGTCCGTCGTACTTTGTCCGATGTTGGTTTTGCGTACACACGGTCGGACAAAGTTGTCGGAAAATCCGATCATTCTGAACGTGGTGACGTTTGTTGCCTACGACGGGACTACGTAGAGGCTAGTAGCCAATAGCTTTGGTCTTGTAATGTGATCTGAGCATGCGTAGCACTTTGTCCGTCGGAATTCGCTACACACGATCGGATTTGGTGTGATCGGACTTTGTTGTCAAAAAATCTATCCAGCAGGAGATAGGACTTTGTCCGTCGGACAATCCGATGGAAACTGTCCGATGGTGCCTACACACGGTCGGAATTTCTGACAACATTGTCTGATAGGACAGAATCCATCGGAAAATCCGACCGTGTGTATGGGGCTTAAGGATGCATTCACACCTGAGTGTTTTCAGCTCAAAAAACGCTTGTAAATAGCCAGAATAAATGCCTTAAAAACACCCAACAAGCAAAATCCCATTCATTTCAATGGCACCTGTTCACATCTGAGCATTTTGTCACCTGAAGCAAAGCGCCTGAAAAACACCTTAAGTTCAATAAAGAACATGAGCTTCTTTGAGGCAGATTACAGGTGTTTTACTACTATTTACATTGGTGACCTATACAAAATTGCGGCAAAAATGTGGTAAAAACATGCAACTTTGAAATGCTCCGTGTGAATGCAGCCTAAAAGAGTTTACACGTTTTATTTATATATATATATATATATATATATATATATATATATATATATATATATATATATAAAGAAATTAGGGTTGCCTCTTTATTTCTCTAGCAAGGTTTCTCTGACCTTTTTGGACAACAGGCCATCTAACAAAATTGTTCTTTCAGTCTTCCAGCTGCATCACTCCAGCAATTATCCCAATGAAATAACACATACAGTAACCTGAATGGGTACAACGCTACAATAAAAGATCAGGGGTTAATAGAACCAGTTCAGAAAATGTAGATTCGGTTTTTCAGAGGTTCAGAAGGCTTGCTTGACTAGTTTCGCGCATAAAGAGCACTTCTTCTGGAGCTAAATAGGTCTAGTAGAAATGAAGAAACAAATGAATACCTAAACTGTATGGTTTTCCTGTGGTGATGTTTTTTTTATGCAGTTTAGGAACTGAGTTATGGGGTATTCTTTACCAGTATTATCCTTAAAGGATTTTTGTTTGTGGACCATATTCAAAACTTTTGTACCTTTGTTAAGAATTCCTACCTTATTACTTGTACCTTTACATTGTTACATATGTAAAACATATGATTACTGTCAAGTTTCAGCATATTTTTGTACTCTTTTTGTACCACCTTTTGCACTCAATAAAATAGTTTGTAAACAATAAAGTGATTGTAAACCCTCTAATATACCCAGTGAAGTGAAAAGCTTCAGGTGATACACAGAGATGAAACAAATCCTCCCACATAAGTTTTCCTTGTTTATCTGCAGTCTTCTCTTCCCTACATCCCTTTAAAAGTGCAGATTTGTGAAAAAATCCTTCTGCATCTGTGAAGAGCAGAGAGGAGGGGTGGAATGCTGCAGTTACAGTGTGTGAGAGCTGATTGGAGGAAAGGTATACCCCCCCACACACACACACTGCACAGGAAGGAAGGATACAGAGCTGTGTTCTGATCAGACAAGCTCAATGCTGAGCTCTCTCCCCAGTCATAAATGTATCTCTTGTGTTGGGCAAACTTATCAGATGTGAGACATGCTGATAACAGAGAAACAAAGCACCAGAGAGAAACGATACTCAGAGCTTTGGAGATAGATAAGTAAACACTGTATGTGCTTTGTTCAGATTTCATGACTGAGGTTTACAACCACTTTAAGTCTTTTTTCTTTTCACATTGAAAACATTTTAGGTCACTTAATTCTTTCTAAGGAAATTTTGCCAAGCCATTTTTACCATCTTAGAAAGTACATTTTGCCATCTATAGTTGCTTAAAGGACTATAGAAAACAGAGTGTTTCTCTGCTTTCCTAGAAAACGGAGTGCCATCCATAAAAAAAGGGATATACTATTGATGAACTATGAGAAGCTTATTCACAATACATAGAATTTCCATCACAAAATACGCCACACAGTTATACTTAAAATATGACACCACTGCTCAACTCAATAACAGCTTCCAATCTATTGACATTTTTATAAAAAGAAATTGGCATATTTTATTACAGAGTTTGAAATTAACATCTGTGCTTTCTTCTGCTCTGGAGCTTTTTTTTAGAAAAGCCCCAAACATCTGTAATACAATAGCTACAAACAAAAAAAAAGGTTCCAAACAAAATCTTTTTAAATTAACTAAAAATATTTTTTCCATAAAAAGAAGTGCATAACTTGCAGCTTCATAGATAATGAACAAAAACCTTTTAAAACATTTTAAAACCTTTTATGGATAACACTGGTCAAGATTACCTCATCACACAACTTCTAAATTGTTTGTCCAAATATGTAATATATTGTTATGTTTGTATGCTGCACTACATGACCATTGAGAAGTTGTTTTGGTAAGCACTGCAGGTTTATTGACAATGATTGTATAGTTCTGAGACACTTTACCTTGAAATTTAAAACGTCCACTGAGGTTTTTGCAGGTTTATGACATATTTACAATATACGCTTGTGCAACGTTATCGGTGCATGAGCACTTTCAAAAGGGCACGATCGTGCTGTTTCTAAAGGGATCGTGCCGTGACTGGCGGCTCCCATGTACATGCGTGGGAGTGACGTCAGGCGACTCCGGCCAGTCACAGAGCCGGAGTTCGCTGCCACGGAAGGAAGAGGGCTGAAGATAGATGCTTCCAGCCAGCGGGGACAGCGGGGACATTGCAGGCTTAGTTTTTACGTAAGTGACACATAATGGGCTACTAAGCGATGCATAGTAGCCCATTATGCTTTAACTTTGCAGGGAAATAAAGAGGAGGTAAAATCCATCAGGGTAAATAACCAGGAACATTTTTTAATCTACACACTAAATACCATGACCCTATTTGGTCTGAATGAATGAATGAATGAATGACTTGTATAGCGCAACCTATGCGAACTGAATCGCCTCAGGGCGCTTTTTGCCACTGGTGTCAATCTGTGGTATAGTGCGGTCCTTGCCCTGTGGGGTCCTGACACGCTTACAAACACATACACATACAACATACACATATTTGGCCAATTTTATTGACAGGATCTAATTAACCTACCAGCATGTCTTTGGAGTGTGGGAGGAAACCGGAGTACCCGGAGGAAACCCACGCAAGCACAGGGAGAACATGCAAACTCCAGGCAGAAGGTGTCATGGTCGGGATTTGAACCAGCGACCCTATTACTGCTAGGTGAAAGTGCTAACCACTACACCACTGTGCTGCCCCTGTCTAATAGAAGAGTTGGACATTGGGACCATACTGTAAGCCTGTGGTATAATTATAGTCTTTTTATCTATGCATATATCCTATTCATATGTATTGTTTATGTATATATAAATTCATCCACTTAAACTGTTTTATAGGTCCATGTTTCATCTGAATAATAATATTTTAGGTTATATTTTTGGTTCACTTCCTATAAGTCTTATACTGTTTACAATAATCTCCTTTTAAATAACATGTATACAGTCACTACTCTTATACTGTTGTCTTGCTTCATACATCTGTTCCATTTATATATGTTCATTTTATATAGATTCTTATCTTGCATGTCCCTTCTTAATTTCTTATTATATGTTTTAATGCATCTATTGTTACAATTTTGCTACAGTTGTGTTACAGTTTCAGTTGTCTATATCGTGTGATAGTAGCAAATTATTAATTATTCTGCGTTCATATAGGTTTTATATCTCCACCTAGTGGATATGTGGCATTAATTCAGCCTCATTTATGCCTATAGCAGTTCCACTAATATTAGAAGCTTGCCAGTATTATGTACTGTTTATGTATATATATATATATATATATATATATATATATATATATATATATATATATCACACTTAATGCTCTAATGGTGCACCTGACATCATGTTCTTTTGTTTCACACAGCTTTGGTTTATGCTACCAGTGTGGCATTATTGCAGCTACACTTTTGCTTTGAGGAGAACTGGACCATCTACCGTTTACTCAGAAGTTGTTAGGGTTTTTTGCTAATAGTGGACAGAGTAATAAGGCTAGAGGACCCTGGAGTGGCTGGTGCTCATCTGGACTTAGCCTTTTACAAGTGCATATTGCAAGGTGGATTCTACCTTGCAAAACACTTTGTTTTCTGCTAATGAAATAGGTTCTTTGGTCCCCTAATGTTACCACTTAGCTATATAGTGTAGGTGGTTTAGGTGGAGCTAATTTCAACTATACCAGCTCTCTTATCCCTCAAGAGTTTTATTGGGCTGATGTCAATCCGTCACACAATAGTAGGCTACTTCCATTCAATGTACCATTTATGTTTTCTGCAGTGGTAGCCTGTTGAGGGAATACTGAAGCCACTATTGGGGTAAAGGAATATGCTGATACACTGGAGGTGGCTGACAGAACCTGTGGGAACCACAGGTACACAAATTTAGCGCAAGCACTGGCATTTGTGGCATGGAGGAATGGAATTCTAAAGCATTGTAGACGATCTTTATGAATTCCACTGAGTGTTTCTTCATTAATCTCACTCTGTTACAGTGTTACATTCTGTGAAAAAATGTGATAAATTAAAAAATACTAAATCAGGTGCTAAATTTCACAAAATAGAAATATTTAACACATTTGTTAAAAAAAATGCATGTTTTTGGTGAATTGATAATACATGCAATATTTAACTCTTGCATTAAATTTACACAGAAATACATGCAATATGTAACTGCATCCCTCTGTCATTTAAAAAAATAAAAGCAAGCAAAAAAAATGCTCCAGGAAGTTACCTTACTTCCTGAGGACAGACAATCTGATAGGCCGAAATGCATAGAGGTTGAGTCACTTTATCGTGACACACTTCCGCCCACACATTCAATCTGGAAATCAAGCCTTTTCTGAGCCAGCAGCTGCATGAACCAGCCAGGCAAATTTCACGGATTTACTTATAACTGCTGTTCACTCCGGGTGCCAGGACATTAGGCACTCATACATGTGAGTTGAATACCTTTATATATTTTTTGCAATAAAAAGCTCTTTATCAACGGTACTGCGCAATGAGGCTTTTTCTATTATATCTATTTATATGAGGAACATTCACCGCTGCCAATCATCGGTCCAGAGGATATCCATAGGGGTCGCCCCACACGCGCATTTAACCTAACTAGCGATAGTTGGTCCACTCCAAGGGGTGAGTGCACATCTATTAGGGGGACACCCTATTTAAAGCACTTAAGAAGCACAGAATCATCCATCTATTATTCAAGTCACAGCACCGGATATTGTTTCACTAGCACGAGTACCTTCTTTTCACTGGGGACTGTTTGATTAATTTTATTTGTTACCAGTGCATCATTTATTACCTGTATGTCATTTTCTTTTAGCTTTAGCGCGGTATACTTTTTTATCATTTATTAATTGTTCACACCAATTTCACACTGCAGCTGCTTTAATTGTGTGGTAAAGCAATTCGTTCTCTTTATCCATATTAACACATACATGAGTTTTTTTCACTTATTTTCATCCTTTGGTGCTTTGGTTCATTTTTATTTTTTTTCTCTCCATAAAATTATCAGAAATTTGTGCTTAAAGTAGAACTATGGGCAACACTTTTTTTTTTCATTTTGAGAGTAAGGGAGGGTTATAGTCCCTGTCAGTTTATTTTTTACCATCCCTGTGCCATTGCAGAGATTTCCCTTCACTTCCTGCCCCATAGCCAAACAGGGGGTGAGAGGAAATCTATGCAAATTAAGGGAATCCATTGCCCCCCCCCCCCCATAGGCCCTCAGAACTAGTGTCCCCACTCGAAAATTTCAGGGCAGGTCTTAAACAGCAAGGGGTGTGACCTTGACAGGAATGGGTGGGTCATATTTAAATTAGGGGTGCATAAGTTTAGTCAGGCCTAGGGCAGCACAAAACCTAAATACACTACTGCCACTGGCCCTTATGTCACTACAGATATCCAACAAATCCATAAGCGTTCTGGATGATCATTATTTTTTAGCAAGCTTATCTGTTAAAGGACAAGTAATCATTAGTTATTTTTCTTTGAGGGCAACACTTCTTTGTAGTCTATCATAATAGTATCACTCTGGCTTTAACTATGGTAGATAAAAGTGAGGTCACTAACCTGGCTGTGTTATGTGGTGTAAATCTTGGGTTAGCTGGACTAAAATCCTTCAGCAAGTGAAAGAAATCCCATATATGTATTTCAGCATGGTATTTATCTGTTCACCAAGAGTTCAGCTTTAAAGTAAACCTGTTACAAACCTGAGAAATTCAAATTGAAGTCTAAGCAACTAAATGTATATACAAGTCCAAATTCTACCTGTAAAAGTAAGGGTTGGCCACCATCCAAAGCCTTCTTAACGGTTAGGGAGGCTGCTAAGTCAGGGTTGAGCTAAAGCCAGATGCCTAGCAATTAGATACATCCCTGAATATTAAACTTGGAACAGTCAGAATCAGATATGGCTTTGTTTAGCATATTCAGATAATAAGACAGCATACCAGTGTATATAGGTTTTTGCTTTCTTTCAGATATGATCAGTTTAGCATACCCTATCTATTAAATCCTTTTGAACACAGTTATCATTTTCATTCCCTTTACACCTTGGGAGTTTTTATCAAATTTAAATGCAGATGGTTGGCCTAGAAGGCATCTTCTGTTTTATAATTCCTAAATTTGATAACCGATGGCGCTGCTTTTAATCTGCTCAGTGATGTGCTTTTCAGTTGGTTCATTCACTAGACCTTTATACTCCATTATGTTATTAGCTTTTCAGTGACTCCAGCATGACAACTGAGTGCAGGTTTATCTCTGTAAAAGTGGGCTTTTGAAATATACTGTACCTCTGAGTTTGCATTCCTAGAATCAAACTGCTAGAAAAGAATGTTGAATTTTAGGTGATCTTCTAGTCATCAGTTCAAATCAATGTAAGTGTAATCATCAATGTAATATGAATGGTTAAAAAGGGGAGGACTGGGGCAAAGAGGTATTTGCCTTCCAGGGATGTACAATAAATAATTAATGGGTTGCTTGCCCCTTAGTAGGATACTTCAACATTCAGTCCTCAATCAGACTGGGATATGCTGTCAGTGAGAGCTCCCTGTTCAGGCCTGTGAGCCCACGTCTGGAAGACAGAAGTGTTTTGATAATGCCTTTGTTTGCAGCTCTCAGATATTATGTAACCAAAAGCAAAGAGCTGCAATGTAAAGCCTCGTACACACGATCAGATTTTCGTCTGGGAATTGTGTGATGACAGACTGCCTAAAATCCAACTGTTAGTATGCTCCATCAGACAATTGTTGGCCAAATGTTGGATGGCAGGCTGGTAAATTTTCGGCGGACAAGGGTCTGTTGTCAGATTTTCCATCACACAAAAGTCCAAAGTACAAACACGCATGCTCTGAAGCAAGGAAGAGCCGGAAGCTCTTTAACATTTGTGACACAGCAAATTATGAAATCTCGAAATGTAGCGCACAATTCTCTTCTTCTTTAATGAGATAATAATGAAGCTGCTTTGCTGGTGATACTGATGGAGTTCTGCCAAACGTATTTTAAAAGGCTTTTATTTTCTAGTGATATCAAGAATAATATTATTATGCTTTTTTTTATTTTTTTTGGTCAAGTTACCACAACACCATTATCCGTTGTTTTTAAGATCAAAGGTACAACTATGTTGGTGTCCCTTTTTTCCTTTTTTACCTTCTATTTTTTAAATGTAACTGTCTACTCCCAAACTGTCATTTGAAGTAAAATAGCCCAGTATTATTCTACACAATTTTTTTTATTGTGCATTTAAATAAATAAACAAATTAATTAGAGATGCTATCTGCCATCCAAATATAAAGAACTTAAAAAAAAAGAACTTAATAAATAAAATATAACAAAGAAAATCATTATTCAACAAAACCATAAAAAAATAATTAGTAAAGGGGGTAGGGTGCAAATCTCCAGACCAGCGGCCCTGTTGGGGGTCTTGTGGCTGGTATTGCCACTGACCGCCATTCTGCTGTGGTGGGTGGGGTGGTTGTGGTGGGGGGGATGGCTGTGGAGGTGGTGGATGTGGGGCCACAAAATCACACAGGTGTGTGTTTTCTTTAATTTGGCCCATCACCTCCTTGTTGAGGAGCTGCAGGATTAGTTCCTCACACCTGCTCTTTTGCTCACCATCCATCTGCCTTAATTTATTGGCAGTCAGCACGGAAAACCCTTTAGCCTCATCTGGGTCTGTCCTGAGGGCGGTAGTGGCCTGGCTGAGGAAGGCAGCTGTGGCCTCATCCAGATTCCTGCTCTTCCTGGCCCTTTTAGCAGGAGGACGTAGGGGAGGGATCTGGGACTCCGCCTGGATGCTGGCCACAGGCTCCTCCTGACTGACACTTTCTTGTGTATGAAAATGAGTCCAGCATTTGCGTTCATAGACATGAATGCCGGACTTGGCCCCTCCCCCGGCGCCTGCGTCATTGGATTTGATTGACAGCAGTGGGAGCCAATGGCTGCGCTGCTATTAATCTATCCAATCAAGAGCCGGGACCAGGTGCAGAGAGGGAGAGTGCGTCTCCGCCGAGAATTACAGGGCTCAGGTAAGTAAAACGGGGGGGGGGGGGGGGCGGTCATTGCCATAAGTTTTTTCACCTTAATGCATAGGATGCATTAAGTTGAAAAAACGTGAGGGTGTACAACCCCTGTAAGGTAATTTTAGAGCACACAAATGTAACAAACTATAAAGGATGAGGTTGTGCTGAGTAAATAGATACCCAACATGTCAATCCTGAAAATTGCGTGTGCCCATGAAATGGCAACAAACTCCAGTACCCTATTATTTCCGTATCCAACACCTTATAAGCCCCTACAGGTCATCAGCTTAGAGTTACTAAGGAGCTCTGGTGCTAGAATTATTGCTCTCTCTCAGGCATGAGCAGCAATAGATAACATGTGTAGCAAAGCGATTTCTTGCCCCAACACGTGCATTTACGTAGATATGTGCGGGTGGGGTTTTTTTTTTTTTTTGAGGGGCGATTTTAAGTGCTTGGATGGAACTTAAAAGAGAAGTATGTTCCCTGACAGTTCTAAGGCTGAGAACCGAGTGATCAAACATCGCTGATCACTTGGTTCTCTGAGCTCCGTAAGCAGAGAGGTGGCTACTCTCAGTCACTGGCTTTCTTCCCCCCCCCGTGCTCACTGGGGTGCTGGGCTGTGGAGGGGGTGGGAGCGGCTGACTTGGGCTCTCAGCAGCTTGCTCAGAGGCTGAGACGGGTGCTGGTCTAGGCATGTGGGCAGATCGGGACCATATGGTTGCGATTTATCCTGAGCCTGGACTGGCACTGAGACGTCAGCTGACAGTGAGCTTCAGTCCGCTGTCTGCTGAAAATGGGTCACAGGCGTGCAGAACAATGCACTCCTGTGATCCACAGAAGAAGTACAGCCAAACTAGCTTTGGCTGTACTTCTCCTGTACATTTTTAACAATTTTTTTTTGATTTTTTTTTTTTTCCCAATGCTTTCATGATTTTTTGGTGACAGGTTCTCTTTAATGAGACACCAGGGGCCTAAAATACCTCTGATTCCTCACCTATCCTCCAATGAAGCTGGTTGTGGAAAGTGAAAGAGGGACCTGGAAGTGTTCTTTTACATGTCGCTTCCAGGTCAGCAAGAAGAAGGGGAGAAGAGTGGATAGATGTTTGCTCTGCTCCCTCCCCTCCACCCAACGGCACCAGCCATGGCGGTCCTGGGCACGCAGAACCCAGGATACATGTCAGGGGCATGTGTGTGTGTGTGGGGGGGGGGGGGCGCCTAATACTGAGGGTGTTTGGAAGCAATAAGGGGGCTGCGTAGTCGCTATAATGTTTCCATCTGACAGCAAGCAGATGGCTTGTCAGATATACTACTCCCTGCTTTCATGTTAATATAATATACAGACCTGGCAGCAAAGTGATTAAATAAGTGAAATCATTGCATGTGCATCAAAACAAAGAGGTACACAAAATCTTAAAATCTTAAGGCTAATACGAAAGGGAACGGAATGAAACAAAACAAATTTATTGACGGCGCACATGTCTACTGTCAGCCGTGATTGCTTTGTACAGGCTAAAAAGCCACAAATAGTCACATTCACCTGTGAATCAAGCCGTAGGAATCCACTGGCTTTTCGCCTCAGCCAACACTAAATTACTGTATGAATGAGACCTTACTATTTCGTTTTCTTTTAAAAGCAGTCGGAGCCTTAGTAGAGAAGTGTGTCCCCTGCCACCATGTTGCAGGGAAGATCCTTTGCTCTCTTTATATAAGCAGTGGACTCTCTGCAGAGGGCTGACACACCCATGTTGCGTCAGATGCATATTAGGAAAGTGAGAAAACAGTGAAAGTATAAAAAATGTTTTTGTTTGTTTTAGATGGAGTGGAGATGGATTAGAATGCTTGTAAGTTTTAATTGCTGTCTGTGCCCCCGTTGAGGAGATTCACCCTCTCTATTTGTCCTGTTTACCATTATCATTGAAAGTGAAAGTAAAAGAAAATCTATCCAAAATGAAGCAAAAATATTTGCCTATAGTTCCACTTTAACTCATTCAGATCCACGCTATAGCCGAATGATGGCTACAGCGCGGATCTGCTTTTCCGGGAGGGCGTCAATAGACTCCTCCCCTTTGCAAGCTGGCCACGCCCCTGCAGGGCGTGCGCGGCGCATGCTGTAATCACCCGACTCAATGAGACTCGGGTGATCACAGATCGGAGTAAGGGGTTGATCCCGACCCCTTACCACGTGATCAGCTGATCACGTGATGTAAACAGAGGACCGGTAATGGTTTATTCTTTTCTTCTCACGCTCATAGCGTGAGGAGAAAAAAAAGCCGATCACCGACTCCTGTTGAAGGGACATCGGTCCCGAGCAGGGAGAGGCGAAGCCGCCTCATATGTGCCCACAGTGCCCACCAATCAGTGCCCAGAGTGTTTACTAATCAGTGCCCACAGTGCCCACCAATCAGTGGCCACCAGTACATCAGTGCCACCTATCAATGCCCACGAGTGCCACCTATCAATGCCCAACAGTGGTGCCTCATCAGTGCCACCTAGCAGTGCTACCTATCAGTGTCGCCTACCAGTGCCGATCAGTACCCATCACTACCACCCAACAGTGCCCATCACTGCCACCCATCAGTGCCAGTGCCACCTATTAGTGCCATTCAGTGCCACCTATCAATGCTCTTCAGTGCCACCCATCAGTGCCACCCATCAGTGCCCACCAGTGCTGCCTATTAGTGCCAACCAGTGCCGCCTATTAGTGCCCATCAGTGTCGCCTTAGCAGTGCCCATCAATGAAGCCTATCGGTGCCCATTAGTGTCCATCAGTGTAGCCTCATGAGCATACATCAATGAAGGAGAAAAATTACCTGTTTGCAAAATGTATTAACAAAATATAAAACGGTTTTGGATTTTTTTTTTTTTATTCAGTCTTTTTTAAAAAATTTCACAAAAAATAAAAAACCCAGAGGTAATCAAATACCACCAAAATAAAGCTCTATTTGTGGGAAGAAAAATGATAAAAAATGTATTTGGGCACAGTGTTGTATGACCGTTTGTCGTTCAAAGAGTGACAGCGCTAAAAGCTGAAAATTGGTCTGGGCAGGAGGGAGGTTTAGGTGCCCAGTAAGCAAGTGGTTAAGAATATCTCCATATTTGCAACTAGCCTTTGAAGAATGATACATTAGTAATGTTAGCTGCAGTTACAGACCTCCTGCTGAAAATGTTTTCTATCTCTGAGCAGATCTTTTGGCTTTAAAGTAGATGTAAATGCTATTCACTTAAATCTCATATAATCTTTAACATATTAAAGTAATTTCAAAATCCATGTTCAATCTTTTTAAATCTAAGTTTTCATTAAAACAAAACCTATGTTTTATAGTAGCAAACAATACTCAATGTACGAAAATGTAAAATTCCTATTCTTTGCTATGACTTTGTACTTTGTTCCTTTGACAATAAAATATTTTGAAAAAAACAAAACCTAATAGTCAGTGACGTCTGGTGCTTAATATTTTGGGGGAGATGGTGTTCTGCCAAAAACTGTCCCCCCATCAGATGGTGTCCGCCCCGTACTGCGCAGGCGCAGTGCTTGCGCAGTACGGAGGACAAGGAGACTCCGAAAGTCTCCGAAGATGAACGGCGCCGGTTCAAGTCCCACCATCTAAGTGGACATATGGTAGCACTTAGTAACAGGGCCCCTCGCTGGCGCTTCGCTTCGGGCACGGCCTCGCTTCGCTCTGCATTTTTTTATTCTAACTCTATGTCCACTTGGATGGTGGGGCTTGAACCTGGACTCAGTGCGCAGGCCCCGTTCATCTTCGGAGACTTTCGGCATCTCCTTGTCCTCCGTACTGTGCAAGCGCAGTACAGGGCTGACACTATCCGACAGGGGACAGTATTCGATACAAGGCAAACCTACGTCCCCCCATGGGAGACAGACAGGAAGGCAGTGTTTACCGCCTAAGACTCCCTGGCCCATCGGGTCTCAGGATCTGCTTCCTGACTGGCCAGGAGGAAAGAGTCAGAAAGAAATTAGCGAACATTGCTTCACTATTGTCACACAACTGGGCAGGCTCAGGGTGCAGTGCTCTGCGCCCCCCTAGCCCACTCTTTTTTGAAGCCTCTGGCTCTAATCATGTGCTTAAAAAAAAAAAAAAAAAAAAAAAAAGGAAACCCTATTGAAATCCATGCGTCCAGCGTCCTGCATGTAGATTAGGGATCGGGCACATGGATTAGGCGGACGGTGCCCCTGTGCCCCATACGGATGGGCTGCCACTACTAATAATTCTACCATAATGGTCCATGCCCTTCTTGTTACAGGATGACAATGCTCTCCCTGACTCCCAGTTGTTCTACTTACAGTGGTGTGAAAAAGTGTTTGCCCCCCTTCCTCATTTCCTGTTCCTTTGCATGTTTGTCACACTTAAGTGTTTCGGAACATCAAACCAATTTAAACAATAGTCAAGGACAACACAAGTAAACACAAAATGCAATTTGTAAATGAAGGTGTTTATTATTAAAGGTGAAAAAAAATCCAAACCATCATGGCCCTGTGTGAAAAAGTGATTGCCCCCCTTGTTAAAACATACTATAACTGTGGTTGTCCACACCTGAGTTCAATTTCTCTAGCCACACCCAGGCCTGATTATTGCCACACCTGTTCACAATCAAGGCATCACTTAAATAGGAGCTGCTTGACACAGTAAGGTCCACCAGAAGATCCTTAAAAGCTACACATCATGCCGAGACCCAAAGAAATTCAGGAACAATTGAGAAAGAAAGTAATTGAGATCTATCAGTCTGGAAAGGGTTATAAAGCCATTTCCAAAGCTTTGGGAATCCAGCGAACCACAGTGAGAGCCATTATCCACAAATGGCGAAGACATGGAACAGTGGTGAACCTTCCCAGGAGTGGCCGGCCGCCCAAAATTACCCCAAGAGCGCAGCGACGACTCATCCAAGAGGTCACAAAAGACCCCACAACAACGTCCAAGGAACTGCAGGCCTCACTTGCCTCAGTTAAGGTCAGCGTTCATGCCTCCACCATCAGGAAAAGACTGGGCAAAAATGGCCTGCATGGCAGAGTTCCAAGAGAAAACCACTGCTGAGCAAAAAGAACATCAAAGCTCGTCTCAATTTCTCCACAACACATCTTGATGATCCCCAAGACTTTTGGGACAACATTCTGTGGACCGATGAGACAAAAGTGGAACTCTTTGGAAGGTGTGTGTCCAAGTATATCTGGCGTAGAAGGAACACTGCATTTCAGAAAAAGAACATTATACCAACAGTAAAATATGGTGGTGGTAGTGTGATGGTCTGGGGCTGTTTTGCTGCTTCAGGACCTGGAAGACTTGCCGTGATAAAAGGAACTATGAATTCTGCTGTCTACCAAGAGATCCTGAAGGAGAATGTCCGACCATCTGTTCGTGTACTCAAGCTGAAACGAACTTGGGTTCTGCAGCAGGACAATGATCCTAAACACACCAGCAAGTCCACCACCGAATGGCTGAAGAAAAACAAAATGAAGACTTTGGAGTGGCCTAGCCAAAGTCCTGACCTGAATCCTATTGCGATGTTGTGGTATGACCTTAAAAAGGCCGTTCATGCTCGAAAACCCTCTAATGTAACTGAATTAGGACAATTCTGCAAAGATGAGTGGGCCAAAATTCCTCCAGGACGCTGTAAAAGCCCCATTGCACGTTATCGCAAACGCTTGGTTGCAGTTGTTGCTGCTAAGGGTGGCCCAACCAGTTATTAGGTTTAGGGGGCAATCACTTTTTCACACAGGGCCATGATGGTTTGGATTTTTTTTCACCTTTAATAATAAACACCTTCATTTACAAATTGCATTTTGTGTTTACTTGTGTTGTCCTTGACTATTGTTTAAATTGGTTTGATGTTCCGAAACACTTAAGTGTGACAAACATGCAACGGAACAGGAAATGAGGAAGGGGGCAAACACTTTTTCACACCACTGTAGTTGTCATCCCATTACATGTACTTTCAATGAAGGCTATAAGTGGTCAGGGCAGACATGTTCTGCTGTTGTTATTATGACACCCACCCTGAGAAAAGCCATACAGTACAGAAAGTGGCTAAAATGTTATGATACACAGTGCTTTAGCAAATGCAGTTAGGGTTCACACATAGCTCCCAACTGTCCCTGATTTCGAGGGACTGTCCCTGATTTGAAACAAAGTCCCTCTGTTCTTCACTTTGGTCTGATCTATATAATTGTATATAAAATGCACTATTTATTTTTCAAAACGTGTTTTACAGTGCTAAACCTAAATTGCTGCATTTGTAAATGTCAAAAGTCAGTATAAAGTGATAGTAGAGGTAAAAAATAAGCACTTGTGGATTTAACAATCTTTTTTTTGTATAATTCTCCTTCAACCACTTCAGCCCATGAAGGTTCTACCCCCTTAATGACCAAATGACTGTACCCAAATAAACTGACACACCTAACTGACACTTTTGACACTTTTTTGGGAATCAGTGACATTATTACAGTGATTAGTGCTAAAAATATGCACTGTTACTGTACTAGTGACACTGGCAGGGAAAAGGTTAACATCAGGGGCGATCAAAGGGTTAAGAGTGTGCCTAGCTGGTGCTTGCAAACTGTGTGCTTAGCATGAACACAAGATCTCTATCTTCTCCCCTGTCAGAACGGCGACCTGCCTTGTTTACATAGGCAGATCACTATTCTGCCCCTCTCGGGAATGATCGCAGGTGGCCGGTGGACATTAGTTCCGCCGGACCCGCTGTTTGGCTCCCTCTCCGTCCAATCAGCGCGCGCTTGCGCGCCTCCAGTGTATATTGTACAAAATTACATACAGGTACGTAGTTTCGCGCAATAGAGCTGACCTGCTGCAGTACAAGTGTGGTAGGTGGTCGGCAAGTGGTTAAGGGGGCATGGCGGCGTGGGTCCTATGCCTTCATACTTCTGCTAATAAGTGTACCTCATTCTCATCTCAAAAAGTTGTGAGGTATGTTCACATATATTTTAATACTTTCTTATTCACAGTCCCAAATCAAGCATGGAGCAAGGAAAGTAAGAACTCCTAAAATGAGTATTCAGATTAGGTCGATAAGTGAGAATATATGACAGTAGGGGCAATGTAAAAGGTAACTAGCATCTTCGTCTGTCCGTCTTTGTATTTCGCTAATGCCAGGTTTCCTTTAGGACCCATACAGACATTTTTTCTTTTGCACTGCATTAACGCTGGTTGTGCCATGCATCACATTGAGGTGCCTTAAATGCCTCGTACACACGTACGGACTTTTCCCGGCGGACCTAAGTCCAGCGGACAATCCGCTGGACTTTCCGGCTAGGTCCGCTGGACTTTCCGAGGGTGTGGACTTGCCCACACACGCACGGACTTGTCCAGCGGATAATCCGCCGGCCAAAAGTCCGCGGGACTTTTGAAAATGAACGGACTTGCCCACACACGGAGCAGTCCGTTCATTTCGAACGTAACTTCAGGTTACGTAGCTAGCGTAGGCAGTAAATGCCGCCGCGCTAGCTCCGTGACCTGGCATGGATTTAAAGGGAATCCCCACGCCGAAAAAAACGGCGTGAGGGTTCCCCCCAAATCCATGTCAGACCCTCATCCGAGCACGCAGCCTGACAGGCCAGGAAAGGGGTGGGGACGAACGAGCGCCCCCCCCCCCTCCTGAGCCGTACCAGGCCGCGTGCCCTCAACATGGGGGGTGCCCTGGGGAAAGGGGGGCCGTGCGGCCCCCCCACCCCAAAGCACCTTGTCCCCATGTTGATGAGGACAAGGGCCTCTTCCCGACAACCCTGGCCGTTGGTTGTCGGGGTCTGCGGGCGGGGGCTTATCGGAATCTGGGAACCCCCTTTAATAAGGGGGCCCCCAGATACCGGCCCCCCACCCTATGTGAATGAGTATGGGGTACGATGTACCCCTACCCATTCACCTAAGGTGTAAAATGTAAAGTAAAAAAAAACACCCACACTTTTGAAAAAATAGTTTATTGCACTGCTCCGGGGGTCTTCTTCCGTCTTGGGGGTCTTCTCGCCGGACTCCCCCGCCATTTACCAAGCTCTTTTACCGAGCGAGGGGAGTCCGGCTACCTTCTTCGTCGTCGCCGCCGTCTGGGGGTCTCGATCCGCCTTCGGGGGTCTTCTTCCGTCTTGGGGGTCTTCTCGCCGGACTCCTCCCCTCTCTTCTGCTCTTTTACCTAGCTCTTTCACGAGGGGAGGTGTCCGGCTACCTTCTTCGTCGTCGCCGCCGTCGTCTGGGGGTCTCGATCCGCCTTCGGGGGTCTTCCGGGGGTCTCTTCTGTTCTTGCGGCGGTCGTCGTCTTCCGCGCCGCCGGCGCCTTGTCCTTCTTCTTGTCCTTCTTGTTCTTCTTCTTCTTCCGATGTTGACCCGTCGCTGTCTCTGCCCGGAATGCCTGTGCCGATCTGCGCTCGGACTTATATAGGGACATGGGGGACAGGGTCATATGCACATGTCACATGGTGACCCCGCCCCCTTGTGTTGTCACAGTCCCGGAGGATGCTGGGACTGTGACATCGCAAGGGGGCGGGGTCACCATGTGACATGAACATGTGACCCTGTCCCCCATGTCCCTATATAAGTCCGAGCGCAGATCGGCACAGGCATTCCGGGCAGAGACAGCGACGGGTCAACATCGGAAGAAGAAGAAGAACAAGAAGGACAAGAAGAAGGACAAGGCGCCGGCGGCGCGGAAGACGACGACCGCCGCAAGAACAGAAGAGACCCCCGGAAGACCCCCGAAGGCGGATCGAGACCCCCAGACGACGGCGGCGACGACGAAGAAGGTAGCCGGACACCTCCCCTCGTGAAAGAGCTAGGTAAAAGAGCAGAAGAGAGGGGAGGAGTCCGGCGAGAAGACCCCCAAGACGGAAGAAGACCCCCGAAGGCGGATCGAGACCCCCAGACGGCGGCGACGACGAAGAAGGTAGCCGGACTCCCCTCGCTCGGTAAAAGAGCTTGGTAAATGGCGGGGGAGTCCGGCGAGAAGACCCCCAAGACGGAAGAAGACCCCCGGAGCAGTGCAATAAACTATTTTTTCAAAAGTGTGGGTGTTTTTTTTTTACTTTACATTGACCCCCAAGACGGAAGAAGACCCCCGGAGCAGTGCAATAAACTATTTTTTCAAAAGTGTGGGTGTTTTTTTTTTACTTTACATTTTACACCTTAGGTGAATGGGTAGGGGTACATCGTACCCCATACTCATTCACATAGGGTGGGGGGCCGGTATCTGGGGGCCCCCTTATTAAAGGGGGTTCCCAGATTCCGATAAGCCCCCGCCCGCAGACCCCGACAACCAACGGCCAGGGTTGTCGGGAAGAGGCCCTTGTCCTCATCAACATGGGGACAAGGTGCTTTGGGGTGGGGGGGCCGCACGGCCCCCCTTTCCCCAGGGCACCCCCCATGTTGAGGGCACGCGGCCTGGTACGGCTCAGGAGGGGGGGGGCGCTCGTTCGTCCCCACCCCTTTCCTGGCCTACCAGGCTGCGTGCTCGGATGAGGGTCTGACATGGATTTGGGGGGAACCCTCACGCCGTTTTTTCGGCGTGGGGATTCCCTTTAAATCCATGCCAGGTCACGGAGCTAGCGCGGCGGCAGTAACTGCCTACGCTAGCTACGTAACCTGAAGTCACGTGCTAAATGAACGGACTTGCCGATGAGCGGCAAGTCCGTTCATTTCAAAAGTCCCGCGGACTTGCCCACTAACGGCGGGATTGTCCGCTGGACTTCCAAGTCCAGCGGATAATTTGAAAACAAAACCTGAAACTTTAGTCCGCCGTACACACACGAGGGGATTATCCGCTGGACTTCAGTCCAGAGGATAATCCCGCGGGATTGTCCCTTCGTGTGTACGCGGCCAAAGTGTTACTAAACCCACAACAGTCAAATCAGTGTGTATATGCAGTAAAGCATGCTTGTTTTACTCAGTGTGGAGCCTAAGGTGGTTAAACCTCCACATTGTGTAAAAAGGCAGTTTGATCCTGTTTTCTCAGATTCTTTCCTTTCTTCCACTGTCCCCAATCCATCTGCAGATAGAACAGAGCCTTGGGGGTACTCTGCACATGCTCAGTTTGGTGTGTATTTCTGGAGAGTTTTTTTTTTTCTTGGGAGGGTGTTTCTGATTAGCACAGGGCCAATCAGCACTGTCCAGACAGAGGGTCAGGGGTCATGCAGCCTCATAAAACAGACAGAGGAGAATGAAAACTCCTCCTGCGAGACACTGGTAGAAGTCACAAGACTGATCTAACTGCTGATGAGAAAAGGTATTTAGCAGTTTATATTTACTAAAATAATTGCATTTCCATGTTCTGTGTACTGTGGGAGACCAGATATAGTGAATTCCTGATCCGGGGTTTAGTAACACTTTAAGTAACCCTTTCAGGCAGAATGGCCTGCCAATGCACATCAAGGTACCAAAAAAACAGACGTGCAGAATGTTTTAGTGCACCACAATCCACAGTAGTGTTGTGGTGGCTGCTTTACATATGTGTCAGAGGTACATTAAGCTGCCAATCAAGATGGTTTGGTCGCTAAATAGCACAGTAGAACTAGCAGGGATGCATACTTTTAATAATCAGATATAAGCTTTTATTCCTCTATCTACCAGTTTGATAAAGTCAAGCTATGTGTCAGATCTGAGCATCACTAGTGACAATAAGATTATGTGTGAATTTAAGGAAAAAGCAATAAGAAGCTACTCAGATCACTCATCACTTGCTTATAAATGTTGACATGATGTAAATCTCTTTTCCCTTACTGCAGATCATTTTCCTCCAATAGTTAGAAGGCACTAAAACTTTAATTAGATATACACCCTATGTGTCAGCCAAGTCAGGTAGATTACAGAAAAATTAAGTAAGTATAAGATCTGCCTAAATATCTGGATACCCTAAAAAGATTTCTGTTTGTGACTGCAATCAATATTGTCAGTGCCATGTTATTTTAGGACCGCCTGTGGCTCTAGAGTTAAAGGGAAGAAATCTAGCCAGTCCTACAGACTTAAATCAGTTTGAGTTATCAGCAAACCTGATTGGTCCACAGCTTCTATCACTATAATAAATTTGCAATACTCATATTACAGCTGTATAACGTCACTTCTACTGTACGTATTTTATTTTTTTCTTTTAAATAACAAATTAAATAAAAGTGACTGAAATTCAAGCTCTATATTATAGCTGGTATATGGTGTAATGAACACATTATTAATGAAACGCTGGTTAATAGCTTTTACCACCATGGGGTTGTTCTAGCTATGCAGCTGACACAGTTATACTTAAACAGGGGGCAAATAGTCAATGGACCGAGATACCATTTATGTAGAATAGCCTTATTTTTAAAAGGTTTGCATGAAACAGCTTTCTCAAATTACTTACTCTTAGCAGATACTGTATATTGAATCTAATTATCCAACTGTTATTTTTATTGCATGTTTATAATCGGTTGGCTGCTCAGGATCTCAGCCTTGATTGATCGCTCCTTTCTCTCTCTGAGAGGCGATAAGACACCTAGAGTAAAGTGACTACATTTTTTAAATGAAATCTGGGGAGGATTTATTTATTTTTCTTTTATTGGCAAATGGAAACAATTTTTAAGCATATTTTCCTAATATTATATATGCAGTGTATGTGTTTATGTAATGATTGTATGATATATACGTTATTTCTCACACTCCGTTGATGAGATTAAAAAAAAGATACTTCTTAGAATTTTTGGGGAATATGACTACCAAATGTTAAGAATATAAGATAAAGAAAATACTTTTCAATGCATATTTTGTATTTTATTCTTACCAAGAAGCGCAGAGCTCCACTATGTACAGAGTTCCGGGGTGCATAATGTTCAGGGGTGCACAATGTACAGAGTGTAGAGTTCAGGGGGGCACAATGTACAGAGTTCAGGGGTGCGCAATGTACAGAGTGCAGAGTTCAGGGGGGCACAATGTACAGAGTGCAGAGTTCAGGGGGGCACAATGTACAGAGTTCAGGGGTGCGCAATGTACAGAGTGCAGAGTTCAGGGGGGCACAATGTACAGAGTTCAGGGGTGCACAATGTACAGAGTGCAGAGTTCAGGGGTGCACTATGTACAGGGTTCAGGTGTGCGCTACGTACAGTCCACTGAGGATGGTGGGGGGGGGGGGGGTGGTATCAGTGACAGCGGTGGTGGTGAGGGGGTGAGATCAGTCCACTGATAGTGGTGGGGGGATGGGATCAGTGGTAGTGGTGGTGGGGGGGGATAGGATCAGTCCACTGATGGTGGTGGGGAATGGGATAAGTGGCAGCGGTGATGGGGGGGATAGGATCTGTCCACTAATGGTGTTGGGAGGGATGGGATTAGTAGCAGCGGTGGTGGTGGTGGGGAATGCCCTGTCCTCTTCCTGTCTCTGAACTTCCAGCACTGCAGAAATGAATAGCGCTGAGTCTTCTAAGAAGCTGCTGCTGCCCAAATAAGCACCACCCCTAGGGTTGTCACCTGTCTGGGATTCACCCAAACAGTTCAGATTTGGAACCATGTGTCCGGGGTTTCAAACTTCCTGAAACCCAGACACATTATTCAGACTGGACTATGGCTTCACACTCCCCTAAGCCAGCACTAACAACCCCCCCCCCCCCCACACACACACACACACATACAGGAGAGGAGAGAGCGCTCAATCTGCTCCTCTTCCTCCCACCCCTACCCCTCTGTGTCTGCCCACACTCCAATCCCCAGCGCTGTGCCTCAGAAAAGGAAAATGGGGGCCAGAAATTTGAAGTCTCCTCTCTCCCCCGTTCTCTCTCCTGCCTCTGAGTGAGTACACTAAGGTAAACCAGTGATTCAGATGTAAAGGGGAACTCTGCGGATTCAGATTTAAAAGGGGAACTCTGCAGATTCAGATGTAAAAGGGGAACTCTGCAGATTCAGATGTAAAGGGGAATTCTGCAGATTCAGGTGTAAAAGGGGAACCCTGCAGATTCAGATGTAAAAGGGGAACCCTGCAGATTCAGATGTAAAAGGGGAACTCTGCAGATTCAGATGTAAAAGGGAAATTCTGCGGATTCAAATGTAAAAGGGGAACCCTGCAGATTTAGATGTAAAAGGGGAACCCTGCAGATTCAGATGTAAAAGGGGAACTCTGCAGATTCAGATGTAAAAGGGGAACTTTGCAGATTCAGATGTAAAAGGGGAACTTTGCAGATTCAGATGTAAAAGGGGAACTCTGCAGATTCAGATGTAAAGGGGAACTCTGCGGATTCAGATGTAAAAGGGGAACTCTGCGGATTCAGATGTAAAAGGGGAACCCTGCAGATTCAGATGTAAAGGGGAACTCTGCGGATTCAGATGTAAAAGGGGAACTCTGCGGATTCAGATGTAAAAGGGGAACCCTGCAGATTCAGATGTAAAAGGGGAACTCTGCAGATTCAGATGTAAAGGGGAACTCTGCGGATTCAGATGTAAAGAGGAACTCTGCGGATTCAGATGTAAATGGGAACTCTGCGGATTCAGATGTAAATGGGAACTCTGCGGATTCAGATGTAAATGGGAACTCTGCGGATTCAGATGTAAATGGGAACTCTGCGGATTCAGATGTAAAGAGGGACTCTTGTGATTAACTTCATATGATTAGAAATGTTATTTATTTGCATAATATAAAGTATGTATAGTTTATACTGTAAAACTAAAATTTGCTGTGCGCCGCTAAAGAGTTTGGGTTTGACTTGAAGAAAAGGTGGCAACCCTTCCCACCCCTTCCTTTCTCCTCCATTGAGAAACATTCTTTCATTGCTTTCAAGGCATATAACGTAATATCTGAATGGGCGAGAGTGAGACTGATGATTCACCTGTTGGTGGAATCTCTGTGCTTTAGTTCTGCTGAGTGTATTAATTCTTCGGAGAGACGTAGGATTTAATCTGTGGGAACAATTCTAGGAACACCCGAGGCTGATAAATGGAACTACAGCTAAGCTATACGTTCAATAAACAACTTAAGTCTATACAGTGTAGTCAGCAGTAGATGCTTATTGAAGAGAGAGTATGGGTGTGAGAATAAACATGTGCTTTATGTAAAGGAAGCAAAAATAAAACACATGCACAATTTCAAGAGCTTTCTTTATATTTTAAATGAAGTAACAAAAGGTTTCCCAAAAGCTTGTGATACACTTCACCAGGGATGCACAGAGAACTCTCAGAGCGGATGCTGAAAATAAATGAAAGAACCAACAACAAATTTTTCTTATTTGCTTCCTTTTGTTAAATATACCATTACACGTGTTATATCTGTCCCTAAGTACATTACAAGCATTATATCCACTTGACCCCTCTTCATGACCAGGCCATTTTTTGCAATACGGCAATGCATTACTTTAACTGACAACTGCAAGGCCATGCAATGCTGTACATAAATCAAATTGATGTCCTTTTTTCCCCCACAAATAGAGCTTTCTTTTGGTGGTATTTTATCATCACTGCGTTTTAAATTTTTTTGCGCTACAAACAAAAAATCTGACAATTGTGAAAAAAAAAACAATATTTTTTGACTTTCTACTAAAAAAATATATCCAATAGAAAAAAAATTAAATTTCATCATAAATATAGACCAATATGTATTCTGCTACATATTTTTGTTCCAAAATCCCAATAAGCGTATATTGATTGGTTTGTGCAAAAGTTATAGCATCTACAAGTTATAGTTTAATTGCATTTGTATTTATTTATTTCTATACTAGTAATGGCTAAGATCAGTGACTTATAGCAAGACTGCGATATTGCGGTGGACAATCAGACACTAATCTACACTTTTCAAATTTTTTGGGAACCAGTGACACTAATACAGTGATCAGTGCTAAAAATATACACTGTGAGTCTACTGACACTGGCTGGGAAGAGGTTAAACATCTAGGGCGATCAAAAGGGTTAAATGTGTGCCTAACCAGTGTTTTGGGTTACTATGTGTGCTGCTTTTACTAAAGGAAGTAATGGATTTGATTCCCTGCTTTGTGGGGAAAGAAATCCATAACTTCCCCACTGACAGGACAGAGCTCTGCCTTGTTTACATTGGCAGGGCTCTGTGCTGTGTGTCTTGCCATACATGTCAGTGATACGGTCAGCAAGGGGATATCTGTTCTTACGTGCATTACAAACATTATAAATGCCCCTAAGTGCATTACAAGAGTTTTATCTGTACCTAAGTGCATAAAGTGTTATGCTTTGTCTGTCCCTAAGCACATTAAAAGTGGTATATCTGTTCTTAAGTATATTAAAAGTGTTATATCTGTTCCTAAATGCAAAAAAAAAAAACCTGTTTATCATGTCAGACATTCAAGCTGTTCTGTGCGCACTAAAGCTGGGTGCATACTTTCATTCATCAGCCAGCAATCAGATTCCCCCATCCGCACAAGCGAGATGGATGGGGGAATCCTCCCCACTGCTATACTGTATCCTGACAGTAGGGACTCTCTGCTGTCAGAATACACAGATTTTTTTTCAAAAATGTTGGTCTTTTTTTTTTTTATATAATTAAAAAAAAAAACAGTGGTGATCAAATACCACCAAAAGAAAGCTCTATTTGTATGAACATTTTGTTTGGGTACAGCATTGCATAAAAGTGCAATTAAAGTAGAGCAGTGGCAAAAACCGGACAGGTCATGAAGGCGGTAAAACCTTCTGGAGCTGAGGTGGTTTAGAAATCGAATTAGCCTTATTAGTTATTATCTTGGACCACAGAGTAATGAGTGTCTATCTAGTAGAGAATATGGCAGGGAAGGGTTTGAGTGCTTTAGCAAAAGACAACTGGGCAAAGATGACACCACTGATGAGTCCACAAAAATGTGTCAACTTACAACAGGATTGATGAGCTGAATGCATTTCTGGAAGAGCAACAGCAATTTTTCTGTACCTGCAAGGTCTTCACAGGTACACAATATTGGAAAATATGCATGTACAGTGCCTTGAAAAAGTATTCATACCCCTTGAAATTTTCCACATTTTGTCATGTTACAACCAAAAATGTAAATGTATTTGATTGGGATTTTATATGATAGACCAACACAAAGTGGCACATAATTGTGAAGTGGAAGGGAAATGATCAATGGTTTTGTGTGGTGTGCATTTATTTTCAGCCCCCCTGAGTCAATACTTTGTAGAACCATCTTTCGCTGCAATTACAGCTGCAAGTCTTTTTGGGGATGTCTCTACCAGCTTTTCACATCTAGAGTGACATTTTTGCCCATTAGTCTGCAAAAAAGCTCAAGCTCTATCAGATTGGATGGGCAGTTTTTAAGTCTTACCACAGATTCTCAATTAGATTTAGGTCTGGACTTTGACTGGGTCATTCTAACACATGAATATGCTTTGATCTAAACCATTACATTGTAGCTCTGGCTGTATGTTTAGGGTTATTATCCTGCTGGAAGGTGAACCTCCCCTAGTCTCAAGTCTCCAATGAGAGCTTTTGGTCGGAAAATGCGACGTGTGTATGCTCCATCGAACTTTTGCTGGGGGAATTCCAGCCAGCGAAAGATTCAAAGCAGGTTCTCAATTTTTTGTGTCGGAAAAAGTTTCGATCTGAAATTATGATCGTCTGTAGCAATTCCGATGCGCAAAAGTTTTGATCTGAAATTCTGATCGTCTGTAGCAATTCCGATGCGCAAAATCCCTACGCATGCTCGGAAACAATTTGACGCATGCTTGGAAGCATTGAACTTACTTTTCTCAGCTTGTTGTAGTGTTGTATGTCACTGCGTTCTTGATGGTCGAAAGTTCAGCAAACTTTTGTGTGACCGTGTGTATGCAAGCCAAGCTTGAGTGGAATTCCGTAGAAAAAAAAAACATCCAAGATTTTTCAAACGGAAAATCCACTCGTGTGTACGCGACATAACAGGTTTTCTTCTATGATGGCCCTGTGTTTGGCTTCTTCCCATCAACTCTGACCAACTTTCCTGTTCCTGTTGAAGAAAAGCATCTCAACATGATGCTGCCACCACCATGTTTCACGTGGCTGGTGTGTTCAGGGTCATGTGCAGTGTTAAGCCTCATACACACGATCGGACCTTGGACCAACTTTTCCGTGGATTTTTGTCCAAAGGGCGTTGGCCCCAAGTTGGTATTGCATACACACGGCAGGACTTTTTCAGCCAACTTTCACCAAATCACTTGTTTTTTCTGCTCTTTACCGCCACCTTTGGTCAACTTCTGTATTGTTGTCTGATCTTTTGCATTGGTTCTGCATTGGTTTGTAGAAAAGTCCGTTGGTTTTGTGTACACACGGTCGGACTTTGGTCCATCGGACTTTTGTTGGCAGAAAGTTGGTCCGTTCGCACAGCCAACAAAAGTCAGATGAAACCTGGAAAAAGTTGGTCCGATGGAGCGTACACACGGTCGGATGTTGGTCCAAACCAGCTAATTTGCATGTTGGTTGTCTAAAAGTCCGATCGTGTGTATGGGCCTATAGTGTTAATTTTAGTTTTCCGCCACACATAGCGTTTTGCTTTTATACCAAAAAGTTAAATTTTCATCTCATCTGACCAGAGCACTTTCTTCCACATGTTTGCTCCCCCACATGGCTTCTCGCAAACTGCAAACTGGACTTCTTATGGCTTTCTTTCAACAATGGCTATCTTCTTGCCATTCTTCCATAAAGGTCAGATTTGTAGAGTGCACGACTAATAGTTGTCCTGAGGACAGTTTCTCCCACCTGAGCTGTGGATCTCTGAAGCTCCTCCAGAGTTACCATGGGCCTCTTGGCTGCTTCTCTAAATAATGTTTTCCTTGCCCGGCCTATCAGTTTAGGAGGATGGCCATATCTTAGTAGGTTTGCAGTTGTACCATGCTCTTTCCATTTTAGGATGATGGATTAAACAGTGCTTTGTGAGATGTTCAAAGCTTGGGATATTTTATTATAACCTAACCCTGCATTAAACGTCTCCACAACATTTTTTTCCTGACCTGTTTGGAGTGTTCCTTGGCCTTCATGATGCTGTTTGTTCACTAAGGTTCTCTAACAAACCCCCGAGGGCTTCACAGAACAGCTGTATTTATATTGAGATAAAATTACACACTGGTGGACTCTATTTACTAATTAGGTGACTATTGAAGGCAATTGGTTTCACTAGATTTTAGCTAGGGGTATCCAAGAAAAGGGGGTTGAATACAAATGCACGCCACACTTTTCAGATATTTACTTTGTAAAAAAATTTGAAAACCATTTATCATTTTCCTTCCACTTCACAATTATGTGCCACTTTGTGTTGGTTTATCACATAGAATCCCAATAAAATACATTTACATTTTTGGTTGTAACATGACAAAATGTGGAAAATGTCAAGGGGTATGAATACTTTTTCAAGGCACTGTAGTGTAGTGATGTAATGCATTTTTTCCCTAGACCTACATTTTATATTAAAAAATAGGCATGTGTCCAGCTGCCTCTAAAATAATGTCCGTGTGTCATTCATCTGCAAGGGACTATTAAAAAAATATGAGCAATAAGTAAGTTGTTTTAGAAACATTAGCCAGTCAGCAGCAAATGGTTTGTACTAGAGACTCTGGAAGAAAATGTTTATTAAAACATGGCTGCAGTAACATTTCATTTCAGTAACCAATTTTCCGAATACGGAACATGTTTTGAAGATTTGAATTAATTCCTCCTTATCTATGAGTCCTTCCTTTTTCCCAATAGAAAATCAGACAATTTGGTTGGAAAAGCTCAGAGTACCACAGAAAAAGCAGCCAAGCAAGTTAAACTAAGTCAATTAAAGTGAAAATAAATAGCATTTTGGTCTTTTTGTCAGGCAGCCATAGTCCAGTGTGGCGTAAGACCAGGCTTTTTTTGACACTTTTTGCTTACAAGATTAAATCAGTATTTTTTGCTAGAAAAATACGTTCACCGAAACATGATAATTTTTTTTAGCAGAGTCCCTAGGTAATAAAATGGCGAGTGTTGCAATTTTTTATGCCATACAGTATTTACGCAGCATTTTTTCAAACACAATTTTTTTGGAAGAAAATAATTTGAATGAATTAAAAAAAACAATATATACCCCATATTTTTTTGTAAAATGTGAAATATGATGTTATGCCTAATAATAGTTACCTAACATGTCACGCTTTAAAATTGCGCATATCTGTGGAATGATGACAAACTACGGTACGTAAAAATCTCCAGAGTTGACGTTTTAAATGCCTTTAAACCTATTTAGAGCTACAGAGGAGGTCTAGTGCTAGAATTATGTGTGGGGCTAACATTGTTTACATATTCGTGCATGACTTACTTTTCACTTCTGCGTGTGAGTACAGAGGGATGAGGGCGTTTTACCTTTTTTTTTGTTATTTATTTCACTTTTTACTTTTACACTGTCCCTTTATTTTATTTTTTTTATCACTTTTATTCCCATTACAAGGAATGTAAACATTCCTTATAATAGAAATAAGGATGACAGGTCCTCTTTATGGAGAGATCTGGGGTCAAAAAGACCCTAAATCTCTTCTTTACCTTTAAAAGCAAAGGATCCAAAAAAATGTTTTTGATCTTTTGCTTAAAAAAAAAAAAATATATATTATTTCCAGCCTGGACCAGAAGTGACATCATGACGTCACTTCGGTCCTCCAAGGCCATAGAGGCAATCGTAGAGGATCTACTCATTGATCTCCTATGGGAGCAGCCGGCCAAACCGGCGCAGACTGTAAGCCCAAGAAACACCAGCGAGCAGCGGAATGCGGAGGATATCCCCCCCCCCCCCGACTCATAAGGCGCTCGGAATGCATTCAAGAGAAAGCCAGCTGCTGGCTGAAAAAAAGCAATACCAGGGTTATGGCTAATATCTTCAGCCATAATCCCAGTAAACCACTGGCAAAGCGCAAAGTATATATACGTATTGCAGTATTTTGTACAACTTGTCAGATATAGCTAGGCTCCATCTTGTTCTCTTATAACCTCATGTTTTATTTTTCCTAATGATTTGCAGAAAGCTGTTCTATTGTGCATGGTCCCTTGCTCACAATTTTGTTATTTTTGCTTGTTTTTTTTTTTTTATTTTGGTCTGTCCAAACAAGCTACCAGCAAAAATATTAAGATTATTCTAGGGAAGAGAACAAGTACAGAGATAAGCCAACTGTAGAATATGTATTTGCTGTAGACTCATATTTATGTGTGAAGACCTGGGGGTGGGAACAGGAAGTAGGAAGTTGTGAAGTGAAACTTGGAAAACAGGTTTACATGTGGCTAGAAATAAACAAGTTCTTCACAAGATTCGTCTGACGACTCATCATTGCTTCAACAAAATCTACACTGACCATACCTGGATCGAAATTCAGCCTGGTCAGCAGGGATAGGTGATGCTTTCCATTTTGCCCCTCAGGTGGTCAAGCAAAGTTTTTGTAATTTTGCACTTACATAAAAAAAAAAAAACACTTAAAAGCTTGTAAAACACACCAGCAACAATAAACTGTATACACTATATTACCAAAAGTATCAGGACGCCTGCCTTTACATGCACATGAGCATCCCAGTTTTAGTCCGTAGGGTTCAATATTGAGTTGGCCCACCCTTTCCAGCTATAACAGCTTCAACTCTTTTCGGAAGGCTGTCCACAAAGTTTAGGAGTGTGTCTATGTGAATGTTTGACCATTCTTCCAGAAGCGCATTTGTAAGGTCAGGCACTAATGTGGACGAGAAAGCCTGGCTCGCAGTCTCCGATCTAATTCATCCCAAAGGTGTTCTATCGGGTTAAAGTCAGGACTCTGTGCAGGCCAGTCAAGTTCCTCCACCCCAAACTGGCTCATCCATGTCTTTATGACTAAGACTGGGATGCCATTAAAGTTCATGTATGTGTAAGGGCAGGCATCCCAAGACCCTGAAATTGAGCTGCAGCATGGTGGCCAAGACCAGACAGCGGTATAACAGGACGGGTTCCACTCAGAACAGGCCTCGTCATGGTCGACCAATGAAGTTGAGTGCACGTGCTCAGCGTCATAACCAGAGGTTAGACGTATGAGTGCTGCCAGCATTGCTACAGAGGTTGAAGGGGTGGGGGTTAGCCTGTCAAGGCTCAGACCATACGCAGCACACTGCATCAAATTGGTCTGCATGGCTGTCATCCCAGAAGGAAGGCCCTTCTAAAAATGATGCACAAGAAAGCCCGCAAACAGTTTGCTGAAGACAAGCAGACTAAGAACATGGATTACTGGAACCATGTCCTGTGGTCTGATGAGAGCAAGATAAACTTATTTGGTTCAGATGGTGTCAAGCGTATGTGGCGGCAACCAGGTGAGGAGTACAAAGACAAGTGTGTCTTTCTTACAGTCAAGCATGGTGGTGGGAGTTTCATGGTCTGGGGCTGCATGAGTGCTGTTGGCACTGGGGAGCCACAGTTCATTGAGGGAACCATGAATGCCAACATGTACTGTGACATACTGAAGCAGAGCATGATCCCCGCCCTTCAGGGACTGGGCCGCAGAACAGTATTCCAACATGATAATGATCCCAAACACACCTCCAAGACCACCATTGCCTTGCTAAAGAAGCTGAGGGTAAAGGTGATGGACTGGCCAAGCATGTCTCCAGATCTAAACCCTATTGAGCATCTGTGGGATATCCTCAAACGGAAGATGGAAGAGAGAAAGGTCTCTAACATCCACCAGCTCCGTGATGTCATCATGGAGGAGTGAAAGAGGACTCCAGTGAAGCTGCGAAGCTCTGGTGAACTCCAATTTCTTCAGTGTTGTCACATGAAAAGATATAATAAAATACTTGATGTGAGGGGTGTACTTACTTTTGTGAAATACTGTATACATGTGTCATAATTATGAAGTACCATTTTGACCTGAGGGCCCAGCCACCCTCCACATGCCTTGATAGAGAAAGGAAAGACAGACATGGAATAGGGTCTAGCGGTGGTCGGCAGTAAAAGAGTCATTTTAATGGTTTCCAAACTTATAATTCAATAAACAGTAATGAAGGTCCCTCTACCTGAGTAAAAACAAATGGCCAAAATCCATCACTTGCTAGTGTAAGGAAGAGATCTGTGTTCATAGCATTATGTGAAATCCACCAGTTTATAGTAGAGGCATCTGACAAAAGGAAATATAAATATTCAAACAAGCTATCCAAAATATAATATATTGAGTTATTCAACAGACAAGCTAACGTGGTCATATCTCATAATACATACCTGATATCAAACACCAATAGCACACTTTTGGGATGAATTAGAGCGGAGACTGCGAGCCAGGCCTTCTCATCCACATCAGTGCCTGACCTCACAAAATGCACTTCTGGAAGAATGGTCAAACATTCCAATAGACACACTCCTAAGCATTGTGGACAGCCTTCCCAAAAGAGTTAAAGCAATTAGAGCTGCAAAGGGTGGGCAAACTCAATATTGAACCCTACGAACTAAGGCTGGGATGCCATTAAAGTTCATGTGCGTGTAAACGCAGGCATCCCAATACTTTTGTTAATATAGTATATTTATAATGGCATAGGGCCTATAGAATTACACAATGATTTTGTACATGATATTGAGACAATACTTTAAAACCTTTACAATCTCATCTATTTAGCTTTCTTCTAAAATGAAGCCCCTAAAATTATTTTAACGTGTGTAATGGGAATCTGATGAATGCCTGTTCTCTGAAATGGTGCGTAGGTGTAGGCCGGTGTATTATGTGTGGGTTGGGGTTAATAATAATCTAATTATATTTTATTCATCTTATTTTTTTCCAATTCACTTAATTGCTGTCACCAAGGAGCTAACAAGTGCCCCTGGTGACAGTATGCTCAGTATGCACAGTCCTGCTCACTGTAAGGACTAGTCCTTCTCCCTTAACACCAAGCATGGAAGTGAATATAAAAGGCAGAAGTTCTGAAGACTTAAGCCCCATACACACAATCAGACTTTTCGAAGGGAAATGTTCAAAGATAGGCTGTTGTCGGTAAATCGGACCATGTGTATACTCCATCGGACAATTGTTGCCGGACTTTCCGCCAACAAATGTTGGCTAGCAGGTTTTCAAATTTTCCACGGACAAATGTGTGTTGTCAGACTTTCCGAGCATGTGTGCACAAGTCTGTCGGACAAAAGTCCAAAATACAAACACGCATGTTCGGAAGCAAGGACAAGCCAGAAGCGGTCGAACTAAGGTTCGTAATGGAGAATTAACATTTGTGACATGGCAAATTATGAAATCTCCAAATGCAGCGCACAATTCTCTTCTTATTTAATGGGATAATAATGAAGCTGCTTTGCTGGTGATACTGATGGAGTTATTGCAAATTAATTTTCAAAGCCTTTTTTTTCTAGTAATATCAAGAATACTATTATTATGCTTTTTTATTTTTTTTATTTGGGCAAGTTACCACAACGCCATTATCCCGTATTTTTTAAGATCAATGATACAACTATGTTGGTGTCCCTTGTCAATATTACATTGTATTTTTTAAAATGTAACTGCCTACTCCCAAACTATCATTCGAAGTAAAACACATAGCCAAGTATTAAAAAAATAAAACAAATAAAATTAGACATGCTATCTTCCAATAGAACTTAACCAAAAAGTGCATTCTATGCATCCAAAAATATAGAAAATATACCAAATCAAATCATTATTCAACCAAAAAAATTATGTCAAAGCAATAACTCTGATTCCGCAACATGTCTGGTTGATGAAGGGCCGTTCAGAAACTAACTGAAAAACACAAAATGAAAAGTGCAAAATGAAAAGCATAAATCAACACTCACCAAACTCCTACTAACACAAAATTAGCAGAAGGAGCCCAAAGGGTGGCGCTAAAGAGCTGAAAAACAACGTAGTACGTCACTATGTTCGTAATTGTTGGCCAACAATTGTGTGGCCGTGTGTATGCAAGACAAGTTTGAGCCAATGCCCTTCGGACAAAATTCCACGGTTTTGTTTGCCAACAATCCGATCGTGTGTACGAGGCTTTAGAGCTTTTGTGTTCTTTCACAGGCAGAAGGAGATCAGTGAACATGAACAAGCAAGCAATAAACATTCAAAATAATTATTTTTCACAGTAAAGGAGAAGACCAGGTGCTCAGGCACCTAATGCCTTCCTCTATGCATATATCTGAACTGCAGTATTTAAAGTGTTACTAAACTCACTACAGAAAAATCAGTCTGTAAAGCATGCTTGTTATACTCACTGTAGAACCTAAGGAGTTAATCCTCTGCATTGTGTAAAAAGGCGGTATGAACTTGGCTTCTCGAATCCTCCCCTCCTTCCACTGTCCCCTAATAATTTCACATTTCCATGTTCTGTGTACTGTGGGAGGCCACATACAGTGAATGCAGGGTCCTGGGTTTAGTAACACTTTAAGAACAGATATTTTGTTAAAAATATCTCTTAGGGATTTCTAGAAGCCTGCGATAGCATGTGTGCTTTCAATAGTGCATAAAATCCCTTAACATATGCTGTGTGAAGTGTAAAAGATACATCCAGCTGGCCAGCCCATGCCACCACATGTACTTCAGGATTGTCTCTTCTTTTTCAATTACAGTGGGAGCCTTACTGGGTTCATGTATTTAGAGATCTCTAGGACCTCAAAAATATCCTTGATTATTTGCAATTAGTTTGAGAACTCTTTTACACCAAGTTCTAGTAACTAAATCAGACCAGGCTTACCGTATCTGAAATAAAATGGAGAGTCCATTGCAGTGCTCCACTGCCATCAGCAATTCAAACTGTTCTATGTAATTAGTTCAAGCTGCGTTTTAGTATGACACGGTAACGAGTGGTGCCAGCTTGTAATTATTATAAATGGGAAGTAAGACGCATTCATTTTTCATCCCTCAGGGGGATTTCTCCCTCTCATTTACTATGAGGATTTAATGTTAATAAAAGTCTACAGGCTCTTAAAATCAGCAAAAAAAATATTCAGGTTTCTGACAAATTTGGAGTGTTCTATAGAGAACAACTAGATTCAACTTGATTCCATTAGTAGTGACATATGCATAAGCACTAACTATATGTTTAGCCCGCCAATGAGTGCAAGCTTCTTCGAAGAAGCTGACGCTCATTGGCAGGGGCGAAACATGTCAGCGCAACATCATCACCGTGGTCAGAGAGCTGCTTATACAGACACCCATGATAATATAGCCGTTGGATATGGATCTACACTAGCTGGGAAGCAACGAACAACAAACTGTTTATTTGGCTGGATTATCTGCATTAATGCGGGACTGACAGACACTGAAAGCAAAGGTGCCATCTCACCGACAGTAAGTAAATATCTTACCTTTCAAGGTTTGGCAATGATGGTTTTCTTATACCTCCTTCTGTCTTCATTGAGTGTACCTACTGACACCTGATCTGCCCGTAAATTCCCCCGATCCAAGAGACAGTTGAATCTCTCTGGGGAGGATTTCATTGTTTGTATCGTCTACTTGAGTGAAGTTCCAGCATTTTCATTGCACAATTATATAGCTGATCCTGCCACAGTGATCCATACAGGCTTCAACTTTCTGTGACACTCACCTTGAATTACAGGTACTTCCTGTCCTTGGGGTGACCATTCAATTACAGATCCATGAACAGCAACCTATAAAAAAATTTCAGCAGTGATTACCTAATTTGCAATCTTCATTGTGCAATCTGTGCTTTCTCGTTCAGCTCCATTCAATTGCTTTTTCCCTCCATATCCTGGTGGTATGAATGAAAGACATGCATGATTGAGGTGTGCTGCTAGCAGCTCCATGTGTCCACATTGACAACGTTGTCTTTTTTATCTTTTGCACTGGTGGTAGTGTGGTATTTTTATCTTAATGTTACTTTTTGCTACATTGTTTTCAATAAAGTATTTATTTTTTTCTATAACCCTGGTGTCTCTATAGAATGTTACTGTGAGGATCTGCCATCCTCAACTTTTTTCTGTATATACCATCTTAGTCTTTGATACTGTACCTCGCCACACCACAAATAAACTGGCAATTTCAGTCATAGAGGCACCAGCTATGCGGGCACCTCTTCCTGTCTTGTATTTGACTATTCAAATACATTAGAAGTAAAAAGGTCAGGTCAGGTCAGAGCATGTAGGCCCCTTACAAAATAATCTAGAGTGGGTGACTGGGGAAAAAGAGAAAGCAAATTTATGAAATACTTTCTTCAGCTCTGTGTATACAAAGGAGCATGTGGGAGCTCATGTCCATAATGGGGGTGGTATTTACACAGCCCCAAATGATCCACAATTGCTCAAAAGTAGGGATGGGCCCAGTGTTCAATTCAAACCCACGTTCAAATCGAACATCGGGCGTTCGCCCGTTCGGCAAGCCCAGAACTATTTGGGCCGTTCGCATCACATTCGTGTGATGCGAGCAGCCCGCAATGCATTGCGCCAGTCACAGTGCATTGCTGGCTGATGATTGGTTGATGATGATTTACCCCGCATGCTTGGCCAATCAGAGCACCGGCAGCGAGGAGAGCAATAATTGGCTACAGGCAGGACGCCTGTAGCCAATTATAGCTCAGGGGCGTAAGTACACGCCACACTCTATAAAAGGACGCCGCGCCGGCGGCTTAGTGCACTCTGTTCCGGTGACTGTGATACAGACAGTCAGTGTACATTGCTGATGCTGATTCATTGCTGATGCTGATTCTTTGCTGACACATTTGAATTTATATTCATTCTGTTGATTGCACTGCTGCTGGCAGTATCTGCAGTGCTGTGCTGTCTCATACATTCTGCTGTGCTGAGTGGTGACATTATCTGCTGCTGAGTCTAACTTCTGTGATTCTGGGGATTAGTCTGGTGTGTGCGTGCTGTTAGTACAGCATTGCAGTATCACCTTCTGGCCTATTGTGATCTAAGGCAGGCAGGCAGGCATTTATAGGAGCTAGCGTGTGTGTGTGTGCTGTGTTAGTACAGCACACATAAAACCACCTCAGTCACTCTATCTGCTATAAGGCCCAGTTGTTGTCATCTAAGGCAGCCTATATCTGCTGTAAGGCCCAGTTGTTGTCATCGAAAGGGCAGCCAGGCATCTCCAGGAGCTAGCGTGTGTGTGTGTGTGTGTGTGTGTGCTGTGTTAGTACAGCACACATAAAACCACCTCAGCCACTCTATCTGCTCTAAGGCCCAGTTGTTGTCATCTAAGGCAGCCTATATCTGCCGTAAGGCCCAGTTGTTGTCATCGAAGGCAGCCAGGCATCTCCAGGAGCTAGCGTGTGTGTGTGTGCTATGTTAGTACAGCACACATAAAACCACCTCAGCCTCTCTATCTGCCATAATGCCCAGTTGTTGTCATCTAAGGCAGCCTATATCTGCCGTAAGGCCCAGTTATTGTCATCTAAGGCCGCCAGGCATCTCCAGGAGCTAGCGTGTGTGTGTGTGTGCTGTGTTAGTACAGCACACATAAAACCACCTCAGCCACTCTATCTGCTATAAGGCCCAGTTGTTGTCATCTAAGGCAGCCTATATCTGCCGTAAGGCCCAGTTATTGTCATCGAAGGCAGCCAGGCATCTCCAGGAGCTAGCGTGTGTGTGCTGTGTTAGTACAGCACACATAAAACCACATCAGCCACTCTATCTGCTATAAGGCCCAGTTGTTGTCATCTAAGGCAGCCTATATCTGCCGTAAGGCCCAGTTGTTGTCATCGAAGGCAGCCAGGCATCTCCAGGAGCTAGCGTGTGTGTGTGTGCTGTGTTAGTACAGCACACATAAAACCACCTCAGCCTCTCTATCTGCCATAAGGCCCAGTTGTTGTCATCTAAGGCAGCCTATATCTGCCGTAAGGCCCAGTTATTGTCATCTAAGGCAGCCAGGCATCTCCAGGAGCTAGCGTGTGTGTGTGTGTGCTGTGTTAGTACAGCACACATAAAACCACCTCAGCCACTCTATCTGCTATAAGGCCCAGTTGTTGTCATCTAAGGCAGCCTATATCTGCCGTAAGGCCCAGTTATTGTCATCTAAGGCAGCCAGGCATCTCCAGGAGCTAGCGTGTGTGTGTGTGTGTGCTGTGTTAGTACAGCACACATAAAACCACCTCAGTCACTCTATCTGCTATAAGGCCCAGGTGTTGTCATCTAAGGCAGCCTATATCTGCCGTAAGGCCCAGTTATTGTCATCTAAGGCAGCCAGGCATCTCCAGGAGCTAGCGTGTGTGTGTGTGCTGTGTTAGTACAGCACACGTAAAACCACCTCAGCCTCTCTATCTGCCATAAGGCCCAGTTGTTGTCATCTAAGGCAGCCTATATCTGCCGTAAGGCCCAGTTATTGTCATCTAAGGCAGCCAGGCATCTCCAGGAGCTAGCGTGTGTGTGTGTGTGTGCTGTGTTAGTACAGCACACATAAAACCACCTCAGCCACTCTATCTGCCATAAGGCCCAGTTGTTGTCATCTAAGGCAGCCTATATCTGCCGTAAGGCCCAGTTGTTGTCATCGAAGGCAGCCAGGCATCTCCAGGAGCTAGCGTGTGTGTGTGTGTGTGCTGTGTTAGTACAGCACACATAAAACCACCTCAGCCTCTCTATCTGCCATAAGGCCCAGTTGTTGTCATCTAAGGCAGCCTATATCTGCCGTAAGGCCCAGTTATTGTCATCTAAGGCAGCCAGGCATCTCCAGGAGCTAGCGTGTGTGTGTGTGCTGTGTTAGTACAGCACACATAAAACCACCTCAGCCACTCTGTGACGGATCCTGTACTCAAGGTGTCCGCCGTAAATGCTTCCTAAGTCCTGGAACATGAGTCCAATGGATCTGGTTATAGGAACCCCCAAGAATTAGACGGCACTATTTCTTGGAGTACATCAGGAATGCTTTATTTGACATTTCACACACATATATAGCCAGATGATTCAAAGCTAACCTAATTAGCATGAGCTAATTATCTTAATCATTGCCCAGACTAGTTGACTGCCTGAAAAGGCTTTTCAGGGTCAGACTTTAAGGCTCCTAGTTAATTGGAAGGACTATTCAACATACATTAACATAAACAGTAACACAGGGCTAATTAGCACAACAACATTGTGTGGAATACACCTTACAAGCCAGACCAGCCTCATTTACACAATAGACAGGTGGCTTGAGCTCATGACATTGAATGGGACATACACTGTCAGATGCTAGTCTATTTCTAATGCCAAATGCATATACAGAGAGTGTATTTTGGGGGGCCCGTAATCAGCTGGCAGGAGGCTAGCATGTAGTCCTCTCAAAAAGCCCGTATCCCGGCTAGGTCTGTCACATTTCTCCCCTTTCGGCAGGAGACTAACATAGGAGGAGACCCCAGACGGGTTGACTCCGAAGTTAGTCCATAGTTCCAGTCCTCGAATGCCTGTACCCACACAGTACCCCAAACAAATTGTTTCAAACAGAGTATTACTCACCCAGCCAACCTCTGCCTCTCTCATAGAACATATCTGCCGCTGGGGAGAGGCCTGGACTGGCCCTTCTCCCTGGAGTCTTTTCAGCCGCTGGAGAGAAGACAGGATGACTGGGCTCACTCCATCCTGCTGTTGGGGATCTGGGCCGACCGCCCAGCATCCCTGGGTTATACTGGTGGAGACTGCATTCCCATCCACCTTTACAGGAAATCTGTCCTGTTTTAGTTGAGGGCAGAGGCCAGCAGCGCTCTGTTCCGTTGCCAGCAGTTCAGCTGGGCGTAGGAGCTTCCCTACATCATCTGCTCCAGCTAACTGTTGGGGAGAGAGGCCGACTGCCCCAGCTCCCTGGAACTCCGCAGCTGTTACCGGTGCTGGGCAGAGGTTGGTAGCACTCTGCCCGGTTGCCAGCACTTCTGCTGGTTTTCTGTTAGTGGAGACCACAGGCCCATCCACCGACACCAGATCAAGCTGCAGATGTGAAGTGACAACTGCATTCTCTCCTTGAACCCTGATCTGCAACTCGTGATGGACTGCCCCCTCCTCACCCTGGGCCTCCAGAATTGCTGTAGATGTCGGGCAAAGGGCTTGGACCCTCTGTTCAGTTACCAGATCTTCAGCTGGAGAAGTTTGTTGTAACTCCATAGATGCTGCTGGCAGAAAATCACATGTCCCTGTCAGTGTTGTGGGAGAAGGGCCAACTACCTCTTCCCTCAAGAAGGCCGAAGCCACTGTTGGTGCTGGGCAGAAGTTAGCAGAGTTCTGCCCAATTGTCAGCACTTCCGCTTTGGGGACGACAATCTCCGGAGTTTCCACTGCCGATTCTCTGGCATGCTGCTGAACGTGTTCTAGCAGTTTCCTGTATGCCCTTTCCAGATGCTGTTCCTTCCTTAACAAATGGTCCAGATCAGGTTTAAGCTCTGAGACACCTGCAAGACCGAGCATAGCCTCTCTATATTCTTGCAGGTCCTCAAGGGTAGGTTCCCCTTCATCGCCAAACACAAAATGATCTGTAAGGCTCTCCCACAGCAATCCAGGGCCTCCAAAGTCATATCCCTCCGGAGAGCATTCTGTTGTCTCCCCTAAATATCCCTGCTCTGCGTGCCATTGCAGAGCCCGATAACGATTGTCCAGCTCTATCTCCTGCTGGACAAGCCTGTCCAACTCAGTCACCCATTGCTCCTGGGGCCGCTCTCCCAGGAATGCCATCCGCAATGCCCGTTGGTCACTGGCCCGTTGCTCTTGGGTTGGAAAGAACTTGCCCTGTTTTATACCAGCGAGCTGGAGGGCTCCAATCCAGAGCTCCACCCGAATCTGCTGCCTGAGCTCCAGGTATTCCTCCTCAGACACAGTCCTTGTGTATGCTGCAAGGATGATCCGCAGCAGCCCCGGGAACTCTGATGCCACATCCATATCTCCGCTGGGGTGACCGAAGTCTTCTATCCCGATCTTGGATGTCCCAGACTGCAGGAAGCACGATCCCACTGCTTGCCAACAATGTGACGAATCCTGTACTCAAGGTGTCCGCCGTAAATGCTTCCTAAGTCCTGGAACATGAGTCCAATGGATCTGGTTATAGGAACCCCCAAGAATTAGACGGCACTATTTCTTGGAGTACATCAGGAATGCTTTATTTGACATTTCACACACATATATAGCCAGATGATTCAAAGCTAACCTAATTAGCATGAGCTAATTATCTTAATCATTGCCCAGACTAGTTGACTGCCTGAAAAGGCTTTTCAGGGTCAGACTTTAAGGCTCCTAGTTAATTGGAAGGACTATTCAACATACATTAACATAAACAGTAACACAGGGCTAATTAGCACAACAACATTGTGTGGAATACACCTTACAAGCCAGACCAGCCTCATTTACACAATAGACAGGTGGCTTGAGCTCATGACATTGAATGGGACATACACTGTCAGATGCTAGTCTATTTCTAATGCCAAATGCATATACAGAGAGTGTATTTTGGGGGGCCCGTAATCAGCTGGCAGGAGGCTAGCATGTAGTCCTCTCAAAAAGCCTGTATCCCGGCTAGGTCTGTCACACACTCTATCTGCTATAAGGCCCAGTTGTTGTCATCTAAGGCAGCCTATATCTGCCGTAAGGCCCAGTTGTTGTCATCGAAGGCAGCCAGGCATCTCCAGGAGCTAGCGTGTGTGTGTGTGCTGTGTTAGTACACCACACATATAACCACCTTAGCCTCTCTATCTGCCATAAGGCCCAGTTGTTGTCATCTAAGGCAGCCTATATCTGCCGTAAGGCCCAGTTGTTGTCATCGAAGGCAGCCAGGCATCTCCAGGAGCTAGCGTGTGTGTGTGTGCTGTGTTAGTACAGCACACATAAAACCACCTCAGCCACTCTATCTGCTATAAGGCCCAGTTGTTGTCATCTAAGGCAGCCTATATCTGCCGTAAGGCCCAGTTGTTGTCATCGAAGGCAGCCAGGCATCTCCAGGAGCTAGCGTGTGTGTGTGTGCTGTGTTAGTACACCACACATATAACCACCTTAGCCTCTCTATCTGCCATAAGGCCCATTTGTGGTCATCTAAGGCAGCCTCTATCTGCCGTAAGGCCCTGTTGCTGTCATCTAAGGCAGCCATCTGCAGGAGTTAGTGTGTGTGCTGTGTGACTCCAGCACAATATGCACTACCCACTACAATGCCTGGAAGACCGCCAAGGAGAGGCAGACAGTCCCAAGGCAAAAACACAGGGCAAGCAGGCTCTGTGTCTAGAGACAACAGTGCTGGTCGTGGACGTGGTCGTGCATCGTCATCAGCACGTGGCCATGGGACACGCTTGTCCTTGTTTTCGGCAGCTGGACATGTTGAGCCGCATCATGCCGGAGGCTTGGTAGAATGGATGACCAAGCCCTCCTCATCCTCCTCCTCCTCTCTCACCCAGGCTCAGGGTACTGGCAAAGCAGCTGCCAACGCGAACTCAATGGCATCATCAGGCACCCCTTCCCTAGGCCCACCATGTCCTCCTGAGGAGTCCCCAGAACTGTTTGAGCACAGTGTTGGGTACATGCTCCAGGAGGATGCCCAACGTTTTGAAGGCTCGGATGATGATACCCAGCTAGAGGAAGGCAGTAGCGTGAGCGCAGAGAGAGGGGATGCTCAAGGACAGCAATCTGGCAGTCATGTTCCACCAGCTGCAGCTTACTGCCAGGTTTGCTCCAGTGGTGAAGAGGGAGGGGGTGATGAGGTCACTGACTCCACGTGGGTGCCTGAAGGGAGAGAGGAAGAGGAGGAGGAGGAGGCGGCACATGTCCAACGAGGCAGGATGCCCTCCGTAGGCCAGCTAGAGGCCAGCACACCAACTGAATCACACCGCAGAGCTCCGCCTGTGCAGGGCGCTGCCTCTGCCCGTTATCACAAAAGTTCTTTGGTGTGGGCCTTTTTTGAGACGAGCGCATTAGATCGCACCACTGCTATTTGCAACATATGTCTCAAGCGTATCTCGCGTGGCCAAAACATCAGCCGCTTGGGCACCACAAGCATGACCAGACATATGTCGACCTGCCATGCAGCTCGTTGGCAAGCGCACATTAAAGACCCACACCAAAGAACAAAGCGGACCCGCTCCTCATCAGCTGGGATCTCCAACCCCACTATATCTTCAGTCCTCTCTGAAAGCTGCTCTGAGAGGAATGAAGGGGTAGAATTAGGTGTGTTACAGCCAAGTACTTGCGGGCACTCTGTTAGCAGTACACAGACGTCCGATTCTACCAGGCAAATTTCCCTGCCCCAGCTGCTGGACCGTCGAAAGAAGTTTACTCCCAGCCATCCACATGCCCAGCGGTTGAATGCTAGCTTGGCTAAATTGTTAGCACTTCAACTGCTGCCTTTTCAGTTGGTAGACTCGGCCCCCTTCCGTGAGTTGGTTCAATGTGCGGTTCCTCAGTGGCAGGTTCCCAAACGCCAATTTTTCTCACGGAAGGCGATTCCGGCTCTCTACCGGCATGTGGAAGGCAATGTCCATGCCTCGCTGAACAGGGCGGTCAGCGGTAAGGTGCATATTACCGCTGACTCATGGTCCAGCAGGCATGGACAGGGACGTTACCTGTCTTTCACGGCCCATTGGGTCACTCTTTTGGCAGCTGGGAGGGATGCAGGACAAGGTGCAGTAGTGTTGGAGGTTGTTCCGCCACCACGCCTCCAAAATGCTACTACTGGTTGTGACACACCTCTCTCCTTCACCCCCTCCTCTTCTTCTTCCTCCATGGCCTCTTCGAGTGCTCTGTCCTCAGAACCAGCGGTGCTCTGTAGGCGTACAAGGGGCTAAGCAAGTACGCAGGCAAAAAGATGCCATGCTGTGCTTGCGCTGGTGTGTTTGGGGGACAGGAGCCACACTGGGGCAGAGGTACTGGCAGCTCTGCAGGGGCAGGCCGAGAGGTGGTTGACGCCACGCCAGCTTAAGCCAGGAATGGTGGTTTCTGACAATGGCACCAACCTCCTCTCCGTCCTGCGACAGGGACAGCTGACCTATGTGCCCTGTATGGCTCATGTCCTCAACCTGATGGTGCAGCGGTTCTTGGGCAGGTACCCAGGCTTACAGGATGTCCTGAGGCAGGCCAGGAAAGTCTGTGTGCATTTCCGCCAATCGTATAATGCCAGTGCTCGGCTGGCTGAGCTGCAAAAGGAGTTGAAACTGCCCAAGAACCGCCTTATATGTGACATGCCCACCAGGTGGAACTCAACATTGGCCATGCTGCAGCGACTGCACACACAGCAGAGGGCCATCAATGAGTACCTGTGCCACTACGGCACCAGGACAGGGTCAAGGGAGCTTGGATTTTTTTCCCCACGCCAGTGGAGCATGATCAGGGATGCATGCACTGTCCTGTCACCATTTGAGGAGGCCATGAGGATGGTGAGCAGTGACAGTGCATGCATCAGTGACACTGTACCTCTTGTCCACCTGTTGGAGCATACGCTGCGTGGGATAATGGACAGGGCACTTAAGGGAGAACAGAGGACGGAATAGGAGGACTTCCTTGCCTCTCAAGGCCCCCATTATCCAGACAGTGTTCCTTCTCTCCCACCCATCACACAGGAAGAGGATGAGGAGGAGGAGGAGGATTGTGTGAGCATGGAGGTGGAGCCTGGCACTCAGCATCAGCAGCAGCAGCAACAGCAGTCTTTTAGGGATGATTTACAGTCCCAACAAACCAGTGGACTTGTACGTGGCTGGGAGGAGGTGGCTGCGGATCATGTCGTCCTCAGTGACCCAGAAGACTCCGGACCGAACCGAATGCCTCAGCTAACCTTCGTTGCATGGCCTCCCTGATCCTGCAAAGCCTGCGGAAGGATCCTCGTATTCTTTGGATCAAGGAGAGGGACCATTACTGGCTGGCCACTCTCCTTGATCCACGCTACAAGGGTAAGGTTGCGGACCTTATCTTGCCATCGCAGAGGGAGCAGAGGATGAGACATCTCAGGGAGGCCTTGCAGAAAGGTCTGTGCAACGCGTTCCCAGAGACTGGGAGGTTACAAACTCCTGGTCCTGGACGACGAGTTGCTGAGGCTTCGGTCAGTAGCAGAAGGAGCAGTGGGGAAGGTGGACATCTGACGGATGCGTTCAGACAATTTTTTAGTCTGCAGCCCCAAGGTATGATCGGTTCCAGCAACCATCGCCAGCGTCTGATATACATGGTGCAGGAATACCTAGGGGCAAGGTCAGACTTGGACACCTTTCCCACAGAAAATCCTCTGGCTTACTGGGTCTTGAGGATGGATCACTGGCTAGAGCTTGCACAGTATGCAATTGAGCTACTGGCCTGTCCTGCATCCAGCGTTCTTTCCGAACGCACATTCAGTGCTGCTGGAGGCTTTGTCACCGATCACAGGGTGCGCCTATCCACCGACTCGGTTGATCGACTGACCTTCATAAAGATGAATCAGTCTTGGATCACCACCAGCTACCAGCCACCTGAAGTGGATATAACTGAATAATTTATAATGTCACATCCCTTCAAGACTGCCTATGCTGATGCTGAGTGACTGTCCTGTTATGTTCACTGACTATCCTCTTCCTCCTCAATGATCCATTCCTTGATAGCTTGGAAGAACATTTTTGTTTATGGGTGACACCACACCAGTGGCTAAGGCCCAATTTTTCAGCCCCTGTTTAACAGGGGCGTGTAATTACAATTTTTTAAGCAATGATTCGCAACGGGTCTGACTGCTGTGCTCCAAGTACAGTATCTGTGAGGGGTTGCAGTGTTGTCTGTTTTGGCACCAGCACTAGTGCCTAAGGCCCAATTTTCAGCCCCTGTTTAACAGGGGTGTGTAATTACAATTTTTTATTCAATGCTTTGCAACAGGTCTCATTGCTGTGCTCAGAGTACAGTATCTGTGAGGGGTTGCAGTGTTGTGGCACCAGCACCAGTGCCTAAGGCACAATTTTTCAGCCCCTGTTTAACAGGGGCGTGTAATTACAATTTTTTAAGCAATGCTCCGCAACAGGTCTCATTGCTGTGCTCAGAGTACAGTATCTGTGAGGGGTTGCAGTGTTGTGGCACCAGCACCAGTGCCTAAGGCCCAATTTTTCAGCCCCTGTTTAACAGGGGCGTGTAATTACAATTTTTTAAGCAATGCTTCGCAACAGGTCTCACTGCTGTGCTCCAAGTACAGTATCTGTGAGGGGTTGCAGTGTTGTGGCACCAGCACTAGTGCCACTGCCTAAGGCACAATTTTTCAGCCCCTGTTTAACAGGGGCGTGTAATTACAAATCTTGATCTAATAGTTCACAGCAGGGCCCATTCCTGCGCCCACCAAGAGTAACTGTGAGGGCTTACAGTCTTGTGGCAACACCGTCCACCACCAAAGGCCCAATTTTCCAGCCCCTGTTTAACAGGGGCGTGTAATTACAAATCTTGATCTAATAATTCTCAGCAGGGCCCATTCCTGCGCCCACCAAGAGTGACTGTGAGGGCTTACAGTCTTGTGGCAACACCGTCCACCACCAAAGGCCCAATTTTTCAGCCCCTGTTTAACAGGTGCATGCAATTACAAATCTTAATCTAATAATTCACAGCAGGGCCAATTCCTGTGCCCACCAAGAGTAACTGTGAGGGCTTACAGTGTTGTGGCTACACCAACATCTAATGGGGCAAATTTCTGCAGAGTATATACGGCAGGCCCCTACTTTCAAACATCCAACTTAGAAACGACTCCTACTTGCAAACGGAAGGAGAAAACAGGAAGTGAGAGACCCCTAGGAAGGGAAATTCTATCCTGTTACATTTAATTTGGGAAAAAGGTATCTCCTCTCTACTGATGCTTTATCACCAATCCTTGTTTCAATAAAAAACACACTTTTCCAAAAACATTTGTCATTGGGACGGAAAGTGAGGTGAAATGTTCTGAACAGGTGCACAGACAGCAAAACAAATGTTACAGGGTGATAACCCCTCCCTATGTTCTCCAAAAAGCTTAAAAATAGTTTTTTTTTGGATGAAGCTACACTTAAAAATGTACCTGTTCAGATTCTACTTAAGAACAAACCTACAGTCCCTGTCTTGTTTGCACCGCCTGTATACTGCTGTTCAGATTATATAGGGTTGTAGGTATAGGGTTTTATTTTGGGTGCGGGGTTCCCCTTAATATCCATACAAGACCCAAAGGGGCTGGGTGGGGGGGGGGGGGGTTTGTGATGGGGTAGCCATGCCATTTTTCTCAAGGATTTTCAGCCATATTGCCAGGACAAGACATGACATTAAAGCCGCAAGCGGTTTTAAATGGCTTCTTTTTTTTCCTTTACAAATGTCATTTTGTGCAGGGACAGTTCTAAACACAGGAAACACATGCCACTTCACAGGTATATTTTAGACACGCCCCAGGTACCATATTTAAAGGAATATTTCACTTTTTTTTTTCACTTTATGCATCATTAAAATGACTGCTCCCGAAAAAACGTCAGTTTTTAAAAGTTCTTTTTGCATTGATATATGTCCCCTGGGGCAGGACCCGGGTCCCCAAACCAGTTTTATGACATTAACCGCTTCCCGACCGCCTCCTGTAGATATACGTCAACAGAATGGCACGGGCAGGCAAAAGCACGTACCTGTACGTCCCCTTTAATTTGCCTGCCCGGGGGGCGCACGCGCGCCGCCAGCGGCGCGCGCGCGACCCGGTCGGGAGCTCCGTGACCACGGCCGCGGGACCAGCGGACCCGATCGCCGCTGGTATCCCGCGATCGGGTTACGGAGCTGAAGAACGGGGAGAGGTCTATGTAAACAAATCTCTCCCCGCGCTTCCTACACTGACTGTCAGTGATCGGCGGTTCCCTGTCATCGGGAACGCCGATCAATGACGTCAGACGTACAGCCACGCCCCCCTACTGTAAAAAAAAAACAGAACACGTCACACTGACTCCTCCCCGCCCCCTAGTGGTTAACCCCCTAACTACAACTGTCATTTACATAGGAATCAGTGCTATTTAAATAGCACTGATTTCTATATAAATGACAAATGTCCCAAAAATGTGTCAAAAATGTCCGATGTGTCCGCCATAATGTCGCAGTCATAATAAAAATCGCTGATCGCCGCCATTACTAATAAAAAAAAAAAATATTAATAAAAATGCTATAAAACTATCCCCTATTTTGTAAACGCTATAACTTTTGCGCAAACTAATCAATAATCGCTAATTGCGATTTTTTTTTACCAAAAATATGTGGAAGAATACGTATCGGCCTAAACTGAGGAAAAAAAATGTTTTTTTATATATTTTTTGGGGATATTTATTATAGCAAAAAGTAAAAAATATTGCATTTTTTTCAAAATTGTCGCTCTATTTTTTTGTTTATAGCGCAAAAAATAAAAACCGCAGGGGCGATCAAATACCACCAAAAGAAAGCTCTATTTGTGGGAAAAAAAGGACGCCAATTTTGTTTTGGAGCCACGTCGCATGACCGCGCAATTGTTAGTTAAAGCGACGCAGTGCCGAATTGCAAAATGGGGCCTGGTCCTTTGGCTGCCAATTGGTCCGGGGCTGAAGTGGTTAACATGCATATTGGCCGTTATAATTAGAAATTTTGATTTCGAACGTTCGCGTCCATTGTAACAAATAGGGTTCGAAAATTTGCACAAACTTTCGGTCCGTTCGAAGGTTCTGGTGCGAACCGAACCCAGGGGTGTTCGGCCCATCCCTACTCAAAAGTGATATGATCCAGAAATATTTAGACAGAATAAAGATGGCTAAAGCACCTGGACAAGATGGCATCCACCCACGGATCCTAAAAGAATTTAGCTCTGTCATTTCAAAGCCATTGTTTCTCATTTTTAGGGATTCTTTAATGACTGGAATAGTACCACTGGATTGGCGTAGGGCCAATGTGGTGCCCATATTTAAAAAGGGATCAAAGTATTTACCAAGTAACTATGGACCTGTTAGTTTAACATCTATTGTTGGGAAGATACTGGAGAGTTTAATAAAATACCACATAGATGAGTTCTTGCTGAAAAAATATATTTTAAGCAACTGACAGCATGGATTCATGAAAGACAGAAGTTGTCAGACAAACCTGATTTATTTTTATGAGGAGGTAAGTAAAACCTTGGACAGTAGTATACTAGGATTTTACAAAAGCGTTTGACACAATTCCCCACACACAACTAATGTGTAGGGTAAAGTTTACAGGCTTGGAAAAATCCGTTTGTAAATGGATAGAAAACTGGCTAAAAGACAGAATTCAGAGAGTAGTGGTTAATGATTCAGCGGTGTATCCCAAGGTTCAGTGTTGGGACCCTTACCTTTTAATATCTTTAGTACCATTTCAGTCTTTACAGATGACACCAAACTATGCAGTGGAATAACATCCTTACAGGATGTCTCCAACTTACAAGCCGACCTCAATGCACTGTTTAATTGGGCGACTATGTGGTAAATGAGGTTTATCGTTGATAAATGTAAAGTTATGCACTTGAGGGCTAAGTATATGCATGCATCATACATACTAGGAGGAGTACAACTGGGAAATCCACAGTGGAGAAGGATCTGGGGGGTTTGGCAGACCATAAGCTTAACAATATCATGCAATGCCAAGCTGTGGTTTCCAAAGCAAGAAAAGTCCTTTCTTGTATTAAGGAAGGTATGAACTCCAGACCATCCGACCATTTGTATGCTCCGTCGGACAATTATTGTTGGATTTTCCACAGACAAATGTTGGATAGCAGGCTTTAAATTGTCGCGGACAATTGTCTGTTGTCGGATTTTCCGAGCGTGTGTACACAAGTCTGTCAGACAAAAGTCCAAAGTACAAACACGCATGCTTGGAAGCAAGGGCGAGCTGGAAGTGGTCGGTCTTGTAAACTAGCATTCGTAATGGAGAATTACCATTCGTGACGTGGCAAATTATGAAATCTCGAAATGCAGCGCATATTCTCTTCTTCATTAATGGGATAATAATGAAGCTGCTTTGCTGGTGATACTGATGGAGTTATTGCAAACACATTTCCAAAGGTTTCTTTTTTCTAGTGATATCAAGAATAATAATATTATGCTTGTTATTTTTTTTGGTGCAAGTTACCACAACACCATTATCTCGTAGTTTCTAAGATCAAAGATACAACTATGTTGGTGTCCCTTGTTAATTTTACATTGTATTTTTTAAAATGTAACTGCCTACTCCCAAACTGTAATTTGAAGTAAAACACATAGCCAAGTATTATTCTCCACAATTTTTTTTATTGTGCATTAAAAAAAGAAAACAAATAAAATTACACATGCTATCTGCCAATAGAACTTAACCAAAAAGTGCATTCTATGGATCCAAAAATATAGAAAATATACCAAATCAAATCATTATTCAATCAAAAAAAAAAAGCCTTGCATGTGTCCTGCTTCTTAACCCCCTGGCGGTATTCCCAAGTGTGGCTCGGAGTGGATTTTCAGTACCAAAAGCGGTAACCCTGAGCCACACTCAGGATTGCATTGCAGGATCCAGGAAGAGGTTACTTACCTTGTCTCCAGGATCCTGTGATGTCTCCCGCACTGTGTGTGAGCCGTCCTCCGCTCGATCTATCCTGGAGCCAAGCTATGTTCCTTGCGAGCGTTGTGACGCATGGGGACGGAGAACGGCGCCAAATTCAAAAAGTAAAACACACAATACATATACAGTACACTGTAATCTTACAGATTACATTATTGTAATCAATTTATTTCACATCCCTTTTGTCCCTAGTGGTCTGTCCAGTGCCCTGCATGCAGTTTTATATGATATATACTGTTCTTTCTGCCTGGAAACTGGATATTGTCCATAGCAACCAAAACTGTCCCTTTACATCAAAAGTGGTTTTAGACCAGCTAGAAAACATCAATAATAAATTAGAATCACTTGCAGAATTGAGCGATAGTGATTTGTGGGGAGATCCGTCATCAAACACTGAAAGTAATGACATTGACAATTCTGCAACTGAGCAAATTTCCATGTTTTTAATTTGATTACATTATTGAATCATTTTTATTATTATTATATTATTATTTGTTATAATTATTTATAGTTATTTATTATATTATAATTTATGATTTTGTTTTTCAAACTTTATCATACCCGGGATACTAGACTCTTGTTTGGACAGATTTAAGTGTGTTTTTCCTAAGAATTACAGGCCTACAATATAAAACGCCAAATTTCCATGCAAAATAATTGTACCGCTTTCAGCATCAAAAATCCGAAATAATCATACCGCCAGGGATGTTAATATAGGGGGTCAACAATGCCAAGTTGGTGAAAGCAGGGGTCCGTCATCCGGATATAATTCCGAAAATCATCTGAAATTTTTCTCCTAGAGCTTCCGCAGCAAAGGCATATGACATAATTGGTCACAATTAATAAAGCAACCAATTTTTGGTCCAAGAAATCCTCCTCCTCCTGTTCCTGGACTGGACATGGGTCAAAGCAATAACTCCAAGGCCAACAATAAATAACATGTTATCTCCTCCGATTCGGCAACATGGCTGGTTGACGAACGGCCGTTCAGAAACAAACTGAAAAGTGCGAAGAGAAAAGCGCGAAATGAAAAGTGTGAACCGAAAAGCATGTAATGAAAAGCGCGAAAAGAAATTCATTGATTAAGAAATTATTGAGAATTTTTTTTTACATGTATTGGCAATTTCTGGTCCCAACACTACCTACTGAAGATTAACCACTTGCCACAGTATAACTTACTTATATGGCAGCAAGGTGGCACTGCTGCACTGGATCACATACTAGGTACTAGACACTTCTAATTCTGGGACACGCATATGCACTGCCGGGGACTTGCTCCCGCTGTGATTATACACAGCGGGAACTGATCTGTGGGTGCCACAGACTCGATGTCTGCTGCCACCCGCCGACCATTCAGCACAGAGGCAGAACAGTGATCTGTCCATGTAAACAAGGCAGATTGCCGTGCTAAGGCAAGCATGGATCTGGTGTTCCTGTAAATCAGAGACAAGGATCAATGTCTCCCCCTAGTAAAAGCCCCTCCCATAGTACACAAACACATAGCTAGGCACACAGTTAACCCTTTGATCGCCCCTGATGTTTAACCCCTTCCCATCAAGTGTCATTAGTACAGTGACAGTGCATATTTTTAGCACTGATCATTGTATTATTGTCACTGGTCCCCAAAAAGCGTCAGTTAGTTTCCGACTGTCCACCACAATATTGTAGTCCCACTATAAGGCACTCTTCGCTGCCATTAATAGTAAAATAAATAAATAAAAATATCCCATAGTTTGTAGATGCTATAACTCTTGCGCAAACCAATCACCAATAGCACTGATCACTGTATTAGTGTCACTGGTCCTCAAAAAGTGACAAAATGTAGATTAGGGTCAGATTGTCCACTGCAATATCACAGTCCTGCTATAAGTCACTGCCATTACTAGTATAAAAAATAAAATATTGTATATGTAGACGCTATAACTTTTGCACAAACCAATCAATATACACCTATTGGGATTTTTTTACCAAAAATATGTAGCAGAATACATATTGACCTAAATTCATGAAGAAATTACATTTCGTAAAAAAAATTTTTATTGGATATGTTTTATAGCAGAAAGTAGAAATTATTGTTTTTTTTTCAAAATTGTCGGTCTTTTTTGTTTATGGCACAAAAAAATAAAAACCGCAACCCTGGTAGTTCCACCCCTGGTTCCACCACTGGTCCACACTGGGAGGATTCCCCCATCCACCTATAATGTGTAGATGGGAGAATTGGATAATTTCTTTTTTTTTTTTCATGCAACATACTAGTTAAATGAAAAAAAGTGATCAATCTATGGGCTGCCTAAGTGCTAAGACCAGCCATAGGCAGTTTAAATCTCAGCTGTTTCAGCAGGAACTGGCTGAGATTTGAACCATTAATGAGCAGGCTAAATGTACCAAGTTGATCGATCAAATTGGGTCTGAAGTCCAGAATCAGTCCAGGCACCGCGTCATCCCGACTCTGGAAGTCTGGATCCACCAGGTGCCTGGACTGATAGGCCACTGAGACGGCCGCTCCCCGCCCCTCCACAGCTCAGCACTCCAATGAGCGTGGAGGTGCAGAGCGGAGAGCTGCTGACTGACAGGCAGCAGCTCTCTGCTTGGGGAGGTGAGAGAACCGAGAACCGAGCCATCGGTGACATTTGATCGCTCAGTTCTCAGTGAAGAGGCAGTGGGAGACAGATGCAGCATCGGACCAATGCTGCATCCACCTAGGTAAGTAAAAAATCCTATACTTCTCTTTTAAGGGGGTAAAACCTTCTGGCGCTGAAGTGATTAATATCTATTAAATTGTTGTCCATATAGAATATTGTACATTGGCTTGAACTACCAATCTTGCAATAGGTGTTTGACATAAGGACTGCTGTATCATTTATGGGCCTCCCGACCTCCGCAAGCTCTTGTTACATACATAAGGTAACAGAGTATTTATACTTCCGTAGTCCAGTTTATTATCTGGGAATCAGTAGTAGTGTATAATTGCATTTCCCTGTTTAAATCTCTAAAGCCCCATACACACGGTCGGATTTTCTCATGGATTCTGTCCGATCGGACAATGTTGTTGAAAAATCAGACCGTGTGTATGCACCATCGGACAGTGTACGTCGGATTGTCCGACGGACAAAGTCCTATCTCCTGCTGGATAGATTTTCCGACAACACGGTCCGATCACACCAAATCCAATCGTGTGTACCGTTGTCCGACGGACAAAGTGCTACGCATGCTCAGATCACATTACAAGACCCAAGCTATTGGCTACTAGCCTCTACGTAGTCCCGTCGTAGGCAACAAACGTCACCACGTTCAGAATGATCGGATTTTCCGACAACTTTGTCCGACCGTGTGTACGCAAAACCAACATCAGACAAAGTATGACGGACATGGTCTGACGGACCTGGTCCTCGGATAATCCGCGCGTGTGTATGGGGCTTTAGGCAGGTCAGCGAGTTGCATTTGGCTGCTGAATCCAAATTCTGCCTTGAAAACAAAACTGGTCTGTTTGCAGAGAATTGAGAGGCACATTCAGTACTTATACTTTTGTCTTTTAAGAACATATTATCTCTGTGAAAATAACAAATATTTGGATTTGTCCTAGATAAGATAAATGCAGCTTTTGAAAACAAAGACAAAGCATTACATTTTTCTGTCAAACTCATCTCTAATGAAAGACCAAAACAACCATCAGCTTTTGGCTGTCAAATGCTGTATTTTATTCCAACAAATTTTGCATGTTGAAAAGACCAATCCTATGCAATTTAAGTTTTAAAGCTAGCCACATAACACAATGCCAGCTCATTGTCGACAACCAACAACCCTATTTTTGTGAACAAAAATACTGATACTAGGGCTGAAACAACTAATCGATTAATCGACAACTAATCGATTATGAAATTAATCGATTACTATTTTCATAATCGATTAATCGGCCAGTAATATAATGGGGGTAAAAAAAATAACTAAAATTAGCCCTTTATAGTACAAAAAGTGCAAATAATCACTACTGTAAATATTACTTTCACAGTTCTACGGTAAAAAAAAAAAATTATACCGTTACAGTAGTAATTATATGATTTTTTTGTACTATAAAGGGCTCATTTTAGTTATTTTTTAACCCCATTATGTTACAAACGTCTTAGACCTGGTTCACATCTATGTGTTTTTTTGGTGCTTTTTGCAGAAACGTACTACAGTTCATTACATGGTTTCCTATGGGACACGTTCACATCTATGCTTTTTTCAACTGCTGCGTATTTGAAAAGGGACAGGGACTTTTTTTTAACGCAAAACTTTTTTTTGGTTCAATATACTTCAATGGAGAAGCTGCAGAAAAGCATGTAATGCTTTTTTGCAGCAACTTGTGTTTTTTTATTCTGCCCAAAAACAAATTGGCCAAAAAACAGTATGTCTATTCTAATATATAGTATACAGTATACAGTATATCTCCTCTAATAGTGTATACAGTATATCTCTTCTGTCTGTTATTCTCAGAGTGGATTTGATATTTTGCTCCCTAACCATATAGTTGGTTGTTTATATTTACCACTGCATAGAGATATTTAAGAATAAATTGCCTTTTTTTAAACTTTACATATTAACTAAATTATACACCACACATTTTTTTTAAGGTCATTAGCCGATTAATCGATTAATCAAAACAATAATCGGCCAACTAATCGATTATGAAAATAATCGTTAGTTGCAGCCCTAACTGATACCATTGTTTGAAGCCCCAGGGCCTCTGATTATCCAGGCCTTATCCTGCTCCATACAATTGTCAGGTCCTTGACTCATTTTTATTTACGTTCAGAAATTTGTAGGATACAATGCATTAAAGTGTATGTAAAGCCAACAATTTTTTTCTGTTTTCATATCGTGTGAAAGGGTTAGAACTTGTGTCAGGTTTGTATTCCTGCCTATATCCTGCTGGAGAGGAGAGGGAAAATGCTCCAATAGGGACGCCTGTTTAGTTCTGGTGACAACTGTCTTAAAAGGGGAATTCCCTTTGCTTTTGAGGAATTTTTGGAGATTTCCTCTCACTTCTCCTGTTGTGTCTCTCTGGGATAGGAAGTGAAGGAAAATCTCACAACCAGATACAGACAACAAAAAATAAATAAACTAACAGCAGATTTGTTGTGCTATAAAAAATGTTTTGGCTATGCATACACTTTAAATAATTTCAACATCTTCTTATTTTAAAGTGGTTCTAAAACCAACAGGTTTTTTACCCTAATGCATTCCCTGCATTAAAGCTGAGTTCCAGGCTAAAATAGAACTAGGTCTAAACCAATTTAGAACAACAAGGTATGTCATCTCCATAGTTGGCTCGGCCCCTCCTCCTTCCCACCCGCCTTATGGGACCTGTGTGTGTCCCAGAAGATGGCGAACCATTCAGAAAGCACAGCGTGACTTACGCATTGCCAGTAGGAAACCGGCAGTAAAGCCTGCGCCCGAGCTGATGGTCGAATCAGCTTCAGGGGGCTGACATTGCGGGATCCCTGGACAGGTAAGAGTCCTTATATTAAAAGTCAGCAGCTACAGTATTTGACTTTAGGGTAAAAAAACTTCCTACTAATTGTTCCCACCACCCCCCTCTCTAAATACTTACCTGAGTCCTTTTTTGATCCAGTGCTGTGCCCATCTGCAGCAGTGCTGGTCTCTCTCCCTGCTCTCATAGGACACAAAGGCAGGAGCAGGAGCCATTGGCTTCTTTGATCCGCACAGTGTGCTTTTAGGAAAAAAATGGTCAAGCCTTTCGTATCATTTTAAATTGATATGCACTAGACTGGAGCACTTCTTTAAACACTTGTCATCCTTGGGCCATTTTAAAACACCCTGGACTTCAAGTAGTTAGAACAGCTCCTCTACAGCTGCCTGATCACTTTTACTGCAATGAGAAGGAATCATTTCACCCCCAACCCCTCCCCCCTTTCATATTGCCTCCTACGGTAAACTCCCACTGCTGTGAGAGAAGGAAAAGATTGAGTGGCATCCATACCTGGATCTCCCCTGTGAGTAATGAAGCTGGAACCTATGAGAATTTCTTCACTTCTGGTTTCAGTTCATTGATTCCCCAGCTCCTATACCGGAAGAAACAGCTAACCAAGCACAATCTGTGCTTTTTTAGTTGCAGTGAGGTAAAAAGAGACATTAGGGGTCTCATAGACCCCTGATGTTTACGTAAAGAGGATGTGTCACCTGCCCATGCTATCACATGGGGGGCTTTTTATCATTCCCATGTAATAGCAATAAAGGCAAATGAAAAAATAAAAAAGATAAAATTTGAAAAAGTGAAATTATATTATATTTTATAATTGTTTTAAAAAAACACACCCATGCCTCCTGTGCGTACCAATGAATGCAAATGCACACACAGTGATTGTGCCACCAATGCTGGTGTGAATATAATAATTTTAGGTAATATATTTTAGGCAATGCATTATTTTAGGTAATATGGTTTTTGCAATTTGACTAGCATGCAAAATTTTGGGTCTTGACATCCCTTAGTCGATGCAACCTCATCTTTTTTATTTAACCAAAATTGGGTATTATATTGTGTTTGTGTGTACTAACATTAATTTAAGTGTATTTTTTTCACTTATATAGTAATTTTTTTGCAAAAATTTGTGTGAAAAATAAAGAAAATGCCCAGACCCAAAGAAGGTTAATATAAAAAGAAATACTTATTTCTGCATACAGTTGTAATTAAACCTAATTGTGTGATTTACACATATAGATGGAGTATGCCATAATTACTGTAATGTGGACTGTAATTAAAGCTCAACTGAACCTTAAGTTTGAATCAGCTAATATATCTATTCCTGGTGAATCAAAACAATAGATGTGCAAAGCCTTGCAGCATGTTTTGTTTCTAGAACTGCTACAGCAGATCTTTATTTGTTCAAACATCATTAAAGGTAGCTGCCAGTCTTTTGAGCTTTTTTTTTTTAAACGCAATTTTTCGAATGCATTAGCTAAATACATTTCCTGTGTATCAAAACAAAAGGTTTCTATTATGTTATATAGCTGCCACATCCTGAGTAGTAAAGCATGTCTCCCTGGCTGGCAAATGCAGAGTTGGACCTCTCTTTATGGAATTAATGCCATGCACCCAACTGAGTCAGACCTATAGCTTTGTAATCAGCAAAGCCCATGCTCTCTGCGTTTACACAGGGAGCATGGGTACCACTCTGCTTCATTTTGACAGGAGACATGCTGTGATTGCTAAAGAAATAAAACTAAGATTTTGCACACCTTTTTTTTTTGTTTTTGTTTTTTTATTATTTAATTACTTTTTATTGCCATTTCAAACACAAATACAAAAAGAACAGAAAAAAATAGTCAGGCATTTTAGCTCTTACAGAAAGAAAAAGGGAACAATTCAAACAAACAACAAATATGTTATTTCTGCTTATAGAGCAATTTTTTTATTTTTACCAAAACAACAAAAGCAAAAACAAAAGGAAGAAGGGAAAGGAATAGGGAAGGAGGAAGGGAGGCCAAAAAAAAACCGGGGGGGGGGGGGGGGGGGGTAAATGCCAATTCCAGGCCTGGGATTACAAATAAGAAGAATTTTGAGCTTTTATTGCACCATATTTATCCAAATATTATATATTATATTATCTGACAACTTTATTATTATTATTATTATTATTATTATTATTATTATATAGAATACTATAATATCAGGGATCTAATATTGTATTATAATATAACAAAGTCGTTTTAAAATCAAACCAGCATGCCCATATCTTTATGTTTGTCAACCATGTCCTTGGTATTGTACCTAAATTCTTCTTTATAACATATATCATCTATTTTTCATAACCATTAAGCTAAGTTCAGTGTAGACTTTTGCTTCAGTACATAGGTATTAAGGATTTTGCCGTGTTTAACAAATGCAGGGTTATTGAGTTTTTATATCTAGATATTAATTGTGAAGTAAGGTGAAATAGAATAACCCAAGGATCAAATTGGATTATATATTTTTGTATAATAAACGCCATATTAATAACTGTCTTCTAATATTTTTTAATGAAAGGGCAGAACCACCAGATATGACCGTGAGTAGCACTGCCTCCACATTCTCTCCAGCATAGAGGAGAATTAGAAGAGAACAATGAATGCAACTTAACTGGCGTACAGTACCACCTAATAAGCAATTCATAGTTAATTTCCTCTATTCTGGAAGAAATGGAGGTAACGTGAGAAAGTATCAGAATCGTATCTCTTTGTGTATTATCAAGACTGGACTGTAGGTCTGTTTCCCAACATGTTAGATATGCTGGATATCCAGATTCTTGAAAAGACAACAAAGCTTTATAAAATTGCGATATACAAGGCTGAGGAAAATCCGCCCGTCAAAATATTGCCTTTACTTTAGTTAATTTGTTTAATGATCAAATAGGTTCTGGTAAACTGCCTACAAAATTATATAACTGAGTATATATCGCCAAATATCCATGTACCTATATCTTGTTGGACCACATTTTAATCGCATAGATTTCACTTTAGAGTTTTTGGTCACATGGTGAAGTTGGGGTTTGTCCTCTAAAAACTATGACCTAAACCCTTTATCCAAGGAACCAGGCAAAAAATAGGAATGGTGTAACAAGGGCATCAAAAGGTGAATTATATTTCCATGAATATCGGGTCCCATATAGCCAAGGTGGATACCGTCAGGGCCGATACTGAAGGTGCTAAGGTTTTATATTTACGTGGGAGCCATACAATAGCCGATAGATCAGTTTCTGCCATAGTATGTTCCATCTGTACTCACAACTTGGAATCCCTTGCATATTTCCAATCTGATATTCAGGTTAGGATTATCGCCTGGTAATATAGCTTAAAATTAGGATGAGCTAAACCTCCTGCTCCTTTAGTGTGATACAGTACATCCCGGGAGATTCTAGAACGCTGTTCTTTCCATATAAAATGGGAAACCAAAAATTGAAGGGTAGGAAAAAAAAACAGAAGTGACTCCAAAGGGAATCATTTTAATAACATAAAAATAACATATGTGTTAGGATATTCATTTTAACTATATTTATTTTACACCTTTTGCTTTATATATCTGAAATATAAGCTTATATAAATTAAAAGTTCAATTGGGTTAAAAAAAGCTGAAGGAAAGGCCGCTAGGTTCCATTATTCTAATGATGTCTGAACAAAGAGCTGCCTTTCACAAGCACTTTTCTACAATGGTTTTAGACTAGTGTTTTTATGTAGATACCTCTATTATTTGGTAAGATTAAGATCAAACATTTGTAACCGCTCTTACATCTAAATGCTTATCTTATAGTTTTTATCTCTGTGGTCACTCACTCATTCCTAATATACCAACATATTTAGCTTAGTACCATAGTAAATACCAGGTAAATGGAAAATACCACTCTATGGAATTTATCATGATGATTTCATAGTATCAATCAACCAATGATTATCAAACAGCAACAATGCTCATCACCTATGTAAAGGTGGAGGACTGTGTAAAGAGGGACACTGTATTGTAAAGGGGGCTGTGTTGTAAACGATTGAGCTGTCATGTAAAAGGGGAAACTGTGATTAGAAGGGGGGGCTGTGATGTGAAGGAGAGCTGAGTAATAACACAATCTTAACCGCTTCCCGACTCCCTCACGCAGATATACTGCGGCAGAAGGGCACATACAGGCAGAATCACGTACCTGTACGTTGCCCTTTAAGAGGCGGCCAGTGGGTGCGTGCGCGCCGCCCACGGCAAGCTCCATGAGTCGGGTTGTAAGTCCCGTGGACTCGATCGCCACGGGGATACCCGCGATCATCTCACGGAGGGCAAGAACAGGGAGATGCTAATGTAAACAAGCATCTCCTCGTTCTGCCTAGTGACAGTGTCACTGATCTTTGCTCCCTGTGAGCAGAGATCAGTGACGTGTCACACACAGCCACGCCCCCCCACATTTAGAAACACGCCCCTAGGACACACTTAACTCCTAACTGCCACCTAGTGGTTAACCCCGTCACTGCCAGTGTCATTTACACAGGAATCAGTGCATTTGTATAGCACTGATTGCTGTATAAATGACAATGGTCCCAAAAATGTGTATAAAATGTTCGATGTGTCCGCCATAATGTCGCAGTCACGATAAAAATCGCTGATCGCCACCATTACTAGTAAAAAAAAAATATTAATAAAAATGCCATACTATCCCCTATTTTGTAAACGCTATAATTTTTGCGCAAACCAATCAATAATCGCTTATTGCGATTTTGTTTTACCAAAAATATGTAGAAGAATAGGTATCGGCATAAACTGAGGAAAAAAAAGTTTTTTTATATATTTTGGGGGATATTTATTATAAAAATAATGAAATTATAAAATAATGCGTTTTTTTCAAAATTTACGCTCTTTACGCTTTTTTTGTTTATAGCGCAGAAAATGAAAACCGCAGAGGTGAAATAGAGAAAGCTCCATTTGTGGGAAAAAAGGACTTTGCACGACCGCACAATTGTCAGTTAAAGCAACGCAGTGCCGAAACGCAAAAAGTGCTCTGGTCAGGAAGGGGGTAAATTCTTCCGGGGCTGAAGTGGTTAAAATTTGAATCTCTACTGGATGAACATTTTGCTGACCAGACCTCCATGAATTTTAATTCAATACCCCTGCTCTACTTGCTTCCATCGTCCAATCATGTGCAGACAAAAATTCTTTTTTATTTTCCTTGCACATGATTGTGCAACGAAAATATGGGCATCACTAAGTTCTGGGTGAAAATAGACTTACAAAAATCAACTTCCTTTGAAAAATAAACAGCCTATTTTCCTTTAGTAAATTAACCCTATTCTGTTTGGCAATGAACAAACCACACTGAACTGCATGCATTCTGTTACTAAATATTGTACTTGCACATTGGTAACCTACATTCCCTGGACCAAACAAGTCATATGCAAGACTGTGATTTCTGTTAGAAGTTACACTTACTGTATATAGTTCGTGTCATTGTAGAATGAGTATTTCCAGACAAACTGATGATTTTTAAAGGGCTCATATAGAACATGAACTGAAACTTGATTTGATGATACACTTCTTTGTACCCTTATTGCTCAGATGTCTGTATTTGTAAATCCAAATGGAATAATTTGTAATTTTGCTTTGAGGTAGCTAGGTCATTTTTGTACATGTGTATATTATACATGGGTATATTGATTCATCCTATAGAGGTCACCTGGGTTCTCTGCTCATTTTGCCATTCTCAATAGGCAACAATTCGCCAGGGAACAGCCTCCATTGTTAGATTATTCATTAGATGTTGAGCTTTACTGAAGAGTGAGCTACTAAGCTATGAACTTGAAGCCATCAAAATAAAGGCTTTATTGTGCACTATACTCAGGGCTCAAGTCCTGCAGGAACGCATGGAAACGGAGTTCCTGTACTTTTTCCACAACAGGAACTCAGTTTCCGTTAGCAGCCATGTCCTGCAAGACTTTGAAGTATGCGAGCTGTGTGGCAGGTGCTACACCAGCAGCTGCCAACACAGCTCACAATAGTAAGTGCCGCACACCTGACCATTCAGGCATTGCCAGTAGGGGGCCCCATGACAGCTTCCTCTTCGATCTACCTGTCAATCACAGCTAGCTGACGGGTAGATCAGGTCCCTGCTGCTAAGAGATTGTGTTTAGTCAGACATCTCGTGATGCACTCCTCCCCGCCGCCCCCTCCTGATTTTCTGTCTCCCCATCTCCCCCCCCCCAGTCTCCTGCATACTTGCTCTGTGTGCCCCGCTGAATCCCCCCCTCCTCTATCTTCAGTGCCATATGATGAGAGAACCCAGAGGAATAGCACAGCTATTCTGCTCACAGGACATGCAGGGAGAGAGGTGAGCTGAGGGAGGAACATCAGTTTGGGGTGGTAAGCTGAGCACAATACCTGGCAAAGTTTAATGCCAGGAGGGAAGTTTATGTGGCAATATGTGAAGGGATGGAATAGCAGCGAGTGTGTGTTGGAGCCCTGCAGAGTTTGCAGCCCCAAAGCTAACATACATCTCCTAAGCAGGAACACATCACTATCTCCCCAAGCATTCTGTCCAGATAATGTGCAGTTAATTTATGACCTTTCCGTTTAACCCTGTGTTATCCAAACTCTGTTCAATGAAAAGTGTAAACTCACCACATAAACACTCTATATACAAAATAAAATTCCCCAATAAAGATCAGAACATGATGTTCACATTTGCATGGAAGCACAATTGAATGAATGCTGAATATTCAGAGAATTACCGTATTTATTTTTATTGAGGATTGTTTTTTTTTATGTACTAACAGTTAAGCTTCATACACACAATACGAAAATTAGATGAAAAATACCACTTTTGACGTGTTCGTGCATATGAGCATATCATTTTTTTTTTATGGGGGAGTGGATCTTGAGTGGGAGTTCCCACACTTTTTTCCTCAGGACTTGGCCCCTGACTATACTATCGGAGAATGGGCAACGTGGTGTACATTAGGCTGCTGGGTCTGTGTTTGTCAAGCAACAAGATAATTTCCTATGAACGGTTTGTTGAAAATCATAGTCTTTTATTTAACCAGCCTAATTTTACATTTCTGCTATGGGCATGTTTTGTCATTGCCTAAAGTAGAACTTTTTTCTTCATTTTGGATAGCGTGAGGAAGGGCTTTAACCGCTGTAAGGTTTATAATATCTGTTTCTCATGGGGGAGATTTCGCTTCACTTCCTGTCCCATAGCCAGAACAGGAAGTAAGAGAAAATCCCTCTAAAGTGAGGGAATCCCTAGTTATCACCAGGATCACCAGAACTGGTGTGCCAATGGGAAGATATCCCCACTAATCCCTTTTCTGGGGAAAATCCAAAATGTGGGATTTTCTTTTACTTTTATATTGATAATGGTAAACAGGACTAACAGAGAGGGTGAATCTCCCTAACAGGGGCATAGACAGCAATAAAAACCTGACAGATGTTCTAATTCCTTTCTACTCTATACAAAATGAAAAAAAAAAAACATGTTTCCTTTAGTTATACTTTAGGATTCTTTTTTTTTTTTTTTTTTTTTTGGAGCAATGAAGGCTTACATTGGTGATATTGTTTTGCAAAAATTATTTTACCTTTTATGCAATTCATAGACAAAAAAGTAACTAAAAAAGCTCACTTTTTTCTACTTTCATCAGTGTTAGTTTAAAAAAATGTGTTGCTATAGATATAATGTATACAATTTATTATATAGTTTGTCCTTTTTAAAATGTTAAAGGTATGATTCTGCTACAAAAGTTTTGTGCTACTTTTTTAATGTGATGGTTTTGGAAAAAAAAAAAAAAAAAACAGCAGGAAAATGACAGCTAAGGGGAGAAGGTAAAGAAGGAGTTGATTAGGACAGACTAGGCTAAGCTACAGCTAATTGGGGTTAAATAGAAACACATTTTATTAAAAAAATATATAAAAAAAAAAAGGGAAACAATGTTACTTTGTATCTCTATATCTTGTGAACAGTGCACTGTTAGAAAGTTGTTTTTGACACAGCAAGTACTGGATGCCATTTTGACAGCCAGGAATTGCTGATAATTGTGAAGAGGTGGGGAAGATGTGGCTGCTGGATGGTCATCTGATATATAAATCCTATTTTAGTCACTTTCATTCATTTTTTTTTATTTTTTATTTGTTTTAAATTGTCTATGTGTTTTTTCATGAATACAATTGTAAAACTTTTAAAATATGCCTGCAAAGTGTATTCCTTCTTCCTCTCTATGGGTTTAAACAATGTCCACAAGTGGTTAAATAAATCAATTTGCTATATAATAAATCTATCTATATTATCTACAGTATGTGCATTAATGTTTAAAAAGCCTCCTCTACAGTATGTGTATGTAATTATAATTGCTACAAAAATGGCTGAGTTTCAATTGCTCCTAAAATGAAACAAAAGCAGAAACACTTCTATTCAGTTTTGGTCGAACAGAGGTGGAGTGTATCCCCTATTATGTTTTTATTGCTTTTGTTTTTCCTCTATAGGGAAGATTTTCCCTTTGTCCTGATGTATGTTGTTACTGGAACAGAAAGTACAAGTAGATCTGCTCATTCTCAATTGTCATCAAAACAGTAGGTTATGTGAATAGTCAGACCAGAATTAGTCATGTTACTTCTCATCATACAGAGATTTCCTTTCATTGCCACTCATATCACTGGAACATTTGGTGATTCTCCCCAACACTGGGGATGAGCTCAGTGCTCAGTCTGAGCTTTAAGTTCAGCAATTTAAAACTTTTTTTTCTTTGTAAATGTCAGTGCTTTAAAAAAAAAAATCACTGCTCCTGGAATTTTTAAAAACATTTATTTTGCATTGGTATATGTTCTCCAGGACAGTGCCCCCCTCTCTATGCATTTGTTTGGCACACACTTGCCTATTAGCCCAGCAAATTTGCATTTGTTGTTTGATAGACTCAGCTCCTATTAATTTTAATGCGGTTCGGCTAGTTCTGCATTACTATATGTATGCCAGACTTGCTGGAAAAAGTTTTAGTTTGTGTGAAGCACATGAAAGCTGCATTCATAAAATGTTGGCAGAAGTAAACCTGTAAGGTTATGCTGTTTCATTGGGTCCCAAGCCCTAATTAATAGAAGCCATGGTATTCATACGCTGCCCTGATGATGGGCAAAAAGCCTGAAACAGCTGTATGCAGTTTGGAATACATTGCTTTATAATATTAAGCTATATCTGCACTATACACCAGCAGTTCTGGAAGTGCATTTGGCTGATGGGTTATTACAAAATGATTTGCATGGCTTCACCCACCATCCTGAAATAAGGAATAAACTTTTTTTTCTGGGAATTGTGATGAAATGAGAATACCTTTGGTTCTAAGAAGTATTTATTATTCTATGCAGATTATGATGGAGGGTTTTTTGACTCCTTAAGTTCCTTCTGACCATAACCAATAACTATACCATCTTATTGGCAAATGTTAAAGTGAAACTATTTTTGTACATTTGCACAGAAAAATAAAAATACCCCTAATCTCTGGCTATTGCAGCGTTTGTTAAAAAAATAAGATAAATAAGGATAGGAAGTGTAGCAAGCTGGCACCGCTCCAGATGATGTCTTTATGATGAAACGCGTAGGGAAGAGATTATTGCGTCTTTGCCTCACTTTCGGTTTTGAGCCATGGGACACGAATTGTCCCGGCTTCCTGGTTTTAAATGTTTTAAACATACAGAGTGGATGTGAGTATATTTTCAACTGTATAATCTCAATAAATCTTTTGGAAAATGGTATCATGCTATGGGAGCATCTTTTCTCTGCATGTGGGTGATACGGATGAACACCTAAAAGAGCAAAGCAAAGAACGGTTACTAAAGGAGTGGATCTGGAAACTGCCACACAGTGGCAAACACTGTGAACATGAAATACCCTTTTGAGGGGTGAATATTTCAGATGAGTGCAATACCTTAGGGGGCACTGTAAGAAGCACCAGCACAAAGGATACATGCCTGAAGAGCACCTGTCCCTTTTTTGCTTGTTATAAAAGGACTGTGTTTATTATATTGTTTCCCAAAAGCACTAGTCACTTAAAATTTGCACTTTTTGTCACATTTATGAATTATCACATTGCAAGATATCTAGCTGTATATAGCACCAGTCACTTTATTTATTTCAAGTTTGCACAATATATGGTATAGCTTATATATAATCACTGGTTAGAGGGCTTCATTGGAGCACTCAGATTCCTGGTATAGCATTGCCTTTCAAAACAGCACCACACCTACTGTCTCAATCCATAAAGTTTGTTAAAACTCTAATGTCTCTCAATTTTTTATTTAGCCTGCAGTCTCCTGTCTGCACCAGTGCCAAACCTCCAGAGGAGATGTAGATGAATGTCACAATCTTCATCCTCCAATCACAAAATTCCTTGCATTTAGTGAAAAGAGTACAGGGTTTTTTCTGAATAAGAGAAGTTGTGAGTGAGCAGCCTACTGTGATATCTGTACTGCAGTCAGAAGTATAAGGCCTCATGCACACTGGACGTTTTTACAGCTGCTGTTTTTGGCTTCAGATGTTTTTTTTTTTCTACAGCCAGTAAACTCCCCAGCATGTTATCCTATGTGTCCATGCACACATAGGCTGTTATGAGCAGTTTTTGGCAGGGGCGTTTTCTGGCTGGAAAAAACCCCCAGTACTAGTGGGTTTTGAGAGGAGTTTTTAAGCTGTAAAAACTCTCTAACTCTGAAAAAAGCTGAAAAACGCCCAAAAACATGGCTATTCTGTGTTTATCAGCGTTTTTGATCCATAAGCTTTGGTGGGAGTATAATTTTGTTAAAAAAAACACTAAAAAACGCTAAAGCTAAAAAATGCTGAAAAACTCATTCTACAGCTACATCTTTCTACAGCTAGCGCTGCTGGCTTTTTTATAACGTCCAGTGTGCATGAGGCCTTAGTCTCATCGTCAGTCGCTTGCTGCTGACAGCAGACCGGGGACCACATAAAAGTAAAAGTTTATACAAATGCTGCAGCAGTCAGAGATAGGACACGCTTCATTAGAGGTAAGCTACTTTTATTATGCAAAAAAGTACAAAAATTGTTTTTGCCCATACTTCAGCTTAACCGCTTGCCGACCAGCGCACAATGATGTACATTGGCCCAATGGCACGGCTGCGCAAATGGGTGTACCTGTAAGTCCCCTTTAAATCGCGGGCTAGTGGGCGCGCGCGCTGCGTGAGCGTGCCCGCAGGTCCTGCGGACTCGATGTCTGCTGGTCGTCCGTGGTCGTGGCACGGAGAGGCAGAACAGGTAGATGTAAACAAGGCATTTCCCTGTTCTGCCTGGCAACATGACAGGGATCTACTGCTCCCAGTGATCGGGAGCAGTGATCTCTGTCATGTTCTAGTGAACCCATCCCCCCACAGTGAGAACACAGTGAGGGAACACAGTTAACCCCTTCACCGCTCCCTGGTGTTTAACCCCTTCCCTGCCAGTGTCATTTACACAGTAATCAGTGCATTTTTATAGCACTGGTTGCTGTCAAAATGTCAATGGTCCCAAAATAGTGTCAAAAGTGTCCGATGTCTGCCGCAATGTCCCAGTCACCATAAAAATTGCAGATCGCCACCATTACTACTACAAAAAAAAAAAAAGAATAATAAAAATGCCATAAATCTATCCCCTATTTTGTAGACGCTATAAATTTTGCGCAAACCAATAAATATACGCTTATTGCCATTTTTTTTTACCAAAAATATGTAGAAGAATACTGAGGAAGAAATTTTTTTTTTTACATATTTTTTGGGGATATTATAGCAAAAAGTAAAAAATATTGCATCTTTTTCAAAATACACACTCCTTCTTTGTCTATAGCGCAAAGAATAAAAACTGCAGAGGTGATCAATTACCACCAAAAGAAAGCTCTATTTATGGAAAAAGAAGGACATCAATTTTGTTTGGGTGCAGCATCGCATGATCGCGCAATTGTCAGTTAAACGACGCAGTGCCGTAAAAAGTGCTCTATTCAGGAAGGGGGTACATCCTTCTGGGGCTGAAGTGGGTAAGGTGGAGCTACACTGCATCTGAGCACCACAAAGCAAACACTTATTAATTCATTTCTAATATTTGAAGCAAATTCACCCATCCAGCCATGTATCTATGCTTTATTTTGCTCAGAAATCACTTTTAACCCCCCCCCCCCCCCCCAAGACTTCTGACCACCTTGAGTAAGGGCAGATGATTCATGTAGCATTTACTTCCTAGTATCCATCTGCCCTTAGCTCAGGCATGTATACAGGAGGGTATTTAGCTGAGAAAACCCCTCCTCCCCTCCTGAAGACTCCTGGCATGTATGACATCAGTTTCCTAGGAAGTAACTGAATACATGTAACAAAAAGTTTAAAACAAGTACATATAATATACTTTCCTATCAATTTACTAATGCTAGAGTGAAGTTCTGCTTTAAGTAATAAAGCAACAGGTCTAGAGTAAAGTTATAGCCAGGTGGATTATTTCATCTGGGTCAACCCTAATTATTATTAATATTATTACAGGTATGTATATAGCGTCAACAATTTACACAGTGCTGTACATATTGTACAATCACATCAGTCTCTGCTCTCAGGAAGCTTACAATCTAAGGTCCCTATCTCATAAGTATATACATACACATACTAAGGTCCAATTTAAATAACAGCCAATTAACAAAGCAGCATGTCTTTGCAGTATTGAAGGAAACCTGAGTCCCTGGAGGAATCTCTTGCAAGCATCAGGAGAACATGCAAACTTACTATTAAACTCACTGTATTATGTTAAAGAACAGATACCCATCAAAACCAATAGGAATTTTCAAATCAAAGTATAATGAAATTGAACAAATGTCAGCAGCAGAAGTCTATACATAGAGTAAATGATGACCTAACAGGTAGTGAAGAAAAGCAATTGACAGAAGTTTAAAGCGGTGTTCCAGCCGCAATTTTTTTTTTAAAGTCAGCAGCTACAAACACTGTAGCTGCTGACTTTTAATAAGGACACTTACCTGTCCAGGGAGCCTATGATGTTGGCTCCCCGAGGCCGACCATCCATCGGATCAGGTGTCGGCACCACCATCTTAACAAAGGGAAACATGCAGTGGAGCCTTGTGACTTCACTGCCCGTTATTCTACTGCGCATGCGCGAGTCGCGTGGCGCTTTGTGTTTGGCCCTGTCGATTTCTGGGACACACACAGGTCTCAGAAGACAACGGGGCAGCTCGCCGAAGAGGAGGAAGTGAAGGAACAGCGCCGCGGAATAGGAAGAGGCAGATTAGGAAAACTGCTTAGCAACAGGCATTTCTGGTAAGTAAAAAAGGTTTTTTTTTTCAAATTTTTTTTTTATAGATTTTTTGCAGCATGTTAATGTAATTTTTTTATTTTAGGTTGGACCTCCGCTTTAAATCAGCATATTCACACTTTAATAATTAGAAACCTAATTTGCTAAAATTTGGCAGTAGTTTTATGTCTGTCTTAGTATGCATGTAATAAGATAATAAAAAAGAATACCAAAGTTACAAAATACAGTTTTTTACTTTAATCTCCCTGACAGTATTCCCGAGTGTGGCTCGGGGTGGATTTTTAGTACCAAAAGCGATAACCCCGAGCTACACTCGGGATTGCATCACAGGATCCAGGTACAGTTACTTGCCTTGTCCCCAGGATCCTGCGATGTCTATCCGCTGTGTGTGCGAGCCGTGTCTTTGCTCGATGTATCACAGGGCCGGGCTCCGTTCCCTGCGAGTGTTGCGACGCACGGGGACGGAGCACAGCGCCAAATTTAAAAAGTGAAACACACACAATACATACAGTACACTGTAATCCTACAGATTACATTATTGTATCATTATTGTATCAAATTTTTCACATCCCTTTTGTCCCTAGTGGTTTGTCCAGTGCCATGCATGCAGTTTTATATTATATATACTGTTCTTTCTACCTGGAAACTGGAGATTGTCCATAGCAACCAAAACCGTCCCTTTACATCAAAAGCGGTTATAGACCCGCTAGAAAACAGCGAAAATAAATTAGAATGACTTGCAGAATTGAACAATAGTGATTTGTATGGGTGACACAACGCACGGCAGAACAGTGCTCCCGGCCGTCATTTTATAATAGGCTGGATGGGAAGATGTTAAATAAAGACAGTGTGACAGACATACAATATCTAACATAGTATGTATGAAGGTGTTGGAGGGAAAAATTTCCACTGTAGCAATTTATAACATGCAGAACCAAAAATGTAGTGCATGTTATTCTATGTTTAAGGTGTGTAGCACCTTGATGTTTAGGCAGGGTTGCTTCTAAATTTACCTGCCAGGTGTAGTTACATTGGCTCATTGTTAGGGATCAATTGAGTTCACCCTAAGTCTGGAATTGCAGCACTTCTCTCTTCTGCCACTAGGTGGCCATGTACCTAGTGACATTAGAAAAGACACGAGCAAAGCAAGGACAGATTAGGAGTATATGGGGTATCTCAGCCAACTGGCAGGGGTTTTCTTAAATCCCTTGGCCTGCTGGGAGAACCTATATATCTGGGTGGAGTCAGGTGATTGGGGTTCTGTGCCACTTGGACAGCTGTCTGGGTGGACCAGTTTTGTATTGTCCGGGCTGCTAGGCCAGAGTTTGGGCCTATCCCGGGCACATCTGGCTGCTAGGCTGTCTGTCCAGAAGCAAGAGAGCAGCGTAGGGTTGGACTGCGGCTTGCAGTCCAACCAGAAGTGACAGTTCTGCCGGCTGAAGCAATTCCCGGAGCAGTATTCTCACCAACCGGGGATGGTGAAGAATTGGGAAACTTCAGCAGGTGTCAAGCCAGTGACCCACCCAGCAGAGGTGATGCTTGCAGAGCAGCCTTGTGTGCCAAGCCAGGGAATGAGTAGGCCAGTGGGGTGAAGCTTGAAAAGCATCTGGTGTGCCAAGCTAGGGACCCAGGGTGAAGCTTGAGGAAAATACTTAAGTGAAGTTTGGAAGAGATCAAGGCATTCGGTGGCAGTGAATCATCTAGTCTAGTGAGGGAGACTGGGAGCTCAGTGGGTTGAGAACCTACAAGAAGTGATATTATAGCAAAAAGTAAAAAAATATTGCATCTTTTTCAAAATACACACTCCTTCTTTGTCTATAGCGCAAAGAATAAAAACTGCAGAGGTGATCAATTACCACCAAAAGAAAGCTCTATTTATGGAAAAAGAAGGACATCAATTTTGTTTGGGTGCAGCATCGCATGATCGCGCAATTGTCAGTTAAACGACGCAGTGCCGTAAAAAGTGCTCTATTCAGGAAGGGGGTACATCCTTCTGGGGCTGAAGTGGGTAAGGTGGAGCTACACTGCATCTGAGCACCACAAAGCAAACACTTATTAATTCATTTCTAATATTTGAAGCAAATTCACCCATCCAGCCATGTATCTATGCTTTATTTTGCTCAGAAATCACTTTTAACCCCCCCCCCCCCCCCCAAGACTTCTGACCACCTTGAGTAAGGGCAGATGATTCATGTAGCATTTACTTCCTAGTATCCATCTGCCCTTAGCTCAGGCATGTATACAGGAGGGTATTTAGCTGAGAAAACCCCTCCTCCCCTCCTGAAGACTCCTGGCATGTATGACATCAGTTTCCTAGGAAGTAACTGAATACATGTAACAAAAAGTTTAAAACAAGTACATATAATATACTTTCCTATCAATTTACTAATGCTAGAGTGAAGTTCTGCTTTAAGTAATAAAGCAACAGGTCTAGAGTAAAGTTATAGCCAGGTGGATTATTTCATCTGGGTCAACCCTAATTATTATTAATATTATTACAGGTATGTATATAGCGTCAACAATTTACACAGTGCTGTACATATTGTACAATCACATCAGTCTCTGCTCTCAGGAAGCTTACAATCTAAGGTCCCTATCTCATAAGTATATACATACACATACTAAGGTCCAATTTAAATAACAGCCAATTAACAAAGCAGCATGTCTTTGCAGTATTGAAGGAAACCTGAGTCCCTGGAGGAATCTCTTGCAAGCATCAGGAGAACATGCAAACTTACTATTAAACTCACTGTATTATGTTAAAGAACAGATACCCATCAAAACCAATAGGAATTTTCAAATCAAAGTATAATGAAATTGAACAAATGTCAGCAGCAGAAGTCTATACATAGAGTAAATGATGACCTAACAGGTAGTGAAGAAAAGCAATTGACAGAAGTTTAAAGCGGTGTTCCAGCCGCAATTTTTTTTTTAAAGTCAGCAGCTACAAACACTGTAGCTGCTGACTTTTAATAAGGACACTTACCTGTCCAGGGAGCCTATGATGTTGGCTCCCCGAGGCCGACCATCCATCGGATCAGGTGTCGGCACCACCATCTTAACAAAGGGAAACATGCAGTGGAGCCTTGTGACTTCACTGCCCGTTATTCTACTGCGCATGCGCGAGTCGCGTGGCGCTTTGTGTTTGGCCCTGTCGATTTCTGGGACACACACAGGTCTCAGAAGACAACGGGGCAGCTCGCCGAAGAGGAGGAAGTGAAGGAACAGCGCCGCGGAATAGGAAGAGGCAGATTAGGAAAACTGCTTAGCAACAGGCATTTCTGGTAAGTAAAAAAGGTTTTTTTTTTTTCAAATTTTTTTTTTTTATAGATTTTTTGCAGCATGTTAATGTAATTTTTTATTTTAGGTTGGACCTCCGCTTTAAATCAGCATATTCACACTTTAATAATTAGAAACCTAATTTGCTAAAATTTGGCAGTAGTTTTATGTCTGTCTTAGTATGCATGTAATAAGATAATAAAAAAGAATACCAAAGTTACAAAATACAGTTTTTTACTTTAATCTCCCTGACAGTATTCCCGAGTGTGGCTCGGGGTGGATTTTTAGTACCAAAAGCGATAACCCCGAGCTACACTCGGGATTGCATCACAGGATCCAGGTACAGTTACTTGCCTTGTCCCCAGGATCCTGCGATGTCTATCCGCTGTGTGTGCGAGCCGTGTCTTTGCTCGATGTATCACAGGGCCGGGCTCCGTTCCCTGCGAGTGTTGCGACGCACGGGGACGGAGCACAGCGCCAAATTTAAAAAGTGAAACACACACAATACATACAGTACACTGTAATCCTACAGATTACATTATTGTATCATTATTGTATCAAATTTTTCACATCCCTTTTGTCCCTAGTGGTTTGTCCAGTGCCATGCATGCAGTTTTATATTATATATACTGTTCTTTCTACCTGGAAACTGGAGATTGTCCATAGCAACCAAAACCGTCCCTTTACATCAAAAGCGGTTATAGACCCGCTAGAAAACAGCGAAAATAAATTAGAATGACTTGCAGAATTGAACAATAGTGATTTGTATGGGTGACACAACGCACGGCAGAACAGTGCTCCCGGCCGTCATTTTATAATAGGCTGGATGGGAAGATGTTAAATAAAGACAGTGTGACAGACATACAATATCTAACATAGTATGTATGAAGGTGTTGGAGGGAAAAATTTCCACTGTAGCAATTTATAACATGCAGAACCAAAAATGTAGTGCATGTTATTCTATGTTTAAGGTGTGTAGCACCTTGATGTTTAGGCAGGGTTGCTTCTAAATTTACCTGCCAGGTGTAGTTACATTGGCTCATTGTTAGGGATCAATTGAGTTCACCCTAAGTCTGGAATTGCAGCACTTCTCTCTTCTGCCACTAGGTGGCCATGTACCTAGTGACATTAGAAAAGACACGAGCAAAGCAAGGACAGATTAGGAGTATATGGGGTATCTCAGCCAACTGGCAGGGGTTTTCTTAAATCCCTTGGCCTGCTGGGAGAACCTATATATCTGGGTGGAGTCAGGTGATTGGGGTTCTGTGCCACTTGGACAGCTGTCTGGGTGGACCAGTTTTGTATTGTCCGGGCTGCTAGGCCAGAGTTTGGGCCTATCCCGGGCACATCTGGCTGCTAGGCTGTCTGTCCAGAAGCAAGAGAGCAGCGTAGGGTTGGGACTGCGGCTTGCAGTCCAACCAGAAGTGACAGTTCTGCCGGCTGAAGCAATTCCCGGAGCAGTATTCTCACCAACCGGGGATGGTGAAGAATTGGGAAACTTCAGCAGGTGTCAAGCCAGTGACCCACCCAGCAGAGGTGATGCTTGCAGAGCAGCCTTGTGTGCCAAGCCAGGGAATGAGTAGGCCAGTGGGGTGAAGCTTGAAAAGCATCTGGTGTGCCAAGCTAGGGACCCAGGGTGAAGCTTGAGGAAAATACTTAAGTGAAGTTTGGAAGAGATCAAGGCATTCGGTGGCAGTGAATCATCTAGTCTAGTGAGGGAGACTGGGAGCTCAGTGGGTTGAGAACCTACAAGAAGTGATTGTAGATAAAGTAAAGGCGTTTGTTACAACTTGTCTTAGGAACTGTTCTAAGACTGTTGACATAGGAGACAGCGCTCTTACAAATGCAAATGTGATGCCTTTCCCTGCATGGCTGTCTACCTGTAGAAGTCTTGGAGTCTGCTAATTAACATTGCAACTACCTAAGGGTGTCCTGGCCCTAAACCCTCTCTCCCACAATTCTCTTCAAGAGAAATAAAATCTCTTTGCATTTAAGAAGTGTCTGGTGCCCATGAATCTACTTCACACTACCCCCACTATGTCTTACAACCCACTCTATATGGAAGGATGTCAGCAGCTCTTGGCTCTGGAGGTCCTCATTAGACTAAAGGAGGCCTGGGACTTTGCTACAGGTGTAATGTTCAATATGTAGGATATGCCTATTGAAATCTCTAAACAAGAATTCAAATGTATCCAGACATTTTTTTAGGTGACTATAGGGGGGCATGTCCTACTTTACCTTTCACAGAATAGGGTAGATTTTTCCAGCGCAGAAAAAAACGTGATTTGCATGTGATGATTTTCAGGTTGCATTCCAGGATTTTTCAAGTGTTAAACCACAGGTGGGATGTGAACTTACACAACAAACAAACATATTTTTTTATATGTTGTTTTGATTGCTTGTTTCCATTACTTACTCATTTTTTGTTAAAGGCTGCATTTAATGACATCCTTTAGTGCAGAGACTTATGTGCAATATGTAAAGTGCTGCTAAATTGTCAGCGCTATATAGCTTTATATGTAGGTTTAATATTGTTTTAGGGCTTGACAGGGAGAAGTTCCCCTAAACCTGAAGGCATCCTGACATTAGATGAACCCAGCTGAGAAGCCAGATGGTTTGTCATTGTCTTCCACCATATCCAAATATTTCTATAAAGTTTACCAAATATTTCTATAAAGTTTAAAAACTGGTGATAGGTACCTGTCTGACTTTCCACCTGAGCTTGCCATACAGGTGGATGGAGATCTTTGTATTTCTTAGTCCTTCTTCTCTTGGAAGGCTCCCGGACAATAAGAAATAGACATGTGCATTCGTTTTCGTCCGAATGCATTTTCGTCCAAATTTCGGGTATTTTCGTTATCGTTTTAATAAACGATAATGAACGTGCACAATCCGAAAACCGAAAGATCCGACATAAACAAATGCTTTATTTTCATTTTCGTTGTGTCAACAGTTCGATATAGATAGGCGATTCGACATGACGCTGACAATAGTGATCTGTGTCCATCGAACCTGTGGTCGAATGTGCCTAACCTTAGCTCTATTAGTTCAAGATTATTCTACATAGAGAGATAAGATTCGACATAGAGATAAAAGATTCAACATCCTAGAGACAATAATGAAAAAAGGTCAAATGTGCCTAACCTAACTCTATTAGTCCAAGATTATTTGACATAGAGAGAAAAGATTCGATATAAATATTTGACGAAGCAGTCTGCGCAAGTGGACATTTATGGTCAAATTCTCTGTCCATAGGCTATAGGAGAATTCTAATGTCATACAACATTAGAATTCTACTATAGCTTGTAGGCGGGAAACATTCGACCAGAAATGTATGATTGCAGCATCGTACAGTTTAGCTGCTTCGTTGAATCTTCTTAGAACATTCGACAGACACCATAAGCCTTCAATGACAGATTCGACCTTAACTATTTCAGATTTTTGGATGAATGCATTTTTTAACTAAACAAAATAAATAAAAACAAATTTCGGGAGTAACTAAATCAATTTATTTTTCGGACGAAAACGAAATTACGAAACAAAATATTTCAGTGTGCACATGTCTAGTAAGAAATGAGATGTGCAATTAATACTTGCCTGTTACATGCCAAATCAATGACATTTGATTGGAAATGTTCTTTACTGGATACAGACCACTACAGAATTTGTAATACACTATTTTGCAGCCTGGAGTTGATTTACTAAAGGCAAATGGATTAATGAATGAGGTTTCATCATCCAATTAGGTGCAAGCAAAAATATATATTTTTTATTTCTCTTGCAAGTAATTGGGTACTCTTGTAACGTAAATTTTCATCACATTCACTAAGCTAAGGCACAAATCCATCATTGTTTAATAAAGGGGCCCTCCTGTCTGTAGTGATGTAGTAGTGGGATGATAATTAATTATTATTAGTATGATGCAAATAATTTCGAGCAGCAACCCGATTCTTCCAGAGAGATGCATTTATTGAAACTTCAGATAGAACAAAGCCCATAAGATACTTACAACAGACGACAAAATCCAACAGAGTAAATATATAATAGGCGACAGCAGGGCCATCTTTAATATTGACTGGACCCTGGGCAAACATTTTCTTGGGCCCCCTCTTCCATGCAATTTCACTCTCCACCTGCTCTGAGACATACAATAAATAGCAGCTAGACTCAAAGTCAGTTTACTGAATCAGATCAGGCAGCGATTGCGATTGGTTTCCGGAGGCTACAGTGTATCATTACCGCTCACTGACTGGCTGCTAGAGGTTACAGCACACATTATGGCTCACTGTTTATTTTCTAAAGGGTTACAGGACATGACTTCTGCTTGTTGATTGGTTGCTAGAGAATACTGTACATCAATACTGCTCACTAATTGGTTGCTAGAGGTTACTGCACATTATTACTGCTCACTGATTGGTTCCTAGAGGTTACTGCATATCCTTACCGCTCAGTGATTGGCTGCAAGTGGTTAGTGCTCAGCATTACTGCTCACTGATTGATTGCTAAAGGTTACAGCACATTGTCTCTTCACTGCCTGCACACCATGAACTGGGGAGGTGAGGGGACCATTAATTGTTAATGACACCCTCATGCATCAGCTGTGATGTGCGTATTCACATACACCAAAATTCAGGTTGCTGTGGCATCATGTTTTTTTTGAAGAAGGGTTCCACCTCCAATTTGATTACCTTTGCACAACAGGCTGATGTTAGGCTGAATGACCACAGTTGTAGGCAGGACTTTCAAGCATGCTCTTTTACCTCTCCAGTGGGCAGCATTCAGCAGAAGTGATGGTAGATATGACCTCAGGGGGACATGATATACATATGAATGCCGCCTCTATTTACATATCAATACAGCAGTCCCTGACTTTTTACATATTAATGCTGCCGCTATTTACTTATCAATGCCGGTTATTTACATATAAACACAAGGTGAGGTGCAGGTGAGTCATCTGTACATGGCAATAGGGCAGAACTGGGCAGCAGCAACAGAACTTTACACTGAGATATCAGGACACAGCACGGGACTAAAACTTCAAAGGATAAGTGAATTTAAACTGGGATAGTTGGCAAATATGAGACAGCTGCTTTGGGCCCCAACAATGATGGGGCCCAGGGCAGCTGCCCCTTTTGCCCTGCCTTAAAAACGGTCCTGGGCGACAGGCTATTTGTGCAGCATTCAGACACCTTCAGAGAACCCAGTTCCTTCTGTCACCCCTTTAGCCAAAAGGGTTTCCTTCTTATACACCTTGCCCCCCCCCCCCCATGGGTGACAAGGGCTGAGCAATTAGATTGGCTGTTTCTATTAGGCCTTTGATCTGCTTCTGTCTTTCAGAGTGACAGATAATGACCCCTAGCCATAAACAGCTGCAGTCATAAACTGCTTTAATTTGCATCCTTGCATATTAACATAGCACAGAGTCACTATCTGTCCCCTTTGATATATGGAGTAAATCTGGTTTGGTCATTATCCCCTTTGATCAACAAGTTCCCTTTGAAATGCGTAATTAGATAAATAGATAAACAGATACCAATGTGGCCCTGCACAATATTAACATAATTTTGATGTGTAAAATTTATTTGTCAACTGCCTTTCCTGGAATGTTTGTATGTGATACATATGTATACATATAATACAATTTATAAATTACATACACACACACATGCATATATATATATATATATATATATATATATATATATATATATATATATACACATGTATACACACACACATAAAATATACTACACTGTCTGTTCTGAAACATGTATACACATCCCCTCCACTTCCTGTCATCACCCAGCCGAGAGAGGTACTGTTTGAAGCCATCTTTCCACTTCTGGAAGCTGCTGATGCTTACGTTCCAGCCTGAAGCCTGACAGCTGCACTTCCATCAAAGACTCTGCTTCAACTTGCCACATGTCTGCTGAGCCCTGCAGCCTCACAGTGATCTTATGGAGGTCTATGACAAGCCTTGATCCACTTTTATTTATGCATTTTACACCGTCTTTTTAATCAGTGTATAATCAGTGTTATCAGTGTATAATATGAGTTTATTTGTCACCACTCTGAAAAAGTGCTCTACAGTATAAAAGCTATCAGGAGTGATTGCTGCTGTAGCTTAGAGAGCAGTCATTCGTTTTCTTTTCTGGCTGAATCACTGGAGTGCAAGGAACTGTAACAGCATCTGTGAATTAGAGTACAGCCTATGGTGAGCTAGTCAACCTCTGCATATATAGATATCTCCCTAAATGTCACACTTTTCTTGCTACAAAAATGGAGTCCTATTCCTTCTGCTTTCTACTGTCCAAAAATAACAAGATAATTAAAATAGGGCGACCCCCTTATCACAGGATGATAGAAATGGGAACTAAAGTAAAGACATCTCACTACTGGTGTCCTTGAGCACCTGCCAACAGCTAAACATCTATGGTATTGTGGCCTTACCCTCCAAAACAATGAAACTCAGACTTCTGGGTCCAATTGTGCATGGGGTAATCTAGCTGCAGTGTCCCTCCCGGCATTTTAGTGCACTTTGGAGGTACAAGTGCTGCGTCAAAATCTAGAGAGAGCAATTTTAGCAATAAACTTTATTTAAGCTTGCCATAAACAGATCAAAATTTGTGACCAGCCGAACTTGTGTGTGTGGCCATCCCTGTTCGAAAGAAATCGATTGCTAGATCAACTTCTGTAAAATGGACAAGCTGAAAACCTTTTTTTGATTTTTTTGATCTGCAGCTGAAAATGGTAATCAGTGTACTCTGACAGCGCCTGGTGCTGCTTTCTAAAAAAGAATGTCCCGGCAGGGGGGATGCTTGGGTGGATGGAAGAATCTCTTTTGTTTTTGATTTAGTCCACTGGCTGAATGAAAAAAATGATTAATCTTTGACCAGCTTTAGGCTGGGCTCAAACTATGTGCACCTGTGGGGCACAGCAGGGAGTACGGTGCATCCCCGTTCACCATTTCAGGTCCGAATTAGGTCCAAATTTTTGGCTGAATTCAGACCTGAAAAGGAGCCAAAGACGCACAGGACTCTTCTGCTGTGCACTCCACGGCCACCCTGGAGATGTGTGGACCGGCTCCATTGAGAGCCGGGCACAATCTCCTATCATGCGAATTGGATGTGGGGAAACCCACATCCAATTCGCAATAATGTAAACTGAGCCTTAATTAGAAAACTACCAAACTAAACGGATGAAAGCCCAGCACTTGCAGGACTATATAAGATGTACCACTGAAAATAGTGGAACACCTGCAAGTTTTAGGGGAAGAAATAAAAGGCTTTAATATAGCAGTACTGCCACTCTGTGGTCTCCCAGGTAGCTATGGTACACTTGTTACAGCACTTGATGCCCACCTAGATGATGAGCTTACCTTGGTATTATGTTAAAGGCAAGCTTGTGGATTAATAAATTACCCATTATATATATGTATTATAATATTATCATGCAGCATAAAATAAGTGAATGTTTTGTGTGAAAAACATATACAACATTTAACCACTTGCTGTCTGGCCACTGTATTAAAATGGCCAGACGGCTGTCTTCTGAGGGTGCTGAGGTATTTTAAAATGTTTTCGCACTCTTATCCCTTGGACACAGTGAATCACAAATCAGGGTACCAGGACAACAAAATAGGCCCTGTACCTTGCTGTGACCAATCACAGTGGTTACACTTATAAAAAAAGGGAGAATGTTGCAGCCTTGATTCTATTTCCTCTCACAGCAATTGACTGCGAAAGGAAACAGAGTGTTTTTCCTACAGTACCAGACCAGTGGAGCCAGAAACAGTGTTCCTAATTGCCACCACACCTAACTATTGCAGTCAGCAACAGTGTTTCTCTTCTCTGCCACACAACTCCTAGTGTCCCCAGACCAGTGTTCCTGATTGCCGCCAAACCAGTGCTATTGTCACCAGACCAATGAAAGCCAGCAACAGTATTTCTGATCACTTCCACATCCATACAATGTCATGAGACTAATGTATGCCAGCAACAGTGTTTCTTATCACCGCGACACCAATGCCAATGACCCAAACAAGTGCAGCTAGCAACAGTATTCCTGATAATTACCATAACAGTCCAAATGTCACCAGACCAGTCAGAGACAGTGTTCCCGATTGTTCACCAGTCAGTGTCACAAGACCAATGTAAGCTGCCATATCAGTCAGAGTGTCATCAGATCAGTGTAAGACAGCAACAGTGTTCCTGATCCCAGTGTAACCAGACTAGTGTAAATGTCAGCACCTCTTCTGTGTCTGGTATTAACTCTTCTTGCTGAGCCACTGGATATTTGCATGTTTGATCCCTTAAGACAACCTTGCCTTGTGTCTTGTTTGTTTTGAATCTTGAACCCTTTGCTCCTCCTATGAATTCCATATTAAAGCCATGCTTTCGCACTCTCTGTTCACCAGATTATTGTGCTCTCTCCAGCCAATATCTCGCTCTTGTCACTTTTCCTTCTGCTTGATCCCTACTTGCTATATCTGCTACTGGACCCCAGCTTGCTCATCATCTGGTGGGGCCATCCTGCACCTCTAGTGAGTTTACCTCATCTACCAGGGTGACCTGCCTGTATACCTACCCTGCTTGTCAGTGGGAGTTTATCCACTGCTATAGCTACTGGTCTTCAAGCCTGACACCGGACCGTGACAGTAAGTCAGCAACAGTGTTCTTGATCACTAGCCACACCAATGTCAGTGTCACCAGAGCCAGTGCAGTGTCCCTGATCACTACTGCATCAGTATGGTGTCACCAGAGCCAGTGCAGGCATCAAACATGTTCTTGGTCACCACCACACCAGTGCAGTGTTGCCTCTGCTTGCAGCCTGTAATCACCCTGACCTATTTATTGACTGTGTTTCTGCCTGCTGCCTGGAATGATCTTTTGCCTTCGATCATGTCCCTACCAGCTGCCTGAGCAGACCCATCTGCATGTGCCATTGAATATATTCCTGCAAGACACCAATCCCAACAATCCCCTGTGTACAGCTGCACTCCTGGAACCACATGAACTTTTTTGTTTCTGTACCTCTTGGCCAGTGAACATTACATTCCTGATGGCAGCCACATACTAGTAGGCTAGGCTTGCTTGGCTTAAAATATTGGGGACTGCTACAGGTGACGCTACACTGAGCTATATTCCCTGACTACTTGTACAGAGGTGATAATTACAGTACACTGTTTTTGATACAACATGGTTGATTTACTAAAACTGGAGACTACAAAATATGGTGCAGCTCTGAACAGAAAACAACCAGCTTCCAGGTTTTTTTTTACAAAGCTTAATTGAAAAAACAAGTTAGAAGCTGATTGGCTACCATGCACAGCTGCACAATATACAATATCCGGTATATCAGTCCAAACAGTGAAAAAGTCTCACACATGTAGTATCCCCATACTAGGCAGGAGTAGCAGAATGTGTTTTGAAGTGAGATTCTAAGTATGCCCATACTGTGTGATTGAAGTATCTTATTAATTTCAAATAATTTACTTGAAGGTTCTCCTTGGATTTTAGGCCCCTCTATGCAGCCAGGCTGCAAATAAGCCTCACATATTTGGTATGCCCACACTCAGGAGGAGTAGCAGAATGCGTTTTAGGGTGTAATTCTAAATATGCCAATACTGCATGTTAGGAATATCTTAATAATTGACAATTTGGTTAAAAAAAAAAAAGAAAAAAAATGTTTTTCTTTTTTCATTTGGGTGTTTGCCTTCCATCATGTGGTTATTTTTCTGGTTTATACTGTCCTGGTGCTCAAGGGCCTCGAAAATGTAATAGGAAGTAAAGAAATTAGATGTGCAAAAACAGAAAAGACAAACAGTGCATCAAATCCTTTAATAAAAAGCCATATTAAAATCAATACAGTCACATGTTTGTAAATACTTTGCAAGCATATCAGAAATCACAGGTCTCAGAGAAAAACTCTTGTGCCATGTGCCCCCTTCTGTATCCACACTGGGTTGGAGATAACCACAAGGACATATACAATGTCCTATCCAGAGTACAAAACCAGGAAATGGAAATGGAAGACAGGAGTGTTAGTGAATATGTCAGCCGTCAGTCCGCTCCAGGGAACCCCACACATTCACACAGCTATGGACAAAACCGGCACTGCTACCAGAGAGAGAGAGGATGGAGGCGGCTTGTGACAACAGATGAAATGCTGATACCTGTTGCCTGGACAGCGTGTGGCCTCCTCTTTCAACTCTATCCAGCTACTCTATAGTGTGCTATTTATAAAAAACTCAGCATGTCTGTGTTAACCCTACAATTACCAGCAGCCCCCATTGCAAACACGTCAACTAGCTATACAAATGCATAAATATAACTTAATGATAAATATTATAAGAAACTAGAAGAAATAAAAATCATGAATTGGTTTGACAGAAGAGTAAATGAGCATGCTCTGAAATTAGTTACCTCCCCTTCTTGTGTGATGCCACATCCGGCTTGCGCTCCACGTTGGTCCCAAAAGTCGTCAAGTGACCATCTGGCCAGCTACTGGATCCTGATGCTGCTGGAAGGCTCTGATGATCGGGAACCCTTGTTGCTGCTGCATTTCTGTGAATGTGCTGGGTTTTCCTAAGCCCCTGTGTCATCCATGCGGCTCCAGCCTCCAAAAATCCAATATAACCCTATGCCATTAACACATCCGCTGACAGTGGAGGGATATTTGGATGCCATTCTGATCGGGGGCCATCCTGATGAGGTGAGGACCTGGAAGTCCAGTGTGACATCTGAGGAAAAGGCCCTGGCTGGGTGATAGCCACAAGCCTCAAAGCACTACTGTTTGGTAAGCGCTTAATTCACTCGGTGGTGGGATGCACTTGATAAGATCACTATATTGTGAAACGTTCCCTGGCTTCTCTCAGCTATCAAGAGTTGTGGAAACTATCCTATAGGAACGTTATTGTTTTGTTTTTAGGATTTTTTCCAGGACTATTTGCTATCATAAGGACACTTGCTATTATAAGGACACTTGTCTATTCATTGATTATTGCACTATAGGAACGATATTTTCCTTCACAGGATTTTTTTCCTTTACAGGATCTTTACTTACATTTGTGGAATCACAAATATATCTGTTTTTGTTAAAAAAAACATATTCTTTACATTTATACATTTTTTTTCTTTCACAGTGCAACTTTTTTTCGAATTTATGTTTATTGTGTGTATGTCACTTGGTGTTGCAGCTAGTATTATTTAGTAATACCTTTATTTATTTTTTGTTCAGCGCAGTTTTTTCTTGCTATACTCATAACAATATGTTGACCAATGAAGGCTAAGAAAATAATATATAGAAAATGTTAGTCCCAACAAAAACACAACACAAAGTAATTCAAGAAAATCTTCTGTGCAAATAATCTTCCAAAGTGATAGTGAGTGATCCTTCACCAAAAACTGTAATTACACCCCCACGTTCTCTGAATAAATATTCTGCTTAACAGAAGAAATTGACACCTTTAGTTAAAAAGTGAGTCAAAGGAAACTTTGTCAGGATAATGCCTGCTACAATGGTATAGACTGGAGATGTATGAAACTCTTCCTCCGCAGAGATTAAATATGGGATATGTAAAAAATCCTGGATGGCCGCACACCGATAAAGGCATCTTTATTTAAACGATTAAAATCCAAAAACAGTCAAATCTTGTGCATAGAAGACAGGGGAAACCAGCTAATGCGTTTCACATCCTGGATTGATGCTTAGTCATAGCTATGACTAAGCCTCTATCCATGATGTGAAACGCCTTAGCTGGTTCACATACTGATTCAGAGCGCCCTCTTCATTCACTTTATTTATTCACATTTTCGAGTATTATCAGTACCCAATTAGGGGAGAAGTTTTATTTTAATCACTTACTTATTGTCGTAGTTTTATATTTAGAATAGGCGCGGAGTACACAATACTTATTTTCACTATTATAGGAGAGTGACCCAGATGACGTGGAAAATAAATAAATATCCACACTATTTTCGAATGCGTTTATTCACATAGGTTTTTCGCCCCAAATCATTTTTTTTTATCCACACCACATAAAGAGTGAATTTATAAAAACATTTTTCTTTCAATGGTTTATACAGATTTTAATAACTCCCAAAGAAAAGTTTACCAAAATAATTTTACTAAGGCTGAAAAATTAGCACTGAAGGCTCTAAAAGGGAATAATAATGCGGCTATATGCACTGCAGATAAGGGAGGAAGTATAGTCGTCCAGGATAAGGATGATTATCTTAATAAAACCTTGAGATTGTTATCAGATAATGGTACATAAGAATAACTCTTTAGAAAGAAATAGAGATCCCCTTCCTGTGTGTAAACCAGTATTACATGAGAAAATGCAAGAGGCATTCAATATTGGTATCACCAGTAACTGAACAAAGATGCTCCTTGTTAGAAATTACTGCAAAACCTCTTTTTTCTATCACATTTCAATAGCGCACAAGAATCCAACTTGCCCACCAGGGAGACCTATTATAGCAAGCATGGATGGTCTGAAAAGCAGAATATCTCAAAATGTTGTTCATTTCTTTTAGCCTATTGTTACCTCGCTACCAGCTTATAATAGAGATTCTTCTCACATGCTGGAAGGTTTACAGCACTGTAAATGGCAATGGCTTTGGATAATTTTCTGTGCGAAACAGATTATATACATCTGTACCAATCACGCTTCATTTGTCAGTGCACTCAGCTTGCTTTAGAGCATAATTATTTTCAGTTTAATAATTTAAAACAGGCACAGCTATGGGTGCACATTTTGCACCCTGCTCTGCAAACTTTTTTATGGGTTTTTGGGAGAATCCACAGATTGCAAAAAAATTGTATGGATACCAGTGATAACTTAGAATAGTGCCAAATTTTAACAAAAACCTTTTTGGAAAAGGGATACAAGAAAGACAATATTCAAGATGCCTTTAATCGATCTAGATATAATGTTGTGAGCGCTCGAAAAGGAGGAAGGAGTAAGGGCTCATTTACACTTTATTTGGCTTCAACACACATTAATGGCTAGTTTACACTTGCTTCAAAACGAGGCTTCGGACAGGCATTGTTAAAGCTCTCTGAACGCTAGTCAAAGCCCCTGTCACTGTGTAAATAAAATGGTTAGCTTACATTCCTGTTTACACCTGCTTTTGCTTTGCTTCGCTTCACCTTCGCTTCAAAATTATACCATATATGTAGATTCAGTGGTGCTTCAAATCGTCTTCAAAGCCTCCATAGAAGTCTGTGGCAAAGCTCGCTTGAAGCCCCACTGAAGCCTCATCGAAGCCCAACAAAGCCTCACCAAAGCCTCACCGAAGCCACCTCGAAGCGCCACCAAAGCCTCATCGAAGCCCCATTGAAGCCTCATTGAAGCACCAAGCAAAAGCAAGGGGTGTAAACAGGACTGTAAGCTAACCATGTTATTTAGTGACAGGGGATTTGACTGGTGTTCAGAGAGCTTTAACAAAGCGTGTCCAAAGCCATGTTTTGAAGCAAGTGTAAACTATCCCTGAGGGTAATTTTTACTGCAAGATATAATAGTCAGCGCTGGGCTATAAAAAATAATTTTGAAGAAATGTTGGCCCATTTTGAAACAATGCAAAGAAAACGGAGGATTGAGGGCAAATAACTATGCAGCAAATATAAACAATAGGGACCCTGCGAAGCTACGAACCGTTCGTCTCATGCCTGCAGGCCGTACTGTTTTGGGAAAGACCTCGGCACAGCGCACTGCTCCACCTCAGTCTCAACGCTGCGTTCTGGTTCTTTGCTTTCACATCACTCAGAATTGTATTTTTGGCAGCGTTTTGTCTGATGATCATTATCTGTGTGGATCAATGGAAGAACAGAATCTGGCCTGAATTGGGAGCTGCAAGATCCAACGAGCTGGACAACAACAGGATATCCTGCTTAGTACCAAGGGAAACTTCTTATACCACCCACAGAGACCCGGGGCTGGGAAAAAAAGCCAAAACTTCTATCGATCTCCCTAAACAGGAGATCATAACATCTGGTAAGCGGCAGTCTTTCTCAGTGGTGGAGGATTTTGTCTTTCTATACCAAGTCACTACTTTCTTGGGTGTTAAGAGATTGTTGTCACCATTCAAGCACAGAGGATCAGTTACTTGATGAATTTGCCTTGTCCTTATAGAACTGTTTTTTGATTAATTCACTTGAGTCATTTAAAAGGACTTTTTTCCTTTGGACACTTTGTATACAATTCCTTTTAAGGTGCACATTTTTTCTGGTCATTTATATTCAATTATCTATGATCACTTATGTTCATATGTTTAATATAGAATCATTTTTTGTAGTTGACGTTTAGCAGCGCAGCCATTTTTTCTGTTTAAATATAAACAATACCCTAAGCAAACACCACTTACCAATTAGGATAGTGTAACTCACGCCCCTATGTAACAAATAAACAAAAATATCTCCACTAAGAATTGTCACAATTGTCACAATCATAAGCGGTGGAGGCTTTCCCGCCCTGCAGCCAAATGTATACAAGGGGCATGTTTACATGTGGCTGCGGGGCAGGGAATGCCTCCACGGCTTTTGATTGGCTGTCCACAGTGACAGTTTTCTGGTGAGATAGCTCAGGTTGGTATTTGAACATGCCGGAGCTTGTTCCTGATGACCAATAAAGAAAATGTCTTTACTCACCTTGATCGAAGCAAGACAGAAAGAATTACAACGTTGGACATTATATGGTCTCAGAAGGAATAGAGGGAGGTTATCTACATGGCCCTCTACCTCAAAATATCTCCAGAAAGATAAGTTTTAAAGATATAATATACGAGATGTTCCTATTGTAAAATGTACCTATTGTCAGGGAAGAAGCCCAGCAAGCAAGGAAATGTAGTGACATTCATGGATAACAGCTGTATTATTACAAAATGAAAAATGAAAAATGGGAACTCTATCAACTTAAAGCGTATTTACTATTCAAGATGTTTGTTTTAACATGACTGCTGTGGAATTGATTGCCTTGTTTACAAGAGACAAATAGATGGGACAAGGGGACATTTTGAAAAATGTTGGAAAGGGCCAGGCAACAGCCCTGACCCCATCATATGGGAAGTTAATGACCAGCATCAATTTATTGCAGTGAGAAACATGAAAGATAAACTTACTCTCTCTACTTACCCTGATTGGGTCAAAGGGCAAATCCAACACTCTGCGATCTTGAAAGGGGGATTAAAACTTAGTTAGCAAGTTTTAACCAAAATTATGAGATTGCTTAAATTTCGGACAGGCATGGCCCCAGATCAGAATTCTGCCAGAATGACATAGCAGAGTGTCAGACAAAATCAGCAGAGAGTAGAGGACCTTCCTTCCTTGCGTGTCTTGCACCGAGTGCAGTAATGAAATTGTGACCTAACAAGTGGATTTTTTCTGTGTTCTGAATGGAACTAGCAGCAGAGGAGGTACCATTGAATGTGAAGTTTTGAAATATGAGGAATACCGATGCGCTGGATGGAACATCTGAATTTGTGATCTAATACATCTAATTTTGCCGATCATCTTTATGTGAGGCAAAATTGTCAGGTGAGAACTCACACAGGCAATGGTGGAGTAAGTTTGGTGACCAATTGGAGTGAGAGGTTTGCACTTCAGAGCTTTTGTCACATAATTTCCATCATGAATATTTTCTGTTTGGGACTGTTTGGCAGCTATTATAGTCTTGAGACACTTTGAGATCCAGCACCTCTGAAATCTATGAACTGTATTGATTTCTTGTTGTAAGTATGTTTTGCTGAAGCTGTAAAATCCCCTGCGTGGGAATCTTTGTTGGAACCTTTTCCTTTGCTTTTGCCTAATAAAAATGGGCTGCCATGCCTTAAACTGAAGTGTAGACTTGCATGTCTCACTAAAAAATGCGCTAATGATCCCCCAAATTACAGTGGTTAAAATGCAAACAATATAATTCCACAAATAACTTCTACTAGTTTTAGCCTACTCTTATAAATCAAAATGTACTTTTTAATCCCACAACTTTAAGTCAGTGACACATATTCACTATGCCCTGTAAATATGCACTGCTGTGTTAAGGTCACCAGATTTTCAGAATTAAATCTAGGGATACACTGAACTCAGCCACTTTTAACCAAATACACAAAAATCATGCCCCCATTTATTGCCACACACACTAAATCACATCCCCATTTTGACACACCCTTAAACAAATGGTCACACACTTTTGGAACAAGAGGCAGACATTCAAGATACAATTTTTGGGCACAATAAGAAGGATACTGATGCAACATACATAGCAGCGAATTGTGGATGTGACCAAATTGTGTTAACAGTGGAAATGGTTTAAAGTAATATATTAAAAAACCTTGAACCCATGCAGCTAGGAGTCAAGTGTGCTTAGCGCACACACTGAAGGGGTCAGAAGTAATGCACAGAGTGCAGGGATAAGGTGTAAGTGACAGAGAGAGAGAGAGCAGAGATCAGGCATATATAATACATAGAGTGCAGAGTTTAGGAATAAGTAACCCACAGAGTGAAGAGGCCAGGAGTAAGTGATGCAGACAAAGCAAAGGTCAAGATTAGGTAATGGAGAAAGTGCAGGGGTCATAAGTAACACACACAGTGCAGAGATCAGTCCGACCATCACCCTCTCCCTTCTGTTTCACAATCAAACAGAAATGTAGACATCACAATATATTGTTGACATCCTAGGAAGAGTCTCTGGGCACCCATCACAGTAAACCTTGCAGTGTGCAGGCAAAACCGCAACAGTTGCACTGTGCAAGTGTCAATCAAAAATGGCGCCTCTGTATTTGCCTGGGCATGTGAAGTGAAGCAACCGGTGTAATTTTGGACTAGTGATTGCTCAGTGCTGCTATTGAGTTTGTGCCAGCACATTGCAAGGTTTACTCTAGGCTGCCACGCTCCCAAGGGTGATGCTATGGGTTAACCATTCCAGGAAGACAGATGTTTCAAAATGGGGCGGTCTGCAGGAAACATGGAAAGATGGCATGCTTATGTTGTACATCACAGAACTACTGAAGATGAATTTGGCATAGTGAGTACAGAAAAACTCCACTTATGACATTACCTCTACTTGCAGGCAGTGACGTAAAATGGAATATGCAGTCTTCAGAAATTGAAAGTAAACCACATGAAGCAGCTGAGAAGGAATCCAGGAAGTTTTAGAGGAACTAGAGAGTAAATATAGGAACTGAATTTATTCAGGAGATTAAGGGGGAATATGATCAACCCAGTGGCGGAATTATCAGGGTCGCACCAGTCGCATTTGCGACTGGGCCCTTCAGTTCCGCCACTGTATGGGGGCCCACGGCCGCCGCCCGGGAGATAGTCATTTGCGTGGAGTCCCGGTACGCTCTGCCCATCCTCCCCGCCCGCTTTCACGGGCACACGGCACAGTCCCCGCCCATCCTCTACTCACGGGCACAGTCCCCACCTGCTCCACACATCCTCTCCTCCCGCAAAGTCCCCGCCCATCTTCTCCTTCCCAGCTTGCTCCGCCTTCACTCACAGTCCCCGCCCATCTTCTGTCACCGCCTGCACTCACAGGCACAGTCCCTGCCCGCTCCGCCCATCTTCTCTGGCTCCGCCTTCACTCATAGGCCCCGCCCATTATCTCTGCTCGCCCAAGCCAGACCAAGCAAGGAGAGGGAACCAAATGATCTGCAAGTGAGTGGCACCCCCTCCCCCCACACCACCACTGAAAGCCCCCTCCCCACCACCACTACTGCCATAGATATCCCCTCCCCCACAGCACCACTGATACCCCCCACACCACCACCACTGATACTCCCCTCCCCCCACACCACCACTGAACCCCCCCCCCCCCCACACCACTACCACCACCACTACTGCCACTGATACTCCCCTCCCCCCACACCACCACTGAACCCCCCCCCCCCACACCACTACCACCACCACTACTGCCACTGATACCCCCCATACCACCACCACTGCTGCCACTGATACCCCCTCCCCCCCACACACCACCACTGATACCCCCACACCACCACCACTGCTGCCACTGATACCCCCCCCCTCCCCCCACACCACCACACCACCACTGAACCCCCCCCCCACACCACTACCACCACCACTTCTGCCACTGATACCCCCCACACCACCACAACTGCTGCCACTGATGCCCCCTCCCCCACACCACCACTACTGATACCCCCTCCCCCCACACCACCACTACTGATACCCCCTCCCCCCACACCACCACTGATACCCCCCACACACCACCACCACTACTGCCACTGATACCCCCCCACCCACACCACCACTACTGATACCCCCTCCCCCCCCACACCACCACTGATACCCCCCCACACCACCACCACTACTGCCACTGATACCCCCCCACCCACACCACCACCACTGATACCCCCCCCACCACCACCACCACCACTACTGCCACTGATGCCCCCCCTCCCCCACACCACCGCCACCACTGATACCCCCCACACCACCACCACTACTGCCACTGATACCCCCCCTCCCCCACACCACCACCACCACTGATACCCCCCACACCACCACCACCACTACTGCCACTGATACCCCCCCCCCCCCCTCCCCCCACACCACTACTGCCACTGATACCCCCCTCCCCCCACACCACCACTGATACCCCCCACACCACTACTGCCACTGATACCCCCCTCCCCCCACACCACCACTGATACCCACCCACACCACCACTACTGCCACTGATTCCCCCCTCCCTCCACACCACCACCACTGCCACTGATCCCCCCCCCCCCCACACCACACCACTGATATCCCCCCCCCACACCACCACCACTACTACTGCCACTGATACCCCCTCCCCCCCCACACCACCACCACCGATACCCCCCCCCCCACCACCACCACTACTGCCACTGATACCCCCCTCCCCCCACACCACTACTGCCACTGATACCCCCCCACACCACCACCACTACTGCCACAACCCTTGCCACTCATCCCATCCCCCCACCACCGCCACTACTGATCCCATCCCCACCCAACCACCACTGCTGCCACTGATCCAATCCCCCCCACCGCTGCCACTCATCCCATCTCTCCCTCACCGCTGCCACTCATCCCATCTCTTCCTCACCGCTGCCACTCATCCCATCTCTCCCTCACCGCTGCCACTCATCCCATCTCTCCCTCACCGCTGCCACCCATCCCATCTCTCCCTCACCGCTGCCACTCATCCCATCTCTCCCTCACCGCTGCCACTCATCCCATCTCTCCCTCACCACTGCCACTCATCCCATCTCTCCCTCACCACTGCCCCTCATCCCATCTCCCACCAACCACCACTGCTGCCACTAATCCCATCCCCCACCACCACCTCTGCCACTCATCACTGGGGCGTAACTACAGGGGTCACAATTGCAATAGCGCACATGTTGCCCCTGAACACCTGGATGGGGGGGGGGGGGAGGAACAAATCCCCTAATTTTTTTCTCCTGCAGCCACTAAAAGTCTGCTTCTTGTCCTCTCCCTCTGATAGGCCTTAAGCAGCTGCAGGAGGAAAATGGAGGGGATTTGTTCCCCCTCTATCCAGGTCCTGCTGCCCCCGTGATCAGTGGGAAGGGCCCTGGCTGGAGGTCAGGTGGGCCCTCCATGGTTTCTTGCACCGGGGCCCTGAAGGTTCTAGTTACGCCACTGGATCAACCTGTATACAGTAAATACATACTGTAGGTGGTCCATATAGTGAACTTGGTGTTAAGTTATACACTTTAAGGTCACTCTTTAGCTCTGGAGCAAAAGAGATTTAATCTCCAAATACAGAAAGGCTTTTTCAAAGTAAGAGCTGTAAAAATGTGGAATAGACTCCTTCAAGAACTGAAGAGCTCAGTAAAAAGCCTGGATTATTTCCTAAATGTACATATACTATAATTGGGTACTAACATTTATAGGTAAAGTTGATCCAGGGAATATCCAAATGCCTCTTGGGGGATCAGGAAGGTTTTTTCTTTTTTCTTTTTTCCCTGCTGGAGCAAATAGGATCATGCTTTGCTGTTTTTTTTTTGTCTTCCTCTAGATCAACTGTGGCTATGGGATTATGTATACAGAATTGTAAAAAATGTTTTCCCTTTTATTGGTCGAACTGGATGGACTTGTGTCTTTTTTCAACCAGACTATGAAACTATGTGACAAAGTTGTTGGAATTGATGGCTGCCAAACAGGCAGTGCCAAAAACATGAAAATATTTTTTTCAAGTTAGCTTATGGGTTCCTTAACGCTATCTGCAATGACCTGCAATTTTCTGCAATAGATAAAAGCAAGTCATAGCTAGGGCACATAGAAAACATTTGTTGTTTTCTATGTGCCTCTTTCACACTACAATGTGGTGTTATGCACGGTGCAGTGTAGTGCAGAAAAACACACTGTAATGCAATGCACCAGTAAAACTTCAAATAATTTTTTTTTTAAATGAATACAATGTGCTGAAATGCACTGTTCCTTTCCAGAGCCAATACTAGCATTAGCCTGTAAGTAGTATGTAAGTAGTAAATGTTCTGTAAGTAGTAAGTAACATTTTATCAAGTAGGTTAGTGTGAACCTAGCCTATACTTTAATAAAACATTAAGTATAACTAAAGGCAAAACTTATTTTTTTTTGTTTTGGATTGAATAGAGAGGAAATAGAACCCCTGTTAGTTTTTATTGTTGTCTGTGCCCCTGTTAGGGAGATTCACCCTCTCTATTTGTCCTGTTTACTATTATCATTAAAAGCAAAAGAAAATCACACATTTTGTCCACAGAAATGTAATAAAGGGAAAATCTTCCAATGGGGACACTCGTTCTGGTGACCTGGGGCCCCCCAAGTCCTTAATTTGCAAGGATATATTCTCATTTACTATGGGACTGGAAGTTAAGGGAAATCTCTGCAGTAGGACACAGATGGGGGAAAAAAAACTAAGGGGTCATAAACCTCCCCTACTCCAAAATGAAATAAAAAGTTTTGCCTATAATTCAACTTTAACTGTCATTTGTTTTGACATTACAATGCTGATGTTATAAAAAGAAAGTGTATGCTGTAACTATTATTCTCCTTTAAGTGTAGTGAAGTAGTTAGCACCATCAAGGAGTGTAGAATATGTATGTGTTGTATTTACATGTTGTGTTAGGACCTGGGGTTGAGAACAGGAAGTAGGAAGTTATGAAGTGAAACTAGAAGTGTGGCTCTCTGCTGGCTGGAATAAACAAGCTCTTCACAAGATTCATCTGATTATTCATTATTGCTTCTACAAAATCTACATGGTGACAGAAGGGGAATGGCTGAAACATCATGGCTCAGAATCTACGTGGCATACAACCCCTAATCTTTATTAATGACATTGCTAACAACTGGCTGAAATTCTGAAGAAAATGGGATGTGTACAGCAAAGCAGGACTCTCAGACAAGTCAAAAAAGGTACAAGCTTACAAGCTTACAAGCTTACACTCTTCTCAATTTTGCAGGTTCAGATGCACTAAATAAATATGAGTCATTCAATTTTTAAGATAATGAGGACAGAGAGGACCCTGATGTCTTAAAGCAGATTTCCACCCAGAAATGGAACTTCCGCTTTTCGGATTCGGAGAGGGGAGAAGATACCTGTCTAATACAGGTATTTTTGCTCCCACTTCCGGGCATAGATACCCGTGCCACTTCCGTTGCCTTCTACAATCCCCCCCCCCCCGCTGTCTTCTGGGAAACACACAGGTCCCAGAAGACATCAGGAACCAGTGGGAACACACAGCAAGAGTGGCACATGCACAGTAGGGAACCAGGAAGTGGAGCCTTGTGGCTTCACTTCCTGATTCCTTTACCGAAGATGGCAGCGGCAGTTTTAAAAGTCAGCAGCTGCAGTATTTGTAGCTGCTGGCCTTAAAAAAATTTCGGTGAGCTGTGCTTACCACAACGTAATGTGATAATAGATAGACATGCATTTAACATTATGGCTCAGAAACCTGATGAAGGAATACAATCCTATGCAGCCAAACTGAGACTGCTGGCTAAAAAAAATTGATTTTGATGCACTAACAGATGAACTGATACATAACAGGATTGTATGTGGGATCTACAATGATGCAGTTCGTATTCAGTTTTTCAGGGAGAAAGATTTAACAATGGAAACAGCCATCAGAATATGTATGTTGTTTGAACATTCTGAAAGGGCCACTAAGGAACTAAAAAGAGAGGCAGAAGTGTTTGTGGTGCAACAGAACAAAATGCAATTCAGCAACTGTGGTAGTGAACATGCTACTGAGCGCAACAAGTGTCCAGCTTTTTAACAAAAGGTGTGAATCATGCAACAAATGCAATAATTTTGCAAAATGTTGTAGGTCCAAGCCTCAAAATAGAGGTGCATGGATGACACCATCTAGTCATACTAAACAACAAAATGTGCACAGAATTAATGAAGGGGAAAGTGCTGATCACCAAAACAGTTTTCATTGTGAAAGTGTGGACCTAATTGTAAATAAGGGAGAAATATTCACCACTCTCTCAACAGCATGCAACAAACATGTCAAGTTGAAAATTGACACTGGTGGCAAATTCAATATCATGTCCTTATCCACATTGCACAACACTGACCCCAAAAATTGATCAGTCAAATAAAGTAAACCTGATAGCTTATGGCGGTCAAACAATTCAGACACTGGGCACTTCTACCTTGGATCTATCAGGGGACAAGCTGCTATTCCACATTGTGCATAACAATGTTAAGAGCCTGCATGGCTTATGACATTTTATAGATAGGCAACTCCTATCCTCATATTGATTAGTGGTTCCAAATTAATAATAACTACTGCAGTAGGGAACAGAAACAAAAGATACGCTCAGCATCTTTCCAATTAACTGTTCTGCTTTATTATGACACAATTGAAGGTTTTTATACACATGATTACGTAGGTATCACATTAATATTACAATTGTACTTTTATGGTAACAAGGGGCGTTACATAGGCAGGCTAATTCTAATCAGGACTCAAAAGAATGCAAACATGTACTGAAAACATTATTAGTGCTGTGTGCACAGTGAGGGCAGTGTGCAATACATACAAAATAGAATGCAATTATATACAGAACTTACAAATTTCCTTAACACTTACCAGACAGCATGTGCTTAAATCTAATACAACTCAGTCCAGAAGTACATGCAGTACATAACAGGCTCCTGAGATGACCGCTTATGAGGACTTATTTCAAACTGACACTGTTGGTAAGCTTCCAGTCATGTATCACATGCGCTTAGATGAAAAAGTACAGCCTACCTTGTGTGCCCCTTGAAGGTTCCCACTGACTCTAAAAGACAAAGTCTTGCAAGAGTTGGAAAGGATGACTAGACTGGGCATCATTACACCAGTGCAGGAGGCTTCCCCCTGGGTGTCTGCCATGGCAGCAGTAGTCAAGAAAAATTGCACTGTCAGCATATGCATTAATCCTGTGCGCCTCAGTTAGGTTCTCCCGAGGCCTTAGCACCCATTAAAAACTGTAGAGCAAGTGATCGCTGACATGCCACAGGCAAAGGTCTTCAGCATTCTCGATGCTAAATGTGGATTCTGGCAAATCCCTCTGGATGTGGAATCATCATTACTCATAACTAGGGATGAGCCGAACACCCCCCCCCCCCCCCCGGTTCAGTTTGCAGCAGAACATGCGAACAGGCAAAAAATTAGTTCGAACACGCGAACATCGTTAAAGTCTATGGGACACGAACATGAATAATTAAAAGTGCTAATTTTAAAGGCTTATATGCAAGTTATTGTCATAAAAAGTGTTAGGGGACCTGGGTCCTGCCCTAGGGGACATTTATCAATGCAAAAACAAGTTTTAAAAACAGATGTTTTTTCGGGAGCAGTCATTTTAATAATGCTTAAAGTGAAACAATAAAAGTGAAATATTCCTTTAAATTCATACCTGGGGGTGTCTATAGTATGCCTGTAAAGTGGTGCATGTTTCCCGTGTTTAGAACAGTCCGAGAGCAAAATTAAATTTCTAAAGGAAAAAAAGTAATTTAAAAGTACTCCCGGCTATAATGAATTCTCGGTCCCGGAAATACACATAAAAGTCATAGAAAAAAACGGCATGGGATTCCCCCACAGTCCATTACCAGGCCCTTTGGGTCTGGTATGAATATTAAGGGGAACCCCTGAACCAAATTCCATACCAGGCCCTTTAGGTCTGGTATGGATATTAAGAGGAGCCCCACGCCAAATATTAAAAAAAAATGGCGTGGGGGTCCCCCCCAAAAACCCATACCAGACCCTTATCTGAGCACGCAACCTGGCAGGCCGCAGGAACTGTACCAGGCCACCTGCCCTCAACATGGGGAGGGTGCTTTGGGCCCCCCCTTGCCCGGTGGTTGTGGGGGTCGGTAGACAGGGGGATTATCAGAATCTGGAAGCCCCCTTTACCAAGGGGACCCCCAGATCCCGGCCTCCCCCCTATGTGAAATGGTAACAGGGTACCCCTACCATTTCACAAAAAAAGTGTAAAAATGGTAAAAATGACAATGCATGGCTTGGGACAAGTCCTTTATTAAAAAATAAAAAAAATAAGTGCCCCACGAAGTCCATTCATCCTCTTCTTCTCTCGTTTTGGTTTGGTTTTTTTCAATGACTTTTATGTGTATTTTTACTTTTTCTCCTTTAGAAAAATTTTTTTGCTCTCGGACTGTTCTAAACAGGGAAAACATGCGCCACTTTACAGGCATACTATAGACACCCCCCAGGTACGAAATTTAAAGGAGTATTTCACTTTTATTGTTTCACTTTAAGCATTATTAAAATCACTCCTGAAAAAACTGACGTTTTTAAAACGTTTTTTTGCTTTGATACATGTCCCCTGGGGCAGGACTCAGGTCCCCAATACCATGCATATAAGCCTTTAAAATTAGCACTTTTGATTTCTCCCATAGACTTTTAAAGAGTGTTCCACGGCTTTCAAATTCACAGAGAACACCCCAAATTGTTCACTATTTGGTGAACATGCAAACACCAGATGTTCGTGTCGAACTTATGTTTGACTCGAACAACATCATCATCCCTACGCACAACATTTATGACCCCATATGGGAGATACAAATGCTTACAGATGCCATATAGAAATTCAACTGGATATCTTGATTTGGGGATCCTCCATCGAAGAACATGACAAAAGATTTAAATGGACAGGATTTTAAAGGTGACAAGAACACCAGTATTAACAAAAGTATACATTTTATTACAAGAATATAATACAATACAATAAAAATTGTCTCTGCAGAGACAGAAGAGTGGTGTGTATAAATCACTGTATACAATAAATACTGATACTTGTATTTTCTCTCGTGCACCCAACGTTTCTGGCTTGAATGCCTTTCTTCAGGGGTTGATACAGAGAAAGCTGTATTCGTATCATACATCTATCAATAGAAGACATATAATATTATAGAGGACATCAAAATAAATCATGACTCTAGACCAGGACATGTTCCAAAATGTTGAATATCACATACCCATTGTTGTCTTGTGACTTCATACATTGGAATAAAAGCAAAAGACCTACAGAGGGTCCCTTTGATGGAAAGGAAAGGAAAGAAAAGAAAAAGCAGGACTGGTTAGATGAAATGGCAACCCCCAAAACAAATTATGACCCTGTGGAGGTCCACCTACAAAGAGGGGACACATTTGTGAGACATCAAAAGTTGTTAGCCCTAAAAAGCAAAAGATAAAAAATATTTCATAAAGTATTGAGGCACTCATAAGCATCTAAACACTCACCAACCACTCTGCGTGCATGGTGTGTGGTCCTACATACCTGAAAGGCTGCTGATATCAGTGCAAGTAGGGATGTGTGTAGTCACAGTATAGTGGCCTGCAGATTTTAACAGTTCCCTTCAGTGAGGGGGTTTCCCCTGTAGGATACACAAAGATGTAGGATATGGCTATATTATCAGAATGTATTCTGAAGACTATAGGTCTGTGCCACTTTACAAGAGCTTCAATTTAGGATATGGAGATACCATGAATGCCTATCTCTAGTTTACAGCTGCTCAATGTATATGATGTCTCGTCCGTTCTGCTCTTTTGTCAGCCACGACCAGATCTATATAGGCATAGGACGCTCATGTATGTGCATAGGTCCCGTGCCATGACACGCGTGGTGGTCAGAGGGCGCTGCGCATGTGCCCTGTGATCAAGAGGACCAACTGTATCTGGAGCGCATGGCGCTGCCTCACCTGGAAGTGGAGTGGCGTCATGAGCTCCACAAACACCAGCACACAGACACAGCGACAAGGCGCAGGGCAACCCCAAGGTGGTCCCACGCACGCCAATGCCGAAAGGGAGGGACAAGGTCCTTCCTCACATTGTTTCCAGTTGGTTGATTTGAATACAAACATTCTTATTACACACAGGGAATCAGAACCAGACATAAATTGGGAATACATAAAAAAAAGTACTGGTGAAGAATTACACCATATTGCATTAGCAAATACCAATATGCAAAGAAATAACAATGAGAGCATCTATAATAGTAACAATAAATGTGAATAACAGAACCTATATAGATAGGACAGAGAATGCAGGTGAGGAAAAGACAATTTCAAAAGAGGAATTGAAATGATCACTCCTCCCATCCTCCTGAGGCAAAACCCTCCAAAAAGGGACGATAACTGGCTATATCGTTTAGGCCAGGGTGTGAGGTGGTTTCTAGACAGACTATCCAGGGTGTTTCACGCTGGAGTAATAATCTGTTCCAGCCACCACCTACTATCTGGGTGTATCCTATCTAAGATCAAAAATCTTATTTGCGGGACTATGTTTGCATGTACATCCCTCACATGCCTTGCTAATGGGAGATCTGGGTTGGATGTTTTCATGCTTAGAATATTTCTGTAGGCTCTTTTGTCAAAATATATATTACCCCTATTGTCTTAAAATTGGCATAATGAGTGGGTTTAAACATCTTATCGTTGGGAAGTTTGATATTAGAGCCTATATGCATGTATTGGCAGTATCCGCATCCACCACACCTAAAACTCCCCAAACGTTTGCTAGGGTCTTTTCTAAACTCACCTGTAAATTCACTGTGATAGAAGGAGTTTCTGAAATAAAAGGATTTAAAGATGGGTCAATGCATAATAGTGCCAAAACTTGGATATAATTTGTTTAATTCTGTTGTTTGGTGTATCTCGTAATAATTCTAAGTGTACTCGGTTGTACATCTTTAGATTTAGTAGCGTTCTTATTGTCAAAAAGTAGATTTTGTCTAGCCCGTTTGATTGCTTTCTTATATGCCTTTTTGAGACAGGTTAGGGTATAGCCCCGCTGGAGGAGTCTATTTTAGTTTGTTTGCATCTGTTTGAAAGGTTGTATCATCTGAACAATTGCGACGTATACGCAAGTATTGGCTGAAAGGGATCGATCTAATCAGAGACTGAGGATGTGCGCTACTCGCATGTAGTACCATATTGCCAGCTGTGGCTTTACGATAGGGTGAGCTGGTAAGTGCACCATCCTTTTCTTTGTGTATAGTGACATCCACAAAGTTGATTCTGGTGCGACTATATGACATATTGAAATTCAAATTACATGTATTGTTGTCCATAGCTTTTAGATATTGAAATAATAATTTGATCGATCCATTCTAGACGATCAAAATGTCATCTATATAACGATACCATGTCAAAATGTTCTCAATGAATTGTACAAGGTTCTCATTGGCTAAAAATAAATGTTTCCACTCCCCCAGATACATGTTGGTGTATGAAGGGGTACAACATGTCCCCATCGCCACCCCCTGCACCTGGAAGTAGTGGGAGCCATCAAATTAGAACACATTATGAGTAAGTATATATTCCAAAGAAAGGAGTATAAACTCATTAAAGGCCCGGTTGTCTCGTGTGATTGGGATATGTTATGTCCAATGACTGAGATGCCCAACTGGTGGGGATGGAGCTGTACAGGGCTTCAACATCTATCGCCACCAGTAGGGCATCTGGCGGTACTACTAGTTCTTCTAGATTTTGGAGAAGGTGCATAGTGTCTCTGGTATAGGAAGATAGATTGGTTACATATGGATGAATTTGTTTGTCAATAAATTTGCTCAGATTTTCTGTCATCCCACCTCGTCCCGACCCAATCGGTCTGTCTGGGGGATTTTTTTTTTTTCATTTTTGTGGATTTTTGGCAAACTATAAAAAGTTGGTATCTTTGAAAGGGCAGTTCGTATAAAGTCCCAAGTTTGTTTAGTGATTATGTTGTTTAAATATGCATTATCAACCAAGAGATAAAAATCACTGTTATGTCTCTCAATTGAAGATCTGGAAATCATTGTATACCACTCATTATTGTTAAGAATTTTCAGACACATTGCTTTATATTGAACAGTGGACATGATAATAATGTTCCCTCTTTTGTCTGCTGGTTTTATCGTTATTGATGTTGATTTGTCAGGGATTTTATAGCCGAATTTTCTAGACAAACATATTCTTTACGTCCGAAGCATCGCTATTAAGTTTCTTGATTTCTTTTGTTGTCAAGTCCAAGAATGCCCCCCTAAGTTGGTATTTAGATTCGGTGAGAGGAATTTATCTGATTTCTTTTTTAATTTGGAATTAATAACTTGATTTTCAGTCTTAGTAATCATATGTGCATTTAAAAGTGAGTCAACATCCACTCGATTGATTAAATCAGTGTGCTCTTGTTCATTGAGAAGGCTGATTAAATCATCTAAGGCTTTATCAGTTTAGATTTTTTCATGTTTAGAGGTTGTGTCTTTGTTGTACATGCTTTTCAAAGAAAGCTTTCTAGCAAAGAGTTGTAGATCCTTTATAACTACAAATTTATCTACATCGAATTCTGGACAAAAATGTAAACATTTTGATATCATTGCTGTTTCCTCAGTGGACAATACATAGTAAGAAAGATTAATAATGTTAAATTACAGTTGTGTTTAGAGGGATGGCTGTATTGAATTGGCTTCCTTGTTTAGAAGTGGGGTCTAAAAAATCGTTGCCCATTTCTTGATCAGTGTCAGTGACTTTAGAATTACTTGTTGTGAGAAACCATCATTTTGTGAGAAATATGCCCAGAGGGGCCACCCCACGTGTATTGGTTACCTGTATACCAGGAAATCCCCTAGGGGAGTGAGTAGAAGAGTGCAATAGGAAGATACTCCACTACTCCATTTGTTTTTTTGTGAGTATATGATTCAGCATTGGGTGATTTCCATTTATTTTTTTGAGATTTTTTATTTTTTCCAAAAGAGTGAAGATGAGGAGACACAAGAATTCAAAGATAAGTTAGAACCCCTTTCACCATTTGCACCTTTTATATTATTGGTCATATACCATGTTTTTGTATTCCTTTGATGCCATCCATATGCCTTCCCCTCCTGGAAGGTCGTTTTGTCCCTCCAGAATTTGCACTCCTGAGTAGCTAAAATGTCCAAAGCCATCCATCAAGTTCCTGCTCCAGAGGACAAACATGCTTTGCAAAGGTTTCTTGGCATCACCAATCATTCATCACTACAGTGAGATACCATCTCCACTCCGTCAGCTTCTGTGCCAAGATTCTGACTGGTGTTGGACTCAACAGCATGCTGTTGCTGTGGATACATTGAAAGCACATTTAACTAGTCCACCTGTCCTACAGTATTTTAATGTGCATAAGCCATGGTATTGTCTGCTGATGCTTCCCAGCATGGTCTTGGTGCAGTCTGTCTTCAAGAGGAGAGGTCTGTGGCTTTTGCATCAAGAGCCATCACTGTGACTGAAGTACGCTATGCACAAATTGTGAAGAAATTATTGGGACTAGTATGTGCCTGTGCTAAATTCCGTGATTATATCTATGACCGCCCTGTGACTGTGGAGACGGATCCTCAGCCACTCATAACAATACTTGTCATATATGCACCACAGCCTGAGCCAGTGCCATGGGAGGAAATGCAAAAGCTACTTGTTCAAGCAAATGTGGGATACAGCATATGGAGGGATAACCTCTCTCAACCAGATTTAAGATTGAAATCTTACAGAATTACCTCAAGACAAACATGCAATTGGATGTAAATGTTTTTTTAAAGCCAAACATTATTTTGAAAATAAAGTCCATAAATTCATAACAAGATTGATTGCAAAGGGATACTCACAAAAGTATGGTGGACATTAGATGAGTCCAGTTGAGAAGGCAGGTGGCTTGTCACTGTCTTTTAGTATATCCATATATTTCTATATATGAAAAGTGGTGACAATAATCTGTCTGACTTTTCCCTTGAGCTCACTAAATGTCAACTGTTTCAAAAGTCCCAGGTCTCATGATCGGTTACTGACTGTTGGAACACACTGAAACAGGTCCCTCGAGCTTTGGGTTTTGGCACAGCAAGAGACAATTCCGTGTCTCCGTCCTTTGGTCCCTGTGTGGTCACAGGCAACCCAGCAACAGGTCTACACTGCTCCAGGTTCCTGCACAAAAGAGGCTTACAGTGGCTCAGTCTCTCAGCACTCTGTGTGTATGGATGCAGACACTCCAATTACCAGGTCCTCACTAGAGTAGATCAGGAAAAGTCCTCCTCTCTCCTTCTTCTTGCAGGGAACTGTGGGTGCTGTAGTTCTGCAGCCATTCACTTATATTGTCCAGTGTCCCTTTAAGACTACTTCTTCCATGAATTCTTAGTGGCTCCTGGGCAACATATCCTTTCCTGCTGATTTTCACTCTGCCACTGCTAGAAGGGGAGGGGGTGACGGAGCGGGCAGGGAATTATCTCTCAGAGCTGCTCTGATCACAGTGCAGGGAAGCAGTATCTGAAAAGTGAAGGGTGAGATCAGGCTTCTGCACACATGCAGCCTGCTCTGTAAAGATAGATCCCAAAGGGGAGTGGAGGGGGGAGGTGAGGGATCACACAGCCACTAAGGCGCCGTCTACACACTTCTCTTGGAAGGCTCTTGGGCAGTAAGGATTTGTTTACATTCACAGTTGTGGGGACAGTAAAAACAGGTAGCTAAGCTATGTTTTTACTGCCCCCCCCCCCCCCCCCCCATTTTTCCCACTTAAGCTGCAAAGGCAAATTCGCAGCTGCAGCAAGAATATTAACTCTCTCATTTGGTGGGCAGTACCGCTCCCAAACGCAACCCATTCAAGTGAACAAGTTCAACATTTACAGGGTTAAAACAGGTAGTTAGGGAGCAACGTAATGCCTCCTCACCACCTATCAAATGCCTCTGAAAAGCAATCTGCCATGCAGGGGCGGACTGACCATTCGGCCACTCGGGCACTTCCCGAGGGCCCCGGGCCACTAGGGGGCCCCATCAGGATTGCCAGCCTTAGTAAAACCAGGGACAGTATGTAAAAATCTGTGTTTTTTTTACATCTGTTTCTGAAATGTCCCTTACCGACATCCTTTTGGTCTAAAAATCCCAAGATTATAGTTGCCCCATCTCTCCAGCACCTTCTCAGCCAATAGAAACATGTCTGTGTATACTGTGTGTACATGTATGTGTATACTGTGTGATTGTATACTGTGTGGCCCCATAATCTCTGATTGCCTGGGGGCCCCATAATCTCCTATTGCCCGGGGGCCCCATGAGTTGTCAGTCCGCCCCTGCTGCCATGTGTATAAACCAAGCCTTGAAGACTAGATGTGGAATCAATGCTTGCCCATTACATGCCAAATGAATGAGTTGAAATGTTCTTTATTGTATGCAGAACACTACAGAACCAGTAATAGATGCTCCTGCAGCCTGTTAATTACAGGCCTTGTATTACACACTGGGATTGTTTACTAAAGGCAGATTGGCTGGTCATGTTGCAAAGACATTATTACTCTGCAAGGAATTTTTCTTTTAGCTTAGTGAAGTAGGCGAAGATCTAATGACTTCCACTGTCTAAGCACGTGCACACAAAAATATGCTTTTTTGGCTTTCTTTTAGGTTCCTTGAATGTGATTCCATTTTCTTTGGAAAGTGAATTTCCACAGCATTTACTAACTCAACTGAAAATTTCCTTTGCAAAGCAACCTGCCTATATGCCTTTAGTAAATCAAATCATATGATGTGACTTTTAGAACCTTGCTGACTATAGCAGCCCAACAGAATATAATTGTGGAGCACTATGACATCAAACAGCCTTTTTCAACAGCGACATTGCAGATAAATTGTACATGACACAACCAGAAGGTATGCTGTTTAAGACCTAGAGAAAAACATCTTGTTTATAAATTACATAGATCCCTGTATGGACTTAAACAGCTAGAGTGTGGAATTTTAAATTGACTAATGTTTTGTTAGACAAAGGATTCATAAGATGTAAAGCTAATCCAGGTCTATACTCTAAATGTAGAGATGCGAAGTGGATGTATCTGCTGCATTATGTTGATGATTTGATTATTGCTCACAAAGAGGATGAGGAAATTGCAAAAATGACTCAATAAGCACTTTAAAAACAAGAACCTGTGAAATATGTTCTACAGCCTAAGTATTCAAGTATAGCAGGGGTGTCCAAACTTTTTTCAAAGAGGGCCAGATTTCATAAATGTGAACATGCGTGAGGGTCGACCATTTTGCCTGACATTTTTTGAACCATTAAAATTAAATGAAATTAAATATTTTATTCAAAGTTTATTGCAAACAGGATACTATTCATTTCATAACAATGATGACAATATATGATGATATATAATATACATATATCTTCTCTTCTCCGCTCAGGATAACGATGACCTTAGGCGTGTTATGTTTAAAAAAAATATATATATATATATAAATCTTTCTCTCTCTCTCTCTCTCTCTCTCTCTATCTATCTACCTCTCTCTATCTCTCTCTCTAGCTATCTATCTATCTATCTATCTCTTGCTCTATCTATCTCCCTCTCTCTCTATCTCTCGCTCTCTCTCTATTTCTCTCTCTCTCAAAAGAAAAGGAACTGCATTCCGGTTTGATGTGGCCCCCAAGTATATCCATCTGTGGCCCCCAATGCTCGAGTACGTTATGTTTTTTATGCTGTTAATATATCTATCTTCTTTAGCCTGAGCACCACGCTCATTCTTAGTTTGAGCTGGGGCGTGTGGCTGGGCTTGTTTACCATTCTATGTGCCTGAGCCCACAAGGAAGTTGACAGTGTGCAGCGCCACCGTCAATCACAGGCACTGTGACATTTCCCTGATCTCTGCATCTACAGTCCGCAGATGTAGAGATCGGGAATTGTCACAGTGCCTGTGATTGGCTCTTTGCGCTGTAAGCTTCATAGCGGCTCAGGCACATAGACTTGTGAACACGCCCAGCCACATGCCCCGGCTCATACTAAGAATAAGCGCGGCGCTCGGGATTTGTCAGGCTAAAGAAGATAGATATATTAACAGCATAAAAAACATAGCACGCTCAAGCTTTGGGGACTACAGATGTATATATATATGCAAATTCCAAGTTGGGGCCACATCAAACCAGAACGTGGGCTGCAAGTGGCCCGCAGGCTGGACTTTGGACATGCCTGAAGTACAGCATAAGAAAGATGAACGTTTCCAGCTAAATCAAAGTACTAATATTGATGTGATCCTTAAACAGAAAGCAAAAGGGGTTTTGGGACTTTAAATGAGGTGCATGATATCATGCACCTCCATCCCTTAATCATAAATAAGAAAGGGGTTTTTGGGACTTTGTGTGAGGCACAAGACACGTGGTAGGAGAAATTATAAAATTGTTTAATTGGCATATAAACAAAGCATACCTCATAAACATATGATACATGGTTGAACATGAGTATTTTTATCTATATACAAGACAATGGCATACAGAAAAGAAAAATTTATATATACACATACATGCATCTAAAACAGCATAGTATCCCATGTAAGTAATTAGTATAAAAAGCCAATGCTTATTTATTAATGGATACAAATCGGTTATAAGATACATATAAATCACAGTTGAGGTCAAGCTGTGTGTTGGAAATATAATGACATTGATAGACTCAACGAGTTTCGTAACCAGTCACCACTCATCAGGAGAAAACGCATAGCTGAAAAAAAATAAAAAAGGTACCAAATAGGATCTAATGTTTTTCCCAGATAGTAAGAAACAAGGTAGGGGCAGGGAAAACAAGATGTATTCCTCCCGGGAATACGTACATATACATTTCTCTAAATAAGCAGTGTTGCAAGTCAGGATCTGCAAGGAAAGTCTGTCCCAGGAGCTGAAGGAATAAACCCAAGAAAGAAGCGAGCATACCGACACACCCCAGGAGCACCTTCCAAACATAATAGGCAAGGGTGAAAAGATTCCAAATAGGTCTGTAGAGTAAATGATGTTGGACCAATAGGCCTTGTTGACTTCATCATAGGCCTTGTTGACTTCTCTCCAAATGTAGCGTTTATGGTTGTGGCCAAAAAGCGAAATTTTGGTCCATCACTTCAAATGACTTTGTGCCAGAAGGTTTGAGGCTTATTTCTGTGCTGTTTGGCGTATTGTAAGTAGGATACTTTGTGGCATATGCGTAGTAATGGCTTTCATCTGGTGACTCGACCATGCAGCCCATCTTTCTTCAAGTGCCTCCTTATTGTGCATCTTGAAACAGCCACACCACATGTTTTTAGAGTGTCCTGTATTTCACCTGAAGTTATTTGTGGGTTTTTCTTTGCATCCCTAACAATTTTCCTGGCAGTTGTGACTGAAATTTTAGTTGGTCTACCTGACCGTGGTTTGGTTTCAATAGAACCCTTCATTTTCCACTTCTTGATTAGAGTTTAAACACTGCTGATTGGCATTCTCAATTCCTTTGATATCTTTTTATATCCCTTTCCATACAGTTCAACTAGCTTTTCCCGCAGATCCTTTCACAATTCTTTTGCTTTCCTCATGACTCAGAATCCAGAAATATCAGTGCAGCACTGGATGAAAGATGCAAGGGTCTGCAAGCAGTCCAGAAACTCATTGACCTTTTATACACACTAATTAATTACAAGCAAACAGATCACAGGTGAGAATGGTTACCTTTAATAGACATTCAAACCCCTTTGTGTCAACTTGTGTGCATGTTATCAGGCAAAAATCACCAGGGTTTGTAAACTTTTGATCAGGGTCATTTGGTTAGTTTCTGTTGCCATTATGATTTAAAAATAGTAAACACAGTTGATTGATAATAAATGGCTTCAACCAAGCACTAACCATGAGTGAAAGAAAAGTTTTATAAGTGTTATCATTCATATTCCCTGAAAAATGGCCAAAAAGCATGAATTCTACCAGGGTATCTAAACTTATGAGCACATATGTATGCCAATTAAACAATTTTATAATTTCTCCTACCACGTGTCTTGTGCCTCACTCAAAGTCCCAAAAACCCTTTTCTTATTTGTGATTCATAAACAGTCTGGCATGGCAGAATGCAAAGGTGGAAGTACATCAGAGGCAACAGCTTACCTAAAGTTGTAAAGAGAAGATCTTCCAACCAACAGTGGACAGTACAGACAACCACTGGGGGAACTTGTATGTACTACAACCACTACAAGCCCAAATATAAGATCTACTATGTCATTCTCTGCAGATGTGTAAGCATACTCTGGCAAAAGGACTGGAATGTACTAAAGAGAGTCATGCAGTGCCTAAAACAGATAAGACATAAATCTGAAATCATCTGTAAATGGTGACTTATAACGTTTAGGATACATGGACTTAGATTAGGCAGGTGAGTGCAGTACTAACAAACCTACAAGTGCAATTAGACCATAGACCATTATCCTGGTCCAGAAAAAAAATCTCAGTGGAATTTTCTTATCCAGAAGCCGAATAAATCTTGACAGCTTATGCCTGTCAAGAAGTCATTTGGTTGCAGTAGCTTCTTTAAAAGCTTGGCGAATCAATGACTTAGCCAATGGTTTTGCATGAGTACAATGAAGGACGTATGAAGCTTGCAATGATTGAGAAGATCAATGCCAGACCCTAACACACAGATTTTGGACACCATTACCTTCGTGACCTTGTGGAATAAAATAATTCTAGAATACTGTGAAACTGATAAGATGATAGGGGATACTTTGACAAAATCACTACCACAGCCAAAGTTATAAGAGAATTCGCTCTGTGTGTCTACAGTCATTTACAGTGAGGCTTGGACTTATTCAAAGGCAGGGAAAGCCAAAAATGCCATCAGGAGAACCCAGAAGAAGAGTATCGGGGCTTCTCTGTGCAAAAGCATTGCACAAAGAAGGTAAGAATAACACGAGTTAACAAAATAAAATACTAATATCACTTTAGGGTAAAAAAAATGTTGCCTTTAGAACCACTTTAACGCTTGTATAAGGTATTGATATTATTATTATATAGGATTTATATAGCACCAACAGTTTGCGCAGCGCTTTACAACATGGGTACTGTTGGATTCAATATGAACTCATGTAATATCACATCGGTTCATTCCCAATATCTTTGAGGACAGAAGGCATTCCCCCGGATTGGAATGTAGCCAGGTTGGAAAACACACCAAAAGCTTTGAACAATGGCTTGGCTCGAGGCCACCTGCTGTGACATGTGTAATTACAAGCTTCAAGGGAGACTGTTACTACTAAGGTGGCTATGGATACCTATTGGATGAAGGCAAAGGGGGGGGGGGTGGCTATGAGTGGATGTGTGGGTTTGAGTAAAGAGTTCGCACACACAGGAAGCCAGTCTCTGTTTGCTGGAATCCCTGACATGAGAAGATGTCTCTGGTCACCTCATGGTCTGGCGGCCATTTTTCAAGGCTACAAGGAGGGCCCTGTGATAAGTATCTTTGATATTCTTGTATTTTATGATTTGATTGTAAGCCTTGTGATATTGTAATGTCTTTTATTACTTTATGTTAGCATTCCTGATTCTTGGGAAATAAATAAGATTTGATTATTCCTAGCCGTGTGTTTGGTTTCATAGCTAACCTCGTATTATTGTGATATTAACAGTAGCATGCGCTCATAGGTTTAACAGACTAACAACATTATAGGGACTAGACAAATTAATACACAGATATAATTATTATATCGTGTACAGCAGGTACAGACAGTAGGACTTTGCCAGGTGTCCAGCACCCTTTCACCCTTGCACACAGGATTCCAATGGTCACCCTTTCACACAGGCTTCTGATGGAGGCTACAACTTCAACATTCGTTAGATAGGCATAATCCACTGTTGTCAACTGTTGGAGACCTGCCCTGAAAATGGGCATGCAGTCTTCCCTGGAGTGCATGCATGTAGACAGGAAGTGGCTGCAGGAGATTAGCGGTGCAATAAAAGATGAAAATAAGATGGAAACCATTTAAAAACAAAAAACACAAAAAACATGGTAGTTGTTTATAATACATAGCGCTTTAGCAAACTAAAAGTCATTCAGTTAGGGTTTACGTCTACTTATTTCATCACAGGCACTTACATAGCACTGATGATTTACTCAGCTTTTTACCCATATTGTACATTCACATCAGTCCCTGCCCTCAAAGAGCTTACAATCTAAAGTCCTTACCTCACATATTATGGCCAATTTAGATAAGAGGCAATTAACCTACCAACACGTCATTCAAGCCCAGGGAGAACCCGCAAACTACATGCAGAATGTGTCGTAGTTGGGATTTGAACCCATGATCCTAGGATTGCAAGGCAGAAGTGCCAATCAACAAGCCACTGCGCTGTCCATTTTAACAACTTCATATCCTTTATCTTGCATGAGTACATTATTTTTAAAGAATGGTGTCCATTCTTCAAAGGACACCTATAATTTCAAAAGCACATTTGCCCTTTAACATATCCAGATATACCAAAAAACCTTTCAGATAATATTCACGCTTTTCCCTGTGCTTGGTGAGCTTGTAGTCTGTAGTTTGCACTGTAATTGTAGATAAGGGCTTATAACAAAGCAAACCAAAAATTGCACATCATCCTTTTTCTTGGAAAAAAAAACTGAGTAGATTTCTTATATTGCACTTACAAAGATTACTGGGTGACTATAGCTAAAGAAATATCTGGGCCAATCACTCCTAAAGCCTGCAAGGAAAAAGGACCCCTTGTGTAAGATTTTAAAGTCTGCATTCCAATCTGGACAAAAACACTGGCCAAACAGCTCCTCTCTCCAGCATGTCCCTGTGCGAATCTACACCACTACCGATGCATTTCAGGGACTTTCCCTTTCATCAGAGTACTCCACAATGTTTACAGTGGTCTGGTCCCTTGATAACAGGTATCAAACAGGAAAAGGGTATGCAAGTTTTTACAAATATCCAATAATAGATACCGGCCAAAATTAATTGTGAGTTCTTTGCTTTACACCCCAATGCAGAAAGTTTAGGTTTGTATAAAGCACACAGGGGTTGATTTACTAAAACTGAAAAGTGCAAAATCTGGTGCAGCTCTGCAAAGAAACCAATCAGCTTCCAGGTTTTATTGTCAAAGCTTAATTGAAGAAGCTGAAGTTAGAAGCTGATTGGCTACCATGCAAAGCTGCATCAGTTTTTGCACTCTCCAGTTTTGGTAAATCAACCCCACATTCCGCTCATGCACTGAATCTTTAGACAAAAGTAAAAGTAATGACACTTGTTATGGGTTACTGAACAAAAACTTACTATGTGTTATAAGCAACCATATTCCTATATACTGTCTTCTATCTGATGGCTGCATAAAACTTACTTTATTCCATTTCCACATAGGATAGCAAATCAATACATTACATTTTTCTTCAGCCCATATAATTTATTCTTCATTTTTTACAGTGGAACCCGTAGTTTACTAAAGCCCTCTGTATCACATATGGCAGTGAAACGATAAGAGTTTAGAACCTTATGTGAATACAAATTTTCCAGACTACTTAAGAAATGCACAACAAATAGCCACCCTTTTCTGCAAAGAGAGATAGTCACACACATACCCATTTAAATTTACTTTAATACTTATTTTGAATGACAACTACTTTTCCACAAACACACATACTTCATTTCTTCAACTGTAAAAAAAAAAACTGCTGTTCAATGTCTTCCCTCCAAGCCTGAGAGTTTCCTAAACAATCGTTTTAAAAGCTCATGGCATAAAGTTCTAGATTTCAAACTCTCTATATTTCTTCAAAGTCATCAAACTTTTGCTGCAGAGTTTGGAAATATTTTATTTATTACTATGTTTTTTATAATTTTTCCAGTTTGCTTAAAGTGGATGTAAACCCTCACATATACCCAGTGAATTGAACAGCCTCAGATAATACACAGAGATAAAACAAATCTCCTTACATAAGTTTTACGTGTATATATGCTGTCTTCAACTTTCTATATTGTTTAGAAAGTGAACATCATGTTCAAATTGTTTCTTCCTGTTCCAGCAGTGGGTGTGTATTCTTAGCATACACTGTGTGACAGCTGATTGGAGGAAAGGCACACCCTCCCCCCCTCCACATAGGCAAAGGAACGAAGAAGCTTGAAGAGCTGTGCTGTGAATAGACCAGCTCTCTGCTAATCTATTTATAGCAACCATTTTGACACAAATTTTCAGCTGCTTTTATCTCCTGTGTCGGAGAACTTGTCAGAAGTTATGCTGATAACAGAAGAACGGAGCAGCAGAAAGACATGGGACTTAAGGCTTTGGAGAGACATAAATAAACATAAATAAACACTACAGATGTATGTGTCTAAGTCAAAATTCACGAATCGGGTTTACATCCACTTTAAGGTAAAACAGTTACTGTTTAACCACTTCGCCTCTCACACCTGTTCACCCCTATGAACCAGAGCAATTTTTTAATTTCTGCTATGGACTTGTTTATTCGGTCATTACTTAAGATAACAAGGTAATACATATATATTTTTAAGACAAACAAACAGGGGACTCAATTCTTATTGCTCGGGTTCGGCACATCATGGATCTGGTGGACATATTACTGGGAGGGACTGGGGAAGAGACGGCTGTCATGGTGCACGTTGGCACCAATGACAAAGTCAGAGGCAGATTGAGTGTCCATCACTCAGCTAATGTGACCCCAGCGCTGATGGAGAGGGGCAGTAGAGGGTCAAACAAAGATGTAATGCAGGCGATTGACAGAAAGTTGTAATAGTGGACAATGAAAACCTGTGACTTAGCGTAACTAAAAGGCTATATGTATTCCTTGATCATTTTTACTGTCATGTTTTAATGCTGTAAAGAATTTTTTTGGAATCATGCAATGTGGATTGATCATTTTATCTGATTATGTCCAACACACACACAGCCTGTTCGAAGAGTAATTGTGATTAGGCCAATCAGTGGGAGGTGGGATGTTACATCAAGACATTGTTTCGACCAATAGAATCCATGATTCGGGTATATTAGGCTTTTAATTAAACGGTATCACACTATCCTGGATTATTATCTCTCCCTGGTTCTCGGTTATTGATGTTTGAGGAGATCAGCTGGTGGTAGTTTTACATATATCATTCACAAGTTGGGACATTGTGAAAACAAAGTGCAAAAAGGGTGGCACCCTATGACACCAATGCGCATATCATAGATGCTGTTTCGTAAGCGTGCATTATGTACACTTTGTGGTGGATGAGTAGCAGAGGCACCTTTAAGACCAGGAGAACGGTGATTGGAGCTTTCTTCACTATGATTTGGGAAACATTTTTGGACTGTGCCATATTTAATAATAATTCTTATAAATAAAAAATTTTCACCTTTGGACTCTCAAGTATATGTTGGATTGTTTTTTTATCCTTTGTTTACATGCAATTATCAAATATGTGTTAGCGCCTTGCTTTTCATTGGTTCACTTACCAGACTTTGATGCTTACTGACTCCCTAGTTTTAATAACTGACCTGAAACAAGCCTACATTAATAAAAGCCAGAACTGCAGATCTGCATACTTGACACAGGCCAGTATGTTCTAAATATGTCTAAAAAAAATCAACTGTCTAGCCAACTGGGCCAAAGGGCATCGGTAATAGCATACCTACACTCTAATAATACGCTTTCCGTAAACTGCATTACAATCACATGATGCCAACAGTTAGACAAAGTTTATGCATCTACAAAGCAAAGATTCTGTATATTTTAGCTAACCCATATTAAACTAATACAATCTATTTTCCATTAGGACTCCACTATTCCAAGTAAAATGTTAGCAGATCATTGTGAATGCAATCGATTAATAAAGTCAATATGAAACAACTTCAATACGTCTAAGCAGAGAATTTCTTCCTCCAGTTGTCTTGCTATTCATCTATCTCTTCCTTTCAAGCAAGCAACAAAATATCTGCAGGTAGAGCGTGAACACTGTTTCTGCAAGCCATTTCTAGTTATAGAGGAGCAAAAAGCAGCTTTGAATGGATTTAAAATGCACCTCTAGCCACATTTATTATGTGTCTGTTTTAAGTAAAAATACTAAAATGTACCAAACTTTCTTACCATCCTTCCCAACTTTACTGCTACAGCAGGCTTATCATTTGATTTATTATCTCAATGCCTGAAATTCAAATCATGAAGAATAACAAATGTCTAATTTTGATGGTCCCAGGCAAGCACGAATTACCTTTATATATATAATTTGTTTATTATGGTCAGGTGTAAAAAAGAAAAATATAATTTATATTATAAAATAGTAACTGAACTTACTGTCAGGCTAAGGGCAATGGACTAGGATACTGCTTAGGCACATGTCACACATCTGGATGGTCCCTATAAAGTAGAAGATCCTCACTTTTTGAGTTCAGGTCCCTTTTCATCTAAATTTTCATTCCCAGCCAGCATGTGGAGCTCTAGTCTCCTTTATCATGTTTATCTGTTTTAATATGTTTTAATTGACACGTAAGGGATAATGTAACAAATATGATTTACAAAAACTCCACTTGTTAATTTGTTGGCAAAAATATTCCACCACTGCACTTTTTTAAAATATTTTTAGCAACCATTTTGATGACATGGTCTCTCTATAAGTTTTAGTTCCCATTTGTGTTTTGTTTTATATGTTTCTGACAGTGACATTGCAATGGATGAATTAACTATGTGTTAGTACAAGTAATAAAAGTGTTATTCTTGTATTCATAAGAAATTTCAAAACTGTGAAACGAGTGCTTAAAGTCAATTTACACTTTTCTTTTATTCACTGGGGAACCAAAAACTTCTATCATTCTAATAGCCTGATCTCAACAACCAGTGTGGAAATTCTTTCCTATGAAACCATTTATATAGGTCACAGACTCCCAGGGCTCATTGTCAAACTCTCTCATAGTAGACATTCAAACAATGCCCCACCTGAATACCACACAATAGAGATGATGGATTAGGGCCAGTGGCATAGAAAAAATGTGTTAAATGCAAGCAGTTTTGCTAATTGCTAGTGCATGAACAACTGTTTTTCCTCTTGAGTCAAATATCAGAGAATGTTGTTCCTTTTATGTTTAGTGTTTAGATTAGGAAAATATTGCACAAATTTAGATTTAAATGCTGGATAAACTTTTCCAACTCAGTTAAAAGGGATACTGTAAACCAGGAATGCCTAACCCATGGCCCGCAGGCCACATGTGGCCCTTGAAGCCCTTTAATGGAGCCCCGGACCTCAAACCAGTGTAACGCATGCCCATGCTTTGGGGAGGTGGATCAGTAAGCCCAGATTATGATCATATAAAGCATATGTCATTGAACTGAAGTTGATAAATAAATTAAGGATAAAATATGATTGGCTACTATAGGCACTGTACACATTATTAATGCCTTGTTAAGTAAATATACGCTATGTACCAAGTGCAGGGTTGAGGGGTGCACCAAGAAGAGTATAGGGTTGAGAGGTGCACTATGTACTGAGTGCAGGGTTGAGAGGTGTGCTACGTACTGAGTGCAGGGCTGATGGATGTGCTGTGTACTCCCAAGTTCTCCCCCAGTACAGAGCTTACCCCCATTCCAGTACACAGCTCTCTTCCCCGCACATCCTCTGAAAGAGTGGGGCTGTGGCAAAAGAGCAGCTACAACTTACCCGTCCCCGCCAGCAGCCTGCATGGATAAGTAGGGGCTTCTGCCGTGGAGCTGGCAGGATCCTCTTCTCCTCCCACTCCTTGCAAAGTACCTCTATGTGGCCATGCAGTGTGTACCAGGCCAATGGCTTGCCCATCCTCCCCACCCGACCTGAGCAGACTGGACCTGACCCGACCCACTGGAATAGGCTTAAGATCCCCCCCAACCATTACATGACAGTGGTTAAAGCGGACTTCCAGTATGTAAAAATAACAAAATTTAAAGTCAGCAGCTACAAATACTGTAGCTGCTGACTGTTAATAGAAGGACCCTCACCTGTCAAGGTATCCCACGATGTCGGCACCTCTAGCTGATTAGTCAATTGGCTGTGGGTGCAAGCACCAGAATCTTCACTAAGGGAAACAGGAAGTGAAGTCGCAAGCCTGTTTCCTACATGCACAAGTTGCGCTGCACTTTTCTGAATGGTCCCACTGTCTTCTGGGACCTGTGTGTCTGCCAGAAAAGCAGTGGGGGGGAGGGAGAGGGCCTGGAAATTTCGTAGAGCACCACAATCCTTGTGCAGTGATCTCACCTGGAATTGGGAGCAGGTACCTGGTTTTGACGGGTATCCACTCCTCCCTCCCCCCCAAAAGGTGCCAAATGTCCTGATTATCAGTGCAGTCCCAACAGTGCTGCCAAACTGTGCCCACCAGTGCTGCCAATAAGTGCTAACCAGTGCTGCCAATCAGTACCCATCAGTGCTGCCGATCAGTGCCTCCTCCTCAGTGTCATCTATCAGTATCGCATAGCAGTGCCCATCAGTGCCCATCAGTGCAGCCTATCAGTGCGCACCAATGCCGCCTATCAGTGTTGCCTATCAGTGCTGCCTATGAGCGCCCATCAGTGCCACCTATCAGTGCAGCCTCATCAGTGCCCACCAGTGCCGCCTATCAGTGCCCATCAATGCCCATCAGTGCTGCCTCATCAGTACCCATCAGTGCACCCTATCAGTGCCCATCAGTGCAGCTTCATCAGTGCACATCAGTGAAGGAGAAGAATTATCTGTTTGCAAAATGTTATAACAAACTATGAAAAAATTTTCTTTCAAAATTTTCAGTCTATATTCGTTTATTTTGCAAAAAATTTAAAATCCAGTGGTGATTAAATTCCACCAAAAGAAAGTTCTATTTGTGTAAATAAAATGTTTAAAATTTTGTATGGGAACAGTGTTACATGACCGCACAATTGTCATTCAAACTGTGACAGCGCTGAAAGTAGCCTTGGTAAGAAGGGGGTAAAAGTGCCCAGTAGGCAAGTGGTTAATCAGGATTTCTTTCTTTATTTCACTTGGTTTACTACCAGTAACACAATTGCTATCCAAGGGTGACAACATTTGTCGTACTCTGAAAAAAATGAACAAAGAGGGGAGCGCTATGCTCAATAATGCCAAACCCCAATTCTGCTGTGTATATATACCTCTGCATATCACTAAAAATTTTACCATAGAATATTGAACTTTGCCAGAATCCTAGAAAAGCTAACATGTTGCTGTCCATCTGTTCAAAAAAAATCCTGGATTTCTTAGGTCTTTCAAACCCTTGTAAAGGGGAACATGCCCATAGATTTTGACCCAATAACCCTGACTGTAAAACCTTTGACCAGTGAATGAATGAATGATTTTTATAGCGCTGCAAATGCGAACTGAATCGCATCAAGGCGCTTGTCTGCTCTTGTTGTGATGCCATGTTTAGAAGAGGTGGGTCTTGAGTTTTTTCCTGAAGGCCTGATGGTTTTCTTCCAAGCGGATGTTGTTTGGTAGAGCATTCCATAGTCGAGGTCCCTGTACTGCGAATCTTCGTTCTCCCTTCGATTTGTAGCGGGCTTTGGGGATAAGAAGGCGGTTTTGGTTTGTTGATCGAAGGCTGCGATTTGGTATGTATTTTTCTATTTTCTCACAAAGGTATTGAGGCGCATTTCCTGTACATTTGTGGGTGAGGCAGAGGGTCTTGAATGTGATCCTGTCTTTTACCTTGAGCCAATGGAGGGTCCTTAGGGATGGGGAGATGGATTCCCAAGGTTTCTTTCCGGTGACTAATCTCGCTGCTGTGTTTTGGACAATTTGAAGGCACGCAATCTGGTAATCTGGTGATATTACTGGGTACTGGGTGGAAGTAACAAGAAAGAGGAAAGCTCTTCAACAGATTTGTGCATCATTATTCAAGAAGAAGATTTGTTTTACATTGGCATATCTGGTCTGCAGACACCCAATGGCAAGCAGCATGTGTTCACTAACCCAGAAGAAGCACTTACATTTTTGCATTGCAATCAGTTAGTAGATACCTAAGTATCACAAATTGTAGGAATTTAGATACTGTGAGAATTGGTTTCTAAGAAGACAAGGATGAACATTCAAAAAAACAATGATTTAAACATGGATATAGCATCTGGTCTGAAGCCTAATCTGGTGGGAGCAGTAAATAAGCATTAAAGATAAAAAGTGTTTTTTTTTTCTTTGAGGATTGTTTCAGCTTGTTTGCTCATGTTCTTTGTTTTTTTTTTTTAATTCCTATAGGAATTTAGCAAAAATATTGTACTATAAATAGTATGGTTTGCTGGGGAGTGCATGGTCTGGTGTGGATCTGTGTGGGGACCAATCGGCTTCAATGTTTTATTTTTTTGTCAAAGCTTAGTTGAACAGGCTGGGGTTGGGAGCTGATCGACAGCCGCACACGGCTGCACCAGATTTCGTGCTCTCTGGTTTTGGTGAATCAACCCCATTATGTGAAATACAGGAGATAAGGAAAGCGGCTATAAGTCTGAATCTGTTTTTTTTTTCTCTCTTTTGCTCAGAGCCCTTAAGCTGTTTAGAGCAAAAGACAAAAATTGTGGCCTGCAACACCGGAAATAAGGAAGTCAATAATAAATTAGGTTTTCCCTTTTTTGGGTGTTTTATTTTTTATTTTTGTTTGCTGGTGTTGCATGTTTGTTTGTATCTGCCTACTTCTGCTTACTTCAGATTTTTTTAGGGTGCAGAAATATTGGGTGGGTGAGGTAATTGGTACCCCCTCAGGGAGTAGAAGGGCAGGGGTAAATAAATCATTAAACTTTTCTGTTCTCTGCAAAAGACAAGACAATGAGGTAAAAAGGCTCCATATCTGCTTGCAACTCTCTGGGAAAGCATTATCTATTAATAATCTATACTTTCCGAATTCAGTCTCTCAGATCTTTCTCCAGGAAATCACATCATGGATTATGCAAGATGAAATTAAAGATAAAATCATAGCATGAGATTTCAATTCAATTATGGACAGTAGGGAAGATAGGAAACTCCTTAAGGGGGGTACGGAGAAAAGCCTACTTTATTACAAGATATGACAGAGAGATTAGAAAGTATAGACATATGGAGAATGAGGAATCCGGCTGAGAGAATATATACACATTTTTTCCAGGCCCATCGTACCTTTACAAGGATAGATTATATATTTTTAACCCCACCCATGCCATCATATGCATAGCGAATACAGAAATGCATCCTATAGTTATAAGATCAGACCACTCCCCAATAGAAGTAGAGATACAAGATTATATTCCAAAAGTTGATGCTATGATTTGGAGGTTCCCTTTTTATTTGGCTCAAGCCAAATCTTTTCAACAGATGTTGAGGGAGGCCTGGCAGGACTATAAAGTAAATAATGCTGAACATAGAACAAATATGATGTTATTGTGTGAAACAGGTAAAGCCTTTATGTGAGGTAAAATGATATCCAATGTTGAATTCTTAAGGGAAAAAAATAGAGCTCAGTATAACAAGGCTAGCAATCTACTACATAGAGCTCAAATTAAGTTATCTTACTCTCCATTGTCTAGTGAGAGATGGATAAAAGCAAAACAGTAATTAGATTATTGGCCAGCACAAGCAGAGTTAAACTTTGAGCCTTCATAAGACTAAAATTCCATAAATATGGGAATAAAAGCAGGTAAGCTATTGGCAAATGTAACTAGGGGAAATCGATCTTCTACTCATATTAATGCCTTACAGGATCCTAATAATAGTCTGGTATACCATCCAAAACAGATAAATTCTATATTACAGAAGTTTTACCTAGATTTATATTCACAGCAAACCATGGATGCATCAAAGGGTATAGAATCTTTAAAATATTAATAAGAAACTTCCAAATGAAAAAGTCCCGGGACGGTTATACAGGGGAGGTATAAAACATTTTACAAATGCAATTCTCCCCAATATTAAGCCTTGTACACACAATCAGATTATTGGATGAATTTTCGTCAGTTCTTAGTTGGATGCTAGTCTCAAATCAAAAGTGAAGAGGGTACTCACCATCAGCAAATTTTCTGACGACAGAATTCAACGTCAGAAGTGATGTAATGTGTTGAGTTGTTTTGTACGTGTTCGTAGTAGTTCGTACGTAGTCTTGCTGTTCAGATTTTTTCTGTCAGAAAACCATACTAATGAAAAGAAAATCAGACGTTGTGGTCACATCAGACAAAAATTTCAAAGCCTGCACATTCTGTTTTTGTCTGCCGAAAATTCCTAAACGGCTGTCAAAAGCAGCATACTAACGATCAGAAAATCAGATAGTTCATCGGACGAAATTATATCTTCAGATTTTCAGACCGTGTGTACGAGCCTTTACACACACTATATTCTGATATGTGGACAGGAGTGGATTACTTAAATACAGGAAAAAAGGCCTATTTAAAAGAAAGGAAAGGATCAAACGCGTCTAGGGTCATACCGCCCAATTGCACTAATTAACATGGATGTAAAAATGTTTTCAAAATTAATAGCAGATAGATTAGCTTTAATTTTACCCACTTTAATATCACTGGCACAGGCGGGGTTTGTTCAGCAGTATTGAATATACGCAAGGTGCTGGTGGCTCTGGAGTATGAGAAAAACTACACAAATAAGCAAATAGTTATGATAACAATCAATTTCGTAAAGGCATTTGATAATGTAAACCTGAACTGGCTAGAAAAATATGGGATTTCAAATTTTGCATTTTCTATTAAACATGTAAAAAAACACAGTCACTAGAGTCTATAGCCCAGGTTTTATTTCTTCCTCTTTCTAAAGGAACCAGACAGGGATGCCCACTGTCACCATTGCTGTTTAATTTGGCAATGGAGCCTTTATCCAGATTATTGCAATCTACTTTATAGACCACAGGCAATCCCACAGGGTCCTGAACAACCTTAAAATCTGTCTTATTGCGGTGATAATATTTTATTTTCGACAAATCATAACTATGACATCCCTAGGTTGTATGAGTTAATAACACAATATGGCTCATTCTCTGGGCTACAAATGAATGCCACTAAGTGTGAAGTTCTACTGTTAACCTCCAAAGTAGGACTAACATGATGTTACAAGGTTAGTTGTGCAGTGGCTATACAATAACATAGGGCGGACTCCAGCATCCATATATATATGTTAAACTTTCCATCAATTATTGAAAAAATATGTAAAGATTTAACAGATTTGGGTATTGTTACCTTTAACTCTGTTTGGCCATATACAACTAATTAAGATGTCAAGTTTTGCTAAACTACTTTATCTGATGCAGATGCTCCCCTTTCTTATAAGACACAAAGTTGTGAATATTCTGAATTCGGCATTTTGTAAATGTATTTGGCAGGGTAAGAAACCTCAGAAACCGTTGGAAATGCTGACAGAAAAAGACCGATGGGCATACACCCGGTCAGAAAATCCGATGAAAAGCTCCCATCGGACTGTTTTGATTGGAAATTCTGGCCGTGTGTACGCAGCATTAGAAAATGGCTTTGCCCAATATTTTTTTTTTTTTTTTATGCAAGTCTCCTCTTATGGGAGGAGTATTACATAGCATACTATTTAGGATATGTCTACCCTTTTTTTAGATACTTTAGTAGAAAATGTTATCTATATCATATTGTTATCGTTATTTATCCATATCTGACAAGGCTTAACACTTTTGATTTGGATTCATCGAATATTCAAAATGGTCCCAGGATTTTCAGGTGTATAACATAGTATTTAAAAACTCCAGGGATACTAAAGGGTATGTAAAGCTATATTAAATGAAGTATGATGTGAAATGCAATACAAGATGATGCACCGAGAATACCTATCGATACAAAGTTATGACCCGCAGACAGGACTCTCGACTTGATGTTCAAAGTGTGAAGAAAAAAGGCCACATGAGCGCATTATTTTTGGTATTGTCCCTTGATTAATCATTTTTGGAAACAGGTAGTTGCTTATACATATAAGATCTGTGGCTTTAGCATACTGGAAAACCCAATGCTAGTTTTGTTTAGCTATTGGGAGAGGGTGCCAATGGTACAGTCAGAAAAGTGTAATACAGAATGGGCCCACATTTTTTTAACAACAGCAAGAAGATGTATACTTATGCCGCGTACACACGATCAGACTATCCGGAGGACCAGAGTATGCCGGACAATCCACCCGTGTGTGGGCTCCGTGGACTTTTTCTTCCCAAAAGTCCAGTGGACTTAGAAAGAAGTCTTGACTCAAAATTATCCGGCCGTCTGTGTGCTAGTCTGCGGGACTTTTGAAATGAACAGACTTGCCCACACACGGAGTAAAGTCCATTCATTTTTAACGTGACTCCAGGTAGACGGGACTAGCGAAGAATGTCAATGCCGCCACCTCCATCAGCGAGATTGACACCTTGCTAGCCCCGTCACCTGTTATGGATTTAAAGGGGAACCCCTACACCGAAAAAAATGTCCATAGCAGACCCTTATCCGAGCACGGGCGGTCAGGAAAGTCAGGAAAGGGGTTGGGACGAGCGAGCGCCCCCCCCCCCTGAGCCATACCAGGCTCGTGCCCTCAACATGGGGGGGTGCTTTGGGGAAGGGGGCCCTGCACCCCTCTCCACCCCAAAGCTCCTTGTCACCATGTTGATGAGGACAAGGGCCTCTTCCTGACAACCCTGGCCATTGGTTGTCGGGGTCTGCGGGCGGGGGGCTTATCGAAATCCAGGAACCCCCTTTAATAAGGGGGCCCCCAGATCCCGGCCTCCTGCCCTATGTGAATGAGTATGGAGTACATGGTACCCCTACCCATTCACCTGAGGGAAAAAGTGTTAAAAAAAAAGGATTCCACCGGTATCAGTGGAAGTTGGCTGGTGTGGAGGATAAGGCGTCCACCATGTACTGCTGTGCACATGCACCCCCTGCAGAAATATTTCTTAAAGAAATTGTATTTATTTTTTCTTTAAATCAACATATGTCTTCAGAACCGGCGCACGACGATGTACGTCGGCAGAATGGCACAGACAGGCATATGGGCGTACAGGGCCTCACGGGGCACAAGAACGGGGAGATGCTACAGTAAACAAGCATCTCCTCATTCTGCCTAGCAACAGTGACACTGATCTCTGCTCCCTGTGATTGGAGCAGAGATCAGTGATGTCTACAACACAGCTACGCCCCCCACAGTTAGCAACACGCCCCTAGGACACACTTAACCCCTAAACTGCCACCTAGTGGTTAACCCCTTTTCTGCCAGTGTCATTTACACAGGAATCAGTGCATTTGTATAGCACTGATTGCTGTATAAATGACAATGGTCCCAAAAGTGTGTCAACAATGTCCGATGTGTCTGCCATAATGTCGCAGTCACAATAAAAATCACTGATCGCCGCCATTACTAGTAAAAAAAAAAAAAGATTAATAAAAATGCCATAAAACTATCCCCAATTTTGTAAACGCTATAACTTTTGTGCAAACCAATCAATACTCGCTTATTGTGATTTTTTACCAAAAATATGTAGAAGAATACGTATCGGCCTAAACTGAGGAAAAAAAATGTTTATACATTTTTGGGGGATATTTATTATAGCAAAAAGTAAAATATAATGTGTTTTTTTCAAAATTGTTGCTCTTTTTTTGTTTATAGCGCAAAAAATAAAGACCGCAGGGGTGATCAAATACCACCAAAAGAAAGCTCTATTTGTGGAAAAAAAGAACGTCAATTTTGTTTGGGAGCCACGTCGCACGACCGCGCAATTGTCAGTTAAATTGACGCAGTGGCGAATCACAAAAAGTGGTCTCGTCTTAAGCCAGCAAAATGGTCCGGTCTGAAAGTGGTTAATAAAGCATACAATACTAGCTATGATGGGAAGAATAACTTTTCTACCAGGCATTGTCTTAGGTCAGCGTTGCTAAGATTTGTAATGCAAAAAGGCATAACTGCAAGTTATGAACCTGCCTGCAGAAAACTAAAAGAGCTTGCCTCTATAATGCTGACCTAGTTAGACTCAAGAATATCTTCCAGCCTTATTACTCCTTTAACTCGCCAATGTGAAATCTGGCAATAACAATTTTTTTTATATAACATTCACAAGAAATGTATCACAAATATAAGCTGTTATTGAAGAGATCATTTGTAATGGAAGAATTACATTATCTCACAAATGTGAGTACACCCCTCACATTTTTGTTAAATATTTTATTATATCTTTTCATGTGACAACTAGGGATGAGCCGAACACCAGGCAAAAAATTAGTTTGAACACACCGTTAAAGTTGATGGGACATGAACATGAAAAATCAAAAGTGCTAATTTTAAAGGCTCATATGCAAGTTATTGTCATAAAAAGTGTTTGGGGACCCAGGTCCTGCCCCAGGGGACATATATCAATGCAAAAAAAAGTTTTAAAAGCGGTTTTAAAACAGCCGTTTTTTCAGGAGCAGTTATTTTAATAACGCTTAAAGTGAAACAATAAAAGTGAAATATTCCTTTCAATTTCGTACCTGTGGGGTGTCTATAGTATGCCTGTAAATTGGCACATGTTTCCCGTGTTTTTTAACAGTCCCTGCACAAAATGACATTTCTAAAAGGAAAAAAAGTAATTTAAAAGTACTTGTGGCTATAATGAATTGTCGGTCCCGGCAGTCATTGAAAAAAACGGCATGAAGGCACATGCGCGAAGCTCGAGAATGGTAGACGTCTCCCACTAGAGCTCCGCTTTCCCCGCTGCACTTTCGGGTCTACAAAGGCAGACTGAACCGACCTTTCTCTGCCCGCACATCAGGACAGCTCGGTGAACCATCCCAGCACACCCCGATATGGTTCTCACAGGACACAGAGGGAAAACCAAGCCTAAACCGATTAAGGAAACTCTGGCCCGCGCTTCCTCCTAGATGGCGGCGAGGGCCCTGGCCAAACAACATGCTGCATCTCCCCTTCTCCCGGACCCTCCGGACAGTGATGAGGAGGATGACACAGACTCCAACTTCGGAGGCTCCCCAACTATACCATCATCAGGTATGTCACAGAATGCCTTCCTAAAGCACATGGAAAGCAGATCACCAACAGGCTCTCACGTGAGATACGCGAGATAGGCCAACGCACTGCGGACCTTGAAACCAGGGTAGATGATATAGAACTCACCATCCAGGAACATGCCCAGGATGCTGCACTTAGGGATGAAAATGCCACCCTGCTATCCCGTTTAGAGGATGCCGAGAACCACTCCCGTAGGTCCAACTTACGCCTACGTGGCATACCTGAAATTATTGATGATGTTCAGTCCTTCACAACTGCTCTTTTTCAGGAACTAGCACCCTCTATACCTATAGAGAGGTTAGAATTTGATCGAGTCCACAGGGCCCTTACCCGCTGCCAAACTAATGCCCCCCCCCCCCCCCAGGACATTATAGTGAAGTTACACTTCTTCCGCACCAAAGAGCAGCTACTTACTGCTGCCCTTAAATAAAGAAGAGCTTGTATTTCAGAGTCACACGTACCAACTGTTCTCGGACCTGGCCCCCCTTACAATAGCCAAAAGGTGTGCAATGAAGCCACAACTGCAGATACTAATCCAACATCAAATTAAGTATACCTGGAAATTCCCGTTTGCTCTGCAATTCCCATATCAAGGCCAACAGCACTCCAGCAATACCCCGGAATCTCTGCAGCGCCTGCTGGAGAACCTCCATCTTGCACCTCCAGCCCAAACCTCAGAGACTACGTTACCACGCACCCCAGCCAGGCTTCCGGCTCAATCATATTCTGCCACCCCGAATCGTCACCCTCTAGGACCCTCATCTGTTCGGAAAGGGACCCCGGCAAGATACCAAGAAGAAGTACAGTTTCTCAGCCCGAAGTCCCGTACACCACGCTGACATCTCAGCTATAACTTTCTTTTTTTCCCGTTCGTTCCTTTTGTGTCCCTTCTAGGTCGTCGGTGATCATCTACGAACGAGTTACTGAAACACAGCACCAGCTCAAGTGAACGTTTGCTCGTCTGATTTCCAGCTCCATGCCTGGACACCGCGCTGTGCTGACTTTTCTATATCACCGACCCCTGGAAGACTGCGGCTGGGTATGTAAACTACACCCCCAGCAGAACAGTCCTTGACACCCACTCACCTCTTCGGAGGCCTCCCGAAGGTTCAGTCACCATGCCCATCGATTCAACTTTATGTTTTTACATGCACCCACCATAGTTACCTGGTAACCAAGAATGGTATTATCTTTACATCGTTTTGTCATCCTCTCATCTCATGTTCCTTGCACGGTTACCTCCCATGTAGGAAACATGACACCCTTTACAATTGTGGATCCCTTAATGTTATTAAACTGCTGTATATTACATGATACTGTATTGTGTACATTTACGCCTCCTTCAACTAGCCCTGTTTCACCCTTCGCCCCCCTCCCTTCTTTCTTTCTTTTCCCCCCTCCCCCCCTAGCCCTTAAAGACTATCTCCTGAACAATGCAACCCCTGATATCTCACAGATTCTACTGTGGGAAGCACACAAGCCAGTGATCCGGGGTAAGTGCATCTCAGTAGCTACACACCTTAAGAGAGATAGGAAGCTTAAACTCCAACAACTAGAATCCGACTTCCAAAGCCTATTTTTACAATTTCAATTACAGACACCAATAAATCCCTCCTGGAGAAAACTAAAGTAGAACTGCTGACAAATATATCCGTAGGTCTGGCCACAAAATCTACACTAAAGCAAACAAGCCGGATACATTTCTAGCTTTACGCCTTCGCCAACCAAACCGTGATCACAACCCTATCAGACTCAAGCTGGCTACTGGCACTCACACCAGCAACCCGCTTAAGGTGCTCTCGGAGTTCCGCAAGCGTATGGCCAAATTGTATGAGGCGAAGGGTCCCTTACCCTCCAACCAGACGGAAACACTGTTTCATAACCTTTCTATCCCAAACTTGTCAGAGGCCAGCCGGGAGTCTATAGATGGACCGGTCTCGGTTGACGAGGTCCTCATGGCTATCAAAAATCTCAAACCTAACAAACGCCCAGGCCCAGATGGCCTCCCAGGCACCTATTACAAAAAATGTGCTCCCACTCTCGCCCCTCTACTCGCCAAATCCTTCAACGCCCTATTGCAACAACAATCATTTGGCCGAGACACATTGACAGCTACAATCGCTATGATCCCTAAGTCTAACACGGACCATACCCTGTGGTCCAACTACAGGCCCATATCTCTTTTAAATGTGGACGTAAAGATTTTAGCCAAAATCCTAGCCCTGAAACTCAATTCGATTATAGGAAACCTAATTTCCAAAGACCAGGTTGGCTTTATACCCCGTAGACAAGCTAGCGACAACATCCGCTGTATAATCCTCCTGCAGCATTTAGCCAAATCTCGCAAAATCCCAATGCACCTCCTGTCTTTCGACATCAGGAAAGCTTTCGACACTCGTGGCCGTATCTACACTATATTCTACAGAGATGGGGCTTCGGCCCCAATTTTCTTAAATGGGTGGACGCCCTTTACACTCAACCCCAGGCATATGTACAGTACTCTGGATTAAAGTCAGACTGCTTCCCGATCCAGAGAGGTACCAGGCAGGGATGCCCCCTATCCCCTCTGATATTTGCCTTAGTGATAGAACCCCTGGCCGCCCTGATCCGCTCCAACCAGAATATCCAAGGCCTAGAAATAGCTGGCACTTCCCATAAACTGTGCCTCTTCGCAGATGATGCGTTGCTATTTATCACCTCCTCACACACTACTTTACCTAACCTCGTGCAACTTTTGGATAAATTTGCTACAATCTCGGGGTTAGAAGTTAACCAACAGAAATCAAAAGCTCTCAATGTGTCCCTTCCTCAGTCTGAACTTCACCTTCTACAAACTAATTTCCCTTTTCTGTGGTCCCCCACCTCTATCCCGTACTTAGAGATCAAGCTAACAAGCGACCCTTCCCACCTATTTCAGGCCAATTACCTCCCAATGCTGAAACACCTCTCCTCCCTACTTAACACCTGGCTTCCACTCTGTGTCTCGTGGCTGGGTCGAATAGCCGCAGTAAAGATGTCACTTTTACTGAAACTTCTCTACTTGTACAGAGTCCTACTAACCACAATCCCCTCTTACTTCCACAGGGTGATACAAAATCGTGTGTTTAAATACATCTGGGGTACCAAGAAACCCAGATTTCCAAGATCCACTCTGCTTCGCAGCAAACTTTGTGGAGGTCTAGGGGTACCTAATTTTGCACACTATTTTCATGCAGCCCAACTAGCCCAAATGACCCTATACCACACAAAAACAGAAATCCCCCTTTGGGTGGCGATAGAGGCGGTAGATTCCCATCCTATTTCTGTTTCTAATTTGCTTTGGATACCCAGATCAAGTCGAGGCCCTATTTCGAATCCAGTTACACTACATTCACTAAAACTCTGGGATAGACTCTCCAAAACATTCCAATTAGTTTCCCCCCATCAACCACTCCTCTCCTTTTTGAGCCACCCACTTTTTTACCTTGCCTACACCGACCCTCCCTCCTTCCAGGCCTGGAAGCAGGCGGGTCTGAGTCGCATCCGTGATCTACTGTCTCGTGGCAATATTACATTATTTCCAGATCTGCAGACCCGCTCACATCTCCCTTCTAAGGAGTGCTTTCGCTATCTCCAAATCTCTCACTTCATTCGAACCACTTTAGGTTCGAACATTGTTGGCATCGGTCTGACCATGTTTGAGGATGTATGCGACTCAGACCCGCATGCTCCAGGCATAATCTCCCAATTTTATGCACATCTTACATCCCCCCCGGCCTCCTCACCCCTATATGCAATCGCATGGTCTAGGGACCTCCAGATAGACTTAGACCCCGAAGACTGGTAATCAATATGGACTAATACGAAAATAGCATCACAAAATATCATTGCATCAGAAGCTAATTATAAAGTCCTCATGAGGTGGTACTTGGTCCCTACCAGGATCGCCAAGTTCACCCCTTCCTGCTCCCCTGACTGTTTCAGGGGTTGTAAATAAAAAGGCACTCACCTTCACATATGGTGGACCTGCCCGATTGCGCAATGCTTCTGGGCAACGATATTTCAAATGGCCTCGACCCTCCTCGGCTGCGACATCCCTCCTGATCCCTCTCTTGCCCTTCTGAATTACTCCCCACAGGACTTCCCAAAAGTGCAATTACGTCTCCTTCTCCAACTCACTACAGCTGCCAAGCAGACACTAGCAAGAAGCTGAAAAACCCCAAATCTAAACATCGCCGAAGTCTAAAACAGAGTCACACAGGCGATGATACACAGTAAAATTGAAGCTACGATTCTAGATAAAATGCCTCAACACCTTAAGATATGGTGACCTTGGATAGAGAAATTCCTTCCACCCGACTTTGATACAACCTTATTAGAACCCTGAGCTTCTTCTAACCCTGTATCCAACAATGATACTACTTACCACTCCTGTGCGAGCCACCTGACCAACACCCCTCTCTTCCACCCCAATTCCTCCCCCTTCTAACCTGTCTATACTTCTATCTCTACCTCTTATTACCTAACCTCCCCCTGATCCCCCCCTTCTTCCCTTTCAACTTCTCTCTCGTTCTTTCCCTCACCTGATCCCCCCACTAAGGTAACATGTGTTTACGTAGTTGTAACCATTACTGTTACCACCCGCACAGTAACAGAGCTTCTCAGTATCCCGCAGATACACTTTGGTTGGGCCTCTTGCCCTGGTTTGCATCCGTTATTGCTCAGTTTGTAATGTTTTTGTCATTGAGTTGTGCCACCCAGCGCAACATAGTTTGCTACCCTATTTTACCGTTTTGCAACGCTCTTATTCATATGCTCTGTACAAAATTGTGTTTTGTAACTAAACTGTTTGTAACAGTAAATGTTTCTGTATTCTGTACCTTGTCTGTTACCAATAAAATATTTGAAAGGAAAAAAACGGCATGGGATTCCCCCACAGTCCATTACCAGGCCCTTTGGGTCTGGTATGAATATTAAGGGGAACCCCGAACCAAAATTAAAAAAAGTGATGCAACCCCCACCTTTTAAAAAGAATAAAAAACACCAAAAGTGCAGAAAATGAATGAAGGCAGTAAGCTGATGGCAAGATGGATATAAAAGCCAAAACAGTTCCACAAAAATCAGTCAATAGAGTATATGTCTGGAGAGGAACCATTGAGATCCTAATAGTAGGGGTTAAATCAGTAGGGTGTAACATAGGTTTAGCCGTGCTGCTCCATCAACCAGCAGAAATACTGACATCTGAAAAGACAAGAGTAAAGAGAGAGCGCACCGGCCAATCCAAGCTGGATGTAAAGCGAACTGACAGTCTTTGTGTAATAGTCCACGAGCAGCCGCCAACAAACTGCACGAGAGCCGCCCACTCTCAGCGAGGATCCTGGAAAGCAGAGAAACTCCACACAAAGACACGTGCACGTAATCCTCAGAAGTCAGCTGATAAATGACACTTGGTGGTTGCTATGACTTCATAGCAACCACCAAGTGTCATTTTATATTTATATTTTACAAAAAATGGGAGTATAGCATTGTGTTTCTTTGTGCTAAAACGAATTTTAGTGTATTTTTTTTACTTGAAAATATGCGTTCAATACACAGTTGCGCAAATATTCTGTAACAAAATGCCAGCTGCAACCATTCTATTCTAAGGGGCCTCTGCTTTCAGAAAATATATTTTTTGGGGGAAGTTTAAGGTAGTTTCTAGCAATAAAATGCTGATTTTTCCATGTGTACGAAAAAAAAAAAAGTACCCTGCTAAACAAGTGGTTAAATGCAAACCATTTTAAGGAAACTTTCCTATAATGATGTAAAATATGTATTTCCCTAAGAACTTAGGTACAATTAAAAATGCAAACACATCCTTGAGTTGTTTTTTAATTGGAAATTTTGCCGCATAGTCATAAAAGATCACAAAAATAGTTTTCCTAACACAAGATACACTTGCAGCTGAAATGTACTGTATCATATAGTTTATTCAATTCCAGCGTGAACAATTAGACAGAGTTTAATTGGAAATGTACAATAAGCAGACTTTAATGAGCTGTCCATGGTCCTGAAAGTATAGTGTTTAGCGCAGGGGTCTCAAACTGGTGGCCCTCCAGCTGTTGCAGAACCACAATTCCCATGAGGCATTGCAAGGCTGATAGTTACAAGCAAGACTCCCATGGGCAGAGGCATGATGGGACTTGTAGTTCCGCAACATCTGGAGGGCCGTCAGTTTGAGACCCCTGGTTTAGCCTGAGCATGATTGAAGATCTCATATTTGTATTGCTGTGACACAACAGTCTCTTATATGCAAGGCTGAACTTATAATTAAAACTATATGATTAAGGACTAACTTCACTTTTGTTGAGAAAAAAACATTCCCCTCTGGATGATCTATGTACATTGCAAGGGTTTTAAAAAACGTTGTTGCAAATTCGTACCTTTTGTTATTCTAGAGAAATAGTTGGGGGCTTTCTGTACACCATCTGTGTACAGAATACCTCCAGGTAGCCATATTGCATTGCATGCTACAGAGAATTACAGCAATCCAGACTGAAAAGGAAAGGTAATTTTTAATAACATTCAATTACAATATGATTTGTGTCCCAATTGTAAACGCTATATTATTATTTTTTGCTATTTATTTTCACATGAAAATGGAGTTACCTTTTATGTAAGATATTGTTGATATTACTTTAGGACCAGCTGTTGTAATTAAACGACTGGACTGTGCACTTGTGTACACTTGTGTGTGTCCTCTTAGAATCTCCTGCATGCACAGTCCTATGATCGCTCCAAGAGTGTGGCTCATAAAGATATAATGGGGCTGATTTACCAATCATTTGCGCCTTGAGTTGCGGCGCACGCCGCCGTGCAACGGCCGTTTTCGTATTTACAAAGCATTTGTGCCTGTAACTCAGCGCAATTCCCCATTTACTATAATGTTGCCGGTGCACGGGCGGGCGCGATCAGTGCGCCGCTATAGACCTGGCGCACGCCATCTTCAACTCGGAAAATAAAATAATCTGGAAGTGGCAATATTATGGGGGTGATGTGGGTGATGTGAGGAAGTGTAGATGTGACTGTCCAACTAACAAACATGCCCAAAATAAAACGGAAAACAAACTTTCTCTGAGCAGGCTTACTGTGCCTGCAAATACACTTCTAACTACGTGAGGTCAAATTATGTACTGCGCATGCGCGAGCAGCATTTGCGCCCGTTCATGTGCTCTGGTTTACTGCGCCGGCAAAATCTTAGTAAATGTCAAGCCACGTAGGTTCATTTGCATAAGTTGAACGGGCGCACATCTCAACTTGATTTTATTTTTTTTTGCGCTGGTTCACTTCTATGGGCTATTTGAACACAGGTCATGTTAGCATTAAGAAATTAAAAAAATGAAGAAGAAAAATGCGTGGGGGTCTGGCATGGATATTAAGGGGAACAAATGGCGTGGGGGTCCCCCTCAAAATCCATACCAGACTCTTATCCGAGCACGCAACCTGCCAGGCCGCAGGAAAAGAGGGGGGACGAGAGAGCGCCCCCCCTCCTGAACCGTACCAGGCCACATGCCCTCAACATTGGGAGGATGCTTTGGGGTCCCCCCCAAAGCACCTTGTCCCCATGTTGATGAGGACAAGGGCCTCATCCCCACAACCCTGGCCGTTGGTTGTGGGGGTCTGCGGGCGGGGGCTTATCGGAATCTGGAAGCCCCCTTTAACAAGGGGACCCCCAGATCCCGGCCTTCCCCCTGTGTGAAATGGTAAGGGGGTACAAAAGTACCCCTACCATTTCACAATAAAAGGTGACAAAAGAGTTAAAAATGACAAGAGACAGTCTTTGACAATTCCTTTATTAAAGTATTTTTTCTTCTGGTCTTCTTCCTTTCTTCATCCTTCGGTTTCTTCATCTTCTTCCTCCATCTTCTTTTTCCTCCATCTTCTTCCTCCGATCCGCTTCTTTTTGCTCCGGTGTTCTTGTCCGGCATCTTCCTCCACGGCGTCTCTTCTTCTTTGTCGGGCCACTCTGCGCAATGGGAGGCTCCATGCATCAAGGTTCCATGCATCAGAGGGGGGCGGGGTCACCGGGTAGCACGCCGTGGAGGAAGATGCCGGACGAGAACACCGGATCAAGAAGCAGATCGGAGGAAGAAGAAGATGGAGGAAGAAGATGAAGAAACCGAAGGATGAAGAAAGGAAGAAGACCAGAAGAAAGAAGACTTTAATAAAAGACTGTCTCCTGTCATTTTTAACTCTTTTGTCACCTTTTTTGGTAAAATGGTAGGGGTACTTTTGTACCCCCTTACCATTTCACACAACAGGGGGGGAGGCCGGGATATGGGGGTCCCCTTCCAGATTCCGATAAGCCCCCTGCCCGCAGACCCCCACAGCCAACGGCCAGGGTTGTGGGGATGAGGCCCTTGTCCTCATCAACATGGGGACAAGGTGCTTTGGGGGGACCCCAAAGCATCCTCCCAATGTTGAGGGCATGTGGCCTGGTACGGTTCAGGAGGGGGGGCACTCTCTCGTCCCCCCTCTTTTCCTGCGGCCTGCCAGGTTGCGTGCTCGGAAAAGGGTCTGGTATGGATTTTGAGGGGACCCCACGCCATATTTTTTTTGGCGCAGGGTTCCCCTTAATATCCATGCCAGACCTGAAGGGCCTGGTATGCTCTTCGAGGGGAACCTATGCCGTTTTTTTTAAAGTCGCCTGGCCTGGGGGCGACTTAAAGTCGTGTTGGAAGTCGCCCCAAGTCGCGCTGTGATTCACACTCAAGTCATGTCCAAGTTGTCTCCCAAAGTCGCGCTGGAAGTCGTGTTGCCCCTGTGGGGATGGACTGTATGATACGGCGTATCTCAATGGGAGATAATTTTTAGTGGGTAGCGTTGGTTTTTAAAGGTGAATTCCACACTACAGTGCTCTTGTGCCCTTATAATGCATAGTTTTTAGCCTAGACAAATTTTAACTTTTAAAGGGGAACTCTACACTCCAATGCTCTTGTCTTCCCCTTAGAATGCCTATAATTCTTTTAAGCTAGCTTTTGCTTTTAAAGGTGAACTCCACACCCCATTCTCCAAAGGCTGTGAGCTGCCTTCACCAATCCAAAACAAATACTTTTTCCCAGCATACAACAGGGCCAGCTAGGAAAGGGGCGAGAAGAGCTCGAACCATTTAAGGCCACATGCACTCAACATAGCTGGCTAAATGTATTTCCTTTTCGAATTTTGTATCCTAAATCATAAGTAAAATTTGTAATTGTTACAAAAAGTTAACTCACCAAAAAGCTATCAACCCAGGAAGTCAGCAAAGCACAGGGATGGTGGGAACCCCTCATAATGGGCACAGCGGGTGTACAGACCCGGGAACTCAGCACAGGGATGGTGGGAACCCCTCATAATGATAAATTCATCATAACAAACTTTCGTTATTTTAATGAAAAGTTTACTAATCAAACTAAAATGCTAATATCTTTGAAATAAACATTCAATTTCAAACACAAATGACAAAAATTTTCTTCTTTATTCATACGAAACCCAACAAAATTTTGTTACGCGCCCATGTCTACCAATAACTAGAAGATAAGCCAGCCAAGTGGGGACTAGCAAAATTACCAAGTCAGTTCCCTTATGCCGCGTACACACGGTCGGAATTTCCGATGGAAACAGTCCCATGGGAGCTTTTCATCGGATTTTCCGACCGTGTGTATGCCCATCGGTCTTTTTCTGTCGGAATTTCCGACGGACTTTGGATTGAGAACCTGTTCTCAATTTTTCTGACGGAAAACCTTTCTATCGGATTTTCCGATCGTGTGTATGCAATTCCGACACGCAAAATTCCAACGCATGCTCGGAAAAAATTCGACGCATGCTCGGAAGCATTAAACTTCCATTTTATAGTGCTGTCGAACGTGTTTTATGCCGCTGTGTTACTGACCGTCGGAATTTGGTGTGACCGTGTGTAGGCAAGACAGTTTGAGTGAAATTCTGTCGGAATTCCGACGGGAAAACCATCAGAGCTTTTTCCGACGAGAATTCTGACCGCGTGTACGCGGCATTAGGCTGCAATGGTATTTGTTGCCTTTTTTTGTGCTAGCTGCATTTGGGTTGTTCTGGGCATGCTCAGAGACTTAGGGTGTTTTTTGCTGCTTTTTGTGTGTGAACAGCACTTGGATGTTTCTGGGCATGCTCAGAGAGTGTTTTTTTTGGGTTAGTAATTTAAAGACATCATTAACAGGTGTACCCACTTTGAAGTTCTGTTTCTACATTGGGTGAACTTGCATTTTGTGTGTTTCATGGACTGTGCATGTGTTTGCAATTGTCTCATTAGCACACAAACCTAGGATATATAAAGCTTGTAGATAGCATGCTTTACTTTGCCCTAAAAAGAGCCAAGATTGTGTGTGTGTGTGTGTGTGTGTGTGTGTGTGTGTGTGTGTGTGTGTGTGTGTGTGTGTGTGTGTGTGTGTGTGTGTGTGTGTGTGTGTGTGTGTGTGTGTGTGTGTGTGTGTGTGTGTGTGTGTGTGTGTGTGTGTGTGTGTGTGTCGGCAAGAGAGCACATTTGAGTGTCCTGACCGAGTTTCTAACACATGTATATTTTGTTTGTTATGTCTTTGCAAAACAGATGTGTTTTCTGCAATTTATTTGTTACTTTGGTTTGTTGGGTTTTTATTGGTGGTGGTTATTTTAACATGAAATATTTTTGATGTTGGCAATGTTTGTTGTTTTTATGTTGTTCACTTTGATTTAATTGTCTGTGCTGCATTATTTTAAAAACTTTCTCAAGATGTGCCTAATGTAGTTTTAATCCTTTTTATTTAGATGTCCATTTGTGTGTGCGCTCCTTTCAACTCCTGCTAATTAACAATGCAAAAGGGTCAAGCCTCTAACTTATGCTGTTAGTGTCTCAAATTAACATGTACGTGTGTGTGTATTGATTTCCTTGCTGCTTTTCCAAGTCCTGTTTTTTTTTTTTTTTGGACCAATAAAATTGTTTGCAATGTTTTATGTGTGTTCTTTTCAGGCAATAGATTTCCCAGCTGTAGCTTAACGAAGCTTAACGAGGCTGATTGCCATGTGATAGACAAATCCACTTTTTTTTGGTATTTAAGTTACTTTCCTGGTGTCTTCATGCATGGATAGTGACCAGGAAAGTAACATTTCAGAGCGGTAAGTCTTCAATTAGATTTTTGAGCAGTGGTTTTCAGCCTCAGTGCGCAAGTGCACTTGTAGTGAAAAGTCGATTTCCCTTTAGCAAAGAAACCTCAATATACCTAATAATTTGGGATGTACATAGCAAAATGCTAGAGTGCAATTTCCTGAATGGGGAAAGTATTGAAATTTGGCTTGTGTGTCCCCAAAGTAGTGTTTTATCCTCACTTCCTGTTTGGCTTTGTGACAGGAAGTGAATAATTTTGAAGGACAAATTGTCAAAATTTGGGAGTTGTCTTCACCCTATCAGGGGTGTAGAGATCCCCCAACACTTCAAATCCCTCTGCACTCTATCCCCAAGCAAAAATCGGAAAGGATTTTCTTTAGTTTAACTTTGCAAAGACACATTCCTAAAATCAATTGTGATGCATGTTAATGGCCCATTTAGACCTTCTTTAATATAAAGTCATCAGTTGCTTTTGAGTCTAATCATTGTTTTTGGCCAGTCCTAGAAATCTACATCTGTTTTTCTATTAACCACTTGGTGTCTGTGCTATATCCTAATTACGGCCACAGCGTGGACCTTAATTTCTGGGAGGCCGTCATAGGAAGGCGCACTGAGACTCGGGTGATCACAGTAAGGGCCTATCCTGGCCCCTTACCACGCGATTAGCTGTCAGCCTTTGACAGATGATCACATGATGTAAAATAAAGCGTGGTAATTGGTTATTTGTGTGAGCATTGCAAACATACATATATAATGTTTGGGGGTTCTAAGTAATTTTCTAGCAAAAAATGTTTTAAACATGAAAACACAGAATCTGAAAAACAGGCTTGGTCCTTAAGTGGTTAAAGATATGAGAACATGAATTTCTGTTGTTTAGAAACACTTCTCTGTTCTTTGTATTGTATTGAAAGATTTGGGTACAAAAAGAACCAACATTCAAAGATATATTAGAAAAACAAGAATTACGGTCACTGTAAAGATGGATATCTCGGTTGTGGCAGCAACTGCTGCCATTACTGAGATATCCCTCTTCAAAAAAATTATGTATATATACAGTGAGTGGTCGGCAAGTGGTTAAAGGTGACCATCAGTTAGATCTTTCATAAATTCGATTCAGTGCACAAGCCTGTTTGATTTTCTACAATTATAAGTAATTTAAAGTTGCGTGATTTACAATGTTCATTTTTGGCTTGGTTTCCACTATTGTGATTTGGCATGCGACTTGGGACTGAAAAGTTGCATGACAAGTTGTACCCCATGATTTACAATGAGTACCGTTCATACATCTGCGATTTCAAGTCGCACCAACCTCAAAGTAGTCCCTGCACTACTTTGTTCCCACTTTGATGCGACTTGAGGTCCCTACACCACAAAAATACCAAGCCATTGCTTCTAGTTGCGGGCAAAAGTTGCGGCCAAACTCACGGCAACAACACGCGACTTTTGGTTTGCAATAGTGGAAACCGAGCCTTAATGTTGAATTGGACAGAGATTGTACAATCAGATTGTGTAGTGTCTGACCATCTTAATTTAAACATTTGTAATGGAGATTTTTACAGGACTTTATTGTTTAAAAAAATCAGATCCAGCCCACTGGCTCCCTCCTCTCCTCACATGCTTTACCGATTGGTGAGAGGGGAGGAGCTGGACAGGACATACTCCACTTTGTTGACAAGTGATCGCTCCGTCATTGGACAGAACGATCATGTGGTAAAGGGCCTCTGTCATTGCCACCACACACGCTTGGCACCATCTGAACCAAATAAGTTTATCTTGGTCTCATCAGACCACAGGACATGGTTCCAGTAATCCATGTCCTTAGTCTGATTGTCTTCAGCAAGCTGTTTTCTTGTGCATCATCTTTAGAAGAGGCTTTCTTCTGGGACGACAATTTGATGCAGTGTGTGGTGTTTAGTCTGAGCATTGACAGGCTGACCCCCCACACCTTCAACCGCTGCAGCAATGCTGGCCGCACTCATACTTCTATTCCCCAAAGACAACCTCTGGATATGATACTGAGCACGGGCACTCAACTTCTTTGGTCGACCATGGCGAGGCCTGTTCTGAGTGGAACCTGTTCTGTTAAACCACTGTATGGTCTTGGCCACCTTGCTGCAGCTCAGTTTCAGGGTCTTTGCAATCTTCTTATAGCCTAGGCCATCCTTATGTAGAGCAAAACATTTCAGATCCTCAGAGAGTTCTTTGCCATGAGGTGCCATGTTGAACTTCCACTGACCAGTATGAGAGAGTGAGAGCAATAACACCAAATTTAACACACCTGCTCCACATTCACACCAGAGAACTTGTAACACTAACGAGTCACATGACACCGGGAAGGGGAAATTACTAATTGGGCACAATTTGGACATTTTCACTTAGGGGAGTCATTTTGTCATTTAGTCATTTTGAGGGAACAGCAAATTTACACGGTTATACAAGCTGTACACTCACTACTTTACGTTGTAGCAAAGTGTAATTTCTTCAGTGTTGTCACATGAAAATATATAATAAAATATTTACAAAACTGTGAGGGGTGTACTTACTCTTGTGAGATACTGTAATAACTGGCCTATTTGTTTTGCTCTAAACAGAAAATCTAGTAAAATCTAAAAACCTAGCCAGCAGAAGACATAAACATAATAAAAAATATCATAAAAAAGTGAAAAAACACACGCTATGGAGCTTCTAAATCTTAAAATCATATAAACACTTCAGTAATTTCAGTAATCACAGTGCTTCAAATAATTGCTTAAAAAAAAAAAAAAAAAACTGTACAAAATAGTAAAATGTCCACAGATACTTCAATTAGTGTCTCTGAATACGATAGCAGTGCTACTGTCATTACTTAATATGACTAGCTTTCATACGATGATAGCATATGAGAAAGATGAGTGACAGATGGTGATAATCAGTCTAAAAGACACAGGTGGTGATTCTAATGTGGTATTGTAGAAGTGCACCTCATACCAAAATCCTCAAGCTGTGCTTTACACTCCCCTAAGGTCCCTTTCACACTGGGGCAGTGGATGCGAAAGCGGTAAAACGCTGCTATGTTTAGCGGTGCTTTACCGTCAATTTTGCGGCGCTATTCGGCTGCTAGCGGGACGCTTTTACCCCGCTAGCGGCCGAGAAAGGGTTAAAAAACAGCCGCAAAACGGTTAAAACCACCGCAAAGCCTGCTTTTGCAGCGCTATGCCGTCGGTATAGCCACGCTGCCCTGTTGATTTCAATGGGCAGGAGCGGTTTAGGAGCAGTGTATACACCGCTACTTCACCGCTCCAAAGATGCTGCTATCAGGACTTTTTTTAGCGTCCTGCCCGCTACAGTTTGAAAGCCCTCAGGGCTTCTACACTGGAGAGACAGCAGCGGCTCTTTCAGGGCGCTTTGCAGGCGCTATTTTTAAGGCTGTATTGCCTGCAAAGTGCCCCAGTGTGAAAGTGGTCTTAAGGGTTCTCACTCACCAGAAAGTAAAAAACATCAAGCCTTGAGATGTTTTAAATGGCTGTCATCTGCATCCTGGATGGTGTCAACGCTGTATATAGTCTCCAATAGGTACTCGGATAAAAAAAAAAGCTCCAAATAGTGTAATTCCATTTTTATCCTTTATTAGTGTTAACAACAATCTCCATAAAATCCCACAATAAAATAATTCTTATATATTATATATATATATCTTATATCATCATCAAACAGCAGCGTTACTCACAGCACAGGATGGACATGAGACTCACAAACACAAGGAAGACAGCATCCACCACTTACTTCCGGTTGTCTTTTCCTGACTGTGGAACACAAACGTCACTTCTGGTCCCCGTAAGGTCCCACTCTGACGCGTTTTGTCATCACAACATCCTGTGAGGGCGTGGCCTTGTGGCGGTCCAGTATTTATGCCAACAGACTGCAGCATAGATTAACCATCCGAGTGACACACCGTCCCCAATCTAGAAAGGTGCACATAGGCGGCCATCAGTACGCTACTCAGAAGCCAATATACAGTCTGCTGACAGTATTTTTAAGGGGCAGCTAATTATTTGAATCAGTGTAATTATTTGAATCACTGTGATTATTGGAATTACTGAAATTACTGAAGTGTTTATATGATTTTAAGATTTAAAAGCTCCAGTTTTCTTTGGCTTGCAATGGATGCAGTTACATTTTTAAACAATTGACAGATAGATGTCAATACAGTAAACCCCCGCTATATTGTGGTTCAGTTATTGCGGTCCCGGTATATCGCGGTATTTTAATTAGGACCTGTTATTCTGATATTGTGGTAATATTTCGCCATTTTCGCAGTTATGTACTCTATTTTTTACTGTACTGTACAGTATACTGTACTGTTAAGACAATATTTTTGTGTTTTAAAAATCCTCTTGATAGCTCTCTCTATCTTTAATGTGTTTCTATTGCATAAAAGTGTGTTTAAAGACCTTTAAATGCTATTAAAAAATTAACAAAACATGCCTAGGGTGTATTTAAATAGGGTCTTTCTATTTCGCGGTTTTTCACTTTTCGCGGGTGGGTGCGGAACATAACCCCAGCGATGGAGGGGGGTTTACTGTAATCTATTTTCAGTTAGTGAACAGATCAATTCTGATGAAAACTGAATTATTACAGGATTAGGCAGTGCATTAGAAGTTTAGAACCTGGTGGGACATATGCACCATAGAACACTATCTTAAGGAGCAAATCATAGTACGTAGCCTGAGATGGGAAGTAGCCCTCCCAGGATGGTTTAGATGAGTCAATGTCTGAATGGTTGGGATTCTTTGAAGGGGTTGGTTTAAAATTGAAGGACTTGATTCTGCAAAGGAAAAAGAAGAAAATTAATAAATTGGAGACCAAAATTAATCAATTGCAGATGCAGTTGGACCTGATTAAGGAATCCCAACAAATTGCTGATTTTAATAATCGCATTAAAAAAGATTGGAAAAGGTGGATAGGGACACCCATAAGAAAAAGACTAAAAAGTTTTATCGAGATCTTACTGATTTTAAAACAAATTCTATTTACTGCTGGCAAAGTTCAATAAACCCTAACAATAAGGAATTTATTGTGGAAAAGGACCCAATCCCAAATCAGGTTGAGAGATCGCAACAACACATCCCTCATCCACACCAACAGGTGTATAGGAATGAAAATCCAAACAATGTGAAACCCTCCCACCCCACATTAAGTTATTTGACCCCTAGTAGGAGAAATCAGAGTAGAGGGAGGGCAATGAGAGGATGAGGAGGTACTAATAGAATCCCACAACCCATATCGTATGAGGATTCCTATCAGGTTCCTGTAGCTAACAGATTCGAACCATTGTGGAATTATAATGATAGAAATGGATCATATTCACCATGCCCTTTTTTAGGGAGGCGGGGGGGGGGGACTGGAGGAGAGGTCGAGGATATCCACCGCGTCAAGGCAGGCCACCACCTCCATAACCCCCAATGGCACCCCTAGGGAACCACAATGGAAAGAGCGACCGTACTGGGAGAGAGATCGTGCCCAACAACAAGGCCCAAGGAGGGAAGAAGTAGGAGCTGTAGGGCAGGATCTAGAGTCCAAAAAAACAAGGAGAGAAACAGACTAACTTAAAATTTAAGCAATGTACAATTGACCCATAAAGAAACTAATATACTGCACCTTGGTTTGAAATGTGGTTTGAAAAGACCCATCAGTAAATTCGATGTATATGTCGATGTACATAAAAACATGAGGAAACTCAGTATTAAAAAATATTTTTAAAATAAAAGTTCAAATCCAGTGAGCTCAAGCGAGAATTCCTCAAATGCAGTATATAGTAGATTGAGGAATAATTATCAGCGGAAATGCTGTCAGATATAGATACTTATAAAAAATGTGATAGTGACCCTACCTCACAATACAATAAAGAGTTGGAGGCCCTGGTGGAACACGGTTATCAAACACATGTATTAACAACGAAAGAGAAAAAATACCTTGTCCTTAGCAGCACCCGTATTCCCACCATCTACACCCTCCCCAAGATACACAAGGACCCCCAAAATCTCCCTGTTAGGCCCATTGTAAATGGTATTAGGTCGGTCACATCAAGGATGGGACAATATTTAGACCTAAATCCTCCAAAAAAGTGTTATAGTAACTAAAGCTTACCTCAAGGATACAAAAAATGTATTACTCCTTCAAGAGGTTAAATTAACTGAGAGAGGTGAGATTTTTTTGGTTACCTCTGACGTGTCGTCACTATATACAGTAATACAGCACAATGACGCTTTACTAGCCCTTAATTGGGCATTGAGCCAAAGAGAGGACTTGCCCCACCGTCAGAAAATTTTCCTACGTGATGCCCTAGAATTTTGTCTCTCCCACAGTTATTTTTGGTTCAATAATCATTTTTTTTTCCAAGAGAAAGGTGTGGCTATGGGTGCGCCCAGTATAGCAAACTTATTCATGGGGGAATGGGAGGATAAATATGTTTTTGGAAAGAAGAGAGATGAGCTACTGTTTTATAGGTGATACATTGATGATTTAATGTTTATATGGGCAGGGTCAGAATCATCTCTGATAGGCTATCTGGAATATCTGAACAGTAATAGGAACAAAAATTAACGAACCAGTGGAGTAAAGACAAAATAAATTTTCGTTAATATATACAGGGTTAATAATGATAAATTAGAAATCAAAGTTTATTTTAAACAGATCGCAACAGTTTTTGCCCCTTCAAAGTTGCCATCACCCTTTATGGCTAGGGAACATTCCTAAGGGCCAAATAATGCAGGTAAAAAGAAATTGTTCAACAGTGGATCACTTTGTTGTCCAGTCTGAAGTGCTAAAAGACAGGTTGATAGATAAGAGTTATAACCCCCAGCGATTGGGTGCAATTGCTTATGAGATAAAGGCCATCCCACGAGAGGAATGTTTGAAAGATACAACATCAGTGAGACTCATGCAAATCATGAATGGGGCTTCATCTCTTCATTTCATTCATAGTATAAAGAAATTTAACCTGCCTAGCGGTAATCCCGAGTCTGGCTCGGGTCCAGTTTTTTCTGCTGGGAGCGGTAACCCCGAGCCAGACTCGGGCTTGCGTGCAGGATACAGGGGGGAAGTTACTTACCTTTTCCCCTGGATCCTGCGATGTCTCCCCGCTGTGTGTGCGAGCCGTCCGCTCGTTCGATTCACACAGTGCCGAGTGCCGCCGATCTCCGTTCCCTGCGACGTTCCGACGCACGGGAGCGGAGATCGGCGCCAAAATTAAAAAAGTTTAAAAACACAACACATATACAATACTGTAATCTTACAGATTACAGTACTGTATACAAAAAATACACATCCCCTTTGTCCCTAGTGGTCTGCCCAGTGCCCTGCATGTCATTTTATATAATAATTTTATTTTTTTCTGCCTGGAAACTGGAGATTGTCCATAGCAACCAAAAAGTGTCCCTTTATGTCAAAAGTGGTTTTAGACCACTAAAACACCGATAATAAATTAAAATCACAATTCATCATCAAACAATAAATTTAATGACAGCGACTATTCTGCAACTGAGCAAATTTCAGTGTTTTTGATTTGATTACATTATTGAATCATTTTTTATATATATTTTTATTATATTATAATTTATGATTTTGTGTTTCAAACTTTATCATACCCGGGATGTCTACTAGACTCTGGTTCGGACAGATTTAAGTGAGTTATTCATAAGAATTGCATGCCTACAATATAAAAACACCAAATTTCCATGCAAAATAATTGTACCGCTTTCAGCACTAAATTCCGGACAGAATCATACCGCCAGGGAGGTTAATATATTTTCCAGGCCCATTGGCATATTTTATGTGTAGAAAAAACTCTTAAAACTGTACTGCCCCCAAATCCCAAATGTATTTATCGAAAGGCCCCTAGTGTTGGTGATCGGGTAGTAAAAAAGGTTCTGCACCCTCCCACCAGACCATCCTCATTTTGGGACAGGGATGGCTTCTTTGCATGCCGAAAATGCAGGGCATGCAGAGAGGTTTCTGTACCTATGAGAGGCCTTGATAAGTTCACATCAACCTCCAACAACAAAGAATTTGTAATTAAGGAATTTATTACATGTAACATAACACATGTAGTGTATGTTTTGGAGTGCCCTTGCAGGCTGATGTATGTGGGCCGCACTAAAAGGCCCCTGAGGGTTCACATTGCAGAACACATACAGAACATAAAATTGGGTTTTAACCCCTTCCCCCAGAGCGTACGCAGATGTGTGTACTCGGCTTTCCGGGGTTATACCGGGGTGATGCCCGCAGCTGCAGGCATCATCCTGGTACCGTTTTTTAGAGCCGGCGATCGGCTTTCCAGGTAAAATGACAGATGCGGCTAAAAGCGGCTGTTATACCGGAGGAGCGGGAGGGCACATCCCCCCCCTCCTGCCGCCTCTCGCCAATCTTACCGGGCGTCCCGTCCCACCGGGAGCTCCAATCCGTGACGCGCCACTTCCGGCGCCTAGAGACAGACTGGAACGAAGCCGGAAATGGCTTTGTTCCAGGCTCCTGAGCCGGCGCCAACGGCGCCGGTTTAAAAAAAAATACAGTATTCAGATTTGCCGTTTTCGGCCATCCGAATACTTTGAAGTGCAAAGTCTTTTAGACCCCCGATCCCTCCATAAAGAGTACCTGTCACCACTTATTACTGTCACAAGGGATGTTTACATTCCTTGTGACAGCAATAAAAATGATCAAAATAATATTTTTTTAAAACACAATTTAATTATATAAAAATTTATATAATAAATAATATATATTTTTTTTTAAAGCGCCCCCTTCCCCACGAGCTTGCGCAGCAAAGAAAATGCAAACGGAAGTCACGCCCGCATATGTAAACGGTGTTCAAATCACACATGTGAGGTATTGCCATGATCGTCAGAGCGAGAGCAATAATTCTAGCACTAGACCTCCTCCGTTACTCTAACCTGGTAACCGTAAAACATTTTAATGCGTCGCCTATGGAGATTTTTAGGTAACGTAGTTTGTCGCCATTCCACGAGTTCGTGCAATTATAAAGCGTGACATGTTTGGTATCTATTTACTCGGTGTAACATCATCTTTCACATTATTTCAAATTTTTTTAAATTCATGAAAGTATCTTTTTCCCAAAAAGTTATGCTTAAAACACCGCTGCACAAATGCCGTGTGACATAAAATATTAAATATATATATAAATATTGCAACAATCGCCATTTTATTCTCTAGATTCTCTGCTAAAAAAATATATATAATGTTTGGGGGTTCTAAGTAATTTTTTTAGCAAAAATACGGATTTTAACTTGTAAACACCAAATGTCAGAAATAGGCGTAGTCATGAAAGGGGTAACCATAATGTGTCAATACACTTCAAACTCCATCACAATCAGGACCCTTCAGGCCCTGAAATTATGGGGTGTAGATCATGTAAAACCAGTGTGGAGAGGTTCTAATATGATTGGGGAACTCTCCAAACGTGAAACTCACAGGACTTTCCTAATTGACACCCCAAAAAGGTTAAATGCTGGATATAAATTGTTTTATTAGCGGCTATTGAAATTTACCAATTTAGATCTTAGCTCAGATTTGTTCACATTTTAAACTGTTAGTTATTATGCTTATATGGTCTTGACTCAGGATTATTCTATATTCTATATTCTATATATAGCTTCTTATACATATTTTATATAGATTTTTAATGTAATTTTGCATAATACAATATACTATGAATTATGTGATTTTATACTGTGGTAGATGTATTATGAATTTAATGGATTTAATACACCATTGGGAAGCAATGTAAATGTTTATGCATGAACCTTAGACTAAGGTAGATGTATTATGAATTTGTATGTTTTAATGGAGCAATATATTGGTTTAAGTAGAGATATGTCCCACTCCGTATCAGGTATATATCTTATATAAAGATGTCAGAAGACTGCATGTTGACTTCTGACTAGCGTACTGATGGCCACCTATGTGCACCTTTCTATATTGGGGCGGTGTGGCACTCGGATGGTTGATCTATGCTGTAGTCTGTTGGCATAAATACCGGGACACCGCACCGCAAGCACACCAGGATGCAGATGACGGCCATTTAAAACATCTCAAGGCTTGATGTTTTTTACTTTCTGGTGAGTGAGAACCCCTAAGGGGAGTGTGACGCACAGCTTGAGGATTTTGGTGTGAGGTGTACTTCTACAAAACCACATTAGGATCACCACCTGTGTCTTTTGGACTTATCACCATCTGTCATTCACCTTTCTCATATGCTGTAATCGTATAAAAGCTAGTCATAATAAGTAATGACAGAAGCGCTGCTATAGTATTCAGAGGCACTTATTGAAGTACCTGTGGACATTTTACAATTTTGTGCGTACATAATAAAAAATTTACAGTAACCTATACTAAAGGTTAGTGTTATATTCTATGAACGTTAATACCTTTGGGATTTTTAAGGCAATGTAGTCAACAAAAAATATATATTAAAAATTATGTAATTTTATTTAAACAAAAATATAGAAAAATAGTTGAACAATATATACATATTTTAGATATGTGTCACATAAAAAATCACTGATTTTGAACATGCAATAGATCATATATGAGTGGCCATTTCATACTACATATCAATACAGGACAGAGACAAGAAGAAATACTGGCTCTGGATGTACAGTAGTCTGAAAAATCCAATGCGTTTCGAAGTGTGCATATGTATATAGATTCTTCCTCAGGGAAGCCACTCTCTAGAAATAGAACATGACATCAGTACAATATAGCAAGATTTAAACAAAAATTGCATACATATATAGCATTACATATATACAGTAAGAGAATATACACATATATATGCATACCCATGCATCCGCTCGAAAACTCAGGATACGGAAGCTAGACACTTAACCGAAGCCAGGCGTAACCAATGGAAGACAAAGATCACTTTCACCGCAAAAAGAGCACCCAAGTACCGAAACGTAATGTTGATGCAAAACGGCTACACCCATTGCATCCCCATGTTCCCCAGATCCACAGAAGACAATCTGGGTACAACCGGGAAAGGGACCTAGGAAAAAATCTATATAAAATTGATATAGTGTATGTATATATATAGGGGGCCCATTTACACCCCCCCCCCTAGGAAATAGGGCTACCTGCAATGGTTGCCCATATGCTTACCTAAGTTTTATTGCTCAAGTGGCGAAAGTTTCCTAATTATCCAGAAATTTTTGGGGATAAAATATCTACTTTTTGAAAAAGGATATGAAAAACCCAAGAGATGGAAAAATCCTGAGTCCTGCAGGTAGGTTTGGAGCATGCATGCTAGGTGCTCCTGGTGTCTGTCTATTTATAACACTCCGTGCTGAAAAACGGCGCCAAAAATCGACTATGATGGGGAATTGAACACAGCTGGAGCTTGTGTCCATAGGTTGGATGGCTAATCCATCAAAAAATCGGGGAGGGGATTGGAATCCAACCACCAATCAAACCTTCCTGCATTTCCCCAGTAAAAGCGGCGTCTCTGTTACCATAGCAAAGACGTCCCCCCTGCCCTCCAATGGCAGAGTGGGGACGTAAGAAGCCTGGTGATGACATGTCATGGTTACGACGGCGTTCAATTTGTTGGCCCAACGCACAAAGCGTCGCCACATGGGGAACATTTCAGATCCATCATGTCGATGGATCTGACGTCATGACGTCACCGCTGTTAGAGTGGCACCATCACCATGGCACTGCACTCCTCTTCAAAAAGGAAAAACAAAGCGGGACGCCGTACTAATATTATGGCATTGGCGTTACCGCCCCAGCCATAATAAATCATTAAACAAAATATAGAAAAAAGGATATTATATATGGGCCCAGATTACTTATATCCCTGCAATTGAATTTCAAGTGGAAAAAAATATTTGGATTCTTTATAAAGTATATTGTGGATTTTATCATTAAACCCCAAAAAGGTGACCTCAAGGATAAATATCCCTGAGACATAGAACGTCGAATGTCAGCACGGAGGAGTAGATGGTATTTCCTAAGGGGTTGCACAAAAATAACCCAGAATATGCCAGTCTGGTGTGACATGTGTATGTAAGACAGAACTAAAACCACCCGACACATATTGTAACCCCGATATGCTATTTCTTGGAGAGTAAAGGGGCCAATGACAATAGTCCCTCCACAATCCAAAATGCACAATCAGGGATGCCCACCCATACAATGAAGTGGGCTTACGTGTGCCGGGAATGCAGTGATTTAGATCAACCATGGATACAGGCCAGGACCTCGAAGAGCGTCATCAATCCTGAATAAATAGGCGGAAACAAGAATATACACAAAAAGACTGAATAAACAATAAACAACATTATATCCAGTCAGGTCCAAGACCCAGGGATGGGGAAAGAAGAAGGGAAGGAACAGAGTAAATGACAGATGTATTTCTCAATACCCATGGATGGAAATATCCAGCCAAACCAATTAAGAAATACATAGGTCATAGGTATTGTATGGTCCGTGTTTTGGGATCCTAATCGGTTTTGCCGGAACTAAAGCCATCTAGAAATGGCCTGAAGCTTTCTGTCTCGTTTAATCCTGGAAGGGTGGTGGCATGTAAATTCCTAATCCAGCGCATTTCCCGCTGTAAGAGTATTTTGTTCCAGTCCCCTCCTCTCAATGGTATATGTATCCGGTCTATCACGGTAAAATTGATGGAAGGCATTCTGTAGCCATGTCGTTTGGCTACATGTCTGCCTAATGGGAGATAGAGATTGCAAATCTTCATGCTAAAAAGATGTTTGCTAACCCGCTGACCCAATTCTTGTTTAGTCTTCCCCACGTAGAAGGCTCCACATTCACATTGGAGGAGATAGATCACTCCCTTGGTTTTGCAGTTTGCGAAATGTTTGAGTTGGAAGTCTTCCCCATTGGGGAGCTTGAAAGATGTATGTTTGCCTATCACCCCACAGAAAGAGCATGCACCACAGGGGTATGTACCCCAAGTTTTACAGGGGTCAAGACGTGAACTACCCCTGTATTCACTCTGAGTCAGTAGACCCCCAATGGAACCCGCCTTCCTGAAGGTGATTTGTGGTGTGGTAGTAATTAAGTCTGATAGTGCCGGATCATTTGTCAATATTGGCCAATGTTTGGCAAGAATCTGTCTTACTTTTTTATGTTCATTGGAATACCGTAGTATAATCCTAGTAGTGTCCTCAGCCTTGATTTTTTTTGTGAAGAGTAATTCATGTCTATCCTGTTTTTTTACCTGGTTAAATGCCTTTCTAAGACATGATTTAGTGTACCCTCTGTTTAATAGTCTTGTACTGAGTTTATCTGCCTCCAGTTGAAAGGCTTCCTCTGTTGTGCAATTCCGTTTAATTCGGAGTAGTTGACTATAGGGTATTGATCTTTTAAGGGGCTCGGGATGGAAACTTACAGCATGCAATAACATATTGCCGGCAGTTTCCTTTCTATAGTAATTGCTCCAGATCTATGAGCCTTATCAACTAAATCGTAGAACTCCTGGCTAAATTTTTCTGCTAAGGAACAGAAATTTCCCGGTAACAATCTTTGTTACTTAGAATTTTTTGACACATGGACTCATACATGGAGTTATCCATCAGAACAATGTTTCCTCCTTTATCAGATCCCTTGATAGTGATTTCAACATTGTTTTTTAATGATTTTAATGCATTGTTCTGTTCTAAAGTAATATTTTGAGATAATGTTTTAGTTTTACTGATCGTTTGAATTTCTTTAGAAGTAAGTTTAACGAATAGAGACAGGGCAGGATTTTGGTTGAGTGGGGGGAATTTATTAGATTTTCTTTTGAAAACCTTTTTCTTCCCGATGGAGTCGTTTTGAGGAGTCTCCTGAACATCCTCCTCACTCTCACCTTATTCCTCCCATGTGTCCATACATGCCTCATTTTCTAGCAGGAGCTGATTCAGATCCCTCAAGGCCCTGAAGTCAGCTGCAATCAGACTCGGCGCAACAGGTTGCTGTTGTATGGATTGTTTTTTGTACATACTTTTGAATAGAAGACTTCTTGCAAATAGATTAATGTCTTTGATCGTCTCAAAGTTGTCAATGGTTTTATTGGCACAGAAAGAGAGACCAAGAGAAAGTACTTGGTTCTCTATGGAGGTAAGTATATGTGAAGACAGATTAATGATGTTTAAAGCCCCATACACACGGATTTTCGCATGGATTCTGTCCGATCAGACAATGTTGTTGAAAAATCCGACCGTGTGTATGCACCATCGGACAGTGTACGTCGGATTGTCCGACGGACAAAGTCCTATCTCCTGCTAGATAGATTTTTTGACAACACGGTCCGATCACACCAAATCCGATCGTGTGTAGCGTTGTCTGACGGACAAAGTGCTACGCATGCTCAGATCACATTACAAGACCAAAGCTATTGGCTACTAGCCTCTACGTAGTCCCGTCGTAGGCAACAAACGTCACCACGTTCAGAATGATCGGATTTTCCGACAACTTTGTCCGACCGTGTGTACGCAAAACCAACATCGGACAAAGTATGACGGACATGATCCGACGGACCTGGTCCTCGGATAATCCGAGCGTGTGTATGGGGCTTTACTCTCCTTCGCAGCTTCCTTTGTCATCATTGCTGCAGACATTGGGTTCTGTGTTGGAGGTATAATCAACAACTGTGTTGGAATCATTTTGTCTAAAAAATCATCCAATTGCCTTTGTGTTTTGGGAATTGCTCCTAGATCTTTTGAACTTTTGGTGACTTTAGTTTTACCAGTATTAATATTTTTGGTAGTGTCCCTAGTATTAATATTGGGATTTCTAGAAGTACCCCCATTTTTCCCTCCACGTGTGGTGTGCCAGGGCTGAGTTTCAAATGGACGCTTTTTCATAGCTTGTTGGACTTTCCTATCTACTTCTTGTTGTTTAGAGAAGGGGCCTTTTCTCTTTCTCAGGAATCCCTCCAAATGAGAGGAGGCTGAGAAAGAGGAGGCATTGGACGGTGTGTCCGAATTATAGTCCTTTTTATTTTCTTGATTTTTAGAAAAACTTTTATTGGATGAGTTGCTATTGTTCTTATACCATTTATAGGCTCTGTTCTCACTGAAGGCATTTTTGTCTCGCCAATATTTTTTTTCTTTCTTTTGTAAAATCAACTTCCCATATTCCTGCAGATGTATTTTCAGTTTTTCTTCAAGGATAAGATACCCTTCATTGATTTTTAAAGGGACTAGACGAGCATACAGGGCATTCATTTCTATATCAAGTGTACTGAGTTGTTGTTTATATTCATCCTGTAACAGAATCATTACATTTTTTGAGCAATTATTAAAATGCATTTCCCATTGGTTTTTAAACTCATTGGAAATATGGTTCAAGATCGGAAAGATCTGAATCCTCAGTCCAATTGGGTTGATATTCTCACGAATATATCTCTCAAGAGAGTATATGTGCCAATGTAATGCAGACTTTTTCTCCAAAACCTTTGTAAGACTAAAAAACAATGAATTAAGGTCCAATATAACCTGTTCTTTAGCTTCATAATTAGTTTGGATGGTAGACATGAGTTCCTCCCATTTGCTGCCCAAAAAAATCAGTGATTTTTTATGTGACACATATCTAATATGACACATATCTAAAATATGTATGTATTGTATATATTGTTCAACTATTTTTCTATATTTTTGTTTAAATAAAATTACATAATTTTTAATATATATTTTTTGTTGACTACATTGCCTTAAAAATCCCATTTACTCTGAGGTATTAACGTTCATATCTATTAGGGATGATGGCAATGACATGCCATTTTTCATGAGTCAAAATCATTTTCAAAAAAAGTGTTATATTCTATAATGCATTTAAAACCATAAACCTCTGTAGCAAAGCTTCAGATGTAATTATTTAATTCCTTTACAATGTTGCTTTAACCACATGCCAACCAGTGAACGCCAATATATGTCGCCACAATGGCACGGCTGGGCTACCCTTTAATCGTGGCATTCTGGGTGCGCGTGCCACCAGCAGGGTGCGTGCGCCCACCGACTCGATGTCCACCGGGGGCCCGTGATCATGTCACGGAGTGGCAGAACGGGGAGAGGCCTATGTAAACAAGGCATTTCACTGTTCTGCCCAGCAACATGACAGAGATCTACTGCTCCCTGTCATCAGGAGCAGTGATCTCTGGCATGTTCTAGTGAGGCAATCACCCCCACAGTTAGAATAACTCCCTAGGACACACTTAACCCCTTGATCGCCCCCTAGTGTTTAAACCCATTCCCTGCTAGTGTCATTTACACAGTAATCAATGCATTTTTATAGCACTGATCGCTGTATAAATGACAATGGTCCCAAAATAGTGTCAAAAGTGTCCGATGTGTCTGCCATAATGTCGCAATCATGATAAAAATCCCAGATCGCCGCCACTACTAATAAAACAAAAATTGCCATAAATCTATCCCCTATTTTGTAGATGCTATAACTTTTGCGCAAACCAATCAATATATGCTTATTGCAATTTGTTTACCAAAAATATGTAGAATAATACATATCGGCCTAAACTGAGAAATACATTTTTTTTATATATATTTTGGGGGATATTTATTATAGCAAAAAGTAAAAAATATAGCTTTTTTTTCAAAATTTTGGCTCATTTTTTGTTTATAGCGCAAAAAATAAAAACTGCAGAGGTGATAAAATACCACCAAAAGAAAGCTCTATTTGTGGGAAAAAAAGAACATCAATTTTGTTTGGGTGCAACGTCGCACGACCGTGCAATTGTCAGTTAAAGCGACACAGTGCCATATCGCAAAAAGTGCTCTTGTCAGGAAGGGGGCAAATTCTTCCGGGGCTGAAGTGGTTAAAGCAATAACAGTTGTTCCTCATTAGTGTAATAAAATGTTTACAATTGTAAGCACAAGCTCATTATAATACCAAATTTGCTTTTGTTGTGCTATCACAAAAATGGAAATTATACCTGATCCTTTTTTAACCTTTGTATGACTAGTAAAACCGATCAAAAGAAAACAACATACTTACAAACAAACCAGTAAATCACCTGCCACTAAAAAGCCTACAAAATATAAAGAACGTCAATTTAATTTACTTTATCTGACTGTATAAAATGAGGCCTTTCAAGACTTGCATTTTTTTTGTTTGTTTACATTCAGCAGCTAGGGATCTGTCATTTAGACATAGGATAGCGATGGGGAAACACTGTTAAACGGACATTGTGTTGGGAGAGAAACATTGTTGGGTAGCGGGTCATGGTAATTGACAATAAATTTATGTTGATGAACATTATTTACATTTTTTCTTATATGTTTTGATATTAAGGAACTTTTTCATGGCGTAGGTGTGTTTATTTACTTCTCACTTTTTGGATGAGAGAGTAATAAAGGCTACCAACGTACATTGTACTTGTTCCCTTGGATGAGGGGAGGTATCTAGGGACCCCCCATATTATAAAGGGGGATTCCAGTTTAATATAAATCTCCCAACAAACCCCTAAACATTTTTTGGGGGACACGATTTGAAGGAGGCCCCATTTCCCTCAATTATGACAAGGTGCCTTGCAAATGGGGGGATACTTTGCTGCTCCCTCCCCTCCCCCCCCCACAAGGTACCTCCCAATGTTAAAAGGCATGTGGCCTGGCATTCTACAGGAAGAGAATTTTAAATATAAATTATTATTTATTTTTACTTACTGTCACCAGAACAAGTGCAGGTTTACTATGGTGACATTGTACTACTGTGGTGGTGATCAGAGACAATGGCTGGCAGCATTGACATACAGGCATTGTACATGATCACCGCCACAGCAGTAACATTTTTAGAAGAAAAATAGAATCGCACTAGAACTATATGCAATCAGTTATTTTATAATCTGCATAAAACCATTAATTCAATATAAAGTCCACCAGTGCTTGAAACTATAGGTCCTTCAATTCATGTGATGGTAAAGTCCATCCGTTGTAAAAATGTGTGCAAAATCCACCACCAGGTAATACAATTTACTTCTTACCAACTTCTCATGATCCCCCATTACAGAGGATCAAAAAGCACTTGTGGTTTAAACACAGCCTGGATCTCACTCCCAGTGCATGCGTGCAACTGTCCTCAAGACACCTCTCATTGGCTCAGGCAAGTGGATGGATGGATATAGTATATAAAAAATAGAAAGGCTCCATATAGTGTAAAACCTTTTAAGTTTAATTAAAATAGACAAAGTATTGCACTTACAATCATCAGCGTTAGTAAAAGCCTTAAATCTGATGTTGCAGCCGGTGCACAAACAGACAGACCCGTCCTTCCGGGATATGAAGTGAAAACATGAGGTGACGTCAGACCTATAGTTTCAAGCACTGGTGGACTTTCTATTGAATTAATGGTTTTATGCAGATTATAAAATAGCTGATTGCATATAGTTCTAGCGGGATTCTATTTTTCTTCTAATATACGTTTACTGTGTTTGTTTTATACAGGAGAATTGCTGCTTGTGCCAATTGTTTTTGTTTTGCTTTTTCTAATTCTTTTAGCGCAGTTTTTTTCCACTTTTTCCACAGCAGTACAATGTCATTGTAGTGATACTGCACTTGTTACAAACTGTCACCAGAGCAATGCAGTGTCCCCATAGTGATTGCTCTGGTGGTGATCAGGATTTTTTTAATACACAATGGCTATATAAGCAATCATTTCTGACAGTGCTCAGCTGTATTCATGCAGCCATTGAGAACTACTGTGATAGCTATGTTTGGCCACAGCTATCACATGGTACAGGGCCGCTGTGACTGACCATGTGATCACTGTGACAATCACAGAGAACACAGTAGTAAACAATGGTGCCATGAATGACAGCCATTGTTTACTACAATTTACTGTGATCACTGTGATTGGCCACAGCAATCACATGGTACCGGGCCGCTGTGACTGACCCTGTACCATGTGATCACTGTGATCAATAACAAAGATCACAGTAGTAAACAACGGCATCATGAATGACAGTCATTGTTTACTACTATTTATTGTAATCACTATTACTGGTTACAGTGATAACATGGTACAGGGCCAATTACAGCAACCCTCTACCCCGATATGTGATCTGCTGTGTCCACCAGATGGCAGATTGCACTGCTGCATGCTCCTGAGAGCATGCAAGAGTGGCCGATGCAGGAAGATGTATGGGTATGTCCACCTGTATCAGCACTGCTCCTTTCCAGCCATATATCTACATTGGCTGGATAGGAGATAGTTAAAATGTATCAAACCTTTCCTTATTTGCCCTAAATGTGACATTTGATCTTTGAAAAGTTATGTATCTGAGCTTTTGTTTTTCTTGACAAATGGTGGGATGTGAATTGTCTTTTGCAAATTGCTACATCATCTGCTGGCAGTCATTTGTACTTTAATTTCTTTACCAGTATCATTCTTGGCATTCTACAACCTTAATCACATTTTTTAAATTCGAAACGTGTATGTCAGGCGTAAAGCTTTAAAGTGATAGTAAAGCTTTGTCTATTTTTCTTAAAATAATAAACGTGTCGTACTTACCTGCAATGATATTGCACAGAACAGCCCTGATCCTCTCCTTCTGGGGTGTCCTGCCAGTGCTCCTGGCTCCTCCTCTTCCGCGAGTGCCCACCATAGAAAGCAGCTTTCAATGGGGGGCACTTGTGTGGGCTTTTTCCCGAACTGCCGTGTCTGCATCTATAGACACATACAGGGTGGCTTGGCCCTGACCCTACTCCCTTGTCACAGGATTTGATTGACAGCAAACAATCTGCTATCAATCTGCCCAGTAAGGATTGCCCAGTGAGAGCTGAGAGAGACACTGCTATGGTGCAAATTGTTGGATTGAGATTTGTCTCAAGTAAGTATAGGAGGAAGGGCTGGGGGGATCCTGTGGCAAAGAAGGTGTGTTACCTTAATGAATAGAATGCCGCTACAGGCATCATTCAGATATCTTTTTTTTCAGCCGGCGATTCCCTCACATGTAAAAGCCATCTTAGCAGCTGTTTAGCCGCTGGATTACTTTTGCAGGAGGCGGGAGGGGACACCTCCCTGGCCATCACTATGACCCTCGGAGGCCTAAAGCGACGTCACTCTTAGTGCCGGCAGATGTAAACACTGCCTTTTTTTTGCTGGAAAGCCTGCAATAGGAATAAAAGTGATCAAGGGAAAGCGTAAAAATAAAAATATAAAAATAAAATAAACATTAAATTTTTTTTATTTTAAAGCGCCCCCATCCCCTTGAGTTTGCAAGCAGATGCGAACCCTTATGTAGGTTGCGCCCACATATGTAAACGTCTTCAAACCACACATGTGAGGTATCGCTGCAAACGTTAGAGCGAGTGCAATAATTCGAACACGAGACCTCCTCTGTAACTCTAAACTGGTAACCTGTAAAAAAAGTTTAACGTGTCGCCTATGGAGATTTTGATGATAATGATGATTTTTACATGTAGGAGAGGAATACCAGAATTGTCTTGGGCTAGAAGTGGTTAAAACAATTTTATGTGACTCCAAGGGCAACATCAGGAAAAATACCAAGCTTTCAATTATAGAAGATAGAAACATAGAAAAGTGACAGTAGAAAAAAAGACCAAATGGTCCATCAAGTCTGCCCTTTTGTTTTTTTGTTTGTTTATTGTTTAGGTCTATGTTTGTCCCAAGATGCTTTTATGCCTTCACTACCAGAGCTATTATAGCGATTTTTGCACACCTTAAAAATCATTTTAGCTCTGAAGATTAGCTAAAACTTCTGAACAGTATATATTATATATTTTGCAAAAGAGTATAGGATGTACAGATATGCAACCACATTGAAAAACCTCAGGGTGAGGGGTAAATATAACAAGTAACGATGAAGCTACAGATCGACATTGTCTGCAACATCACAGGTAAAAGCACTTTCCAGCCATGTATCCCATATTCTGTTGTATTTAAGAGGGCACCTCTAATGGGCATACAGGACTTTCTTGTATTGTAAAGTAGCATCGACAGTGGCCATTCATTCATGGATCGTTGGGGGGCAATGCCATTTTCGCGCAATCAACATTCTGGCCATAAATAGGGAATCTTGCAGAAAGATATGGAAGAACTTATCTGTATCAGAATCGGGAAATAAGCCTAATAGGCATTGCTTAGGGCACAGCATGAGAGGGGAGCCCATTTGATCATGAAGACATTTTACCACCTGGGATCAGTAGCCCTGTATAGACGATCCAAAGGCTTCAGGGAGACCAGTTTACAAGATTGGAGCACATCGTCCCATTCCACACCCTCCAGCTCCCCCACATCTGCCTCCCGTTGGTCTTTCATCTGGTATGCCAAGGCTACAACAGTAGTTGTTTCTGATCAGGGGTAGACGAACAAAATTAAGCGCCCTATGCGTGGCGGAGCTGGAGGTAGGTGGAAAAACATTGAGTTAGTGAGCTCAAACTCATCCTTAAGTTGTTGAAATGTCTTAACACAACTATTACAATATACTTGCGAGAAATATACAATTCCCCTGGACACCCACACCTCATAATCAGGTATGGACACAGTTTTGGAAGAAAGGAATTGTCCCACAAGGGAGAGGTATTAATTGAGGGAATTTTGAGTCTATGCCATGCTAGACCCCAGATCTTGCAATGATGGAACAACAGGTTTCCATGACCACCCAGAGCCGAGAGGTCACCTATGTCACGAAAGAGGAGTTGGAAAGGGTGCGTAATCTTCCGGGAGTGGGGGAAGCACGCTAGGGCGAGGTAACAAAGCCCTATCCCCCTTGCAGCTAGATAGTATAGATTGAGATCTGGATCCCCTAAATGTGTAGGGTTCTTTAACGTGCCAGGACAGTTTATGACGAGATTTACCCCATACAAAGGAATTGAGGAAAGATCCTAGGCACTTAAATATATGCAGTGGTAAATATGCAGGGTCAAGCCAAAGGATATAAAGGTGCTTAGGCAATAGTACAATTTTGATCATATTGATACAGCCCATGACACCCAAGGGGAGCCTAGCCAAACCTGGGTTTTAGATTTCAAAACTACAAATAAAGGGTCCAGGTTCAGTTAAACGTAATTCGTACAAGGGGGAGGTCAGTCTGTGCAGCAGTAGGGACTCCAAGGTCCATAGGGAGGATCTGGGACTTGTCCCAATTAATTTTCAGACCAGAGTCAACCATATGGCAGGGACTGTAGGGTGGGCATTCACAAATGCCAAACCCTCCATCAAGATAGTGAATTGAAATGGTGGGAGAACATAATATGCCAGCAATAATATCTTAATATTACTTAACATGGCATTAAGAAAAAGATACCTGCTCTGCAAATCCGACTACAATGTCAAAAGGGAAAATTTAGTAGACTTAGCAATCAATATTGCAACCCACCAGGAGTCAGAGGTATAAGGGGCCTGATATACCCATCCTATCCAGGGCTTTTTAAGAGTCATTTGTAAATGACCAGTAATATGGGTTTCCATGTGGACTGATACAGCAGCACGTTGTGCTAAGATGTGCCAAGACTGCTGTCCATTTGGGTTTGGCCCCGAAACCTATGACATTCCATGTCAAGAATTTTACCATAGTCATGGCAACATAAGAGGGGCAGACAGTTGCAGGCAGATTGACCAGGATCACATAAAAAGCAATGTGAACATACTGGCGCCTAGCGATTCCACATAAGCTGTTTGAGTGGAGTCACAATAGAGGTGGTAAACAGCCAATATCTGGAATCCCAGATCATAGCACGTTGTTCTAGCACTGAACATGCTAAGTGTACATGTGTATACTTCTAAGTAGTACAAAGCCTCACAAATACTCTTCAAAAAATAAATACAATAATGAGCCTTATTTAACTGTAGAACTAACTTATAACCAATAAATGCAAAAACACTGGTCCAGTTGATGCAATGCTGGCAAAAGTGGCTGCAGCAGCTTGTGAAATCAGACCAACTGGCCAGGCAAACAGTACTTGGGTTGCAAATATTGAAATGTAAGCAAAAAATACAAAATAAAAAGATATGGGTATATCCACGGGAGATCCCATAGCTAGGGGAGCGAACAAATGCTGACAAACATACAATGACAGGAGGAGCTCCAGGTTAGGGGATGTAGAATATAGGGGTACCAGAAAACAGAGGGACCCAAGAAGATGGGGGATAGGGGGTTGTTCAACATCCACCCAAGGGAGTCTCGATACAAGCACAATGTTCTGGTGACAAAAGAGGAGACTGGTGGCGATTAACGGTGACATCCCATCTGACTAGGGGGTTGAGGGGGAGAATTCATGAGGGTAAAAGAGGAATCCTTGTAACCCATGGCCACGTGGAGTAAAGAGGGACATTAAACCATTTATAACATAATAAATGGTATGATAATAAGCATGTCACATACTTGCTGGAATGCCCATGTTTGATCCAGTATGTTGGCAGAACAATAAGGAAACCTCCTCCTCATCCCCAAATCCTGCTACAAATCAAAGGGAGATCGAAGATTCGCAGTCCGAGGACGAAGGCTATGGAACGTTCTACCCACTAACATCTGCATGGAAGAAAACCTTTGGGCCTTCAGTAAAAAAATATAGACCTATCTCTTCTAAGAAGCAAGACAACACAGGATGGATCAAACGCCTTGAGGCGATTCAGTTCGCATTTGCAGCGCTATACAAGTCATTTCATTCATTCATTCATTCACAAGAATAGGAGAAGACATCATCAACATAAAAAAGGGTACACAAAACTAGTGCATCAAGACATTTTAAGGAGAACACATGGAAATAATCTGAATGAATTGATCTTTTATGGCCTATATAGGGTGGATGTGCATTGGAGAGGAATGGAAATTAAAAAAGAAAGTATCTCAAAAGGAAACAAAACAGATTTATGAATTAGATACACTAAGTCCCAATGGATTAAATATTGACATAGATTTAAATTGTTTTATAACTAATTAATAAAAGTTTTAAAAGATTAAATGAGGATGTGCAAAATAATTATGACATTCATAAAATAAGTAGAGAGGAATGAGGCAATGGAGAAAATAATGTAATATTATGATGTATTGTGTTATTATGGTATAATTATAGGAAAGTGCAAAAAATAATATACATAAAATTATACAAAAAATGTTTATAAAAATATGTTTTAGATAGTGGTAGGGTATAATGTGAAGATAGCATGATATGGTATTGCACAGATATAAACAGTAAATGTATGCTTTTAAAAAAATTATTTTAATGAGTACATATTACTTATATTGGGTAATATGGGTTATATTGAGTGGTAAAAGCTGTGGAAAACACTGTAAACAAGATGCAAAGGGTTAATGCAGTGTGAGAATAAGGTGAAACCAATGAAATGTGTAAGAATTGATAGGTGAGACCAACACTGTATATTAAACAAAGCTATTGGGTAAAGATAGGGTTAATAAGTAAATAAAATGATGCAGAATGTGCAGCATCTGTAATGCTCCCTGAAGTTGCAGAAAGGTGAAACATGTAGGATGGGGCTAGCAACATTAAAGTTATTCTGCGCAAGTTCGGCTTTAGAATGCAAGGAAGCCAGTAGTGTGGTTTTAATGCAATATGCTGTGTGCTGGATGTCAGCACAATATAATGTGAGTGTGTGCAAATAGATGTGTCTGTATTAAATTATTAAACAGTGGGTTTTATACTATGAGCAATTTTATTTTCTCTGTGGCCAGTCCCTATGAGTAATAATGTAAGACATGAGGAGCCACTTGTGATATATATAGGACAGGGAGGAGTGAATGAGAAAAAAAAATCAAAAAAACAAAGCACTTTTCTTTGGGATGCACTTTATTTATGAGATAAATTTGGTGAATGATCTTTATTAATTGTGGAAGGTGGACATTTTGCATAGAGTGGCTACTTGCATAAAGCACTTTATTAATTGGTTAATAAATAACTTACACGTTTCTTGGATATACATAATTGAAAAGTTGAAGGTGAAACTGAAATTTTACACTCTGCACAAGGCAAATTTTATTTTGGATATAATTTGTACTGGTATTGTAACACTTTTATAATATTACGAAGGAGACTATAGTAGGTATATGATTGTGGAAAGTATTTGCATAATAAGAGCACTCTGGTACATTGGGTTTGGTGATAAAAGGTAGGCGTACCCACATTAATAGGAATAGTGCTGCAGAATAATTTTCTATATAACTAAGCATATGTCAAACCTTAAAATTGTGCGTGCCCGTGAAACCCAAGATTTTCCATAAGCACATTTTAAAAGCTTATACAGGTCATCATGTTAGAGTTAACCATGAATAATGTCCGTAGAATTATTGCACTCACTTACGGCGATATGTAACATATCTTTGCCATAAAATTAAATCAATGTTACCGGTAATAGAGTCCATAAGGCGCTAGAACAATGCTAGAAATTCAAAACATGAAATGTTAAAGTTCATTAAAAAGTCAGTGCAAAAGTCACACACAAAATATAACTGCAAATAGCCATGTTTCAATCGTGCAGGAAAGATGATGTGATTATCCCACTCCACAAGCAATCAACTCAAGTGCTCACCCTATGTGTGTCTGACTCACCAAATGGTTATGCCTTACATATAAATGCTCAGCACAAATCACTCAGAATGCACCACTCTTCTGCAGAGTCTTCCTATATACTGGTATGAATGATATTCCAGTGGTTCCTCAGATATTGGGCAAAGAAAAGGGAACTTGCATAGTATATTGCCATAAAAACACTGTATTAAACATTCAATAGCTAATCACAAACAAAAAGATGTCAAAGGCACATCATATATCCCAGCTGATCACATCTGTCCCACACATCCTCGGCAACACCTCTAGGATAATGTATATTGTCTGTTTGCTGTGACCCAGCTGCACCCTGACTCCAACTACTGTTAAAATTAAATTAATCTCCCACTCCACATAAACGAGTTGAGATACGTTTAATAAAATTGATTTATAGGAGTAGGAATTCTAACTATTGTTTTAAAAGGAATTAATATCCCACTCCAAGTTGAGACCATGTGATCGGAAATTACAAAGGTCAAAACCTAAAAAAGAGATCAATGTGAAACACATAGAGGAAGGGATCAAATTATTAGAATGAACGGAAAGATATTATTGTAAGACCAGCGGATAAAGGAGGAGGGGTAGTACTACTATCAAAAGACTTTTATCATGGCCAAATCATGGAGATGCTATCTGATACAATGACCTACAAAATGCTCAAAAAGGATCCTACACAGCCATATAGGGAGCAATTGGAGAAACTAGTAGAGATTGGAGTGCGTACAGGAGTTCTCTCGTGTAAGGAAAAGAGATACCTAGTAACTATGAGCAGTCGAATTCCCACTCTCTACACTCTCCCAAAAATACATAAGGATCCAATAAACCCACCGGCCAGACCCATTGTGAATAGTATTGAATCAGTGTCGTCCAGATTAGGACAGTATCTAGACACATTTTTACAAAAAAGTGTAAGAGATACTAGATCATATTTAAGAGATACAAAGAATTTTTTGAATACCTTTCAAGAAGTTAACTTGGAAAATATGGAACAAATAATTTTGGTTACAGCGGATGTGTCGTCTCTATACTCTATCATACAACATGATGATGCTCTATTGGCACTTAATTGGGCATTGAGCAAAAGAGACGACCTTCCTTTTAACCAAAACATTTTTTAAGGCACTCACTGGATTTCTGTCTGAACCATAATTATTTCTGGTACAATGGATGTTTTTATTCGCAACAAAGAGGAGTAGCTATGGGAGCCAAGTTTGCCCCTAGCATTGCAAATTTGTTCATGGCCGAGTGGGAAGATAAAACAATTTTTAATAACCAGCGACCAGAACTGTTTTTTATAAACGTTTTATAGATGATTTATTTTTTATTTGGGCAGGGTCTTGTCAGAATTTAGAGATGTTTTTAAATGGTCTTAATATCAACTGCAACAATATCAGACTGACATCAAACTGGGACTGTAATGAGATTACTTTCCTAGATGTGACGGTTTACCGTGAACACAATAAATTAGAAACTAAAGTATTCTTTAAGAAAACAGACCGGAACAGTTATTTACCGATGTCTAGTGGCCACCATCCATTATGGCTGAAAAATATTCCAAAAGGCCAGATAATGCGAGTAAAAAGGAATTGCTCAGAAGAAGAGAATTATATCGCACAATCTAATATTCTAGCAAAAAGATTTGAGGCAAGAAGGTTATAATTTGAACAAACTACAAACAATCATAGAAGAAGTGAAATTAATACCAAGATTAATAACCCTGAAGGAAAAAGACAAAGAATCCATTTATACAAATAAACAGAATATAGAATGATCCTTCATCTCAGGCTTCCATGCCCAGTACCAGGAAGTGGAACACATATTTAAACAACACTGGCACATTCTGCTCCTAGATAAGAAGTTGAAGACAGCCCTACCACCTACACCTCAATTTGTCTACAGAAAGGCTCCAAATTTCAGAGATAAAGTGGTAAAAAAAAGTTATTGACCCACCAAAAAAAAAACCCCACATTTTGGGAAAGAAATGGGTTCTTTGCATGTAGAAAATGTAAAGCTTGCTGTGAGGTATCGAGACCAATCAGAGCATTATACAACTTTACATCTACAGTCAATAACAACATTTTTGAAATTAGGCAATTTATCACCTGCAACAGTATGTATGTGGTATATGCTCTGAAATGCCCATGTGGCTTAATCTATATAGGCCGCACCAAGAGATTGTTACGGATTCGTATAGTCAAACACATCCATAATATAAAGATAGGCTACAAAGATCACAACGTATCCCTACATTTTAAACTTAAATATAACATGGATCCCAAAGGATTGGAATTTTGGGGCATTGAACAGGTCCAGCCACATTGGAGGGGTATCCATATGGTTCGCGAATTATCAAAGCGAGAAACCCAATGGATATACCTGGTGGACGTTCTTGCCCCTAAAAGGCTGAACATAGAACTAGACATAATTTGCTTTATCAGTGACACTTAGGTTTTTATACACATAATAAACTTTCTCACTCATGAGTTTAGGGTCTGGTTCGTTTCTCTATACATATATATATATATAAAAAATAACATTGTTTTTTTTGACTATATACATTGTATGGGACTGTATACACAAGGAATATAAACGTAAAATAGTATTTCTTACAGTATATCTGGCTTCAAACCCTACTGGTAATTCCATACACTACCTTATTTCTGGGAATATATACTCCCACGATTTGTATCAATTTTCTGGCTATATGTACTCATTTTTATATATATATATATATATATATATATATATATATATATGATTTTTTATAGATTTTTTATATATATATATATATATATATATATATATATATATATATATATATATATATATATATATATATATATATATATATATATATATATATATATAACCACTTTTTTTATCCTATATTTATTATATTATTATTATATTTTTTTATATAATAATTGTTTTCTATACTATTATAAACCATTTAGTCTGTGTCTTTATCCACTTCAAATATACCACTTGATTATTTTAAATATATTAATTTTAATATATATTTTTTTTATATATTTTTATACATCAAATGATTTTATATATATATCTACACATACATTTTAAATTTAATGAGTAATACAATTAATGTTGTCAGTTAATATATATTTTATATTTATATTCCTTTAAATGTTTTTGAGGTTATGAAATAAGCCATGAAAGGTCATCTTGCTTTCGGGAGGTCTCCGAAATATATTTATAAGGATATCAATTACCCCACTATGTTTACCACAATCCGGAGTCTGGTAGTAGCAATTATGTCCAATTACCACACTCACATACAATAGTCGGTCTACATAAATATAGGTAATACCGTTTATATACTTATACCCACGCAATGCATTAAATTACATTTTTTGGCTGCTGACACATTTTATTTATTTATTTATTATTTGTGTATGCATAAGAGATATATATATAATGCATGGATTATGCTCATTTTGAGAGATTTATATAATGCATTCATTATGCTCATTTTAAAATGCATAGTTCTCATCCATCTTTTGTTATAAACAGCTGTATGTTTGTGCTAGAGGGACGGGCGCCCGTTATCTAGAAGTGTCCGCAATGAACCTCTGTTGGTAGTCTAAGCGGATGTTTATCTGTCTTTCCTACTAACAACATGCGGTCGCCTGGATTGGTTGAGCGCTCTGTCCCTCAAATAAATAGATCGCTTCCGCTTGTTGACCTACGCCCTCGAGACGAAGTCGGAAGTGACAAAACACGTCAGGACGTAGGTCAACCGGAAGTGACGTAGTGTGCGGTCCAAGCTTGCGCTCCAACAGCCCGAACCGGAAGAACGCCGCTGCTGTACACAGCGGAACTCTCTCCACCATTTCCGGCAAGAGTGAGAAGCCCAGGCACAGTACACTATTTACATTTGCCCGTTATTTTTATTCTCTGGTACGCTTAACTTACTAAGGGAACTTGTTTGTAGGGGGGGTGATTTTTAAATTAATAAATTTATATGCAGTATTACACTATTTGGCCCAAAATTCTTTTCCATATATGATCAAATACCCGCGCTGTTTGGAGAATTGGTGTGGTGATGTTAGAGGAGAGGCGGATATACTGTTGATGACTACAGGCCTATATATTTTATGTATCTGGTGAGTGCACCCCCAAAAGGGGACGATCATCGCACGTGGTGAAGTCTTTGGTGGATGACTCAGATTGGCTACATATTTTTTACATAGAACTGTCTGACACACCGTATATATCTGTCACAGCTGAAGAACTGTTTTACTCATTTATACAATTTCACGTGGATTTTATTTATTTATTTAAATAATTGGATCACGGATTGAGACTATTTATTTATTTATTTTATTTTTATTTTTGATGAATTCATATATATAATTTGTTTCAACACGGATTGACACTGTGCGTGAATCAATTAGCGCTGCTACAATTTTTGAGAAAAACGCACATTTGCATATATTTTTTCATTTATTGTAAATTTTCACTGTTTCATTATATTTAAGCAGCTGCTGATCAATGTGTGTATAGGGTCAACCACACAACACATTGTGGAGATTTGGGGTTTACCACATCCACAATTACTTTAATTAATTTTTATATATTTATTTATATTTATTTATAGCACCTTTTATATTTATTTATATTTATTTATAGCACCAACATTTAACACACTGAGATTTTAGTCGCTTTTAATCTCATATACCGCAGATATTACATCATCCTTATAGCGCAGAGCGGTGTTTGTATAGTAGGGCGGCATTAACAAACACCTTGGTCACATTATCAGCTCTGTTTGATTTAGCCTGAGAGGACAAAAGGGCACTAATCTAAATTCCAACACTTTTCCCATCTCCAGTTCCAAACTTTCACAAGAATAGCCCTTCTGAAGAAACCCCTCTTTTAACATATTAGCTTGGGTCACATAATCCTCCTGTTTAGAACAGTTGTGCCAAAACTGTCCTTTGGGGATACCTCATAGCCAGATCCAGTGATGGCAACTGTCCTGGGGTATATAACCATTTCTATCAGTACTTTTAAAGTATGTTCTAGTGAGAAGCGGGTTCCCTTCCCTAAAAATTACTAGATCAAGAAAATGAATAGCTGAAAACTAAATTCATAGGTGTAATTAATACCCCACGCATTGGAATTTAAACGGGACATAAAACTATTCAAAGATTCTGTCACCCTTCCAATAAAGAAGGCGTCATTAATGAAGCGTCACCAAATGTAAATTTTCTTCTCTATTGATATACAGTGTCTGTTCCCCCCACAGCACCATGAACAAATTAGTGAGCAAATTTAGCTCCCATAGCAATGCCTGTGCGCTGTAGGTAATAGTTATAGTAATAGTAGTTCTAATAGTTCTAATATGAACTCTCTTTGGAACAGGGGAATTTTCCCATCTACACCCAGAAAATGTTTAGACACTTCATATCATCTTTCATGTGGTATGATTGTGTAGAGGGATGAAACATCTGCTGTCACCAGCAGTGCTTCTCCCTCTAGCCTCATCAGTTGTTGCTCATATGTGTAGTGTCTCTCAGGTATGCTGGTGTATTTTTGACCAGAGGCTGTAGAACAGAAATCTACATATTTACCTATGCGTGCAGTCAATGAATCAATCCCACTTACTATCAGTCTCCCCAGAGGTTTATTTTCACACTTATGTATTTTTGTTTGTCCAGGATATGGTTAACAAACCCTGCCCCTATAATCCTGCCCAACTTCCTTTTAAAGCCAATGAGAGGGCCTCTTTTCAAGATTTAATACGTATTCCTGTCAGATAGTAAGCGATTCATTTTTCCAAATAGTCCTTCTTCAGAAGAAGAACCAACCCCCCCCACCCCACCTCTTTGTCAGCTGGTCTTACAATCAATTTCTTTTCATTACACAGGGATTTATGCACAACTGTACATTACCATCTGGTTCAAAACTAAATTGGCTAGCCTCCAAATCCTTCAAAACCAGATGTTTTAAAACCTCTAACTTCAGTCCAGGATTCCCCGGAGGGTCAAATAAGGAAGCATTTCTTAATCCTGTATGGATAATTTTCTTTCCCCTGGTTTGGACAAAAAAATGACGTTTAATATTCAATTTCCTTATAAACTTCTGTACATCAATGAAAGTTTGAAACCTTTTCCTTAAAGGTTTCTTTGGGGCAAATTGTTTCCTCCTCCCTCCCCTGCACCCCCTCTTCTGTTTCCTCCTTGCTGTCAGCCTGGACCCTGTCCTAAAAAAATAGGTTTACCTCTTAATGGACCAGACCCATATTGGGCATCCTCTGGGTTCTCTCCATTATGGAAATAGTCTTCCTCATCCCCATCGTCACTATTTTCAGTGAATTCCTCCATGTATTGGCTAAGTGACTCAAAGCGATTATAAATGGGAACATGTGAGGTGTCATAATCATAGGAACTGGACGGTGCATTTTAACTCCCTGAGCAGTTGATTTGAGATTTGATAATTATTTCTGTTATCTCTATGGGGGGACATATAAGAAAATCATCTCACCATAATAAGGGGAGAAATACTGTCCTCCTCGATGATTATTATGTCTAGAGGGACCTCCTCTATTTCTCCCACATTGAAATCTTACTCCAGGTGGATAGTGTTTTGATCCAAGTAAGCATTCTGTTTAGGGGTGTGGGGTGTTTGCCTGAGCCACTGGTCATGTGATTGCTAAGTTTTCCATCTTAGAAGCGGCGGGGGGCAGTCTAATACTGCAGCCATCTAGGTGAGTTAAAATGTTTGTTTTTTCTTATATATTTACAAATAAAGACCAGTCCATCCACTTCAACCTGTGTAGGTGTACGTGTGTCAGTGTCTATAATTATTTCCCAGATCCCTATATGTTGTGTTCTATAAGATACACATCCAAGAGTCTTTTAAAAATATCCATACTCCCTGCTGCCACCACCAATTGCGGAAGAGAGTTCCACATCCTTATTGCCTTGACAGTGAAAAACCCCCTGCGCAATTTAAGGTTAAACCGCTTCTCCTCCAATCTTATTGTGTGGCCCTGTGTCCTCTTACACTCCTTGAGACTGAATAATTTTTTCCTATGCTGGGATCACCATTGAGGTATTTGTTAATTACTATCATGTCCCCTCTCAAGCGTCACTTCTCCAGCGAGAATAAATTTAGTGCTTGTAGTCATTCCTCGTAGTTGAGGTCGTCCAGGCCCCTAACTCTGCACTTCTTATTTAACCACATGCCGACCACGCTATAGTCGAAAGACGTCTACAGCGCGGTCGGCTAGTTCTAAGTGGACGTCCTCCCAGAAACTTGCTCCCGCGCGGCCCCTGGGGCGCGCACTCGGGAACATCCGTGACCGCCGGGTCCTGAGGACCCGGCGCATCACGGTAAACAGCCGCTGATAGCGGCCGTTTACCATGTGATCGCTCCGTCAAATGACGGAGCGATCACATGTACACAAACCGGCGGTTCCTCCCTCTCCTCTCTGTACCGATCGGTACAGAGAGGAGAGAAGCGGAGAGGGGGAGAGACGGGACCAGCGCTGTGGGCTGGATGTGTAGTGCCCACAGCGCTGGTCAATACACTGCCACCACTGTGCAATACTCTGCCACCACTGTGCAATGCTCTGCCACCAACCACTGTGCAATGCTCTGCCACCACTGTGCAATGCTCTGCCACCACTGTGCAATGCTCTGCCACCACTGCAATGCTCTGCCACCACGGTGCAATACTCTGCAACCACTGTGCAATGCTCTGCCACCACTGTGCAATGCTCTGCCACCACTGCAATGCTCTGCAAACACTGTGCAATACTCTGCTACCACTGTGCAATGCTCTGCCACCAACCACTGTGCAATGCTCTTCCACCACTGTGCAATGCTCTGCCAATACTGTGCAACACTGTAATACTCTGCCAATACTCTGCCAATACTCGCCAATACTCTGCCAATACTCTGCAATAATTTTTAATAGAAACAAAGAATTTATTTATTTTTTTTACCGAATTTTCAGTATTTTTTGATTTATAGCGCAAAAAATAAAACACCCAGCAGTGATTAAATACCACCAAAAGAAAGCTGTATTTGTGTGAAAAAAGGGACACAAAATTCATTTGGGTACAGTGTTGCATGACGGAGTAATTGTCATTCAAAGTGTGAGAGCACCGAAAGCTGAAAATTGGTCTGGTTAGGAAGGGGGTTTAACTGCCCAGTGGTCAAGTGGTTAAGCTGTATGTGTTGTTACAGAATAATAAGATTCTAACGGACTGCATCAGCAACATCACATTTTGAAAGCACATATTTTGCATGGATACTATACTTTTTTTTTACTTATTTCTTTGACATCATCACTTGGTTTAAGTAAAGCAGCGACACCTCAATCTGATTCACTATAACATTGCTTTTTTAGGTCGTTTTGGATGTGATGCCAGATTTTTCCTATGCAGCGGTAACAGTCATGATATGATTGGTGAGATTAGCAGTCACAACAGATCTTACAGAAATTTACAGGAAATTGTACTCTTAAAAAGAAATCAAGCTTAAGCCCTTAACTTTGTACAAATTGGCCAGTAGCACAACTGTTTTGTAGTATAGTTGGTGAGTTTATTTTTTTGACAATACTATACTACATTGTCTTAGAGTATAACTAAAGGCAAAACTTTTTTAAAGTTTTGGATAGAGTAGAGATAGATTAGAACATTTTTCAGTTTTTATTGCTGTCTGTACCCCCCGTTAAGGAGATTCAACCTCTCTATTTGTGCTGTTTACCATTATCATTGAAAGTAAAAGAAAATCCCAACATTTTGGGTTGTCCACAGAAAAGTAATAAAGGGGAAATGTTCTAATGGGGACACTAGTTTTGGTGAGCTGGGGTCCCAAAGGAATTCCCTAAATTTACCTCTCATTTCCTGTTTGGATCAAAAAATAACAATTACACTGTATTACTTCACTGAGGCTGGGTTTACACTATTGCCAATTGGATGCGGGATCCCCACATCAAATTTGTGATAGCAGGAGATATTGACCGGCTCTCTATGGAGCCGGTTCACATATCTCCGCAGCGGGTCAGGGGCATTTTGCACAAAAATGCTGTGCGTCTTTTGGTCTGTTTCAGGTCTGAATTCAGCCTAAAATTCGGGCTGAAACAGTGAACCAGAAAGCACCGGACCCCTGCTGTGAGGCACATGCAGCTCATATGTGAACCGAGCCTAAGAATAGCTAGAAACATTGTGCAATTAATGCAAAGTATATAGGCAGCCTTATTAGGCTGCAAGTTAACAGGTAGAGACCAGGCATACTTTATTATTGAAAAAGACAAAACAAAAAACAAATGGTATAATTTTCAGCGGCAATAGCCATCAATATTGCACTGACTCCATAGACAGTGGCAATCCTAATTAGAGTGTTTTATTTTGCAGAAGAAGAACAATAAATATTACTGACTACATGCAAAGTATTTAAGCAGCTTGTACTAAACTGCAGTTTAAGGCTGGCCATAGATGAGTCATTTTCTCTTTGTTCAACTAGCGGGTTAAATGAAAGAAAACGACACAATTCCTCCATCCACACACTTGAAGTGTATGGTGTACTTCCACTGAGCTACTGTATTCTAATAACGGAGAGACTTCCCTGCTGTCAGAATACATTGATCAGAACTGGCTATAACCAGTAGCACTGATCGAGACAACATTTTTCAACAGACTGGATGTACACAATTTGACCAATCCTTGCTGAACCTGCCAATTTAAATCCTTATATGGCCAGCTTAACAGGGAGAACAGCTTGCAATCAAGAACTCAACATTAGAGTGTATTATTTCCCAGAAATAAGCCAGCAAAATATTGTACTGTCTCTGTAAACAGTATTTAGGCACTTTTGCCAGGCCACATTTTGAAAAGTAGACAAACCATGCAGTTTGCTATCAAAAAAATAATTTTGTAGTGTAAATATTTCTCATAAAAGGCAGTAAAATATTGTACTGAATCCATATGCAGCGTTTAGGAAGGTTTTACTAGGACACATTTTGAACAGGAGAGACAAGCCAGCATTTATTAAAAATAAATTATCATTAAAGGTTATTTATTTAACTAAAAAAAAAATCGACTAAAAAATTGTGTGCAGTATTTAAGCACTTTCACTAGGCCACTTATTTAAGAGGACAGACATCTCCCACACTTTAAAAACAAAAAGAAACGATGACAGAGTGAATCTATTTTACTGAAAAAAGGCATCAAAATGCGCAGTAGGTAACCGGGCAGTGAAGCCATTGCAGCTTCACTTCCTGAAACTCTGTTTCCTATAAAACACAGACAAATGACTGCTGGGAACCACATCTACATAAATTGAGGGTAGGTATGCCCATTCCACCTTAAAGGCATAAGAAAACATTAGAAGCCCATCACAGTGCAATGGCAACTACTCAAATTTTTTACTAGTTAAATAAAGGTGCGCAAGAAATGCCTTTCCACAGAACATACAATACAAATAATTTCCAGCACACTTACCAGCTAGCCAGCAATTTAGATAAAGTTTGAAAATTAAAGAGATTGGTTGACATGCACAACTGCTCCAGATTTTGGTTGCTCCAGTTTTATTAAACTCCCCTCAGACATCCTAGTTGCACAACATTTGCAAATACATGTGGAACCACATTACCTTGTCAAGGACCCTATATGTAGTGTGGCCATTAACTCTAATCTATGTTAGCCTACATCTGGGAGCATATAAAAGGATGGATAAATTGAGCAACTAGGCTACCCCTTACACACACATATAAAATGTATAAACAAACAAGAGCATCCGGTTCACACATATGAAAATAACAACTGCTTTACACACTTTGGGCATCGCCATGAATTCTGCAGTGAGAGGGATAATTCTTCACTGTTATCTCTTATCTGATGACCCAAAAAAGCTTTTATAGCAATATATATGGACAATTTTCTGTACTGTAGTATTTCCCCATTTCACAGCCACAAGCCATTTTGAGGCAGGTTATCCAGATAAATATTCATGTAAATTAAAACCCTGTGTGCTACGATAACTTTCCTTTAAAATCAATCAAATCACAAATGAAATAACACACACAAAAAAAACACCAACCACACATAATGTGTTCCCACACCAAAAATAAGAACTCTCAAAAAAGTGTTGCACTGCTCAAATAAATATTATATTACATGTTTATTGGTAAAGTCTGTACTATACCTGCAAGGGTTAAAGAATGAACCACTTATGTTTTTTGCAAAATGGGCAGACGGTGGAGAGAGATTCAGTGTATGGTATAAAATGTTGCTATTAAAGCTACTTCTGAAGAAGTCCGGTAGTGATTTTCTATTGATACATTATGGAGATTCTTTTCTTTCTCATTCTAATTTGTTAATGTGGAGTGCTGATTAAGCAATTATGAGGAGGACAGAGTGTCTGAAAGGAGTTTGCATTGACCTTTGTGGGAAATAGCACTATTAAAGTGGAGCTCCACCCTAAAGTAGAACTTCCGCTTATCGGAATCCTTCCCCCCTCCGGTGCCACAATTGGCACCTTTCAGGGGGGAGGGGGGTGCAGATACCTGTATAATCCAGGTATCTGCACCCACTTCCGGGACTAGCTAGCCGCAGCTGCCCCGCCCCTATCCGAAGATGCCGCCCCTGCCATTGTGCCAGGACACAACGGGGACCAATAAAGACGCGCAGCGCGACTCACGCATGCGCAGTAGGTTACCGGGCAGTGAAGCCATTGCAGCTTCACTTCCTGAATCCCTGACAGAGGATGGCGGCGGGGGCAGCCGAGAGATGAGCGGTTGCTCATCATCTTCTGCCGACACCACTGGAACCTGGAACAGGTAAGTGTCCATTTATTAAAAGTCAGCAGCTGCAGTATTTGTAGCTGCTGACTTTTCATATTTTTTGTGCAGGTGGACCACCTCTTTAAGTCTTATTCAAAGCATATTTGACTTTTGCAGTCAAATTTGAGAAAACCCCACTATATGTTGGTTATTGTAAAAAATACTAGAAAAATCTGTGCTTGGACAACTTGCAAATATTACATAAGCTGCTAGCACATTTGCTAGATATGAAACTTAAATTCAGACTGGAAATTGTCACCTTCAAGTTCAACACCACCACACACTCTTACCGAGAAAAGTTGACTCCTTATTACAGGGGGTCAAACACGCATGTAATGGATCCTAGGCAGCCTCAGAAGGATTCCCCTTATCTGATGTCTCCTGACCAAGGTTTCCAAATCCTAGTGTCACGATCTCCCATAAGTATATACAGGTCCACAGTATGTGTCTCTCAAGAAAGCAAATAAAACCTCATAGCGTATTAAGTTTAAAAAAACATTTAATGAAGGATAGATTAGGACATTTACACAATGTTCAGTTAAAAACAGCATTCAAAATTGCCTGTGGGAAGTTTGAAACCGAGAAAATGGTGACATCAGAAACCAAGCGGAGCGTGGCCATTTTCCTGGTTGGAAAATTCCTACAGGCAATTTTTAATGCTGTTTTTAACTGAACATTATGTGAGTGTCCTAATCTATCTTTTATTAAATGGTGTTTTGAACTTAATACAGCCATTTTCTTGTTTATTTAATTCACTATCTCATGGTAACAGGATCATAATATATGATCATTTGATTTATTCATGCACTTGTGATTTCATTTTATTGACATATTTTTAACAATTTTTTTGGTTTTGGTTTTTGCTTACTGGGTTCATAGGTTTATGACTTATCATGTCTAATCATACAGTTAGCCAAAAGCAAGTGGGTATCAAGGTTTGAACATTTGTTATATATTTTACATGCTGTTCTAACACAACTCTAACATACCAGTTAACAAGTTAACAGAAAAAATCCATAGAAATAAATGAAGGAAAATAATTATTTTATATGATAGCCAAGTGTTAAAACAGTGAGGAACCCCTTCGAAAACATAAGATATTCAGAGACAAATCCTTTAAAAGTCTAGTATTAGCCCTAAACATCAAGTGTCATCTATGCAGAAAGGGAAAAATTCTAACTCGTATAAATAAGATCATTTTCTTCAATACAAATCTTTCAAAGGAATTTTAAATTGCAGACTTCTCTCCTTAAGAAAAAAAGAACCAACATTTTTTAGAGAATCTAGCATGAAACAACAAAGTCTTTCCGCTGATTCTTCATGTGAAACAAAAGGTTTGGTCTCTTCTAAAATGTCTCTGAAGATAAAAGCATGATTGTGAATAACTAACATGAAAGTCATTTGAGCACTACATAATCTTAAGAGATCAAAATACTAAGTTATTATTCTTTTATTTTTTTCAGGACCTGTTGTGCCACCTTTCAACATCAGTTCCCTTGGCTTTGGGAATAAGACCGATGTCTCCAGAGATAATCTAACATTCTCCTTCTACTATCAGCACTCCTCATCTGTAGCTGCCATGTTTATCTTGGCCTATACTTTCATCTTTCTTATGTGTATGATTGGCAACATGTTGGTATGCTTTATTGTACTAAAGAATCGCCAGATGCGTACAGTTACCAACATGTTCATTCTGAACCTTGCAGTCAGCGACTTGCTAGTGGGAATTTTCTGTATGCCAACAACTTTGGTGGACAACCTTATTACTGGTAAGTTATACGGTGGCCTAAGTCATAAAAGGAATATTTTATGCTAGTGTTATTATTTCTCCCTATAGTTGTGTCCATAAGTTTATAATCATCCCAGAAGCTGCACACAAGGTACACTTGAACTTTACAACATATCAATTACCTAAAACATAAGAGAGCCGGAGGTGGTAGAATGGATATCTGCCACAATCCGGCTGCAAAACTGGGTGGGACGGCCACATGACAAGGTCTGGCTGGCCGGGTTTGGCCCACAGGCCTTGTGTTTGACATATGTGTTCTAGAGTGATGATTACAATTTACTGAACATTACATCATTGAGTCAGTTTGGACTTCATGCTAGTCAGTCAAAGAATTTAGGGATTTAAACGACCTAGAGGCTTTTTGCTAAGAATGGGCAGCTTTATCACATGAGAAAATAAAGGAACTCATTCACAACTCTTATAAAGCAATGCAGTAATCACTGATGTCAAACACGATAATTAGAATTAAGGGTATGCAAACTTTTTCAATATTTCTCTAGTTTGCTTAATAATAGTGCTATTCTGTGATGCATACAATTTTTATTTTAATCACATTAAAATAGAAAAATGTGTTTAGTCTGATCACTCATGTTTTCTTAAGAAAATGGTCCACATTCTAAAAATTCTGCCATGGATATGTACATTTTTGAGCACACCTATTTCTCAGATCATCTTTATCAGAGAACCCAGTACTGTAAGAGCCTTGTAAGAGTGAATCTAAGCAAGGATACATAAAAAAAAAATCACTTTCGGATTGATCATTCGATAATCTGATCGTTAGTACACAGCTTTCGACAGCCGATCATGACAGTCCGTCCAACAAAATCCGAAGGGACAAACACGAAAACTTTTCTCGGACGATAGCCCATCGTACGACAATCATTTAATCAGTACAGTGTGCATCCGCTAAAAATCGAGACAAACACCATGCATGATCGGAAACACGAAAATAACCCGAAAGGAGATGGGAGAATGTAAACAATGTTCATACAGGGAAAATGCCCCAACATACGAACAGAAACTCGCCTATAGATAATATTACTGTAGTTAATTATTTATCAGCATGATCCATGAAAATATGATATAATTATAATATATTATAATAATTATAATATATTATATTATATAATTATAACATTCTCCGTTCGTTAAGAGAACAAGCGAAAAAGCATGTGAAAAGAAACGTCCGGAGAGCAATACTATGCCTGTACACTACGAACATATAGCCAAAAGGCGTGACAGACACAGGGGTCACACGTATTTTACATCATTTCCGATACATAGCTACGTACACTGGAAGGTTTTTCCAGAATCGTACGACAAAAATCTACTTTTCATAGAGCACATTTTGCACTGTTGTATTCAATATTGGTTTTATGCAACAAAATGCGAACCAAACGTCGTACAATAATCTGATCGTGTATAAGAGGCATTGGGGGGTCTATTTATAACTGTCACCTGTTAACTGTCAAATTCCACACAGCTTTTACTCAAGATTCACTAGTTTTAATTGGATTCATTTGGAAAAATGTGTTAATCCTTGGTAAAGTTGTGTGATTCATGTGTTAAAACATTTCTGAACAGACCCTATAGAATGTAATATTTATTTTTAATAAAAAAATAAAATAATCTGATGTACAGAGAGAATAATAACTTAAGATTGAAAAATAAATCCAGGACCTTACAAGTGAACAGCAGCATCTTTATTGAATAATACTATACTGTTGTACTTTTTTAAGGAAAGTTTCCCCGCACATTTTTATTAAGTAATTTTTAACGAAGATATTTTTAAGATACAAGATCAATCTATACGACACAGTCTATATATGCGAAACTTGTTCACGGAGACGAGTGATCATACTTAATAGTCACATTTATTGGTTGACAGAAAACAAATATTTACATGAAATTAAAATACAGATTGCATTATTTGAACATTTGACAATTAATGGAAATACCCTCAAAATGGGCGTAATAGTACCTTGGACACAATATCACCATGAAAACTTCTTCAGTAGAATCAATAACCTTTATATTTGACAATTTAACAGAATGTCTGTATTTCACACACCCAGCCGTTACTATGCTGCAGGTAAGTAACGTTGAACAATGTGAAATAAAGTAGACTTTTGTTTTGTCAATAAAATTTGGTAACTATACAAAAAGTAATATATAATGAAAAATTTGAATATTAGAGAAAAATCGATGAAAAGGCGATTATTGATTCTGGAGAATGATTATCAATACTAGAATATTCAATACATCAATAATTAAGAGAGCATATCAGACAAAATCAACCTGTTATATTTACCCATTCCAAAATGGCTATTAGTCTGGATTTAAGATGGCTACCGGGTTCAGGAATCTCCTTGGAGGTTAAAGTATATTTCCAGGCATGGCTGTCAGTCTATCTGGGAAGATGTTTCTCCCATTGTCCCTTCCCCAGGGTGGGTCCCTGAGCTGTCAGGTTGCATCCCCTGAGCTGTCCCCTTGTCTATCTCTCTTACTTCTTAAATACCCTTTCACACAATAAGATTATAAAACTTGTAATATGTTCAGCCCAAAAGGTATGTGTCTCTTTGCTATTGGCCTAAATGTTTTTAATGTAATTGCACCTTCAACCACCAGGGGTCTCACATGTGTTTTGGGGCTGCTCTGTAAAGTAATATATTTTATTTTATACTGGATATTGTACCTTAGTGAAAATATCTATATCTTTAGTATTTGGGAATTCAACTAACCCCATACTATCAAATCGCCTAGCATAATTATTGATCAATCACTTGCATAAAATGGTGCTATATATGCATATCATTGTATATCTGCAAAAATGTAGTCCATTTGAAAAGGACACAAGTTATAAGTATATATATATATATATATATATATATATATATATATATATATATATATATATATATATATATATATATATATATATTAATCAACATCACATACAGTTTTTATCTATCTGGATACCTGTATAATTTGGGTATCCAATCAATATTTGTTTATCTAGCATAGTTAAATTCTAATATATTCATAGCATAATCATATATTTGTCTTAATACTAATTTGTTCCTAAAACAATTCTATTAATAATCACTATTTATTTTGTTTTCTTTATAACCGATTTCATCAATTCATCGGATACTAAAATTATATTTTCTTTTGTGACCTACACATATCACATAGAGTTTGAATGATTTATATCAACCGTATAAGTATTTTTAAAATATCTCTGACTGCACGTCTTTCAAGTCTTTTTCCTTACAATGTCTCAAATGACTTTAAACATTCGGGTGAACAATCTCATGTTTATTCTCATTATTTGTCCTGTTGAAAGAAGCCATCACATTCTATCCTAGTCATTGTCTTATGAGAAGCATGGACAATACTAACTCCTTGGCCTTATTTATCTCTCACTTTCTAAACCCATATTGAGACAATCAGTTTATTTGCTCAACCTTCCCTTGAACCAAGGAACTTGTAGTTGTATTTACTATCACACATATAGGAACTGATTTCCTTTGTTTTCGAAATTGTCTCATTGTCCTGCAGTTTCTGTCTAAATACAGGCTTGTAAACTTTATATATTTGAGACTTGTAAAATAGGCAACCAGTTCATCTGCTTTTCAAGAGCAAAAGTTCATTTCTATTTTTTTTTGTTAGGCCTACTGAATCTCCCATCTCTGCCAGCGAATATTAGATATATTTCTTCATAAATTCACAACAATACAGTTCTTAAAGATCATGATAGTCAAATACATACTTGTTTTTTAATAACCCACAGGAGATTGACATAATCATAATACATTTATAAATTGAATCAAAGGCTTTACTGTACGGAACATTTGTTTTACAAGGTGACATGTAAAAAAAAGCAACACTCGCCAATAAACTACAAAGAAAAAGCTGCAGCACCCAAAGTTAAAAAAAAAACTTCTACAAATTAATCATCTAATGTGCTGAGCTAAAAATCTTAAACTCAAAATCAGTGTCTACACTCTATCATATTGCTCACACAAATGATAAAATAGATTCCACAAATAATATCTTTACAAATAAGTGCTCAATATACAGTATATGTAAAAAACCTGTGGGTGTATATCAAAAATAGGCCATAAATGCATCAGTCCTTGCTCCAGCAATATGTGGTGATTCTCATTCCCAAAGTACCAGATAAATTCCAATGTGCATGCAAGATATCCACCACCTTCAGAGAGTTAAAAGATGGATTCTCACCTTAAAAAAAATACCTTTTGTTTAGAAAAAGTCAAACCATGCCTGATCCCTTTAAAAGCCATGGTCAGCTTTGCACTGGTTCTTGGGTTCTTCTTCTTCTCACGTGTTCAATCTCACAGTCATCATCGGGTCATAAATAGAAGAACAAAAAATAGTGCTCATTGTGTACTAAATATGTCCCTTTTTATTGAACATAAAACAGCATTTCCAAAAATACAATCAGTATTGGCGTTAGCACAGCTATACAGAGCGGGATGCAACCCGTGGCTCATCGCTCACTCTCTTGGATAGATCGGGTTGCAGCTTGAAAAGATCTCTGTGTAGCATGTAGAGCTCCACCCAACCCTCCTTGCCCCTTGATGAAGTCACATTGATGTAGTGCGGAGATTAAATAAAGTAAAAAAATAAAGCATTTAATTGATCACTCATTTTATGGGGGGAAAAAAGCTCCCCACATAAATTACTTTTCTATTTGCTAATTGTGTCTAGTCAAGTAAGCATTTCATATTACACTGCAACAGCATATTAAATCACCCGACTATAATTAGTACCGCAATAACATGTTATATGACACAGAAAAAACATAAAATGCAGCATTGAGCAATGGGCCCCTTTCACACTAGCAGACCAATCAGGCCCGCCTGTCAGTTTTTCAGGTGTACTCAATTGGACCCTCCAGTCTCCCCTACAGGGCAGCAAGTTTTATTGGGCATGTGTCTGTCGACACTTGCCAACATCGATCTGGTCCTATCTGCTTAAAACCAGAGGGATGGGGATCCGTTCCCCATCTGTCTGGCAGATCGGATTGGATGGCAGTTGGGTGAAAACGGACAGGCGGTCCACTTAACCATTCATAGGGGAGATCAGGCTGTGTCTGTGTCCGCTCTGCATAAGGGAAGCAGATATCCATATGTAAGGGGCCTGTCACTGATGGGCATCACAATGCATAGAAATGTGTTACTGTTCCTTAATGGTGTGCTGCAACACATGCAACACACAGTATGGCGTATTCCAGCCCTGGGGTGCAGCTTGAAATGTTATTACTCTGAGAGTTCACAAAAGCCAAAATGTATTATATTGCAGCTTACCTATTCTTACATGTGGTGACTGCATTACTTTTCTTTTTTAGGCTTTCTTTCCCTTATTTTCACCTGGTGATCTCGCCAGTAAGCCTGTTGTTTTTTTAACAGAACAAGCTCTCCTGCAGATGTAGCAGTTAGAGGGATGTGACAAACCATTTACCAGTTCAGCTTCAATTTATTAGTCTAAATCCACTAGTGCATCTAACACTTCCCTTCCCCCTGACAATGCTGCTGTCCAAAGGTACCCCTGTGCTCATTTATCCAGAGTGGGGACACTCTAATACAGAAAGTGTGTTACTGGGCAGATCACCAGGTGAAAACAGAGGTAAAAAAGCATAAAGAATAAAACTAATGTAACTACCACATCTAATGATTTGGTAAGCAGCAATATTTAAAATTTTTGATTTTAGGTTTAAAACCACGTTAAAACAATTTTTACAGTATTTCAATATTTTTTATATTATTGTTTTAACCACTTCGCGCCCGCGCTATAGCCGAAAGACGGCTGCAGCGCGGACGCTCTCTGCTGGGAGGGCGTCCCTGGACGTCCTCCTGTTTACTTCCACAATGCACAGCCAGTCACAGATCGCTGTAAATGGCCAATCACAGCATCCGTTTACAGCGAGATCGCCGCCTCCAATGAGAGATGATCTCAAATGTAAAACATATGAGATCATCTCTCATTGCCAGGTTTCTCTCTCCTCACACCGAGACAGCGTGTGAGGAGAGAGAGCGATCTCAGTGTCAGTGAGTGTCAGCAACAATACAGCTATAAAAAAAAGTGTGCCCAAAAAGTGCCCAATCAGTGCCCACAGTCACTATTAGTACACACAGCTAGTGCCATCTGTGCCCAGCTGTGTGCATCTGTGCCCAGCTGTGTGCATCTTTGCCCACTTGTGCAATATGTGCCCACCTGTGCCCGCCTTTGCCCACCTGTGCCCACCTGCCCATCCGTGCCTGTCTGTGCAGTGTGAAATCAGTGCGCATCTGTGCCACATCGGTGCTCATCTGTGCCACTTCATCTGTGCCACCTCATCAGTGCCCATCTGTACCAATCAGTGCCCATCTGTGCCGCCTCATCAGTGCACATCTGTGCAATCGATCAGTGCCCATCTGTGCCACCTCAACAGTGCCCATCTGTGCCACCTCAACAGTGCACATCTGTGCCACATCTGTTCAATCAGTACACATCTGTGCAATCAATCAGTGCACATCTGTGCTGACTCATCAGTGCCTATCAGTGCCCACCTGTGCCACCGCATCAGTGCCCACCTGTGCCGCCTTATTAGTGCATATCTGTGCCCACCTGTGCCGCCTCATTAGTGCATATCTGTGCCCACCTGTGCCGCCTCATTAGTGCATATCTGTGCCCACCTGTGCCGCCTCATTAGTGCATATCTGTGCCCACCTGTGCCGCCTCATCAGTGCACACCAGCAACAAATATGTCTAAAAGATGTTTTTCCGCCGAGGAGGCATACCAAATTCTTTCCACGCCCGACGAGAGCAACGGGGAGCTCTTTATGTCGGATTCCATTTCAAATTCGGATTCCGAATCTGACATGAATTATGAGCCAGTCCTCAGTAGTGAAACACTGAGTGACTCAGAGGAGGAAGTTGTTCGGCCCGCCAAACAAAGGCGTTCTAGTGAGGCAGTGGCATCCACCAGCAGCGCAGTGGCATCCACCAGCACCGCAGTGCCATCTACCAGCACCGCAGTGTCATCTACCAGGACTGTAGTGCAAGAAAGTCCAAGTACCAGTGGGGTGTCACCTCAGCCCCAAAGGGTTAGGACCCAATCCAGCCTTCCCTATGCCCTTCAGCACCCTTTGTGGCTTCCTCCTAATTCAGGAGAAGCCAACATTCCCCCTTTCACTGCCCAGCCAGGAGTCCAGGTGGACACACAGAATTTTACCCCAATAGATTTTTTTAATTAAATTTTTACGGAGGACATGCTAGAGTCAATTGTGGCCCAGTGCAACCTTTGTGCCCAGCAATTTATTTTGCAAAACCCAACCTCATATTATGCCCGTCCCTATGAATGGAGAGACCTAACGGTGGAGGAGTTCAAGTTTTTTTTAGGCCTCACATTCAATATGGGACTCGACAAAGAAAGATCAAGTGCGTACCTATTGGTCAACCCACCCCCTCCACCACATGCCGCTCTACTCTGCTGTAATGCCCAGATCCAGGTATCAGATGATCATGAGGTTCCTACATTTCAGTGACAATACCCAGTGGCCTCCCCGAAATGACCCAAAATATGACAGACTTTACAAAATTCGGTCTCAAGTATTCCCCCAGCTGTTTACCCGGACCAACATATATGTGTGGATGAGTCCCTTATTCAATTTAGCGGCAGGCTTAAAATTAAGCAATATATCCCCAGCAAAAGGGCCCGCTATGGGGTAAAGTTGTACAAATTGTGTGACCGAGCCACAGGGTACACATATTCCTTTATAGTGTACGAAGGGAAGGACACCCAGCTGCAGCCCCCTAATTGCCCGGATTACTTAGGATCCAGCTGGAAAGTTGTTTGGGACCTTGCCTACCCCCTACTGGATAAAGGCTACCACATGTATGTAGACGATTTCTACACATCCCTGCCCCTGTTCCACAACCTCCACCGGATGAAGACACCAGCATGTGGCACTGTAAAGAAGAATCGGAAGGGCTTTCCTCAAAGTCTTGTGAACAAGACGTTGAGAAAAGGAGAAGCAGCAAGTTTGCGAAATAAGGAGATTCTGGCAGTGAAGTGGAGGGACAGAAGGGATGTATATATGTTGTCTTCTATCCACAATGATACATTCGTGGAAATCCCCAGAAGGAGTGGCCCCATAAACAAACCCAAATGCACCTACGACTATAATTTGTTCATGGGGGGAGTCGACTATAATGACCAAATGATGGAACCATACCTTGCCATAAGACGGACATGCTATTGGTACAAAAAAGTTGCGATTTATCTTTTTCAATTGGCCGTATACAATTCATTTGTAATTTACCGCAACTCCACCCAAAACTCCAAACGCTTCTATGGCTACCAGGAGGAAGTTTACACTGCCCTTATATTCCCGAACGGCCCACCAGAAAATATCAGATCAGATGTTCTTAGTCGACTCTCCGAGCGCCACTTTCCTGATAAAATCCCTCCCAAACCAACAGGACAAAGATATCAAAAAAGATGAAAGGTGTGTACCAGAGCAGGAGTCAGAAGAGACACATCTTACTATTGTGCACAATGTCCTTCCGAACCAGGCCTTTGCATAGGTGACTGTTTTCGCCGTTACCATTCTTCAGTAAATTATTAGTGAAGTATGGTAAACTTAATCCTCAGTTCCTGCCTTTACACACCTTCACACCCCTTATGCCACTGCCTGCTCTGTAAATGACCCTGGCTTGCTATTTGACCACGCTTCTGCCTGCCGATTCTGTACATACCGCTGCCTGATCTGAAACTGACCCTGGACTGTTATTCGACCATGCTTCTGCCTGCCGATTCTGTACATACCTCTGCCTGATCTGGAACTGACCTTGGACTGTTTGACCATGATATTTGCCTGCCTCTTGGACTGATCTTGTACCCTGCTACTGGACTAGGGGGATTCAACACAGGGGTCTCGCATATGTGAGGGGCTCCAGAATCGTTTTTCTGGATGAAGAAAACTATTTTCTTTGTTTTCTCAATCCTAGATTAGGGTCTGGAGACTCAGAGGCTTCAAAGAGATTTGGGTGGGAGAAGCCTCTACCCCTGTCCCCATTCTGTCCTGAACGAGGCCCTACTTGCACTGCCTGCTGCCTGTAGGACTTACTGCCGTCATGCCTCTGTCTGTCGCACTGACCACACCACATGGACCTGCCTACTACCAGGACCAATATTTTTGGCACTGCTGACAATATCTCTGCACTGACCCTGGACTGTATATGGACAGTATCCCTGCCTGAATGAACCGTTCAAAAGACTCATTATGCCTCATAGATTATACGTTGGGGTGTTACCTTTCCAAAATAGGGTAATTTTCTGTGCGTTTCCATTGTCCTGGTGCTCCAGGGCCTTCAAAAGTGTAATAGGTGGTTGAGAAATGAAATGTGTAATTTATGCTCCTAGAATGCCTGAAGGTACTACTTCAATGTTAAGCCTCTGTATGTGGTCAGGCTGTGTGAAAGTCTCACACATGTGGTATCGTTATACTCAGGAGAAGTAGCAGAATGTATTTTGGGGTGTTATTTTTGCTATGTAAATGATATGTGTTGGAAATATCTTATAAACGGACAACTTTGTCCACATTATCCAAAAACTTCTGGAAAAAAATGAACCGTTCAAAAGACTCATTATGCCTCATAGATTATACGTTGGGGTGTTAGCTTTTCAAAATGGGGTCATTCTGTGGGCGTTTCCATTGTCCTGGTGCTCTAGGGCCTTCAAAAGTGTAATAGGTAGTCAACAAGTTAGATGGGTAATTTATGCTCCTTGAACACCTGATGGTTCTTCCTGCATGTTGGGCCTCTGTATGTGGCCAGGTAGTGAAAAAGTCTCACACATGTGGTATCGTAATACTCAGGAGGAGTGGTAGAATGTATTTTGGGGTGTGATTTGTGGTATGCACATTCCATGTGAGAGAAATAAGCTATTACAATGACAATTTTGTGAAAAAAAATAAAAAATAAAATAAAATCTTAATTTTGCAAAGAATTGTGTGAAAAAAATGACAACTTCAAATAACTCACCATGCCCCTTACTAAATACCCTGGAATGTCTACTTTCCAAAAAGGGGTCATTTGGGGGGCATTTGTACTTTCCTGGCTTGTTAGAGTCTCAAGAAATGAGATAAGCCTCAGTACATCAGATGCAGAGGCGGCTCTAGGCTTTGTGAGGCCTTAGGCAAAACTTACACATGAGGCCCCACTCACGCCCGTAATGGGAAAAATAATTCCAGCAAGAAAAATGTCTGCAAAAAGCTGCACAGATCTAGCATACAGGTGATCAGCACCACTTCCAGGGCACCCATCAGACATATGCAGCCAATGCCAGAGGAAGGGGGGGGAGAGAGGGGGCAAGATAAGAGAGAGGGGTGATAGAGAGATCCCTAGCCCTGTCCCTGTCTGCAGCCCCTCCTGTGTCCCATGTCCCAGTCTGCAGTCCCTGTTTGTGGGAAGGTTGGTGTGATGCTTGTTACAGTACCTTCCAAGCCAGCAGGATGTTCATGACGGCCAGCAGCAGGCAGGGTCCATTCTGTTCCGTGTGGGGACAGTGTTCTCCTTCCAGAGGATCTGTTTGCTGTGTGATTGAGTGGTCCCTGGCCGCCAGCACCTTCTGCCTGTCTTTGGTTTCTGGGCCCCAGTCAGCCTGTCCTTTGGTCTTGAAAGGTCTTCAGAGCTCTTCTCCTTCCAGGGCTATCGGTCCTTGCTGCCGATGCTGCTCACCTTCCCCACCAGGCCCGGACTGGGACAAAAAAAAGGGGCCTAGGTATTTTAGACTGAGCAGTCCATGAGACTGGTCCCCTCCCCGCTCTCTATCCTGACAGATCCCCTGCAGAAGCCGGCGGGAGAAAGGAGACCGGAACCTTGCAGAGCTGCAGGGGGTGAAGGGGGCCGAGAAAGAGCACAGGTGTGTCGGATAGCGAGTGAGGCGGAGAGCACTGGGGGGAGTAGAGAGCAGGTGGGCTGAGAGCACTGGGGGGGTGTAGAGCAGGGGGGGCAGAGAGTAGGGGGGAGATGGAGAACACTGGTGGGGCAGAGAGCACTGGTGTGGGGGGGGCAGAGAGAACTGGGGGGCAAAGAGAATGGGAATAGAGAGCACAGGAGCTGGGGAGCACGGTGGGTGGAGAGCACTAGGGAGGAGCCAGGGAGCACATGGGGGGCGGAGAGAGCGTGGTGCAGCGGAAAGCACTGGGGGGAGCCAGGGAGCACATGGGGGGGCAGAGAGCACTGGGGGAGCTGAAGAGAACTGTGAGGGGGAGCTGGAAAGCATGGTGGGGTGGAGTGTATGGAGGGGTGGAGAGCAGTGGGGGGGGGACTAGAGAGCACGGTGGGGTGGAGAGCATGGGGGGCAGGCAGAGAGCACTGTGGGGGGACCGGAGAGCACAGTGCGGTGAAAAGCACTGGGGGAGCCAGGGAACATATGGGAGGGGGCAAAAATCACTCTGGGAGCTGAAGAGCACTGGAAAGCAAGGTGAGGTGGAGAGCAGTTAGGGGGTTGAGAGCATGGTGGGACCAAGAGCATGGTGGGGTGGAGCAAGGGAGCACATGGGGGGAACTGAGAGCATGGTGGGGTGGAGAGCACAGAGAGGGTGGAGGAGATCATGGAGGGGAACTGGAGAGCACGGTGTGGTGGAGAGCACTAGGGAGGGGAGCAGAGAGCACTGGGGGAGCTGAAAAGCAAGGTGAGGTGGAGAGCATGGGGGGAGTCAGAGCATGGTGGGGGGGAGAGCAGTTGGGGGGGACTGAGAGCATGGTGGGGAGCAGATGGGGGGTGGGGAGTAGATGGGGGGGACTGAGAGCATGGTGGGGTGGGGAGCAGATGGGGGGGACTGAGAGCATGGAGGGGTGGGGAGCAGATGGGGGGGACTAAGAGCATGGAGGGGTGGGGAGCAGATGGGGGGGGACTAAGAGCATGGAGGGGTGGGGAGCAGATGGGGGGGGACTGAGAGCATGGTGGGGTGGGGAGCAGATGGGGGGGACTGAGGGCATGGTGGGGTGGGGTGGGGAGCAGATGTGGGGATGAGAGCATGGTGGGGTGGGGAGCAGATAGGGGGACAGAGAGCATGGTGGGGTGAGGAGCAGATGGGGGGGCTGAGAGCATGGTGGGGTGGGGAGCAGATGGGGGGGACTGAGAGCATGGTGGGGTGGGGAGCAGATGGGGGGGACTGAGAGCATGGTGGGGTGGGGAGCAGATGGGGGGGGACTGAGAGCATGGTGGGGAGCAGATGGGGGGGGGGGGGCAGAGAGCATGGTGGGGTGGGGAGCAGATGGGGGGGACTGAGCATGGTGGGGTGGGGAGCAGATGGGGGGGACTGAGAGCAGAGCATGGTGGGGTAGGGAGCAGATGGGGGGGGCTGAGAGCAGAGCATGGTGGGGTAGGGAGCAGATGGGGGGGGCTGAGAGCAGAGCATGGTGGGGTAGGGAGCAGATGGGGGGGGGACTGAGAGCATGGTGGGGTGGGGAGCAGATGGGGGGGGACTGAGAGCAGAGCATGGTGGGGTAGGGAGCAGATGGGGGGACTGAGCATGGTGGGGAGCAGATGGCGGGGACTGAGAGCAGAGCATGGTGGGGTAGGGAGCAGATGGGGGGGACTGAGAGCATGGTGGGGTGGGGAGCAGATGGGGGGGACTGAGAGCAGAGCATGGTGGGGTAGGGAGCAGATGGGGGGGACTGAGCATGGTGGGGAGCAGATGGAGGGGACTGAGAGCAGAGCATGGTGGGGTAGGGGACTGAGATCAGAGCATGGTGGGGTAGGGAGCAGATGGGGGTAACTGAGCATGGTGGGGAGCAGATGGAGGGGACTGAGAGCAGAGCATGGTGGGGTAGGGAGCAGATGGGGGGACTGAGAGCATGGTGGGGTGGGGAGCAGATGGGGGGGACTGAGAGCAGGGAGGGGTGGGGAGCAGAAGGGGGGGACTAAGAGCATGGAGGGGTGGGGAGCAGATGGGGGGGGGGACTGAGAGCATGGTGGGGTGGGGAGCAGATGGGGGGGGACTGAGAGCATGGTGGGGTGGGGAGCAGATGGGGGGGACTGAGAGCAGAGCATGGTGGGGTAGGGAGCAGATGGGGGGACTGAGAGCAGAGCATGGTGGGGTAGGGAGCAGATGGGGGGGACTGAGAGCAGAGCATGGTGGGGTAGGGAGCAGATGGGGGGACTGAGAGCAGAGCATGGTGGGGTAGGAAGCAGATGGGGGGGACTGAGAGCATGGTGGGGTGGGGAGCAGATGGGGGGGACTGAGAGCAGAGCATGGTGGGGTAGGGAGCAGATGGGGGACTGATCATGGTGGGGAGCAGATGGAGGGGACTGAGAGCAGAGCATGGTGGGGTAGGGAGCAGATGGGGGGGACTGAGAGCAGAGCATGGTGGGGTAGGGAGCAGATGGGGGGACTGAGAGCAGAGCATGGTGGGGTAGGGAGCAGATGGGGGGGACTGAGAGCATGGTGGGGTGGGGAGCAGATGGGGGGGACTGAGAGCAGAGCATGGTGGGGTAGGGAGCAGATGGGGGGACTGATCATGGTGGGGAGCAGATGGAGGGGACTGAGAGCAGAGCATGGTGGGGTAGGGAGCAGATGGGGGGGACTGAGAGCAGAGCATGGTGGGGTAGGGAGCAGATGGGGGGACTGAGAGCAGAGCATGGTGGGGTAGGGAGCAGATGGGGGGGACTGAGAGCATGGTGGAGTGGGGAGCAGATGAGGGGGGGGACTGAGAGCAGAGCATGGTGGGGTAGGGAGCAGATGGGGGGACTGAGCATGGTGGGGAGCAGATGGAGGGGACTGAGAGCAGAGCATGGTGGGGTAGGGAGCAGATGGGGGGACTGAGAGCATGGTGGGGAGGGGAGCAGATGGGGGGGGGCAGAGCATGGTGGGGAGCACAGGGAAAGACCATGGGGCGGAGCAAGGGAGCACATAGGGGGACAGAGCATTGCATGGGGGGGCCCAGGGCCGAGATCGAGATCGTGGGGTGGAGAGCAGAGTCGGGCCGGAGGAGATCATGGGGGGGGGCGCGGAGCCAGGGGGCAGCAAAAAAAAAAGCTGGATAGGAGGAACATGTAGCCCTCCTGTGCTCCTGGATAGGAGGAGCGGCGGAGCCGCTGCATATAGAAGAATTGATCATTCCATATTCCTCCTGCAGCCGGTGAATGTTCATTTCAGCTCTCCCCTGCAAACATTCACCGGCTGCAGGAGGAATATGGAATGATCAATTCTTCTATATGCAGCCGCTCCGCCGCTCCTCCTATCCAGGAGCACAGGAGGGCTGCATGGTCAGACTCAGGCTCAGGCACTTAACTTTCTCTCCAGACTCCAGACGGCATGAGATCGGATCAATTTAAGCTCCTTCCCCTTCACACACAGTCATGGGGCTGCGCTGCTGTGTGTGTCCCGCGCGCCTTGCTGAGATCGCACCTCGAGTCTGGTGCTGACCCTTGCTGTCCCGCTCCCCGCACGTGCCTCCACCAGACTGCTCCATCATGATTGGCCAAGGGGGCCCTCAGGCAAACTAGGCGGCCGCGAGGCCCCTGTGAGTGCGAGGCCTTAAGCGGCCGCCTAGTTTGCCTAATTAGAGAGCCGCCTCTGATCAGATGTGATAATTTTTTTATGATTTGCACCATAGCTTGTAGACTCTATAACTTTCACACAGACCACATAATATCCACAAATTTGGGTTATTTTTTACCAAAGATATGTAGCAGTATAAATTGTGGCCAAAATTTATGAAGAAAAATTGCTAATTTGCAAAATGTTATCACAGAAACAAAGAAAAATTCATTTTTTTTTTTTCAAAATTTTCGGTCTTTTTTCATTTATAGCGCAAAAAATAAAAACCCAGAGGTGATCAAATACCACCAAAAGAAAGCTCTATTTGTGGGAAAAAAAGGACAAAAAAATCATTTGAGTACAGTGTTGCATGACTGAGTAATTGTCATTCAAAGTGTGAGAGCACTGAAAGCTGAAAATTGGTCTGGTCACGAGGGGGGTTTAAGTGCACAGTAATCAGGTGGTTAAACCTCATTTGCCATGTAGTTGCTCACCACATTAATTTGTTTAGATCTTCTTGCAAGGTTTCTACATTTTTTTCTACAAGTTATTGACAATATGCTGGGTGGGAAGTGGTAATGCCAAATTGATCAAATCTGTTTCCTGCATTAATTGAAGTTACTGGCAGGATTCCTCTATTTTCCTAAGTCAAAACCACTCCCTGGAAACTTACTGAACAAATTGAAAAAAAAGCAAAAAATTTTGAATTTCAATGTAAGAAGGGGTTCAGTTACTCAATGTGCTGAAAAAATATCTGACAATGGAAGTCAAGCTATTGACAAACAGTAATGCAATGTGAGTGTTAATTCTTTTTCTATTTTACCTTTCTGTTGCATGTGGAAATTTTTCAAAAAGCATGATGCCAATTTGCATCTCTAGTACAGACAATAGGCTTGATTTCCGGCAGAAATTAACAAGAGTAGGAATAAATCACTCCAATATGCTTATATCTTCAACACATGCACAAAGTGAATGTGATTGCTAAATCTATGTAGCTGATTGTACGATGATGTTAAACGTGTACAGCGTGGTCCTGCATGTTGAACATCCAAAAAATATTGCTTTTTTATTTTTGGTTCTGATCATTTACACTAAGGCAGGTGTGTTTCAACATTTCACCTGAAAAATGTAACGGGATTGCTAAACAATAAAATGTGCATGGGTTCAGCAAACCAGCAAGTCTAAAAACTCATACACCGTACTTTCAGTGCAAACAAAAACTATTTGTAGGTATTTATCACTGGAAACCTGTTCAGAGGCAGGAGAGCATTAAATCATGGTACGTACAATATGATGCGGTTCGAACCTTCCACACTGTGATGATAATTTGGAATCATTCACAAAAATTAGGTCCACATATAAAAATACATTCTTACTAAATTATACAAAATTACAAATTGACAAAATCCAAACCTAAGTGTATTGGCTAAATATTAAAAGAATACTTGCAAGCTAAGTTAATATTCTGGACAGCTGCTAGCACCGATCATGCCCCATATGCTTGTGCCAACCAAGTAAACAATCAATTAAAATGCAGCGCTATCCAGATAATATCATGTGACCACCACATAAGCTAGTGCTATTATTACCTTCAATAGATGGATATTCCATCTATTGAAGGTAATAATAGCACTAGCTTATGTGGTGGTCACATGATATTATCTGGATAGCGCGGCATTTTAACTAAGTGTATTGGCTGTTTTGTTTCAAATTTACCAAACATTTGGGAGATATTTAAATGCATAACAGTGGAAAACTTCTATTGCTATATACACCAATGCAAAATGTACAGTCAGTGACAGAATTAGGTTTCTCTTGATAACCAAACATCGAAATTCCTAACGTGGCAACACACGGAAGAATCCAAGTTAGTTACAACAAAAGGTCTACAAAACGTTCTCTCTTTGCCAAGATTACCAAGCTGCAAATTTTACTTTGGAATTTTACTTTTTCTCTCCATAAACACTTTTTACTTCTGAATGCATAACAGTCTTTAATGTTAGAAATGTTGAACTTGTTTGAATGCATGAAATACATTGTGCACTGAACACAATGTGCATAAAATGGTACTTTTTTGTTTGATTGTTCAGCAGTATGAAATTGGAATTTCAATTTTAGTCCATCTAGATAGGTGGATATGCTTGAATTTTCATTTGGAGAAAATGTTATTGAAATTCTTCTGTGTTTTTCACTAAAACTTTATATAGCCTGAAATATACTTGAGATAAAGCAAAAATGTTTGGCATGTAATTCTGTATGTAATGCAGAGAGCAGAGCCATCAGTCATGTTCAATAGAAAACTGTAAGGAAGGATGCCATAATCTTTTGTTTTAAAAAATGGACAAGAGTAAGAAAAAGAGTACAGAACTAACCTTTTATAAGCTTTAGCTGTAATACTTATCAAAATATTAATCTGTGATCCACACTTTAAAAATTAGAAAATGGGCAACAATAAATAATAAGATATTTAAGGTGTTACTAAACCCACAACAGTAAAATAAGTCTGTATATGCAGTAAAGCATGCTTGTTGTACTCACTGTGGAGCCTAAGGGGTTACTCCTCTTCATTGTGTAAAAAGGCTGCTTGATTCTGGCTTCTCTGATCCTCCCCTTATTCCACTGTCCCTTGATAATTTCCTGATAACACAGAGCCTATGGAGTTAGGCTGCACATGCTCAGTTTGGTGTGTATTGCTAAAAAATGTATTTCTTTTTTTCTGGGAGGTTGCATGTGATCAGCACAGGGCATATCAGCACTGCCCATACAGAGGGTCAGGGATCTTGCAGTCACAGAAAACTCCTCCTACAAGCTTTAACCAGTACTTGGCTAAACACTGATAGAATCAACGACTGCTATATACTGCTGATGAGAAAAGGTATTTAGCAATTTATATTTACTAAAATAATTGCATTTCCATGTTGTCTGTACTGTGGGAGACCAGATATAGTGAATGCAGATCCTGGGTTTAGTAACACTTAAGGCTCAATTCACAAATGCCAAGAAAAGAATCCTTATTTTGCAAAAAATGACAGTTGTCATTTTAAAGAAGTCTAACCAGATATGAAAATAATAGTCACAAGGCTAAAAATAAAGATCCTTGTGGTCCTGATTAGCTTTGTGAACTGAGTCAATAGTATGAAAAGTACTCTATGATTTATAACTACGGTAATTTTGGATTCAGTCATCTACATCCCATTTTCACTTCATAACTGTGCAAGAACATTTTCTGATTACAGAACAACTTTCTGAGCTGTGGATCAGTATTAAAAAACAGCCAACATAAGCTCAGTGCTCTGGATGCTACACCTGAAAGTGTGTAGAATGGGGATCAGTATTACTGCAAAAATATGTAGAAATCCAACCGAGAAGACCCATAAGCTGCCAACATCCCAAATTAAACAGACGTGTATATATAGAGTACCCCCTAGGGAAATACTAGGGGACTTTAGGAACAACTAATTAGCAGATTTGTTTTAGAAAATGTAAATTTAATAATAATATAAAATATGTGGTGCATACATCACCATTGTCAATTGCATAAAAAGACAATAACAAGATCATATATCATATATAAATGCAAAAATCCTTCAGTGTTAAGCCAGACGGGTTTCCGGACCTATGAAGAGTCCTTTCTTCAGTGGCATTTCATACGAAGTATTGCTGCTCTCAGATATTCTATACTGAGACAAAATCACACATCAGAATCGGCATCAAGGTCAGAGAAATTAGCATTGTTGAAGTCAAGTAAAAACAACATACCAGTCAAGTATGAGATATGCAAAAGAGGAACACCACCTAGTATATAGCCAATGATGGAAAAAAGGCTAGGTTGCTGCAGAGGAGTCTGGATAAGTAGGAAACCTGAAGAGGTATTCGTATTCATTAAAGATATTGGCAAACATCCAAAAGGCACAGACAGGTACACCGCTGTTATACCCGCAGCGCAGGCTTAGACAGTACTGCTATATATTGGTTATACTGGCAAATGCCCAGAGAGCAAACTCAACCCTACAAAAAAGCAAATTTGCTTTAAGACTACAAAGCTTAAAAATGTATATCTGTCCCAAAGGACATGATCAGCATTATCCCAGAAATAGAATTTAGTACTAGGGTAATTAAATAAAAAAACTGTGTCACAGTACAAATTGGTTCACAATCATAATTAATAAATTTAGATGGTACATAGTGTTCAAATGACACACATACAGTGTCAAATTGCCCTCTAAGTGTCCAAATAAGGCAATGCATAAAAACCAAATCCCTAAAGTGCAGTAGTGCATCTAAAGCCTAATGGTAAAAGGCTTACATGTGCCTTTTGGATGTTCGCCAATATCTTTAACGGGTACGAATATCTCTGCAGGTTTCCTACTTATCCAGACTCCTCCGCAGCAACCTAGCCTTTTTTCCATCATCGGCTATATACTAGGTGGTAATTCTCTTTTGCATATCTCATACTTGACTGGTATGTTGTTTTTACTTGACTTCAACGATGCTCATTTCTCTGACCTTGATGCCGATTCTGATGTGTGATTTTGTCTCATTATAGAATATCTGATAGCAGCAATACTTTGTATGAAATGCCCCTGAAGAAAGGACTCTTCATAGGCCCAGAAACGCGTCGGGCTTAACACTGAAGGATTTTTGCATTAATATATAATATATGATCTTGTTATTGTCTTTTTATGCAATTGACAATGGTGATGTATGCACCACATATTTTATATTATTAATACATTTCTACTTTCTAAAACTATTCTGCTAATTAGCTGGCCCTAAAGTCCCCTAGTATTTCCCTGGGGGGTACTCCATATATACGTCTGTTTAATTTGGGATGTTGGCAACTTATGGGTCTTGATAAATGATACCTTTATTCAGACAAGGCACCATCATAATACATTAAAAAACTTTAATACACAAAGATTATCACAGCCAAATATATAAGAACCAACCTGGTCGAATACCTGCTGTTTGTTCAAACAAACTATATCTTGATTTGGGATCTGGCTCTTTGTTTTTCTTTATGCCACTGTTTGGTGCTGTTGTTCCACCATTAATCAATGTTCTTATTTCGTTTTTTTTTTTTATTGTGGCTTGAATTCAAATTTTGTTGCATTTCATTGGACACATGGACATTTTTTGTATGGAATGGATCAGTATTTCATTGGGTTTGTGACATTTAAGTGCATATCTTTTCTGTCGTATTTGATATAAAGTTCTATAAAAAGCTACCCATCAGATAATACATGTGAACATTTCTTAAGCATCACTATTCTCTTTACTAGGGCTAAGCTACACAGGTGACTTTGTAGCAGCAACATAGTAGCAATTAGTTGCAGCGACAAAATCACTTGCGTAGTTAGTCTATACGCAACCTCTCCAGAACATGTTTATGAAACATACATTTATATGGCTTTTGGAAAACCTGGCTGCCAAAATCACAGTCTACTGTGTAGCTTATCCCATGGAAGTTTTAATACATATACAGTGCATACACTTGCTTCAGCAATTCTGTTTCATCAAACTATTTGTATTTCAGATGAAGTCAGACACACAAAAATAAAATTATAGAGTTTATGAAATCATACAGGCTGTAGACAAAAGATATTGCTGGATGGAGAGCAGAGGGGCTGGTAAACAGGTGTTTTACCATCCCCCTTCCTTTTCTGAAAGAATACAGACAGCGATCACAGTACTGATCGCTTCTGTATTCATTAATCACTGACACATAATAAACTGTGTTTACTATTTGTCAGTTTGTGAATGAAATATAGTAAACACTGTTTACTATATTTCATTTTTTAAATGAATAACAACAGTCTCTACACCCTGTTCCAAACTATTATGCCAATGATATTTTTCTCATTTACCTAAATAATTTATGTAAACAACAGTCAGTATAATTCTCATGTTATCAACTATTAAGAGTACAATTCTAATTTTATTGAACAAACCTCCTAATAACAGTTTTTATTTTTCAAAATAAAAAACTTACAATGCACTATTCCAAATTATTACGCACAGTGAGTTTCAAAACACTTTATAGCTAGTAAAGAACTTAAAATTGACATTTGTTGTGTTTGCATCATATTTACTGAAATCAAAAGCTATTTCAATCAAACTTTGAACAACATTTTAACTTTTTAAACATTTTAACAGGTCACGTTACATTTTAACATAGGACCCCTTATTTTATAGCAGCTTCACAAGTCTTGCATCCATTGAACTTGTGAGTTTTTGGACAATTTCTGCTTGAATTTGTTTGCAAGATGTCAGAATAGCCTCCCATAGCTGCTGTTTGGATGTAAACTGACTCCCACCCTCATAGATATTTTGCTTGAGGATGCTCCAAAGGTTCTCAATAGGATTGAAGTCAGGGGAGGGTGGAGGCCACACCATGACTTTCTCTCCTTTTATCCCCATAGCAGCCATTGATGCAGAGGTATTCTTTGCAGCATGAGATGGTGGATTGTCGTGCATGAAGATGATTTTATTACGGAAAGCATAGTTCTTCCTTCTGTACCAGGGAAGGAAGTGGTCAGTCAGGAACTCCACATACTTTGCAGAGGTCATCTTTACACCTTCGGGGACCCTAAAGGTGTCGACCAGCTCTCTTCCCATGATTCCAGACCAAAACATGACTCCACCACCGGCTTGCTGACGCCGCAGCCTTGTTGGAACAGGGTTATCATCCACCAACTATCCACTACTCCATCCATCTGGACCAACCAGGGTTGCGCGGCACTCATCAGTGAACAGGACTGTTTGAAAATTAGTCTTCATGTATTTTTCTGCCCAATGCAGCTGTTTATGCTTGTGAGCATTGGTTAGTGGTGGCCGAATGGAAGGTTTATGCACAGTTGCAAGACTTTGGAGGACTCTACACCTTGATGTCTGTGAGACTCCAGAGGCACCAGCAGCTTCAAATATCTGTTTGCTGCTATGTAATGATGTTTTAGCAGCTGCTCTCTTGATCCGATGCATGGATCTGGCAGAAATCTTCCCCAATGTGCATTTATCTGCACAAAACCGTCTGTGCTCTGAATCAGCCACAAATCTCTTACGTTTTCATAAAATAGCTAATGTTTTCATACCTCATCCAAGGCATTGAACTATTTCACTCTTTTCGGCAGCAGAGAGATCCCTTTTCTTCCCCATATTGCTTGAAAATGGTGCTCTGCTTAATAATGTGGAACACCCTCCTTTAGTAGTTTTTCCTTTAATTGGGCTCACCTGGCAATCTAATTATCACAGGTGTCCGAGATTGTTTTCAGTGATCAAAAGAGCCCTGAGACACAATGCCATCCATGAGTTAAACTGAAAAACAAAACATTTAATCTCTGTGACACTGAAATAGAATTTGCATAATAATTTGGAACAGGGTGTATACAGACTTCTATCTCATTCATCCACAGTGCAGCTCAGGCTGCAGAGAAGGGGACTGTCTTCAGTGTTTTTTTTTCAGGATTTTGGGTTGATATACTGTCTCTATCATTTAAAATACACCTATGATAAAAAAAAATTATAGACGCTTCATTTCTTTGTAAGTGGGCAAACTTACAAAATCTGCAGGGGATTAAATCATTATTTTCATACCTGCAGGGTTTAGGAGATATCCCCTGTATCTGCATGTGCCAACGTCATCGGCACATGTGCACTGAAGCAATGGCACATACGTGTCATTTGCTTAAGTGAGAATGCGCATGCGTGAGAGTGACGTCATTGCGGCTCCGGCCAATCACAACGCCGGTGCCGTGAGACCCGGCAGTAACTCCGGGGAGAAATGGTGCCAGCAGATGCTGTGTATGGGCACCGCAGCGGGGGCTTCGATCTCAGGTGAGTATTACATAATGAGCTAGTATGATATGCATACTAGCTCATTATGCCTTTGCCTTGCAGGTCTTTTTTTTTTTCATGTGGGTTTACAACCACATTAATTGCTATGAATTTATGCACTCTATACGTGTTTGAGTAATAATAATATGTATAATGTTTATGTGGACATTTTGTGAGTACAGCTGCCACTGAGAAATTATTTTTTACTATTTGGTGACACTTTTTGTGCAACTTATTTTTTGGTTTAGTCTTTTTATGTTCCCATCAGTCCCTGCCTTCAAGGAGCTTACAAACAAAAGTCTCTATCTCACATGCATACATACAATGTAATGTAATGGGCCAATTTTAGGCAGGATTTAATTTACCTACCAGCACATTTTTGGGAGTGTGGCAGGAAACCATAGTACCTGGAGGGAAACTAACACAAGCACATGGAGAACATGCAAACTCCAGTATACTGACCAGGCTTTAAGCTGGGAACCCTATTGCTGCAAAGCAAAAAGTGCTAACCACTAAGCCACTGTATTGGTTTTATTATCCAACCAGATTAAAATAAAGGTAGAAAGTTGTAAAAAGATAATATAATGGTGTAGGGTCAGTTTTATTTTAATGGTTTTGATAGGCGGAGGGTCTCAACGACCAGTCAAAGGGCAGGATCACAAGTCATATTGTAACTTATTGTAATCCAATGATATTAAAAATGTCCCTTCCTTTTCAATCTGCAGCTGTGAAGCATTATCAGAGAAACCACCCACTGACTCAGTTCATGAATATGTGAATGAGTGTGGCCTCGGCCAGTGCCACTCCAGCAACGCCCTCTGACATGTTTCGCCCCGCACACGGGGGCTTGGTCACAGAGGTGTGCCGCTGTTAAGCGCTGTAATTTTCTGTAAAATGCAATACGGCAACCTGGAGGCATTCTGTACACAGATGGTGTACAGAATGCCCTCCAGAAATAACATTTTCAGCTTGTGTGATTGGCTTACTGGTTTTCCCAGAAATATATAGGTCATAAGTTAATATAAATGGGCGCTCACCTTGTGCATATAAACAAGTAAATGATAAATAAAAAAATATAAATGCAAAGTCCCGAATATATAAAACCACAACCTCAACCTCACAAATAAAAAAGCATGATCACATCAAATTAAATGTAATCCTTATGCAAGGTAAATAGGTGCTTATCCATGTGCGGCAAACATGTGTTGAAACATATTAACAATAAATGGAAATAAATTTAATTCTAGTCATCAAGTCCATAATATATAAGTGTCGCCAAATCACCATGTCCATTAGGAGTTGAAAAGAATGAAGGTGATTATTTTTTCTTACACTCCCCAAAAGAAGTGCTCTACCACATTCCAACAAACACTGCACTCACCAGAACAATAAGGCCAACCAGCAGCCAACAAGCCCTTTTAACTTAAATCCAGTGCATCAGAGAGCCATCATTCAGTCTTTTCCTAATGCTCATCAGCCATTCTCATAAGATGGATGTAAAAAATAATAAGAAGGCCCCAAAGAATGAAAAGTATATATAGCGTAGTCGTTTTTATTTAAAATAATATATTTAAAAACATATATATCTTCACTCACATGCAGAAGTGTCTTTGGAAAGGCACCAACATGAATAGCTCACTATGTCTAGGAACTTTATACGGCTGCCCGCATACACCAAAGTCGGCATACATTTCACACTGTGGTGTGAAGTTCTTGGGAAACCCTAAAATAATTTTCTCATCCACAGCTTGGAGTATGTTAGTGTCAGCAATAAATTGTAGCTTTAACAACAAATATGTAAATATAACAAACATAATTAAAACATAAAACAGAACAGGTGCGCAGCAACAACACTAACATTTCATTGGTGCCCATTGCTAAATTCCAACTTTGCATTAGTGCTCAGGGTAAAAAATTTGCATTGGCGTTCAAGGAAAAACTTTGCATTGGTACCCAGGAAAACATATTGCATTGTGCTCAAGAACAAAACTATGCATAGGCGGCCAGAGAAAAACATTGCATTGGTGAACAGTGACTGTATCTAAGGAAGTACAGGCTGTTGTGCCTCTTACTTGCTTCATTTTTGGCATCACCACCTGGCAGCCACCCATCTTATATCTGATGAGACCGTAGCTCTCCTCTGGTTGGCTGCAGAACCTCAGGAAAAGCCATTGGTTGGTGCTGACAGGATGGGAATGGTGTACTTTCCTCGGTCCACATCCACACCTTATACTCTCAACTGCTGGTCTGCAACCACGCCCCATCAGTACTGGCCGGTGTCTTTTTAGCTCCCTGGGTAGGCCAGAACTATTAGCGGTTGCTGCAGGAGGAAAAATGGAAGCCATTTTGGGCATATATACAGTAAAAATGTTGCGGCAATGGCAGAACACCAAGGGTTCTGCAGAACCACAGTTAAGAAACTCTATGTTAACTAAAAGAGAACATGGAAGTAGCAGCGTTGATTTTGACTGGTTTTGGCTGTTTAAAATTTCAGATGGTGTTGTCTGATAAGAGATGAGTCATTCACTTCTGTTTTTAAATTGCAGCTTGAGCTACAGAACTCTGTAAACAGGTTTCTTACAAAAAAGCTGCTAAGTAGTTTCTGGAAACCATGAAAAAGAGAAAAGCTGGATAAAAAATAAGCACGTGGCCTATATCTCTGCCAGGACCCTAACTGCATAGACTTTGAATGTTCTCCCTGTGCTTGGATGGGTACTGCAGTTTCCTCCCACACTGGCCCTAGTATGCTAAACCCAAGTCCATGCAAATGAGGGTAGGGAAAAGACCTGGTGTCCTACCTCGCAAAGTTCTCAAGCATATCAGATATGGTGCCCAGAAAACTGTCCCAAAGAAGTGATGAGTTGGAAACAACTGAACAGATATCACACACACAAAATTCCTTTACTGGGACATAAATTCCGTAAGGGCACATGAAAAGCCCTGCTGAAAAAAAAAAGCCAACCACACTAACTGACAGTTTCTCCCCACATATACGCCCAAGAGGGTCACAGCATGAGCTTGGAAAACATCAACTCTCTTAACTCAAGATATTTGGAAAGCTTACGGAAATACAGAATGATACAGTAAGTAAAAATTATGGGAGCCTTAAAGTGTTCACTACCCATTGGGTGACTGAGTCTAAATCGCTAACATTGTAGCACATTAAACTATTCAATGCATTGAACCTGAGTTTTAGGTTTCATTTAACTTTAAATTGTTTGTTTGCACCAAGCTGGTCCAAACTATTTACTTCCCTAACAGTTACAACGGCTAGTAGAGCTGCGTAAACTGTATGTAGCCTCAGTTATATACAGTACACAGCACTGTTTTCCAGCAGTGGGACGAGAACTTTCCGTTCCTCTCCCAGAGCAAAATTGGGCTGGCCCGAGTGCTACTGTCACGTATCAGGTGTGACCAGAGCTGTGTGGACAGCAACAGAGGAACAAACGCAGATAAGGTGGAAATATATAATTTATTAAGATAAGTGAATAAATACAACCACCTTCAATATACTACAATGTGCAACCAAACAACCACCAACAGAAACCAATAAATAATACTAGACAATCATATACAAGTTAAGGAGAATACCAGAATCATAAACAGGGTCAGGCCAGGGTCGACAACGGGGGGGTCAGCAGCTGTGGAAGGAAGACAAACAGGACAAGGAGAGGATGGATGGATCACAGGAGGGATGGGTCAGGTACAAGGCTCAGGGTCCAGGGTTCAGGTAACAGACAGGAACAGGTTCAGGTTCAGGTTCAGGTTCAGAGCTTCACCGGGTCAGGGCGCAAGGAAGATACCAAGGCAAGGCATCAGTGTGTCTGCTGGGTACTTATACACACCTCCTGCAATTACTCAGGTGATGCCTAATTGCAGGAGATGATGTCGGCCCCACACTGCCAGGAACCACCCGCTGGTGGAAGCCAGTACTGCGGCCCAAGGATCATATAATACTACTAACAGGGGAAGGCTCGTCAAGCAGTTACAGACTGCCAGGAGATACCTGCTGGTGGACCACAGTACTGCACGCCAAATGTCACACAGTATCATTAGTGGGTGGAACCTTTCCTGACAGCTACTCGGTGCCATTCAGAGGAAGTTTTGTATTCCATGACATGATTAGACCACTGCCTTAGCCAATCAGAGGAACTTTTGTATTCATTCATAGAATACAAAGCAGCAGCAACTCCATTTTTTTTCAAGGAGCAGGCCTAGAAGGTCTCATCCCGCTGCCAGTACATAGTGCTGTATACTGTATGTAGCTGAGTTTTCACAGCACTACCAGCCACTGGAACTGTTAGTGAAGTAAACAGTTCATTTGGACCAGCTTGGTCCAAACAAACTATTTAAAGTTAAATGAAATCTGGAGATTAACTTTAAAGCTCCTGCAACTTTTAAACCTTGAAGTCAATGTTCCAATCTCTCTAGTGCCCCCACGCCTTTCCCACACCCTTATTCTCAACCCTTCTTTTTTTGCCTATTTTTCCTTTGTTCTCACTTTTCATTCATTATCTCATCTGTTCCTTTTTTTCTATACTTGGCCATATGCCCCTCAAACTATATGCATAGCACTACGTTTGACTTTGTATTGCACTTTCTAGTAAACAAAGCATCCCCTAATGATTCTCATCAGTTCCAGAGAGATATGTTAATTATGTCAAAATTATACTCCTTGCTCCTCAAAATTACTTTCACATTGCTAAAACTAGACAAAAAATACAAATCCACTGCACATTCCCTTTAATGACATACTGCATTGCAGATTCACAATATGTTGTATGACTCACATGTATTGAATGCATTCATTCAGCTTTTGCTCATCTAGCTTTATACCACTCATCTAGCTTTATAGACAGATATCTAAAGTCATGGACACTAAATCAATATTTTCTAAGCAGTGTGCATACCTCGCACCATAAAGTAGAAGGAGGATATATTTGAATCTCATCAGAGAACCAGAAAAATCTCATTAATACTTTGTGAATTCCACCTTATCTTAAAATAACTTTGTTACCATTTTTTTTTTAATCACTCTGAAATAAAAAAAGAATAATAACACTTACCGTGTTTCCCCGAAAATAAGACATACCCATAAAATAAGCCGTAGCAGGATTTCTACGCATTTGCGCAATATAAGCCATACCCCGAAAATAAGACATAAGTGATAGGTGTGGCTATGCGTATCAGCATGGAGCGGTAAAGAAGACGTAAGTTATAGTGATAGGCATGGCTCTGTAGTGTATTGGTGCGGAGCGGTAAAGAAGTCGGGCAGCACTTCTCAACTGCCCCACCATGACAGCAGCTACCTCGGAGGTGACCGGAGAGGTGCGGGCAGCCCCATCAACAACTTTGGCTCCTCCTGTCAGGTCCCGGGCCTTCTGTGAAAGTGAAAGTAAAAGTCTCTTCAGTGAAGTGAGGAGCAGGACGCTGTGTATTGTGTGTCCTTAGGGGAAGAAGTAAATCTGCTCCCCAGCACTGACCAGCAAAATTCTGTGGGTCTCTCTCACCCACACAAACACCAGGGGATAGGGGAAATGCTTCAGCAGTCTGCTACTGAGCCCAGAAAGTTCATCCCAGCTCCACTGTGCAGATTGGACCCAGTTCTCACTGGATCCCTGATAAATAAGCCAGCCCTTACACATCAGCTTTGCTGGCCTATCTCTGCTTTTTCTGAGTATCTGTACAACCAGACACGATGAATGCAAAAAGAAAGAGTTATTCTGTTGAGTAGAAGAAAGGAATTGTGGAGGACTCCCAGGGCAAGAATCTTACGTCTTTCTGCAAAGAGAAGAAGTTGGATATCCGAATGGTCCACAAATGGCAGGCAGAATACGATAACCTCGGTCTACATGTGGACAGAGGAAATGCTAAGAAGCGCAAGTGTGGTTCAGGTTGGCAACCTTTATTTTCTGAGCTGGAAGACATGATCAGTGAATGGGTTTCTGACAGGAGAGCAAAGGCTTTAGTTGTGCACAGGGCTGATATTCAAGCATTTGCCCTTGCAATGGCACCACAATTCCGAGTTTGGAGAGTTATGACGATGTTCCAGAAGAAGACGACTTAACTGTTTTTGAACAAATGTAGATTGTTGTACCGTACTTAATAAAAATAAGACATCCCCTGAAAATAAGCCATAGTGTGGGCTCTGACTAGGGTTCTTCTTCTGTTGAAAAATGACAGCGTCCAGCAGAATATTCAATTCAACACTACTGACATGCCTGCATATCCCAGTTTGTAGCGTGGTTCCCTTCACTGGTCCCCAAGTCCCTGCTGTGTCATGGCAGCCAGCTTGAAAAACCACAGTGAACAATAAGGGACCAGACACCTCACACACCTGAAAGTGTGCCTTATGCAAAAGATTCTTCAGAAGCTTTATATCTACAAGACAACAAAGATCCAGGCCTGCTAGTTGGGTAAGTATTAATCTTTAATTAATAAAAATACTCTAACAGCCATGTTATAAATAACACATTAGAAAACTCTAATAAAGTCAGTGGACAAAACATATTAGGCCTGCTAGTGCCAGAGATGATGCTTCTTATTGGTTTTATTTTGTTTTAAATTAATTTAGCGTTGCATTGTGCTGTTTTTTTTTTTGTAACCTTTGTGACTGCATGTCAAGTTACTGCCCAATATACTTAAGCAGAGGTGGAAAGTCCCAAGTGATCTGAAGCTGAAATCCTGTTTAGCTGTGTTTTTGTGGCACTCAAGAGTGACTAAAGAGCTATGAAGAGAATGAAAAGCACTGAGCAATTTATTTTGCTATTAGCGATTACCTGGACAATGGATGATCGGGAGGCTGTAACACAAGCATTTGCGGTGCTTAAGAAATGCTGGCCTGACATTTTCAGTGCTGAATTGGATTATTATTTGTGAGTAATTAAAAGTGTGGCCGTTTGGCATTCTATTATTGTTATTTGGCAACCAAGAAGTGGCTGGATGAGCTGTGGCTGGACATTAATATATATATATTTGTGTTTGTATTTTTGTTCATTGCTAACAAAAATATAGAAGGAAAGCTAAAATTAGGCAAGGCAAGGTGCAAAATGTGCAGAGAAAGAGTCCCGGGAACCCATGGTTCAGGAAGGCTAAGTAGGCAATGGGCTGTCATCGCCCAACAGCAGATCTCATCTCCTAGTGAATAGTGACCAAGGCTGCTAAAATGGTAAACATCATTGTATTGAGCCTTAGAGTGAGTTTTAACCAGATTTAAACTCAACAGCAAACATTTTATTGCAGCTTATCAATAGTAATTATGGCTGCATTTGTTTTATTTTTTAGCTTTTATTTCCTTTATTTCACCTGGTTACTGGTAGATCTGTTGTCTTACAAACAGAACAAGCTGTTCTGCAAATGTAGCAGTCACAGGGTTGCGAGAAACCATTTTCTACTGACAGGGGTGCTTACAATGATCAATTTCTATGTAAAACCTTTATCCTAAAAGGAGAAAAACTGTTTGCTCTATCTGCTTTACAAATTATTGTAGTGCTGAATGATGAAATACCTCTGTGTGTAAGGAAGCACGCAGTAATAAAGATTTACTAAAAAGAGAGTGATGTGTCACTCACTAAAGTGCATGTGCAAAAGTGCTAACAGAGAACAATTCAAAAACAATAGACAATAATTACAATGGTACACACAAGGTGAATACACTATATGACAGTAGAACAACACATGATGTGTATTGCCAAGGGTTGTAAACACCAAAGTCCAGAAAGTGTCAACAATGAGAGACCAGGGATCCATCATTTGGTTCCATCCGGCTTTTCCATCCCCACCATACTATTCCCAAAACTCACTGCGGTATGGTAGGTGTGTCCATCACATCTGGTAAGAGTGTTTTATCTCATCCATTTTGAAAATCGATCTTCGCATGCATCTCAGTTATCTCATTGAAATTGGGCCATCTTTTGTCTTCAGAAGTGGATTTCTCATTGTTGACACTTTCTGGACTTTGGTGTTTACAACCCTTGGAAATACACATCATGTGTTGTTCTACTGTCATATAGTGAACTGTTTACTTCATGCATATCAGTGTATTCACCTTGTGTGTACCATTGTAATTATTGTCTATTGTTTTTGAATTGTTCTCTGTTAGCACTTTTGCACATGCACTTTAGTGAGTGGCACATCACTCTCTTATTAGTAAATCTTTATTACTGCGTGCTTCCTTGCACACAGAGGTATTTCATCATTCAGCACTACACTCATTTTTACACATTTATTTGGACTTTGTTTGATTGTTTAGCAGCAATCATCTTATCACTTCCCATCACTTTTGGTTTAGCGCAGTTTTTTCCCCCACTTTACTATCTGCTTTTAAAGCTGGAGTTCAGCTTCAATTTTTTTGTGTATCTAAATTTGCTAGTACATCTAACCCTCCGCTCCCCCCAGATTATCAATGCTGCTGTCCAAAGGTTCCCCTGTGCTCCTTAATCCAGAGTGTAGGCACTCTTAAGCCCCATACACACGCGCGGATTATCCGAGGACCAGGTCCGTCGGATCATGTCCGTCGTACTTTGTCCGATGTTGGTTTTGCGTACACACGGTCGGACAAAGTTGTCGGAAAATCCGATCATTCTGAATGTGGTGACGTTTGTTGCCTACGACGGGACTACGTAGAGGCTAGTAGCCAATAGCTTTGGTCTTGTAATGTGATCTGAGCATGCGTAGCACTTTGTCCGTCGGAATTCGCTACACACGATCGGATTTGGTGTGATCGGACTTTGTTGTCAAAAAATCTATCCAGCAGGAGATAGGACTTTGTCCGTCAGACAATCCGATGGAAACTGTCCGATGGTGCCTACACACGGTCGGAATGTCCGACAACATTGTCTGATAGGACAGAATCCATCGGAAAATCCGACCGTGTGTATGGGGCTTAATACAGAAAATGTGGTTTTAGCCAGATCATCAGGTGAAAACAGAGGGGAAAGAAAGCCTAAAAAAAGAAAACTAACATAAACCACCATATCTAATCATTGGTAAGCTTTAATATATTACATTATTGGTTTTGGGTTAGATGCTACGTTAAGTTTTGGAAGAATGAGCACAGAATATATACAGTAGAACACAAAAGGTCCAAATTAAGGAAAGGGAAAGCAGGTTGGCACTTCACACCTGAGTTCCTCTTTTTATTGAATATCAGTTTGGTGGTCTGGGATTGCAATTAAAGTGACTGTACAGGATCTTTTTTTTTTTTTAAATAGCAAACATCTGATACTTACCTGCTCTGTGGTTTTGCACAGAGAAGCTCTGTTCCTCCTCTTCTAGGGTCCCCCATTGACGCTCCTGGCCCCTCCTGCATTTGATTACCCCCCCCCCCCAGCAATTGGCTTGCTAGGGAGGGTAACTCGTGCTAGCTTGATCCTGAGCCACACTGTGTCCATCTATTGACATACTGTACACAGTGTGGTTTGGCCCTGTGCCCGGTCTCTAGATTTGATTGACAACAGTAGGAGACAATGGCTTTCACTGAGTCCATTGAGGAGGGAGAGAGAGAGCAGCACCGCTGCTCTGAGGCACAGAGCTGGACCAAGATTGGGCTCAGGTAAGTATTTAGGGTGGGGCGGGGGGAACCTAAACCTCAAAAGGTTTTTAACTTAATACAAAGACTGCATTCAGGTAAAAAAACGCTAGCGTTTACAACCTCTTTAAGAGTATGACAGATAATGGTGTAGTGCACACCTGAAAAATATCACCATTCCACTATTGCTAAAGCAGAGCCTTTAACCACTTGCCGACCGGCGCACGACGATATACGTCGACAGAATGGCACGTACAGGCAGGAGGGCGTATATATACGTCCCTCCTTTAGCCTGTCCGTGCCATCGGGAGCGCGCCGGTCAGGACCCCCGTGAGTCCGGCCGCGGTCCCCGCGGACTCGATCGCCGCGGGGACTCCCGCGATCGTCTCACGGAGCGGCTGAACGGGGAGATGCCGAGATAAACAGCATCTCCCCGTTCTGCCTAGCAACTAGTGACGCCGATCTCTGCACCCTGTGATTGGAGCAGAGATCAGCATTCACTAGCTGACAGCCACGCCCCCCACAGTAAAAAACACACCCCTAGGCATACTTAACTCTTTCACTGCCCCCTTGTGGTTAACCCCTAAACTGCCAGTGTCATTTATACAGAAATCAATGCATTTAAATGCATTAATTGCTGTATAAATGACAATGGTCCCAAAAATGTGTCAAAAATGTCCGATGTGTCCGCCATAATGTCACAGTCACAAAAAAAAATCGCAGATCTCCGCCATTAATAATAAAAAAAAATTATTAATAAAAATGCTATAAAACTATCCCCTATCTTGTAAACGCTATAACTTCTGCGCAAACCGATCAATAATTGCTTATTGCGATTTTTTTTACCAAAAATATGTAGAAGAATATGTATCGGCCTAAACTGAGGAAAAAAAATGTTTTTTTATATATTTTTTGGGGATATTTATTATAGCAAAAAATAAAAAATAATGCATTTTTTTCAAAATTGTCGCTCTATTTTTGTTTATAGCGCAAAAAATAAAAACCGCAGGGGCGATCAAATACCACCAAAAGAAAGCTCTATTTGTGGGAAAAAAAGGACGTCAATTTTGTTTGGGAGCCACGTCGCACGACCGCGCAATTGTCAGTTAAAGCGACGCAGTGCCGAATCGCAAAAAGGGGCCTGGTCCTTTGGCTGCAAATTGGTCCGGTCTGAAAGTGGTTAAGTTGTATCTTTTAACATTACTATGCACCTGGAGGGTTTAAAGAATTATTCAGTATCACAGATAATTTTCTATACACTTCCAATCCTAGTGAAAATATTCAGATTCATATTTAGTTACTCTTCCTCGTCAAAATATAGGAAATGTAAGAAATATCTTTAACAGGGAAGCAACATCAATTAAAGCATTTTTTTAATGTTACATTGTAGCTAATCTAATATTTCATATTATAGTGGATTGGGTTAAAAAAAAGCAGCAAACAATGTGATAAAAAGCCTGCTTGTTTGCAACTTTTTACTTTTAACACTCTCTGCTTGTCTCTATGGTGGGGTGAACGACCCCCAATGCATGAGCATTATCCTGGCTTGGCCAAACATGGCCAAAAATCCCTTACCCAAATAAAAGTAGGAAGGCAGCTTGAAGATGTTACATAGCTGGAGTGAAGGTAAGTAGTGATAGACGAACTTCTGACGGGACGTTTCGCGAACGTGCCCAAATGTTGGCGGGCCCCATTCATTTTAATGGCAGGCGAACATTAAAAACCTCCAGAACATATTTGCAGCCACAAAATACTTACTAGCTGTGCACGCATAGTCCCACAACATGGACACTGATATACCAAAACTATTAAGTGAATCTGGGATCGACAACGACAAGCATTCTTTTTTATCTGTGAAATTTTGTCAATTCAGGACTCAGGAGCGCATGAAGGCCATGGAGGAGAGGCAAGGTCAGGCCAGGCTATGAAGGGGGCCACAGTCAGGGCAGCGCAGTCCTGTGCCAGTGTCCCAGTGTGCCAACCTGTGCTTGAGCACTGACACCAGCACTGAGATAGAGAGCACTGACACCAGCACTGAGATAGAGAGCACTGACACCAGCACTGACACCAGCAACTCGCTGTAGGACCCAAAAATATGACACCGCTCAACCTCTTCAAACAGGAGGGTACGGGCATATAGTACGGTGTGCTTTTTTTCTACAAGTGAGCCAATGGTAGAAAAAAGGTCCATGTGCTAGATTATATAAATCGTTTATACAGTTATGCATATACATGGTCTACTGGTCACATGTGTTGAATTCCTCCGAGATCCATGCCTCATACATTTTTATAAATGTGAGGTAGTCAACAATGTCGTGAGCTAGGCGAGTGCGCTTATCAGTCATGATCCCCCCTGCTGCGCTGAACGTCCTTTCGGACAGGACACTGGACGAGGGGCAAGCCAACAGTTCCATTGCAAATTGTGTAAGCTCTGGCCAGAGGTCAAGCCTGCCCACCCAGTAGTCCAGAGGTTCATCACTTCTCAGAGCGTCCACATCGGCCGTTAACCCGATGTATAGAAATCAAAAGGAAGAACTCCGGACAGCCGCACACCGGGAAAATAAAATCCAAAGGGTTTATTTAAAAGCAAAAAGACACTACAATCCAAACACGGCAAAAAGGGGGGTACAGAGCTGACGCGTTTCGCACTGTATTTCAGTGCTTACTCATAGCTGATATACTCTCAAATGGACATCAAATATATATGGTTACAACGTATAGGTCACATAATTACATGATCGAAAAAAGCTGTGGCAAACAAGCAGAGTCTGATGTTGATTGGATTTCAAGATGTGCAGCTGAAATGGACCATGAGACCGAGTATAACCAATTAAAAAGACAAGCAAATTAAAAACTTATAGTGAAGAAACCGGGAAATTTGAAATATCGTATGAAACAATTCTATTTTGTGTAAATAAATAAACCACAATTCTTTTTTATGTGAATAAATAAATAAGCCAGAATGCATGGGTGAGTGCGTTGAATTGCTTCAGAAACTCAAATACTATAGTGGAATCTTGAAAGGTATGTGCATTTTGCAATTCTTTTTTATGTGAATAAATAAATAAAAGAGCCAGAATGCATGGGTGAGTGCGTTAAATTGCTTCAAAAACTCAAAAGACTATAGTGAAGTCTTGAAAAGTATGTGCATTTTGCAGGTGCATTTTGCAATTCTTTTTTATGTGAAAAAATAAATAAGCCAGAATGCATGGGTGAGTGCGTTAAATTGCTTCAAAAACTCAAAAGACTATAGTGAAGTCTTGAAAAGTATGTGCATTTTGCAGGTGCATTTTGCAATTCTTTTTTATGTGAAAAAATAAATAAGCCAGAATGCATGGGTGAGTGCGTTAAATTGCTTCAAAAACTCAAAGACTATAGTGAAGTCTTGAAAAGTATGTGCATTTTGCAGGTGCATTTTGCAATTCTTTTTTATGTGAAAAAATAAATAAGCCAGAATGCATGGGTGAGTGCGTTAAATTGCTTCAAAAACTCAAAGACTATAGTGAAGTCTTGAAAAGTATATGCATTTTGCAGGTGCATTTTGCAATTCTTTTTTATGTGAAAAAATAAATAAGCCAGAATGCATGGGTGAGTGCGTTAAATTTCTTCAGAAACTCAAATACTATAGTGGAGTCTTGAAAAGTATGTGCATTTTGCAGGTGTATTTAGCAATTCTTTTTTATGTGTAAAAAATAAATAAATAAAGCCAGAATGCATGGGTGAGTGCGTTAAGTTGCTTCAGAAACTCAAAGACTATAGTGGAGTCTTGGAAAGTATGTGCATTTTGCAGGTGTATTTTGCAATTCTATTTTGTGTGAACAAATAAATAAAATAAAAGAGCCAGAATGCATGGGTGAGTGCGTTAAATTGCTTCAGAAACTCAAAGATTATAGTGGAGTCTTGGAAAGTATGTGCATTTTGCAGGTGTATTGATATCAGTTGACGTTAAACGGTGTGTAAAGTGTAATCACAGTGGTTCAATCATATGTATGAATGAACCAACATAATGGATAATGGATGGGCAAATAATTAATAAATAAATGAGTGTTAACCGAATTCCTTGAGCAAAGCCCATTGAGCAGCACATGTGGAAATCCAAAAATATTTACAAAAACTGATACATTCATAGTGATAACAATATACATTGTGTAGTGAAAGTGACAGTATTTCCTGAAGGATTAATATCAAATCAATACATTTGTGCTATATTGTATAAATCAATACATCAGTATTATATTGTGTGCACATGGTGGTCTTTTCCCATAGTAATCCCATTTGTAGAAATGGCAAAAATTGGGTGACACACTAACAGCAAAAAACCTTTGAATAGTAAAACATTAAATCTGAATGGAATCGGCAGCTGTAAAACCTATGGAAGTCATTAGAAGTGCAGACAAAGGGGGTAGTGTGGTTGTCCTAGACTCCACCACCTACAAGGACGAAGCACTGCGCCAATTGTCTGACTCTGACACCTATCAGCGCCTCAGATCTGATCCCACTCAGGTATTCAGAACCAAACTATCCACACTATTAGATAGAGCAGTGGCATCCGGTATCTTTTCCTGTACTGAAAAAGCATTATTTATCCCAGACTGTCCCATTATACCAGTTTTTCATCATTTGCCGAAAACGCACAAGGGCTTCACGCCTCTTACAGGTCGTCCCATAGTGGCAGGCATAGGGTCCCTAAATGAGCGTTTGGGTGAGTGGGTGGACAACCACCTCCAACCTCTAGTCTCCAGCTTGCCGGGTCACCTCAGGGACACCAAGCAACTGCTATGCAAATTACACGACTTTGAGTGGCAACCATCATTCAGATGGATCACATGCGATGTGACTAGCCTTTACTCAAGTATACCCCACCACTTGGGATTGCAGGCAGTTGCATGGGCTCTGAGGGAATCTGGCAAGTTTTCACTGGTGCTACAAGAATTCATTGTCCAGGCCCTGGAATATCTTTTAACTCACAATTTCTTTATGTTCGACGGGGACTTTTATCTCCAGAGATGCGGGGCCTCTATGGGAGCGAAATTTTCGCCTTCCCTAGCCAACCTTTATATGGGTTGGTGGGAGAGGACCCGCATCTTTGGACATGACAGTCCCCGTCGAAAAGACACAATCTTTTTTGGTCGATATATAGACGATCTGCTGTTTATTTCCAGTGATGAACATACTGACCTATGCACTTGGCTCATGTACCTTAATGACAACGATTTAAATTTACGTTTTACGGGTACACTCAATGCCCATACCATAGAGTTTCTGGATGTTAAACTTTCGGGGGTTGATGGTAAAATAGTCACAAGTCTCTATAGGAAGCCCACTGCGGGCAACGTTTTGCTTAGAGCAGATTCTGCGCACCCAGGTCATACCATCAAAGGGGTCCCATTTGGTCAGTTCCTCAGGCTAAAGCGTATCTGCAGCACATCAGAAACCTTTCATGCTGAAGCCAAACTTATGGCATCAAGATTTGCAAGCAGAGGATATCTTAGTACCAATATAGACAAGGCCTACACAGCTGTTAGTCTAATCTCAAGGGACAGTTTGCTAAAAGACAAGCCCCGTAATCAACACCCCCACAAGTCATCATTGTCTATAGATAAAATACCCGTTTTTTCTACGCCATATAGCACTGAATATGTTAACATCAAAAATATCATTATGAGATACCTTCCTGTCTTGTATGGAGATCCAGCATACACTAGTGTTTTGACGAACGGCATCAAGGTAGTCTCACGGAGGGCCCCTACTCTAGGCAATTCTTTATCACCCAGTCTGTTTCTTTCTCATCAGCCCAAACCCAATTGGCTTCACTTCAAAGGCAATTTTAAATGTGGCCAAAAAGGGTGCGCATACTGTACACACATAAAAACTGGACCTGATATTAAGTCCTGTACCAATAAAAAAACGCACGAAATATGCACTTTTATCAACTGCAATACGTCATTCCTGGTTTACATCATTACATGCACCAGTTGTCACATTCAATATGTTGGTCGCACTACACGCCGTTTGAAGGACCGGCTATACGACCACTTGTATGACATTACCAAAAATCATTCTACCAATGTAGCTAAACATTGGAACCTGGTGCATGCAAAGGATGTTTCCAGTTTGGTTATGCAAGGGGTTGAAAAGATAGTAACGCCTAAACGGGGAGGGGACAAATTCCGTCTATTATGTAAACGTGAAGTTTATTGGATCTTCATTTTCAATACGAGAATTCCGTCAGGTTTGAATTTTGAATGGGATGTTTCCCACTTTTATGAGTGATAAAATCCTTTCGCCTTTTTCTTTTCTCTTTGGATCCTAATGTAATTACAAGACCTATCATGTGCTTCACACACATCTTTTCGGATGTCATATCCCTCCCCTATAAAGTTTTCCACCATATACAGCCATATAGGCATATAAGGCTATGAGATATGCTTCTTAAACATCCAGATTACAGATAAACATTGGTAATGGTTGATCTCCGTCTGTAAGGATAAACTAGGCTGTCTTCTCCTCCTCCTTTCCACTAGTTTTTGCCAGTTTCCGCGATATCTCTAAATCTCAGTGCCCCATACACACATCGATATCGGTCAAAGTCCCATTTTAAATGTGATGGCCGATACCTTCTGATAGGGTTAATTTCTTACTTTAACTAGTTCTCAAAGCGATGAATTCCAGTTACTGACCGTACATCTTCTACACACATAGAGTAACCAATAAAGGCTCAACATCGGCTTCATTTGTGTGTAGCAAGCAGGATTCTGCAATAAACCAATTATCAAGACACAGCGGTCTGTGTCTCGTGCAGGTTACCAATGGGGCACTATTACATTAACAATGATGATTAGGCGATATGGATACATCTTCCATAGGTTTTACAGCTGCCGATTCCATTCAGATTTAATGTTTTACTATTCAAAGGTTTTTTGCTGTTAGTGTGTCACCCAATTTTTGCCATTTCTACAAATGGGATTACTATGGGAAAAGACCACCATGTGCACACAATATAATACTGATGTATTGATTTATACAATATAGCACAAATGTATTGATTTGATATTAATCCTTCAGGAAATACTGTCACTTTCACTACACAATGTATATTGTTATCACTATGAATGTATCAGTTTTTGTAAATATTTTTGGATTTCCACATGTGCTGCTCAATGGGCTTTGCTCAAGGAATTCGGTTAACACTCATTTATTTATTAATTATTTGCCCATCCATTATCCATTATGTTGGTTCATTCATACATATGATTGAACCACTGTGATTACACTTTACACACCGTTTAACGTCAACTGATATCAATACACCTGCAAAATGCACATACTTTCCAAGACTCCACTATAATCTTTGAGTTTCTGAAGCAATTTAACGCACTCACCCATGCATTCTGGCTCTTTTATTTTATTTATTTGTTCACACAAAATAGAATTGCAAAATACACCTGCAAAATGCACATACTTTCCAAGACTCCACTATAGTCTTTGAGTTTCTGAAGCAACTTAACGCACTCACCCATGCATTCTGGCTTTATTTATTTATTTATTCACATAAAAAAGAATTGCTAAATACACCTGCAAAATGCACATACTTTTCAAGACTCCACTATAGTATTTGAGTTTCTGAAGAAATTTAACGCACTCACCCATGCATTCTGGCTTATTTATTTTTTCACATAAAAAAGAATTGCAAAATGCACCTGCAAAATGCATATACTTTTCAAGACTTCACTATAGTCTTTGAGTTTTTGAAGCAATTTAACGCACTCACCCATGCATTCTGGCTTATTTATTTTTTCACATAAAAAAGAATTGCAAAATGCACCTGCAAAATGCACATACTTTTCAAGACTTCACTATAGTCTTTGAGTTTTTGAAGCAATTTAACGCACTCACCCATGCATTCTGGCTTATTTATTTTTTCACATAAAAAAGAATTGCAAAATGCACCTGCAAAATGCACATACTTTTCAAGACTTCACTATAGTCTTTTGAGTTTTTGAAGCAATTTAACGCACTCACCCATGCATTCTGGCTTATTTATTTTTTCACATAAAAAAGAATTGCAAAATGCACCTGCAAAATGCACATACTTTTCAAGACTTCACTATAGTCTTTTGAGTTTTTGAAGCAATTTAACGCACTCACCCATGCATTCTGGCTCTTTTATTTATTTATTCACATAAAAAAGAATTGCAAAATGCACATACCTTTCAAGATTCCACTATAGTATTTGAGTTTCTGAAGCAATTCAACGCACTCACCCATGCATTCTGGCTTATTTATTTATTCACATAAAAAAGAATTGTGGTTTATTTATTTACACAAAATAGAATTGTTTCATACGATATTTCAAATTTCCCGGTTTCTTCACTATAAGTTTTTAATTTGCTTGTCTTTTTAATTGGTTATACTCGGTCTCATGGTCCATTTCAGCTGCACATCTTGAAATCCAATCAACATCAGACTCTGCTTGTTTGCCACAGCTTTTTTCGATCATGTAATTATGTGACCTATACGTTGTAACCATATATATTTGATGTCCATTTGAGAGTATATCAGCTATGAGTAAGCACTGAAATACAGTGCGAAACGCGTCAGCTCTGTACCCCCCTTTTTGCCGTGTTTGGATTGTAGTGTCTTTTTGCTTTTAAATAAACCCTTTGGATTTTATTTTCCCGGTGTGCGGCTGTCCGGAGTTCTTCCTTTTGATTTCTAATCATTGTGCTATTAGCCAGCACCTGGGGCTCCCACACAGGAGCAGGAGCATTCGCTTGTAAGGAGAGTCTTGGAGCGGTGGTTGTTTGTTTTTCGTTAACCCGATGTAGTCGGACACCTGTTGGTCTAGGCATTCCCTGATGCTGGATCCGTATGACACCTGTCGATGGGTCGGCTGAAAGAATGATCTCATATCAGAAGTGACCAACACATCTTCAAACCGCCCTCTTCTTGCAGGCGCTGTTGGATTGGTACCCGCAACTCTTTCTCTGGGAGTGGAAATTCCTCTGCCAGCACACGCAAAAACAGAATGCAGCATTTCTCTAAGCAAGGCCTGTAAGTGCTCCATTCTGACAGCCCTCTGTGATGGTGGTAACATTTCTGCCATTTTTTGTTTGTACCGGGGGTCTAAGTACGTTGCCACCCAGTACTGGTCCTTGACCTTTATGCTTTTTATACGGAGGTCCCTGTTAAAACACTTTATACGGAGGCCCCCATTTGCACTAAACTGGAAGCGGTGTGGTGGCCTGGCTCCTGCTCATCATCCAGGATAATGTCGTCCTCCTCGTTCTCCTCCCCTCATCCACGGACAACAACAGGGATCCCAGAAATTTTTAAAGCATGCTCTTCTTGCTCCTCCTCATCTGCCCCGGCACCATCCTCCTCTGACTCCTCTTCAGACTCCTGTTGTTGACTTGTCTCAGATAGAGTAGCCCCCCCTGGGAATTCATCCTGCATTGTGACTTCCTCATCTTCCTGCTCCTGCTCCTCGACGGCTTGATCAATGACACAACGCAATGCACGCTCCATAAAGAAGGCGTAAGGTACAATGTCACTGATGGCGCCATGGCTGCTACTGACCAGTTTGGTGATCTCATCAAATGGCCGCAGAAATCTGCATGTGTCGCGCATGAGCAGCCACTGGCGCAGTGAAAAAAAACAAGCTCCCAGAACCTGTTCTGCCGCAGAGTTCATACAGGTAGTCGTTAACTGCACATTTCTGCTCGAGCAGCCTAACAAGCATATACAAGGTTGAGTTCCATCGCGTCGGGCAATCACAAATAAGACATGTTAGCAAGGCGAGCCATGGCCGTGTAAAATCTTCTGAAATGGGCTGAGATTTTCCTTGCCTGCCGCAAGATGTCCTGGACCCCAGGGTATTTGACATCGAATCGATGCACGACCAAGTTTAAGACATGTGCCATGCATGGCACATGTGTATTTTTGCCCTGTTTCAACACGCTCAGCAGATTGGCACCGTTGTCGCACACCACTTTACCAACTGTCAAATTGAGCGGTGTTAGCCACTGATCTGCCTGTGAACGCAAAGCTGAAAGGAGTGCAGGGCCAGTGTGGCTCTTGGCTTCCAGGCACAACAGACGCAGCACAGCATGGCAACGTCTCACCTGGCATGTCGAATAGGTTCTGGGGATCTTGGGCGGCGCAGCGGAAGAGACGGTAGCAGCGGAAAAGGAGGAGTCAGCCGAGGAGGAGAGGGAGGATGGAGTAGGAAGAGGCAAAGAAGAGGCAGGCCTGCATGCAATCCGTGGCAGTAAAACCAAATCTACACGGGTGGCACAGGTTACATGCTTGATGGCCGTCAGAAGGTTCACCCAGTGGGCAGTAAAAGTTATATACCTTCCCTGCCCGTTTTTGCTAGACAACATGTCTGTGGTCAGATGTATCTTGACACCGACACTGTATGCCAGAGATACATTCACTTGCCGCTGAACATGGCCATATAGCTCTGGGATGCCCTTCTGTGAGCAATACTTCCTTCCTGGGACCTTCCATCGTGGTGTTCCAATGGCCACAAATTTTCGAAAGGCCTCCGAGTCCACCAGTTTATATGGCAGTAGTTGGCAGGCTATCAGTTCGGACAAGCCAGCGGTCAACCATTGGGCAAGAGGGTTATCCGGCGTCATCATTTTTTTACGCTCCGACATTTGGCCCATGGGAGCCTGCCTTTTTCCAGAAAAACGTGAGGACGGCATTATGGAAGGTGGAGTGGACGACAATTCTGAGGAGAGAGGAGAAGGAGAAGTAGAAGAGGCTGGACGGTGAGAGTCTGGAGTGTGGCTTTGTGGGTTCTGACGGCGTTGCTCCCACTGGGCTCGTTGATGGCAGCTCATGTGCCTTCTTAAGGCAGTCGTCCCTAGGTGAGTGTTGGGCTTACCGCTACTTATGCATTGACTACAAAGGCTGCAGATGGCAACACTATTGTCAGCAGCGGACGCGTTAAAAAAAGCCCACACTGCGGAGCCATGTGTCGGCGTCCTGGGAGCGCCAGATGTGACCGTACATGGTTGATGGCTCGCTCTTGATACATTAGCAGTCTGGTTTGTCCCTCCTGTGCAATGTAAGTTTCGCCTGCTTCTCCTCCCTATCTGTTGGTCCATCTCTCCCTCTGAACTCCCCTCCTCTTCCTCTCTTGTGGACATCCATGTGACATCCCTAGACACGTCATCATCGACGCCACCATTATAATTAGAGATCTCGGAGTAGGCAGCAACAGCGGGGACCAACCTCCTTGGGCTGATCTGGGTACAGTCGTCAGACTGCTGAGTGGCTGCTACCTCCTCTTCCTGATCCAATGCCAAGAATGGCTGCGCATCAAAAATGTCTTGTGATGGTTTGGAAAATAATTCCTGTGACTCAAGCGGACGGTATATGGTGGTGGTGGTGTTGGTATTGGTGGTAGTGTCTTTGGGGGTGCACACAGCAGAGAGTGAAGAGGGTGCAGATAGAGATGATGAGGAGGGTGCAGAAGAGTAAAGCCCCATACACACGGTCGGACAATCCGCGGACCAGGTCCGTCAGACCAGGTCCGTCATACTTTGTCCGATGTTGGTTTTGCGTACACACGGTCGGACAAAGTTGTCGGAAAATCCGATCATTCTGAACGTGGTGACGTTTGTTGCCTACGACGGGACTACGTAGAGGCTAGTAGCCAATAGCTTTGGTCTTGTAATGTGATCTGAGCATGCGTGGCACTTTGTCCGGTCGGACAACCGTACACACGATCGGATTTGGTGTGATCGGACCGTGTTGACGGCAAAGATTTCCAGCAGGAGATAAGACTTTGTTCGTCAGTCAAACCGACGAACACTGTCCGATGGTGCATACACACGGTCTGATTTTTCAACAACCTTGTCCGATCGGACAGAATCCATGAAAAAGTCCGACCGTGTGTATGGGGCTTAAGGCTGAGTGAGCCACTCAACCAAGTCTGGTGCGTCCTTTGACGTAATCGAACGCACCTTCTGCAACTTCCCACTTTGGCTCAAGCCTGGTGCTCCTGCCCTACCCCTACCACCCCTGCGGAAGGGCCTGCCTCTTCCTCTGCCTGTCATTTTTTAAATGACCCTGTGACAAAAGTCTCTAGAGAAGTGCAGTATATGTGGAAGAAGGTATATAACACCCCACTTCAATCTGTCGTTTTGGGGGGGCACTGGTCTATCACACCAGTTATAAGACTTTTTTCTAATTGCGTTTGTCACTCTTTGTAGTATCACTGCATAACCACTCAGCAGTCACAATGCTGCACAGTAGAAATGCACTATACTATGCTTTCTATATTTGAAAGTATTTTATACATGTATTACACCCCTATATACTGCACACCAAATAGTACACCTATACCAGTCCTTAAAAGGACTTTTGTGGACCTATATTCGTTAGCGATTTGTGTCGCTACAATCTGTCCCTGCGACACACAGCAACCTCTCCCTACACTGACAAAAGAGCTGCGGAACCGCTCAGCAGTTTCAATGCTGCACAGTAGAAATGCACTCACTATACTATGCTTTCTATATTTGAAAGTATTTTATATGTGTATTACACCCCTATATACTGCACACAAAATAGTACACCTATACCAGTCCTTTAAAGGACTTTTGTGGACCTATATTCGTAAGCGATTTGTGTCGCTACAATTTGTCCCTGCGACACACAGCAACCTCTCCCTACACTGACAAAAGAGCTGCGGAACCGCTCAGCAGTTACAATGCTGCACAGTAGGAATGCACTCACTATACTATGCTTTCTATATTTGAAAGTATTTTATACGTGTATTACACCCCTATATGCTGTACACCTATACCAGTCCTTAAAAGGAATTTTGTGGACCTAATAGTAGCTAGTGATTACAGACTGTCCCTGCTCCAAACAGCAAACTCTCTCCCTACACTGAGAAAAGACAGCTGCAGAATCGCTCAGCACTGCAGTCACAACTTGCTGCACAATACAAATGAACTATAATATGCTTTCTATATTTGAAACTATATTATAAGTGTATTAAACCCCTATATACTGTACACCTATACCAGTCCTTAAAAGGACTTTTGTGGACCTAATAGTAGCTAGTGATTACAGACTGTCCCTGCTCCAAACAGCAAACTCTCTCCCTCTCCTATACACAAAGGGCTCTTTCACACGGACGGACCGTATGTCCGTTTTTCATCCTTCCGTTTTCGGATGAAAAACGGACATACAGGTATCCCTATGGGATAGCGGGTGTCAGCGGATGAGCATCCGCTGACACCCACTCTCGTCCATGCCCGCTAGGCTCCGTTTCAGCAGACGGAGGAAAACCCAATTTTTTCATCCGTCTGCAGAGCGGATCGGATGACTACGGACTCTACGGTCCGTCGTCACCCGATCCCCCATAGGGGAGAGCGGCGCTCTGACAGGTCCGTCCCTGCACGGAGTGCAGAGACGGACCTGTCATCTTCCTGCTCAGCGGAGATCGCTCCGGCGATCCCCGCTGAGCAAGCGGCTATCCACGGGGCGGATCTGCACTGATCCGCCCCGTGTGAAAGAGCCCTTATAAGGACTTTTGTGGACCTAATGCTACAGATTGTCCCTGCTCCACACAGCATCCTATCCCTACACTGACAAAAGACAGAATGTAAAATGGCAGCCAGATCAGGTCTATTTATAAGGTAGGGGGGTATGTCCATGTGCTGAAATGTCTCAATTGGCTGTCCTGTACCCCATGATGGATGTGTCATGGGTCAAAGTTCCTCACAATGTAAAAGAATATGGCCACCGCGAACAGCGCCATAAGTCCGCCGGTTTGGCGAATTGCGAACGAGCAGAGTTCGCCGCGAACCGACCGCCGGGCGAACCGCAAGGACATCTCTAAAGGTAAGTATAGTTTCACTTTAGACAGATACCTGTAAACAAGAAATGGATCATTTACCTCCCCTGCTGCATGCACCACTTTCACACTGCTACAGTCAGTCAGTAGGATTGGTCCCCCAAATTCCCCTGGGAAATAGACACTTTCAGGAGTGTCAATCTGCTTGGTCCACTGCAGCTGTCACTGACTTTTCCTGCTGTCCTCTGTATAATTACAGGACACAGTGGAGAGACAGAGGTCAACAGTAGGAACACAAACACTGCAATGTAGGCATCATAAAGTGCCTTTACATACCTTCTCTATACTCCCTTAATGCCTAGTCTGCTGAAAGAACCATACAAATATATTCCTTGGCAAGTGCTCAAACATGGCAATTGGTCAATGTGGCACAGAGTGCTGTGGGAGGCAGGGGGGTTGTAGCACATCTGCCTCATACCTGGTAGTTCAACCTTGCTATTCTTATATATTAGCCTTGAAGATCTCCTTAGTGACATTATTACTCCCTTTTTTAAAGAAATTTCTAAACCATTCCAGTTACTATTATTGAATTACTATCACATCTAATTTTACCTACAACTCAAACGCGTTCAATTAATTTTCTCCTACTGATCATATCTTCTTCCAACATACTATTTTGCTTTTGGAGTCTTTGACTTTGATCTACGGTACTAAATGACATGTCAGGATTTTAATTAACTATCTTTAGTATTCCCCAAGTATGCAATAAAATTGACAAATGTATTCCTTGGTAACCTGAATAATTATCGTAATATGGAAAAAAACTTTAACTACATAGCTAGGAGCTGAATACGCCACCTTTCAGCTTCAATTTAAGAATGGTGATCATTCCACTCAAAATTTAACACAATTCCCCTGCTTGAATTTCAAATGTACTGGAAAATTGTGATGTTAGAAAGAATCTTCACATTCAGCATGTCCATGTAGAATGCTTGCATCCCTTTTCTACAAATCATTTCTCAATCAATCAGACCATCAATCCTCTGTCCTCTGGGTACATAATCCCAGCAGATGGAACCAGTGCACATGGGTGGGGAGCATGCATTTGACACACCCAGAAGTGTGAAGATTCTTCTGGCAGCTGTAGTTCTCAAATAGAGCTAATATTCTAGAACAGGTGATAGAACTGGAGAGTGTAAACATTTTTCTAATATTTCTATTTTTTTTATGTGTTAATGTGTAATGTGTTATTTAACATTTTTAAAGGTTAAAGTGTGGCTTTAAGTATGATGTCCAGTCTTCACCTGACACCTAAGCCCCAGCAAATGAGCTGAGACCACTAAGATTTCTTTCCTTTCAGAGGTTCCTGCTTTACAGTGTTGTTTTCTTTTCTTATCCTCCTTATAGAGATAGAGTTTTCAAAGTATTTACCTTCTTCTGTAATTTCCATTCAAAGGTCAATTCAAAGGTCTGTCTGGCATCTGAAAGAGCATACAAGCTGCAAACTATTTATGCTGTAGAACTATATACTGTACACAGCTCTAGTTTCACTATGGCACCAGTCTAACATTTTAATAATAATTTTCCTAGTCAGAAAAATGCATTGCAAACCACTTTCTCTTCCCTTACATCCCACAGTAGTAATGAAGGCTACTGTCTAATAGAAGTGGGAGACAGTGACTGTCATTTACAAAACTGAAGTGAACACAGCTTGGATGGAAGGAAAATTGATAATGTTATTAGGACCCTTGGCCATTCCCAGTGTTGATGTCTTGTACATGACAAAGGATTCCCAGAGTGACACGTAAAATATGTAAGCTGGTTGAAGAATGAGTGACATTTCTAGGATATATTCTTAAAAAAAAAACCTTATCTGAAAGTCAAGCATCAAAAAGACAAAATATTTTCAGACACAGCATAAGCCAAAAGAAACAAGATACTTGAAAGGTAAATGGTCATTTTTTTTTTTTTTTTTTTGAGAAATATGATCAAATCACACAAAGCATATAACTGGTTAGAGTCTACATACATTTTCTCATACTGAGCGCTTTTATAAAGAGTTTTCTCAAAGGTGCAATAACATCTGAAATAAATAAAAGCTTACATCTGCTAATGTTATCAAGTAAAAGAGTCACTTTAGCCTCCTGGGGCACCTACCAGATGGTTGATGATCGAGACCTGCAATTTGCAAACATTGCGATAGAAAAACAATTACATGGTTGTGGAGCAAATTGCAGTGTAAATGCAGAAAGTTCAGACAGGTTATATATAGCTTTAGCGTTAAAATGTAAACTAGCCTCTTTAAAGTCCTTACTTAGTAAATCAAGCAGGCTTTTTTCCAGGAAGGGGGCACAGGATAACATGACTTAAAGCACTAAATCCTTTTTACAGGGTGTCTAAACTACACAGAGAGAACGCCTTTCTCTCTACAGATGCAGGGAAATATGTTCAACAGAATGGCCTGTAACAATACAGTATGTCGACAACTCTTCTGTATCTTGGGATCAGAAACACAATAAACTCCAGGATACCGGAACTTTATTGCAACCTGCAGGTCCAAGTAAATCTCTTTGGCTACCTGTTGGGTGCATTTACAGCTGTAATGGAAAAAGACAGGACTGATCACTGTGTCCCTAGGTTTTATTTTATATTAAATTATTTTATCAAATAAAATATTAACTTAAATTATAAAAATAACTAAGCAAAATGGATTTTACGGTAAGTCAAAAATCCCATTTTCTCTTTCGTTCAGACACAGCACTCCATTATTTAGACCCATAGGTTCCTGGTCTGGTGGCTTTGCGCTCCGGGATTTTGGCAGGGCACATGCTTTCTCCCCTTGTATTGGACAGTGGTCACCACCAATGCCAGTCTGTCCAGGTGGGAGGTGTCCTGGGACTGGGTTTTGCTCAGGGTCATTGGACGCTGGAGGAATCCGGACTGCCGATTGATATCCTGGGACTTTGAGCGATAAGACTATATATGGATCATGCAGTATCTGTTGACGTCAGTTCTGGTGTCCCCCTTACCCTGATATCCAAACCTAAAGCCCATAGTGCCGTTATTTTGTGATATTCATATAATCTTACTTTAATCTATATAGGCTTTTGGAATGGCTGCCGCTGTGGATCGCCAGTCTCTCTAGATCTCCTATAGTCTTTTTATTGTTTTTTAACCTTTTTTAAGTATTTAATTTAATGTCTCTAGCAAAACATCTCCATACAACCGTTCTTTTAGCAGCGGACTATTAGAAAATGGCCGCAATATTCGCTATGTAGAAAATCCATCTAAACATGACCGCTACACTACTTCTCTAAGATTGAGCTACAAGAAAATGGCCGTTCATTTGATTCAATGCTTTAGACTATTTAAAGACATTTCCGGAGCCAGTCTTCATACCCTGATGAAGTCACGTGACCATGACGATGCGCATTGGGACAGACAGGCAACGGAAGTGACGTCAGCATACTAGCTCGCCGCTCTGGTGTTTTGATTTTAACTTGTAAATAAATGTGAGTACCTATAATTGCTTTTAATAAATAAAAACATTGTCTTTAAAATACTACACTATCCAGAATCCCCCCTTTCTTCTTCCTCCATATTATATATACATCCATTGGGAGAGAAATATTACTTAAAAGGGAACAGATCTGAGCCATTACACTGTAGACATGTGCATTAGTTTTTGTCCGAATGCATTTTCGTCCGAACTTCAGGTATTTTTGTTATCATTTTAACCACTTGCTTACTGGACACTTAAACCCCCCTCCTGCCCAGACCAATTTTCAGCTTTCGGTGCTCTCACACTTTGAATGCAACACTGTACCCAAATAATTTTCTTGTCCTTTTTTTCCCACAAATAGAGCTTTGTTTTGGTGGTATTTGATCACCTCTGGGTTTTTATTTTTTGCGCTATAAATGAAAAAAGACCGAAAATTTGGGAAAAATAATAATTTTTCTTTGTTTTTGTGATAAAATTTAGCAAATTATTAACTTTTCTTCATAAATTTTGGCCACAATTTATACTGTTACATATCTTTGGTAAAAACTAACCCAAATTAGTGGATATTATTTGGTTTTGTGAAAGTTAGCGAGTCTACAAGCTGTGGTGCAAATCATACAAAATTGATCACACCTGATGTACTGGTGACCTATCTCATTTCTTGTGACCCGAACAAGCCAGGAAAGTACAAATACCCCCCAAATGAAACTTTTTTTGAAAGCAGACATTCCAAGGTATTTAGTAAGATGCATGGTGAGGTTTTTGATGTTGTAATTTTTTCCCACAATTCTTTGCAAAATGAAGATTTTTATTTTATTTTTTTCCACAAAATTGTCATTGTAATAGGTTATTTCTCTCACATGGCATGTGTATAACACAAATGACACTTCAAAATACATTCTGCTACTCCTCCTGAGTATTACGATACCACATGTGTGGGACTTTTACACAGCCTGGCAACTTAGAGAGGCCCAACATGCAGGAGCGCCATCACGTGTTCTAGGAGCATAAATTACACATCTAACTTGTTGATTACCTATTACACTTTTGAAGGCCCTGGAGCACCAGGACAATGACACGTGACACTGACGTGGCACTGATGACAGATGGCACTGATACGTGGCACTGATGACATGTGACACTGATGTGGCACTGATGACAGATGCCACTAATACGGGGCACTGATGACATGTGACACTGATGACAGATGGCACTAATACGTGGCACTGATGACACGTGACACTAATGACAGATGGCACTGATACGTGGCATTGATGACACGTGACACTGATAACAGATGGCACGTGACACTGACAGGTGGCACTGATGACAGATGGCACTGATACGCGGCACTGATGACAGATGGGGCTAATATGTGGCACTGATGACAAGTGACACTGATATGGCACTGATGACAGATGGCACTTTGTGGCGCTGATGACATGTGGCATTGATGTGGCACTGATGACAGATGGCACTTATATGTGGCACTAATACATGGCACTGATGACAGATGGCACTAATATGTGGCACTGATGACAGATGGCACTAATACGTGGCACTGATGACACTAATGACAGATGGCACTGATACGTGGCATTGATGACACGTGACACTGATAACAGATGGCAAGTGACACTGACAGGTGGCACTGATGACAGATGGCACTGATACGTGGCACTGATGACAGATGGCACTAATATGTGGCACTGATGACACTGATATGGCACTGATGACAGATGGCACTTTGTGGCACTAATGACACGTGGCACTGATGTGGCACTGACAGATGGCACCTATACGTGGCACTGGGGACAAATGGCACTGACAGGTGGCACTGGGGACAAATGGCACTGGGGACAGATGGCACTGACAACAGGTGGCACTGACAACAGGTGGCAGTGGGGACAGATGGCAGTGGGAACAGATGGCAGTGGGGATAGATGGCAGTGGGGACAGATTGGCACTTTATTTTATTTTTGCTGCAGCGGTTCATCTCTCCCTCCTCACACGCTGTCTCTGTGTGAGGAGGGAGAGCGGCGATGAGAGATGATCTCATATGTTTACATATGAGATTATCTCTCATTGGAAGATCATCTCTCATTGGACACGCTGATCGAGCTGTAAACGGCCGCTGTGATTGGCCGTTTACAGCGATCTGTGACTGGCTGTGTCCAAGGGACGCGGCCAGCACAGAACTTCCCCGATGTGTGCTCTCAGGAGCACGCATTGCGGAAGTAAACAGGAGAACATCCAGGGACGCCCTCCCGGCAGGTAGTGTCCGCGCTGTAGCCGTCTTTCGGCTATAGCGCGGGTGCAAAGTGGTTAACAAACGATAACGAACGTGCAGAATCTGAAAACCGAAAGATTCAACATAAACAAATGCTTTATTTTTGTTTTCGTGGCAACAACAGTTCGATATAGATAGGAGATTCGACATGATGCTGACAATAGCGATCTGTGTCCACCGAACCTGTGGTCAAATGTGCCTAACCTTAGCTCTATTAGTCCAAGATTATTCTACATAGAGAGAAAAGATTCGACATAGAAAGAAAAGATTCGACATTATAGAGACAATAGCAAAAAAGGTAGAATGTGCCTAACCTAACTCTATTAGTCCAAGATTGTTCAACAGAGAGAAAAGATTCAATATGAAGATTCGAAGAAGCAGTCAGCGCGAGCGGACATTTATGGTCAAATGCTCTGCCCATAGGCTATAGAAGAATTCTAATGTTGGTTGACTAGTAATAATAATTAATAAATATAATTATTACTAGTGTCATACAACATTAGAATTCTACTATAGCTTGTAGGCGGAACATTCTACCGGAAATGTAAGATTGCGGCGTCATACAGTTTAGCTGCTCCGTCGAATCTTCTTAGAACATTCAACAGACACCATAAGCCTTCAATGACAGATTCGACCTTAATTATTTTGTATTTTCAGACGAATGCATTTTTTAACGAAACTAAATAAATAAAAACTAATTCCAGGAGTAATAAATAAATTAATAACATTTCTGAAACAAAATATTTCAGTGTGCACATGTCTATTACACTGAGAGTATGTTATCAAGGAGTCAGCATTGTGAACACCATTGATCTTCACTATTATACTGTCAGGGCTGGGCTCAGCCCTTCCTTCTCTGAGCTGGCCGCTCAGCTGTCAAGTAATTGCCAGCTCCTATATGTCCACAGTTACTCAGCTGTTGATGATATCCTGCTCGTCAATCCTGCCTACTTAAGCCGTCCAGTCCAGAGGAGCTCTGCCTTCGCCTTGGTCTACATCACAGAAACTCTCCTGCAATCTTGTTCAAGGCTTGCTTTGCTGACATCCCTTCTGGCTCCAGATCCTGCTTGCTCCACTACATTGATCCCTGACTTCTGGCTTGGCTGACTATCCATTCTGGTTTCTGAACTTTGGCTATATTTTGACTTTTGTTGTTCTTTTTACTGTTATTATTAAACAAGTGTGATTTAACTGTACTGTACTTCTGTTTTGGCCTGATTTCATGGTTTCTGACATATATATAAATGCGGTTGCCTCATAACCGTAAGGTAAGAGGCCATCTTCACTGAAGTGTGTTGCACAGAAGAGGAGAAATCACTTTTTGCACTTTGCACATTGCGTTTGTTGCATAGAAGAGGAGAAATTACTTTTGCACTTTGCATATTGCATTTATTTGCACAACTTTTTGCACTTTAAGGACAAGTCACTTTATATGTTATTTTTACACTCAGTTGGAGAGTGTACACATCACCCTTTTTTGTTTTCATCTATAATGCCCCGTACACACGGTCGGATTTTCCGACGGAAAATGTCCTATCGGACCATGTTGTCGGAAATTCTGACCGTGTGTGGGCTCCATCTGACTTTTTCCGTCTGAATTTCTGATGGAAAAAGTTTGAGATCCTGCTCTCAAATTTTCCGACAACAAAGTCCTATTGGACTTTTTCCGATCGTGTGTAGCGAATTCCGAAGGACAAAGTGCCACGCATGCTCAGATCACATTACAAGACCAAAGCTATTGGCTACTAGCCTCTACGTAGTCCCATCGTACGCAACGAACATCACCACGTTCAGGATGATCGGATTTTCCGACAACTTTGTCCGACCGTATGTATGCAACACCAGTGTCGGACAAAATCCGTCGGATTTTGTGGTCGGAATTTCCGACCGTGTGTACGGGGCATAAGACTGTGGTTATCTATTTATTTGGGAAAATCTTTTTTCATGTGTATACTACTACCTTTAGCATTTTAATGTATGCTTCACTGTTTGGATATTTTTTAACATAAGGTAGTTTTAGTTTTATTTCAGCTCTATCTTTAACCTGTTAACAGCGCAGCACCATCTATTTTTTACATTTCTTATGTGCAGGTATGGATTGACCCTTTTCGGTGCTAGCGGCAGTTGAATTATTATTTTCATAGTAGTGCAGGAATATATATTTAATTTATTTATGAATAAGATTGCATTCACACTTGAGCTGGGCATCTTTAGTTGTTTTCCAAGATTATTTTAAGCATTTGTATAGGTGTTCCTTCACGGGCATCTCAGACCTGAGTGGTTTGTTTTTTATTTGTAGAAAAAGAAAGCCGGTAACTAGGGAAAGTTTACTGGGGCCAAAACGCTTGAAGCTTGTAGCTCAAAAAGAAGCTCATGTACTTTTTCAAACTGCGCTCAGGTGTGAACAAGCACAATTGAAAACCATAGTTTTAAGCTTTAAGATAAAAACATGCAGGTATTAAAGGGGCCTAATACGTTAAAGCTAAACACTAGCTAACTTAGTTACATCAACAATTTTTTTCCTTTTGGGATAGAGATTTTATATAAATCAATAAAAGACGATTATTGTAAGCACCCTATCGCTGGTAAAGTGGTTGTAAACCCTTACAGACCACTTTTACCTACAGGTAAGCCTAGATTAAGGCTTGTGTGTAGGTGCAAGAAATATCTCCTAAACCTACAAGGTTTAGCAGATATTTGCAATTTACAGGCGCACTGAGCATGCCGTTTCTAACGGCGATCATGACGTCATCGCGGCTCCGGTCAGTCACAGTGCCAGAGCAACGATACTCAAAAGTCACTCCGGGATAGATGGCGGCGACGGAGGAGGGGAATAAGGACCGCTGCGGGGGCTTTGATCTCAGGTAAGTAATTTATAATGAGCTAGTATGCTATGCATACTAGCTCATTATGCCTTTGTCTTGCAGGGTGTTTATTTTTTTTATTTTTTTCCAGAGGGTTTACTTCCTCTTTAAATGGTTTGTCTCAACCCTCTGATTGCTACTTTTGCTGGACAGCTTTGTCTGTTAAAAGAAGTTGAAAAACAACAGACTTACTAGCTGGATCACCAGCTAAAAAAAAAAAAAAAAAAACTTATGCAATCACCACATTTAAGGATTGATAGACTGCAATATATTAAATGTTTTATACTTTAAATTCAACAAAAGTCATCTTTATTTCAGTGATATGCGATATTGGTACCATCTTTTACAGCATGTGATCAGCTGTCTTGTGAAATGTAACCACTTTTAGGGTACCAAGAACCCATCATAAGTGTTCCAGAAATATACGCCACTGCCCACAGTGGTTCCCATGCTCTTCTATTTCTCCAGTACTGCAGTAAATGGCCAGGATCCCTTCACACAGAGGAGATGGAGAACCATCTGTTCCTCCATCTTCTCTGTGACAAATAAAGCTGGAAGCAATGGTGATTTTGTTACTTCTTGTTTCAGAGCTGCCTTCTCCTGGCTGTTACAGACAGCAGCCGATCAAGAATGATCTGGGCTTGATTAGCTGTTTTGGTTGGCAGAGGAGACATTGGGGTCTAACAGACACCTGATGACTTCATAAAGAGTACCTGTCACTGACCAAAGCCATCACATGCTGCAAATGCTACCAGGACCTGGATTATCTGCTGGTGGCACTGTGACCATAGTTCAGCCAGATCTTGTGTCAGTCACTCCATGTTTGTTGCTGCTGTCCAGCATGACTCAGCGCCTGCTACTCCAGTGCAGCCTTTTCCGATGGCTGCTGTTCCAGGCCGGCCTGCCCTCAATGGTCCTGTGCCTGCTGCCCAGCTTGCCACTGCCGATCCGGTGCCTGCTTCCCAGCCAGCCTCTGGTTCTAGGGTTAAACTCTTACCAACTCTTGGGTCTGATACCTGTGAATCTCTACATTTCTTGCATGTCTGAGTTACCCATCTGGTCCAAAATTCATACAGCCGCCTTGCCCGGGTTCCTTTTGTAGCCATTTGCTTGTGTTTTTGTGCCAAAGCTTGGTGGTCCAGACATCCACTCTAAATTTGGTAACTTCACTAACTTTAACAGTTCCAGTAGTAAAGGTCTTCTGGAGCAAGGCAGAGTCCCATTTGAACTTTGTTCTGACCTAGTTGTAATCTCTATGACTCCAGGTGCATTAGGGGACTTGGGTTGGGTAACCAGTGCCTTGGAAAGACCTGGATGGCTGTTAAAATGCAAAGCAGTTTCTAGGAACCAAACTAAAAACTCTGATGTAGAATTCCAGTGCAAAGAGATACCCTGGCATCAGGATACAGATGTTGAATAACAATTATTGTGTTAAGCCTTCAGATGGCCCACAGGATCCCAGTGATGAGATATGTACCGCCTCATGAAACAGCAAATTCCAAGTGTTGTGCCTCCTAAAGGATCTGAACTGCAGAGTACCTAGCTAGTTGTCAGACCCTGGTAGCGGGGTATCCTGTGGGTTGAAGGACTTAAGGCTTAAGGAAATCAGGAAAGTCTTCAAACATTGAAGATGAGGGATCTTCTCATTTTTGGACATATCATGCACAAGAGAGGGGACTGTCAGGACACGGATCACCTGTGATTGGCACTGTGGTTCCTGTAAATGAAAGGTGCAGTTCAAGTGGCCACCAGCGGCTGACTCCCAGCAGCCAGAAGATCACAGTAATTAGACTGCACCTGATGCTGGCTTCTGGAAAGGTATATAGCCCCCTCCCTTATCAATGCTTCAGTGTTTTGCCTGTGAGCCGCATACCTGTTTGATTATCCTGATCCCTGCCTTATCCTGTATCTTGTTATCACATATCTGCTTTCCTTGTCCCATTCCTAGTTATCTCCTACTTCTCCTTTGCTTGTATATATTGTAAAAAGAAAAACAAAATTCTCAACCAGGTTCCCTGTGTAAATTAATAGAATATACTCAAACAAAAATTATTGTAGTATAAGGGTGAATCATTGGTACACCACTATAAAGCCCCATACACACGGTCGGACTTTTTCATGGATTTGGTCCGATCGGAGAAGGTTGTTGAAAAATCAGACCGTGTGTATGCACCATCGGACAGTGTTCGTCGGTTTGTCCGTCAGACAAAGTCTTATCTCCTGCTGGAAAGATTTGCCGTCAACCCGGTCCGATCACACCAAATCCGAGCGTGTGTACGCTTGTCCGACGGACAAAGTGCTACGCATGCTCAGAAGAAATTCTGTGACGGAAGCGCTCGGTCAGGTAAAACTACCTTTCCTAATCGACACAGCACATTCGTCACGCTGCAATGTTAAAATGTCTTTAATGCAGCGCATTCTCTTTTTCTTTACAATGCAACAAGAATGACATCTTTTAGCTGCTCCTATTCACCCGCACTTCTCACAAACTTACTTCTTTATTACTTTGCAGCATTTATACACTACATGTTTATTTTTACTCTGAACGGAAAAGAATCTTTGTTATTTTTTTACCATGATTTGTCTTTTTTTTTTTTTTTGGGGGAATACATCTTTGGACAAGTGTCCCTGATTTTCACTTGAGATCCCGCAGGAGTGTAACAGCCCGTGGGAACTGTTGTGAGCCAGGAGTATAATAATTAACCCTATATGTGAGGGTGTCAGCTAGATTTCTCTGCTGGTGTGTGCTCAAATTAGAGTGGTTAAAGGTTGCATTAAATAATGCGATTATAGTAAACACAACTAATAAAACTGTGAAAAATTGTATCATGTGAAAGGGGGAGGGAAAGGGGTGATGCTGGGTGTTTGAACCCCTTTTAACCGTGGGCACAGAACAAATCCACACCAGGTTAAAGCAAGATCCTATTTGGTCTCCTTCAGGAGTCACAGCTTCATGTAGCACAGACTATTAGGACGTGTGACATCAAATCGCCGGAATATGTAATAGGACTATAACAGGTGAAATAAGGTGTTAAAATAATACTGATCCTTAGGCATATGTTAAATACACTCCCATAAGTGAAAACATACGCCGCTAAACAGTGAACAACCAAGCTGAACCAAACATATAATGTATAACCTGTCTGACCATACAATCAAAACAGTGAACAGGGAAAGAAAAGAATAATCCCCTATACTGGCATGGGAATTGTCTCCCTTCAAAGCGTGCCTACATCCACCATCTATTCAAAGTCTGTCTAACCATATGACAATGTGCAAATAGTCCTGTTGGTCTGGATATGATGACAGAACAGACAGAAGACAGTTCAATTTGCAGTATCTTCACTAGATGCAGGTATATCACTGGAGGTATTCAAGGTATGTGGTCAGCTTAACAGGCTCTAAAAACAAACGGTAAAGGTGGGTACTCTTACCAGAGCTGATGGACTCACCCCTCTCAGGGTGAGTCAACAAGGCTTATAACGGATACACCGGGTAGATAATGGATCTGTTGCGATCTGCTGGATCTCACTGGACCTTTCCTCCAGGTGTCAAAGCAGTCGCTTACCTGCGGCTCGATGGAAGTGCCGGATTTAGAAAGTAAGCAGTGGTAAAACTTCTCTGGGGGATCCTTATCCACAGCAGCTCAGGTAGAGGAGGAAACAGAGACAGAGAAGCAACTCCTCATAGTGTGAAACCAATTTCCCAATTGGCATTTATTGGATAAAAACGGTTTTAAAAACATTTGCGCAAAAAGTTAAAATGTGGCTTCGGTAGACATCCAACCCAAAGACAGGTTATACATTATATGTTTGGTTCAGCTTGGTTGTTCACTGTTTAGCGGCGTATGTTTTCACTTATGGGAGTGTATTTAACATATGCCTAAGGATCAGTATTATTTTAACACCTTATTTCACCTGTTATAGTCCTATTACATATTCCGGCGATTTGATGTCACACGTCCTAATAGTCTGTGCTACATGAAGCTGTGACTCCTGAAGGAGACCAAATAGGATCTTGCTTTAACCTGGTGTGGATTTGTTCTGTGCCCACGGTTAAAAGGGGTTCAAACACCCAGCATCACCCCTTTCCCTCCCCCTTTCACATGATACAATTTTTCACAGTTTTATTAGTTGTGTTTACTATAATCGCATTATTTAATGCAACCTTTAACCACTCTAATTTGAGCACACACCAGCAGAGAAATCTAGCTGACACCCTCACATATAGGGTTAATTATTATACTCCTGGCTCACAACAGTTCCCACGGGCTGTTACACTCCTGCGGGATCTCAAGTGAAAATCAGGGACACTTGTCCATCTATGTTAGCGCTGCACTTGTATACACATTTTCTTTTTACAATTTTCGTCTGATTGTTGTGCTAGCAGCTTTTGTTTCTTGTTTGTTTGGCGCAATATTACCCCACCACTTTTTTGGGAATACATCTTTGAATGTTTTTTTTTTTTTTTTTGGAGGGGGGTTGTGTGTCTCAAATTACCAAAAACACATTATTTACATTTGTATTTCTTGCTTACATTTACTAGGAGTTTGTTTGTTGTTGGTGCCCCTTGTTAATTCTACTTTAGGATTAGTGAAATGTACCTGCTTACTCAAAGAAAAACTGTCATTGTAGCAAAGTAAAACACAATAGTCAATGATTATTTCAAATCAAAAAAACCTTTATTTAGGTCACACCAACAAACCAAAGAGGAACGCAGCCATGGTGAAACTTGGGGAATTTGCAAAGCCTTGGCCCCCCACGGCAACCATCATTGTCCAAGCGTAGAAAATTGGGGGCCTGAGGAGTACGTATATTAAGGGGAGTGCAATCTGGTCGTGAAGTCCAAAGTATCCGGAACTGCAGCAGATGCCATCTAGGTCCCCAGGCTCTGGTACTACGAGAGGCTCCATCTTCTCTCAGACCAGACTGATTCCAGGTCGTCACTCTCAGGTCTTCCTTCCACGCTTCCTTCCACGCTGTGGCTGTCGTGCTGGTGGGGTGGCAGAAGGAGGAGGAGGAGGAGGAGGAGGTGGAGCATGGTAGCTATGGCAAACATGTGTGACTGGGGTCATCTCCCCAGCCCTACCCTTATTTAGGACATGGAGGATGAGCCCCTCACACATGTTGCGTTGCCTCACCTCCATACCCATCATTTTTGTGACAACCACCGAGCCAAAGGTCTCCTCGTCGGCGGGTGTGGCATGTAGGGAGTCTGAAGCCTCTCTGATCATCCGGAGCGCTGACTGTGCCGCATAACCCCCCCTTCTCGCCCTTTTGTACGGAGGGCGGAGGGGAGGGGTTTGGGTGTCAGTCAGGCTCCGAGGCCTAGCCCCCTCTTGGCTGCCACTACCCAGCTGGTGGCTGCCACTAACCCCTGCCTCCTCCTGACTGCCACCTTCCACAGCCACCTCCTGGCTGAGGTCTTCCTGTGTAGGAAAAAGGGACATAGTTTCAGTTATTTGTTCATCAAACACACACAATTCTCATCTAGTGACTGGTGCAAAATGTTTACAAATAGAAAACCATACAATTCTCAGCCCAGCAGTTTAGATTCTGGCCCCAAATGTCTCCCACACCACTGTCTGTTGATATGTCAAACACGTTAGGAACTAAGCAATTGGCGATCCTCAATTAAGTGAACATCATTCATTATTCCCATAAATGGTAACAAAACTACTATACCTGGAACAAGCTGGGCTCCTCCACCTCTTCCAGACTGGAAGGCCCAGGTTGCTCCTCGGAAGCCTCATCAGGGGTGGGCTGTGCGCAAGGAAGCGTGGAAGGAGGAGTCGAGGTTGGCTCCGTGACATCAGCCTGGTCCTTCAGAAAATGGAGACTCTGATAGTACCAGAGCTTGGGGACATAGACCTCATCTGCTGAAGTTGCAGTTTCCTCAGACTTCACGACCTTCTTCCTCTCCCTGATATACGCACTCCTCAGGCTGCCAATTTTCTTTCTAATATCATCAACAGTTGCCGTGGGGAACCTTGGCTTGACAAATTCCACAAGTTCCTCCAGGGCTGCGTGCCTCTTTGGTTTGTTGGTGTAATGTGGGTGTATACCCTGCCACAATATGGGAAAATCCCTGTATTTGGCAATGAAGAGGGGGAGAAAACTCATGTCGTTGAATCCCTTCATATCAATCTCTGCAAGACACAACAACACACCAAACCCTCAAAATTATGTCAGGCTAAACTCTCCTAATCTTCTCCATAAAGAAGCCTCAAGTTCAAATCAGTCTAGGCTAGTTATGTACCAACGTTAAATTGTACCTTCGTTTGTAGCGATCGTCTCGTGTGAGTTTTCTCTCCCCTCGTCTCCCAGATCGTGGCTACGACACAGGCGTGTGACGTTTTATATACACTGCGCATGCTTCAAACTCCGCCCGCCCCTGACGATCTTTCTCGTCTATTCCCCACCCCTTCTCTTTACGGCGTAGTGGGGAGAGCACATGGCGGGGACACAGCAGGTGCGCCACAAATATCCCACCAACGAGGAGGAGGACGAGGAAAGTCCGGAGGCAGAAACGTCCCGATCCCGGAACCTGAAATTCAAGGCCTCCAATATGTCATTTGGAGAAATGTTGGAGATGGTGGACATATTAAAGAGGAGCGACTATGATGGGAAGTATGGGCCTTACCTCAACCCCAATGTCCGCAAGGCCAAGATCATGTCTAAAGTTGTGAGAAGGCTGTACAATAATTTTGGGGTACAACGATCCAAGGAGCAACTCAGGAAACGCTGGTCAGACCTGAAACTGAGGGAGGCCGATCAGTACAGAAAGATCAAGAGAATTCTTCAAAAAAGTAAGTAGTTGTGTTTTGTGTTTGATTTCTTGCTTGCATACTGCTCCATTGTGTTTTGATTTTTACCAAGTTGTACATTCCAAAATGGCCACTTTCAGGTTCGTCTGTGCATTCGATCGTACTCAGCCTCGATCTTTCTGCCACTGTCATGGTCGTGTGTGTGTGCATTCGATCGTACGCAACCTCGATCGTTCGGCCACTTATAATACGATGTTTGGTGTTTTTTTTGGGGAAAGGAAGTTTGTTCTCACTAGAAATGTCATCAAGAATGTAAAGCCAATTTATTCAATGTAAAGGAGAGGTCACTCAGTAGCTGTTTACCCATCTGGACTCTAGAGCACTAGTGCTGGGACACCCAAACCCCCTTTTTATTATGCTTTTCCACACATGTGCTCCAGTGGATACTAGAGGGGGTCTCCATCACACAAACTTCTACCAAAAAGCTAGTCAGTTTAGCACCTTTACAAAGTGACTTCATTCATGTAGTTGACATTTGGAACTGGCCAAACTAAAATAGTGTCCGTCACTTTCAAGCAATGTTTGTCATTTCCTATTTCTGCCCTCAATAGCTTGTGTTGCTAAATCTTCCTTTTGGACATTCTCATAGGGGAGCGAAAACTTGGGCCGTCTGAGGAAACCCCCAAACCAACACCTACCAAAAAAGGGGAAAGAGCAGAAGCAGAGGAGGAGGAGGAAGGAGAGATCATCGAACTTGGAGAAATTGTCACCACAACAGGTGAGTGTGGGAGAACACAGCTACTGGTAAGCTAATCCATGTATGGCTGCCTCATTTCCAACACCCCATTTTTTTTGTTTGTGGTTTTTAGGTGACGTGGATGTTGTGGAAGAAAAATCGCACTTTACCACAGAGAGTGCCCACGTACTCATCGGAGAGATAATGGTCTGCAATCGAGATCTAGATTACATAAAGCAAAACATCAATGATGTTCAACAAAAATTGAAGAACATCATTGATGTTTTAGGAAAAATATGAAAAAGCACCAAGTAATTTACACACATTTGTGCCAGCTTCTGAACACATTTGCAACTTAAAAACTGTGTGAAATTTGGAACATGCACACATTGTGTCCACATGTGCTAGCTCCCATCATGGTGGATGAATGGCAACGTTTTTTTGGGGGTGCAAACACTTTACGAACTACGAAAGTGGTTGTGGTGAAGGGGTTGCACCCCCAAAAAACGTCCATTCATCCCCATGATGGAAAATGGCACTTTTGAAGCTTCTAGGCATGTGTTTTACCATCTAATGACCATTTTCAGAACCAAATTGTGTGCATGTTCCAAATTTCCACTTTTCGGGGGTGACCCCCCCATGTGATGAAGGCAAGATCAAACACACTTTGAACATATAGTCATGTCTGATCTTGTCTTCACTTTACAAAGTTGAACTTTCCTACTTCATAGGTTCTGCTTAGCTCCATGCCTGGTTGTACCAATTGCGTAATCTTTGTAAATAATGTTGTAAATAACCAAGATGTTGTCAGTTTTGGCGTGAAGATTGTAAACGCACTTGTGAATGTTTTCCAAGTAAACTTTTTTATTTTTCAAAATGTGTGGCTTCCTTATTTAAATAAAACAATGCATTATGTATGTAAAATGTAAAGGATATGGGGGGCAATGGGTGTTATTTACTAAAGGCAAATCCACTTTGCACTGCAATTTCCTTTCCCAGGGAACTTTTTCAATGCACTTGTAGAGCATAGCGGATTTGACTTATGTAAATGACACCCACAGTGCTTTGTACGAAAACACGGAGCACAGCATTTTGGAGAATACACACATGTCAGACCTGGTGCTGAAAAGGAGTATTTTGGGTGTCAGTTATGCAGGACAAACCTTCTCTAGACCAAAGATTAGGTAGCAAACACACATGAGAATAATCTTTTTGGGAAGAAGAGACTGTTACCTCCTTTTGCCCAGAAAGTGCATTCCCACTGTCGAAGGCAAAGGGAAAAAATGACAAAGTAAAATAAGCTAAAAAGAAGACTGAAATGACAAGAAATCAGAGGTTGGTTAAAATATCAGATTTATTAAAAAATGCCTCTCACACATCGTCAGGCAGAGCAATGGCCCCCCTACCCACAAAGTATTCCATATATTGGTCCCGGACCACGCGGGCATTGAGAGGGGGCAAGCCTGGACGTGCCACTCGAAGGGCTGTGAGGTCCGCATTTGGAGGGCCCTCCACATCTGGGCCAACGGGCACCACATAGTTCCTGTTATGTCTTTTGAGGAAGTTGTGCAATATGCAACAGGCAAGAACTATGTGGTTCAGTTTGTATTCCGCCAAGTTAAATGCCGTCAGGAACAGGCGGAAGCGGCTGGCCAGGATGCCAAAAGCGTTCTCCACCACTCTTCTGGCTCTGGACAGCCTGTAGTTGAAGACCCTCTGGTCCGGGGTGAGGGTCCTCATCGGGAACGGCCTCATCACATGGGGAGTCAGCGCAAACGCTTCATCTGCGACAAAGACGAAGGGGAGTCCTTCGGCATTCTCCTCTGGAGGTGGCAAGCACAGACTGCCACTTTGGAGACGCCAGTAGAACTCCGTGTGCGTAATGGCCCCACCATCCGATATCCGGCCGTTCATCCCCACGTCCACATACATAAACTCGTATGTTGCCGACACCACCGCCAACATCACTACACTATTAAACCCTTTATAATTATAATAGTAGGACCCCGAGTTGGGCGGTGGGACGATGCGGACGTGTTTCCCATCAATTGCCCCTCCGCAGTTAGGAAAGTCCCAACGGCTGGCAAAGTGGGAGGCCACAGTCTGCCATTCCTGTGGCGTGGAAGGGAACTGTGGAGTGAAACCAGAAAAAAAAATTAGTCACTTTGCACCTAAACATTGCAAGCAGATTAGACAATCAACATCTTGGAACAAGAGCATTGTATAAAATTGGAGGCTGGAAAGTATTTACACAGAAAAGTCGAGGCTCCCCTTCACAGATTACTCACCCCCCCATCAATCCCCCCACTTCTGATGGGACATTGGCAATAACTATGGTTTTGGGGGGGGGGGGTGGTGGACAGGTAACCCTCTGCACTTCATTGATTGGCAAATGGCTCAATAATGTGGCCTAGTTTGGCCAGACCCTCTGTACTTAACACTATTGGCAGGCCACAGGAAAGATCAAATAACATTTCCCCCCCCCCCAAAAAAGGCAGGCACAGTGTGACATTATTAAATTACCAAGCAAGCTAATAGGAGGGAAAGAAGACAAAAAATTAGGAAATGGAATGTATGGAGGCAGCCCCTTGCACTACATGCTTTGCTGAATTCATCCCTAAAGATGCGCACTATAAAGAGGTAGGTATATAGTGTGTATTGACCTTGGGAAAGCCAGCAGATAAAGGATTGGTACCATCTGACAGAGCAGTTGGGGGAGGGGGTTCCTAATGAGTTTGCCCCCCCCCCCCCCCACCAAAAGAAAAAAAAAAAAAAAAAGGGGGCTCTACATGAAGTAAACCACACAGCAAACATTTGTGCATATTTTAGGGGGTGTTTGGGGGCAAACAATACTATGCAGCAGACAAAAGACATTGCTTAAGTGACTAGGCCATAGGTGTCTATTGGGGCAGAAGAGCATGCTGGTGAGGTAAGTGAAGGGAAAAATGCATGAAGGAGAAAAGGGGCACAGCATATTAGAACATATTGCAATCATGGTAATTAGGGAAGGAGGTCAAAAATACAAGTCATTAGCAAACAGAGCATACATAGAAGGGAATAGTAAAGTTGAAATGTTACCTTAATATAGTCCTCCTGCAGGACCTGAATGATGGCAGAACAGGTCTCTGGAATAATGATTCCCAGGGCCTGGGGAGAGATACCTGAAGAGAACTTCAAATCCTGAAGACTTCTCCCTGTCGCCAAGTACCTCAACGTGGCAACAAGCCTCTGCTCCGGAGTAATGGCTTGTCTCATGCAGGTATCCTGCCGGCTGATAAAGGGGGTCAGCAAAGCCAAAAGACGGTGAAAATCGGGGTCCGTCATCCTGAGAAAGTTCCTGAAATCATCAGGATTATTCTCCCGGATCTCACGAAGCAAAGGCATGTGCGAGAACTGGTCACGCTGAAGCAACCAATTCTTGGTCCACATACTCCTCGTCACTCTGTTCATGGACGGGTCTTGGGTCAAAGCTAAAAGCCCGACACCAATTCCGCGTACAGCACGAACTCGGCGACGAGTACGCACGGGAAACATCGCTCAGAAGGTCACAAAAGGTCGGCTGGTCAGAACGGACAAACAGAAAGCACCGATAAACAGCAAGGCCTGAAAGAACGAAGTGAATACCAGCAACGAGCAGACAATAAGCAGTGCAAATCAAAGCGTCCTATATCAAGATATAGGCCGCAATGACCAACAAATGCGAACTGACTACACGCACTAATAAACAGATACGCACGACAAGCACAAACTGAAGAGCAGTAACGATCTGAGTCAGAAAACTGAGAAGCGCGAATCTTAAGTCACCAAACTTCCACTAACTCTCGATAAACACGGGATCAGCAGAAGGAGCCCAACGGGTGCCTGACGTGGTGCTGAACTTCCCTTTTGTAATCTCGTGGACGACGACTTACGTCACGACGTTCTTCCGGACCGGATATTCCGACAACGTAGTCCGACCGTGTGTACGCAACGCCAACATCGGACAAAGTACGTCGGACAAAGTCCGACCGACCTGGTCCGCGGATTGTCCGAGCGTGTGTATGGGGCTTAACTGTACTCTTCACATAATATCCCAGTCTGACTGCTACCCCTATAAATAACCAAGGTAAATGTTACCTGTCAAATAAGGTAATCTAAAATACCTAAAATACTATTTTATTTAAACATATTTAAAAGCAAAAGCACATAGAAAATCATCAGCCAAAGAATAATTACAGTAACATACTAATGCCACAATGACTGTTATAGTCTCAATAAAAAAATCTGCTAGAATAGTACAAAAATATATATCGTCTTCTCTGGGTCAAAGCACATTTAAAATAGTCTGTTGCAAAGTGGAAAACGGTTCCTTGGTCAGAAGAATCAAAATTTTACATTCTTTTTGGAATGGGCGCCGTGGCCTTGAGAAATAGGAGAGGTAACTTGCTGCTCGTTATCAGCATATAGATGCATGCGTATGAAATGGGCAGCTTGCCCATCTGGAAAGGAACCATCAATGCTGAAAGATACACTTTATTATTAAAAGTACTGGGACACCTACCTTTACACGCACATGAACTTTAACGGCATCCCAGGCTTAGTCCGCAGGGTTCAATATTGAGTTGCCCTACCCTTTGAAGCTATATATAGCAGCTTCAACTTTTCTGGGAAGGCTGTCCACAAGGTTTAGTGTGTCTATGGGAATGTTTGACCATTCTCCCAGAAGCGTATTTGTGAGGTCAGGCTCTGATGTGGATGAGAAGGCCTGGCTCGCTGTCTCCGCTCTAATTCATTCCAAACGTGTTCCATCCAGTTGAGGTCAGGACTCAGGTGTGCAGGCCAGTCAAGTTCCTCCCCCCCAAACTTATCCATGTCTTTATGGACCTTTATGGGCCTTGTTTGTGCACTGATGCGCAGTCATGTTGGAACATGAATGGGCCATCCCCAAACTGTTCCCACGAAGTTTGGAGCATGAAATTGTCCAAAATGTCTTGGTATTATTATTATTATTATTATTATACAGGATTTATATAGCGCCAACAGTTTGCCCAAGATTTGGTTGTTAGCTGGAGGCAGGATAGGCCTCCCTGAAGAGATGAGTTATCAGGTATCGCCTAAAAGTGGACAGAGTAGGAGATAACCGGACAGCTTGGGGTAGTGAGTTCCAGAGGATGGGAGAGGCTTTGAATAAGTCCTGGAGATGAGCATGGGAGGAGGAGACAAAGGCGCTAGAGAGCAGAAGGTCTTGAGAGGAGTGGAGAGGATGGTTTGGGTGATATTTAGAGATAAGATTGGTGATGTGGCTCGGGACTGAAATGTGAATGGCTTTGTACGTTATTGTTAGTTTTTTGAATTTTATACATTGGGCAATGGGAAGCCAGTGGAGGGATTGGCAGAGAGGAGTGGCGGACACTGAATGGTTGGTAAGGCGGATGAGTCTGACAGCGGCATTCATGATAGACTGAAGAGGGTATAGCTCGTGGAGAGGTAGGCCAATGAGGAGGAAGTTACAATATTCAAGGCGTGAGATAACAAGGGAGTGAATAAGTTGCTTAGTGGTGTCAACAGTTAGAAAGGGGCGTATTTTGGAGATGTTTCAGAGGTGAAGTCTGGATGATTTGTATAGTGACTGGATTTGAGGGTGAAAGGACAGGTCAGAGTCTAGGATTACACCTAGTACCTTGGCATGAGGGGAGAGACTGATGGTTGTATTATTGTTTATTTTGATGGAGAAGTCAGGGGGGGCACAGGTTGGAGGATGCCTTTAAGAGTTCCCTTCACTGGCACTAAGGGATCAAGCCCTGAAAAACAACCCCACAGCATAATCCCCTCTCCACCAAATTATTTGGACCAGTACACAAAGGAAGGTCCATAAAGACATGAATGAGCGAGTTTGGGGTGGATGAACTTGACTGGCCTGCACAGAGTCCTGACCTCAACCCGATAGAACACCTTTGGGATGAATTACAGCGGGGACTGTGAGCCAGGCCTTCTCGTCCACATCAGTGCATGACCTCACAAATACGATTCTGGAAGAGTGGTCAAACATTCCCATAGACACACTCCTAAACCTTGTGGACAGCCTTCCCAGAAGAGTTGAAGCTGTTATAGCTGCAACGTGTTGACCAACTCAATATTGAACCCTACGGACTAAGACTGGGATAACATAAAAGTTAATGTGCGTGTAAATGCAGGCGTTTCAATAAATCCAGGTTTTAGAGCAGCATATGCTTCCATCCAGATGATGTCTTTTTCAGAGGAGACCTTGCATTATTCGGCAGGAGAATGCTAGACCACACACTTTATGTAACCACATACATCTATAAAATCAGCATGGCTTCATAGTAGAAGAGTTTGGGTGCTTAACTTGCCTGCAGTCCAGACCTTTCTTCAGCTGAAAATATTTGAAGCATCTTGAAATTAAACAAGGACTGAACAATTAGAATCCTATATTAGGCATGACTGGAACATTTTTCTCCCAAAACTCTAGCAACTGATCTCAGTTCCCAGACATGTACAGAGTTTTGTTAAAAGAAGAAGGGAAGCTACACCGTGGTAAACATGGCCCCGTCCCAACTTTTTTTTTAGATTTGTAGCTGCCATCAATTTCAAAATTACCTTATTTTTTTCTTACAAAAGGTACATTTTCTCAATTTAAAAATGTTATGTTTTCTATTTTCTATTGTGAATAAAGTACGGTATAGTTTATGAGACTTGCAAATTATTACATTCTATTTTAATGTAGATTTGACACAGCATCCCAACTATTTTGGAATTGGGTTTGAAGGAAAATCATGTTTTTTGAAAAACATACTGGGCCCAATGGGCTTAATGACTTTATGGGCAAATTCTGTAATATCTGGGGCCCATGTATCTTCAACATGTCAGCCTTCAACATGCGCTTTCCGAACACTTCAAATGGGAACATAACACCAATTTGCATACCACAATATCAGCCATACCTAGTTTTTCTTCCTTTACCTCCACCATGTTTCAAGCACCACAATGTAGGCAATCTCCTTACCCCCAAAACCCTGATCCATCTTATCCCCTCTTCCTGTTTGTCCCTTTGCCCCTTCCTTTTGCATTCTTCTAGTCCCTTCTCTGAGCCTCATTCTACCTTTAAGCACCATTCTCTGAAATGCATGCATCCCGTCTGGCTCTAAAGTCGTTACAAAACAATAAACCAGAGAATTTCCAGAGGGAGACGAAAGAATATTTAGTACCTTAGTTCTGCACTTAGTAAGTCCAGCCCTAAGTTTGTGCATTGAATTGCATTACATTAGGCAGCCTGTTCAAATGAATGGGCTGAAATGCACCTTAATGTGCAAAAATCGATAGTATTTCTGCAGTGCACCACAATGTGCATAGGGTGTCGTAGTGCACTGCAGTACATTGCAGCACAGGTGTGACGGGTACCATTCAAAATATATGGCACCACAACACACACACATATAAGTGGTACATTGACACATTAATGTGATGTGCTGTGCTCTGTCAGCCCCCCTCTTTCTCTCTCAGCCCCCTCTCTGTCAGCCACCCTCTCTCTCAGCCACCCTCTCTGTCAGACCCCTCTCTCTCTCTCAGCCCCCTCTCTCTCACCCCCTCTCTCTCTCAGCCCCTCTCTTTCTCTCAGCCCCCTTGTCTCTCTAAGCCAATTTATGAGGGCGTGTTTAGGGGCAGGATTAGGGGCAGGGTAGGGTAGGGGTTGGGTGGGAAAACTGGTAGCGCGTAACTCTTAAGACCTGGCTAGTGGCTCAGGACCTGAAATTTTGAGCCCTGTATATATATATATATATATATATATATATATATATATATATATATATTTATATCTATATATTTATTTTATATAGTGACTTGAAAAAGTATTCATACCCCTTGACATTTTACATTATTTGTCATGTTACAACCAAAAACGTAAATTTATTTTATTGGGATTTTATGTGATAGACCAATACAACGTTGCACATAATTGTGAAGTGGAAGGAAAATGATAAATGGTTTTCAAAATGTTTTTGCAAATAAATAAGTGAAAAGTGTGGCGTGCATTTGTATTCAGCCCTTTTTACTCTCTGATACCCCTAACTAAAATCTAGTGGAACCAATTGCCTTCAGAAGTCACCTAATTAGTAAATTGAGTTCACCTGACTGTAGCTTATTCTCAGTATAAATGCAGCTGTTCTGTGAAGCCCTCAGAGGTTTGTTAGAGAACCGTAGTGAAAAAAAAAACAGCATCATGAAGGCCAATGAACACACCAGACAGGTCAGGGATAAAGTTGTGGAGAAGTTTAAAGCAGGGTTAGGTTATAAAAAAATATCCCGAACTTTGAACATCTCATGGAGCACTTTTTAATCTATTATACGAAAATGGAATGAGTATGGCACAACTGTAAACCTACCAAGACATGGCCGTCCACCTAAACTGACAGGCAGGGCAAGGAGAGCATTAATCAGAGAAGCAACCAAGGGGCCCATTGTAACTCCGGAGGAGCTGCAGAGATCCACAGCTCAGATGGGAGAATCTGTCCACAGGACAACTATTATTCATACACTCCACAAATCTGGCCTTTATGGAAAAGTGGCAAGAAAAAAGAAGCCATGTGGGGGACACAGCAAACATGTGGAAGAAGGTGCTCTGGTCAGATGAGACCACATTTTTACTTTTTGGCCTAAAAGTAAAATGCTATGTGTGGTAGAAAACGAATACTGCACATTACCCTGAACACCCACCGTGAAACATGGTGGTGGTAGCATCAAGTTGTGGGGATGCCTTTCTTCAGCAGGGACAGGGAAGCTGGTCAAAGTTGATGGGAAGATGGATGGAGCTAAATGCAGAGCAATCTTAGAAGAAAACCTGTTATGCCGCGTACACATGATCGGACTTTGACTTACAAGGTCCAGCGGACCGGAATCCGTCAGACAATTTGATCGTGTGTGGGCTCCAGCGGACTTTTCTTTCCCAAAAGTCAGACGGACCTAGAAATATAACATGTTTTAAATCTTTCCGACAGACTCGAGTCCGGTCGAAAAATCAGGTCGTCTGTGTGCTAGTCCGACGGACTAAAACCCACACTAGGGCAGCTATTGGCTACTGGCTATGAACTTCCTTATTCTAGTCTAGTCGTACGTCATCACGTTTAAATCCGTCAGACTTTTGGATTGATCGTGTGTGGGCAAGTCCGTTCGTTTGAAAGTCCGGCGGACCTCCACTGCAAAGTCCGGCGGATTGTCCACCAGACCAAGTCTGACGGAAAGTCTGCTCATGTGTACGCGGCATTAGAGTCTGCAAAAGATTTGGGACATCCCTAAACATACAGCCAGAGCTACAATGGAATGGTTTAGATCAAAGCATATTCATGTGTTTGAATGGCCCAGTCAAAGTCCAGACCTAAATCCAATTGAGAATCTGTGGCAAGACTTGAAAATTGCTGTTTACAGATGCTCTCCATCCAATCTGACAAAGCTTGAGCTATTTTGCAAAGCAGAATGGGCAAAAATGTCACTCTCTAGATGGTTTAGATGGTTTAGATCACGCTAAGCTGGTAGAGACACCTCCAAAAAGACTTGCAGCTGTAATTTCAGCGAAAGATGGTTCTACAAAGCATTGACTCTGGGGGGCTGAATACAAATGCGTGCCATACTTTTCACATATTTATTTTAAAAAAAATGTGAAAAACATTTATAATTTTCCTTCTACTTCACAATTATGTGCCACTTTGTGTTGGTCTATCACATAAAATCCTAATAAAATACATTTAAGTTTTTGGTTGTAACATGACAAAATTTGGAAAATTTCAAGGGGTACGAATACTTTTTCAAGGCACTGTGTGTGTGTATATATATATATATATATATATATATATATGAGTAAGATCCAGTAGTCAACTCTGTTGAAGACAGCACAAAGGTTCAATAGTACTGAGTACTGAGTAGTGATCATTGGCTTTAGCAGTTATTAAGTCATTGGTGAGTTTTACCACAGTTTCTGTGGAGTGTTGTGGATGAAATAAAGACTGTAAGGCCCTTTCATATGGGGCGGACTCCACCAGAAGTCCCCCTGCTTGGCAAGGAATCTTTCCGCTAATCCCCACCGAGTAGGTAGATGGCTTATCCATGTCCGCTCCGCTTATGCAGAGCAGACACAGTCCGCTGTCCTCTATGGGCAGTCATGTAAATGGACCGCCTGTCCATTTACACCCCATGGCCATCCGACCCAATCCGCCAGACAGATGGGAAAACGGATCCCCACCTGTCTCGTTTTAAACAGAAACTGACACATGTCTGTTGACGCCCGCTGCTCCGTAGAGGGCAATGGATGGTCCGATTGGGTCCACCTAAAATACTGACCGGTGTGAAAGAGGCATAAGAGGTCAAGAGGGTTGTTATCAGTGATGTACAGTAGCAGTTCCGATGATTGTAGTCTAGGCATTCAAAGAGTTTGGAAGAAAAGTAAATGGGAGCAAGGAGAAGGGTCTTAGGATATTTAGACTGGTGAAGAGTTTTTCAGGGGGGGGAAGGTAGTTGTTTGGAAATGGGATTAAGGGATCAGGTGATGAGGTGGACATCAGAGATGGTTTAGCAACCTCCTCTGGAGTGACAGGGTCAATAGAGAAGGGTGTTCTATATGGTAGCAGAGATGGAATGCTAATCAGGAGAGATAACTTGACAGCGGAAATCAATATGTCATCTTGCCTAGTTTGTTCTTCAGAATTTAGTGTTTGCCTTAACTGCTTGCCGCCCGCCCACCATTCTGGGACGACGTCATATGATGTGCCAATCACTGCTGGCAATAAATGCCCATCAGTGCCACCTATCAATGCCCATCAGTGCCCATCTGTACCACCTATCCATGTTGCCTATCCGTGCCGCCTATCAGTGCCCACCAGTGCCGCCTATAATTGCCACCTATTAGTGCCCATCAGTGCCACGTAACAGTGCTCATCAGTGCCGCCTATCAGTGCTCATCAGTGCCACATATCAGTGCCACCTATCAGTGCCCATAAGTGCAGCACATTAGTGCCTGCTAATCAGTGCCACCTCATCAGTGACCATAAGTGCCACCTCATCAATGCCCATCAGTTCAGTCTATCAGTGCCCATCAGTGCCGCCTCATCAACGCACATCAGTGAAGGCGAAAAATTACTTAGTTAAAAAATTTACTGATAGAAAAAAAGTAAAAAAAATTTTTTTTTTCTAAATTTTGGGGTTTTTTTTGTAAAAAAAAAAAAAAAAAAAAGTGCAGTGATTAAATACAAAAATGAACCAAAGTGCCAAAGGTTGAAAGTAAGTGAAAAAATCTCATGTATGTATTAATATGGATAAAGAAAACAAATTGCTTTACCTAATAATTAAAGCAGCTGCAGTGTGAAATTGGTGTGAACAATAAATAAATGATAAAAAGTATACCGAGCTAAATGCTAAAAAAAATACATACAGGTAATAAATATAGGTGATACACTGGTAACAATTAATAAAATCAATAAAACAGTCCCCAGTGAAAAAAGGTGCTTGTGCTAGTGGAATAGTATCCAGTGCTGTGACTTCAATAATAGATAGATGATTCTGTGCTTCTTAAGTGCTTTAAATAGGGTGCCCCCTCTAGTAGATGTGCACTCACCCCTGGGAGTGGACCAACTATCGCTAGTTAGGTCAAATGCACGTGTGGGGCGACCTCTGTGGATGTCCTCTGGACCGATGTTTGGCTGCGGTGAATATTCCTCATATAAATATATATAATAGAAAAAGCCTCATTGCGCAGTACCGTTGATAAAGAGCTTTTTATTCCCAAAATTATAAAGGTATTCAACTCACATGTATGAGTGCCTAATGTCCTGGCACCCGGAGTGAACAGCAGGTATAAGTAAATCCGTGAAATCCCCCTGGTTAGTTCATACAGCCGCTGGCTCAGTGAAGGCTTGATTTCAACCTGGAAATCATTGATATATACAATCTTTCTGCTTTCTTCAATTATATTAAATATCTCAACATTAGCAATAGATGATATAATAATTATTTGTTCCTGTCTCATGAGGCTAATACGAATACGAATTTTGGATCCCTTGCCAGTATTCATATTTTGTGAGTCTTACCTATAATACATGCTTGGCATTTACTTTGCTCTTAATCTTGTTTACAGATTGCAATAGTACAATTTTCATGGTTGACTCTCCATTTTCTGCAGGGATGTTCCTTGCGCTCCCCTCTTGCAACCCTTGGCTGCTTATTGAACCAGTAGGCAACTGACAGTAGCCAATTTACCCTTGGAGGGAGACTTTTCCTCCCCTCAAGGGATATGTTATAAACATACATATGTTATGCTTCATATTCATGAAATTCCAAGTCAACATTCTTTTTTTTAGCTTTTTTCTTTTCCCTTTTCTCTTCCTTTATCCCCACTATTCCGGGGGCAAATTCTTTCTTATACAGTCTCTGATTGCGTGTTACCATATTTAATGATTCTTTGATACCATGGCTCCATTAAATATACTATCCCTGAATGTTCAGGGATTTAACATCCTGCAAAAACTTACTAAAGCCTTTCGTATGTATTCAAGAAACCCACTCTACTACACAATCCACCCCTAAATTCTTCAGTAAGCTATACTCCCAAGTATTTATGGCCTCGGCTTCAACAAAACAATGTGGTGTGCTTATTGCATTTCACCATAGCACCCCATTTACATTATTGAAAGAGATTAAAGATCCTGAAGGCTGTTATCTGATTCTTACAGGGCATTTGTTAGATACTGCTACTACCATTGTGTCATATTACGTCCCATATATGCAGAGATTATAATCAGACTATCTTTCCCTTTCTAGATAAATAGCCAATACGGCAGATTCAAAGGTCTGACAAACACTCTTTCTCAAAACTTATTATTAAATATAATTTAGTAGATTCCTAGCGTGAGTTGAATCCTATCAAGAGACAATACACACATTACTCACATCCCCATCGTTCATTCTCAAGGATTGACCATATATTTTTAACCACAGGTGGCTGAAATTTTGACACCAAAAATAGTTCCCATAACATGTTCTGACCATAGTGCAATCTACACTGTCCTAGCTTCTACAATTCCAAAAGCACGTGACCCCACATGGCTACTTAGAGATTCTCTGCTCAAAAATTCAGCACATAGACATAGTATTGAACTGGTGCTTAAGGAATATCTAAAATATAATTCTACACCTGACATTTACCTGACCACTCTATGGGAGGCACACAAACCTGTTCTCTGTGGCATATGTTTGCGACAAGCCGCATTATTCAATCGAGAACGAAAAGACATATTGTAAACTAGAAACAAATTTTAATGCATGTCATATAGCATTTCAACATAACCCTTCTCCTTCATCAAGATTGAAATTAGATAAAGCCAAATTGGAATTTGACTTATTTCTCACTGAGTCAGCAGACAAAACCGTTAAGAGATCACATCATAATTTCTACATGAACGCAAACAAACCAAATATGCTGTTGGCCCGTGCACTAAAATCCTGTCATAATCCAACCAAACCTATTCGTCTTAAAATATCCAGAGATGTATACTCTAATAACCCTTTGAAAATCTTACAAAAATTTTGATCGCATTTAACCAATTTATATTCATCTGTCAATGAGTTGGATACCTCCAAAGCGAGTGACTTTTTCTCTCACATCTCCCTTCCTTTTTTATCCAAAACACATTTGGAAATGATGGAGGAATCTGTGAAGGTTAGTGAGGTGACCAATTTTATTAAGAATCTGAAATTAAATAAGAGACCTGGTCCCGATGGATTTTCCGCTCTTTATTATCGAACATTTAGGGATACTTTATCACCGGTTTTAACGGACACCTTCAATTCCCTCCTAGAAGGTCACTCTTTTAGAAGGGAAACTCTGACAGCAATCATTTGCATGCTACCCAAACTCCATATGGATGACACTGTTTGGTCAAATTACCGCCCTATTTCTTTATTAAATTTGGATATAAAAATTCTGGCCAAAATTCTTGCCAACAGATTAAACAAAATTATATGTAATCTTATACACCATGATCAAGTTGGTTTCATCCCTATTCTACAAGCTAGTGATAACATTAGACGTGCAACCCTTTTGTCACATGCCACTAAAATACATTGTATTCCCACCTGTTTTCTCTCTCTTGACATTAAGAAAGCATTTGATACGATATCATGGTCCTATACCCTTAATAAATGGGGCTTTAGCCGACATTTCTTGCAATGAATCTTTGCTTTATACCATAAACCTAGAGCTTATATTAAATATGCAGGTTACAAATCGGAAGGGGTATACGGAGGGGTACACGTCAAGGATGTCCACTCTCACCACTTTTGTTTGCATTACTCATTGAACTTTTGGCACAACATATAAGAACGGAACATACCATTACAGGTATTGAATTGGGTGGATGTCACCACAAATTATGCTTATTTGCAGACGACAGCCTCTTCTTTTTATCTTCACCACAAGTTTCCGCCCCTAACCTCTTGGTTATATTACATACATTTTCACTCATTTCAGGGCTTAGGAGTCAAAGTTCAAAAGTCTGTGGCGTGGAACATCTCATTAACTGAAAAGGAGAAACGAATATTGCAAAATTCACTACCCTTTAAATGGACTGACCATAGCCTTCCATATTTGGGTGTCCAATTCACTGCCAACCCCTCAGATCTATTTGCTGCTAACTATCCAGCTTTATTGAAAACAACTACTACATTGCTATCTAATTGGTCATCCCTACCAATTTCTTGGTTAAGAAAAATCAATATAATAAAATTGTCCATACTCCCTACATTTTTATATTTATTCAGAGTCCTCCCGATTCATATTCCTGCCTACTTTCTTAGAATTATACAACAAAAAGCAATACAATTCACTTGGGGGAAAATCAAACCTTGGTTACCTAGGAAGACTTCATACCTCCCTAAATCAATGGGTGGCTTGGGTTTTCCAGACTTTTCGATTTATTACAGGGCTACTCAATTGGCACAACTATCGAAATATCACTCTACTATAGAGATTCCTTTGTGGGTAATCATTGAAGCAATGGACTGTGATCCTCTTCCTATCAATAATATCCTATGGTTACATCTTATTTATCATAAGACAAATAAAAATCCAATTACTAAACTCTCTATATCTATGTGGGATAGACATAATACCTCACACGGTCTACACTCTCCATATAACCTTCTCTCTTTTCATAAAAACCCAGCCTTTTATCCAGCTTGGATATCTCCCAGAACTTTTACAGCCTGGTCTAAAGTTGGCATCTCTTGTCTATATGACATAATTTCAGCAACATCAACATGTCCTTTCCCAGAACTATGCAAATCCTTTGGGCTCCCCCAATCCGAAATATTCTCTTACCTTCAAATCAAACATTTTTATGCACCTCTCCTCAATCCTAATAATACCATAAACACCCTCTCTCAATTTGAGCGAATTTGTCTAAAGGACTCACATGCTAAGAGTCATATTTCAATACTCTATTCTCAACTGATCACTAAATCAAATACTAATATACCATCATATGCTGATAAATGGGAAAAAGATCTTGAATGCAAAATAGATTTTTCGGTATGGTCTAATATATGGTCTAATACTAAATCTTCTTCAACAAACATATTGGCAGTTGAAACATCATATAAGGTACTTATACATTGGTACTTAGTTCCTGCTAGAATAGCTAAATTTGCAAAAGAATTACTGAGGCCTCTGTTTTCGTGGCTCTCTCAAACAGGGTACATATATACACATATGGTGGAATTGTCCACATGTACATACATTTTGGGAGAAAGTCTTTCTAATAGCCTCAAAAATGTTTGATTGTTCTATTATACCAGACCCTATGACAGCTCTCATAAATTTCAAACCGGACTTTCTCACTCATAAACAATTTAAACTATTCCTTATATTCTTGACAGCCGCAAAGCAGACAATAGCTAATGCATGGAAAACATCTATATTGAACATTTCAGAAACCAAGCTTAGAATGAATTAATCATTTATACATGCTTAGATGGACGCTTTAGATACAGAGAATTTGAAGAAGTTTGACAATTTATGGAAACCATGGATCAAGCATTGCATACCAGATAACTTTGACAATCGAGTTCTCTCGTCATGGTAATTGACACCCTCTCACGCATTTTTATTATCACAGTCTATACATAATGTTTGCCTCTGAAACCCTGATGTCTTCCCTACCCTCATACTCTTGTTTCTTCTTCTTATTATTTTCTTTTCTCTTATTCTTTCGAGAAATATTTTCTTTCTCAATCCAATCTTTTACACATAATATTTGTTACCAACAGGTTATTTTACATAAATCGCAGTTATGGTTTCTATTGTAGATAGATACAAAACATTAAATTAAATATGTCCATGTTAACTCTAACTTATTGAGACTTTCAACTTTTCAACTAGAAAACAATTTATCTACTTATGACAATCTATCATTTTATTATTACACGGAAAGTTTATTATAACACCTTGAAATTAAAAGTCTCTCGTTACATGGATCATTCTCTACCAGTTATAAACACAGCGTAATATATTTACCTGTATTTTCTGTAATATAGAATTCAAAAAAAATGTGGTAAAATATTGCGCCAAACTTAAATAGAGTGTAGCAGCTAGCACAAACAATTAGACATAAATTGTACAGAAAATAGATAAACACAAGTGCAGCGCTCAGGTAATCAAACAGGTGTCCCTGATTTTCACATAAAGTCCCACTGGGGTAACCAGCCTGTGGGTACTACTGTGAGCCAGGAGTTTAATAAATGTCCCCGTGGATGGGGGTGTCAGCAGGATTTCTCCGCTGGTAAGTGCAAGAAATTTTGTAATAAAGTTTTTTCGCTGATAAGTGCAAAAATATAGTGATAATGAAAGTAAAATATTATATTATAACATCTGAGGGGAAGTTGTAAGTGTTTCACCCCAATAGTACGTGAACAGGAAGCAGATTGACCCCTGGTTAGAGCAGGCCTTTATTCAATCTCCTTCAAATACCGTGACATAGGTTTGTATATAACATAGGTTCTCAACATAGCAAAAAAAAGAAATTCAAAATACTTTCTGGAAGGTATGTTGTAAATGTTACAAGTGTAAGAGGGGATTACATAACAATGCCCTTCAGACATATATCGCATACAATGCCCTAGATAGAAAAGTACGCCGCCTTTACTGGGACAGCAAAATCACACTAGATATTTAGCATGTGTCTGGTTAAACAGCACATCCAGACCAGCGGACAGAAAAAGTATTATTATTGGATAAACCTTTCATCGGTCCAACGAGAGGATTGACCCAATATATGGTAATAGTGTAATAGAACAAGGGGTGGCCAACCTTAAAAAACACCCACATCAATCATATACTCGTTCTATAATTGGTCCAAAGTAAGACATAAGGGGTAGTCCTGTTTATGAGGAAAAAAACAGTTCGGTTTGCAGGGTCTTCAGTAGATGTGATGTGTCACTGAAGATATTCAAGTTGTGTGGTCAGCTTAATAGACTCTAAATAGGCAATAAAGATGGGTACTCTTACCAGAGCTGTTGGACTCACGGACCTCTCGGTGTGAGTCGACAGGGCTTAAACCGGATACACCGGATGGATGGTAGATGTGTTGCAGTCTGCCAGCTTCACTGGACCGTTATCCAAGCATCATTGTAGTCGCTTACCTACAGCTTGATGGGAAAACCAGGTGGCAAATAGGCAGTGGCAATACTTCTTAAAGGGTCTTCATCCACGGAAGCTCAGGCAAGGAAGGAAACAGAGAGAGAGGCAACTCCTCATAGTGTGAAACCCAATTTCTCAATTGGCGTTTATTGGGTAAAAAAGGTTAAAAACATTTTTCTTTGCGCAAACGAAAAGGATAAAAATGTGGCTTAGGTAGACATCCAACCCGGGTTGGATGTTTACCTAAGCCACATTTGTATCCTTTTCGTTTGCGCAAAGAAAAATGTTTTTAACCTTTTTTACCCAATAAACGCCAATTGAGAAATTGGGTTTCACACTATGAGGAGTTGCCTCTCTCTCTGTTTCCTTCCTTGCCTGAGCTTCCGTGGATGAAGACCCTTTAAGAAGTATTGCCACTGCCTATTTGCCACCTGGTTTTCCCATCAAGCTGTAGGTAAGCGACTACAATGATGCTTGGATAACGGTCCAGTGAAGCTGGCAGACTGCAACACATCTACCATCCATCCAGTGTATCCGGTTTAAGCCCTGTCGACTCACACGAGAGGTCCGTGAGTCCAACAGCTCTGGTAAGAGTACCCATCTTTATTGCCTATTTAGAGTCTATTAAGCTGACCACACAACTTGAATATCTTCAGTGACACATCACATCTACTGAAGACCCTGCAAACCGAACTGTTTTTTTCCTCATAAACAGGACTACCCCTTATGTCTTACTTTGGACCAATTATAGAACGAGTATATGATTGATGTGGGTGTTTTTTAAGGTTGGCCACCCCTTGTTCTATTACACCATTACCATATATTGGGTCAATCCTCTCGTTGGACCGATGAAAGGTTTATCCAATAATAATACTTTTTCTGTCCGCTTGTCTGGATGTGCTGTTTAACCAGACACATGCTAAATATCTAGTGTGATTTTGCTGTCCCAGTAAAGGCGGTGTACTTTTCTATCTAGGGCATTGTATGCGATATATGTCTGAAGGGCATTGTTATGTAATCCCCTCTTACACTTGTAACATTTACAACATACCTTCCAGAAAGTATTTTGAATTTCCTTTTTTTTGCTATGTTGAGAACCTATGTTATATACAAACCTATGTCACGGTATTTGAAGGAGATTGAATAGAGGCCTGCTCTAACCAGGGGTCAATCTGCTTCCTGTTCACGTACTATTGGGGTGAAACACTTACAACTTCCCCTCAGATGTTATAATATAATATTTTACTTTCATTATCACTATATTTTTGCACTTATCAGCGAAAAAACTTTATTACAAAATTTCTTGCACTTACCAGCGGAGAAATCCTGCTGACACCCCCATTTAACGGGGACATTTATTAAACTCCTGGCTCACAGTAGTACCCACAGGCTGGTTACCCCAGTGGGACTTTATGTGAAAATCAGGGACACCTGTTTGATTACCTGAGCGCTGCACTTGTGTTTATCTGTAATATAGAATAATATTCTGAAAATGTAAGGTTTTATTGTATTTGTTATAATTTCATATTTCAAAATAAAACATTTTGAACAAGGAAAACTTTCTTTTACAGCTTCTTTATTAGTAACAGGTTTTCTGCAACACATGTTAATTGGATGCAATCAGATATCCTTAGATGGTGAAAGTTTTCCCCCCAAAAGCCTGTTTCTCAGAGATTTTTTTAATGTGGCATTCTGCTCCACTACTGACTTTATCTCTTCTTATCTGCCCTATCAAAAGAACAAATCATTTTTTAGCAGAAAAATGGCCCTAGGCAGACAGTGCTATGAATTATAACTCTGCAATGCAACTGTTTTGCAGACAACTTTATAAGGAGGAGTATGTTATGCTCTTTCATCATTTGCATAGCTAAACTAAAAATGTGTAAGCATCTTAAACTGTACCTGTTTATGAACATAAGATATTAACACAGTAGCTTTATATTATTATAAAAGTAATAGTTTGGTATTTTTGTGGCTTGCTGAACTAATAACTTTGGGAATAAGCAGACTTAAAAATTAGAAATGTATTAATGTAATTTCAATCTTTTTTAGAGTTATTGAATATTCTATAAATGTAGCGCTACCCCCATAGGAGCCGCTTAAGTATGTTTGATTCCGTACTCTGCCTCTCAACCCCAATAACAGTCTCAGCCCCCTCTGGCACACCTGGCAATAGTATAAGTGCAATGACCAATGAGAAACACACACATTGTGATAAAACACAGAAATTGCCTTTACTGCAATATTTCTATGGAAAAGAGTAACAGACAGTAACAGTATATATTCAAGTAATCCAACTGGAGTGCAATAACTGAGATTTAGAGCAATATAGCTCAATACTATATTCAGGCTGCTGTCAGGGGATTCCAAACCTGAGAATAACCCCAAGAGCAGAGGTAAACACTTCAACAATAACAACTTTAAATCAGATTAGTTACCTCTACATAAATGAGCTCTATGAGTCCAGGCTGGAGGAGAGCAGAGAATTGACCCTCTCTTATGTCAGACCTCTCTCTTCTGTCCCCTGACACCACAAGCCCAACTACAAACACTGTACCCAAATCAACATTCAATAGATCAGTTTCCAAGGTAGACTATCCTGCACAACCACTACATATACAGAGCCCTGGACATATGTGTGTATGAGTAACTAGTAAATTCAGTCCCTTGGAAGAAGGATGAGGCCTTGGATCTTTGGCTAGCCACTTTCATTGGTGCACTTAAACTCCTGAATAGCAGAGCAAAGCAATACAACTGGCCTGGACTATCAAACAAAGAATGCAGGATCTTCCTCAACAAGGTGAAAGGACAATGGTGTCTGTATACACAGTGTTTCTGTATCTGGGTGGCCTTGTGTCCTGTGGCACTACAGGTGTCAGCAAGGTGACTAAGATTAATGATGTCTATATACAGTGTTTATAAAGCTGGATGGGCAAAGTGAAGTAACTCTATGTTCAGTGTCCTTGTTTCCTGCAAATGGGCATGTGCCCTCTCACCAATCTTGCCGTAAAGGCCCAAACTAACATCCTGGAACAGGCAGGGACATCTAGTGACCCGGCTGGTCACCTCGCACTGGAACACTTCACACCGTCAGTGCATGTGCACCTGGATGTGCACCTGCAATCCCCCTCTCTCAGACTGGATGTCCCGACCGGCTGTAGACATCTGGAACAATGCTGTGGACTGACCTGGGAGGCAGGACCACTATCCTGGGTCCAGTCTCTCCCCCGCAGACACTTACAGGCACAATCTCCCCTCTCAGGAGAGCCTCGGCCACCTTGGTATAGCGCCGCGCGCGGATGTAGGACACCCGCTACATAAATAAGGTAACAAAATGATGGCACAAAGTTGAAAAGTCTGCTGAATGCATATAGTGTGCCGCAAATAGACTTGTGCGGTTCGTTTCATTCTGAATTAAAATTCAGACGAATTTAAGTTTTTCAATAGTACCGAATTTAAACAAATCCGAAATAACAAAAAAAAATTTGGTCACAATTTGAATTTGAATAGTTTTCAAAGCTTTTTTAGAAGTCGAAAAGTTTTCAAATTTGAATTTGAATAGTTTTCAAATTTGAATTTGAATAGTTTTCATTTGAATAGTCAGTGAGTAAAACCCCTTTACTTCCGGTGTCTCAGTGTACACAGTGGGGACTCGGACATAGGAAAAAAGTAAAAACACCGAAAGGGGGATCATAGATAAGACCCACTAGGGTATTTATTTCGTAAATGTAATTTAATTAAAAGCACTCCAATGTGCATAAAATGAACAGATAAGTAAAAAATGCGGCCGCAAGTAAAGGGGTTTTACTCACTGACGTTCCACGGTCGGAGATCCCAGCATAGCAGCAGATGGTGATGGTTTCACCGACACAACAGAGGATCCGAGAGGAAAAGGCCCTGGCTGGGTACTAGCCATCTGCTTTCACCACCCTGGGAGCTGGTAAGAGAGCAATCTTAGCGGTGGTGGATAAAGAGTTTCCTTTGAAACCACACAGTCACTTTATTCATCTGTTCACCAGTTATATGGACTGCACTATGTTCTAGTTGAACTTTTCCTTTTTCACAGGAATAATCTCACAAACATTTTTTTGCTGAATGCTGTTCATTTTATTCACAGATTCTTCTGACAACTATTAGTTGCCATCTCACTTATATATTGCACTTTTCACTTATGTGGTGATTGTTTGATTATATTCATTTGTGTTAATTTTTTAATGCATTTATAGCATATTTTTCACTGGTACGCTGTTTGATGTCACTACCATATTTTATCATATTACTATAATATTTTCTTATTAGCGCAACTTTTTGTATTTTCTCTTATGATAGAATATAAAAGAATAGATTTAAAAAAACAACAGAAAAGAATAGAAAGGATATAACCATTTCCCAATATTCAAATAGAATCAATTCAAATTTGCATAGAATAGAAAAAAATAGATTAGAATAGAATAGAAAATAACAGAATAGTATAGAAAAAAACAGAATAGAATAGAATAGAAAGAATATAACCATCTTCTGAAATTCGAATTTCAAATAGAATAAATTTAAATTTAAATAAAAAAGGATAGAATAGAATAGAAAAAAGGAAAAAAAGGCGATGACCCAAGAGCTAACAAACGAGATTCAGAGGTTAGAAGAGGAACATAAAAGAAATGAGACTTTCAATCAAGACTTATTTCACAGATTGATGAACAAGAGGGAGGAGTTATTAATGGTCCTGGATTTAGAATCTAGGAAGCATTTCCATAAAATAACAAAAGAGAAATATCTGTGGGGGAATAGATCTGGAAAACACCTAGCTTGGATGCTTAAAAAGAAAAGAGAAATGAATTACATTGAAAAAATACAAAACGAGTCTGGGGAAATGGTCAGCTCGACCAAAGAAATAGCAAAGATATTTAAAACTTACTACGAAAGATTGTACGGTGTTAGACAGAAGGGCCAGCATACCCTTGTAGCAGGAGTCGAGGGGATGGACTTTCTATTGGATAGCGCGCTTCCGTCACTCTCAGAGACGGAAAGGCTTAGCATGGATAGCCCCATTACTGAGGCTGAAATCTATGTGGCTCTGCAAGGCTCGGCGAGCGGGAAAAGTCCGGGCCCAGACGGATTCACCTTGACATACCTTAAAAAATATAAAGACATTCTGGTCCCAAGGCTGTGTCAATATTGGAATCACCTGGGAACGGAATGTATATTGGGGGGGGGAGGCTCTTCGAGCCTCTATCACACTTATTCTAAAAGAAGGTAAGGACAGGACCTTGTGCTCCAGCTATCGTCCGATAGCCCTACTAAATACAGATATCAAGCTATATGCCAAGGTCCTAGCCAATAGAATAAAGGTAAAAATGGGTGAACTTGTCCACCCCGACCAGGTCGGGTTCGTCTCTGGTAGAGAGGGTCGTGACAATGGGGTTCGGACCCTCCTCTTGCTCCATGCCGCTAGGAGGGAAAGGGTCCCCAGTCTACTCCTGTCAATAGACGCCGAGAAGGCGTTTGACAGGGTAGACTGGGGACACATGATGGGAACTTTAGAGGTAATGGGGTTTGGCCCCAGGATGCGGCAATGGATTGGAATGCTGTATAACCAGCCTCTGGCATCGGTTAAGGTAAACGGGACACCCTCGGAGGCCTTCGTCATGCACAACGGAACGCGGCAGGGATGCCCTCTATCCCCCCTACTGTTCGTTCTTGCCCTTGAACCCCTCCTGTCAACGGTCCGTAAAAATCGCAATATTTCGGGGATTAGGGTGGGAGGCGAGGAGCATAAGCTTGCTGCCTTTGCCGACAATGTCCTTTTTTACATCTCCAACCCCAGGATCACCATCCCAAATCTACTCTCAGTATTAAAGTCTTACGGTACAATCTCAAACTTAAAAATTAATCTTGGTAAATCAGAAATATTAAATATTAACCTAAAAAAGGATGAAGCAGACCTACTAGCAAAAGAATTCAAATTCCCCTGGAGAGAAAGTATCAAATATCTGGGCATCAGACTGGCAGAAACCACAAAAAAAATATACTCAATAAACTTCCTCCCCCTTCTAGACGACATAAGAATAGACCTACGAAAATTGTCTCAACGACCGCTCTCGTGGATCGGCCGAATAAATGCATTAAAAATGATTGTCGCTCCGAAAATCAATTATAAATTTCAGATGCTGCCCCTGGACATCCCCAATGCGTTCTTCAAAACTTTAAAACAAATAACCTCCAGGTTTATTTGGGCAAACAAGAAACCGCGTATTGCAGCCAGTACTCTCTGTCGGGAGAAAAAACACGGAGGGCTGGCAGCCCCCGACTTTGAAAAATACTTTCGTGCGATAGCACTTTCACGGGTAATGGATTGGGTAATTGGGGGGAAAGACAAGAGATGGATTAATTTAGAAAGCACAGTAAGTAATAGGAAATTAGGACACGACATTTGGAATCCACCCGGGTTTAGGGTACTAGAGGAAAATGCACATGAGATCACTAGGGTCACTTTGAAGTTTTGGGATAATTTTTATAAAACAAATAAAATTAAATTTAACTCATCTTTAATACACTTAAAAAATAACACTATGTTTGAACCAGGAAGAAGGGGGGTGGGGGGGAATTGGATTAAGTTAGAGGGGACACAAGTAAGAGATATAATTAAAAAGGGGAAAATCTGCACATTCCAAGAGTTAAGTAGTTACACAGAAATGATGTCAATTGACGTGTGGAGGTATGCCCAACTAAAACATTTTGTGGATAGTCTCCCCCGCCCAATCCGCGGAGAGGACAACTTCACTCAGCTGGAAAGACTTTGTCTTCTGGATACTACGAGGAATAATATTTCTCGAATATATAAAATCTTACTAAATGAAGAAGCGCTGGACATGCCCCCTTAGGTTAAGAAATGGGAAGAAGATTTTGGGACACAGTGTAGTAAAAATAGGATAGAGAAAATATTTAAAATAATCCACTGCACGACCTTCCCCATAAAAATGGTAGAAAGTAATTTTAAATGTATGTCAAGATGGTATATAACTCCCGACAAACTGAGTAGGTTCCAGGCCGGGGTCTCCCCCGAGTGCTGGAGAGGGTGCGGATCAAGGGGTACGTTGGCGCATATACTGTGGGATTGCCCGGAGATCAAAAAATTCTGGAAAGGAGTACTGGATCTGATCCATGAAATAACAAACAAAACAATCATAGAAGATCCATGGACATGTCTGTTCCATGGGACGGAGACTCCATGGAAACAATATAAGACATCCCTTATCCCGATCCTCCTAAACGAAGCTAAGAACCTAGTCCTGAAGAAATGGCGAGAAGCTTCTGGCCCGAATATCCGGGATTGGATTTTTAGCGTAAATGAGACCCAAAGAATAAAAAATATCGAGGGGTTAGAGGGTGGGGTCTTGGCGGCCGGAAGGGATAAGTGGGCAGACTGGGAAAATTTTAAGGAATCATGGAGATACTTAATTGAGATCATAGGATAGGTCCCCTTTTACATTTATGTTGGGAGTTTTCTGGGATACATGTGGGGGAGACGACCTGGACCCCTTAGAGTGTTGCGCAAGGCAGGGGGGAGGGGGTGAGGGAGGGAGGGTAGAAATGAGGACGATTTGAACTAATAAAGAAGTCAAGGAAGGATAGGGGAATTATGCCCTTGACGCAGGTGTAGTCCGTTTATTTTGTCCTTGTTCCCCTTATATATACATATGTGTATCGTTTTCAACAAACATGAAAAAGTTCCACAATGATGAATATAACATAAGAGAGAAAAATGAATGTCAATTTGAACAAAAAATCTCTTTGACGGTTTCTGATGTGAAAAAAAAAATAAAAAAGAAAGAAAAAAAAAAAAAAGAATAGAATAGAAAATAAAACAATAGAAAAGAATAGAATAAACAAATAAAAAGGAATATTTAAGAAAACAATAGAATTACATTGAATAGAATAGAACAGAAAAAATATAATAATTTTCCAAAATTCAAATAGAATCAATTAGAATTTTAATAGAATATAGAAAAGAATACATTAGAATAGGAGGATGGTTATATACATTCTATTCTATTCTGTTGTTTTTTTTCTATATTAATGTGTTATTTTCTATTCTATACTACTCTAATTTTTTCTATTTTATACAAATTTGAATAGATTTTTTAGAATTTTGGAAAATGGTTATATTATTTCTATTCTATTGTTTTTTTTTTTATTATATTTTTTTCTATTCTATTTCGAATTTCAGAAGATGGTTATAATCTTTATTCTATTCCTTTCTATTCTATTTCATTCTATTCTGTTCCTTTATTTTCTATCCTATTTTGTTATATTCTTTTCTATTCTATACTATTTTATTCTCTTTGGAAATTGGAAAACTATTCAAAAACTTTTCAAATTCAAAAACTTTTCAAATTCAAAAACTTTTCGAAATTTATTCAAAAATGTTTTGAATCAATCCGAATTCGAATGAAAAAATTCAAATCAATTTGAATATGAATAAATGCAACAAATTCTGAAAACAAATTAAACAGATTAAACTAATTTAACTAAACAAATTTACGTAAATAATGAATCGAAACAAAACACATTTTTTCATTCTGCACATGTCTAGCAGTATATGTATGCATAACTAAACAGTTCCAGGCAGGGCCACCTATAGAGAGGTCCAGGCAGTACAACCGTGTGAGGACATGCTCTGGCAGGGAGACACTGTGGCCCGAGTGGCTCCAGAACCAATGAACAGGCTGAATCTGAGCAGAAGAATGACCCTCTCTTATGTCAGACCTCTTGACACCACAGGCCCAACTACAAACACTGTACCCAAATCAACATTCAATAGATCATTTCCCAAGGTAGACTATCCCACACAACCACTACATATACATAGCCCTGAACATGTGTGTGCGTAACCATAGGGCACTAGTAAATTTAGTCCCTTGGAAGAAGGATGAGGCCATGGATCTTTGGCTAGCCACTTTCATTGGTGCACTTAAACTCCTGAATGGCAGAGCAAAGCAATACAACTGGCCTGCACTATCAAACAAAGAATGCAGGATCTTCCTCAGCAAGGTGAAAGGACAATAGTGTCTGTATACAGTGTCTCTGTATCTGGATGGCCTTATGTCCTGTGGAGCTACAGGTGTCAGCAAGGTGACTAAGATCAACGATGTCTGTAAACAGTGTTTATAAAGCTAGGTTGGCAAAGTAAAGTAACTCTGTCTATGTGCAGTATCCTTGTTTCCTACAAATGGGCAAGGGCCCTCTCACCAATCCTGCGGTCAAGGCCCAAAAGAACATCCTAGAACAGGCAGGAATTTCTAGTGACCTGACTAGTCACCTTGCACTGGAGCACTTCCCACCATTGGTGCAGGTGTAAGAATATGAATACCGCTCTGAGTCTGGAGGCAAAGTGATTGGTGCAGGTGTTCCTGGATGTGCACCTGGAATCCCCCTCTCTCAGGCTGGATGTCCTGGCTGTAAACTTCTGGAACAATGCAGTGGACTGACCTGGGAGGCTGCACCACTATCCTGGGTGCAGTCTCTCCCTCTGCCTCGTGGTAACTAACTTCTCTCAGGAGACAAGATGGAGTCCTCAACAACTCCCTTCAGTGCAGAGCATGCTGGGGTTTGTAGTTCCATGCCCCATACAAGGCTATGTGGACGTTTGAGATGGGGACTACATGTCCCAGAATTCCCTACTGCAATCAAGTGGCTGCCCATTTGCTCTCCTCTTCCTGCCAATGAGGATGCAGAGGAGGGAGCAGAGCGGCTGCCTGTGCCCCTCGAGCGCCACACGCATTAACTTAAAATCAGTGAAGAGAAGAAAAAGGGAGGGGGGAGAAATCCAATCCATCTTCCCATTAACTCTGAACAGCTTTCCTATCCATGCTGAAGAAAAGAATCCCCACCACATGATTCTGCCACCACCATGTTTCACAAAGGGGCTCGTATGTACAGGGTAATGTGCTGTGTTAGTTTTCTGCCACATATAGCGTTTGCTTTTAGGCCCAAAAGTAAAATTGTGGTCTTATCTTACCAGAGCACCTTCTTCCACATGTTTGCTGTGTCCCCCACATGGCTTCTCACAAACTCCAAACTGGACTTCTTATGGCTTTCTTTCAACAGTGGCTTTCTTCTTGCTACTCTTCCATAAAGGTCAGATTTGTGGAGAGCATGACTATCAGTTGTCCTGTGGACAGATTCTCCCACCTGAACTGTGGTTCTCTGCAGCTCCTCCAGAGTTACCATGGGCCTCTTGGCTGCTTCTCTGATTATTGCTCTCCTTGCCTGTCAGTTTAGGTGAACAGCCATGTCTTGGTAGGTTTGCAGTTGTGCCATACTCTTTCCATTTTCCGATGATGGATTTAATAATGCTCTGTGAGATTTTCAAAGCTTGGGATATTTTTTTTATAACCTAACTCTGCTTTAAATTTACATAGTAGGTGAGGTTGAAAAAAAGTCAATCAAGTCAAATCTATGTGTGTGATTTTATGTCAGTATTACATTGTATATCCCTGTATGTTGCGGTCATTCAGGTGCAATTGTTTTTTGAAATTATCGATGATCCCCGCTGAAACCACTACCTGTGGAAGAGAATTCCACATCCTAACAACTCTTATGCCGCATGGTTGGAAATTCCGACAGAAAAATTCCCATCAGATTATGTTGTCAGAAAATCTGATCATGTGTGTGGGCTCTATCGGACTTTTTCCGACGGAATTTCCGACGGAAGAAGTTTGAGAGCTGGGTCTAAAATCTTTCCGACAACAAAATCCGATCAGACTTTTTACGATCGCGTGTACAGAATTCCAACACACAAAGTGCCACGCATGCTCAGAAGAAATTTGGAGACGAAAGCTATTGGCTACTGGCCTCTACGTAGTCCCATCATACGTGTTGTATGTCACCTCATTCGGAACGATCGGATTTTCCGACAACTTTGTGCAACCGTGTGTATGCAAGACAAGTTTTGGCCAAAATACGTCGGAGAAAATGCATCGTATTTTGTGGTCGGAATTTCCGACCATGTGTACAGGTCATTACAGTAAAGAACCCTCTACGCAGTTTAAGGTTAAACCGCTTTTCTTCTTGTTTTAGTGAATGGTGCCTTATTAAATTCCCTTTCGCAGAAAAGTTTTTTCCCTATTGTGGGGTCACCAGTATGGTTTTTGTACATTGAAATCATATCCACTCTCAATCGTCTTCTCTCCAGAGAGAACAACTTCTCCACAACGTTATCCCTGACCTGTCTAGAGTGTTCCTTGGCCTTCATGATGCTGTTTGTTCACTGAGATTCTCTAACAAACCTCTGAGGACTTCACAGAACAGCTGTGTTTATACTGAGATTAAATTACACATAGCTGGACTCTATCTACTATTTAGGTGACTTCTGAAGGCCACTAGATTTTAGTTAGGAGTATCAGAGTAAAGGGGGCTGAATACAAATGCACGCCACACTTTTCAGATATTTATTTGCAACAAATCTTGAAAACCATTGATAATTTTCCTTCCACTTCACAATTATGTGCCACTTTATGTTGGTCTATCACATAAAATCCCAATAAAATGCATTTAAGTTTTTGGTTGTAACATGACAAAATGTGGAAAATCTCAAGGGGTATGAATACTTTTTCAAGGCACTGTAGATCTAGAAGAATCTTTTCATCACTCAGATGGCAGTTATTGGGGAAATGTGGTTGACCGGCAGCACTCTCAGGATGATTAAGTAGATAGCCGGGTACAGTAGTTAGAGTGGGTGATGAATCCCAGAAGATATAAAAAGATGTGTTGAACTAAGTACAGAAATTACTGGAAGTAGCTGGGCATAACACAGCTGACAGAACACAGATAAGTTTAGGGTATGTTAAACTGTCGCAAGTAAATTGTGTGCTGTGTTAGCGCAGCAAATTAAATTTGAATGCGCTGCTGACAAACCACAACGGATGAAAATTGGACAATAACTATTTTTCCTGATGCCAACAAGGCGCATATATGTGGTAGTAGCCCCACCCACTTCCACTCACAGGATCAGTGACAGCTATAAAGGGTTGGAGCCCATACAATAGCCCATTCCTTTTTGTCCTCATGAAACTGGATGGAACCAATAGACAAAACAGCCAGACAGTCAATCCTTTTACGGCACTTTCCTTCAACGCTACTAATGGATTCAACAGTCCTCACTACGGCTGATTGTGGCAGGAAGGCTGGAGCATCCCCACTTTCTTAATGAAATATAATTTGCTTAAGCTTCCCTCCCTAGTAGTTAGTTATTGGTCCACCAAATGTATGCTGCCATGTTGGCACCATGAAATTGGAAAATGTCATAATACTTACCCCTTAAAGTGATTGTAAAGTCTTCTTTTTTTCCTATAAAAATAATAAACATGTTATGCTTACCTGCTCTGTTGCAGTGGATTTGCACAGAGCAGCCTGGGTCCCTCTTCTGTGATCCTGGCATCTCCCTCCTGTTCAGTGTCTCCACAGCAAGCAGCTTGCTATGGGGGCACCCAAGCTGAATCACAGCTTCCTGTGTCCATTCAAACACAGAGTCCTGGCCTGGCCCTGCCCCCTCACCCCTGATTGTCTATCTGACTTTGATTGACAGCAGCAGGGGGCAATGGCACCACTGCTGTGTCTCAGCCAATCAGAAAGGAGAATCTCGGATGGCTGAGACTCTTGTGGACATCACTGGACAGAGAGGGAGCTCAGGTAAGTATTAGGGGGGCTGAGGGGGGCTTCTGCACACAGAAGGCTTTTTATCTTATTGCATAGATTGCATTAAATACTACTTTAGTCAACAGCTACAAATACTGGAGCTTCTGACTTTTAATAAAAGGACACTTTAATAAAGGCCACATAAAAGGGATCCCAAGATGTCGGCACACTAGGAATCCCGAAGCTCTCTCAGAGCATGTCCTCACCCGACCATGTCTAGTCTCCTCCCCCCGTTCCGTCAGATTAGGTGACCTGTCAGAATTGGTAACGGAAGTGACATTCCGTCGCCGCCATCTTGCTGCACCCTGCACTCCTCCACAGTAATGATACACCGAGAAGGGGGTAAGCAGACATCTTGTTACACCCACCAGAGTTTTGCATTTCACAGTTATTTTTAACAGGAAATGGAGCATATATAGTGAAATACAGTATTTAGTGGTTAGCACTTTTGTCTTCGGGTTGTATGTTAACTGTGACACTACCCACATAGAGTTTGAATATTCCTCTCACACTTTATAGACATGCTACTAGGTTGATTGGCTCCTGTCTAAAATAGACCTTGTATGTGAGATAGAGCAGAAAAAGATTAAGGTTGGCTCCCCTAGTGAGATGATTGAAAATATGTGGTGATCTCATCCCTATATTATAGATAAGAAACGACTCCCCTAGGACTGGGACTTTATGATAGAACACCACTCTCACAGGATTTTAGTGAAAAATGTTTTATTTATAAAACAGGGGTATAAAAAAAATATCCTCCAGATGTATCTAACAGCAGGATATGCGATGTATAACCACTTCCCGACCGCCCCATGTACATATACGTCGGCAGAATGGCACGTACAGGCAGAACCACGTACCTGTACGTGCCATTCTTCAGGCGCGTGGGGGGTCCGATCGGACCCCCCCCCGGCCGGCGGGGACGGTCGGGATCGCTTCAGGAGCGATCCGGGATGAGGGGACGGCCAGTGGTTTCTGGCCACCCCCTCGCGATCGCTCCTGGCGAATCAGATGCTTCCTCTGTCTGTGTCAATCAAAACACAGGCAGAGGAAGTGATGTCACGCTCGGTGCGCCGGTCTATGTGACCGGAACGCCGAGCTGTCAACATGTACAGGTTAGTGCACTAACAGTACACTGACACCAGTACACATAGGCACACAAAACACCCCCCTGTCACCCCCAGATCACCCCCCAGATCACCCCCTCCCCCCCCAGTCACAGTGTCACTAATTGCAGTGATCATTTTTTTACTGATCACTGCATTTAGTGTCAGTGTGACTGTAATAACTGTCAGTGCAGTTAGTTTTAGGTCCAAGGTAGCCCCCTACCCCCCCCTAATAAAGGTTTAACCCCTTGATTGCCCCCCAGGTAACCCTTTCACCCCCTTTTGCCAGTGTCACTAAGCGATCGTTTTTCTGATCGCTGTATTAGTGTCACTGCTGTCGCTAGGTAACCATTTTTTTTTTTAGGTAACCGCCATGTTTTATATAGGTTCATAAATAGGTTTATAGGTCAGGTACCCCCATATTACAACCTAAATAAAGGTTTTAACCCCTTGATTGCCCTAGAGTTAACCCTTTCACCAGTGATCACAGTATAACTGTCACTGGTGACGCTGGTTAGCCAGTTAGTTATTTCGTTATTTAGGTTCCCCGTCAGGTTTTTATATAGCGTCAGGTACCCCCCATATATTACCTAATAAAGGTTTTAACCCCTGATTGCCCCTAGTTAACCCTTTCACCCCCTTTTGCCAGTGTCACTAAGCGATCGTTTTTCTGATCGCTGCATTAGTGTCGCTAGGTAACCATTTTTTTTTTTAGGTAACCGCCATGTTTATATAGGTTCATAAATAGGTTTATAGGTCAGGTACCCCCATATTACAACCTAAATAAAGGTTCTATTCTAATGGTGGGCATACCCACCAATCAATCTCTTTTTTTTTTCGTTCAGCCAAGAGGCTGCATGAAAAAAAAAAGATTACAATATATGTCCAGTATGTTGCTGGACTTTGAATGGTTATACCAGAATGATGCCTGCAGGTTTAGGTATCAGCTTGGTATCATTCTTTTCAGCCAGTGATCGGCTTTCATGTAAAAGCAATTCTAGCGGGTAATTAGCCTCTAGACTGCTTTTACAAGCAGTGGGAGGGAATGTCCCCCCTCCCGGATATAAACCGCGCCATTGGGAAATTGGGAAAGCATTTTATCACACCAATCTTGGTGTGGTCAGATGCTTTGAGGGCAGAGGAAAGATCTAGGGTCTAATAGACCCCAATTTTTTCAAAAAAAGAGTACCTGTCACTGCCTATTGCTATCATAGGGGATATTTACATTCCCTGAGATAACAATAAAAATCATAACAAAGAAAAAAAATGCAAGGAACAGTTTAAAAATAAAATAAAAAAGCTAAATAAATAAAAAAAAAACCAAAAAAAAAAAAAAAAAGCACCCCTGCCCCCCCTTCTCTTGCGCAAAGGCGTACACAAGCGTTGGTCTGGCGTCATATGTAAACAGCAATTGCACCATGCATGTGAGGTATCACCGCGAAGGTCAGATCGAGGGCAGTAATTTTAGCAGTAGACCTCCTCCGTGAATCTAATGTGGTATCATGTAAAGGCTTTTAAAGGCTTTTAAAAATGTATGTAGTTTGTCGCCACTGCGTGTTTGTGCGCAATTTTAAAGCATGTCGTGTTTGGTATCCATGTACTCGGCCTAAGATCATATTTTTATTTCATCAAAAATTTGAGCAATATAGTGTGTTTTAGTGCATTAAAATAAAAAAAAGTGTATTTTTTCCACAAAAAATGCGTTTGAAAAATCGCTGCGCAAATACTGTGTGGAAAAAAAAAATGCAACACCCACCATTTTAATCTGTAGGGCCTTTGCTTTAACATTATATATAGTGTTTGGGGGTTCAACGTAATTTTCTTGCAAAAAAAAAATATGTTTTCATGTAAACAAAAAGTGTCAGAAAGGGCTTTGTCTACAAGTGGTTAGAAGAGTGGGTGACGTGTGACATAGGCTTCTAAATGTTGTGCATAAAATGCCAGGACAGTTCAAACCCCCCCCAAATGACCCCATTTTGGAAAGTAGACACCCCAAGCTATTTGATGAGAGCAATGTTGAGCCCATTAAATATTTTTTTTTTTTGTCCCAAGAGATTGAATAATGAAAAAAAAAAAAAATATATATATATTTTTTTTACAAAAAGTTGTCACTAAATGATATATTGCTCAAACATGTCATGGGCATATGTGGAAATACACCCCAAAATACATTCTGTTGCTTCTCCTGAGTACGGGGATACCACATGTGTGGGACTTTTTGGGAGCCTAGCTGCGTACGGAACCCCAAAAACCAATCACCGCCTTCAGGCTTTCTAAGGGTGTAATTTTTTTATTTCACTTCTCACTGCCAATCACAGTTTCGGAGGCCATGGAATGCCCAGATGGCATAAAACCCCCAAAATGACCCCATTTTGGAAAGTAGACACCCCAAGCTATTTGCTGAGAGGTATGGTGAGTATTTTGCAGATCTCGCTTTTTGTCACAAAGTTTTGAAAATTGAAAAAAAAGAAAAAAAAAATGTTTTTTTCTTTACTTTCTTCATTTTCAAAAACAAATGAGAGCTGTAAAATACTCACCATGCCTCTCAACAAATAGCTTGGGGTGTCTACTTTCCAAAATGGGGTCATTTGGGGGGGTTTTGTGCTATTTTGGCATTTTATGGCCTTCGAAACGGTGATAGGTAGTGAGGAGTGAAATCAAAAATTTGCACCCTTAGAAATCCTGAAGGCGGTGCTTGGGTTTCGGGGCCCCGTACGCGGCTAGGCTCCCAAAAAGTCCCACACATGTGGTATCCCCATACTCAGGAGAAGCAGCAAAATGTATTTTGGGGTGCAATTCCACATATAACTATGGCATGTGTGAGCAATATATCATTTAGTGACAACTTTTTGAAAAAAAAAAAAAATATTTTTTATTTTTGTCTTTATTCAATCACTTGGGACTAAAAAAAAAAATATTCAATGGGCTCAACATGCCTCTCAGCAAATAGCTTGGGGTGTCTACTTTCCAAAATGGGGTCATTTGGGGGGGTTTTGTACTTCTCTGCCATTTTAGCACCTCAAGAAATGAAATAGGCAGTCATAAATTAAAAGCGGTGTAAATTCCAGAAAATGTACTCTAGATTGTAGACGCTATAACTTTTGCGCAAACCAATAAATATACGCTTATTGGCATTTTTTTTACTAAAGACATGTGGCTGAATACATTTTGGCCCAAATGTTTGACTAAAATTGAGTTTATTAGATTTTTTTTATAACAAAAAGTAGAAAATCTCTTTTTTTTTCAAAATTTTCGCTCTTTTTCCGTTTATATCGCAAAAAATAAAAATCACAGAGGCAATCAAATACCATCAAAAGAAAGCTCTATTTGTGGGAAGAAAAGGACGCAAATTTCGTTTGGTTACAAAATTGCATGACCGCGCAATTACCAGTTAAAGTAGTGCAGTGCGAAATTGAAAAAAGACCTCTGGTCCTTTGGCTGCCAAATGGTCCGGGGCTGAAGTGGTTAATGTGCATGACAATACAAGTAGCCGGGCAGCAGAGGAACACCTAGGATTGGCACGGCACGGCGCATTCGTTAGTCCGCAAGGGACACTCCATCAGGGACAGGGTTTTGGGTGCTCACAATTGGGACCACATCACATGTACCCGAGATACTAACTCTCGGAGATGAGGATTTCCCTAAGAACACCTGTGATCTAGATACCTGATCGCCATTACGCACGAAGGAGTATCCATTTTGAAACCAACCTAGTGTGGGCTGCCACATATCTTTTCTTTCGAGGGGTATATACCCCTTCCTCCTCTCCCGCTGGTATACAGTCCACCGGTCCAAAAGAGCTCGCCTCCAATGTGAGCGACAGGTACTTTTCAGATATAAATCCCACTCCCTACTCCTGATGAAGGTTCCCATATTTGGGTAACTGGAAACGCGTCGAGTTTACGGAGGACTCTTACCTCCGGGAGAGCACTAGTACCGTATTTGTGATTTTTTGAATGTTGTCCTATATGATTATGTCACTTTTTTGTAGATTTTTTCTTTGTATGTTATTTGCGATTACTTGTATTGTCATGCACATTATACATCGCATATCCTGCTGTTAGATACATCTGGAGGATATTTTTTTTATACCCCTGTTTTATAAATAAAACATTTTTCACTAAAATCCTGTGAGAGTGGTGTTCTATCATAAAGTCCCAGTCCTAGGGGAGTCGTTTCTTATCTTGTATGTGAGATAGGGACCTTAGATTGTAAGTTCCTTGTGGGCAGGGGCTGATGTGAATGTACAACATATGTAAAGAGCTGTGTAAATCGTTAGCACTATATACATACCTGTAATTAACATGTACAAAACCTCAATGCAATCATTCTAAGAGTCAATTTAAATAACTATTCTGTAAATTAAAAGGGCCATTATGAAAACATTGTCTGGAATAGAGTATCTGTCATCCCAAAAGAACAAAGAATAGACTATTATTACAAACTTGGCTTAATGCTATATTTGCTAGAACCAGAATTGTGTCCGCCGTATGGTCTATGTATATTTAATATTTACATATTCTTAACAAGCAGTAAAAAATGTTCAAAACAAGCCTTCACTGACCTCTGTATCTGCAGACACCCTGGGGTAATTTATCTTCAAAGTTCTGAAAAATAATAACACTTTAATATCTTTTGCCAGCAGTGAGTTGGCTGCCTGCCAGCCTTCAAATCTCCAATGTAAACACAGAGCAAGTAAACAGGAAGATAGAGTGTGAGAATAGAATGGTCCTAACATGAGGGATTTTACTGGATCTATACCTCCCAACAGTCCTAGATTCTACAGGTCTGTCCCAAGATTGTACTGGGATTTTAGTGTAGCAAAGGGGAAAACACTGGAAATAATTGATTCACCTACCTGTCCTGAGCCTACCTGCCCTAGCTCAACCACACCACACACTACTGAGGTCACCAATTTTTTTCACCTGCTGGTCACAGACCTTGGACATTTTTTCCTCCTACTGAACCCCCCCCCCTCATCTGTCCCACCACTGTAACCTCCTGCTCATCTGCCCCATCACTGTACCCCCCTGCTTTTTTGTCCCACTGCTGAACCCCTTCTCATCCTTCCCACCACTGTACCTCCTGCACATCTGCCCCACCAATGTACCCCCTTGCTCTTCTGTCCCACCACTGTAACCCACCTGCTCATCTGCCCCATCAATGTACCCCTTTTCTCATCTGCCTCACCACTGTACCTCCCTGCACATCTGCTCCACCGCCGTATCCCCATGCTCTTCTGTCTCACTACTGAATCACCTTCTCATCTGTCGTAACACTGAACCCATCTCCTCATCTGCCGCACCACTGTACCCCCCTGCTCTCCTGCCACACCTCTGTCCTCTTGCTCCCCTGCCCCACCACTGTAACCCCCTGCTCATCTGCCCCACCAATACACCTCTTTTCACATCTGCCCCACTGCTCTTGCGTTCGACTCGAACATTGGGCTCATCCCTACTAGGGATGAGCCGAACACCTCCTTAAATCAAACCAGCAGTCCTGTTAGCTCCTATATAGAGTATAAAATACATAAGATAAAGTGGCAAATAGCAATATTCCTTACTTGACCACAATGGTCATTAGAGTCACAGACATGGTCAAATACCTTGATGGTATTAGGAGGGGGTCAGTAATAGAAAAGCTTGTTAGAAATCTTCCAAAAAAACAGCAGGGGGTAAACTGTGATCTAAAAAAATCTATAATATCTTAATTAACATTAATTTCCTGTAGATTTCTTGAAAATTAAACAAACTGCTCAGATCATGAGCAGCGCTCAATTGCAAACTTACCAAAAAAACTGTGTGAGAGTCAACATCCAGTACCCTGCATTTGCAGGGCAGCAGATATAACCAAACGCCGGTGGCAACATACACAGAGATCTAGAAAGCATATTAAATCTGATTAATCTTTGGTCAAATACCATCACAGTACCGCTGGTAAGGATAGCTGCAAGCGCAATCAAAAGTCCACGGACCTAGACTCACCTGATAATGTATGTCTTGAATCATGCCACAGATACTACCAGCATTCAAACCTTAAATAGGAGAAGCAACTGGCGCCACACATCATCAGATAATAGCTGACTACAATCAGCTGTGCAGGTGCATACCATTGGGTGCCAGAGTATGGGGCATTCGCCTGCACTCTTATGAATAACTCATGTAGGGACATCAGAGACTTTGGGCTAAGCGTGCACTTATGCACAATAGCGCACAATAGACACTTAGGATAATAATTAAACATACAAAACAACCTCCAATTATAACAGTGCTATAAAAACCAGTATAAACAAGCAATGCATTTAAAACCAGATGGTAAAATCATGTAAACTTATCATCAATGGCTAATACTGGATAACAGTATATTCATCTGTTAACAGTAGCTATTTGTGTGACTAATAAATCGAATATGTATATAATATACCTATGAGGGGAAAATTCCCCCTACTCCTACCACCGCAACACCACCTCCGTGGCTATGCAGGGGATAAAAAACCAACCTGCAGCCATATGTTTACCACGCAGGGGGTCCCCATAGATGAATATCAGAGATAAACCCCTGATCTGGATCACATCCTGGAGACACACCGGCATGCCACATACATATACGCTTAACAGATGTATTCCAGGCCAAAACAAATTACCTTGATCCCACACTAAAATAGAGATTAGAACCGCTGCATTCATTATCCAAACCTCCCACACTTATTTACTAACAATTTTCTATTTAATTACAATATCAATTTAACAAAATAATAATTTATAATACATAGTTTAAATTCACGATTTGACCATAGGTCTATTGGGACATATACAAGCACATGGGAGTAACATAAATATCATTAGGTAATATTAAACCTTACTGCTGACTGCCCTGTTCAACGAGGCCAAAACATTGCCTTCCACATGGCAGTAGAGAGCCGGAATGGCCTTACATGAAAATAAATGGCGTTTTGGAACCCGCCACTGTGGTACAGCACATTACACAAATTCACAAAAGGGGGCTGAGTCTACCAGCTAAAAAGGCAGCAGTTGCAGTGCTAGCAATTTGGCCAAGCTAGCATTTAGACACTGAGCATGTGGATGGCTGGGACCAAATTTCTTTTTACGGTTCAGCATCTGGGGTAGGGAAATTTGCCTATTGAAATCAACTGGTGGTGTACTGCTATCAGATTGGCTGCAAGTACTTGTGACACCTATTGCTATACCTTCATTCCTCTCAGTGCAGGTTTTTGAGAGGACTGGAGGTATAGTAGGTTTTAAGATCCCAGATGAGGAGCATGGAGAAGTCTGCCTTTTTCTATGATGTGGGTCTTTCAGGTGCTACTGCCAATGGACTGCGTGGCAGGTTGTCATATGTCTGGCCAAGCATGTGGTCCCAAGTGGCTGCTGTTCTGGCCACACTTAATCTACTTCAGACATAGGTTGCAAACAGCAATGGTGCGATCTGCTGCACACATGTCGAAAAAGGTCCACACCAAGGAACATTTTAAAGTCAGAGGGGTGTTTAGCAGCGCCCTGCACCTGTGAAGCTCTGTGGTGTGATGCAATAGGGTGGCTGCCCTTAAGCTAGCCCCTGGAGGACCTCCTGCCTTGTTGGAGTTGTGCCTCCTCCTACTCACTTTCCTCCTCTCTTCTCTCAGGCACCCAAGTACGGTCAGCGACCTCATGCTTTGGCCAATTATCAGACACTAATGCACTGCGATCTAGCAGCGATTGTGTGCGGCGATCGTGGTGTGGTGTGTCAGTCTGACACACCGCATCACCGATCTCGGTAAAGAGCCTCTGACAGAGGCTCTTTACCATGTGAAATCACGGCTGATCACGATGTAAACAGGAAGAGCCGTTTATTGGCTTTTCCTCACTCGCTTTTTCTCACTCGCGTCTGACAGAGTAGAGGATTGGCGGTTCTCCTGATATGGGGGTCTGTGCTGATTGTTTATCAGCGCAGCCCCCCATGCGGATGTTCACCCAGGACCACCAGGGATGCCCACAAAGGAACCCCAACAGGTGTGCCACCCTAGACCACCATAGATATGCCAATCAGTGACCAGGCATCTGCCATACAATGCCCAGGCAGCTGCCAATCAGTGCCCAATAATAATGCCTGCCAGTGCCGTCAGTGATGCCTATCAGTGCAATATATCAGTGCCACCCATCAGTGCCCACCAGTGCCGCCTATCAGGGCCCATCAGTGCCCAGCAGTGCCGCCTATCAATGACCATCAGTGCTGCATATCAGTGCCACCCATCCGTACTGCCGATCAGTGCCGCCTATCAGTGCCCATCGTCAGTGCCCATCAGTGCCACCCCATTAGTGCCATCTCATTGGTGCCACCTTATCAGTGCCTGTCAGTGCAACTTATCAGTGCCCATCAGTGAAGGAGAAAACATATTTTTTGTCAAAATTTTATAACAGGAACAAAGATAAACCTTATTTCTTTCAAAAATGTCGGTCTTTTTTTATTTGTTTAGCAAAAAATAAAAACCTCAGAGGTGATCAAATACCACCAAAAGAAATCTCTATTTGTGGGAACAGAATAATACAAGTTTTGTTTGGGTACAGTGTAGCATGACCGCGCAATTGTCATTTAAAAAGTGACAGTGCTGAAAGCTGAAAATTTGCTTGGGCAGGAAGTATTGGTATTGAAGTGGTTAAAGGATATCTCCAGCCTCAAGTCCTCCATCACTTGTAAGGTATGGCTCAGAATCTAACAATTAGAGACATCTATTTACCATAAACACTTAAATAATATATTTTCCAAAGCAGGCTTTTCAGCTAGTGTATAGTGTAATAAGCATTGGTGAGGGAGGGGTGGTTGGGCCCTAGAAAAGCTAATTGGGCTGTGGAAATTGTATAAACAGTCAACAACACTGACTACAAACACTGAAAACAATTAAAAGATGTTATCCATTCAACTTTATCTAGTTTGGATTTAAACCACGGCAAGGTTGAAAATATTTTAGTATAGAAATATAATGAGTTTTAGCAATATGACAGATCACATCTCTTTCATTCCATGACTTCAAACCAAACTTCACGGTCCATATTTTACAGTCATGTGCAAGTAAACACATTTCAAAGAACAATACTGGTTGTGAGATTTTGAAGTTCATAACTCATCTTGTTTTTTAGATAACTGAAAGCTAGCATATTTTCAAATGACTAACACAGCTCTGCTTTGTAACAAGTTCACTTCATCTAAGAAACAATCTCGGTAGCAATTACTACAAGGATTTATGTCCTTGGCACATAAAAGCACAAGTTATAAGAAAAACAAAAAACAGCAATGTACATCTACTGGTATTCAGACAAACCTACACAAAACTCCAGCTAAAACTGCAGTCATCAGCACTTCAAGTCTTGTATTTCTGTTTAAAAGATGATTAAAATGAAACCGCAAATATTTTCACTAGAGTAGAGTAGAGTAATTGCGTTAGTAACTCAGTTACTACATTGGAAAAGTAATTACCGTATTTATCTGCGTATAACACGTGCTGACGTATAACACGCACCCCAAGATTAAGAGGGAATTTTAAGGAAAAAAACTTTTAGGAGGGAAGTTTAAAGGAAAAAAACTTACATTTAAATTCCCATCAATGCAGCCTTATCAGCGCCCATCTGCAGCCTTGTCAGCGCCCATCTGCAGCCTTGTCAGCTCCCATCTGCAGCCTTGTCAGCTCCCATCTGCAGCCTTGTCAGCGCCCATCTGCAGCCTTGTCAGTCCCCATCTGCAGCCTTGTCAGTGCCCATCGGCAGCCTTGTCAGACCCAGTGTTGGTCATCTTACTTTAAAAAAAGTAATTAGTTACTAAGCAAAGTAACTGTGACTTTTTTTTAATATTCTAAGGGGCGGGTCATTACTGTAAGCAAGGGGCGCGTTCCCCCCTGCACGTCTATTTCCCCTCTGTACCCCACTACACGTCTGCCCCTCCCCACACACATTTATCTGCTCCCCCTCTGTACATCTGTCCCCCCCAAACTCACGGATCGGATCATTCCTCGGATCAGAGTCAAGGATCGGATCATTTTTCGGATCAGCAAATAATAATTGAATTTGCAAAAACCTGTGAAAATTCCACCACCATATAGCCCCCACTGTAATATCCATGTCATCTCCCCCACTGTAATATTGGCTGAGTATGGCTGGGTACGGCTGGGTATCGCTGAGTATGGCTGGGTATTACAGAGTATTGCAGAGTATGGCTGGATATTAACGAGTATTGCAGAGTATGGCAGAGTATGGCTGGGTATTACTGAGTATGGCTGGTTATTACCGAGTATGGCTGGGTATTACCGAGTATGGCTGGGTATGGCAGAGTATGGCTGGGTATGGCAGAGTATTGGCAGGGTATTGCAGAGTATTGTCAGGGTATTGGCAGGGTATTGCAGAGTATTGGCAGGGTATTGCAGAGTATTGGCAGGGTATTGCAGCATATTGTAGAGTATTGGCAGGGCATTACAGAGTATTGGCAGGGTATTGGCAGGGTATTGGCAGAGTATTGGCAGGGTATTGCATGGTATTGCAGAGTATTGTCAGGGTATTGCAGAGTATTGTCAGGGTATTGCATGGTATTGCAGAGTATTGGCAGGGTATTGCAGAGTATTGGCAGGGTATTAGAGTATTGCAGTGCTGCCATCCGATCTCTCCCCTCCACTGTACAGATCTGTACACAGAGGGGAGAGAGGAACCGGCGTCATCTTGATGCCGGTTTGTTTACAAGTGATCGCTCCGTCATTTGACGGAGCAATCACATTGTAAACGGCCGACAGGTACACCAAGATGGCCGCCGCTCCGGAGCTAGGCCGAAACCGCGGCCTTTCCTAGGGCCGAAGCCACGGAGCGCGGTGGTAATTGTGGTAACGCCGCCCAAGTAATGGGAACGGCGTTACCACAAGGGGAAGAGTAATCAGTTAGAATACTCGTTACCCTTTAAAGTAAGGGCGTTAAGTAACGCCGTTTACTTTAATTCCGTTAGTTACATCACTGGTCAGACCCCATATGCAGCCTTGTCAGTGCCCATCTGCAGCCTTGTCATTGCAGCCTTGCCCCAGTGTCATTTACATTTAAAAATGGCGCCGCCGAGATACAGAGCCGGATGTCCTGTGTATCTCGGTGGCGATCGATAGCTTTCGGCCGTTTCGGACTTTTGGATGCTTTCGGCCGTTCTCACGGCTTTCGCCGCTCTCGGCAGCTCTCGGCTGTTCTCGCCCTCTTTTGCCGGCTCACGCGGGACTGCGAGAGCCGCCGAGAGTGGCCAAAAGCGCCCGAAAAGCCGGCGAGAACAGCCAAGAGCTGCCGAGAACGGCCGAAAGCCAGCGAGAACGGCCGAAAGCGTCTGAAAGTCGGTGAGAGCGGCCTAAAGCTGCGAGAAAGGCTGAGAGGCTGACAATTGGTGGGGGATCAACGTATAACACGCACCCACAATTTCCCCCTGATTTTAAGGGGAAAAAAGTGCGTGTTATACACCGATAAATACGGTAGTTACGCAGCAAAGTAACTGTGACTTTTTAATATTCTATACGTGTAACTAAGGGGCGGGTCTAGTATTACTGTAAGCAAGGGGCAAATGTATTATTATTGTTATATATCATGTAACCAAGGGGCTGCTCTATTATTACTCTAACCAAGAGGCAGATGTGTTTTAGCGTGTTAGCAAGGGGCGGGTCTATTTTTTATTATATCGTGTAAGGGGCGGATGGCTACAGAAGAGGGCGAATGTTAAATTAATGGGCAGAGCTCGACATATAACAATATTAATAATTGCGCACCTTGGTTACAGTAATACTAGACCCGCCCCTTAGTTACACGATAGATGCCCCTTGCAGAGTAGCACAAGCATCGGGAGCGTGCGGCATTGCCTCGTACAATTACATGTTAACTGCGCCTGTGCGGTGTAGAGTAAGCTCGTAAGCTCCGTAGTCCTTCGTGCTGCGCAAGTTCTGCGCCTGCGCAGTACAGGGGGTCCTTATCCGGCGGGGGAACTTTTTCGGCAGGACACCGGAATTACACTACTGCCATCTAGTGTCGGTAGATGTAATTGCGGTAACGCCGCCCAAGTAATGGGAACTGCGTTACCATGAGGGGAAAAGTAATCAGTTAGATTACTCGTTACCCTCTAAAGCAACTGCGTTAAGTAACTGTTTATTTTAACTCAGTTACTTACATCACTGCCAATGTATAACACATGTCCCCAACCTTACTCACTGGCTGAAAGGCCATACTCAGATCACCCCCAACCACTTCACTTTACCTATCCCAATAACGGAGACCACACAGTTCCTGCAAGCCCGAAAGCAATTCCCCTAAACTGGTTCCTAACTCCAAAGTGGAGGTACAGTCATCCCCCACCTGAGAGGCAGAAACCGTGTCTGCGCTAGGAACAGGTCGTAGGGAGTCGGCTCCACCCCCCCACTCCCAACAGCTCCCGAAAAGCAGTACAAATAGGCAAAGAAGACAAAGAGCACTCACAAGGCTGCCTAGGAGGTATCCCACCAGCCGTTCTGGACTCCGCCACCACCGGGGCAGCCATGTGAATCCTTTCCTTCTGAACTGGGAAAGCTTGCTCTCAGATCGTCCATCATCCACCTGTTGTTCCACCTCCAGAAGCACCCTAGGGTCCGTGGGCCTGGATGCCATGGAGCTGTGTGATATTCAGCCCCACTCCCTCACACCAGCTCTACCCACTGATGTCCTGGTCCCCCGGGTGAAGCCTCAATAGCCCTGGGTGCTCACAATGCATCCTCTGGTGCCGCTCCTTCTCTTAGCAGTGGCAGCAGGGGAGTCCACTGGGACATGAGAGCCACTGGTCGCGGGGTGAGGCTGCCCCAACAGAACTGTTCCCTCCCCAGCACGGAGCTGGAACAAAAGCTGATCAACAGACACCATCCACGAGTCCCAAGCTGCTTCCTGCATCCATCAATCTTCCACTGGACGCCAGAACTGAAGCCACCCCTCCTAAAACTGTCCAAACCCCATACAGCCACCACATACCTCCAATCAGGTAAGCCCCCTATTCTCCTGCAAAAACCTCTACCTCTTAACCCTTCCCTAATTTGTATCCCCTCTTCACCTGGTCATGTCTGCCCTGCGCTATTTTAATTTTTTTTTTCTTTCGCACCGGGCCTTGCTTGTCCAAGCGCACAAACAAAAGAAAACCACTGTATAGTAAATGATAAGTGTTCAATTAAATATTTTTCAGCCCCAAGCAATGGATTGTTGGGACTTCTAAATTATTTAAATAAGCTCAAGCTAAATGTGGATTTAAATATTGAAGATGTCATACTAATAGCTGTATCAACACACATTATGCAACCATGGTCCAATGTTGTCACGCTTAGGAAATGTGCTCTGAAAATGAATTCCTTCCAACCATTATGATTTACATAGGGCTGACCCAGGCTTCCAACTAAATTACGGGGTTCCACAGACCCACCCCATGTCATGCCGCCAGGTGCTGGAAGACGCAGTCTAGCACCTAGAGCCAGAATCAGACCTCTAACTAGGTCAACGTACATACAGGAGAGTGAGGAGATCTATCCCACGTCCTGGTTCTGCTCATGTGACCAAAATATCACATGACACATTACATGACACAGAACCACGAGTGGGGACGAGCGCTGCTGGATTATACAGAGTGGGGATCTCCCGCTTACCTGGCTGTCAGACAAAGTTTTGCCTCCTGTGCCGGCTCCTATGATAGGCAGCACACTGGCAACATCTATTATAGGAGGTGGGACTTCGTCTGAGGACATCGGCCACGCGGGGTAAACATGGGATCTCCACTCTGTATAATTCATCTCCTCTAGGTAAGGCTGAGTTGCTGGGCACTAAACAGGCTGCATTTATGGGCACTAAACAGGTTGACCTGCTGGGCACTAAACAGGCTGCATTTATGGGCACTGAACAGGCTGAGCTGCTGGGCAGTAAACAGGCTGCATTGATGGGCACTAAACAGGCTGCATTGATGAACACTGAACAGGCTGAGCTGATGGGCACTGAACAGGCTGAGCTGATGGGCACTGAACAGGCTGCATTGATGGGCACAGAACAGGCTGAGCTGATGGGCAATAAACAGGCTGCATTAATTGGCACTGAACGCTGCTTTGATGAGAACTGAACAGGCTGCATTGATGTGCACTGAACAGGCTGCATTGATGGGCACTGAACAGGCTGAATTGATGGGCACTGAACAGGCTGAATTGATGGGCACTGAACAGGCTGAATTGATGGGCACTGAACAGGCTGAATTGATGGGCACTAAACAGGCTGAGCTGATGTGCACTAAACAGGCTGAGCTGATGGGCACTAAACAGGCTGAGCTGATGGGCACTGAACAGGCTGCATTTATGGGCACTGAACAAAAGGGAATACGAGCGCACAGGCTCATGGTGCAATAAAATTATAAAATTTATATCCAATAAAAGACTTTATTGCACCATGAGCCTGTGCGCTCGGATTCCCTTTTGTTTTCACAGCTATCAATGTCCCGATGATCACTGAGCTGCAAGGAGCATGATGCTGACCAGATTGTTTCACAATAGGCATTCTCATTAAGGGATTCCTTGGTCAGTGTGTTATCACTTTGCATTGGACATTTCTAGTGCAAAGACTATTTTTGTTGTATTTTTGTAAGTTTTGCCTCCTGTGCCGGCTCCTATGATAGGTAGCACACTGGCAATATCTATTATACGAGGTGGGACTTCATCTGAGGACATCGGCCACGCGGGGTAAACATGGGATCTCCAATCTGTATAATTCATCTCCTCTAGGTAAGGCTGAGTTGCTGGGCACTAAACAGGCTGCATTTATGGGCACTAAACAGGTTGACCTGCTGGGCACTAAACAGGCTGCATTTATGGGCACTGAACAGGCTGAGCTGCTGGGCAGTAAACAGGCTGCATTGATGGGCACTAAACAGGCTGCATTGATGAACACTGAACAGGCTGAGCTGATGGGCACTGAACAGGCTGAGCTGATGGGCACTGAACAGGCTGCATTGATGGGCACAGAACAGGCTGAGCTGATGGGCAATAAACAGGCTGCATTAATTGGCACTGAACGCTGCTTTGATGAGAACTGAACAGGCTGCATTGATGTGCACTGAACAGGCTGCATTGATGGGCACTGAACAGGCTGAATTGATGGGCACTGAACAGGCTGAATTGATGGGCACTAAACAGGCTGAGCTGATGTGCACTAAACAGGCTGAGCTGATGGGCACTAAACAGGCTGAGCTGATGGGCACTGAACAGGCTGCATTTATGGGCACTGAACAAAAGGGAATACGAGTGCACAGGCTCATGGTGCAATAAAATTATAAAATTTATATCCAATAAAAGACTTTATTGCACCATGAGCCTGTGCGCTCGGATTCCCTTTTGTTTTCACAGCTATCAATGTCCCGATGATCACTGAGCTGCAAGGAGCATGATGCTGACCAGATTGTTTCACAATAGGCATTCTCATTAAGGGTTTACTTGGTCAGTGTGTTATCACTTTGCATTGGACATTTCTAGTGCAAAGACTATTTTTGTTGTATTTTTGTTTCTACATATGGGCACTGAACAGGCTGTATTTATGGGCACTGGTGAGGCTGCATTGATGGACACTAATGAGGCTGCATTGATAGATACTGGTGGGGCTGCATTGATGGGCACTGAACAGGCTGAGCTGATGGGCAATGAACAGGCTGCATTAATTGGCACTGAATGCTGCTTTGATGAGAACTGAACAGGCTGCATTGATGTGCACTGAACAGGCTGCATTGATGGGCACTGAACAGGCTGAATTGATGGGCACTAAACAGGCTGAGCTGATGGGCACTAAACAGGCTGAGCTGATGGGCACTGAACAGGCTGCATTTATGGGGACTGAACAAAAGGGAATACGAGCGCACAGGCTCATGGTGCAATAAAATTATAAAATTTATATCCAATAAAAGACTTTATTGCACCATGAGCCTGTGCGCTCGGATTCCCTTTTGTTTTCTCAGCTATCAATGTCCCAATGATCACTGAGCTGCAAGGAGCATGATGCTGACCAGATTGTTTCACATTAAGCATTCTCATTAAGTGATTCCTTGGTCAGTGTGTTATCACTTTGCATTGGACATTTCTAGTGAAAAGACTATTTTTGTTGTATTTTTTGTTTCTACATATGGGCACTGAACAGGCTGCATTTATGGGCACTGGTGAGGCTGCATTGATGGACACTGGTGAGGCTGCATTGATGGACACTGGTTTGGCTGCATTGATGGGCATTGATCAGTCTGCATTGATGGGTACTGGTGAGGCTGCATTGATGGGCAATAGTGAGGCTGAGCTAATGGGCACTGGTGAGGCTGAGATGATGGCCACTGATGAGGCTGCATTGATGGGCATGGATGAGGCTGCATTGAAGGACACTGGTGAGGTTGCATTAATAGGCTCTGGTGAAAATATAAAGTTGGGAGGAAATGTTATGCAGTCAGTGCTCGAGTGAATGCATGTAGACAGGAAGTGACTGCACAGAGGCCCTGCAGCACTAAGATGCAAAAAAGAATAAAAGAAAAAAAAGCGAAGACAGTATTTCAATCTTAAAAATTGCAGGTCATGTGTGATACATAGTGATTTAGCAAACTAAAGGTCATTCAATCAGGGTTAACATCTACTTTAACTACCCCCTGTATGTGTGTGTGAGGGGGGGGTTAAAGGGCTACCGAGCAAAAATGTTGTGGGACTGTTTTGGGGGGGGGGGGTTTAAATAGGCATAAACCAACAATTATGAAGGAGTTGATGGGGGGTTAAAATGTCACTCACCACCAATGTTGGTAGATTATATGCCAAAGAAAAGAGGAAACACTTATAATTGACTATAACTCATATAATTAATACAAAGATCCTAAAAACATATTTTTTTTAAATATATAACAAATAACATATACAGTCAGTGTCAATCCTAATACAAGTCTTCTCATTTTTGCTTCAGTGACACTTGTATCAAAAACTACATTAAAAACCAAACTAATGAAGAAAGATTAATTATTTGCTAAATGTTATGATAAATGTTTTCAACATTTGTGGTCTTTTTTTCTTTTATATAGCAAAAAATAAAAGCCCCACTGGTGATGGAATATTGAAATACCACCAAAAGAAAGCTCTAGCTGTCAAAATTTTTTTTTACAGAATTCATTGGGGTATAATGTTGCATGACTGAGTAATTGTCATTCAAAGTGTGGCAGCGCTGAAAACTTAAAAAAGTGGCCTGGACTGGAAGGGAGTGAAACAGTCCGGACTTGAAATGGTTTAGTAATCAAATTGTAGGCCCATTTTATCATAATCCTGATAAAGCACAGGGCAAGAAACCATATAACTCACACATAAGCTAGGTGCTTCTGTAACAAAAATGATTTCATAGGCAAAATTTCGCAGGACACATCATCTTCTTAGCAACCACATCATCGCCACATCAACAGCCACATCTCACAGGACCTTCGTCAGCCACATCTCGCAGGACCATCACCTCCTCATCAACCACATCGTCCAGGACCTTCATCAGCCACATCTCGCAGGGCCATCATTTCCTCAGCAACCACATCGTTGCCACATCAATATCACCACCGTCATATTTTTATTTTTTTCTCTCAGCATGTGCATCTTTAAATACTCAGCGGAAACCCTTCACAGGCTAAGAAACATCACCTCAACATTGCCAACGGCCATTCAAAAATAACTACGAAAAGAGCAATTACTAAGGATCAACCCACAATCAACCACCAATCAAAGGAAGACCCCAATTCAACCGCAACACTTAACATGCGCCCTGATTAACACCAGATCAGCAGTCAAGCACAGACAAATTGTCTCTTCATCACGGAAAGCTGGCTAACACCCGACTGCAACACCATCCTAACTGAATTGGTCCTTGAAAAATACAGGATCCTAACGGAGCATAGAATAGGAAAAAAAGGAGGAGGCCTAGCAGTGATCTTCAAATCTCACCTTGCGCTCGGCAAACCCACGCTACAGAATCCAGTGCCTTTTATGGAGACACTTTCTCTACAGCTGCGAACAACACCCCAAGACACCATTCATATCCTGCTATGCTACAGACCACCAGGACCAAAGACAAATCTCCTGATACCCTTCACCGAATTCATTTCAATACACACCCTAAAAAACAAAAACTTTCTGGTACTTGTAGACTTCAATCTCTGGGCAAACAAAACCGAAGACCCCATCGCCTCTGCCTGCATAAACCAACTGGAAGAACTAGGTCTTCAACAACTGATAAATGCTCCTACGCATGGTTCAGGGCACACTCTGGACCTCATCTTCGAACAAAATATCGACATCAACATACTCAACAACTTACCGCTACCATCGACTGATCATCACGATATCAAATTTAAAATCACCACCAACACCACCCTCCAGAAACCGAACCACTCAACAACAACACACTGGACCAGATCTCAGAAGAAACTACACTCAAAATCACATTATCTAACAAAATAGCAATCCTAAATTTAAACCACTCGACGGAAAAAATACTTAAAGCGGGGTTTCACCTTAAAAAATTTTTTTTTAAAAGTCAGCAGCTAAAGAAAAGTTGCTGCTGACTTTTAATAAGTACACTTACCCTCCCAGGGCGCCCGCGATGTCGTTCGTGGAGGCCGAGATGTCCCTCGGCTATCCGGATCCAGCGCCGCCATCCTCAGTAAGGGAAACGGCTTCCCGTTTCCTACTGCGCATGCGCGAGTTGGCGCGCGGCCTACTGCGCATGCGCGAGTCGGCGCGCGGCCTACTGCGCATGTGCGAGTCAGCGCGCAGCCTACTGCGCATGCGCGAGTCTTATTTGTGAATGGTAGTACTTCATTTTCCAATCGCACACGTTCCTGGAAATGCTCACAGTTTTGGGTGCTGTAGCAACAACCAGCTGGATACTGGTTCAAATCACAGTAAAAAGATGTTTGCCAGTTTGCTGTTAGCACTATTCCCATATTGTGATCATGCAATAAACCACTCCTTTCGGACGCTATTTGTGTCGCTTAATGGTGTGCTGGCAAACATCTTTTTACTGTTATTTGTGAATGGGGAACGCGGTGTGTTGTGGGACACAGTTCCCATAATACACCGCGCCCCATTCACCTGAAGACGGAAGAAGAGAAGATCACCGCGGCGCTGGAGGAGGCAGATTAGGACGATCTGCCTAGCAACAGCCATTTCTGGTAAGTAAAAAAAAATTTGTATTTTTTTTTTATTTTAAATTGTTACTAACATTTTTTCAAGTTTTCATTTTCAGGGTGTCCCACCACTTTAAACAAAGCATTACTACAGCAGATGCAGTCGCTCCTAAACGTAGAACACTCATCCGCAACAAAAATTCTGGATGGTTTAATGGCACTCTTACTCTACTGAAGCAGGAACGTAGAAAAGCTGAAAGAGCCTGGAGAAGAAACTCTACAAAGGAAAACCACACAAACTACAATATACTCACAAGCAAATATCACAAAGCAATCTTCAAAGCTTAAAAAGAACACTTCTCAAACACCATCACAAAAGCCCTAAACCGCCCTCGTGAACTATTCAAACTAGTCGCCCAGACTATGAACCCTACCTGCCTAGAGCCCCCAACAAACGAAACTCAAGAATTTTGCAACGAACTATCGGATTTTTTTATCGACAAAAGCGACAACATTAGGGAAAAAGTTCAACAGAAAAAAACAATCAACCCTATTCAACCACATCACACAACCACCGTTTTTTTCGTTGACCCCGATCCCCATAGACACCACCAAAAACATCATCAGAAGCCTTTCGGGACAGCACATCACCCAATGATATCATCCCCACAAAACTTCTGAAAGACTGTTCTGACATCTTGGCACCTACTATAACACTACTCATAAATCAGTCATTCAATGAAGGAATTGTTCTGAACTCCCTCAAGCAAGGCATAGTCAAACCCCTCCTAAAGAAACCCAACCTGGACCCCAATGGCCCTAACCACCGAAGACCGATAACTAGCCTGAACACCATCTCCAAGATTATGGAGAAAGCAGTAATAAAACAGCTACAACTTCATCTGGACACACACAATCTCCTGGACCCTCTGCAATCAGGTTTCCGCCCGGGCCATGGCACAGAAACAGCACTCCTCAAAATATGGGACGATGCCTTGGAAGCAGCAGATGATGGATAATCATGTCTCCTGGTACTCCTGGACCTGAGTGCAGCATTCGACACACTGGATCACAACACTCTACTCATCCGCCTCAAAGAAGTAGCAGAAGTCACAGATTCAGACCTACTATGGTTCGGTTCCTTCTTTTAAGGAAATCGGTCACAGACAGTGAAACTTGGAGACTTCACCTCTGAATCTTGCACAGTCTCCTATGGAGTCCCTCAAGGATCACCTTTGTCACCTGTGCACTTCAACATTTACATCCGTCCACTCCTCAAAATCATCAGCAAATCAGACCTATGCTTCCACTCATACGCGGATGATACTCAACTCTACCTTCAAAAAAAGACCAATATCAGGAACTAGAAAAATGCCTCACATCAATAGATGACTGGATGTCCACAAGCTCCCTCAAACTTAACGGATCCAAAACAGAACTCCTTCTCTTAAATGCAAACAGAAATATTCAGTCTACGACCCCATGGACTCCACCCACCATCCTTGGACAGACCATCCCCCTAAGCATAAAAGCCAAAAGTCTCGGAGTCATCTTCGATTCAGAAATGTTAATGGATGCACAAATAGGATCAGTAGTCAGCGGATCCTACCACCTTCTATGCCTGCTACATAGACTCATCCCCTTTATTCCAGAAATGGAAAAAGCAAGTGGTAGGAACAATCATCAACTCTCGACTCGAGTACGCAAACTCCCTCTACATAGGACTACCTAAATTCCAGATTGCAAGCCTACAAGTCGTTCAAAACACGGCAGCAAGACTAGTCACAGGAAAAAAACATGGGAATCCATCTCCCCCTCCCTGAGGATCCTACACTGGCTAACCGTAAAGGATCGGATCACATTCAAGACCCTCTGCCTGACACACAAATGTACACAAGGAGATGCTCCTGAATACTTGCGAAAAAATAAAACACTACACTCCCAATCGCAACCTCCGATCAACCAACCAAAACCTCCTCATCATTCCCAAGTCCCGGTACAAATCAAGGGGAGAACGAAGATTTGCAGTCCAAGGACCACGGCTGTGGAACGCTCTACCTACGAACATCTGCTTGGAAGGAAACCATCAGGCCTTCAGGAAAAAACTCAAGACCCACCTCTTCTAAGAAGAAATCAACGCAGGTCGGATCAAGCGCCTCGAGGCGATTCAGTTCGCAGTTGCAGCGCTATACAAATCATTCATTCATTCAAAATAGTAACCATAAATGGTTGTAGGTATCTCATATACAATCATTTCAGCAATAGTCTTTCTGTGCCAGGGTTGCAAACGTTTTAAGTTCAATACCATCATCACTGAGACAGGAAGTGAAGGGAATCTCCAGAAAGAGGATATAAACGTGACATACGCTGTAACCCTTCCGCAACCATAAAAAACTGTTCTATAAAGCAACTTGGTTCCATTTCCCAGGAAATAAAGGAAGAAATAACTATACAATGTACTCACTTCTCACTTTTGTTCCCATTCGCTTTTTAGCTGTTTTTATAACTAGCCCACATCGAGCTATATTAACACCCAGGGCTTCTTTTCAGCTCTATACCGATATGTTCTTGCTTCACGGTTGCTGATGAGGTACAGGTAGCCCTCCTGAACAGGGAGCAGAGGGCACAGCAGGCTGGACCCTGGCTATAGTTAGGATCTATCCTAAGATTTCGATTTTGCCCAGTTATACCCCTCCCTGCCTACACTGTCCTGTTTTTTTCTGCCTGTTAAGAGTTCTACCTCTGCTCTGCTGTGATTGGCTGCAGCACCCTGGCCTGAAACCCGCTGGTGGATGTTAATGTAGAGATCTCTGGGAAAAGAGAGTGCAGAGCAGGACACAGCTGAGAGCTGAGGGTCATACCTTCAAGAAGAACTGTTCTTCAATATCAAGCTGGGTACATTTTACATTTCTCCATACACTGTTTTCTGCCCCTCTGTACACTGCTCAATTCTCCCCAATACACTTCTAACTGCAACTATACACTGTTTATTGCCCCCTGTGCACTGTTTACTTCCCCCTGTACACTGTTCCCTGCCTTCTATAAACTGCACACTGCCTCCTATACAAAACAATGATCACTACCCTCACACATTGCTAACTCTCAAACCATACACTACTCACTGCCACGGTAAGGGGGGTGGGGGGCCCTGTCAAGTAGATTGTATGGAGCCCTATGATTTCTAACCCTGGCTGGTTGCATTATTTGTGTACTGGTGCTTGGGGATATGGCTGGGTTAGCAGGGGCTACCACGTACCTGTGTTCTTCACATGGCAACAGTTCCCTCTTCTCAGTTGCTAATATGCTGGCAGCTGCCAGGGTCCTAGCAATCAATCATGTCACACTGTTTTGCACAGTGCAAGCCTTGCCCCAAAAGGTGACAGAACTTGCATTACTGAAGTCCACCTTTATCCCAACTAGAGAGATCCTGAACTCTGTGACTCCAAAGAGACCTGCTTCACCCTCTCAGCTTCTTTTGCTTTCCTACACTGTAAGGGTAATGAGATTATGATATTTTACACCAGAACTTTGGACTTAAAGTCACACTTATCATGGGTGCCTCATCCTATGTGATCTCTGTGACCGATCACAGAGATCACACAATAGTAAACAATGATGTCAGGAAGTGACCTATTGTTCACTACTGTGCATGTGATTGCTGATTGACCCACAGCAGCCCTGTCTACTGATCAGTGTTTCAGACACAGCGGGCAAAGATCATACCACTGCATGCCCCCAGGGTGGATGCGGGGGGCGTAGAGGTGCATCCACCCACATTGGCACTCTTCTTCCTGTCTGGTAATTTATGTACTATATAATAAAAGGAGGTAAAACTCCTCAAGAGACTCATCAATGAGGAGTAGGGATGAGCCGAACACCCCCCGGGTTCGGTTCGCACCACAACCCACGAACGGACCTAAAGTCCTTGCGAACATAAGAACCCTATTAGTTACAATGGATGCGAACGTTCGAAATCAAAAGTGCTCATTTTAAAGGCTAATATGCATGTTATTGTCATAAAAAGTGTTTGGGGACCTGGGTCCTGCCCCAGGGGACATGTATCAATGCAATTTTTTTTTTTTAAAACTGAAGTTTTTTCAGGAGCAGTGATTTTAATAATGCTTAAAGTGAAACAATAAAAGTGTAATATTCCTTTAAATTTCGTACCTGGGGCGTGTCTATAGTATGCCTGTGAAGGGGCGCATGTTTCCTGTGCTTAGAACTGTCTCTGCGCAAAGTGTCATTTTTGCAGGAAAAAAAGCTATTTAAAATCACTCGCGGCTAATGAATTGACGGCTCCCGTAACACAGAGAACAGTCATGAACAGTCATTGAAAGCCATTCATAAAAAAAAAGTCATTGATAAAAAAATGTTTTTTTAAAAAGCGTGGGGGTCCCCCCAAATTCAATAACCAGGCCCTTCAGGTCTGCTATGGATATTAAGGGGGACCCCAGCTAAAAAAATAAAATAAATGGCGTGGGGTCCCCCTCAAAATCCATACCAGACCCTTGAGGTCTGGGATGGATTTTAAGGGGAACCCCGGCCAAAAAAAAATGGCGTGGGGGTCCCCCTCAAAATCCATACCAGACCCTTATCCGAGCATGCAACCTGGCAGGCCGCAGGAAAAGAGGGGGGATGAGAGCGCCCCCCCTCCCTCCTGAACCGTACCAGGCCACATGCCCTCAACATTGGGAGGGTGCTTTGAGGGTCTGAGACCCCCAAAGCACCTTGTCCCCATGTTGATGAGGACAAGGGCCTCTTCCCCACAACCATGGCCATTGGTTGCGGGCGGGGGGCTTATCGGAATCTGGAAGCCCCCTTTAACAAGGGGACCCCCAGATCCCGGCCCCCCCTGTGTGAAATGGTAAGGGGGTACAAAAGTACCCCTACCATTTCACCAAAAAAGTGTCAAAAATGGTAAAAATGACAGGAGACGGTCTTTGACAATTCCTTTATTAAAATCTTCTTTCTTCTGGTCTTCCTTCTTCCTCTCTTCATCCTTCGGTTTCTTCATCTTCTCCTTCCGGCATCTTCTTCCATCTTCTTCTTCCATCATCTTCTTCCTCCGATCCGCTTCTTCTTGCTCTGGTCTTCTCGTCCGGCATCTTCTTCCACGGCGTCCAAGTCTCTTCTTGGGCCGCTCCGCGCAATGGGAGGCTCCCGCTGTGTGAGGCTTCGCTGCGTCTGACACGAATTTGATGCGAGCGGCCCAAATAGTTCTAGGCTCGCTGAACGGGCGAACGCCCAATGTTCGATTCAAACATGGGTTTGAATCGAACACCGGGCCCATCCCTAATGAGGAGTAAGCAGGTTTAAGATAAAGTACAAATTGCTTTATTAAATAAACATACAGAAAACCATAATTACCTTTAACATGTCATAGTAAAATTGACAACGTTGTCAGTAACAGACTTACAACCACCCTGCTCAAGCCTTCATGCTCACAAACACACACACTATCCCACATCAGGTATCCAACATCATCAATGTACCTCAGCCACAAGTGACTGTGGCCGAGGTACAGAGTCAAACAAAAAAACACGTTCTCCTCCCACAGGCCCAAATGTAAGCAGACATATGAGGGAGCCAATGGGCCCACCATAGAAGTACCCCTAAGTTGCTTATAAACTCCCAGGAATTGGAAACAATTATTTTCCAACATGAACTCGATTGTCTCAACCACAAACTCATTCTGGGCACCTAGTTGCAAAAAATGCCTCACTTCCAGTAAACCCTATTCATGTGTGATTGATGTATAAAGTGATTTGACATCGATGCCAACCAATAGGGCTCCTTCTGGGAAGTTGATGGATTCAAGCTTATGAAGGACATATCTTGTGTCCTGCACAAAAGAGGGAAAATTCCGTACCAATTCCTTAATAAGGGCATCTACAAATTTGCCACCCGTTTCAACTGGACTTTGACTGCAGGGACAATTGGTCTCCCGGGGGGGTTATCAACTGACTTGTGAAGTTTGGGAATAATATAAAAAGTAAATTCATGAACCATTAAGAATTTCCTCGCTCTGGAGAAACTAGCTTGACTAGTGAAACATGACATTATCATCGCAGAGGGTGTGATGCTTTGATCCAGACTATGGCCACTTGACTTGCCTTGTATGCTCTAACTACCAAGTAGGTACTTCAGTTGACATGACAGGAGGAGTGTGGATGCAGTGAATGATGTGCTTTGGAGACAGATCCCGGAGTTAACCGGTGAATCTTTGGATGCTATCATGGACTGCTGAGATTTATTGTACAATCTACCTGCACCTGCTTAAACTCAACACCACCCATTTCCCTGTGGCACATTACTTCCATCCGTGGAAATCCACTCCCTGTCTGCTTTGATATGTACCAACTTGACTTTCCATCTATTTTGCAGAGTTTTCTGCTTTCAATGTGATCTTCATTGAAATCTGGCCAATGGTCGAATCCAGTAACCTGCCTCAGCACAGAGCTATGCCCCTTCTTTTTCACATAAACTTCCCACAAGTTCTTGAATAACTTCATCACTGATTGTTGGAATGTGTTATCACTATACTAACAGGTTTACTGTCCTAGTGTCTAACCAGACCTGGGACTGGCTGTTAATTTTTCATCTACCAGCGATATTTCCTTTATTAGATACCTAATGTGTGATAGTGTGTGTATGAGAATGAAGGCTTGAGCAGGGTGATTGTAAGTCTCTTACTGACAACGTTGTTAATTTTACTATAAAATGGTGAAGGTAATTGTGGTTTTATGTATGATTGTTTAATAAAGCAATTTTGGACTTTTTCTTTCACCTGCTTACTCCACCTTGATGAGTCTCTTGAGGAGCATTTCCTCCTTTTATTATATGCTGCTTAAAATCTAGAGTAGTTAATAGTTCTTAATTGAACATAGACGGGTGTCCCAGCTGTGGGTTTAACTTGAAGTAATTCCCCCCCCACACATTTTTACGGAGGTGTGGCTCATTATGCCCCTTCTTTTCTTTACATTTATGTACTATGGCTGGTTGGGAAGCTGTTAAATCAATGAAAAATGTATTAATTAACATAAATTGTTTTGCCCCCATTCGTACAGAACAAATGTTTTTCCTTTTTCACTGAATAAATTGCTATGCAATTTTGTTTATAAATACCCCCCTAAGGTTACTGCTGTGATTAAACTAAAGAGACTTGTACAAACTTCATTTAATGACAATCATAGAGGAGGTTTTCGGAAACAAACTTCTCAACTTGCCTTCTGTTAGTAACAAGGTTCGCTCTTTTTAAATTACACATCTCCAGCTTTCACAGGAAAGCAAAATCACATTCATCTTTTTCTCTTGCAATGGAGGGTAAATGAATGAAACATTTTCATTGTAGCATGTAAAGTAAATGCATGGTTAAAATAAATATAGCTGCACACATTTTTGGCAAATTAAAAGCAATTAAATAATCAGTAAACATATTATTTATGAATTATTTTACTATACAAGTCTTTTTAGTTTTAGTGATTTTTTTTTTACCTTATCAGTGTTCATAGGATAGGAAAAAGCCAAGAGCAGAAATTGCCTTAAAAAACTTGACAGCATCGCTTAAGTTTACAAATGAAGAAAAGTCAACAATGCAAGACCACTTTTCTTCTGTCTGTCAAGCAAATTGCATGAATGCCCCATGACCCCTTGCAATTATGGAAATAGCTGTGAGCAAGGAAATGTATTTTCTGGAAATTGGTGTAATTTATAAGCATTAGCCATGAATGTTATTTCTGAGATGTGTCTCCAATTATTTTGTAATGTCCCTTGTGCATCAAACCTGCTCAACTTAACATAATGGGTCCCCACTGTCCCTGGTACTTTATTAGAAAAGTAGACGGCATTTGCGATCATGGTGACTTTGGTTTTTCTGCTAGGTCTGGCTTCAAGCTTTATTGCAGTTTTAGGAGATTGGTTATAACAAGGATGAATATAATTCAATAATGATACAAGAGGTATTTAATAAAAGGTCAGAATGTAGTTGTGTCAGTAGATCATTTAATCAAAAGAAACTACATTTCTTTCCTATGATGGCAACATACGCTACTATAGTTTTTCTTTCATTCATTATCAGTGGTGGCCCATAATTCAGGGCGCATGGGGGCCGCCCCCCCCATCCATGCATCCGGCCCCCTAAACTACATGCAGGGCACGCTGGACGCATGGATTCCAATTTTTTTTTTTTTAAGCAAGTGTTTAGACCAAGAGACTCTAATAGGCTTAAAAAAGAGTGGGCTCGGGGCACAGAGCACTGCACCCTGAGCCCTCCCACTTGTCTGACATTAGCAAATTAATATTTGCTATTGTCTTCCTGATTCTCCTCCTGGCCATTCAGGAAGCAGGTCCTAAGACCCATCACTTGATTGGAAGATAGAAGAAGCGATCCTATTAGCCGCCTAGGAGTTGGAGGGAAGAGGAGGAAGGAGACGCGCGGCGGAAGCCCCCATGATGCCGAGGAGGAGGAGACGCCTCATACCCGCCCCTCCGGTACCTTTTGGGTCTGGAGACCCCCCGGGAAATATAACCCCGCTTACCACCACTGGGAGTCCCCTAGATGTGGTGATATGGAAGAGTGGTGTTGGACGAGCGATGTGCGTGAGGTCAGCAGGGCGGTGAGAGCCAACCACCTGGAGGGGGGAAGCAAAGGCAGCACGAGGCAAGGGGCATGTGAGAAACACCGAGTGAGAGAGAGAGAGAGAGGAGAGTGCAGTGCCCAGATGGTGGAGGCAGAGGAACAGTGAACACCGGCCCTTACCGGGGGAGAGCTCAGCGGCTCTGAGGAAGGGTTGACCCAATCCCTGGATTCTTGAGCTTAGCTTAGCCTCTAGCCCCTTTTGACCCTCCTTGGCTGTGCTTCAGGTGGTACATGAGGGGTAAACAGATGGACTTCTGGACGGAACACCCGGGGCATGCAGCAAGCCATGAAGCCCTGAAGCCAACACCTGCAAGCCACTAACTGCAGAAAGGGTGAGTCAATTTTATTTTAAGTTTACTTCCTTATTGTTGGAACTGTGATATCTCCCTGTTGGAGAGTGGGAGAAAAGGCTAAAAAGCTAAGGAGGCTAAGGAAGCTTGGGCAGAGGCAGAGGCATCAAATAAACTGAGATGACTAAAGGATTGGGACCCCTGGTCTCACCTTTTGGGGACCCCCAGCCCATATCCCACCAACCCCCCCACATTCCCTCGTATACTCCCTGGCAAGCAAGCAAAGTGAAAAAAAAGTGAGGGAGCCTGGGGGTGAAGCACAGATCCACGTTAACAACCAAAAATATTTGAAAAGAGGACTCGTGTAGGAGCCCCGGTGCCTCTTGCTGGAGAAGCAAGAAGGGAGACATCACCCCTCGTATATATATATATATATATATATATTACAGCTGGTCCCCTTATACAGAATAAAGTGAGAGGTAAACCAACTAGAGGAGCGGGAGCGAACTCCCCTAAAGTTAACGCCAGCCCAGACACAATCAAGAAATATATGACACAAGAAGGGGGTAAGAAAGGCCTGGGAAACAGCTGGGGACTAACAGCAAACAGATGGAACTATCAAAAACGGCAAAGTAGACAATCTAGAGGAGCAAATAGCTCAACGTATGTAAACGAAGAGCACAAGGAAGAAAGTGAAGAAGAATAAAGAATAAAAAATCAGCTCCCAAATAAAAGTGAAATTGCAGAAATGTTCCTAAGACTAGAACAATCCCTAAAAGGAGAAATGGCAGCTTTACATGGGGACCTGAATAAAATACTAAAAAGAGTAGAAGAAACAGAGCGTAAATCACAAGCGGTAGAAATAACAGAACTCAAAGAACAGATGAAAAGGGTACAGAGAGAACAGAGAAATATGATGTATAAAGTTGAAGATCAGGAAAACAGCAACAGAAGGAAAAACTTAAGAATCCGGGGCCTACCCGAATCACAAGAAGAGAAGTTACAAGAGAAAATGGATAAAGTATTTGGCCCACTTAAGAAAAAAAATAAAATTTGAAAGAAAATAAAATTAGAAAACCAGTGGATATGGCGGGAGAAGTCCATAGAGACATTATCGTGAGACTTCACAATTATAAAGATAAAGAGCAGATCTGGGAAGGTTTGAGAGCCAAACATCCGGCCAAGTATGAGGAAACTTGTCAGGAACGGTGCTATTACTTGGATCGCCTGCTGGTGTCACTGTTTCCTTTGGCATCAAAGGGTGCAGTTCTGGTGGCCACCAGCAGGGGTCTCCCAGCCGATGGACATTGTCAGGAATGGTGTTATTACCTGGATCGCCTGGTGGTGTCACTATTTCCTTCGACACCAAAGGGTGCAGTTCTGGTGGCCACCAGCGGGGGTCTCCCAGCAGACGGACATGCCAGCAACCTAGCTGCACCTGTTGTGGATTTGCAGACTATATAAGCCTGTCCCTCACTGAAGCTCAGTGCTTCAGTATTCCTTTCTGTAGCCCTGTCTTGCCTGTCTGAAACCTGATCCTGATCCTGATCCTGGACCTGAAACCTGTACCTGTACCTGTACCTGTAACCTGACCCATTATCTGCTTCCTGCCCTGTCCTGGATGTTGTCCCCCTTACCTGGTTCCTGTGACCCGTCCCCTGTCTCCTGCCTTGATGTTCCCTTGCTTCCTGTTTCCCCCTTGGTCTCTCCTCCCTGCCTTGTATATATATATGTTCCATTGCTTTGAGGGTATTGTTAGCTAGTTAGTTAGATTAGGGCTTGGGGGTTTGCTGTGTTATTTGTGTTCTTGCTTGTTTGTGGTTGCTGTGTTCACGTGTGTCTTTATTATTAATAAATATATCTTTATCACTACCTTTTGGAGCCTGATTCCTTTAGTGCAGCCCATCGATCTGTTCACCTGTGTTGGATGCCTGTGTTTAGGCTCCATCCCTAACAGAATACTGAAGCCATACTAACAGATCGGCTGCACTTGGGAATTGGGTCTGGACACTTGCTTTTGTCAAGGAAGATGCAGCTGGAAGATATTTTGTATCTTTCACTCCTGGCATTGGAAGAAAGAGATCTTTGTTATCAGACTTTGGGTGGCTATACTAGGGAGCAACTACTGGAGTGCAACCGTATAGTCCATGCTTTTGTTGATCAGGGCCATTTTCTTTTTGAGGACGTGCAGCCCCTGATCCAGATTTGTGCCGAGCTGGCCCTACCCTGTATTCCTGAGGGCCGTGATGATTTCACTCCCCCTTTTGATATGAATCAGGTTGTATCCCTAGTATGGCTTTTTGAAGATGATCCCGACGACTTTTTTGAGCACTACTCTGGCTGCTCCCCACAGGTGATTTCTGAATGCATTGTGTCTGCGCAGTCTTTTGTTAGACAGGGAAACTTGAATTCACAATTTGTACAACCCATACTTTCAGCATGGTCTGGCATGATGCAATTAGCCCCAGCCAAACAAACCACTTCTGCCATCAGACACCAGCCTACCCAAATGTATGTTTCCCCATCACCCATACCAAACCCTGTTGCCACCCAGTATACATTGCTCCCAACCAAATATTCATATCCGGTCTCCTCTCCCTGTACCTATCCTGCATACAACTCCCCTACCTCTTCTCTGCCAAATCCCAACACTCCTTTCCTGTCTGCTGCACCCCCAACCTACAAAGCTTCAGCGACCAAGTCAAAGAAAAAACGAAAGTTCTTCCCGACCAAAACGATCCTGCCAGTAACCCAATCTGCCTCCACACCCACTAATCTGTCCCAGCCTGAATCACCAGAGTTCCAGCCGGAGGTGCCAGCAATCCAACCTGAAGAGCCAGTACTAGCCTTCCAGCCTGATGTCCTGGTGCCAGCCCTCCAGCCTGATGTTCCAGCCTTCCAGCCTGATGTCCTAGCCTTCCAGCCTGATGTCCCAGCCTTCCAGTCTGATGTCCTGGTGCCAGCCCTCCAGCCTGACGTTCCAGCCTTCCAGTCTGATGTCCTAGCCTTCCAGCCTGACGTCCCAGCCTTCCAGTCTGATGTTCCGATGCCAGCCTTCCAGCCTGATGTTCCAGCCTTCCAGCCTGATGTTCCAGCCCTCAAGCCTGATGTCCCAGCCTTCCAGTCTGATGTCCTGGTGCCGGCCTTCCAGCCTGATGTCTCAGCTTCCCAGTCTGATGACCCGCTGCCAGTTTTCCAGTCTGATGACCCGCTGCCAGTTTTCCAGCCTGATGACCCGCTGCCAGTTTTCCAGTCTGATGACCCGCTGCCAGTTTTTCAGTCTGATGACCCGCTGCCAGTTTTCCAGTCTGATGACCCGCTGCCAGTTTTCCAGTCTGATGACCCGCTGCCAGTTTTCCAGTCTGATGACCCGCTGCCAGTTTTCCAGTCTGATGACCCGCTGCCAGTTTTCCAGTCTGATGACCCGCTGCCAGTTTTCCAGTCTGATGACCCGCTGCCAGTTTTCCAGTCTGATGACCCGCTGCCAGTTTTCCAGTCTGATGACCCGCTGCCAGTTTTCCAGTCTGATGACCCGCTGCCAGTTTTCCAGTCTGATGACCCGCTGCCAGTTTTCCAGTCTGATGACCCGCTGCCAGTTTTCCAGTCTGATGACCCGCTGCCAGTTTTCCAGTCTGATGACCCGCTGCCAGTTCTCCAGTCTGATGACCCGCTGCCTGCCTTCCATCCTGATGTGCCCGTGTCTGCTGCCCAGCCTGATGTGCCTGTTCCTGCTGCCCAGCTTGATGTGCCTGTTCCTGCTGCCCAGCTTGATGTGCCTGTTCCTGCTGCCCAGCTTGATGTGCCTGTTCCTGCTGCCCAGCTTGATGTGCCTGTTCCTGCTGCCCAGCTTGATGTGCCCGTGCCTGCTGCCCAGCTTGATGTGCCCGTGCCTGCTGCCCAGCTTGATGTGCCCGTGCCTGCTGCCCAGCTTGATGTGCCCGTGCCTGCTGCCCAGCTTGATGTGCCCGCTGCCCAGCTTGATGTGCCCGTGCCCGCTGCCCAGCTTGATGTGCCCGTACCCGCTGCCCAGCTTGATGTGCCCGTACCCGCTGCCCAGCTTGATGTGCCCGTACCCGCTGCCCAGCTTGATGTGCCTGTGCCCGCTGCCCAGCTTGATGTGCCCGCTGCCCAGCTTGATGTGCCCGTGCCCGCTGCCCAGCTTGATGTGCCCGCTGCCCAGCTTGATGTGCCCGCTGCCCAGCTTGATGTGCCCGTGCCCGCTGCCCAGCTTGATGTGCCCGTGCCCGCTGCCCAGCTTGATGTGCCTGTGCCCGCTGCCCAGCTTGATGTGCCCGCTGCCCAGCTTGATGTGCCCGCTGCCCAGCTTGATGTGCCCGTGCCCGCTGCCCAGCCTGAGGTGTTCCTGTCTGCTGCCCAGCCTGATGAGTTCCTGTCTGCTGCCCAGCCTGATGAGTTCCTGTCTGCTGCCCAGCCTGATGAGCTCCTGTCTGCTGCCCAGCCTGATGAGTTCCTGTCTGCTGCCCGGCCTGATGAGTTCCTGTCTGCTGCCCGGCCTGATGAGTTCCTGTCTGCTGCCCGGCCTGATGAGTTCCTGTCTGCTGCCCGGCCTGATGAGTTCCTGTCGGCTGCCCGGCCTGATGAGTTCCTGTCCGCTGCCCAGCCTGATGGGTTCCTGTCCGCTGCCCAGCCTGATGGGTTCCTGTCCGCTGCCCAGCCTGATGAGTTCCTGTCCGCTGCCCAGCCTGATGAGTTCCTGTCCGCTGCCCAGCCTGATGAGTTCCTGTCCGCTGCCCAGCCTGATGAGTTCCCGTCCGCTGCCCAGCTTGATGAGTTCCTGTCCGCTGCCCAGCCTGATGAGTTCCTGTCCGCTGCCCAGCCTGATGAGTTCCTGTCCGCTACCCAGCCTGATGACCCGGAGCCTGCTGCCCTGTCTGTTTTTATTTCCAGATCTAAACTTCCAGACCCTGGTGGTGGGGTACATGCCCCATTGTCGGACTCGGGTGGCATGCCTCCTAGTAGGTTAAGAGACTCTGGCCAGAGAGCGCAAGGAGGTCTGCCGTCACAGAGAAGACTTTTTTGGACTCTTCCACTTTTACACGCACTGCCAGATCTAGGACAGAATGGAGTGTCCAGAGGCCACTCCTTAGGGGGGGGAACTGTCAGGAACGGTGCTATTACTTGGATCGCCTGCTGGTGTCACTGTTTCCTTTGGCATCAAAGGGTGCAGTTCTGGTGGCCACCAGCAGGGGTCTCCCAGCCGATGGACATTGTCAGGAATGGTGTTATTACCTGGATCGCCTGGTGGTGTCACTATTTCCTTCGACACCAAAGGGTGCAGTTCTGGTGGCCACCAGCGGGGGTCTCCCAGCAGACGGACATGCCAGCAACCTAGCTGCACCTGTTGTGGATTTGCAGACTATATAAGCCTGTCCCTCACTGAAGCTCAGTGCTTCAGTATTCCTTTCTGTAGCCCTGTCTTGCCTGTCTGAAACCTGATCCTGATCCTGATCCTGGACCTGAAACCTGTACCTGTACCTGTACCTGTAACCTGACCCATTATCTGCTTCCTGCCCTGTCCTGGATGTTGTCCCCCTTACCTGGTTCCTGTGACCCGTCCCCTGTCTCCTGCCTTGATGTTCCCTTGCTTCCTGTTTCCCCCTTGGTCTCTCCTCCCTGCCTTGTATATATATATGTTCCATTGCTTTGAGGGTATTGTTAGCTAGTTAGTTAGATTAGGGCTTGGGGGTTTGCTGTGTTATTTGTGTTCTTGCTTGTTTGTGGTTGCTGTGTTCACGTGTGTCTTTATTATTAATAAATATATCTTTATCACTACCTTTTGGAGCCTGATTCCTTTAGTGCAGCCCATCGATCTGTTCACCTGTGTTGGATGCCTGTGTTTAGGCTCCATCCCTAACAAAACTGTTCTACAGATTTTCCCGGACCTGGCATCAGAAACGCTAGCAAGGAGAAGACTACTTAAAGGGGTTGTAAGCCCTCGTGTTCTTCCCCTAATGCATCCTCTGCATTAAGGTGAAAAAACTTCTGGCAGTCACCGGCCCCCTAGCTCCCCGTTTTACTTACCTGAGCCCCTTCATCTCCTTGGTGGGGATGCGCTGTCCCTCTCTCCACTGGGCCCCGGCTCTTGATTGGATAGATTGATAGCAGCGCAGTCATTGGCTCCCGCAGCTGTTTAATCGAATTCAATGACACAGGCACCGGGGGCGGGGCCGAGTCCGCCGGCATTCGTGTCTGTGGATGCAAATGCTTCTCCTAGGGGGTTATCTGATGCAGGGAGGAGGTGCGAGAGCCGCCGGGGGACCCCAGAAGAGGATGTTCGGGGCCACTCTGTGCAAAACGACCTGCACAGTGGAAGTAAGTGTGACAAACGATCCTTTACAATCACTTTAAACCTTTACTGGAGTAAATGAGGATCTACATTCAGTACTCCTGGGGCTTCCTGGCCTGTCTAATAGGGCGAAAGGAAGGTAGTTCAGCAACATTAAGGTTCCCAGAAGAAACAGAAAGATTTTTCAAAAAGATCAACATTCCAACCCAGAAATCTCAGGCTAGGTACAAAAACAGAGGGAATCGAAGGGCAGGAGTGGGAGGGATAGCCTTCGATCTATTGGTCATGGGGCAACCAAAATTCCCTAAAAGGAGGGGGGAGGGAAGAAAGGAAACCTCTCACAAGTTAAAAAAGGTTTCCTGGGGATCTGTCGACTTTGCTCACTGCACAGCTGTTAAAGCAAATACCCCCTCGTCTTGAATTGCCAACCAGACTCAGTGGCAGAGCTGGACGAAGAGGGTAGAGATCAGAGAAGGGGAGTACAAGGAGCAAAGATGACATCACTAAATTTCTTAACATATAACATATGTGGGCAAAACGTACCTATAAAGAGACATAACATACTAGGAGAGATTAAAAGGTATGCTGCAGAAGTAGTCTTCTTACAGGAGACACATATCTCCCATGAAACAAACATAAAATTAAACTCAAAAGATTACCCAAAATGATTCTATGGAGATTCTACAAAAAAATGGACTAAGGAAGTCGCTATTAGGTTCGCCAGAGGAGTGAGGTTCTCCCTGGGGGAAAGAATGGTAGACCCTTAGGGTCATTATCTTTTCCTGAGGGGAAAACTATGCAATATGGAATGTACTCTAGCAAATATTTATTGTCCCAATAAAAACCCAATAAAAACCCAATAACATTTCTAAAAGAAATTATAGAGCTAATGGAATTTAAAAAGGGGGGTGATTATGGCAGGAGTGACGATGAAAATAAGGATATTAGGACTCCAAAATAGGCAAAACTCATGAAGACTAAACAAACAACTAATCCAAGATGACGAAGTTGAGGATAGAATAAAAAGAGAGCTAGAGCAATACTTCAGAATAAATGATACCAGAGAAATAACAGAAGCTACACTATGGGAGGCCCATAAAGCCTATATAAGAGCCATTTTGATAGCTATGGGGGCAGACAAAAAAGTAGAGAACCAGGAAAATGGAAGAGCTAACAAAAGAAATCTATGAACAGCAGCATAGAAAAGGGGACGGGGCAGAAGTATACTATGCTGTTGTTCTAAAAAGAGACGCTTTTAATAGCATTAAAAAGGAGAGGTGTCAATGGGGGAATACGACAGGGAAGTATCTAGCAAATATACTAAAAAAGAAGAAAACAGCAAATTATATAGAGAAAATACAGGACAGTTCTGGGAAAATGGTATATACAACAACAGATGCAGTATTCCAGAATTACTATGGGGAATTGTACTCAGTAAAACAGAGGGGAAAGCAGGACTCCGAAATAGAGAAGGTTAAAAAATAAAATAAAATAAAAGATTTCTTAAAAGAAGCGAGATTAAATATAATCCCAGAAGATAAACTTGGTGCCCTTGAAGAACCTATAAAGAAGGAAGAAATCAGCCGAGCCCTAAAAAATACTGCAGCGGTGAAAAGCCTAGGCCCAGACGGGCTTACGATATATTACTATAAAAAGTTTAAGGAAATCTTAGTGCCCAAATTATGTTCCTATATGAATGGAATAGGTACAAGCTGGGAAATGAGAAGGAAATCGCTAACAGACACAATTACTATCATCCCAAAGGAGGGAAAGGATGTCACCATATGCTCAAGCTATAGACCAATCTCACTTTTAAATGCTGACACAAAGCTTTTCGTTAAAGTGCTGGCAGGCAGGATGAAAGCTGTAATGAACGACTTGGTGCATGCTGACCAAGTTAGATTTATCCCAGGGAGGGAGGGGAGAGATAACAGGGTAAGAACGTTACTGTTGCTTCAAATAATGAAAGAAGGTATATCCCCAGGGCTACTCCTCTCAATAGACGCTGAAAAAGCGTTTGATAGGGTACACTGAAGATTAATGATGAGTACCCTGGAGGCAATAGGAGTGGGACCAAGGATGACCCACTGGATTAAGGCATTATCCAACCATCCCACAGCTAGGGTAAAGATCAATGGGACATCATCGTTACATTTCGAGATGTATAATGGAACGAGACAGGGGTGCCCCCTGTCTTCTCTATTACTTGTGCTGTCATTGGAAGCACTCCTAGCAAGGATCAGAAGGAACCCAGATATCAGGGGAATTAGGATAGGGGACGAGGAACATAAAATAGCAGCGTACGCAGATGACATTCTGTTTTACGTAGCTAGGCCTAGGATAACATTGCCCAATTTAATGAAGCTACTAAAGTCTTACGGAGAAATCTCAAATCTTAAAATTAACCCCTTTAAATCAGAGATTCTGAGCATCAACCAGAGGAAACAGAAAGAGCTGGTTTTGAAATGGTAGTTCACATTCACATGGAAAAAAGTGGAATTAAAGTATCTAGGAGTAAAAATAGCACAGGGACAATATATCAAATAAATGTTATCTCGCTACTGAATGAAATAAAAACAGAAATTAACAAAACCGCAAAAAGGTATCTTTCCTGTATAGGAAGAGTAAATATCATTAAAATTATGATTTTGCTAAAGATCTTGTATAAAATGCAAATGTTACCAATCCCTCTCCCACCGGTTTATTTTAGGACATTAAAAACCATAATAACAAGGTTTATATGGCAAAGAAAGAAGCCAAGGATAAACCTCTTGGGGGTACCGGATTCCAAAAAGTTTAATAACGCAGTATTGCTTTTTTTTTTTTTTTTTTATTATTTTTATTATGGGTAATAAATAACAAAGAAAAAAGATGGGTGAAATTGGAAAACACTATAAGTATTGAATCACTGGGGAAGATTATATGGATACCACCACGATTTAGAGAATTAAGTGAGAACACACATCAAATAACACAGAAAGTACTTGCAATCTGGGACCATATGCACATACAGGAAAAATGGGAATTTAACTACCCTTTAATACCACTTTTTCCATCAGGGAAGGGGAAGTGGATAAAAAAATGAAAATATACAATTAAAAGACATAATAGAAAAAGGGAAAATAAATACACTACAGGAACAAAAAAAATAAAAAAGATTTAATGGTGATAGATGAATGGCGGTACTCCCAGCTGAAACACTTTGTGACTCCGCTGCCACAACCAATTAGATCTGGAATGGGATGGGAATGGGATCTCCCGGATATATAAAATATTAGTGGGAATCAGGGGGCCGGAAGTACCGCCGTTCATAGGGAAAGAGAACTGAGAAAGCGAGCGGAAGATATACATTTGGAAAAGATATTTAAAATGGTACATAGCATGGCAATAGATAGTAACATCATTGAAATGAATTACAAATGTATCTCACGTTGGTATATAACACCAGAGGTAGCACATAATTACCAAAGTGGGACATCGAGGCTCTGCTGGCGTGGATGCAACAATGTTGGAAATATGGCCCACATATGGTGGACATGAGAACAGAAGGGAGTTTGGACTTTAAATGAAGCACTTGAATAGTGGAGATAAATTACAATATAAATAATTTATTGAATTGCATTGATCTAATGATATAGTTCATTTCATATATATACACGATTATACAGAGAGCGTGCATGCACACTAGGTAGAATGTGCATGCATGACAACACATGATCAGAATAATTAAAAATAGCATGCGCCTGCCAAAAGCAACATATCCAAAGCTGGCACATGCGTTCACATGGTATGTGTACATCCACCCAGGATATTCAAACAACATTAAAAGTAAATAATATCTGGAGTATATAAAGTATGTCAGAAAAGGATGGATAAATATCGATCCGTCTGGAGTAAAGCTGCAACATCGGGTATAGCTCTACGCGTTTCGTGGGTTTTCCCACTCGTCAGGAGCAGATGCGGCAGACACTCCTATGGAATATATAAATATATAGATATAATAAGATGTAAAAGGCTTTATTCTGGAGAAAATGATTCTCCGACATATTAAATATGTCTACGAATGATTAATGCGACACACTCACCAATCCAGACAGCAAATGTAGTGTGGGGGAGCCGGCATGGAGTTGGCCAGGCACATGACCCCACCACGGGAGCTGAAGCGGCATAATCCAAGGATGCAGCACTGAAGGGCATGGGGGTGGGCAAGGTGCAGCGGAACTTGGGGAGGTGTCTGAAAATAAAAATGGTGAGTTTATGTGATATTATAGCAATAATGTGTTATGAGTGATAGTGGTGGTCATTTTGGGTGAGCCCAGTGTGGCTTATAGTAAAGGTGAGAAGTGAGGGGAGTGCCAAGTGGTATTAGGTACCTGTGTCTGAAGTATACACAGGTACATGAGTCTATGGGAAAGTGTGGAGGACCTGAGAAGGGAATGCCAAGTGAAAAAAATGATAAAAAATGAAACCAAACATGTGTTAAACTCAAAGGGTGAAGCGCAAAGGGAAAAGAGAAAGGAAAGTGGAAAGGTTTAGATCCAGGAGAGGAACCTACCCCAATGCTGCATCGAAGCACCACCAGCAGAGGATTGTGACTGGTGTGCAGGAACCCCAGAGGGAGACTGGTCAATTGAACAGCTCATCTCCGGGGGAAAGGATATATGCCGCAAATGCCACGCAATGGGCCAATGGGGGAGAAGAAGCCGCACCCGCACCGGGTGAACACTCAGTAGCAGGCACGGAGACTCCCTCATACAAGCCCAAGGGATGTTTAAGACTAAACGCCAGCATAGTAACGTCATAACTGACGTCATACGCACGGCGCAAGTGCCGTCACACGTGTAGCGCGGCAGACGTGGCGCCGATGCGCGAAGGGGCACCCGCCCGATCCTCCCAGACATGCAAAGTGCCAGGGGAGGAGGGGGAGGGTCCACTAAGCGCATCGCAGCTCCCGTGAGGAAAAAAGACCGCAGCTGCATCCAAACGCCAATCAACCCAACCAAACCACATAGCTGTCGTGGACGGGGTCATGTGTTGGAAATCTAGGGGGAAACAATCCACGTGGATACATTGAGCCAGCGCAGGAGAGTGCTGCAAATGAAAAGTTACCATGTACAAAGCTCATAGGTATAAGTGTAAAAAGACCGTGCAAATAAACATCAATAATATTAGTTTATCAACCTTTTACTAAGGCATCCTATAGATGAGGACAACTCTCACACAGGGATGGCAGGGGGACACTGCCAATCCCAATTATTCAAGTGCCTCCATCCCGATATTTGCGTGAATAGAAGAGGGGTTGGGACTTTAAATGAAGCACCAAGGTGCCTCCATCCCGATATTTGGATGAGAACAGAAGGGAGTTTGGGACTTTAAATGAAGCACTTGAATAGTGGAGATAAATTACAATATAAATAATTTATTGAATTGCATTGATCTAATGATATAGTTCATTTCATATATATACACGATTATACAGAGAGCGTGCATGCACACTAGGTAGAATGTGCATGCATGACAACACATGATCAGAATAATTAAAAATAGCATGCGCCTGCCAAAAGCAACATATCCAAAGCTGGCACATGCGTTCACATGGTATGTGTACATCCACCCAGGATATTCAAACAACATTAAAAGTAAATAATATCTGGAGTATATAAAGTATGTCAGAAAAGGATGGATAAATATCGATCCGTCTGGAGTAAAGCTGCAACATCGGGTATAGCTCTACGCGTTTCGTGGGTTTTCCCACTCGTCAGGAGCAGATGCGGCAGACACTCCTATGGAATATATAAATATATAGATATAATAAGATGTAAAAGGCTTTATTCTGGAGAAAATGATTCTCCGACATATTAAATATGTCTACGAATGATTAATGCGACACACTCACCAATCCAGACAGCAAATGTAGTGTGGGGGAGCCGGCATGGAGTTGGCCAGGGACATGACCCCACCACGGGAGCTGAAGCGGCATAATCCAAGGATGCAGCACTGAAGGGCATGGGGGTGGGCAAGGTGCAGCGGAACTTGGGGAGGTGTCTGAAAATAAAAATGGTGAGTTTATGTGATATTATAGCAATAATGTGTTATGAGTGATAGTGGTGGTCATTTTGGGTGAGCCCAGTGTGGCTTATAGTAAAGTTGAGAAGTGAGGGGAGTGCCAAGTGGTATTAGGTACCTGTGTCTGAAGTATACACAGGTACATGAGTCTATGGGAAAGTGTGGAGGACCTGAGAAGGGAATGCCAAGTGAAAAAAATGATAAAAAATGAAACCAAACATGTGTTAAACTCAAAGGGTGAAGCGCAAAGGGAAAAGAGAAAGGAAAGTGGAAAGGTTTAGATCAAGGAAAGGAACCTACCCCAATGCTGCATCAAAGCACCACCAGCAGAGGATTGTGACTGGTGTGCAGGAACCCCAGAGGGAGACTGGTCAATTGAACAGCTCATCTCCGGGGGAAAGGATATATGCCGCAAACGCCACGCAATGGACCAATGGGGGAGAAGAAGCCGCACCCGCACCGGGTGAACACTCAGTAGCAGGCACGGAGACTCCCTCATACAAGCCCAAGGGATGTTTAAGACTAAACGCCAGCATAGTAACGTCATAACTGACGTCATACGCATGGCGCAAGTGCCGTCACACGTGTAGCGCGGCAGACGTGGCGCCGATGCGCGAAGGGGCACCCGCCCGATCCTCCCAAATATGCAAAGTGCCAGGGGAGGAGGGGGAGGGTCCACTAAGCGCATCGCAGCTCCCGTGAGGAAGAAAGACCGCAGCTGCACCCAAAACGCCAATCAACCCAACCAAACCACATAGCTGTCGTGGACGGGGTCATGTGTTGGACATCTAGGGGGAAACAGTCCACGTGGATACATTGAGCCAGCGCAGGAGAGTGCTGCAAATGAAAAGTTACCATGTACAAAGCTCATAGGTATAAGTGTAAAAAGACCGTGCAAATAAACATCAATAATATTAGTTTATCAACCTTTTACTAAGGCATCCTATAGATGAGGACAACTCTCACACAGGGATGGCAGGGGGACACTGCCAATCCCAATTATTCAAGTGCCTCCATCCCGATATTTGCGTGAATAGAAGAGGGGTTGGGACTTTAAATGAAGCACCATAGGTGCCTCCATCCCGATATTTGGATGAGAACAGAAGGGAGTTTGGGACTTTAAATGAAGCACTTGAATAGTGGAGATAAATTACAATATAAATAATTTATTGAATTGCATTGATCTAATGATATAGTTCATTTCATATATATACACGATTATACAGAGAGCGTGCATGCACACTAGGTAGAATGTGCATGCATGACAACACATGATCAGAATAATTAAAAATAGCATGCGCCTGCCAAAAGCAACATATCCAAAGCTGGCACATGCGTTCACATGGTATGTGTACATCCACCCAGGATATTCAAACAACATTAAAAGTAAATAATATCTGGAGTATATAAAGTATGTCAGAAAAGGATGGATAAATATCGATCCGTCTGGAGTAAAGCTGCAACATCGGGTATAGCTCTACGCGTTTCGTGGGTTTTCCCACTCGTCAGGAGCAGATGCGGCAGACACTCCTATGGAATATATAAATATATAGATATAATAAGATGTAAAAGGCTTTATTCTGGAGAAAATGATTCTCCGACATATTAAATATGTCTACGAATGATTAATGCGACACACTCACCAATCCAGACAGCAAATGTAGTGTGGGGGAGCCGGCATGGAGTTGGCCAGGGACATGACCCCACCACGGGAGCTGAAGCGGCATAATCCAAGGATGCAGCACTGAAGGGCATGGGGGTGGGCAAGGTGCAGCGGAAATTGGGGAGGTGTCTGAAAATAAAAAATGGTGAGTTTATGTGATATTATAGCAATAATGTGTTATGAGTGATAGTGGTGGTCATTTTGGGTGAGCCCAGTGTGGCTTATAGTAAAGGTGAGAAGTGAGGGGAGTGCCAAGTGGTATTAGGTACCTGTGTCTGAAGTATACACAGGTACATGAGTCTATGGGAAAGTGTGGAGGACCTGAGAAGGGAATGCCAAGTGAAAAAATGATAAAAAATGAAACCAAACATGTGTTAAACTCAAAGGGTGAAGCGCAAAGGGAAAAGAGAAAGGAAAGTGGAAAGGTTTAGATCAAGGAGAGGAACCTACCCCAATGCTGCATCAAAGCACCACCAGCAGAGTTTGACCAGTCTCCCTCTGGGGTTCCTGCACACCAGTCACAATCCTCTGCTGGTGGTGCTTTGATGCAGCATTGGGGTAGGTTCCTCTCCTTGATCTAAACCTTTCCACTTTCCTTTCTCTTTTCCCTTTGCGCTTCACCCTTTGAGTTTAACACATGTTTGGTTTCATTTTTTATCATTTTTTCACTTGGCATTCCCTTCTCAGGTCCTCCACACTTTCCCATAGACTCATGTACCTGTGTATACTTCAGACACAGGTACCTAATACCACTTGGCACTCCCCTCACTTCTCACCTTTACTATAAGCCACACTGGGCTCACCCAAAATGACCACCACTATCACTCATAACACATTATTGCTATAATATCACATAAACTCACCATTTTTATTTTCAGACACCTCCCCAAGTTCCGCTGCACCTTGCCCACCCCCATGCCCTTCAGTGCTGCATCCTTGGATTATGCCGCTTCAGCTCCCGTGGTGGGGTCATGTCCCTGGCCAACTCCATGCCGGCTCCCCCACACTACATTTGCTGTCTGGATTGGTGAGTGTGTCGCATTAATCATTCGTAGACATATTTAATATGTCGGAGAATCATTTTCTCCAGAATAAAGCCTTTTACATCTTATTATATCTATATATTTATATATTCCATAGGAGTGTCTGCCGCATCTGCTCCTGACGAGTGGGAAAACCCACGAAACGCGTAGAGCTATACCCGATGTTGCAGCTTTACTCCAGACGGATCGATATTTATCCATCCTTTTCTGACATACTTTATATACTCCAGATATTATTTACTTTTAATGTTGTTTGAATATCCTGGGTGGATGTACACATACCATGTGAACGCATGTGCCAGCTTTGGATATGTTGCTTTTGGCAGGCGCATGCTATTTTTAATTATTCTGATCATGTGTTGTCATGCATGCACATTCTACCTAGTGTGCATGCACGCTCTCTGTATAATCGTGTATATATATGAAATGAACTATATCATTAGATCAATGCAATTCAATAAATTATTTATATTGTAATTTATCTCCACTATTCAAGTGCTTCATTTAAAGTCCCAAACTCCCTTCTGTTCTCATCCAAATATCGGGATGGAGGCACCTTGGTGCTTCATTTAAAGTCCCAACCCCTCTTCTATTCACGCAAATATCGGGATGGAGGCACTTGAATAATTGGGATTGGCAGTGTCCCCCTGCCATCCCTGTGTGAGAGTTGTCCTCATCTATAGGATGCCTTAGTAAAAGGTTGATAAACTAATACTATTGATGTTTATTTGCACGGTCTTTTTACACTTATACCTATGAGCTTTGTACATGGTAACTTTTCATTTGCAGCACTCTCCTGCGCTGGCTCAATGTATCCACGTGGACTGTTTCCCCCTAGATGTCCAACACATGACCCCGTCCACGACAGCTATGTGGTTTGGTTGGGTTGATTGGCGTTTTGGGTGCAGCTGCGGTCTTTCTTCCTCACGGGAGCTGCGATGCGCTTAGTGGACCCTCCCCCTCCTCCCCTGGCACTTTGCATGTCTGGGAGGATCGGGCGGGTGCCCCTTCGCGCATCGGCGCCACGTCTGCCGCGCTACACGTGTGACGGCACTTGCGCCGTGCGTATGACGTCAGTTATGACGTTACTATGCTGGCGTTTAGTCTGAAACATCCCTTGGGCTTGTATGAGGGAGTCTCCGTGCCTGCTACTGAGTGTTCACCCGGTGCGGGTGCGGCTTCTTCTCCCCCATTGGTCCATTGCGTGGCGTTTGCGGCATATATCCTTTCCCCCGGAGATGAGCTGTTCAATTGACCAGTCTCCCTCTGGGGTTCCTGCACACCAGTCACAATCCTCTGCTGGTGGTGCTTTGATGCAGCATTGGGGTAGGTTCCTCTCCTTGATCTAAACCTTTCCACTTTCCTTTCTCTTTTCCCTTTGCGCTTCACCCTTTGAGTTTAACACATGTTTGGTTTCATTTTTTATCATTTTTTCACTTGGCATTCCCTTCTCAGGTCCTCCACACTTTCCCATAGACTCATGTACCTGTGTATACTTCAGACACAGGTACCTAATATCACTTGGCACTCCCCTCACTTCTCACCTTTACTATAAGCCACACTGGGCTCACCCAAAATGACCACCACTATCACTCATAACACATTATTGCTATAATATCACATAAACTCACCATTTTTATTTTCAGACACCTCCCCAAGTTCCGCTGCACCTTGCCCACCCCCATGCCCTTCAGTGCTGCATCCTTGGATTATGCCGCTTCAGCTCCCGTGGTGGGGTCATGTCCCTGGCCAACTCCATGCCGGCTCCCCCACACTACATTTGCTGTCTGGATTGGTGAGTGTGTCGCATTAATCATTCGTAGACATATTTAATATGTCGGAGAATCATTTTCTCCAGAATAAAGCCTTTTACATCTTATTATATCTATATATTTATATATTCCATAGGAGTGTCTGCCGCATCTGCTCCTGACGAGTGGGAAAACCCACGAAACGCGTAGAGCTATACCCGATGTTGCAGCTTTACTCCAGACGGATCGATATTTATCCATCCTTTTCTGACATACTTTATATACTCCAGATATTATTTACTTTTAATGTTGTTTGAATATCCTGGGTGGATGTACACATACCATGTGAACGCATGTGCCAGCTTTGGATATGTTGCTTTTGGCAGGCGCATGCTATTTTTAATTATTCTGATCATGTGTTGTCATGCATGCACATTCTACCTAGTGTGCATGCACGCTCTCTGTATAATCGTGTATATATATGAAATGAACTATATCATTAGATCAATGCAATTCAATAAATTATTTATATTGTAATTTATCTCCACTATTCAAGTGCTTCATTTAAAGTCCCAAACTCCCTTCTGTTCTCATCCAAATATCGGGATGGAGGCACCTTGGTGCTTCATTTAAAGTCCCAACCCCTCTTCTATTCACGCAAATATCGGGATGGAGGCACTTGAATAATTGGGATTGGCAGTGTCCCCCTGCCATCCCTGTGTGAGAGTTGTCCTCATCTATAGGATGCCTTAGTAAAAGGTTGATAAACTAATACTATTGATGTTTATTTGCACGGTCTTTTTACACTTATACCTATGAGCTTTGTACATGGTAACTTTTCATTTGCAGCACTCTCCTGCGCTGGCTCAATGTATCCACGTGGACTGTTTCCCCCTAGATGTCCAACACATGACCCCGTCCACGACAGCTATGTGGTTTGGTTGGGTTGATTGGCGTTTTGGGTGCAGCTGCGGTCTTTCTTCCTCACGGGAGCTGCGATGCGCTTAGTGGACCCTCCCCCTCCTCCCCTGGCACTTTGCATGTCTGGGAGGATCGGGCGGGTGCCCCTTCGCGCATCGGCGCCACGTCTGCCGCGCTACACGTGTGACGGCACTTGCGCCGTGCGTATGACGTCAGTTATGACGTTACTATGCTGGCGTTTAGTCTGAAACATCCCTTGGGCTTGTATGAGGGAGTCTCCGTGCCTGCTACTGAGTGTTCACCCGGTGCGGGTGCGGCTTCTTCTCCCCCATTGGTCCATTGCGTGGCGTTTGCGGCATATATCCTTTCCCCCTGAGATGAGCTGTTCAATTGACCAGTCTCCCTCTGGGGTTCCTGCACACCAGTCACAATCCTCTGCTGGTGGTGCTTTGATGCAGCATTGGGGTAGGTTCCTCTCCTTGATCTAAACCTTTCCACTTTCCTTTCTCTTTTCCCTTTGCGCTTCACCCTTTGAGTTTAACACATGTTTGGTTTCATTTTTTATCATATTTTTTCACTTGGCATTCCCTTCTCAGGTCCTCCACACTTTCCCATAGACTCATGTACCTGTGTATACTTCAGACACAGGTACCTAATACCACTTGGCACTCCCCTCACTTCTCACCTTTACTATAAGCCACACTGGGCTCACCCAAAATGACCACCACTATCACTCATAACACATTATTGCTATAATATCACATAAACTCACCATTTTTATTTTCAGACACCTCCCCAAGTTCCGCTGCACCTTGCCCACCCCCATGCCCTTCAGTGCTGCATCCTTGGATTATGCCGCTTCAGCTCCCGTGGTGGGGTCATGTCCCTGGCCAACTCCATGCCGGCTCCCCCACACTACATTTGCTGTCTGGATTGGTGAGTGTGTCGCATTAATCATTCGTAGACATATTTAATATGTCGGAGAATCATTTTCTCCAGAATAAAGCCTTTTACATCTTATTATATCTATATATTTATATATTCCATAGGAGTGTCTGCCGCATCTGCTCCTGACGAGTGGGAAAACCCACGAAACGCGTAGAGCTATACCCGATGTTGCAGCTTTACTCCAGACGGATCGATATTTATCCATCCTTTTCTGACATACTTTATATACTCCAGATATTATTTACTTTTAATGTTGTTTGAATATCCTGGGTGGATGTACACATACCATGTGAACGCATGTGCCAGCTTTGGATATGTTGCTTTTGGCAGGCGCATGCTATTTTTAATTATTCTGATCATGTGTTGTCATGCATGCACATTCTACCTAGTGTGCATGCACGCTCTCTGTATAATCGTGTATATATATGAAATGAACTATATCATTAGATCAATGCAATTCAATAAATTATTTATATTGTAATTTATCTCCACTATTCAAGTGCTTCATTTAAAGTCCCAAACTCCCTTCTGTTCTCATCCAAATATCGGGATGGAGGCACCTTGGTGCTTCATTTAAAGTCCCAACCCCTCTTCTATTCGCGCAAATATCGGGATGGAGGCACTTGAATAATTGGGATTGGCAGTGTCCCCCTGCCATCCCTGTGTGAGAGTTGTCCTCATCTATAGGATGCCTTAGTAAAAGGTTGATAAACTAATACTATTGATGTTTATTTGCACGGTCTTTTTACACTTATACCTATGAGCTTTGTACATGGTAACTTTTCATTTGCAGCACTCTCCTGCGCTGGCTCAATGTATCCACGTGGACTGTTTCCCCCTAGATGTCCAACACATGACCCCGTCCACGACAGCTATGTGGTTTGGTTGGGTTGATTGGCGTTTTGGGTGCAGCTGCGGTCTTTCTTCCTCACGGGAGCTGCGATGCGCTTAGTGGACCCTCCCCCTCCTCCCCTGGCACTTTGCATGTCTGGGAGGATCGGGCGGGTGCCCCTTCGCGCATCGGCGCCACGTCTGCCGCGCTACACGTGTGACGGCACTTGCGCCGTGCGTATGACGTCAGTTATGACGTTACTATGCTGGCGTTTAGTCTGAAACATCCCTTGGGCTTGTATGAGGGAGTCTCCGTGCCTGCTACTGAGTGTTCACCCGGTGCGGGTGCGGCTTCTTCTCCCCCATTGGTCCATTGCGTGGCGTTTGCGGCATATATCCTTTCCCCCGGAGATGAGCTGTTCAATTGACCAGTCTCCCTCTGGGGTTCCTGCACACCAGTCACAATCCTCTGCTGGTGGTGCTTTGATGCAGCATTGGGGTAGGTTCCTCTCCTTGATCTAAACCTTTCCACTTTCCTTTCTCTTTTCCCTTTGCGCTTCACCCTTTGAGTTTAACACATGTTTGGTTTCATTTTTTATCATTTTTTCACTTGGCATTCCCTTCTCAGGTCCTCCACACTTTCCCATAGACTCATGTACCTGTGTATACTTCAGACACAGGTACCTAATACCACTTGGCACTCCCCTCACTTCTCACCTTTACTATAAGCCACACTGGGCTCACCCAAAATGACCACCACTATCACTCATAACACATTATTGCTATAATATCACATAAACTCACCATTTTTATTTTCAGACACCTCCCCAAGTTCCGCTGCACCTTGCCCACCCCCATGCCCTTCAGTGCTGCATCCTTGGATTATGCCGCTTCAGCTCCCGTGGTGGGGTCATGTCCCTGGCCAACTCCATGCCGGCTCCCCCACACTACATTTGCTGTCTGGATTGGTGAGTGTGTCGCATTAATCATTCGTAGACATATTTAATATGTCGGAGAATCATTTTCTCCAGAATAAAGCCTTTTACATCTTATTATATCTATATATTTATATATTCCATAGGAGTGTCTGCCGCATCTGCTCCTGACGAGTGGGAAAACCCACGAAACGCGTAGAGCTATACCCGATGTTGCAGCTTTACTCCAGACGGATCGATATTTATCCATCCTTTTCTGACATACTTTATATACTCCAGATATTATTTACTTTTAATGTTGTTTGAATATCCTGGGTGGATGTACACATACCATGTGAACGCATGTGCCAGCTTTGGATATGTTGCTTTTGGCAGGCGCATGCTATTTTTAATTATTCTGATCATGTGTTGTCATGCATGCACATTCTACCTAGTGTGCATGCACGCTCTCTGTATAATCGTGTATATATATGAAATGAACTATATCATTAGATCAATGCAATTCAATAAATTATTTATATTGTAATTTATCTCCACTATTCAAGTGCTTCATTTAAAGTCCCAAACTCCCTTCTGTTCTCATCCAAATATCGGGATGGAGGCACCTATCCCTATTGGTGCTTCAGATTTATAAATGTTTTTATATAAAAACAAACCAACCCCACCCTTTTTATTGTAGAACTCCTATTATTTATTTTTTACCAAAATTACATAAAAATGCTGAACAACCACCAGGACGCCCTATAGTCAATGGTATAGACTCTGTCACATCACGCCTGGGCCAATATTTAGATTTCTTTTTACAGCCTTTAGTAACCAAAATGAGAGCGTATCTGCGTGACACTAAACAAATTATTCAGATTTTAGATACATTATCATGCACTGATAACAGTATACTCATTACTGCTGATGTAGGGTCACTTTACACCATAATAGACCATAAGGCAGCCATAGAATCAGTCAAATGGGCTTTGGCTGAAACAGATTTAACAGTAGAACATGTCCAGTTTTTACTAGAGTGTTTAGATTTCTGTTTGCTACATAATTACTTTTGGTTCGACCGCAATTTCTTTCTACAAATGCGAGGCGTAGCGATGGGTGCTCGTTTTGCTCCCAGTGTGGCCAACTTGTTTATGGCCCACTGGGAGGACCAGGTAATATTTTATGATCACCCACCTCAGCTATTATGCTTTAAACGATTTATTGACGATATTATCATGATATGGGAAGGTGACATGTCTAGCTTGCAGCTCTTTATGAATAAACTTAACCATAATGATAAAAATATTGAACTTACTTGGACAGTTGATAAGCAACAGGTCACTTTCCTTGATCTGGAGATTTATAAGAAAGATAATAAATTCCAGACAAGGAATCATTTTAAAATGACGGATCGCAATGCCTACATCCCCCTGAGCAGTTGTCACCATCGGCTCTGGCTTTGTAATATTCCTAGGGGACAATTTATCCGTCTCCGTAGGAATTGTACTGAGGAAAATGAATTTTTAATACAGTCGAAAATTTTATCTGAACGTTTTAAACAAAAGGGTTACACTCAGGTAGAGATTGATGCAGAGATTGAAAGGGCAAGAAAAACAGACAGGAGTCTGATTGTGGCTGACAAGACAAAAAATACAGATATTAAGGATTGCACACAAGGATTTAAAATAATCATGGACTTTAGCATTCAACATAAAAAAGTTGAAAGAATTGTTGCTAAACATTGGCCCATTCTAAAACATGATCGAGTCCTTGGACCTTCCCTTCCGGACCGTCCAGAGTTTATTTACCGTAAGGCCCCCTCCTTGAGAGACAGTCTGGCACCAGGTGTTATAGATCCTCCTAAAACTAGTGCCAATAAGCTTTTTAACTTTTTATCTGGTTTTTATGCATGCGGCAGATGTGCGACTTGTAAGCATGCTAAAAATAACATCAAAAAACGCAAAGATTTTATTTCCAATACTACAGAGCAACAATATACTATTAAAGATCTGATTACATGTACAACAATAGGAGTTGTGTACATGTTAGAATGTGATTGCGGCCTGCAATATGTGGGTCGCACGTCGCGAGCTCTACATGTACGCATTGGGGAACACATTAGCAATATAAAGCGAGGTATAAAAACGCATAGTGTGTCTAGACATTTTAGAAATTGCCACCAGAGGGACCCAAAATGTCTCAAATTTTGGGGAATAGAAAAAGTTCCTAAACATTGGAGAGGTGGGCACTATGTACGACAATTAAGTCGCAGAGAATCTTTCTGGATTTATGAAATGAAAGTTATGGCTCCCGCAGGGTTGAACGTTGATTTCGACCTGAATTGTTTTATTTCTAACAGATAATTATTTTTAATATATTTTTTAATATATTTTATATCTCACATATATTATATATTAATTGTTTGTTTTATATATATATTTTTATATATATATTATAATTTTTTCATATCCTGTCCTTTTTATGTATTTTAAAGATTATTCTTAATATTTTATGGATCATGTTGATATTTATGTATTCTCGTCACATTATCGTGTATTCATTATTTTAGTATGGTATTTATTTCTATGATGGTTGCGGAATGACGTCACTCCTTTTTATATATTTTTAATACTTTTTAGTAAAAAGGTATAATTTCCCCTTATATTTTAAGGGTGTTTTTATCTACGTGTAGATTTTCTGTTTTTAATAGTGTGGAGCGCCCCTTTAAACTAGGCATGTCTCACTGAAACAGAACCAAATGTGACCAGTCAGTGTGGTATCAACTGACATTATTTTCTTTAGGCGTATTGCTTACTGCTGCTCATTCTGGTTCTTAATCTGGCTTAGTTTACATGTTGCTATGACGCCCACTCTATTATTTACAACCGCACAGCAGCGGTATTCAATTTACCTAAATGACAAGTGTTTTTCCCATTAGTGCTGTCTCTCACTAACCTAACCGCGGGACCCGATTGGTCTGTCAGCGGTTGTTATGGCTATATATAGATTGAGCGGGTCCTCTCGTTGCTACCCTGCCCCACGCTGAGGAAGTCCCGCCTGGACGTAACGCGTACGAGGGTCAGGGAGCACGAGTGACGTCACCCGCGGCCATCTTGGATTTACTATACAGACAGCGCCAGCACTCGGGACTGAGTGCTGGAGAATGTGAGTTCAATTTATGTTATTTCTTGTGCATATTAAATTACTTTTGAAACAGAGAGCACTAGGTTGTCCCCTTCTTTACCTTTATATATTTATGCTGGATACCACTTGGACCTGGTTGTTTCCTTTGACGTTTGAGATGAGATCCTGACGGTGGAGACCAGAGTTTGAAGTAGCTACATATTGCTTTGTGACCTATTGTAGGTCGAAGCAGGGAGGTGAGAGGCCATCCTTACTTTCGGTGAAGGGACCACCACCACAGTGATTTGTTACTGGATTTTGTCACCAATTCCACTTGAAGCTGCTGTAGTTTTGCACATGCACTTTATACTGGAACTTTCATTGATTTTATTCTGGGACTATTTAAAATCACATTGATTTATTCATTTTACCATTTATTATTTTTTGCGCTGCACTATCTTATTACATAGGGTGGGGGGCCAGAATCTGGGCCCCCCCCTTCCCCAAAGCTTCCCCCCATGTTGAGGGCATTGCTCGTCCCCACCCCATTTCCTGTCCGGCCGGGCTGCGTGCTCAGATAAGGGTCTGCTATGGACTTTGGGGGGACCCCCACGCTGTTTTTCCGGCGTAGGGGTTCCCCTTTAAATCTATACCAGGCGATGGGGCTCACAAGGTGTCAATTTAGCCAATGGAGGCGGCGACATTCACTTCCTTCGCTAGTCCCGTCTATAGAATATTAAAAAAAACTGAGTTACTAATGCAATTACTTTTTGGGAGAAGTAATTTGTAACTTAACTAGTTACTTTTTTAAAGTAAGATGACCAACACTGATGACAACAGACACCTCCCAAAAATCCAAATGCATTCAAAAAGAGTCAAAAAAACGCAAAGCGCCCTGGAAAAATGCATCAACCGCAACCTGAACAGGTGTGAACTTGCCATAGGTAAATGTCCAACCTAAACAACCTGGAACAAAATAAGATGTGCCTGTGTAAATATAAAAACCCTTATGCCACCTATGAACCCTTTTGCCTTCCTCATGAAATCTGTATCATTCATAATCACAAATTCTTTAGCCCCTCTCGAGAGTCCACCTTAATGCAGGAGCTGTGCAGGTCTAAACTTGCCACCTCCCATTTTGTCTGCAACTTGGCTGGTAAAAATCTAGCAACAAACTGCACGCATCAGAACATTAACATTCCATAGATTTAAATAAGATTTATGGTAAGTAATGCAGAGGAAAGAAAAGTGAAGGAGAGGAGACATGGAAGGTCTGGGTAGGGAGGATGTTTGTCAAATCTGCAAGCGGAGATTATAAGCACAAAACCAGCATTAAATTCTGTAGTGACAAGGAGTCACAGGGAGTTTCTTCTTATACTGAATGTTCTAGTGCGCTGTAGCACTTGAATCATATGAGTCTTTTTTTATCTTTAAAAAAAAAAAAATTATGGAATTTTATTACACAATTTGGCAATTCCTCCTATTTTTAATATGTGGGCATACTATGAACCGGAGGAACAAGGAGGTGATACAGCAGTGGTGATTATTGTGGAGCTTCTCATTGAGTCAGAAGACTCCTTTAAGTGGTTGTAAACCCTTACAGACCACTTTAACCTAGAGGTATGCCTAAATTAAGGCTTACCTGTAGGTGCTTGAAATATTTGCAAATCGCAATACATCGATTTCTTCTGTGCATGCGCCGGAGTAAGAAAGGGCACACTGTGCCGTTTCTAGCTCAGGTCATGCCGTGACTGACGGCTTCCGCACGCATGCAATGCATAGTAGCCCATTATGCTTTACCTTTGAAGGGAAACAAAGAGGAAGTAAAACCAATCAGGGTTTACTTCCTCTTTACAATGGATTTTCACCCTCCCCACCCATATTTTTGTTTATTAACCCCGACTTACCTGGTTGCGGGTCCTGCAAAGTTAAGATATTTACCTGCCCAGCGGATCCAGCATTGTCCTGCTGAGATCCACTTCTTTTCTGCCCCCCACTTGGTCTTGCACCACTTTCTTCTTGCACGACACCATTTGGAAGCTGCCGACTCTTCCGGGTTCAGCCAGTGGCACTTCTGATGATGAGCCGCTAGACTTGCCCCCTTCTTTTCTCAATGAAGTACTACACCTCCTGGGATGCACAGCGGCCAAAGTGCCCGTTGTTTGCCTAGGCGGGTGATGTGCATGGGGATTGGGGGCAGAGCTTTTTTTATTTAAAAAAAAAGGTAAATAAAAAAATATATATTTTTACTCTGTATTCCAAATGCTGTTTGGAATACAAGCTCCTCCTGCTCGTGTTTTCCTGCAGACAGGCTGGGAAAGATCTGGGTCATGTGACAGCTTTATATCGATTAGGAAAAAGGTTAGATATTTATTTTTTATTAATATAATTATAGTGCCATCATCCACATACAGAAATAGAAAAGACAATGTTAATTAAACAGTATGTATTTAGTATCACTTTCATTTTGTTGTGCATTTTAAAAATTGCTGACAGATTCTCTGTTCTGACATACACAGACCAAAGGACACTACTTTGATCTGCATATGAACGAAACAAAAGAAAATACAGTGTAAATGTTGCTGCATTGTAGATCTAAATATCAAAACAGTGCTTGGAACACCATTCAGAAATTCATTTTACACAGCAACAGCTGTGTTAGATAGCAGGTCCCAGCTCTTATTTTGATAGCCAGAAATTGCCAACAAGAGTGGCAGGGAGTAGCGACACTGGGAGATATGGATTGGGTTTAATCCATGCAGGGGTCAGGAGTATGCAATGTACAGGGTGCCGGGAACAGGAGCATGTAACATACAGGGTGCAGGGGACAGGAGTATGTAACTTACAGGGTGCAGGGGACAGGAGTATGTAACTTACAGGGTGCAGGGGACAGGGGTATGTAACATACAGGGGACAGGAGTATGTGGCATACAGGGGACAGGGGACAGGAGTATGTAACATACAGGGTGCAGGGGACAGGAGTATGTAACTTACAGGGTGCAGGGGACAGGAGTATGTAACATACAGAATGCAGTAGAGAGGAGTATGTAGCACAAAATGTGCAAAATTCAGGAGTATGTAGCATGCAGAATGTAGCCAGAAATTGCCAACAAGAGTGGCAGGGAGTAGCGACACTAGGTAAGGTGGACTGGGTTTAGTCCATGCAGGGGTCAGGAGTATGCAACGTACAGGGTGCAGGGGACAGGAGTATGTAACGTACAGAGTACCAGTGACAGTAGTATGTAACATACAGAATGCAGGAGAGAGGAATATGTAGCACAAAAAGGGCAACATTGAGGAGTATGTAGCATGTAGTATTTGGGGCCAGGATATTGTGACATACAGAGTGCAGGGGACAGAGGTTTGTAGTACACAGTATACAGGTGTCAGAAGTATTTGAAGAGAACTTCCCGCTCTCAATTAACATTGACTATTTTTAATCCTTATGCTATTAGCATCAGTAAGTAGATAAGAAAGTGTATCATATTTATATGTTTTAAACTTACTTCCTGGTTTCCAGGCCTAGGCAGATGATGTCATACATTCCAAAAATCTTCAGGTAGGGAGGAGTTTTTTTTTCTAAAACACACCCTCTTGCCTGCATGTCTGAGCTAAGAGCAGATGGATTTTAGGAAGTAAATGCTACATGAATCGTCTGCCCTTAACCAAAAAAAAAAAGCATGGAGACATGGATGGATGGGTGTTTGCTTTGAATATTAACCATTTCCTGCCTACACTATAGCCAAAAGATGGCTACAGCGTGGGCTTACTATGCAGGGCCCAATCATAGCTGATCACGGATGTAAACACAAGTCAGTTATCGGCTTTTCTTTCCTTATGCTGACAGCATGGGGAGAGAAGAAGAGAGCCGATAACTGGCTTGTGTTAAAGGGACATCGGCAATGAAAATCAGGGCACTGATTATCAGTGTCCTGATTACAAGTTCAGTGCCAACAGTGACCACCAGTGCTCATCAGTGGTGAAAAATCAGTGCCCATCAGTACTGCCAATCAGTGCCCATCAGTGCCTCCTCGTCAGTGTCACCTATCAGTGCCCCATATCATGCATATCAGTGTCCATCAATGTCGCCTACCAGTGCCTATCAGTTACCACCAGTGCTGCCTATCAGTGCTGCCCATCAGTGCCCCTATCAGTGCCGCCTATCAGTGCTGCCAATCAGTGCCCTTCAGTGCCCCCTATCAGAGCCCATTAATGCCACCTATTAGTGCCCATCAGTTCCGCCTATCAGTGCTGCCTCATCAGTGCCTCCTTATCAGTGCCCACCAGTGTTGCCTCATCAGTGCAGCCTATCAGTGCCCATCAGTGCAGCCTCATCAGCGCACATCAGTGAAGGAGAAAAATTACCTGTTTGCAAAATTTTAAAATAAACTATGACATTTATTTTTTTCAAAGTTTTCATTTTTTTCTCTTGTTTGTTTAATAAAAAAATGAAAAACCCAGTGGTGATTAAATACCACCAAATGAAATCTCTATTTGTGGGAAAAAACAACTTCACATTTTCTTTTGTTAGTATTTTTAGTTTTCATTCAGTTGTTAAAATAAAGGGATTTAGATCTTGGCTGGAGTCTTTTCCTGTACTGAGTTTATTTTACATATTCATGAGAATTAAGATTATTATGAGGCCTTTTCAAGCCAGATTACTTTCCATATTAGCATAGTAATAGGCAGCACAAAGTGAGATATTTTGGCACTTGGCACATGCCTAATTTTGTATCGCTTTGAATAACAGTTCTATCTAATATCTCAAATGTGTAACAACAAAATTAAAATATTGCAGTAGACAGGGTTACTGCATCTTACTACACCTAAAGTTTATAGCCCAATATAAGTCTTATGCCACTTACACACGATCGGAAATTCTGCCAGCAAAAGACAGATGAGAGCTTTTGGTCGGAAAATCCGACTGTGTGTATGCTCCATCGGACTTTTGCTGGCCGAATTCCAGCCAGCAAAAGATTGAGAGCATGTTCTCAATTTTTTGCTCGGAAAAAGTTTCCGATCGGAAATCCTGAATGTCTGTAGCAATTCCGACGCACAAAATTCCTACGCATGCTCAGAAACAATTTGACGCATGCTTGGAAGCATTAAACTTCATTTTCTCGGCTCGTCATAGTATTGTATGTCACCACGTTCTTGACAGTCGAAATTTCAGCAAACTTTTGTGTGACCGTGTGTATGCAAGACAAGCTTGAGTGGAATTCCGTTGGAAAAAACATCCAAGATTTTTCTGACAGAAAATCGGCTTGTGTGTACGCAGCATAACAGTTAGTTTTCTTCAAAAATCAGCAACAGCCTAAGTAGAAAAGCCAGTGTGCTGCCAGCATGCTGCAGAGTGGGACCCTCGATCTCTGTGAGGAAGAAATAGTCTCTTTGCAGTGGCCCGATACTCTCCCTGCTAATTCAAAGCCAGAGCTTTTTAACCAGTGGGGAGCATCAGCTTTGCTGATTGTGATATAAGTCTTATTCAGTATGGGGCACATCTACAGAGATAACACTGCTTCCCCACAGAGAGCAAAGGTCCCACTCTGCAGCATGTTGCCACAAAACAAGCTTTTCAACTCAAGAAATGTCTGCTTTAGAAACAAACAAAAAGTACTGTAATGGCTAGTTTACACTAACATTAGTCCCCTAAAGAGCAATCTGTGGTGGATCGCTCTTCAGAGGGCATTTGGCAGGTGGCAAAGAGGCGTTGTCGCCTCCTCACTGCCTGATTTATCTCCTACAAACCTATATTTCACACAATTGAATTTGCAGCAAAGGCATGTGTGCACCCCGGTCCACTGTCTTTGCAGCATAAGGGGGAGCAGTTAGGTGGTGGTAGAAACACAGCTCAACCACATATTCATACCGCCCTCCAACTGCAAGTGTAAATGAGTTCTCAAACACCTTCTGCTTTGATGCACATGGAATGTATTTAGCTGACAAAGTGGCTCTCCTGTGACGGATCACATACTTAGCACATGATCCGGCACTTTCCACTTTCGGCAAAGCAGGAAATAAAAATCATAACATATCTTAGTAAAAGCAGCATACAGTACACACATAAACACTGGTTAAGCACACATTTAACCCCTTTATCTCCCTAGATGTTAACCCCTTTCTCAGCCAGTGTTATCAGTTCAGTGACAGTGCACATTTTTAGCAATGATCACTATTAGTGTCACTGGTTCCCACAAAGTGTCAGTTAGTGTCAGACTGCCCGATATACTATCACAGCCCTGCTATAAGTCACTGATCATGGCCATTACTAGTATGAACAAAAAAAATAAAACCCCAGTGTATATATATATATTTGGGATTGATGGCGGCGGAGGAGGACGTGGACGAGGGTCGCTTCGGGGGCTTTGTTCTCAGGTAAGTTATTCATAATGAGCTAGTATGCTATGCATACTAGCTCATTATGCCTTTGCCTTGCAGGTTCCATTTAAAAAAAAAACTGAGGCTTTACTTCCTCTTTAAGTAAAACGTTAATCAAAAGGAACTAAATTGTTGCTGAAACTGCTTAAAAAATGTTAGATGGAGTTTGGCGTCAGTATATCTAAATCATCTAGTACATATAACACTCCCCACCCCCAGACTGACAATGCTGCTGTCCAAAGGTGCTCCCTGTGCTCCTTCATCCAGAGTGGGGGCACATTTCTACAGCAGGTGTGTTACTAGCCAGATCACCAGGTGAAAACAGAGAGAAAAAGCCTAACAAATAAAACTAATACAGCCACCACATCTAATGATTTGTAAGATTAAACATATTACAGCTTTGGTTTTGGATTTAATATCGCTTTAAGGGCTCATGCAGACAGGCTAGATGTGACTAAACTCCACATCTGTACACAACAGCATGCTGTACTAAGGTCAGAAACTAGACAATTAGCTGTGCTCAGATTATGTGTCTAATCATAGCACAGCCTAGCCACCAGCGGCACGCGCATGCGCCCCCTACTCGGAAGTGCCGGATCACATACCTAGTGATCTAGTGCAGCAGAGCCGCCTTGCCGCCATATATATATATATATGTATGTTATATGGTCAGCAAGCGGTTAACCTGGTTGTACACCCTTAGATATACCCAGTGAAGTGACTGGCTTCCGGTAATACACAGAGATTAAACAAATCCTCCTACATAAGTTGTATCTGTTTGTCTATATCTTCTCTTCTCCACCTCCGTTCAAAGTGCAGAATTTGTAAAGCTTTTCTGAGCTGTCAGAAAAAAAAGGGTCAGAGAGCTGAAGTTATGCTCTGCAGAGCTCAATAAGCAGAGCTCTAAAAGCTGATAGGAGGGAAGGATAACACACCTCTCCACACAGCACACGGGAACAGAGCTGAGGTTGTCAATCTGCTGGAGCTCCCTCCTCTACCACCATTTTTCTCTTGGTGTCAGGAAAACTTGTCAGAAGTGACTCATGCTAATAGCAGAGGAATGAAGCAGCAGACAGAAATGACATTTAATTCAGACAAGTACACACTATAGAGGGATATGCTTTGTTCGTATTTCATGTCTGAGGTTTACAACCACTTTAAGGGAACCCATTCATTTTGAAAGTGTTTGTAATGCACCTCAATACACTAAACCACACTTGCAGTATTTTTAGCAATGCAGAGCTCTACGGGTTTGTTGTAACTATATGTCAGCCTAAGGCGGATTTTACAAGGGAGACTCTGCCTTATCAATACATCAATAGTTATGCAGGATAACCTTCCATTTACCTTTGTGAATTCCTCCCTCCATCGTGTTGGCCCAAATAGAAAAGGAGCAATTCCATAGAGACGGGCAATCAGTCTTTTAGCAATCCTGATGCTATAGAGTTAGTGCCAGCTTCAAGATCTCCTGTGTGACATGGCCCTAAAGGCCCATTCACACTACCCTCACACTAAAGAGATCTGATTGAGGATACCTGCTAGTGTCTGTTGTTTGCTGGCAGGTTCCTTGTAATGGTTTAACAAAAGGCACTGTTTACCTTTTTTTTTTTTTTATTTACTGAAATGGCAAAGTTGCATTCATTCCTGTACATGGTAGCAAAGCTGTGGAGTAAAAGCAGATGCCTCTGTGGTGGATTACTTTTCAGAGGACAGTAAAATAAGGTTTGCAGGTGTTTGGGGGGGTGGGGGTGGTTATGCTAACACCTCCTGATTTTTTTTTTTTTCAATTTGCAAACTGCAATTGTGCATTGTGGGACTGGAAATACTTTATTAGGGCTAATGTGAACAATCACCAACAATTTTAGTAGCCCGTTTAGTTCTAGTTTAACCACTTCAGCCCTGGAAGGATTTACCCCCTTAATGAGCAGGCCATTTTTTGCGATACGGCACTGTGCTGCTTTCACTGACAATTGCCCCGTCGTACTCAAACAAAATTTATGTTCTTTTTTCCCACAACTAGAGCTTTCTTTTGGTGGTATTTGATCACCTCTGCGTTTTTTTTTTTTTTTTTACGCTATAAACAAAAAAAGAGTTGAAATTTTGAAAAAAAATAAGAAAATGTACTTTCTGCTATAAAACATTTCCAAAAAAATATCTAAAAAAAAACAAATGTATTCATCAAATAAAATTTAATAAAATTTTGTATTCTGCTACATATTTTTGGTAAAAAAAAAAATAAGAATAAGCGTATATTGATTGGTTTGCGCAAAAGTTATTGCGTTTACAAAATAGGGATATATTTATAGCATTTTTCAGAGCCCTGTGTACCCGGTCAAATGTCAGCGTGTCAGTGACGGGGTTACCCAAGACAGTGTTAAGGATACCGTGGATCGAGGGTGCTAAGTCATTATCCCTGGTTGCTTCTGGAAACCCTCGGATGCACAGATAGTTTCTGTGATTGCGGTTCTCAAGGTCCTCTAGTTTGTATAATGAGGCCCGATGTGCGTAAGCTAATTGAGTGACCATCTCTTGCAATTCCTTAATGGCTGTTTCATGGGAGTCTTGGCACTGCTCTGTCTCCTCAACTCTGTTTAGTATATGTGTCATGTATACCCTCACTGCGGAGATCTCCTTTTTAATGGATTTCTCCGCGCTGTGAAACATGCCTGCTATTTCTTTTTTAAGTTCACTCAACAGTGAAGACATTTCAGAGCCAGCAGGGGAATCAGAATTATCCATGATATCCGAGCCGCAGGAGGAGGAGGGGGAGCTCTCACGAGCGGAGACAGCGTGTGAGGAGGGAGAGATAATCGACCTTGAGGCTCTGGCCTGCCCGCTCCGCATGTTAGGGCTAGCTCGTTCGGTGGCCAGATAACGCTTGATGGAGCCAAGGGTGGACAGGTTCATAGCCGTATTCTTCTTCTTTATCAAGTGTTGCCTGGGAACCCGAAGCTTTAGACGGCATTGCTAGGTGTTTTTAAACACCTAGCAATGGAGAAAGGTTTTTTCTGTATAATAATGTATCATCTTTTTTAAAGTAAAATCTTTTTATAATTCTTCTTTTCAAATAAATGATTGAAACTAAATCTTGTTCGCCCTTAAAGTCCTACTGTACCGGGGGGTACTAGTATTTCTCTTTGGAGAATTCACAAAAAACATTGCTAGGTGGTTTTAGGTCGGTGGCTAGACGGAGCTCCTCTCAAATTTGTCCTTTCAGTGCCATGTGTAGGCCATGCCCCCAGATTTATAGCATTTTTATTATTTATTTATTTTTTACTAGTAATGGCAGTTATCTGTGATTTTTAATGGGACTGCGACATTGTGGCGGACAGATCGGACATTTTTGACACTTTTCTGGGAACCAGGGGCATTACTACAGTAATCAGTACTAATTATATGCACTGCTATTGTACTAATTACACTGGCAGGAAAGGGGTTAACATCAGGGGCAATGAAGGGGTTCTGTGTGATCTCCCCGTCAAGACAGAGACTTGCCTTGTTTACACAGGCAGATCCCCATTCTGTCACTGCAGGGAACAATCTCGGGTGGCTGGTGGACATCGAGTCCGTTGCACAAGCTGACTAGTTCCCCCGCTAGCCCATGGGAGGGCGCCCGCGCACCACAGATCGCCGTTTATGAGCCTGACATACACCTACGGCGATTTGCACAGCCGATCCATCCTGCCACAGTATAACTGCGGCGGCTGGTCGACAAGTGGTTAATGGGGGTGATCTCAAGCAAGTCTGTCAGTAGAAAGAGAAATGATTTATATAGCGCCATTGTAGCTCTCGCCTGAATCAGCAAGGTTCTTAGAAGGACACCTGAACACCATTTTCTTGATTTTTATTGGAATTGCTTTTGTTGATTTCATCAAGAGAAATCCAATATCAACATTACTTACTTGGTTCACCTGAATCAATATTCGAGTCTGTGCAGTGTAGATGACTATGTATATAGTAACAGAATGCTGCTGACTGCCTTTCTATTTAGCTCCTTCCATGGTTAGGCTGGTAATGGTTTGCCTTTAGGTGAGCTCCATTGATGCATTTGACATTTGTATGGCTGCTTGCATTTACATTGTATATCTGTAAGTTAAGGTAAACATTAGTATTCATTGACCAACAGGGAACAAATCTTTTTTTTTGGATTCTGTAAGTAAAAGCAGCTGAATGCCTTATTTATCCCCACAGATGAGGATTGACAAAACAGTGTTCACGCAGGAGAATGACAATGACAATAATATTTAAAAGCTCTGATTTCGTCCATATAATTGGTTGAAACTAAAACCACAAACCTAATTTTTAAAGGGATTTTTAAAGGGTTAGTTGACTTTTACCAAAAAACTGCCTATGCAGGTAAGTAATGACCAGAAATAAAAACAAACTGTTCATCTTTGATCAAAGTTAAATAAAGCCCTTTTGCTATAGGTGTAGGTAATTTGCCTACCTTCCGAAGAATGGCTGAAACCTCCCAGAAATGGCAACTCTGTAAACAAGGCCGTCATGCCTGAAACGCGTCAACATCTGCTATAACTACCTGTTTTATGGAGTATCAATACATTTGAAAAGATTGAACAGCATGTATGGAGTTGCAGATCATCTTCATTGAGTGACTGCTTTTCCTGCACCCGACAGCTCAGGAGGTTATTCAGAAGATTTGGGTTTGTAGCATCTTTTCCCTTCTCTCTATCATCCTGTCCAGCCTTGTTGCTAAGACTTTGCTAAGAGACTCCCAGCAGATTCAAAACCTCCTTGCATGTGCTCTCTCTCCCCTGTTGCAGTAGCTCTGAGCTCAGTGCTGCTGAGACAGAGGAAATAGTGGACTTCACATATGGAGGGGTGAGGTTGAAAGCTCACTCCTATAATAAAAAAAAAAAGGGGGGTTTTGGGACTTTGAGTGAGGTGAGCAAATGAGACCAGAGGTCAAACACCATACTATAAAACCATTTATTACTGAACAGTGGCACAGTGATATAGTAATAATCCAAGTAGAGTTGGTCAGAGGTCATATAAATATACATCTTATCGGTACTTGTTAACATAATAACCATTCCCCAAATGGTGCAAAGCAGACAGTCCATGGAAGGTGAATCATCCATATGATCGCACATGATCCCAGCAATAGACAAATAAAATAAATAAAAATTGTATAGGTATATATCCCTTATAGAGTACAGATATGGTGCATGGCATAAGCCCGACGCGTTTCTTGTAAAATGCACTCTTCAGGGGCAATTTGCACCAGCATCTAAAAAAGGGGGAAACAAAAAATAAGAGGGGTGGAATCAATAAAAGATGTATACAGAGCATTATGTAGTATGCATATAGGGGAGGTGTAAAACCAATGACCCCAAATGAATACTCACATGCCAGGGAAGTGTGATCTACATGTGGTCCGCAGTCCAACCAACAGAGGAGTCTGGTCCGGGAGCTGAGGGAGGAGCTCGGAAAGGAATAGGGAGGGGGCCACACAAAACACAAAGGTCCCCATTTATAGGTATGTCCACACTGGTACAAGATGAGGGTAAAGGTTCTGTGGTAATAAGAGTAAATTAAGTAAGCTACAGCTCAAGGCTGAAATATAGCCCCACATTGGTAAATAAATGTCTATAAGAGTGTATCTGTATCAACCCACTTACCTATAAATGTCCGGAAGTGTCTGACCCAGTAGTGGACAAGCTGCCAAAAGACAGACTGGCGAAAGAATGAGGACTCTTTATGCTGGTAGCCACCCCCCCAGGACCAAAGAGACTCCACCCAACATCCCCCAGTGCAGACACTGAAGCGAACGGAGGCCTCAACCAGCGTAGCGGCAGGTGCCGCTCAGGGCTGATGGAGACGCTGCCGTCCACGTGTCTGCACAGAAAGGAAAACACAACGCCAGACACCGCGACGGCCGAGCGGACGTCACATGCACGGCGTGGAGGGGTGACGTCGACACACAGAGGGAAACCCGCCCCGATCCCCCGCCGCCACCAATGCAGGTGGAAGAGGGGAAAAGGGGAGGGATCCCACCATGCCTCGCAGATCCCGGAACATAGACAAGAAAGTCAGCCGTGAGAGCGGACCTCTCAGAGACATGTTGGCTGCTGCAGCCAGGAGAAGGAGGGGGGGGGGGGTTTTTGTTGAAAAAAGGACCGAGCAAAAAAATCAAAAAATATACATGAAAAAACACTACTAGAAAAAATATGTAAAAAACCCCACTGAGCAGACCCCAATGCAGGGCTATTGGTTCAGGGCAAATGCCCTATGGAATAATATCCATGATGGTGAAATTTGCCAAAGGACTCAAGAGCGCACCTCCATCCCTAATCAACTTTCAAAAAGCGGGGGTTTGGGACTTTGAGTGAGACCGAAGTCTCCATCCCTAGTGCATACAAAAAAAAAAAGGGGGGTTTTGGGACTTTGAGTGAGGTGAGCAAATGAGACCAGAGGTCAAACACCATACTATAAAACCATTTATTACTGAACAGTGGCACAGTGATATAGTAATAATCCAAGTAGAGTTGGTCAGAGGTCATATAAATATACATCTTATCGGTACTTGTTAACATAATAACCATTCCCCAAATGGTGCAAAGCAGACAGTCCATGGAAGGTGAATCATCCATATGATCGCACATGATCCCAGCAATAGACAAATAAAATAAATAAAAATTGTATAGGTATATATCCCTTATAGAGTACAGATATGGTGCATGGCATAAGCCCGACGCGTTTCGTGTAAAATACACTCTTCAGGGGCAATTTGCACCAGCATCTAAAAAAGGGGGAAACAAAAAATAAGAGGGGTGGAATCAATAAAAGATGTATACAGAGCATTATGTAGTATGCATATAGGGGAGGTGTAAAACCAATGACCCCAAATGAATACTCACATGCCAGGGAAGTGTGATCTACATGTGGTCCACAGTCCAACCAACAGAGGAGTCTGGTCCGGGAGCTGAGGGAGGAGCTCGGAAAGGAATAGGGAGGGGGCCACACAAAACACAAAGGTCCCCATTTATAGGTATGTCCACACTGGTACAAGATGAGGGTAAAGGTTCTGTGGTTATAAGAGTAAATTAAGTAAGCTACAGCTCAAGGCTGAAATATAGCCCCACATTGGTAAATAAATGTCTATAAGAGTGTATCTGTATCAACCCCCTTACCTATAAATGTCCGGAAGTGTCTGACCCAGTAGTGGACAAGCTGCCAAAAGACAGACTGGCGAAAGAATGAGGACTCTTTATGCTGGTAGCCACCCTCCCAGGACCAAAGAGACTCCACCCAACATCACCCAGTGCAGACACTGAAGCGAACGGAGGCCTCAACCAGCGTAGCGGCAAGCGCCGCTCAGGGCTGATGGAGACGCTGCCGTCCACGTGTCTGCACAGAAAGGAAAACACAACGCCAGACACCGCGACGGCCGAGCGGACGTCACATGCACGGCGTGGAGGGGTGACGTCGACACCTATAATAGTGGAGATGAGCAGTAACAGTTGGGAGTGTCTTAGCAATGTCCTAGCAACAAGGCAGGACAGGATTATGCCATCTCTTGGAATCTTTCACCAGGTTTTGGGAATTACGCAAATAGCCTATATCTATAGCAAAGGCATTATTCAGATAAACAGTATGTTTTTATCTACAAGCACCTCTTACCTATAAAAGCAGCTTTTTGATAAAGGTGAGCTAACCCTTTAGCCATCCATCATCCATGCCCTGATCAAGCAAACACCAAACACAGGCAGTGACTGCAAGTCTGTAATTAAAACACTACAAGTGATGATGTCCATGGACTGTTGAGTGAAGCCACACCCAAAGAGGAGGCTTGTTAGGAAGAGAAGAACAATTCCTTGCACTGACCCTACTCCTCAGGCACCTTTCCCTAGACTCTGCCTGACCCAAGATGTCTGCTGGAGTCACATGGGATGCCAGCGTCCAATCGGACAGCTGTCTCCCTGTGACCCCAGGAAGTCATAGAGGAACCAAGTTCCTCACAGCTTCTCTCCCATTCTGCATTTCTGCTTCAGTCGTGTGTGACCTTCAGTGGGGAGTACACACTGCACCTGCCTACAAGTTGGCCTAAAGGCCAGGCAGTACATAATTTCAAATCACGACAAATAAGTCACAAACACACAGGATTCACCATGAGCTCCTGGTACTGGCAAACCCAAACGTCATTCCTGTTGTAGGTGGATCTACCAGGGTCATACTGGTTTCTGCCAAGTCTGAACTGATTGAGCCACTGGGCATCTTCTACTCGTGAAGGGAAGTCAGCAATATGTGTCATTCCTCTGTTCCATCTTCCTTGGTATTTCTGCCGGTGAGAGATCTCCCTACCTCAGGTGAGGTTAGCTGTAGGAGAGGTTAGCTCTCTCCTACAATTGACAACAGGCAGTGGGTAGATTCTATAGCCAACAGCGGGCTAACAAGGGGAGCAGATCTGATTGGGGAATTGGCTTCTGTGATTCAAAACTCCCAGCCGCAGGGTGGGAGGAAGCAGAGTTGTATTGTGGCCAGAATGCCTTTATGGACAATCCGGGCTAAATGTACCTCCACACCCCCTGGTTCATGTACATGTCTACAACAGGTCCATGAATCTGTCACCTGCATTGACATTTGTCATGTGGAGGCATGTCGGAATTCTAAAGTCTTAGACACTCTTTATGAATTCCCCTGAATATCTCAAAACAATATGTAGATTTTTCATAGCTGTGTCTAACTAGCGATTAAAGAGTAACTCCACTTTTGTTGAGGGGAAAAAAGCATTCCCCTCTGGGTGATCTATGTACATTGTAAGAATTTTTACAAGCTTTATTGAAGGTTTCTTCCTTTTGTTATTCTGAGGAAGTAGTTGTTTGTTTGTCTGTCTCCATGTTCAAAGTGAATCTAATGGGAGTGGTTTTATCATTATCAATCAGCTGCTGCACCTGCAGGGCTCTAATAAGGAAAAGTGTTTTTAGATTTTTAATCAATCAGCTGCTGCATCTGCAGGACTCTAATGAGGAAAATGGCATTAGACGTGATTTCCTTTTGGGAGTATCTCACTAAAAATTAAATTTTTGTTGCAGGTGATGCCAAAATACTGATTTATTTATTAGTACTGATGGGGGAAAATCAGTGGGCCAATCACACAAGCAGGAAATTTTGTTTCTGGGGGCCGTTCTGTACACCATCTGTGCACAGCATGCCTTCATGTAGCCGCATTGCATTGCATTCTACAGAAAATCAAAGCAACTGCACTTTGAAATGGAAATGTCCTTTTTGATAACATTCATCAACAATTTGACTTGCTGTAAATTCAAGAGCAATGTTGAAATATTGTTATAGAAAATCTATGAGTATTGATAATTGGAAACATAATACCGGCACTGTGGTCAAATGTCACAAACATGAGTACCCCCTGCCACATCTGAACACAGTATGGTGTACTATGGGTGAAAAGTAGGGGCAAAATATACTAATACATACCCCAGGGAAAACATAGAGTCTTGCTAAATATAATAGCATTTTCTTTGTTGTTGTCTTATAGGGTGGCCTTTCGACAACATCATGTGCAAAATGAGCGGCCTTGTGCAAGGAATGTCTGTTTCTGCCTCTGTCTTCACTCTGGTGGCAATTGCAGTGGAAAGGTATTACAATAAGTTGCATTGTTTTTAATGTATTGCTTTGTTTCTGTGAAAAGCACATAATTTGACTTTAACATTCTACAAAAATGCATTTTTTCAAATATACCCATATAATATGTAATTTCAGATTAACATCAAGACTTGTACTTCACAAATAATGCAAATTAATTGGCTTACATTTTCACATTAAGGCTTTGAAAATAGATTTACGGGCCTTGTTAAACATTTGTGATATATAAACTATTCCCATAACACTCCCAGTCCTGCTGCGTTAATGCTTGGCAAAATTATGCTATCATTACAATGACTGCAAAGGTAGAGAAAATTGTGTAAAATGTATTCAATGGCATGCTTATATATTTACAGCCTTTTAGGACAAAAAATGGCTAAATGAAGAACACTCTTGAATACATTTTGTTATTTTTGTTTGTTTCATCAGTAGACGAATACTTAAATCTGTACCCAATTTATCACATATGCTCTTCACAAGGGAAGCAGTCAATGTTTAATGAATAATGAGATATGGATTACAGCCAAGAGGTGTGTCAATATAATGCAATTTTGATCATTTCCTGCAATCAATTTAGAGTTCATTCCTACAATTAAGTTAAAGTTCATTAACATCAGTGTAAATACAATTTCTTATAAGGAGTAGTAACTGTTGCTATGTTGAAAACTCTTCTAAGAAACATTTGGTAGTGGAGCCATAAAAACACACAGTGGAGCCTCATTTGCCTTGATATTTTTTGTAATTGCATTGTAATAACAGCTATAGCTAGCCATGCTAGATACTACAAACACTAATGATGGCCATCAGGGCCGCTGATAGGGGGGGGATCATCGGTCCTTCTGTATGGGGCCTGCGCACACACAGGGGCCCGGACAGGGAGGCAGATCGGTGCAGATTGACAAATACAGAAAGGATTCATCTAGCAGCTGAAAGACGATTTCTTTCCCTCCTGTCGGTTTTTAGCTGCTAGATGCATCTGAAAGCAGCGCTGCCTGTTTTCCTCTGGTGGAACACAGATGTGTCAGGACACTGAGAGCGGGGAAGTGACGGTGGATATGTCATTTACGGCCCCTTAAGACACAGGCACTTAAGACACAGGCACCTCTGAAAACTGCCCAGGGGTCCTTGGTGCATGGGGGGCCTAGAAGTTTCCTCCCACTGCTCCCTGCGGTCCTCTTGTTACAAGTTCCCCTCGCTTTGGCTGGCTCTTTTCTACAGGTCAGTGCTGTAATGTATCTTGTGTTCAGCTGCCCTAATGTCTCTCTCCCTCCCGGCATCTTCCTCCCCACCTCAGCCTGGCCACTATCTGGTCCTGCTTTCCTTTCATCTTCACACAGGTCACCCATCAGTCTTTGCTTGTCACACGGCTCTTCTCCCAGATGTTAACCCTCGCTGTTTGGTAATTTTCAGCCTAGTCTCCAGCCATCCACACATTCTTTCCCTGAAACTTTGCAGAGAAGAAGACTGGGAGGGGAGTGAGAGACTATTGTTTGTAGACACTTCACCTTCACACAGGTGTAGGCCCCCTACCTTCACACAGGTACCACCCCCCCCCCACCTTCACACAGGTACCACCCCCAACCTTCACACAGGTGTATGCCCCCCACCTTCACACAGGTGTATGCCCCTCACCTTCACACAGGTACCACCCCCCACCTTCACACAGGTGTATGCCCCCCACCTTCACACAGGTACCACCCCCCAACCTTCACACAGGTGTATGCCCCTCACCTTCACACAGGTGTATGCCCCCCACATTCACACAGGTACCACCCCCCACCTTCACACAGGTGTATGGCCCCCACCTTCACAGAGGTGTATGCCCCCCACCTTCACACAGGTGTATGCCCCTCACCTTCACACAGGTACCACCCCCCACCTTCACACAGGTGTATGCCCCCCACCTTCACACAGGTACCACCCCCCACCTTCACACAGGTGTATGCCCCCACCTTCACACAGGTGTATGCCCCTCACCTTCACACAGGTACCACCCCCCACCTTCACACAGGTACCACCCCCCACCTTCACACAGGTGTATGCCCCCCACCTTCACACAGGTGTATGCCCCTCACCTTCACACAGGTACCACCCCCCAACCTTCACACAGGTGTATGCCCCTCACCTTCACACAGGTGTATGCCCCCCACCTTCACACAGGTACCACCCCCCCACCTTCACACAGGTACCACCCCCCACCTTCACACAGGTGTATGCCCCCCACCTTCAGACAGGTACCACCCCCCACCATCACACAGGTGTATGCCCCCACCTTCACACAGGTGTATGCCCCTCACCTTCACACAGGTACCCCCCCCCACCTTCACACAGGTTCCACCCCCCACCTTCACACAGGTGTATGCCCCCCACCTTCACACAGGTGTATGCCCCTCACCTTCACACAGGTACCACCCCCCAACCTTCACACAGGTGTATGCCCCTCACCTTCACACAGGTGTATGCCCCCCACCTTCACACAGGTACCACCCCCCCCCCCCACCTTCACACAGGTACCACCCCCCACCTTCACACAGGTGTATGCCCCCCACCTTCACACAGGTGTATGCCCCCCACCTTCACACAGGTGTATGCCCCTCACCTTCACACAGGTACCACCCCCCACCTTCACACAGGTGTACCACCCCCCACCTTCACACAGGTGTATGCCCCCACCTTCACACAGGTGTATGCCCCTCACCTTCACACAGGTACCACCCCCCCCCACCTTCACACAGGTACCACCCCCCACCTTCACACAGGTGTATGCCCCCCACCTTCACACAGGTGTATGCCCCTCACCTTCACACAGGTTCCACCCCCCAACCTTCACACAGGTGTATGCCCCTCACCTTCACACAGGTGTATGCCCCCCACCTTCACACAGGTACCACCCCCCCACCTTCACACAGGTACCACCCCCCACCTTCACACAGGTGTATGCCCCCCACCTTCACACAGGTGTATGCCCCTCACCTTCACACAGGTACCACCCCCCACCTTCACACAGGTGTATGCCCCCCACCTTCACACAGGTACCACCCCCCACCTTCACACAGGTGTATGCCCCCACCTTCACACAGATGTATGCCCCTCACCTTCACACAGGTACCACCCCCCACCTTCACACAGGTACCACCCCCACCTTCACACAGGTGTATGCCCCTCACCTTCACACAGGTACCACCCCCCAACCTTCACACAGGTGTATGCCCCTCACCTTCACACAGGTACCACCCCCCACCTTCACACAGGTACAACCCCCACCTTCACACAGGTGTATGCCCCCACCTTCACACAGGTGTATGCCCCTCACCTTCACACAGGTACCACCCCCCAACTTTCACACAGGTGTATGCCCCTCACCGTCACACAGGTACCACCCCCACCTTCACACAGGTGTATGCCCCCCACCTTCACACAGGTACCACCCCCCACCTTCACACAGGTGTATGCCCCTCACCTTCACACAGGTACCACCCCCACCTTCACACAGGTGTATGCCCCCCACCTTCACACAGGTGTATGCCCCTCACCTTCACACAGGTACCACCCCCCAACCTTCACACAGGTGTATGCCCCTCACCTTCACACAGGTACCACCCCCACCTTCACACAGGTGTATGCCCCCCACCTTCACACAGGTACTACCCCCCACCTTCACACAGGTGTATGCCCCTCACCTATACACAGGTACCACCCCCCACCTTCACACAGGTGTATGCCCCCCACCTTCACACAGGTGTATGCCCCTCACCTTCACACAGGAACCACCCCCCCACCTTCACACAGGTGTATGCCCCTCACCTTCACACAGGTACAACCCCCCACCTTCACACAGGTGTATGCCCCCCACCTTCACACAGATGTATGCCCCTCACGTTCACACAGGTACCACCCCCCACCTTCACACAGGTGTATGCCCCTCACCTTCACACAGGTACAACCCCCCACCTTCACACAGGTGTATGCCCCCCACCTTCACACAGGTGTATGCCCCTCACCTTCACACAGGTACCACCCCCCACCTTCACACAGGTGTATGCCCCCCACCATCACACAGGTACCACCCCCCCACCTTCACACAGGTGTATGCCCCTACCTTCACACAGGTGTATGCCCCTCACCTTAACACAGGTACCACCCCCCACCTTCACACAGGTACCACCCCCCACCTTCACACAGGTGTATTCCCCCCACCTTCACACAGGTGTATGCCCCTCACCTTCACACAGGTACCACCCCCCAACCTTCACACAGGTGTATGCCCCCCACCTTCACACAGGCACCACCCCCCCACCTTCACACAGGTACCACCCCCCCCACCTTCACACAGGTGTATGCCCCCACCTTCACACAGGTGTATGCCCCTCACCTTCACACAGGTACCACCCCCAACCTTCACACAGGTGTATGCCCCTCACCTTCACACAGGTACCACCCCCCACCTTCACACAGGTGTATGCCCCCCACCTTCACACAGGTACTACCCCCCACCTTCACACAGGTGTATGCCCCTCACCTATACACAGGTACCACCCCCCACCTTCACACAGGTGTATGCCCCCCACCTTCACACAGGTGTATGCCCCTCACCTTCACACAGGTACCACCCCCCAACCTTCACACAGGTGTATGCCCCTCACCTTCACACAGGTACCACCCCCCACCTTCACACAGGTACCACCCCCACCTTCACACAGGTGTATGCCCCTCACCTTCACACAGGTACCACCCCCCAACCTTCACACAGGTGTATGCCCCTCACCTTCACACAGGTACCACCCCCTACCTTCACACAGGTACAACCCCCACCTTCACACAGGTGTATGCCCCCACCTTCACACAGGTGTATGCCCCTCACCTTCACACAGGTACCACCCCCCAACTTTCACACAGGTGTATGCCCCTCACCGTCACACAGGTACCACCCCCACCTTCACACAGGTGTATGCCCCCCACCTTCACACAGGTACCACCCCCCACCTTCACACAGGTGTATGCCCCTCACCTTCACACAGGTACCACCCCCACCTTCACACAGGTGTATGCCCCCCACCTTCACACAGGTGTATGCCCCTCACCTTCACACAGGTACCACCCCCCAACCTTCACACAGGTGTATGCCCCTCACCTTCACACAGGTACCACCCCCCACCTTCACACAGGTGTATGCCCCCCACCTTCACACAGGTACTACCCCCCACCTTCACACAGGTGTATGCCCCTCACCTATACACAGGTACCACCCCCACCTTCACACAGGTGTATGCCCCCCACCTTCACACAGGTGTATGCCCCTCACCTTCACACAGGTACCACCCCACACCTTCACACAGGTGTATGCCCCTCACCTTCACACAGGTACAACCCCCCACCTTCACACAGGTGTATGCCCCCCACCTTCACACAGATGTATGCCCCTCACGTTCACACAGGTACCACCCCCCACCTTCACACAGGTGTATGCCCCTCACCTTCACACAGGTACCACCCCCCACCTTCACACAGGTGTATGCCCCCCACCTTCACACAGGTGTATGCCCCTCACCTTCACACAGGTACCACCCCCCACCTTCACACAGGTGTATGCCCCCCACCATCACACAGGTACCACCCCCCCACCTTCACACAGGTGTATGCCCCTACCTTCACACAGGTGTATGCCCCTCACCTTAACACAGGTACCACCCCCCACCTTCACACAGGTACCACCCCCCACCTTCACACAGGTGTATTCCCCCCACCTTCACACAGGTGTATGCCCCTCACCTTCACACAGGTACCACCCCCAACCTTCACACAGGTGTATGCCCCCCACCTTCACACAGGCACCCCCCCCCCCCACCTTCACACAGGTACCACCCCCCCCCCCACCTTCACACAGGTGTATGCCCCCACCTTCACACAGGTGTATGCCCCTCACCTTCACACAGGTACCACCCCCAACCTTCACACAGGTGTATGCCCCTCACCTTCACACAGGTACCACCCCCCACCTTCACACAGGTGTATGCCCCCCACCTTCACACAGGTACTACCCCCCACCTTCACACAGGTGTATGCCCCTCACCTATACACAGGTACCACCCCCCACCTTCACACAGGTGTATGCCCCCCACCTTCACACAGGTGTATGCCCCTCACCTTCACACAGGTACCACCCCCCAACCTTCACACAGGTGTATGCCACTCACCTTCACACAGGTACCACCCCCCACCTTCACACAGGTGTATGCCCCCCACCTTCACACAGGTGTATGCCCCTCACCTTCACACAGGTACCACCCCCCACCTTCACACAGGTGTATGCCCCCCACCTTCACACAAGTACCACCCCCCACCTTCACACAGGTGTATGCCCCTCACCTTCACACAGGTACCACCCCCACCTTCACACAGGTGTATGCCCCTCACCTTCACACAGGTACCACCCCTCACCTTCACACAGGTGTATGCCCCTCACCTTCACACAGGTACCACCCCCCACCTTCACACAGGTGTATGCCCCCCACCTTCACACAGGTGTATGCCCCTCACCTTCACACAGGTACCACCCCCCACCTTCACACAGGTGTATGCCCCCCACCTTCACACAGGTGTATGCCCCTCACCTTCACACAGGTACCACCCCCAACCTTCAAACAGGTGTATGCCCCTCACCTTCACACAGGTGTATGCCCCCCACCTTCACACAGGTACCACCCCCCCCACCTTCACACAGGTACCACCCCCCACCTTCACACAGGTGTATGCCCCCACCTTCACACAGGTGTATGCCCCTCACCTTCACACAGGTACCACCCCCAACCTTCACACAGGTGTATGCCCCTCACCTTCACACAAGTACCACCCCCACCTTCACACAGGTGTATGCCCCCCACCTTCACACAGGTACCACCCCCCACCTTCACACAGGTGTATGCCCCCCACCTTCACACAGGCACCACCCCCCACCTTCACACAGGTGTATGCCCCCATCTTCACACAGGTGTATGCCCCTCACCTTCACACAGGTACCCCCCCCCACCTTCACACAGGTACCACCCCCCACCTTCACACAGGTGTATGCCCCTCACCATCACACAGGTACCACCCCCCAACCTTCACACAGGTGTATGCCCCTCACCTTCACACAGGTGTATGCCCCCCACCTTCACACAGGTACCACCCCCCCCCACCTTCACACAGGTACCACCCCCCACCTTCACACAGGTGTATGCCCCCCACCTTCACACAGGTGTATGCCCCCCACCTTCACACAGGTGTATGCCCCTCACCTTCACACAGGTACCACCCCCACCTTCACACAGGTGTATGCCCCCCACCTTCACACAGGTACCACCCCCCACCTTCACACAGGTGTATGCCCCCACCTTCACACAGGTGTATGCCCCTCACCTTCACACAGGTACCACCCCCCACCTTCACACAGGTACCACCCCCACCTTCACACAGGTGTATGCCCCCCACCTTCACACAGGTGTATGCCCCTCACCTTCACACAGGTACCACCCCCAACCTTCACACAGGTGTATGCCCCTCACCTTCACACAGGTGTATGCCCCCCACCTTCACACAGGTACCACCCCCCCACAGGTACCACCCCCCACCTTCACAAAGGTGTATGCCCCCCACCTTCACACAGGTGTATGCCCCTCACCTTCACACAGGTACCACCCCCCACCTTCACACAGGTGTATGCCCCCCACCTTCACACAGGTACCACCCCCCACCTTCACACAGGTGTATGCCCCCACCTTCACACAGATGTATGCCCCTCACCTTCACACAGGTACCACCCCCCACCTTCACACAGGTACCACCCCCACCTTCACACAGGTGTATGCCCCTCACCTTCACACAGGTACCACCCCCCAACCTTCACACAGGTGTATGCCCCTCACCTTCACACAGGTACCACCCCCACCTTCACACAGGTACAACCCCCACCTTCACACAGGTGTATGCCCCCACCTTCACACAGGTGTATGCCCCTCACCTTCACACAGGTACCACCCCCCAACTTTCACACAGGTGTATGCCCCTCACCGTCACACAGGTACCACCCCCACCTTCACACATGTGTATGCCCCCCACCTTCACACAGGTACCACCCCCCACCTTCACACAGGTGTATGCCCCTCACCTTCACACAGGTACCACCCCCCACCTTCACACAGGTGTATGCCCCCCACCTTCACACAGGTGTATGCCCCTCACCTTCACACAGGTACAACCCCCCACCTTCACACAGGTGTATGCCCCCACCTTCACACAAGTACCACCCCCCACCTTCACACAGGTGTATGCCCCTCACCTTCACACAGGTGTATGCCCCTCACCTTAACACAGGTACCACCCCCCACCTTCACACAGGTACCACCCCCCACCTTCACACAGGTGTATGCCCCCCACCTTCACACAGGTGTATGCCCCTCACCTTCACACAGGTACCACCCCCCAACCTTCACACAGGTGTATGCCCCCCACCTTCACACAGGTACCCCCCCCCACCTTCACACGGGTACCACCCCCCCACCTTCACACAGGTGTATGCCCCCACCTTCACACAGGTGTATGCCCCTCACCTTCACACAGGTACCACCCCCAACCTTCACACAGGTGTATGCCCCTCACCTTCACACAGGTACCACCCCCCACCTTCACACAGGTGTATGCCCCCCACCTTCACACAGGTACTACCCCCCACCTTCACACAGGTGTATGCCCCTCACCTATACACAGGTACCACCCCCCACCTTCACACAGGTGTATGCCCCCCACCTTCACACAGGTGTATGCCCCTCACCTTCACACAGGTACCACCCCCCAACCTTCACACAGGTGTATGCCCCTCACCTTCACACAGGTGTAGGCCCCCACCTTCATAAAGGTGTATGCCCCCCACCTTCACACAGGTGTATGCCCCTCACCTTCATACAGGTACCACCCCCCAACCTTCACACAGGTGTATGCCCCCCCCCCTTCACACAGCTACCACCCCCACCTCCACACAGGTGTGTTCCCCAAACCTTCACACAGGTGTATGCCCCTCACCTTCACACAGGTACCACCCCCCCCCCCACCTTCACACAGGTGTATGCCCTCCACCTTCACACAGGTGTATGCCCCTCACCTTCACACAGGTACCACCCCCCACCTTCACACAGGTACCACCCCCCACCTTCACACAGGTGTATGCCCCCCACCTTCACACAGGTGTATGCCCCTCACCTTCACACAGGTACCACCCCCCAACCTTCACACGGGTGTATGCACCTCACCTTCACACAGGTGTAGGCCCCCACCTTCATAAAGGTGTATGCCCCCCACCTTCACACAGGTGTATGCCCCTCACCTTCATACAGGTACCACCCCCCAACCTTCACACAGGTGTATGCCCCCCACCTTCACACAGCTACCACCCCCCACCTCCACACAGGTGTGTTCCCCAAACCTTCACACAGGTGCATGCCCCTCACCTTCACACAGGTACCACCCCCCCACCTTCACACAGGTGTATGCCCTCCATCTTCACACAGGTGTATGCCCCCCACCTTCACACATGTGCCCCCCCCTCATACACAAACACTATAACTTGCTGGAATTCCCCAGCCTGCACACCCCCAACACTGAATCTTTAATAGTTAATGGAATCTCACCCTCTACACCTCCCTGACAGACATCCTATTTGCTTTTATTATACTGTAGCTATTCCTCACCAGCCAACAGTATTCCCCATGCCCATCCATGACCATCCCTCTCCAGTCCCCTCCACCCCCATCTAATCTATTTTTTATCCCTAATCCCCCCGTCTCACTCCAGTTCTTCTCTACCCATCCCCTACCCACCTCCACCCCCCTCCTCGTTCTACCTTACCCCATGGTTCCCATCTCCACCCCCACCTTCTTTTTTTCAGGGTAAAGGAAGAACCCCAAAGTGGAGCATCCTTTTACTGCTGCTGCTTGTGTGGGTGGGATGTGTACTGCGCCAATCCCTGCTGACCCTCCTCTCCTATTCATCCTATGTGATTGGCACAGTACACATCCCACCCACACAAGCAGCAGCAGTAATAAGATGTGCCGCCTTGGAGTTCTTCCTTAACCCCTGCAGAGCACCAGAAGAAAGCCAAAAACTCTGGAGGGGAAAGTAGGGGGGAGTTGCTCTTCCATTTGTAGATTTAGCCCAGTGTCAGGTCAGCCCTGCCAGAATCTGTGATGTCAGCTTCCCTGCACAGCACTTCTTCAGGAGACCATATCTGTGTAATACGTTACTGCCTCTACACTGTACCGTCCTGCCCCCTGTACTGTGTCCACTTACCCTCCCCTGTACTGTACCCTCCTAACCACTGTACTGTTCCCTCCTCCCCCCCCCCCGTACTGTACCTTCCTGTCCCACTTCTTCTGTGGCTCCCTGTACTGTACACTCCTAACTGCTGTACCGTGCCATCCTGCCCCCCCCCCCCAACTGTACCCTCCTGTTCCCCCCATAAGTTTGTAAGTTATGTTGTGTTTGTGTCCACTAATGATGATTTTTGTGTATTTTTAGCGAAAATATTGTTTTGATATTTTTTAGGGGGACCCTGTCAGGTAAGCTGTACGGGGACCCGTGATTTCTAACAGCAGCCCTGATGGTCATACACAAACCATATCTGCCATGGATAAAAAAAGATTCTCAGTATGTTTTGTTTTTTTTTTGGTTATCTGAGCTAACTCTTATCTTGTAGCAGCTTAAAGGATATTGGTTCAATTCATTTTTATACCTGCAAATACTATTTTCAGTGTTGTACCAGTAAAACCCAGTAAAAGTAGCAATCCACGAGAATATTGTCCAAAAATCCATTATCTTGGAGCACACTGTGAGAGAGCAGAATTTTATCATAATATTCCATTTCTGCTATACTCTTCACTTTAACATTATTTGGGAAGAATGCAATAAAGATAAAAAAGCAAATGCATGTGGGGTGTGTCCAAGATTGCAAGCTGAGCGGACACTTCTCCCAAAGCTTTGCTGCAGACCAATCAGTTTTTCTTTTCCTGTGCCCAGACTTTCCTCCCTCCCTTGGTGGTGTGCCTGCCCTGGATGTCTCATAAACCCTTGGAATGACCTATAGGGTGTGGGAAGGAACTCTGTTTTTCCCATACATTGAGGAATTAGCCAGCCTGGAGCCCTGCATAGCGGGAACTCTAGGGAAGGTTGCCAATATGGCCTCCAAGACTGATCCTGTGGAGGAGACTGCTCCTCCGGGGCCTGGTATCCTTGATGTTATGGTGTATAGTACCACCTGTTAGGCAGCTCTGACATCTAAGCTAGATGCTGTTCAGTAGGACATTGGACTGATTCAGCAAGATTTAGACAAAATTTGCTTCGGCCCACTTCTGCTGAACAGCGTATTAGCCATGTAGAAGACACTATGTAACAGCACACAACTTCTATTTGCACCTTACAAACAAAACTTAGGGCTTTGGCATGCATAGTTACATAGTTAGGTTGAAAAAAGACATAAGTCCATCTAGTTTAACCAATTATAAAATAAAAAAATAAAAAATAAAATCCCATATACACAATCCTATAGTTGATCCAGAGGAATGCAAAAAACCCCAGCAAAGCATGATCCAATTTGCTATAGCAGGGGAAAAAATTCCTTCCTGATCCTCAGAGAGGCAATCGGATATTTCCTGGATCAACTTTACCTATACATGTTGGGGCATGCCTCGCACACCTGCAAGCGCCTCCCGGGAATGATCGGTGCGGCAGGTATCAGCTGTGATCACCGATGTCCTTTGTATCGATTTTTAGCTGACAGCCGCTTCTCCTTTCTTTCCCTCCCGTGGCTGTCAGCTAAAAAGCTATACAGGGAGATCGGTGATCACAGCTGTCCCTCCACCCTCACCGATCATCCCCAGCTGTTCTGTGTGCTCCTCCCGGGCCACCTTTTCTGCCCCCGTTCTCCTCCGGCCCCCTCCATGTCCTTCTCCACCCCCGTTCTCCTTCAGCCCCCTCCATGTCCTTCTCCACCTCCCTTCTCCTCTGGCCCCCCTCGTCCCCCGCAGCCAGCTCCCCTCCTCTCCCGGCTGCGGGGGAACTAGTTAATGAACACAGCGAGTAAAGAAATTCATTTTTTTTTTTAAAGTGTAAAAAAAAAACTACTGACACCACTCTCCCCTGCCTTACCAATGCTGTCCACTGCCCCAACCCCATCCCCCCAAAAAGCATTCTGAAAATAAAATTAAAAACAAATTAAATTGTAAAAAAAATAAATTATTAAAAAATAAAAAATAAATACTGACACCGTCCACATACCACCCACCCCCCACCCCCTTCCCCAGAAGCGGGCATAAAGCGCCACCTCCCTGAAATGAGTTTGCCACCTCCCTGGAAGGAGTTTCTGCAGGTTGGGATGTCTGTGAGTCTGACCTCTGTAGATACCTTGCTGGGATTAAATTACACAATTTAGATACCTTTGTTTGGGATAACCTGGACTGGACGTGCAGGAATCAATAGGCAAACTAGCAGGTAAGGCACCAGGGATGGATGGGATTCACACCATAGAGTACTACTGTCTAGACTTACAGCCCTCTTTGGCCAATTCATTTCCCAAGAGATCTCTCCCTGTCTGAGACTCTTATTGTGTTGGTGCCCAAACCAGGTAGGGACTCTGAGAACTGTGGCTCATACTGTATAGGCCAATCTCTTTGCTTAATGTTAATGCAAAGACATTGGTGAAAATCCTGGCCAACCATCTATCCCAGGTTCTAGCCAATCTTATACATGTTGACTAGATGGTTTTCATGCCTGGGAAGGGCACCAATACCAATATTTGTTATTTTTAAATCTGTTGACTTCTCGTGCTATTTGCGGTACAAGGGTTATAGCCTCCTTAGATGACGAGAAGACTTTTGACTTGGTTGAGTGGGTTTTTGTCTGGAAGGTGATGCAGAGATTTGGGTTTGGGCCTAGATTCCTGTTGTGGCTGCACATGCGTTACCAGGCTTCTAGAGCCAGAGTATGCACCAATGACAGAATTGTAGATGCCTTCTCAATGCACAGAGGAATCTGTAAAGGGTGCCGTTTGCCACCTAGTGTTCTGGTTTTGGCCTTGGAACTGCTGGCCATGTTGATACAAGACTGGAGGAAAGAATGCTTGAATTATGCCTATCTTGTATTTGCAAGATGTGGACCCATCGTTACAGGCTGTCCTCAATGTTTTTTACTTTTGGTAACCTTTCGGGGACCTGTATCAACTGATCTATGCCAGTCCTTTTTGCTTTAGATTCCCAGATGAGGAACCTTGTGGTCCTCTCTCCCCTCAAGTGGATTGAAGAATTTAGGTATCTAGGTATCCAGGTGACAGGATGCATCTAGTTTCTATAATCTCAATTTATATTCTCTACTTTGCACCTTCCTGAAAAATGTACCTCTAGGCTAATCTCCCTCTTAAGCTGATGGGTCGTATTATTGTTCTTAAAATTATGTTCCTCCCTAAATTCAATTATGTTTTTCGTACTGTCCCGCTTGGGTATCTGGGCCCTTCTCCATTAACCAGTGTGTGATTTCTTTTATTTGGAATGATGCCGTCCCCCATTTGGCAAAATCTACCCTGCACTTACAGGATACAGGACACAAGGTAATGCACTTACAGGATTGAAGAAATCATAGGCAAATCTGTAATAAAAATGTCCTTCCCAAGGATTGAAGAAAGGCACTCCTTGAGAAGGACATTTTTGTTACAGATTTGCCTATGATTTCTTCAATCCTGTAAGAGCAATACCTTGTGCATTAAACAATTTTTTTTTAACATACTACACTTAGGTGCACTTCCCTCCTTTCCTCCTATTGTAATTTCAGGACCTATCCTCTATGTATAGATTACATATAGGTTGAACAAAAAAAAAAATGACTAGTGTTTACGAGGCTTACGTTTTTGCATAGGGTGTACTTCACCCCACAAATATTGCATAGAAACTATCCCCAGTGATCCCCGACCTGCCCGCGCTGTATAAGGGACCCTGATACATATTCTCACACATTTTGGGACTGCCCTAGGTTGATGCAATTTTGGATGGAGATTTTCAACCTCATTAATGTCCATCTAAAATTATCTTTTTCTATGTCCCCGAGCTGGCATTGCTGTGCGTTCACAACAATGCACAGAGGCCTCACTGTACTAAGCTGTTGATCTTGTATCTGTTATATAATGCAAAAAAGTAAACTCTATATAAGTGGAACTCACTTTCCCCCCTTTTTTTTGGCTGGGAATCCTTGTTTAACCACTTCAGCCCCGGATTGATTTACCCTCTTAATGACCAGGCCATTTTTTGCAATACAGCCCTGCTTCGCTTTAACTGACAATTGCGCGGTCGTGTGATGCTGTACCCAAAGAAAATTTAGGTCCTTTTTTTTCCCACAAATAGAGTTTTCTTTTGGTGGTATTTATTAACCTCTGCGTTTTCTATTTTTTGCGCTAAAAAAACAAATAACGACCAACAATTAAAAAAAAAAAAAAAAAAAACAATATTTTTTACTTTTTGCTATAATAAATATCACCAAAAAAAAAAAAATGTCATCAGTTTAGGCCAATATGTATTCTACATATTTTTGGTATACAAAATAGGGGATCTTTTTATGGCATTTTTATTATAAATTTTTTACATTGTGGCGGACAAATCAGACACTTCAGACACTTTTGACACTTTTTTGGGACTAGTGACATTTATACAGCGATCAGTGCTATAAAAATGCACTAATTACCGTATAAATGACACTGGCAGGGAAGGGGTTCACACTAGGGGGCGAACAAGGGGTTAAATGAAAAAGTAAAAAATGTGGCGCTTGCAAGATAAATGAACAATACCAAAAATCATAGTTAAAATGCACTACAATTAAATTAAGTGGAATAGAATAAATATATATATGAATATATAAAAATCGAGTGCTTAATACAATTATTTAAAATTCTTGCTAAAAATGATTCGTAAATTTTCTGAGAAAAATGTGGCGCTTTCATCCAGGCCCAGAAACCAATCCTAAGGGGGAGGAAACTCCAAAGAATGGTTCCACAGAAGCGTCTACTTAATAATATCAATATTCCAGTATATATAGCAACAGTGTATCGGACCGTGCTATATCAATATGTATGAGATAATTCAAATAAATCAATCCAAAATGAGGAAATAGCATAAATTAGTGAAGTAGATAAATAAAATAAACATAAATAAATAATGAAGTGTATAAATATAGGTGGTGAAAACGCACAACACGATGCGTGAATTAATAAAGAATGGATATATAAATTAATTAATTTTCTGAATGGTACACAAATAACTATGTGCTAAATAAATGTGCAAAATGCCAAAAAAATGCAATAATTGCAAAAATGAATAGATAGGTGCAAAAAAATAAAATAAAAAAAAAGGGGGTAAATCCAATTAATGAAAAAAATGCAAAAATAGCAAAGATGTGCAAACAGGCATGTGAAAGAAAGACAAACACAACCATCTAAGAATGAAAAAATCAAATTATGACTGTGTTAATAAATGAATGTCCAGTGTGTTCAAAATTAATATACTACAATAAAGTGTCCAGTGCAATCATGATTGCCATTAATAATAGAGCTCCCATACACGATACAATCGACAGCTCCTGTGTAATGGTTCCTCCTACTCAGAGTGTACTCTTTGTGTGGTGGTGGTAATCTCTTCCATGCAAGAAAGTGCCGATAAAAATGTTTTCCCCAGCCTCTTACCTTCAGGCAAGAGGATAACCGCCTTTCAGTAACAAGAAGAAAAGGAGACAAATCACTTCCTTATGGTTTCTCCAGATACGTGTCCTTACTGCCCTCTTAGATTCTCTCCATAGGTCCCGCAGACATAGGGGCAGAAAGAGGGAGACATTCCATTGTGCAGATTTCAAAAAATACATTTTATTTAAGGATAAAATAAACTTACAGTTGATAATTACAAACACAGGCAGCGGTATTAACAAAGCCCGACCCCGGCCGAGATCGTGCTTAGGTCACCTGACTCTGACTCCTCACGCGTATCGCCACGCCCACGTGGCTTTCTCAAAGGATTTCGATTGTATCGTGTATGGGAGCTCTATTATTAATGGCAATCCTGATTGCACTGGACACTTTATTGTAGTATATTAATTTTGAACACACTGGGCATTCATTTATTAACACAGTCATAATTTGATTTTTTCATTCTTAGATGGTTGTGTTTGTCTTTCTTTCACATGCCTGTTTGCACATCTTTGCTATTTTTGCATTTTTTTCATTAATTGGATTTACCCCCTTTTTTTTTTTTTTTTTTGCACCTATCTATTAATTTTTGCAATTATTGCATTTTTTGGCATTTTGCACATTTATTTAGCACATAGTTATTTGTGTACCATTCAGAAAATTAATTAATTTATATATCCATTCTTTATTAATTCACGCATCGTGTTGTGCGTTTTCACCACCTATATTTATACACTTCATTATTTATTTATGTTTATTTTATTTATCTACTTCACTAATTTATGCTATTTCCTCATTTTGGATTGATTTATTTGAATTATCTCATACATATTGATATAGCACGGTCCGATACACTGTTGCTATATATACTGGAATATTGATATTATTAAGTAGACGCTTCTGTGGAACCATTCTTTGGAGTTTCCTCTCCCTTAGGATTGGTTTCTGGGCCTAGATGAAAGCGCCACATTTTTCTCAGAAAATTTACGAATCATTTTTAGCAAGAATTTTAAACAATTGTATTAAGCACTCGATTTTTATATATTCATATATATATTTATTCTATTCCACTTAATTTAATTGTAGTGCATTTTAACTGTGATTTTTGGTATTGTTCATTTATCTTGCAAGCGCCACATTTTTTACTTTTTCATTTACTATTGGTGTGGGAACACTTTAATGGTGGCTGCGGCATTTCTGTTTTTACGTAGACTTTTATATTGATCCCCTCCCCCCCCCCTGGTGGTTTGCGCATTTGGTCTCCCCCCTGTACGCAAGGGGTTAAATGTGTTCCCTGGGAGGTGTTTCTAACTGTAGGGGGAGGGGACTGGCTGGGAGTACAGAGCTGGGAGTACAGAGAGATCACTGTTCCTGATCACTAGGAACAGGCAATGGGGGTTATTTACAAAAGGCAAATCCACTTTGCACTGCAAGTGCACTTAAAAGTGAAAGTGCACTTGGAAGTGCAGTCGCTCTAAATCTAAGGGGTAGATTTGACATAAGTGGAAGCTCTGCTGATTTTATCATCCAATCATGTGCAAGCTAAAATGCTGTTTTTTATTTTCCTTGCATGTCCCCCTCGAATCTACAGCGATTTTACTTCCAAGTGACCTTTCAGGGCACTTGTAGTGCAAAGTGGATTTTCCTTTAGTAAATAACCCCCGATCTCTCTCTACTCCCCTGACAGAACAGGGATCTGTTTGCTTACATTGACAGATCCCCATTCTTGCTCTCTGTGGGGCGATTGTGGGTGGCCGGAAGACCACGTGCATCGCCTGCTATTGCCATTAAAGGGACCGCCCTACCGGTACGTCGATTTGCGCAGCCATGCCAACCTGCTGCAGTATAACTGCGGTGGCTGGTCGGCAAGCGGTTAATGCAGGCCTGCCTATGTACAAGTTGACATATTTGAATGGGTATTGTCCTAATATATAAGATAAGGTCTGGCAGCCTTAAACAGCTCCAGTAAGTGTTACTCCATTTCCTACCTGATGTAATACCTTTGCTCCCCTTTTTTCAATTCCTCATTTGGGTACTATTCCTGTTTTTTTTTTTATTATATATAGTTACATAGTTACATAGTAGGTAAGGTTGAATAAAGACAATAGTTCATCCAGTTCAACCTTTGTTGGTGTACGTGTGTCAGTTTTGATAATCATTTCCCATATCCCTGTATATTGTGTTCACTAAGATGCACATCCAAGAGTCTTTTAAAAATATCCATGCTCCCCGCTGACACCACCAATTGTGGAAGAGAGTTCCAGCTCCTTATCGCCCTGACAGTGAAAAAAAAAACCTGCGCAGCTTAAGGTTAAATCACTTCTCCTCCAATCTCATTGTGTGGCCCTGTGTCCACTTAAACTCCCTGAGACTGAATCGTTTTTTTTCCATTAAGGTACCAGTATTTGTATATCGCTATCATATCCCCTCTCAGGCGTCTCTTCTCCAGCGAGAAAAAATGTAGTGCCAATCCCCGTATTCATTTCGTTGCCCTTCTTTGGACTCTCTCTAGCTCCAGCACATCCCTCCTGAGGACCGGTGACCAGAACTGGACAGAATACTCCAGATGTGGCCTTACCAGAGTTATGTGGCAGGATTATAGTTTTATCTCTGGAGTATATCCCCCTTTCTATGCGTGCTAATATTCCACTGGCTTTGGTAGGTGCAGTTTAACACTCTATGCTATTGCTCAGTCTGTCTTCTACTAGGACCCCCAGATCTTTTTCCATCCTTGATTCCCCCAGAGGTTCCCCCCCTAGTGAATAGTTTGCACTTGTGTTTTTAGCCCCCAAGTGCATTATTTTACATTCTCCACATTAAACTGCATTTGCCATGTAGTTGCCCACTTCATTATTTTGTTCAAGTCTTTCTGTAATATTTCTATATCCTGATGTGAAGTTTTTGCCCTGCTTATTTTTGTGTCATCTGCAAAAACTGAAATTGAGCTATGTATCCTCTCTATCTATATTTCTCTATATAATTTATGAATAAATTAAACAGAAGTAGTCCCAAGACAGAACCTTGGGGTACCCCACTCACCACTCCAGACCAGTCTGAGTACACGTTATTTATCACTACCCTTTGGACGCGCCCCTGTAACCAGTTTTCTATCCAAGAACAAACCTTATGGTCCATACCTGCAGACCTAGGCTTGTAGATTAAGTGTTTATATCTTTTTATTGATGTTGTTTTGTGCCTTATGTACCTGGCTTTGAATAGCTTTATGTGGACCGACTATATACCACATTGCTTGTATTAATATTATACTTGAACATCCCTCTTTTGAGCCTAACTATTATTTTAACATGTTCATATGTTTCAATAAAAAAATCCTTGCTTGTAAAAAGAGTACTGTACTGTTTTGATTTGCAATCTCATTTATAATGCATAACAATTTTATGTTTGTGTATTATTGAACTTAAAGGGTAAAGGGTAAAAAATATAGAAAAAACATAATATAGCATATAGAATTGCTACACAAGCCATGTTGTAATGTATTTTTTATTAAAATTGACCTTTACTTTTTAATCTGTAGCCATTCTAATTTTCTGTAAAATTCAATGCAATATGGCAACCGGAAGGTTCCCTACATACTTGGTGTACAGTACAAAAAATGATTATCCTGCTTGTGTGATTAGCTAACCGATTCTCCCAGAGGTCTGCACTAAGTTACACATTTTAGACACCCCTAAACGTTTTCAGTTTTGTGACCTACTTCCTAAGTGTTAAATACTTCTCAAGGGATGGAGACCCTGCATTTTTCTAATTATAACACTGAGGATGTACCAGGTGATTATAATGAACCAACCCATCTCATTCAGATTTAGTCTGAAAAGGACACAGTGAAAAAAAAAACAGCTATTTCTTTAGAGCAACAAAGATCAGGAATGTGCTATATTTGTTAAAATCCCTGAAATGTACATTTATCATCCAGAGGGGATCATTTTTTTCTCAAGAAAAGCCCTTTTAAACCCCACCCTTTTAAGTGTAACAATGAGCAAAATAAAAAATGACAAATATGATGCAGCCTGTCACTAGCTTTAACGCACTAACTTCTGTATTTCTAAATCCTCCTGCAACAAAGTTTATCAGTAGATCTTTCCACTTCCTGCAACGGACCATGCTGTTTAGAAAATGTGGCAAACCGTCATCTCAGCTCCTCCCAAGACCTTCTACTCTCTAGCTCCCTTGTCTCCTCCACCCAAGATTGTCTCCAGGGCTTCTCCAGAGCCTTTCCCATCCTCTAGAACTCCCTACCCCAATCTGTCTGGCTATCTCTTACTCTGTCCACTTTTAGGCGATCCCTAAAAACTCATCACTTCAGGGAAGCCTATCCTGCCTTCAGCTAATAACCAAATCTTCCATTTCTCCGATCAGTTCACCCTACCGTTATTGCCTTTTGTTCTACCAGCCCCCTTACCTGTTTTGTATTGAATTGTACTGCAGCTGTATTGTCTCCCTTTATATTGTAAAGCGGTACGCAAACTGGTGGCACTATATAATTTCTGTAAGATAATAATAATAAATTACACGGTTGGAGCAAACCATAGCACACTGCAGGGGTCAATTCCTGGGGAAAAACAAAAAACTCGCCCACAAAAAAAAAAAAAATGATACGCTCATATGCACGAACGCTTCAAAAGTGGTATTTTTCATCCAATTTTCGTATTGCGTGTATGAAGCTTAACTGTTAGTACATGAAAAAAACAATCCTCAATAAACATAAATACGGTAATTCTCTGAATAATCAGCATTCATTCAATTGTGCTTTCATGCAAATGTGAACATCATGTTCTGATCTTTATCGGGGAATTTTATTTTGTATATAGAGTGTTTATGTGGTGAGTTTACACTTTTCATTGAACAGAGTTTGGATAACACAGGGTTAAACGGAAAGGTCCTAAATTAACTGCACATTATCTGAACAGAATACTTGGGGAGATAGTGATGTGTTCCTGCTTAGGAGATGTATGTTAGCTTGGGGGGCTGCAAACTCTGCAGGGCTCTAACACACACTCGCTGCTATTCCAACCCTTCACATATTTCCACATAAACTTGATGTTCCTCCCTCAGCTCACCTCTCTCCCTGCATGTCCTGTGAGCAGAATAGCTGTGCTCCTCCTCTGGGTTCTCTCATCATATGGCACTGAAGATAGAGGAGGGGGGATTCAGCGGGACACACAGAGCAAGTATGCAGGAGACTGGGGGGGGGGAGATGAGGAGACAGAAAATCAGGAGGGGACGGCAGGGAGGAGCGTATCGCGAGAGGTCTGACTAAATACAATCTCTTAGCAGCAGGGACCTGATCTACCTGTCAGCTAGCTGTGATTGACAGGTAGATCAAAGCGGAAGCTGTCATGGGGCCCCCTACTGGCAATGCACTTACTATTGCGAGCTGTGTCGGCAGCTGCTGGTGTAGCACCTGCAACACAGCTTGCACACTTCAAAGTCTTGCAGGACATGGCTGCTAACGGGAACTGAGTTCTTGTTGTGGAAAAAGTACAGGAACTCCATTCCCATGCGTTCCCGCAGGACTTGAGCCCTGGTACACTGGCATGTAAGCTTATAACAGCGAGCTTTTATTCATACAGTGTGGACTTTTTTACAAGCAACTATTGCTGGAGTTGGCCTTTCATCTGTTTGTCCCTTACCTCAAGTCCATTAAAGACTACCCTGCCCACAGAACCACAATTCTTCTATGTGATTTCACTGGTAAACAAACATATGAAAGATTTATAGTTTGCAAATAATTCTATCAATGTACAATATATCACAAATGTGAACACCCCCCCACACACATTTTTGTAAATATTTTATTATATCTTTTCATGTGACAACACTGAAGAAATTACACTTTGCTACAATGTAAAGTAGTGAGTGTACAGCATGTATGACCGTGTAAATTTGCTGTCCCCTCAAAATAACAGTCTGGGGCTGCATGAGTGCTGCTGGCACTGGGGAGCTACAGTTCACTGAGGGAACCATGAATGTCCACATGTACTGTGACATACTGAAGCAGAGCATGATCCCCTCCCTTCGGAGACTGGGCTGTAGGGCAGTATTCCAACATGATAACGACCCCAAACACACCTCCAAGATGACCACTGTAATTTCTCCAGTGTTGTCACATGAAAAGATCTAATAAAATATTTACAAAAATGGGAGGGGTGTACTCACTTTTGTGAGATACTGTATATGCACAGAGCAGCCCTGATTCTCCTCTTCTTAGGACCCCGCCGGAGCTCTGGGCCAGTGGCGTCTCCAGCTTTCATATTTATGGGGGTGACAGGGACAAAAGTAGGGGGGCCAACTATAAAAATTATATACACACACTTACTATACTAGGGGGAGTACAACTTGGGGGATCCATAGTGGAGAAGGATCTGGGGGTTTTGGTAGATCATAAGCTCAATAATAGCATGCAATGCCAAGCTGCGGTTTCCAAAGCGAGCAAAGTTCCTTCTTGTATTAAGAGAGATATGGACTCCAGAGAGCGAGATATCATCTTGCCCCTGTACAAATCATTAGTAAAACCTCATCTGGAATATGCAGTTCAGTTTTGGGCACCAGTTCTCAAAAAGGATATTGGGGGAACTGGAGAAAGTGCAGAGAAGGGCAACCAAACTGATAAGAGGCATGGAGGAGCTCAGCTATGAGGAAAGATTAGAGGAACGGAATTTATTCTCTCTTGATAAGAGGAGAATAAGGGGGGATATGATCAACATGTACAAATATATAAGGGGTCCATATAGTGAACTTGGTGTTGAGTTATTCACTGTACAGTCAACAAAGAGGACAAGAGGGCGCTCTTTACGTCTAGAGGAAAAGAGATTTCATCTCCAAAAACTGAAAGGTTTCTTCACAGTAAGAGCTGTGAAAATGTGGAATAGACTCCCTGCAGAGGTGGTTCTGGCCAGCTCAGTCGATTGCTTTAAGAAAGGCCTGGATGCTTTCCTAAATGTACATAATATAACTGGGTACCAATATTTATAGGTAAAGTTGGTTCAGGGAAAATCCGATTGCCTCTCGGGGGATCAGGAAGGAATTTTTTCCCCTGCTTTACAAATTGGAGCATGCGCTGCTGTTTTTTTTTGCCTTCCTCTGGATCAACTGTGGGTATAGAATGGGGTATATGGGATTGTATAATATTATTTTTTTTTTATTTATTTATTTGTGGTTGAACTGGATGGACTTATGTCTTTTTTCAACCTAGCTAACTATGTAACACACAGTGCCTTGAAAAAGTATTCATACCCCTTGAAATGTCCCACATTTTGTCATGTTACAATCAAAATGTATTTTATTGTCATTTTATGTGATAGACCAACACAAAATTGTGAAATGGAAGGAAAATTATAAATGTCTTTCAAAATTGGCACCCAGGGTGAATCCTATATCTGGCACCCCCCGTCCCGTCCCCCCCCCCAGGCGGACAGGCAGAGCACCGCACCTCAAGTGATGTTAGGGTAGTATACTGGCAGATGATAAAGTACCAGGTTAAGTTATATAGTGCCAGGTTAGGGTGATATAGAGCGAGGTTAGGCGATATAGAGCCAAGTTAGGTTATAGTGCCAAGTTAGGTGATATACAGTAGTGCCAGGTTAGGTGGTAGTGGCAGGCTAGGTGGTAGTGCCAGGTTAGGTGATAGTGCCAGGTTAGGTGGTAGTGGCAGGCTAGGTGCTAGTGGCAGTGGCAGGCTAGGAGGTAGTGGCAGGCTAGGTGGTAGTGCCAGGTTAGGTGGTAGTGGCAGGCTAGGTGGTAGTGGCAGGTTAGGTGATAGTGCTAGGTTAGGTGGTAGTGCTAGGTTAGGTGGTAGTGGCAGGCTAGGTGGTAGTTCCAGGTTATTTGGTAGTGCCAGGTTAGGGTGGTATAGTGGCAGATTAGGTGGTAGTGCCAGGCTAGGTGGTAGTGCCAGGATAGGGTGGTATAGTGCCAGGGTAGGTGGTATAGTGGCAGGTTAGGTGGTAGTGCCAGGCTAGGTGGTAGTGCCAGGTTAGGGTGGTAGTGCAAGGTTAGGGGTGTATAGTGCCAGGTTAGGGTGGTATAGTGCCAGGTTAGGTGGTAGTGGCAGGCTAGGTGGTAGTGGCAGGTTAAGGTGGTATAGTGCCAGGTTAGGTGGTATAGTGCCAGGTTAGGTGGTATAGTGCCAGGTTAGGGTGGTAGTGCCAGCTTAGGTGGTATAGTGCCAGGTTAGGTGGTAGTGCCGGGCTAGGTGGTAGTGCCAGGTCAGGGTAGTATAGAGGCAGGTTAGGTGGTAGTGGCAGGTTAGGGTGGTATACTACCAGGTTAGGTGGTAGTGCCAGGTTAGGTGGTAGTGCCAGGCTAGGTTGTAGTGCCAGGTTAGGGTGGTATAGAGGCAGGTTCAGTGGTAGTGGGAGGTTAGGATGGTATAGTGCCAGGTTAGGTGGTATAGTGCCAGGTTAGGTGGTAGTGCCAACTTAGGTGGTAGTGCCAGGTTAGAGTGGTAGTGCCAGGTTAGGTAATAGTGCCAGAGTAAATACATGACAGCATAAATAGATAAGAGAATGCTGGTCCTGTTTCCCTCTTCCTCCATCACCTGCACTAAAATTATGAATCTATGGCTGTCCCTGCTGCTGCAGAACCTCCTTCGCCCCCTCCCTGAAGTAAACATAAAGAAAAGAAAACTCACATGGGAGCTGGCAAGCTGATGACTGTTTCTGGCTTCTTCCTTGAACTGAAGTCAAAATATGGCGGGCGAGAGGGGAAGAGGGAGGGGCTGCAGCACGGACAAAGCATTATTGGCTAACGCTGAGATGAGATGAAAATGTCCCCACTCCCTTTGATGGTTGGGAGGTCGGGACACTGACATCATGCAGCCCGGCATCTTACTGCTGTGTGCACTTCTCCACACACAGGTTGGAGATGTTGTTTTGCACACACAGGGGCAAGAGGTGGAAGCGCTGCTGCTGGAGCTGGCTCTGTCTTCTGTCATTATGACAAGCAGGAGACCCAGAGTGCAAACTTTACACAGCAGGACAGGGAGCATGGCAATTACAGAGCGATGCCCTCTGTGTGTCTCTCCCTCCAGCAGCTGAGAGCCTACAGAGAATCGCTCTGTAATTGCTGTGCTGATCGTTTTAATTGGGGGGCACAGTATGATGTTGGGGGTCAGGGCCCCCTGTGGCCCCACCTTAGTGACGCCACTGCTCTGGGCCCCAACCTCTTGCCCCCAAGCAAGCTGCTTGCCTGCTCCCAAGCCAGCTCTCTGTGTCCATAAGACAAAGAGAGCGAGGCCCAGCCCCACCCCCTGGCTCCTGCTGCTGCATCTCAGCCAATCAGGAGGGAGGGAGAGACCCGGGAGAGCCACTGCTCTCGTGAACATCGCTGGATCTTCGATCGGGCTTAGGTAAGTATTGGGGAGGAGGGGGGCTGAGGGGGAAACTGCTCACTGAAGATTTTTTAAATGCATGAAGGTAAGGGCAAGGCCAAGACAACTGCCCAGCTCCCAGAAAAAAAAATGCATGAAGGTAAAAACTTTGTAAAGAAGAAGTAAAGGCTGGACACTTATTATTTTAGAACATTATCACTGTGATATTCATTACACTTTTACTATCATCAGTGACAGCTGATACCTCAGGTTTAGGCTAGGTTTTCACATGTCTGGCTGCGGTTTGCAGTCAGATTTTAACAGTCCAGTCCAGTGCAGCTTTGTTCAATGGTTCTGGTGCGATTCAGGTCCAAATTTTTACTTGAATTTGCACCTGAACCAAACCTAAAATCACACAGGACTCTTTTCAAAAACAGACCATGGTCGTTCTAGACATGTATGAACCGGCTCCATTACAAGACGGTCCAGTTTACATAGTATGCAAAAAGAATGTAGTTCAAAATGCATCTGATTTGCATATAGGTGCATTTAAAAAAAAATGTAATACTATCAAAAAAAAATGTATTTCAGTAATTCAATTCAAAAAGTGAAATGCATATATTATATAAATTCATTACACACAGAGTGATATATTTCAAGCATTTCTTTCTTTTAATTTTGATGATTATGGCTTGCAGCTAGTGAAAACCCAAAATTCAGTAAATTAGAATATTGTGAAAAAGTTCAATATTGTAGACTCTCAGTGTCACAATCTAATCAGCTAATTAACTCAAAACACCTGTAAAGGTTTCCTGAGCCTTTAAATGGTCTCTCAGTCTGGTTCAGTAGGTTATACAATCACGGGATGCAATTTTTTACAGCAAGGCCAATTCTTGCTTTCATCAAGAAGACCTCTATAGGGTTACGGTGGGAAGACACCCAAAGACCAATTTTTCAGCACCTGACAGGTGCATATCATTGCTTATCAATGCAATTTTTTACAGCAAGGCCAATATCTTTGGCTTTATAAATACAATTATTGCTGCAGCAGATTCTAGACATGGTACAGATCTGCCACTTTACAGGTAGACTAATGCCGCGTACACACGTGCGGACTTTTGCCGGCGGACTTAGTCCAGCGGACAATCCCGCCGGACTTTCCAGCTGGGTCCGCTGGACTTTCCGAGCGTGTGGACTTGCCCACACACGCACGGACTTCGGCGGATAATCCGCCGGCCAAAAGTCCGCGGGACTTTTGAAAATGAACATACTTGCCCACACACGGAGCAGTCCGTTCATTTCGAACGTAACTTCAGGTACGTAGCTAGCGTAGGCAGTAAATGCCGGCGCGCTAGCTCCGTCACCTGTCATGGATTTAAAGGGAATCCCCACGCCGAAAAACGGCGTGGGGGTCCCCCCCAAATCCATGTCAGACCCTTATCCGAGCACGCAGCCAGGCAGGCCAGGAAAGGGGTGGGGACGAACGAGCGCCCCCCCCCCCTCCTGAGCCGTACCAGGCCGCGTGCCCTCAACATGGGGGGTGCCCTGGGGAAAGGGGGGCCGTGCGGCCCCCCCACCCCAAAGCACCTTGTCCCCATGTTGATGAGGACAAGGGCCTCTTCCCGACAACCCTGGCCGTTGGTTGTCGGGGTCTGCGGGCGGGGGCTTATCAGAATCTGGGAGCCCCCTTTACTAAGGGGGCCCCCAGATACCGCCCCCCACCCTATGTGAATGAGTATGGGGTACGATGTACCCCTACCCATTCACCTAAGGTGTAAAATGTAAAGTACAAAAACACACACACTTTTGAAAAAATATTTTATTGCACTGCTCCGGGGGTCTTCTTCCGTCTTGGGGGTCTTCTCGCCGGACTCCCCCGCCATTTACCAAGCTCTTTTACCGAGCGGGGGAAGTCCGGCTACCTTCTTCGTCGTCGCCGCCGTCGTCTGGGGGTCTCGATCCGCCTTCGGGGGTCTTCCGGGGGTCTCTTCTGTTCTTGCGGCGGTCGTCGTCTTCCGCGCCGCCGGCGCCGCCTTCTTCTTCTTCTTCTTCTTCTTCTTCTTGTCCTTCTTGTTCTTCTTCTTCTTCCGATGTTGACCGTCGCTGTCTCTGCCCGGAATGCCTGTGCCGCTCTGCGCTGGGACTTATATAGGGACATGGGGGACAGGGTCACATGCTCATGTCACATGGTGACCCCGCCCCCTTGTGTTTTCACAGTCCCGGAGGATGCTGGGACTGTGACATCGCAAGGGGGCGGGGTCACCATGTGACATGAGCATGTGACCCTGTCCCCCATGTCCCTATATAAGTCCCAGCGCAGAGCGGCACAGGCATTCCGGGCAGAGACAGCGACGGGTCAACATCGGAAGAAGAAGAAGAACAAGAAGGACAAGAAGAAGAAGAAGAAGAAGGCGGCGCCGGCGGCGCGGAAGACGACGACTGCCGCAAGAACAGAAGAGACCCCCGGAAGACCCCCGAAGGCGGATCGAGACCCCCAGACGACGGCGGCGACGACGAAGAAGGTAGCCGGACTTCCCCCGCTCGGTAAAAGAGCTTGGTAAATGGCGGGGGAGTCCGGCGAGAAGACCCCCAAGACGGAAGAAGACCCCCGGAGCAGTGCAATAAAATATTTTTTCAAAAGTGTGTGTGTTTTTGTACTTTACATTTTACACCTTAGGTGAATGGGTAGGGGTACATCGTACCCCATACTCATTCACATAGGGTGGGGGGCCGGTATCTGGGGGCCCCCTTAGTAAAGGGGGCTCCCAGATTCCGATTAGCCCCCGCCCTCAGACCCCGACAACCAACGGCCAGGGTTGTCGGGAAGAGGCCCTTGTCCTCATCAACATGGGGACAAGGTGCTTTGGGGTGGGGGGGGCCGCACGGCCCCCCTTTCCCCAGGGCACCCCCCCATGTTGAGGGCACGCGGCCTGGTACGGCTCAGGAGGGGGGGGGGCGCTCGTTCGTCCCCACCCCTTTCCTGGCCTGCCAGGCTGCGTGCTCGGATGAGGGTCTGACATGGATTTGGGGGGGACCCCCACGCCGTTTTTTCGGCGTGGGGAGTCCCTTTAAATCCATGCCAGGTCACGGAGCTAGCGCGGCGGCATTTACTGCCTACGCTAGCTACGTAACCTGAAGTCACGTGCTAAATGAACGGACTTGCCGATGAGCGGCAAGTCCGTTCATTTCAAAAGTCCCGCGGACTTGCCTACTAACGGCGGGATTGTCCGCCGGACTGCCAAGTCCAGCGGATAATTTTAAAACCAAACTTAAAACTTTGGCGCCAAAAAGTCCGCCGGACTTTGGCGCCAAAAAGTCCGCCGGACTTTGGCGCCAAAAAGTCCGCCGGACTTTGGCGCCAAAAAGTCCGCCGGCGCCCACACACGAGGGGATTATCCGCTGGACTTCGGTCCAGCGGATAATCCCGCGGGATAGTCCCTTCGTGTGTACGCGGCATAAGGGGACCCCCCCATGCACTATATTGAAAATAATTTTTCATTTTTTATGCTTTCACTTTAAAAATCAAATAATCACTGCTCATTTAAAAAATTAATTTTTTTACAAACTTTTTTTTTTATTGATATATGTCTCCCAGGGCAAGACCCGGACCCCTATAACCATTGTATGCCCAATTACTTGCATAAAAGCCTTCTAAATGGGCACTGATTTTTGACGTTCGAGTCCCATTGACTTTAATGGGGTTTGTTATTCGGGTCCAAACTTTTGCGGTGTTCAAAAGTTCTGGTGCGAACCAAACAGGGGTCCCTTCAGCCCATCCCTAGTGGCAGTGTGTGTGTATATATATATATATATATATATATATATATATATATATATATATATATATGTATATACACTCTGCATTTAGCATAGACTATATATTCAGTGTTTACTCTATATTCAGTCAGTGCAGGCAGTGTATTAATAAATATATATATATATATATATATATATATATATATATATATATATATATATACTCTGCATCCAGTGTAGCCTATATCTACCGGCTCCTATGATTGACACAACACTGGTCCAATGGCGGGACATAAATGCTAGGAGGCAGGACTGGGCGTGACTGCATGCAGAGCCGAGCATAGCCTAGTACACAGTACACTCGGCTCTGTCTATTTCGGAAGCGCCCATTCCTTCCTTCCCCTCCGAGGCAGCGGTTTGGCATATAACACACACCCACAATTTCCCCCTGATTTTAAAGGGAAAAAATGCGTGTTATACGCCAATAAATACAGTATATATATATACATATATATATATTTATATATATTGTGACGATCCGGGGTGATTAGGTACAAGTGGTGCATGCGATTTTTCAGAAACGTGCCACTCCAGACTTGTGTTTTAGGGCATGGCAGCCCACTTTTATTTAAAGGAAACTAAAAAAGTTCAAATCAACAGAAATCTTCCCTCGCAGGGGGTTCCACCATCACTGCATAACCAAACGATAGCCTCCTGGCTTGCTCACTGTCAGCTTCGTGCTGCTTTAGTCGCAGGCTACACCTGCCTGCTTCAGACTGCCACCTACAGTCCTAGGCTCCTGTCTCTTCCTCCTGGAACTCTCCCAACCTCCTGGCCAGACTTCCAGTCTGCTGGGCGGAGCCGTCTCCAGGTCTGAGCACTCACTGCTCTTCCTGTGATGTTTATGAACCCAGCCCACAGGTGTGCAATTAGTATTCCTGCTAAAATCAGGCACATACTGCTTATCTGCACCTGTGAGATGGGGGCGCATCTCTACAATATATATATATATATATATATATATATATATACAGGGGGTCCCAGACTTACAAACATCCAACTTACAAACGACTCCTACTTACAAACGGAGGGAGACAACAGGAAGTGAGAGGAAATCTACCCCTAGGAAGAGAAATTCACTCCTGTAAGAGTTAATATGGGAAAAAGGTGTCTCCACTGATGCTTTATCACCAGTCCATGTTTCCCTAACAATCCAAAATTTTCAAAATCCAATTGTCATTGGGACAGAAGGTGAGGTGAAATCTTCTGCACAGGGGCACAGACAGCAAAACAAATGTTACAGGGGTGATAACCCTTCCCTATGCTATCCAAAAAGCTTAAAAATAGTTTTTTTTGGCTGAAGCTACACTTACAAAATGTACCTGTTCCGACTTACAAACATATTCAACTTAAGAACAAACCTACAGTCCCTATCTTGTTTGTAACCCGGGGATATATATATATATACAGTCTAGTGTGTGTGTGTGTATGTATGTGTGTGTATATATGTATATATATAATATATATATATATATATATATATATATATATATACACTCTGCATACAGTGTATCCTATATCTACAATTGTTGATATAATATTTCACAGCAGGGCCCTTTCCTGCACCCAACAAGAGTAACTGTGAGGGGTTACAGTGTTGTGGCACCACCACCACCCAAGACCCAGTTTTTCTGTCCCTGTTTTTCTGTCCCTGTTTAACAGGGGCATGTAATTACAATTTTTTATATAATATTTCACAGCAGGGCCCGTTCCTGCGCCCAACAAGAGTAACTGTGAGGGGTTACAGTGTTCTGGCACCACCAACACCTAAGGCCCAATTTTCCCGCAGAGTATATAGGGCAGGCCGTAGAGTGTATATATACTGCTGTTCAGTCCCGACTCTGGAGATTGTCCAGGTTTCCCGACTATGGAGTTTGTCCAGGTTCTGGGCTAACGATGAGCAGCTGCAGGGACCTCTTACGGCCTCTATGTGTAATTTCTGGACTTATAATACCGACACGGCTTCCCCTACCATCCTATGGGACTCTTTTATATCATGGGCTAGGGGGGATATATATCTAGGATTTCACGCATTAAAAGGGAGCAGGCCTGATCATTGGAAGAGCTGGAGGAGAGGGCCACCAAATTGGAAGCTGCTTTTGTTTCCAATCCAGATGCTGACCACTATCATATGTGGCAGCAGGCGCTGCAGAATTTGTCCGTTGCCAGACTTGCCCAAACTGACAAAGCTCTCCTGTTTTTGGCCCAGCAGGTTTTTGAATTCGGGGGGAAAAATGGGAAGCTCTTGGCATGGTTAGCTAGAGGCAATGTCCCCTCCACCCCCATTGGCTCTATAAGAGACAAACAGAACTGTTTACTTACGACACCCTCTAAGATTAATAGCCACTTCAGGGAATGTTTTGGGGAACTGTACACCTCCCAGGTGCACTACTCAGACTCTGACCTCTCCTCCTACCTAGACCCTATATACTTTCCTGTTCTAACCGTAGAGGACAGGGAGAGGCTGGAGGCTGATGTCACCCTGGAGGAGGTGCAGCTGGCTAAAGGAGGTCTTCAGGGTGGGAAGGCCCCTGGGGCGGATGGTCTACCATCAGAATTCTATACTTTGTGGAAATTCTAGCACCTAAATTGAGGACACTACTTTCAGACCTCGAATTCCTAGAGGCCCTACCCGACTCTGAGTGAGGCTGTTATTGTGTTGGTCCCCAAGCCTGGCAAGGATCCACAGGACTGTTCTTCCTACAGACCTATCTTCCTGCTAAATGTGTATGCCAAGATCTTTGCGAAGATCCTGGCCAACCGGCTGACCCAGGTGATCGAAGACTTGGTTAATATAGATCAAACAGGATTTATGCCAGGCAAGGGGACCGACATTAATATTAGACAACTCTTTTTGAACACCTCTATTGCACATGACAACATAGGCTCCAGGGTAATTGCCTCATTAGATGCCGGAAAGGCATTCGAGCTATTATATGAAAAACCCAGAGCGCGGGTCCGTACAAACAATTGGTTATAGGAACTATATCCCCTCTTCTGTGGTGCGCGACAGAGATGTCCGTTCTTTCCCAGTCTGTTTGCCTTGGCTCTGGAGCCCCTGGCACTTTTGATCAGGAGTGCACCGGATGTCCTGGGCCTGCGGATGGGTAAGTTGGAAGTCCCTATACGCGGTTGGCGCCTTGTTGTACGTCAACGACGCGGGTCCCTCATTCTTGGCTGCCTTGAGAATTTTCTATAGGTTTGGTGGTTTTTCGGGCATCCGGATCAACTGGATGAAATCGGTAATATTTCCCATAGACGATGGGGCGGTTCGTGGGATGGCCCCCTCCCCCCTGCGCTGAGTTGATGAATTCCGCTACCTTGGGGTCCTGGTAACCAAAAGTCCTTCGGACTATATGAGTAAAAACCTATCAATTGTCCTGGCTATCCTATGCACAAAATGTGCAGCGTGGGTAAAGTTACCTCTTAACCTTCTGGGCCGTATCAATCTCCTTAAGATGTTGATGCTACCTAAATTTAATAACCTGTTCAGGAACTGTCTGATTTGGATCCCTGTTGCATTCTTCAAGGAAATTGACAAATGTGTGGGTTCCTTTATTTGGAATGGAGCAATCCCACCATTCCAGAGTGTGGGCCAGACATGGTATAATAACTCTAGGTCAAGTTATGCCCCAGGGCGCTTTGATACAGCTCCCGGACTTTCTAGTCAGGTACGGTTTACCCCAGTGGATGCGTTTCTGCTATTTACAGCTAAGACATGCTGCTAGGGCCCAGTTTCCTAGCTTACCTCACCTCCAGGCCGACCCCATTGAAAAACTTCTGGCCTCTGGGGACCTCACTTAAGCCCTCTCCACCTTATACGGAGCACTCCTGAGCACCGACTCCCCTAAGTTAGAGGGACGGTGGGTCACTTGGCATAGGGTTATACCCTCATTGGACAGGAAGGAATAAGAGGATTTCCTTGAATATGGCCCCAAACTGGTTATTTCCTCCAATGACAAACTCATCCAGGTGAAATTCCTACACAGGATCTATTACACACCCCAAAGGCTCCACAGAATATTCCCAGACAGAGACCCCATAGATGTAAAATGCATACCGGTACTTTCCTTTACATGTTTTGGGACTGCCCTGTTGTTTCCACCTACTGGTCGACGGTATTTAGCGTGATAAACTCAACTACAATTGTTCCTCCCAATACGACCCGAACTGGCCTTGCTGGGGGTCCATGATGATGCCCAACGCTCTCATCACTCTAAATTATTAATTTCCTACCTCTTATTTTATGCCAAGAAGGAGATTTTCCTAAAAATGATCACGCCTGTCCCTCCATCTCTCTCCTTCTGGGAGGCACAGATTGACGCGGCCAAACCCATGTATAGAATAACGTACATCAACCGGGGCTGTCGGTAGAAATACCATAAGGCAGTGGTCATCAACCCTGTCCTCAGGGCCCACTAACAGGCCAGGTTTGCAAGATAACTGAAATAAATCACAGGTGATATCATTTGCTGCTCAGTGATTGCAGTATTCTAGTCTGCATCTCCCCAAGGTAATACATAAAACCTGGCCTGTTAGTGGGCCCTGAGGACAGGGTTGATGACCACTGCCATAAGGTATGGACCCCCTGGACCTCTAGCTAGATCCTATAAAGACTCAGTATATTGTGTAGGATATGGTGTGTGGCCCTGAACATTACCTGCTGATACCCAGATTCTCTGCATAATGTTTCTATGGCTATTGTCTAAGTAACTGTATATGACGTTCAATCTGCCTCTTGTTTCTGTATCTGCACATATATATCTTCCACAAAGTGTTCTGTACTACATCATTGGATATGCTGTATATCACCCTACATCACAGCAATAAAGCACCTTTTTTTTGTTAAAAAAATACTGCTGTTCAGAGTATATAGTGCCTGGGGGCCTGGGGGACCCCCACACCATTTTTTTTCAGGGCCTGGTATGGATTTTGGGGGGAACATCCACGCCATTTTTGTTTTGGTATTTTTGGCTCTTTTTTTTCAATGACTTTTATCTATATTGCCAGGAGCCGACAATACCTTACAGCCGTGAGCAGTTTTAAAATTACTTAATTTTTTTTCTTTAGAAATGTCATTTTGCTGTGGTATCCCCAAACACTTCTGAACTGGGGGGGGAGTGGGGGGGGGGGGGGGGGAGTGTGGTGTTCAGCCCATCCATAATTATGACACTGCCTTGCAGGGAATTTTTATTTTTTACCCACCTGCGGTTTACTACCGCTTTAAAGAGGAAGTGCACATTTTATATGTTTTTTCTTGACTTTTTGAAGTTCTTGCTAATAAATCATACATAAGAATTGCATGTGAACCAAAGGCAAGCAGAAATGTGTAGCACAGAAAATAACCTTCACTTTTATTATGCTGGAGACTAGACGTCCTCTTAAACAGTTAAATTGTTGGCATTTATATTCCAGTTTTTTTTTTTATATTTTTTTTCCCTCTTGAAATCAGCTGATAGGTAATCCTTAGGTTTTAGAGTGTCCTGCAAAGGTTTTGTATATTTCCTGAACAGCTGACCTTTAACCCAGCAATTTCATTGTGACATATTGCTTCTAGACATTTTATTAAACATTCCTGTATTTTCTATTTTCCTGTCAGAAGGATGAACAAATGGTACATTGAATATTTGCTATGGTATTCATTTGCAATGTGCTGTGGCTTTTCCCGGCCCTTCAGAGAACAAACAGTATACAACGTCTAAACATTAGAAATACATTATACTGGGGATAAGAATGGTAGAATATATACATCACAAATTGATTTATCAGACTAGAGATTGTAAATTGTCTTTTACAGTGAATATAAAAATAAAGCACAAAACTATGCAGGGGTATTTATACGGTCACAGTTAAATCTATAACAATACAATACTTTCTACCTGGTGTTACAATTTTGAATTAGCATGTCCTGAATAAGACAAATGTGATCATTCTCTGCAAGGGGTTTTGTATCATTAGACCTTTCCAGATTGGTGTGGAATATTACATGTGCACTTCCAGCTATCAGCAGATATACAGTATCAGTGTAAGGCTGTATTCTCATATTTGCAATTATTTTCGCTGCTGGGATATATTTTTAGTTGATGTTCTGTGTTGATGCCAATTATTGCAGAGTAAATAAATTGAAGTACTGTGCAACATTTATTTTGCTTCACCGTGTATCTACAACTGCTTTTGTTGTTCTCCAGCAAGCCAAGCAGGACTAATGCTGTAATGACCATGATGATGATGTTTCTCAGTGGTGGTAGCTAGCTCGTATTTGCAGTAGATTGCCATTTTCTTTTAAGATGACACTTGAATTTACGAATAAGAAATTGTTACAATATCTACTTTGTCACTGGTTTATATACACACAGATGAAGTATACTGCGTATTGTGTACTTCCTTCTCAATCTCATAGCTCATACCATCTCTAGTATAGACATAGGCATGCACAGCCTATTTCATTAGGGTGTGTACCCCAAAGCTCAAACACATATGCATGTATGTATATGCGTGTATATATACTGACGGTGTCAGTAGAGCAGTGGACAGTGTCAGAAGGGCAGAGGTTGGTGTCAGTAGGGCAGTGGATGGTGTCAGTAGTTTTTATTATTTTATTTTTTACAATTTTATTATTTTAATTATTTTTTGACAGTGTTTTTAGGAGCTTCGTTAGAGGCGTCTAAACAGGGGGAATCTGTGCCACACGGGGTGATTAGGGTGTGCCCTGTGCGCATGCCTATGAGTATAGATAACTAGAAATGGCCTAGTATACAAGAGCAAAGCAGGCAAACTTTCTGTTAAACTTTTTGTTGCTAAATTGACCACAAAACACTCTGTCCAATCACTTACATGAAATACAAGTTCACTTGAACAACTACCCTCAGTGTAGTGAAATGCTCATTTTATTCACCATGCTCAGATGCAGGCACAGGCCCCTTTCACTTCTTTTTCGACAACTCCCTGGGTTCCTGGACAGGGCCACACCTTGTCCTGGAAAGGTCACAACTGACGAGGCAGAGATAACTGGGCAAGTAACTGCACCCATGCGAGAGATCCTCCACTGTCATATCCAGTCTGTGGGCAACTATGCCAGAGCCTAATATCACGTAGCTCTTTAAAGACCCAGCTACTGTAGGGATCCCTTATTTTATAGCTACCAGTGTAGTTCAGTTCATGTGAGTGTTCCTTTGTCCTCGGGTGTTTGTTCCCTCCAGCTGTTCAGCTGTGTTAACAGAGCTACCCTGAACTTCACTGTAAGGAATTCTGTTTATGAAGATAATCAAAAATACCGTTTTGCCGAAGTGATGATTCTCAACTAGACCCTCTATTGTCATATAAACTTATAGAGACTATGCTATGCAGCCACATGTTACACTGAAAGAGTCATAGAGGCATTATTGTAAAGAATTAGTGTGCAGCTTTCACATGTTTGTGCAGCTTTCTTTATTCTGCATTGTATGCATGATTTTTTGCCATCCTGGGTAGGGATAAGCCCGATGTTCGAGTCGAACGTAAGTTTGACTCGAACATCGGGTGTTCCCCTGTCCGCCGAATAGCAAACAATTTGGGGTGTTCACGGCAAATTCGAAAGCAGCGGAACACCCTTTAAAAGTCTATGGCAGAAATCAAAAGTGCTAATTTTAAAGGCTTATATGCATGGTATTGTCATAAAAAGTGTTGGGGACCTGGGTCCTGCTGCAGGGGACATGTATCAATGCAAAACAAAAGTTTTAAAAACAGACGTTTTTTTCGGGAGCAGTGATTTTAATAATGCTTAAAGTGAAACAATAAAAGTGAAATAGTCCTTTAAATTTCGTACCTGAGGGGTGTCTATAGTATGCCTGTAAAGTGGCGCATTTTTCCCGTGTTTATAACAGTCCCTGCACAAAAGTCATTTAAAACTACTACTAATGAATTGTCGGTTCCCTGCAATACAGATACAAGTCATTGAAAAAAACGGCATGGGTCCCCCCCCCCCCCCCCAGTCCATTACCAGTCCCTTTACCAGGGCCTGGTATGAATATTAAGGGAAACCCCAAACCAAAGTTTACGGGAGGCCCAACCCCCTCTGACGCCACGGGGAAGCCATTGGGAAGTCTCCATGCGTCAGAGGGGGGCAGGGTCACCCGGGTACATCACCGCGTGGCCCCGCCCTCAGTTATAAAAGAACTGTCATCTGCACTGAAGCGTCATATGGCGGGTGCCTCCCATGGAGGCGGATCGTGGGTTTTTTTTTTTTTGGTCCGTCTATGGAGTAATAGAAGAAGATGAATGGACTTCATGGGACATTTTTATTTTTTAATAAAGGACTTGTCCTAAGGTGTGTCTTGTTTTTTTTTTAAATTTTGACACTTTTTTTGTGAAATGGTATGGGTACAATGTACCCGTTACCATTTCACACGGGGGGCCAGGATCTGGGGGTCCCCTTGTTAAAGGGGTCTTCCAGATTCCGATAAGTTCCCCACCCGCAGACCCCCACAACCACCAGGCAAGGGTTGTGGGGATGAGGCCATTGTCCACATCAACATGGGGACAAGGTGCTTTGGGGGGTACCCCAAAGTACCCTCCCCATGTTGAGGGCATGTGGCCTGGTACAGTTCAGGGGGGGTGCTCTGTTATCCCCCCCTCTTTTCCTGCGGCCTGCCAGGTTGCGTGCTCGGCTAAGGTTCTGGTATGTATTTGTGGGGGGACCCCCTTACCATTTTTTTTTATTTTGGCGTGGGGTTCCCCTTAAAATCCAGACCTGAAGGGTCTGGTATGGATTTTGAGGCGGACCCCTTCGCCATTTAAAAAAAAATTGGTGCAGAGTTCCCCTTAATATCCATACCAGACCTGAAGGGCCTGGTATGGAATTTGGGGGGACCCCCACGCAATTTTCTTTTTGATTTTGGTTCGGGGTTTCCCTTTTATTGTTTCACTTTAAGCATTATTAAAATCACTGCTTCCGAAAAAACGGCTGTTTTTTTTAAAAAAAATTTGCATTGATACATGTCCCCTGGGGCAGGACCCAAGTCCCCAAACACTTTTTATGACAATAACTTGCATATTAACCTTTAAAACTAGCACTTTTGATTTTTCATGTTCGTGTCCCATAGACTTTAACGGTGTTCGCAATTTTTTGCCTGTTCGCATGTTCTGCTGCAAACCGAACCAGGGGGTGTTCGGCTCATCCCTAATCCTGGGTAGGGATGAGCCGAACACCCCCGGGTTCGGTTCGAACCAGAACCTTCGAACGGACCGAAAGTTCGCGCGAATTTTCGAACCCTATACGTTATAATGGACGCGAACGTTCGAAATCAAAAGTGCTAATTACAACGGCCAATATGCATGTTAATGTCATAAAACAGGTTTGGGGACCCGGGTCCTGCCCCAGGGGACATATATCAATGCAAAAAGAACTTTTAAAAACTAACGTTTTTTCGGGAGCAGTCATTTTAATGATGCATAAAGTGAAAAAAAAAAAGTGACATTTTCCTTTAAATATGGTACCTGGGGGGTGTCCAAAGTATGCCTGTGAAGTGGCATGTGTTTCCCGTGTTTAGAACTGTCCTTGCACAAAATGACATTTGTAAAGGAAAAAAAGAAGCCATTTAAAAACCACTTGCGGCTTTAGGTTTGATCTTAAGTAGAATCTGAACAGGTACATTATGAAGTGTAGCTCCATCCCAAAAAAATCTATTTTTAAGCTTTTTGGAGAACATAGGGAGGGGTTATCACCCCTGTAACATTTGCTGTCTTTGCACATCTGTTCAGAACATGTCACCTCACTTTCCGTCCCAATGACAAATGTTTTTGGAAAAGTGGGGTTTTAATTGAAACAAGGATTGGTGATACAGTATCAGTAGAGAGGAGATACCTTTTTCCCAAATTAAATCTAACAGGATAGAATTTCCCTTCCTAGGGGTAGATTTCCTCTCACTTCCTGTTTTCTCTTTCCATTTGCAAGTAGGAGTCGTTTGTAAGTTGGATGTTTGAAAGTAGGGGCCTGGCGTATATACTCTGCAGAAATTTGCCCTATTAGATGTTGGTGTAGCCACAAGACTGGTGGGCACAGGAATGGGCCCTGCTGTGAGTTAATAGATCAAGATTTGTAATTGCATGCACCTGTTGAACAGGGCAGAAAAATTGGGGGTGGTGGTGGTGGTGGTGGTGGACGGTTTTGCCACAAGACTGTAAGCTCTCACAGTTACTCTTGGTGGGCGCAGGAATGGGCCCTGCTGTGAGTTATTAGATCAAGATTTGTAATTGCAAGCACCTGATGAACAGGGCAGAAAAATTGGGCCTTTGGCGGTGGTGGTGGACGGTGTTGCCACAAGACTGTAGGCCCTCATAGTTACTCTTGGTGGGCGCAGGAATGGGCCCTGCTGTGAGTTATTAGATCAAGATTTGTAATTGCAAGCACCTGATGAACAGGGCAGGAAAATTTGGGCCTTTGGCGGTGGTGGTGGACGGTGTTGCCACAAGACTGCAGGCCCTCATAGTTACTCTTGGTGGGCGCAGGAATGGGCCCTGCTGTGAGCTATTAGATCAAGATTTGTAATTACCGCCCCTGTTAAACAGGGGCTGAAAAATTGTGCCTTAGGCACTGGTGCTGGTGCCACAACACTGCAACCCCTCACAGAGACTGTACTTGGAGCACAGCAGTCACACGTGTTGCGAAGCATTTTTTTTTAAAAAATTGTAAGTACACGCCCCTGTTAAACAGGGGCTGAAAATTGTGCCTTAGGCACTGGTGCTGGTGCCACAACACTGCAACCCGGCCCTCACAGATACTGTACTTGGAGCACAGCAGTCACACGTGTTGCGAAGCATTTTTTTAAAAAATTGTAAGTACACGCCCTGTTAAACAGGGGCTGAAAAATTGTGCCTTAGGCACTGGTGCTGGTGCCACAACACTGCAACACGGCCCTCACAGAGACTGTACTTGGAGCACAGCAGTCACACGTGTTGCGAAGCATTTTTTTAAAAAATTGTAAGTACACGCCCCTGTTAAACAGGGCTGAAAAATTGTGCCTTAGGCACTGGTGCTGGTGCCACAACACTGCAACACGGCCCTCACAGAGACTGTACTTGGAGCACAGCAGTCACACGTGTTGCGAAGCATTTTTTAAAAAATTGTAAGTACACGCCCCTGTTAAACAGGGGCTGAAAAATTGTGCCTTAGGCACTGGTGCTGGTGCCACAACACTGCAACCCGGCCCTCACAGATACTGTACTTGGAGCACAGCAGTCACACGTGTTGCGAAGCATTTTTTTAAAAAAATTGTAAGTACACGCCCTGTTAAACAGGGGCTGAAAAAATTGTGCCTTAGGCACTGGTGCTGGTGCCACAACACTGCAACACGGCCCTCACAGAGACTGTACTTGGAGCACAGCAGTCACACGTGTTGCGAAGCATTTTTTTAAAAAATTGTAAGTACACGCCCCTGTTAAACAGGGGCTGAAAAATTGTGCCTTAGGCACTGGTGCTGGTGCCACAACACTGCAACACGGCCCTCACAGAGACTGTACTTGGAGCACAGCAGTCACACGTGTTGCGAAGCATTTTTTTTAAAAATTGTAAGTACACGCCCCTGTTAAACAGGGGCTGAAAAATTGTGCCTTAGGCACTGGTGCTGTGGCATGGATCATTGAGGAGGAGGAAGAGGATAGTCAGTGAACATAAGAGGACAGTCACTCAGCATCAGCATAGGCAGTCTTGAAGGGATGTGACATTAAAAATTATTCGGTTATATCCGCCTCAGGTGCTGGTAGCTGGTGGTGATCCAAGACTGATTCATTTTGATGAATGTCAGTCGATCAACCGAGGCGGTGGACAGGCGCACCCTATGATCAGTCACAAATCCTCCAGCAGCACTGAATGTGCGTTCGGAAAGAACGCTGGAGGCAGGACAGGCCAGTAGCTCAATTGCATACTGTGCAAGCTCTGGCCAGTGATCCATCCTCAGGACCCAGTAAGCCAGAGGATTTTCGGTGGGAAAGGTGTCCAAGTCTGACCTTGCCCCAAGGTATTCCTGCACCATGTATATCAGACGCTGGCGATGGTTGCTGGAACCGATCATACCTTGGGGCTGCGGACTAAAAAAATTGTCTGAACGCATCGGTCAGACGTCCACCTTCCCCCACCGCTCCTTCTGCCACTGACCGAAGCCTCAGCAACTCGTCGCCCAGGACCAGGAGTTTGTAGCCTCCCAGTTTCTGGGAACGCGTTGCACAGACCTTTCTGCAAGGCCTCCCTGAGATGTCTCATCCTCTGCTCCCTCTGCGACGGCAAGATAAGGTCCGCAACCTTACCCTTGTACCGCGGATCAAGGAGAGTGGCCAGCCAGTAATGGTCCCTCTCCTTGATCCGAAGAACACGAGGATCCTTCCGCAGGCTTTGCAGGATCAGGGAGGCCATGCAGCGTAGGTTAGCTGAGGCATTCGGTCCGGAGTCTTCTGGGTCACTGAGGATGACATGATCGCCAGCCACCTCCTCCCAGCCACGTACAAGTCCACTGGCTTGTTGGGACTGTACATCATCCCTAAAAGACTGCTGCTGCTGATGCTGAGTGCCAGGCTCCACCTCCATGCTCACACAATCCTCCTCCTCCTCCTCCTCTCCTCCTCATCCTCTTCCTGTGTGATGGGTGGGACAGAAGGAACACTGTCCGGATAAAGGGGGCCTTGAGAGGCAAGGAAGTCCTCCTCTTCCTGCCTCTGTTCTGCCTCAAGTGCCCTGTCCATTATCCCACGCAGCGTATGCTCCAACAGGTGGACAAGAGGGACAGTGTCACTGATGCATGCACTGTCACTGCTCACCATCCTCGTGGCCTCCTCAAATGGTGAGAGGACAGTGCATGCATCCCTGATCATGCTCCACTGACGTGGGGAAAAAAAACCAAGCTCCCCTGACCCTGTCCTGGTGCCGTAGTCGCAAAGGTACTCATTGATGGCCCTCTGCTGCGTGTGCAGTCGCTGCAGCATGGCCAACGTTGAGTTCCACCTGGTGGGCATGTCAGATATTAGGCGGTTCTTGGGCAGGTTCAGCTCCTTTTGCAGCTCAGTCAGCCGAGCACTGGCATTATAAGATCGGCGGAAATGCACACAGACTTTCCTGGCCTGCCTCAGGACATCCTGTAAGCCTGGGAACCTGCCCAAGAACCGCTGCACCACCAGGTTGAGGACGTGAGCCATGCAGGGCACATGGGTGAGCTGCCCTGTCGCAGGGCGGAGAGGAGGTTGGTGCCATTGTCAGAAACGACCTTTCCTGGCTTAAGCTGACGTGGCGTCAACCACCTCTCGGCCTGCCCCTGCAGAGCTGCCAGAACCTCTGGCCCAGTGTGGCTCCTGTCCCCAAACACACCAGCGCAAGCAACGGCATGGCATCTTTTTGCCTGCGTACTTGCGTAGCCCCTTGTACGCTACGGAGCACCGCTGGTTCCAAGGACAGAGCACTGGAGGAAGAAGAAGAGGAGGGGGTGGAGGAGAGAGGTGTGTCACAACCAGTAGCAGTAGTCGCGTTTTGGAGGCGTGGTGGCGGAACAACCTCCAACACTACTGCACCTTGTCCTGCATCCTCCCAGCTGCCAATAGAGTGACCCAATGGGCCGTGAAAGAAAGGTACCGTCCCTGTCCATGCCTGCTGGACCATGAGTCAGCGGTAATATGCACCTTACCGCTGACCGCCCTGTCCAGCGAGGCATGGACATTGCCCTCCACATGCCGGTAGAGAGACGGAATCGCCTTCCGCGAGAAAAAGTGGCGTTTGGGAACCTGCCACTGAGGAACCGCACATTGAACAAACTCACGGAAGGGGGCCGAGTCTACCAACTGAAAAGGCAGCAGTTGAAGTGCTAGCAATTTAGCAAGGCTAGCATTCAACCGCTGGGCATGTGGATGGCTGGGAGTGTACTTCTTTCTACGGTCCAGCAGCTGGGGCAGGGAAATTTGCCTGCTGCATTCGGACGTCGGTGTACTGCAAGTACTTGGTTGTGACACACCGAATTCTACACCTTCAGTCCTCTCAGAGCAGCTTTCAGAGAGGACTGAAGGTGTAGTGGGGATGGAGATCCCAGCTGAGGAGGAGCAAGGAGAGGTCCGCTTAGTTCTTTGGTGTGGGTCTTTTATGTGTGCCTGCCAACGAGCTGCATGGCAGGTCGCCATATGTCTGGTCATGCTTGTGTGCCCAAGCGGCTGATGTTTTGGCCACGCGAGATACGCTTGAGACAAATATTGCAAATAGCAGTGGTGCGATCTGCTGCACTCGTCTCAAAAAAGGCCCACACCAAAGAACTTTTCTGATAACGTGCAGAGGCAGCGCCCTGCACAGGCGGAGCTCTGCGGTGTTGTACAGTTGCTGTGCTGGCCTCTACCTGGCCTCCAGGGGGCATCCTGCCTCGTTGGACATGTGACGCCGCATCCTCCTCCTCCTCGTCCTCCTCCTCATCCTCTCTCCCTTGAGGCACCCACGTGGAGTCAGTGACCTCATCATCCCCTCCCTCTTCACCACTAGAGCAAACCTGGCAGTAAGCTGCAGCTGGTGGAACTGTACTGCCAGATTCCTCAAGCTGGGTATCGTCATCCGAGCCTTCGAATCGTTGGGCATCCTCCTGGAGCATGTACCCAACACTGTGCTCAAAGAGTTCGGGGGACTCCTCAGGAGGACATGGTGGGTCTAGGGAAGGGGTGGCTGATGATGCTCTGTCAGTACCTGAGCCTGGGTGAGAGAGGATGAGGAGGATGAGGAGGGCTTGGTCATCCATTCTACCAAGCCTTCAGCATGATGCGCTCCACATGTCCAGCTGCCGAAAACAAAGACGCGCGTGTCCCATGGCCACGTGCTGATGACGATGCACGACCACGTCCACGTCCACGGCCACGTCCACTAGAAACAGAGCCTGCCTGCCTGTGTTCTTGGCTCTGCACGCTCTGCCTCCCCTTGGCGGTCTTCCAGCCATTGTAGTCGGTAGTCCTGTGGGTGCTGCTGAGAAGAAAATATAGGAGCTCTGTGTGATGCCACTAACACACTAGAAGTCCTATGGGTGCTTCTGCAAAGAAAATAGAGGAGCTCTGTGTGATGCACTAACACACTAGAAGTCCTATGGGTGCTTCTGCAAAGAAAATAGAGGAGCTCTGTGTGATGCCACTAACACACTAGAAGTCCTGTGGGTGCTTATGCAAAGAAAATAGAGGAGCTCTGTGTGATGCCACTAACACACTAGAAGTCCTGTGGGTGCTTATGCAAAGAAAATAGAGGAGCTCTGTGTGATGCCACTAACACACTAGAAGTCCTGTGGGTGCTGCTGAGAAGAATATATAGGAGCTCTGTGTGATGCCACTAACACACTAGAAGTCCTATGGGTGCTTCTGCAAAGAAAATAGAGGAGCTCTGTGTGATGCCACTAACACACTAGAAGTCCTGTGGGTGCTGCTGAGAAGAATATATAGGAGCTCTGTGTGATGCCACTAACACACTAGAAGTCCTATGGGTGCTTCTGCAAAGAAAATAGAGGAGCTCTGTGTGATGCCACTAACACACTAGAAGTCCTGTGGGTGCTTCTGCAAAGAAAATAGAGGAGCTCTGTGTGATGCCACTAACACACTAGAAGTCCTGTGGGTGCTTATGCAAAGAAAATAGAGGAGCTCTGTGTGATGCCACTAACACACTAGAAGTCCTGTGGGTGCTTATGCAAAGAAAATAGAGGAGCTCTGTGTGATGCCACTAACACACTAGAAGTCCTGTGGGTGCTTATGCAAGTAAAATAGAGGAGCTCTGTGTGATGCCACTAACACACTAGAAGTCCTGTGGGTGCTGCTGAGAAGAATATATAGGAGCTCTGTGTGATGCCACTAACACACTAGAAGTCCTATGGGTGCTTCTGCAAAGAAAATAGAGGAGCTCTGTGTGATGCCACTAACACACTAGAAGTCCTGTGGGTGCTGCTGAGAAGAATATATAGGAGCTCTGTGTGATGCCACTAACACACTAGAAGTCCTATGGGTGCTTCTGCAAAGAAAATAGAGGAGCTCTGTGTGATGCCACTAACACACTAGAAGTCCTGTGGGTGCTTCTGCAAAGAAAATAGAGGAGCTCTGTGTGATGCCACTAACACACTAGAAGTCCTGTGGGTGCTTATGCAAAGAAAATAGAGGAGCTCTGTGTGATGCCACTAACACAATAGAAGTCCTGTGGGTGCTTATGCAAAGAAAATAGAGGAGCTCTGTGTGATGCCACTAACACACTAGAAGTCCTGTGGGTGCTTATGCAAAGAAAATAGAGGAGCTCTGTGTGATGCCACTAACACACTAGAAGTCCTGTGGGTGCTGCTGAGAAGAATATATAGGAGCTCTGTGTGATGCCACTAACACACTAGAAGTCCTATGGGTGCTTCTGCAAAGAAAATAGAGGAGCTCTGTGTGATGCCACTAACACACTAGAAGTCCTGTGGGTGCTGCTGAGAAGAATATATAGGAGCTCTGTGTGATGCCACTAACACACTAGAAGTCCTGTGGGTGCTTATGCAAAGAAAATAGAGGAGCTCTGTGTGATGGGACTAACACACTTCAAGTCCTATAGGTGCTTCTGGGAAGAAAATATAGCTCTGTGTGTGTGATGGGACTAACACACTTCAAGTCCTATAGGTGCTTCTGGGAAGAAAATATAGCTCTGTGTGTGTAATGGGACTAACACACTTCAAGTCCTATAGGTGCTTCTGGGAACAAAATATAGCTCTGTGTGTGTAATGGGACTAACACACTTCAAGTCCTATAGTGCTTCTGGGAACAAAATATAGCTCTGTGTGTGTGATGGGACTAACACACTTCAAGTCCTATAGGTGCTTCTGGGAAGAAAATATAGCTCTGTGTGTGTAATGGGACTAACACACTTCAAGTCCTATAGGTGCTTCTGGGAACAAAATATAGTTCTGTGTGTGTAATGGGACTAACACACTTCAAGTCCTATAGGTGCTTCTGGGAACAAAATATAGCTCTGTGTGTGTGATGGGACTAACACACTTCAAGTCCTATAGGTGCTTCTGGGAAGAAAATATAGCTCTGTGTGTGTAATGGGACTAACACACTTCAAGTCCTATAGGTGCTTCTGGGAAGAAAATATAGCTCTGTGTGTGTGATGGGACTAACACACTTCAAGTCCTATAGGTGCTTCTGGGAAGAAAATATAGCTCTGTGTGTGTAATGGGACTAACACACTTCAAGTCCTATAGGTGCTTCTGGGAACAAAAATATAGCTCTGTGTGTGTAATGGGACTAACACACTTCAAGTCCTATAGGTGCTTCTGGAAGAAAATATAGCTCTGTGTGTGTGATGGGACTAACACACTTCAAGTCCTATAGGTGCTTCTGGGAAGAAAATATAGCTCTGTGTGTGTAATGGGACTAACACACTTCAAGTCCTATAGGTGCTTCTGGGAACAAAATATAGCTCTGTGTGTGTAATGGGACTAACACACTTCAAGTCCTATAGGTGCTTCTGGGAAGAAAATATAGCTCTGTGTGTGTGATGGGACTAACACACTTCAAGTCCTATAGGTGCTTCTGGGAAGAAAATATAGCTCTGTGTGTGTAATGGGACTAACACACTTCAAGTCCTATAGGTGCTTCTGGGAACAAAATATAGCTCTGTGTGTGTAATGGGACTAACACACTTCAAGTCCTATAGGTGCTTCTGGGAACAAAATATAGCTCTGTGTGTGTGATGGGACTAACACACTTCAAGTCCTATAGGTGCTTCTGGGAAGAAAATATAGCTCTGTGTGTGTAATGGGACTAACACACTTCAAGTCCTATAGGTGCTTCTGGGAAGAAAATATAGCTCTGTGTGTGTAATGGGACTAACACACTTCAAGTCCTATAGGTGCTTCTGGGAAGAAAATATAGCTCTGTGTGTGTGATGGGACTAACACACTTCAAGTCCTATAGGTGCTTCTGGGAAGAAAATATAGCTCTGTGTGTGTAATGGACTAACACACTTCAAGTCCTATAGGTGCTTCTGGGAACAAAATATAGCTCTGTGTGTGTAATGGGACTAACACACTTCAAGTCCTATAGGTGCTTCTGGGAACAAAATATAGCTCTGTGTGTGTGATGGGACTAACACACTTCAAGTCCTATAGGTGCTTCTGGGAAGAAAATATAGCTCTGTGTGTGTAATGGGACTAACACACTTCAAGTCCTATAGGTGCTTCTGGGAAGAAAATATAGCTCTGTGTGTGTAATGGGACTAACACACTTCAAGTCCTATAGGTGCTTCTGGGAAGAAAATATAGCTCTGTGTGTGTAATGGGACTAACACACTTCAAGTCCTATAGGTGCCTCTGGGAACAAAATATAGGAGCTCTGCCTGCCTGCCACGAACACACTACAAGTCCTATAGGTGCTTCTGGTAACAAAATATAGGAGCTCTGCCTGCCTGCCACTAACACACTACAAGTCCTATAGGTGCTTCTGGGAAGAAAATATAGCTCTGTGTGTGTAATGGGACTAACACACTTCAAGTCCTATAGGTGCTTCTGGGAACAAAGTATAGCTCTTTGTGTGTAATGGGACTAACACACTTCAAGTCCTATAGGTGCTTCTGGGAAGAAAATATAGCTCTGTGTGTGTAATGGGACTAACACACTTCAAGTCCTATAGGTGCTTCTGGGAACAAAATATAGCTCTGTGTGTGTAATGGGACTAACACACTTCAAGTCCTATAGGTGCTTCTGGGAACAAAATATAGCTCTGTGTGTGTGATGGGACTAACACACTTCAAGTCCTATAGGTGCTTCTGGGAAGAAAATATAGCTCTGTGTGTGTAATGGGACTAACACACTTCAAGTCCTATAGGTGCTTCTGGGAACAAAATATAGCTCTGTGTGTGTGATGGGACTAACACACTTCAAGTCCTATAGGTGCTTCTGGGAAGAAAAATATAGCTCTGTGTGTGTAATGGGACTAACACACTTCAAGTCCTATAGGTGCTTCTGGGAAGAAAATATAGCTCTGTGTGTGTAATGGGACTAACACACTTCAAGTCCTATAGGTGCTTCTGGGAAGAAAATATAGCTCTGTGTGTGTAATGGGACTAACACACTTCAAGTCCTATAGGTGCCTCTGGGAACAAAATATAGGAGCTCTGCCTGCCTGCCACGAACACACTACAAGTCCTATAGGTGCTTCTGGTAACAAAATATAGGAGCTCTGCCTGCCTGCCACTAACACACTACAAGTCCTATAGGTGCTTCTGGTAACAAAATATAGGAGCTCTGCCTGCCTGCCACGAACACACTACAAGTCCTATAGGTGCTTCTGGTAACAAAATATAGGAGCTCTGCCTGCCTGCCACGAACACACTACAAGTTCTATAGGTGCTTCTGGTAACAAAATATAGGAGCTCTGCCTGCCTGCCACGAAACACACTACAAGTCCTATAGGTGCTTCTGGTAACAAAATATAGGAGCTCTGCCTGCCTGCCACGAGCACACTACAAGCCCCTCTTTGTCAATCAATCTTTGTAACTGAATCTATCTAACTCAATCTCTGCAAGTGAATCTCTCTATCTATCTAAATGCAGCAGAGTGTCACAGAAACAGCCTGCTCAATCTGCGCCGGAACAGCATGTGACCGGCGCAGACGGCGTGGCGGCGTTTTATAGGGGGGGGGCGTGTACTACAGCCCCTGAGCTGTAATTGGCTACAGGCGTCCTGCCTGTAGCCAATTATGGCTCTTCGAGTTTCCGGGGCTGTGATTGGCCAAGCATGCGGGGTCACAGTGCATGCTTGGCCAATCATCAGCCAGCCATGCACTGCGTCGGCCGCGCCGGCCGCAATGCATTGCGGGGCCGCTCGCATCACACGAACGTGATGCGAGCGGCCAAAATAGTTCTGGGCTCGCCGAGCGAGCGAACGCCCGGTGCTCGATGCGAACGTGGGTTCGCATCGAGCACCGGGCCCATCCTTAATCCTGGGCCTGTTTTATATTCTTCTAAAACTGAACCTATTTAGTAAACTGCAAATTACAATTTCTCCTTGTCTGATCATTTGACTTTTATCTATTCTACAACCTCCAGTTGGTGGGACTCTCAAGTTATGTCTAAATTTTCATGCGAACAACAAATGCTTAGTGTGCTTGAGTGGACCTCTCAAGTTTTTAGGCTTACAATTATTGAGTACCAATTTTATATAAAATGTTTACAGGTATGACAGTGAAAATTAAAGTCTGTTTCCTTACTTTGGGATCTGGAATATGTGGTTGTCATTTAGCAACAGTATAAAGCCCCATACACACGGTCGGACAATCCGCGGACCAGGTCGGTCGGATCCTGTCCGTCGTACTTTGTCCGATGTTGGTGTTGCGTACACACGGTCGGACTACGTTGTCGGAATATCCGGTCTGCAAGAACGTCGTGACGTAAGTCGTCGTCCACGAGATTAGAAAAGGGAAGTTCAGCACCACGTCAGGCACCCGTTGGGCTCCTTCTGCTGATCCCGTGTTTATCGCGAGTTAGTCGAAGTTTGGTGACTTAAGATTCGCGCTTCTCAGTTTTCTGACTCAGATCGTTACTGCGCTTCAGTTTGTGCTTGTCGTGCGTATCTGTTTATTAGTGCGTGTAGTCAGTTCGCATTTGTTGGACATTGCGGCCTATATCTTGATATAGGACGCTTTGATTTGCACTGCTTATTGTCTGCTCGTTTCTGGTATTCATTTCGTTCTTTCAGGCCTTGCTGTTTATCGGTGCTTTCTGTTTGTCCGTTCTGACCAGCCGACCTTTTGTGACCTTGTGAGCGATGTTTCCCGTGCGTACTCGTCGCCGAGTTCGTGCTGTACGCGGAATTGGTGTCGGGCTTCTAGCTTTGAGCCAAGACCCGTCCATGAACAGAGTGACGAGGAGTATGTGGACCAAGAATTGGTTGCTTCAGCGTGACCAATTCTCGCACATGCCTTTGCTTCGTGAGATCCAGGAGAATAATCCTGATGATTTCAGGAACTTTCTCAGGATGACGGACCCCGATTTTCACCGTCTTTTGGCTTTGCTGACCCCCTTTATCAGCCGGCAGGATACCTGCATGAGACAAGCCATTACTCCGGAGCAGAGGCTTGTTGCCACGTTGAGGTACTTGGCGACAGGGAGAAGTCTTCAGGATTTGAAGTTCTCTTCAGGTATCTCTCCCCAGGCCCTGGGACTCATTATTCCAGAGACCTGTTCTGCCATCATCGAGGTCCTGCAGGAGGACTATATTAAGGTAACATTTCTCCTTTACTATTCCCTTCTATGTATGTTCTTTTTGCTAATGTCTTCTATTTTTGACCTCCTTCCCTAATTACCATGATTGCAATATGTTCTAATATGCTGTGCCCCTTTTCTCCTTCATGCATTTTTCCCTTCACTTACCTCCCCAGCATGCTCTTCTGCCCCAATAGACACCTATGGCCTAGTCACTTAAGCAATGTATTTTGTCTGCTGCATAGGATTTTTTGCCCCCAAACACCCCCTAAAATATGCACAAATGTTTGCTGTGTGGTTTACTTCATGTAGAGCCCCTTTTTTTATTGTTTTTGGTGGGGGGGGGGGCAAACTCATTAGGAACCCCCTCCCCCAACTGCTCTGTCAGATGGTACCAATCCTCTATCTGCTGGCTTTCCCAAGGTCAATACACACTATATACCTACCTCTTTTTAGTGGGCATCTTTAGGGATGAATTCTGCAAAGCATGTAGTGCAAGGGGCTGCCTCCATACTTTCCATTTCCTATTTTTTTGTGTTCTTTCCCTCCTATTAGCTTGCTTGGTAATTTCATAATGTCACAATGTGCTTTCCTTTTTTGGGGGGGGGGGGGGGGGGGGGGGGGGGGGCGGGGGGCTGAAATGTTAGTTTAGCTTTCCTGGGGGCTGCCAATAGTGTTAAGTACAGAGGGTCTGGCCAAACTAGCACACATTATTGAGCCATTTGCCAATCAATGAAGTGCAGAGGGTTACCTGTCCAACAACCCCCCCCCCCCCCAAAACCCTAGTTATTGTCAAAGGCCCATCAGAAGTGGGGGGATTGATGGGGGGTGAGTAATCTGTGAAGGGGAGCCTCTACTTTTCTGTGCAAATACTTTCCAGCCTCCAATTTTATACAATGCTCTTGTTCCAAGATGTTGATTGTCTAATCTGCTTGCAATGTTTATGTGCAAAGTGACTAATTTTTTTTTCTTGTTTCACTCAACAGTTCCCTTCAACGCCACAGGAATGGCAGACTGTGGCCTCCCACTTTGCCAGCCGTTGGGACTTTCCTAACTGCGGAGGGGCAATTGATGGGAAACACGTCCGCATCGTCCCACCGCCCAACTCGGGGTCCCACTATTATAATTATAAAAGGTTTAATAGTGTAGTGATGTTGGCGGTGGTGTCGGCAACATATGAATTTATGTATGTGGACGTGGGGATGAACGGCCGGATCTCGGATGGTGGTGCCATTACGCACACGGAGTCTCCAAAGTGGCAGTCTGTGCTTGCCACCTCCAGAGGAGAATGCTGAAGGACTCCCCTTCGTCTTTGTCGCAGATGAAGCGTTTGCGTTGACTCCCCATGTGATGAGGCCGTTCCCGATGAGGACCCTCACCCCAGACCGGAGGGTCTTCAACTACAGGCTGTCCAGAGCCAGAAGAGTTGTGGAGAACACTTTTGGCATCCTGGCCAGCCGCTTCCGCCTGTTCTTGACGGCAATTAACTTGGCGGAATACAAACTGAACCACATAGTTCTTGCCTGTTGCATATTGCACAACTTCCTCAAAAGACATAACAGGAACTATGTGGTGCCCGTTGGCCCAGATGTGGAGGGCCCTCCAAATGCGGACCTCACAGCCCTTCAAGTGGCACGTCCAGGCTTGCCCCCTCTAAATGCCCGCGCGGTCCGCGAGCAATATATGGAGTACTTTGTGGGTAGGGGGGCCATTGCTCTGCCTGACGATGTGTGAGAGGCATTTTTTAATAAATCTGATATTTCAACCAAACTATGATTTCTTGTCATTTCAGTATTCTTTTTTGCTTATTTTACCTTGAAATTTTTTCCCTTTGCCTTCGACAGTGGGAATGCACTTTCTGGGCAAAAGGAGGTAACAGTCTCTTCTTCCCAAAAAGATTAGTCTCATGTTGTGTGTTTGCTACCTAATCTTTGGTCTAGATAAGGTTTGTACTGCATAACTGACACCCAAAATACTCCTTTTCATCACCAGGTCAGACATGTGTGTATTCTCAAAAATGCTGTGCTCCGTGTTTTCGTACAAAGCACTGTGGGTGTCATTTACATAAGTCAAATCCACTATGCTCTACAAGTGCAGTGAAAAAGTGCCCTGGAAAAGAAACTTGCAGTGCAAACTGGACTTGCCTTTAGTAAATAACACCAATTGGCCCCCATATCCTTTCCATTTGACATACATAATGCATTGTGTTTTTGAAATAAGGAAGCCACACATTTAGAAAAATAAAAAAGTTTACTTGGAAAACATTCACAAGTGCGTTTACAATCTTCACGCCCAAACTGACAACATCTTGGTTATTTACAGCATTGTTTAGAAACATTCCGCAATTGGTAAAACCAGGCATGGAGCAAAACAGAACCTATGAACTTGGAAAGTTCAACTTTGTAAAGTGAAGACAAGATCAGACATGACTATATGTTCAAAGTGTGTTTGATCTTGCCTTCATCACATGGGGGGGTCACCCCTGGAAAGTGGAAATTTAGAACATGCACACAATTTGGGTCTGAAAATGGGCATTAGATGGTAAAACACATGCCTAGAAGCTTCAAAAGTGCCATTTTCCATCATGGGGATGAATGGACGTTTTTTGGGGGTGCTACCCCTTCACCACAACCACTTTCGTAGTTCGTAAAGTGGTTGCACCCCCAAAAAAACGATGGCATTCATCCACCATGATGGGAGCTAGCACATGTGGACACAATGTGTGCATGTTCCAAATTTCACACAGTTCTTAAGTTGCAAATGTGTTCAGAAGCTGGCACAAATGTGTGTTAATTACTTGGTGCGTTTTCATATTTTTCCTAAAACATCAATGATGTTCTTCAATTTTTGTTGAACATCATTGATGTTTTGCTTTATGTAATCGAGATCTCTATTGCAGACCATTATCTCCCCGATGAGTACGTGGGCACTCTCTGTGGTAAAGTGCGATTTTTCTTCCACAACATCCACGTCACCTAAAAACCACAAACAAACAAAAATCGGGTGTTGGAAATGAGGCAGGCATACATTGATTAGCTTACCAGTAGCTGTGTTCTCCCACACTCACCTGTTGTGGTGACAATTTCTCCAAGTTCGATGATCTCTCCTTCCTCCTCCTCCTCCTCTGCTTCTGCTGTTTCACCTTTTTTGGGAGGTGTTGGTTTTGGGGTTTCCTCAGACGGGCCAAGTTTTCGCTCCCCTATGAGAATGTACAAAAGGAAGATTTAGCAACACAATCTATTGAGGGCAGAAATAGGAAATGACAAACATTGCTTGAAAGTGACGGACACAATTTTTGTTTGGCCAGTTACAAATGCCAACTACATGAATGTAGTCACTTTGTAAAGGTGCTAAACTGACTAGCTTTTTGGTAGAAGTTTGTGTGATGGAGACCCCCTCTAGTATCCACTGGAGCACATGTGTGGAAAAGCCTAATAAAAAGGTGGTTTGGGTGTCCCAGCACTAGTGCTCTAGAGTCCAGATGGGTAACCAGCTACTGGGTGACCTCTCCTTTACATTGAATAAATTGGCTTTACATTCTTGATGACATTTCTAGTGAGAACAAACTTCCTTTCCACAAAAAAAACACCAAACATCGTATTATAAGTGGCCGATCGTTGCGTACGATCGAATGGACACACACACGACCATGACAGTGGCAGAAAGATCGAGGCTGAGTACGATCGAATGCACAGACGAACATGAAAGTGGCCATTTTGGAATGTACAACTTTGTAAAAATCAAACCACATGGAGCAGTATGCAAGCAAGAAATAAAACACAAAACACAACTACTTACTTTTTTGAAGAATTCACTTGATCTTTCTGTACTGATCGGCCTCCCTCAGTTTCAGGTCTGACCAGCGTTTCCTCAGTTGCTCCTTGGATCGTTGTACCCCAAAATTATTGTACAGCCTCCTCACAACTTTAGACATGATCTTGGCCTTGCGGAAATTGGGGTTGAGGTAAGGCCCATACTTCCCATCATAGTCGCTCCTCTTTAATATGTCCACCATCTCCAACATTTCTCCAAATGACATATTGGAGGCCTTGAATTTCAGGCTCCGGGATCGGGACGTTTCTGCCTCCGGACTTTCCTCGTCCTCCTCGTTGGTGGGATATTTGTGGCGCACCTGCTGTGTCCCCGCCATGTGCTCTCCCCACTGCGCCGTAAAGAGAAGGGGTGGGGAATAGACGAGAAAGATCGTCAGGGGCGGGCGGAGTTTGACGCATGCGCACTGTATATAAAACGTCACACGCCTGTGTCGTAGCCAAGATCTGGGAGACGAGGGGAGAGAAAGCTCACGCACGAGACGATCGCTAGAAACGAAGGTACAATTTGACGTTGGTACATAACTAGCCTAGACTGATTAGAACTTGAGGCTTCTTTATGGAGAAGATTAGGAGAGTTTAGGCTGACATTATTTATATTGTTCTGTGTGGTGTTGTGTCTTGCAGAGGTGATGGAGGCCTTCTACGACGTGAGTTTTCTCCCCCTCTTCATTGATAAATACAGGGAATTTCCCCTTTTATGGCTACCAAAGCACCGTGACTACAGCAACAGACCAAAGAGGTACGCAGCCATGCTGAAACTTGTGGCATTTGTAAAGCCAACCCTGCCCATGGCAACCGTGGCAAACTTAAAAGTGAAGATTAACAACATGAAGAGTACCTATTTCCGGGAGCGCAATAAGGTCCGGAAGTCCCTAGCATCTGGAGCTGCAGCAGCTGATGTCCATGTCCCCACGCTCTGGTACTATGAGAGGCTCCACTTTCTCAAAGACCAGACTACTGTCAGGAAGTCACTCTCGACTCTTCCTTGCACGCGTCCTTCCACGCACGCCACCCCTGATGAGGCTTCCGAGGACCAACCTGGGCCTTCCAGTCTGGAATATGTGCAGGTGCCCAGCTTGTTCCAGGTATAGTAGTTTTGTAACCATTTTGGGGAATAAGGAATGATGTTCAGTTAATTCAGGATCCCCAATTGCTTAGTTCCTAACATGATTGACATATCAACAGACAGTGGTGTTGGAGACATTTTTGGGAAGACTCTAAACTGCAGGGCTGAGAATTGTATGGTTTTCTATTTGTAAACATTTTGCAACAGTCACTAGATGAGAATTGTGTGTGTTTGATGAACAAATAACTGAAACTATGTCCCTTTTTCAGACACAGGAAGACCTCAGCCAGGAGGTGGCTGTGGAAGGTGGCAGTCAGGAGGAGGCAGGGGTTAGTGGCAGCCAACAGGGGGGTAGGCGTAGGAGCCTGACTGTCTCCCAAGTCCCTCCCCTCCACCTTCCCTACAGAAGGGCGAAAAGCATGGGGGAGGTGGGAGAGTCAGCGCTCCAGCTGATACGAGATGCCTCAGCCTCCCTATATGCCACACCCACCTACGAGGAGGCCTTTGCCTCCTTGGTTGGCAGTAAAATGACGGGTATGGAGGCGGGGCAACGCAGCATGTGTGAGGATGTCATCCTCAAAATACTAAATGAGGGGATGGCTGGGGAGATGACCCCACTCACACATGTTTGCGAGAGTGACCTTGCTCCGCCTCCTCCTCCTCCTTCTGCCACCCCACCAGCACCAGCACCACGGCGTGGAAGGAAGCGTACAAGGAAGACAAGAGAGTGATGACCTTGATTCAGTCTGGTCTGAGAGAAGATGGAGCCTCTCGTTGGACCAGAGCCTGGGGACCTAGATGGCATCTGCTGCAGTTCCGGATGTTTTGGACTTCAGGACCAGATTGCGCTCCCTTATTATTTAGATAGGTACTCTTCAGGCCCCCAATTTTTTAAGCGTGAAAAATGATGGTTGCCATGGGTGTCCAAGGCTTTGCAAATTCCCCAAGTTTCACCATGGCTGCGTTCCTCTTTGGTTTGTTGCTGAGACCTAAATAAATTTTTTGGGGATTTGAAATAATCATTGACTATTGTGTTTTACTTTTCTACAATGACAGTTTTTCTTGGAGTAGGCAGGTACATTTCACTAATCCTAAAGTAGAATTAACAAGGGGCACCAACAACCAACAAACTCCTAGTAAATTTAAGCAAGAAATACAAATGTTAATAATGTGGTTTTGCTAAGTTGAGACACACAACCCCCCTCAAAAAAAAAAAAAAAAATCTCCTTCAAATATGTATTCCCAAAAAAAAAAACAAAAAAAGACAAATGATGCTAAAAATATAACAAAGATTCTTTTACGATCTGAGTAAAAATAAACATGTAGTGTATAAATGCTGAAAAGTAATAAAGAACTAAGTTTGTGAGAAGTGCGGGTGAATAGGAGCAGCTAAAACATGTCATTCTTGTTGCATTGTAAAGAAAAAGAGAATGCGCTGCATTAAAGACATTTTAACATTGCAGCGTGACGAATGTGCTGTGTCGATTAGGAAAGGTAGTTTTACCTGACCGAGCGCTTCCGTCACAGAATTTCTTCTGAGCATGCGTAGCACTTTGTCCGTCGGACAACCGTACACACGATCGGATTTGGTGTGATCGGACCGTGTTGACGGCAAATCTTTCCAGCAGGAGATAAGACTTTGTCCGTCGGACAAACCGACGTACACTGTCCGATGGTGCATACACACGGTCTGATTTTTCAACAACATTGTCCGATCGGACAGAATCCATGAAAAAGTCCGACCGTGTGTATGGGGCTTAAGTCAACATAAAGATTATAGTGCTACTAAACCCAGGAACCTACATTCACTATATATGGTTTCCCACGGTACACAGAACATAGACACGAAATAGTTTTAGTAAATTTAAACTGCTATATATCTTTTCTCATCAGCAGTATATAGCATTTTTTTGACTTGTATCAGTGTCTGCTTAAGCTTGTAGGAGGAGTTTTCATTCTCCCCTGACCCTCTGTCTGGACAGTGCTGAATTGCCCTGTGCTGATCACATGCACTCTCCCAAGAGAAAATAAAACTCTCTAGCAATACACACCAAACAGAGCATGTGCAGCCTGACTCCTAATGCTCTGTTCTATCAAGAGATGGGTTGGAGTCAATTAAAAAAGAGGAGGATCAGAGAAGACAGGATCACACAGCCTTTATACACATGTAGAGGAATAACCCATTAGGTTTCACAGTGAGTAAAACAAGCATGGTTTACTGCATATACAGACTGGTTTTACTTTTGTGGGTTTAGTAACACTTTAACCACTTCCTGCCCGACCTATAGCAGATTGATGGCCGTGAAGTGGTTCTGTTATCCTGCTATGACTTCCAGCAGGATAATATGCAGTAAAATATGTAACAATTCTAAAAAATCTCATGAGACTGAGAACTACTGTATATTGTCCAAAAAATGTTACACATTTAAAAAAGTGTTCTGTGCACATGGCTTTGCTGGATAATAGTATCATGTAGCTGAAAATTACATGAACAATGCTATGAAAAGCTGGGGAGTTACTTCCAAAGCATTAGTGTCTCAGCAGTCTTAGAATGCATACAGGTAAAAAAAATATTCTACCTTTACAACCACTATAACCTATATTTACACTGCAGATTACTTCACATTTTTTTGCCTGGATTTCTGCTTTAACCTTTGGCAGAAGTAGGCAACTTTTTGAGCCTAGTGTGCTACAATCTTTTTGTAAGAAAAGAAGGGTCATATGCAGTGATGTAAGTAACTGAGTTAAAATAAACTGAGTTACCTAACGCAGTTACTTTAGAGGGTAACTAGTAATCTAACTGATTACTTTTCCCCTCATGGTAACTCAGTTCCCATTACTTTGGCTTAGTTACCCCAATTACATCTACCGCCACTAGATGGCAGTAGTGTATTTCCGGTGTCCTGCCGAAAAAGTTCCCCCGCCGGATAAGGACCCCCTGTACTGCGCAGGCGCAGGGCTTGCGCAGTACGAAGTACTACGGAGCTTCCGAAAATTGCCGAACCTAAACAGCTCTGAGTGAACTCTACACCGTGCCGGCGCAGTTAACATGTAATTGTACGAGGCGATGCCGCACTCTCCCGATGCTCGTGCTACTCTGCAAGGGGCATCTATCGTGTAAGTAAGGGGCGGGTCTAGTATTAATGTAACCAAGGGGCGCATTTATTATTATTGTTATATATCGAGCTCTGCCCATTAATTTAACATTCGCCCTCTTCTGTAGCCATCCGCCCCTTTCACGATATAATAATAATAGACCCACCCCCTTGCTTACACGCTATAACAGATCTGCCCCTTGGTAAGAGTAATAATAGAGCAGCCCCTTGGTTACACATTATATAACAATAATAATAAATGCGCCCCTTGCTTACAGTAATACTAGACCCGCCCCTTAGTTACACGTATAGAATATTTAAAAAAGTCACCGTTACTTTGCTGCATAACTAATTACTTTTCTTATGTAGTAACTGAGTTACTAACGCAATTACTTTTTGGGAGAAGTAATTTGTAACTTAACTAATTACTTTTTTAAAGTAAGATGACAACACTGGTCATATGTATAAAACAAAATGTCTACTTCACCTTCAAGAAGGAGTATTTTGTAAGTACATTGTACATAGAATAATGGTAATATTAACATTGGTAGCAGTGACAGTAATAATACACCCAACATTTGTAGCAATTATATAAATAATAACCCCCAACATTGGAGCCAGTGGCAGCAATAATAATTTCCAACATTGGTGTTAGTGACAACAACAACAATAAGGCCCCTTTCACACTGGGGCGTTTTTCAGGCGCTACAGCACTAAAAATAGCGCCTGTACAGCACCTGAAAAAACCCGGCCCCTTTCACTCCAGTGTGAAAGCTGGATGTCTTTCACACTGAAGCGGTGCCACTTAAACAGTGCTAAAAAAATGGCGCTTTAGCGATAACGGCCGGCACATTCAGTGTGACTTGTTAAATGCAGGAAAGTGAGAAATATCTCTTTTGCCATGTACACACGATCGCAAATTCCACCAGTAAAAGTCAGATAAGAGCATTTGGAGAAACCGTGTGTATGCTCCATCGGACTTTTGCTGGTGGAATTCCAACCAGCAAAAGATTGAGAGCAGGTTCTCAATTTTTTGGTCGGAAAAAATTTCAATCGGAAATTACGATCGTCTGTACCAATCCCGACACGCAAACTTCCTATGTATGCTTGGAAAAAATTTGATGCATGCTCAGAAGCATTGAAATTAATATTCTCGGCTCATCATAGTGTTGTACATCACCGCGTTCTTGACGGTCAAACTTTTGGGTGACCGTGTGTATGCAAGCCAAACTTGAGCGGGATTTCGTCGGAAAAACCATCCAAGATTTTTCCGATGGAAAATCCGCTCATGTGTACGCGGCATAAGGAGAACTCCCTGTTTAGGACACACAAGTACACATGTCAAAGTTTGTTACACATGTTGTAAAGTGGTATCAAAGATATTTGTTTCTGACTTTGTAACAAAGTTACCAAGAACAAAAAAATATTCTCTGTACTCACCAAGATGTGGATGTGTAGAGGCACAAGCTGGGAAAAAAAAAGAATGTTCTAAGAAAGTTTGTTAATTTTTCTAATCATCAATGGGTCAATCCACATTAGTTTTCGACCGTAGTGATGAGAAAATTTGAAGGAGCAGGATAGAATTTTTTTATTGAACAAATTAATTTCTAAAAGTGTTTGTGATTTTCATTTGGTAAAGTACATTCATTGAAAAATTAAATGTTAAAATCTTTCAAACAACATTTGAATGTTCTGAGAATTTGAGTATGAATATTCCTAAGACTTTTCCTAAGAAATTCTATTCTATGGCCAGCTTTAGAGAGTCACCACTTAAAGCGGAGTTCCACCCAAAAGTGGAACTTCCACTAATTTGTCTCCTCTCCCCTCCAGTGCCACAATTGGTACTTTTCGGGGAGGGGGGGCAGAATACCTGTCCTAGACAGGTATCCTGTTCCCACCTCCGGGAGTCCGGCCGCGGCCTGTGACATGACCCCGAGGCTCCCTCCTTCTCCCACCTCCTCTCCCTGTCGCTGGGCCAGTAGGAGAGAGGAGCGGGGCCCCGCGCATGCGCAGTAGGGTTCCCAGCGTGAAGTCGTAAGGCTACACTGCCGGGTTCCCTTACCCGCAATGGTGGCTGCAGCACTCGACAGCTGATGGAAACATCAGCTGCAGTGCCGACATCGTGGGACTCCAGGACAGGTAAGTGTCCTGTTGTTAAAAGCCAGCAGCTGCAGTATGTGTAGCTGCTGGCTTTATTTCAATCTTATTTTATTGTACATTAATTATACAAACTGAAACATTTTTAACCATTACATAGTCGCTCAAAAGTTTCGTTGATTAAATAGTCCAACATGTTTTCTTTTAAGTTTCTTTACACATACCTAACCATTCTACATATAACTAACATTACTACACTAAACATAGCAATACAGATAATAAACCAACACACACAACAAAAAAAAAAAAAAATAATAAAGAAAAAAAAAAGGAAAAAAAAAAAAAAAGGGGGGGAGAAAAAGGTTCCACTAGTTTACTCATAAACATTCCCTCTCTCCCCGCTCCCTCCTCCCCCCCCAGTCACCCCCTCTCTCCTTCCTTGCGCTAAAGCTCCGGCCACTATTGCCTCGATCCATATCATACAATTTAATTTCTTTGTGTTTCTCTATGAGTCCTCCAAGGGGCCCATATCCGCATACATTCCTCCTGTGTGTCTAATTCATATGCTAAAAGTTTTTCTAATCTTTCTATATTATCCATTTCTATAGCCCATTCCGTTATAAGCGGGGATTGAGTTGAACGCCAATGCCTCGGTATCACCAGTCTTGCTGCTGTCAACCAGTGACAAAGAAGGCTTTTTTTAATGTTTTTATATGTTCCTGGTAAGATAGAGAGGAGAGTGACTTGAGGCGTGTTAAGTATTACCTCCCCTGTAATTATAGTATACTTTTGTGTAACCTCTTCCCAAAAACGATGAATTTGGGGGCATTCCCACCATATATGGAGTAGGGAGCCCCTATCCCTATGGCAGCGCCAGCATATGTCTGATTTATCTGGGTATATACGCTGTAGTGCTACTGGGCTCCAGTACCACCTTGAAAGGAGCTTATAGCTTGTTTCCTGTGCTTTAACTGCTGTTGATAAACTGTGGGTTAAATTAAATGACTTCTCCCATTCTTCAGCCTCAATTTGAACATTAATCTCCTTCACCCACTTGTTTATAAATTCCGGTGGCTCAGAGTAGTATTTTGTGGTAAGCATCTTATATATCATTGAAAGAACATGTTTTGGTTTGGATTCTTGTAGCAGGATACTTTCAACTTGGGTTAGCTCTCTATATAAGGATCTATTAAATGGAATAGAGGACCAAAATGACATTAATTGCCAGTATTCCAATCTTTGTATACATGATGGTTGTTGCATGGGGAATAAGGTTTGTAAAGGGGGGATTCTTCCTTGATAGAGAATCTGACCCAGTCTAGGATGGGACTCTTTGTTCCAAATTAGAAAATGTGTACGATTTACTGCCGGCGGGAAGTTGGGATTGCCAAATAACGGGGTTATTGGTCCATCTAATGAGGACAGTTCTAGCTGCACCACTGTTTTTGCCCAAATTTTCAATAAGTTGGATGTAAGGGGGGGGGTATATTTTTTTGTACCTCCCGACCAATATCTCTGGTAGATAAATCCAGCCAAGGTAACACCTTAAGGTCCAATTGGTTCAGCCCTTCCTCTATTGATACCCATTGTTTAGTTTTAGAATGATGGAACCAGTTCACCAGTCTAGTCAAAACTGCCGAGGCGTAGTAATAGTACAAATCAGGGGCTTCTACTCCTCCTTTATTTTTTGGGGCTAATAGTAGTTTCTTGTGTAATCTAGGTTTCCTATATCCCCAGATAAATTTTAGAAAAGCTGTTTGTAGATTTGAGAAAAAAGATCTATGGATAGACACCGGGATAGTTTGAAAAAGATATAAAAAACGCGGTATTATATCCATTTTTAGTATATTAATCCTCCCAAACCATGAATGTTGATTAGCGTCATATTTTTTTAAGTCTTGTAAAGTACGTTGCAGGAGGGGAATATAATTCATTAGATATAAGTGAGATGGGTCTGAGGGAATCTTAATACCTAAATATTTCAGAGCTGATGAGCAAATTTTAAACGAAAAGTTGTTTCTTATAGCTATGATTTGTTTTGAAGTAAGTGATATATTAAGGATTTCTGATTTCTGAATGTTTACTTTAAAATTACTCAAAGTTCCAAAACGCTGGAATTCAGATATTATAGAAGGTAATGTAGTATGAGGGTTAGTGACATAGAGTAATAGATCATCAGCAAATAGGGCTAGCTTTACTTCTTTTTGTTTAATTTTTATGCCGGTTATGAGTGGGTTTTGTCTAATTGCTGTTGCCAAGTATTCCATCACTAAAACATAAATGAGAGGAGAAAGTGGGCATCCCTGGCGTGTGCCATTTTTTATACTAAAACTTGGTGTCAGTGATCCATTAATCTTTATCCTGGCCGCTGGACTTGTATAAAGCGCCATAATTTTATTAAATAAATTTACCCCCAAACCTGTTTGTATTAATGCTTGTTTGAGAAAAGGCCATCCTACCCGGTCAAATGCCTTTTCTGCATCGACTGAGAAAAGGCATATGGGTATTTTAGCTGTTTTGGCGTGGTTCATTAGTAGAAAAGTTTTAATCGTGTTATCGCGTGCTTCTCTTTCTTGAACAAACCCTACCTGGTCTGTGTGTACTAGACCAGGCAGGAGAGGTTGAAGACGGAGCGCTATCATTTTAGCGTAGATTTTTATGTCTACCCCAATCAAAGATATCGGTCGATAACTCGAGCATAGTCTTGGATCCTTATCTGGTTTTGGAATCAAGGTTATATGCGATTCTAGGGACTGTAATGGGAATTGGTTATTGGGGGAGATAGAATTAAATACCTGAAGCATAAATGGGGACAGCTGTTCTTTATAAGTTTTATAAAATTTTGGGGTGAAACCATCCGGGCCAGGGCTTTTATCTGTTGGTATATTAGTAATTACCTCTAGTAGTTCCTTTTGTGAGAAAGGTAAATCCAGAGAGGCCTTATTAGCATCATCTATTTTTGGTATTGCATTTTCCCGTACATAACTTTCAATATCGTTCTCTTCTAAAGAGGATGAGATAGGCAAATTATATAAAGCCGAAAAATAATCCTTAAATGTTTGTTGAAGAGTTAATGGGTCTGATATAAGCTCCCCCGATGTTTTTTTTACACATGGTATAAAAGCTTGGGGAGGTCGTGGATGCAATTTATTAGCTAAAAGTCTCCCACATTTATTCTCGTGTCTATACCTACCCAAGGCTCGTCTTTGTTGATACGAACTGTGATATGTATCATAAATCTGTAGTAAGGATGCCCTTGTATGAGTTATGTCAGCTAATAATTCTGCCGTTGGATGGGTTTTGTGTTGAGTTTCTAGTGAACTGAGTTTTGACATAGTTATTTCAATATTTTTGGCCTTTTCTTTCTTGATACGTGAGCCATGTTGGATAAACACCCCCCGAAGTACCGCTTTGAGAGCTTCCCATTTTATTGGGAGTGCTGTTTCGTCTTGTTCGTGGTCTATAGTAAAGTTCTCGATTGCCGCTAGAATTGCCCTATGACAAATTTGATCTGTCATAAGTTTATCATTCAGGCGCCAGGACCAATTTGTCCCCTGCGTCTGAGGGGGGGTTATTGTTAAGAATACTGGGGAATGGTCGGACCAAATGAGTGATCCTATTTCCATCTGTGGGTGCCATTCTAGTAAATTAGGACCTGTTAAAAAATAATCTAACCTGCTGTATGTTTTATGAGCTAAGGAAAAATAAGTATAATTACGATCATTAGGATTTAATATCCTCCATATGTCAATTAGCCTATGTTCAAAAAGTTTTTTCTTAAGTGCTCTCAAACGAGGGTACGAAGTGTTTGATCTTTGTGCTGAGGTATCTAGTGTAGGATCTAGAGCAAGGTTAAAATCTCCCCCTACAAGAACAGTACCTTCTGCAAAATCATCTAGAAGGTTAAGATACCTCTAAATTGTTGTAGTTTGGGCTTGGTTTGGGATATAGAAATTTGCAATTGTGAAGATTTTGTTCCATATTTTGATTTTTAGGAAAAGATATCTACCATTTCGATCCGCTTTATGATTCAAATAATGTATCGGCAGATGTTTATGGAAAGCAATGGATACCCCTCTTGCTTTAGAGCCCGGCATAGTGCTATGGAACCATTGGGAATAATGTTTACGTGAACACACTGGAATGCTGTCTGAGCGGAAATGAGTCTCCTGGAGCAATATTACGTCTACCTTTGCTTTATGCATACTGTAAAAAATTTGACCTCTTTTTGATTTGTTATTTAATCCTTTAGCATTATAGGTACAGAGCTTCAACGCAACTGGGGCGGATATATTTACTGCCATAATATAAGGAAGGTAGACCAAAGGGGAGAGGGAGGAAGAGAGGGAGGAGAGGAAAAGAGAGGAGAAAAAAAAAGCGCTACAGCACTAAAAATAGCACCTGTACAGCGCCTGAAAAAACCCGGCCCCTTTCACTCCAGTGTGAAAGCTGGATGTCTTTCACACTGAAGCGGTGCCACTTAAACAGTGCTAAAAAAATGGCGCTTTAGCGATAACGGCCGGCACATTCAGTGTGACTTGTTAAATGCAGGAAAGTGAGAAATATCTCTTTTGCCATGTACACACGATCGCAAATTCCACCAGTAAAAGTCAGATAAGAGCATTTGGAGAAACCGTGTGTATGCTCCATCGGACTTTTGCTGGTGGAATTCCAACCAGCAAAAGATTGAGAGCAGGTTCTCAATTTTTTGGTCGGAAAAAGTTTCAATCGGAAATTACGATCGTCTGTACCAATCCCGACACGCAAACTTCCTATGTATGCTTGGAAAAAATTTGATGAATGCTCAGAAGCATCGAAATTAATTTCCTCGGCTCATCATAGTGTTGTACATCACCGCGTTCTTGACGGTCAAACTTTTGGGTGACCGTGTGTATGCAAGCCAAACTTGAGCGGGATTTCGTCGGAAAAACCATCCAAGATTTTTCCGATGGAAAATCCGCTCATGTGTACGCGGCATAAGGAGAACTCCCTGTTTAGGACACATGTCAAAGTTTGTTACACATGTTGTAAAGTGGTATCAAAGATATTTGTTTCTGACTTTGTAACAAAGTTACCAAGAACAAAAAAATATTCTCTGTGCTCACCAAGATGTGGATGTGTAGAGGCACAAGCTGGGGAAAAAAAAAGAATGTTCTAAGAAAGTTTGTTAATTTTTCTAATCATCAATGGGTCAATCCACGTTAGTTTTCGACCGTAGTGATGAGAAAATTTGAAGGAGCAGGATAGAATTTTTTTATTGAACAAATTAATTTCTAAAAGTGTTTGTGATTTTCATTTGGTAAAGTACATTCATTGAAAAATTAAATGTTAAAATCTTTCAAACAACATTTGAATGTTCTGAGAATTTGAGTATGAATATTCCTAAGACTTTTCCTAAGAAATTCTATTCTATGGCCAGCTTTAGAGAGTCACCACTTAAAGCGGAGTTCCACCCAAAAGTGGAACTTCCACTAATTTGTCTCCTCTCCCCTCCAGTGCCACAATTGGTACTTTTCGGGGAGGGGGGGCAGAATACCTGTCCTAGACAGGTATCCTGTTCCCACCTCCGGGAGTCCGGCCGCGGCCTGTGACATGACCCCGAGGCTCCCTCCTTCTCCCACCTCCTCTCCCTGTCGCTGGGCCAGTAGGAGAGAGGAGCGGGGCCCCGCGCATGCGCAGTAGGGTTCCCAGCGTGAAGTCGTAAGGCTACACTGCCGGGTTCCCTTACCCGCAATGGTGGCTGCAGCACTCGACAGCTGATGGAAACATCAGCTGCAGTGCCGACATCGTGGGACTCCAGGACAGGTAAGTGTCCTGTTGTTAAAAGCCAGCAGCTGCAGTATGTGTAGCTGCTGGCTTTGAATTTTTTTTTTGGGCAGAACACTTTAAAACGATGTTGTTTTGTTCTCACAATATAATTTTTTATTTTTTTTTGTTTAACAGAGGCAGAAAATATTAACCTACCCTTTCCCAAGGCCCCCCCCCCCCCCCCCCAGTCCCAATCTCCATTAAAATGTTAGCTTTCAACACAACAGGGTAAAATGTATCATTAGGGCAATATGGGGTATGTTTATAAAAAAAAAGTGAAATTGACTTTCACCAAAAAGGCACTGCAGGTGTATGTGTTTTAACTGCTTCAGCCCCGGAAGATTTTACCCCCTTCCTGACCTGAAAAAAAAATCACGTCAAACTATTACCACCCCTGATATATGTGGGCACCCTGGATGTTGAAAGGCAAATCCGGTCAAAATTGCTTTTATTAATACCACACCATGTATACAGCCATGCATTGCTTGTCATTTAAGTATACGAAAAAAATCCATCAAAAACCCTGTTTTTGTGCCAAGGTTATTTCTTATGTTTAAGCCCAATTTTATGTTTCCTATGTTAATTTCTTGCCATTCTGAATCCTCCGATAGAATCACGTTACTTGTTATATACATACCCCTGAAAAAGGAGACACCCAAGCCTCCGAAATGCGTAGGGTGACAAGCTTCACTTACCTCACTCGTTTGCAACGGGTGATATCTCATCTTCTAAGTGTATTAGTGTTCTGCACTCTTTATGAATATTGGTTACACTGTTTAATGTTATGATGCTTTGTTATGGTGTTATTAGCCAATACATGTATTGTGTTTCTTATGACACTTATTTTTTACTCTTTAATTAAACAATTTTTTAATTACGTTATTTGTGTACGTGCCTGAAAAATCCACCCATAGGGGATCCATGCTTTTTTGTCCTTAAAGTTTGGATGTGGCACAACAATTACTGCAGAATTTTTGCCGTCCTAAACATGTTTCCTTCCTGACCAGAGCACTTTTTGTGTATCGGCACTGCATCGTTTTAACTGACAATTGCGAGGTCGTGCAACGTTGCACCCAAACAAAATTGATGTCCTTTTTTCCCACAAAAAGACCTTTCTTTTGGTGGTATTTGATCACCTCTGCGGTTTTTATTTTTTGTGCTATAAACAAAAAAAGAAAGAATTTTGAAAGAAACGCATTATTTTTTACATTTTGCTATAGTAAATATCCCCCAAAAATATATAAAAAATACATTTTTTTTCCTTAGTTTAGGCCAATATGTATTCTTCTACATATTTTTTGTTAAAAAAAATCACAATAAGCCTATATTGATTGGTTTGCATAAAAGTTATAGCATCTACAAAATAGGGGATAGATTTATAGCATTTTTGTTATTTTTTTTTCTACTAGTAATGGCAGCGATCTGCAATTTTTATCATGACTGCGACATTATGGCGGACACATCGGACAATTTTGACAATTTTTTGGGACCATTGGCATTAATACAGCGATCAATGCTATAAAAATGCATTGCTTATGGTAAAAATGTCACTGGCAGTTTAGGGATTAACACGAGGGGGCGATCAAGGGGTTAATTGTGTTCCCTAGTTTGTGTTCTAACTAAAGGGGGGAGGGGACTGACTAGGGGAGATGACAGAATCGGAAATTCGTACGAATTTTTCGAAATTCGTACTAATCCGAATTACGAATTTTTACGAATACGAATTATGTACGAAATACGAAATTTCGTTTACGAATTTCGGATCCAAAAAAAAAAGAAATTATAGCGGATATAATGAATGATTCCAATGAATTTGAGATTCAGTATAACGAATATCGACACTCTACGAATAATAACGAATTATCCTAAAACGTATTAACGTTACATAACACAAGTCTATTGTCTATTGTTCACCAATAACTCAGAGGAAGTACGAAATACGAAATTTCGTATTCGTAAACAACATTTCGTATTTCGTACTTCCTCTGAGTGATTGGTGAACAATAGACAATAGACTTGTGTTATGTAACATTAATACGTTTTCGGATAATTCGTTATTATTCGTAGAGTGTCGATATTCGTAACGATTCGTAACGATTCGTAAAGATTCGTAACGATTTTAACGATTCGTAACAATTCGTACGAAATTCATATTTCGTACGAATCCGAATTAAATTTCGTACACGAATTACGAATTACAATTTTTTTTTATACGGAACGGAACGAAACAAAACAAATTTTTGGACGGCTCCCATGTCTACCAAAAAGTGACAAATGTGGCAGTGGAGGGGGGGGAGGGTGTGAACAAGTAGAGCGTCCCCTTTTGGGTGTAGCTCTGCTTTAAGTTACAGTAACTGATTACCCCCAGTGAATGTTAGGTGGAAAATAGAAGCCAAGAGTAATTATTGAATACCTATGTAGATTGGGTGACTTAATAAGTACAAAAGCCAGCATTCTTGTTAGAATCTTTATGTCAAAAGACTGGAAAATGTGGTGATTTACAGTCTATAACAAAATGCCAGTCAGCTGTCGTTCAATTCCAAAGGAGCAAAACTCTAAAGAGGGGAGGATTGATGAGTCACAGAGAAAGTATCACATTCTTTAGGTTAACATGACATCCATGCAGCTAACCTTTTTTCAGAAGCAGATCAGAAGCAGCACCCCTTTTCTCTTTATGCAGTTTTCTTTTCATTCAGATATATCTGGTGCAATGTAGTGTAAGTGTACAGATGTTAGTGTGCGTTATGTGGCAGCATTCTATGCATTAAGATAAAAAACCTTGTGTGTTTAGCAGCCTCCCCAGCACCCCCCAATTACCTACCTGAGCTTCTTCTCTCTCCAGCGATGTCCACGATCCCCTCAGCCATCCAGTACACTCCTCCTCATTGGAAATCAAAAAAGGAAGAACTCCGGACAGCCGCACACCGAGAAAATAAAATCCAAAAAGTTTATTTAAAAGCAAAAAACACTGCAATCCATACACGGCAAAAAAGGGGGGTACAGAGCTGACGCGTTTCGCACCACAACTAGTGCTTACTCCTCCTCATTGGCTGAGACAGAGCAGCGGCGCTATTGGCTCCCGCAGCTGTCAATCAAAGTCAGTCAGCCAATCAGGGGAGAGAGGGGGTGGGGCCTGAATGGATACACTGAGCTCTGACTCAGCTTGGGTGACCCCTGTAGCAAGCTGCTGGCTGAGGGGCACTCAAAGGAGGGAGGGACTAGGAGCAGCAAAGAGGGACCCGAGAAGAGGAGGATCCAGGCTACTCTGTGCAAAACCAACTGTACAGAGAAGGTAAGTATAACATGTTTGTTATTTAAAAATGATGGTGTGCTGGCTGCATTTGTTTTCTTTTTTATACAGCCTTCTTTTGCCTTATTTCCGCTTTCCTGCAAATAACACACTTCATGTTCCTGGATGGTTACGTCACTCCACCAATGTATCTATGGAGGGATCCATGGTTGTCATGGTTGCCTAGGCTGCTCTCCTGATATCGACTACAAATATGTTTGTATCTCTTCATCTTTATTACATAGGAGCAGGAATATTAGTAGTTTACAGGGAAAAAATCTTCTGTGCAGATCACAGGAAATTACAAGGACACTGCATTTTAGCAAGATCAACAGGTAGTTGCTGTACTTTATGGAAATGTTCTTAGCTTAAAAAAAACAAATGTAGTTTCTACATTTAAAGTGTTACTAATCCCAGGACCCTGCATTCACTATATCTGGTCTCCCACAGTATGCAGAACATGGAAATGCAATTATTTTAGTAAATATAAACTGCTAAATACCATCAGCAGTATATAGCAGTCTTGTGACTTCTACCAGTTACAAACCTAGACAAAAACAACAGTAAAATGCACAGGAAAAGTACTCAACAAGCTTTTTGTGGTATTTGGTTCTGATAGAGTCCAATCCTAACAGAGTCACTGGCCCTCAGAATGACCTGAACCTTAGCGTTTTTGATTTTGAGTTTGATAGAAAACTAAGATCTCTAGCTGCCAATTCCAGCAGCTTTTTGTGGACTCTCTGGGGGTTGTCAGTGAGCCCAACCTACCCAATTAAAAGTGCTGAGGGATGTAGGGTAGGAGGGCTAAAGTGTGTATCTGATATATCAGCACACCCTCCCACCCAGCCAGATTTCTAAAAACATCCATATTTTAAGATTTTCAGTCTAACAACCAAGATATTGTTGAATAGAATTAAATATTCATTTGAAAGAGACTAAACATTGTATGAGTTGAATGTACGGTACTGATTTTATATTACATTTTGTGTGGCTAATTATTATTATTAATTATTGAACAGTTTTTTTTTACATTTGTGTAAGCACTTGTTATTAGTGTATTTTTATCACGTGAGGATTTGTGAAATATGACTAGTTTTGGAGAGCTGAGTTGTACAACTCGGTCATATGTATGGATGAAGACAGACTCTAAATGTCACGTGGCGCGTTTTTGAATTGGACTTGTATTTTATCTTCATTAGACTGACTGCCGTTTCACCTTTTTTTTATTTTTTCTATGGACTTCACTTGAACTTTTGTTTGTTTTTTTCACATGTATACTATATGTATTTGTTAATACCTTTAGTTCTTTTTTTTAGAGTTATGATGAGGAACAGATTCATTCATCTGGGGTCATTTGACTGTAGTGTACACAGTATATATTTTATTTTATCTAATATTTTTATTTATTATTTTTTGTTTATGTTATAATTAGCACACCATTACTTATAGAACAAAATAAAAAACTGCCCAGGGGACTTTACGAGACACAACCAAAGATATAAAATGTACAAATATGTATGATTTAAACATTAGACAAATTTTATACACATTTAAAAATAGTTCTGTTGAACATAATTACAGGTATACGCAAATGAATATCTATAGTTACATAAATCATGATACGACTGAAAATCCAGGGAGTGGATACTTATGTATCGAATCTCTATGCGTTTCATGAGACAGTACTCGCTTCCTGAGGAGAGATACATATAGATGTCTGAAATTAGAGACAAGGTTGTTAAGTCTCTCAAATGAGGATAAAATGGACAGCCATATAAAAACACCTATAGGTCCACATGGTTCTCCCTGGGGCTTGTGGAGGGGAAGGGGATCAGCCAATACAAGGCAATATCTTGAGGTAGCACCAAGAGTCACAATGTAAAGGTGTGAGCAGGCACTGAAAACTAAAAAAACAATAAACCTCCATGAAGGGGGCCAGCTACCAGAGGAACAGATACCCCCAGTTCCCACAAATCAGGTGCAACATGTTGAAACAAATCAGAAACAAGTGCACAAAAAATATATTGAAGTGTCAAATGTAATGTGGTGAAATAAATTAATGAAAAGAACAGTTGTGGAAGGGGAGAAAAAGAACTTCCCATGAGACTTATATTTCCAAAGTACAGACCTTAGTGAAGGACACCAAGGTACATTTCAAATTAAAACCACTGTCTACTCTCTGGCCTATTCTAAGTTTTAAATAACATTTATACACCTATATTCCCCGTGCTAAATGGTTTTCCTGCACCACAAGATACCACAGACTCCCCCTGCACAGAATATATATATTTAGCCAACACAACCCCCTTTAGAGCAGGCCAGGGTCCCCATAGATCCCCCTTTAGAGCTGTCCAAGGTCCCCATAGAGCCCCCTTCAGAGCAGGCGAGGGTCCCCCATAGATCCCCGTTTAGAGCAGGCCAGGGTCCCCATAGATCCCCCTTTAGAGCAGGGTCCCCAAAGATTTCCTTTAGAGCAGGGTTCCCATAGATTCCCTTTAGAGTAGGGTCCCCATAGATCCCCTTTTAGAGCAGGCCAGGGTCCCTCATAGATCCCCCTGATTTGGTGGTGCATCTATAACCATCTACACAGAGGAAGCTTTGGAAAAATTGTCTTCTTGCTCATTGTCAAACCCTCTCACAGCACTTCATTGTTACATTAAAAAAACAGCCTACTTGGAACAGGACTAGTCTCACACTCTCTCACACTTACAAACTCACATTTCTGAGAGAAATGTTTAACTCCCAGCTCAGTGGTGCATAGATTTGGATACCTAAGTATGCGGGATGGCAAGATTCCTCTACTGTGCTAAAGATGTAGCCTGGCCTGGGCACCCTTTTCCACCCTTTTGGTGGCAATGTTCACTAATTAAGCCTAGAGCTGGCCATGCACTGATCGAAATCCACTCAGTGGGTGCTGAGTGAATAAAGAAATCAGTTAGATTGTTTTCATTCAGTCTGCAGGCTGAACAAAAAAAATATATAAGTACTGTATATGGCCAACTTTACTGAGATCTGCCGTATCTACACTACAGGAGGGACTGGGAGCCGAGGCATCGCATTGGGGGGTTAATAGAGTGAGTGAGTGAGTGAGGGAGGGAGGGTCTGACTCTGTACAGTGACAGATTTAGACTGAAGTACAAAATAGGTCTGCGTCGGCAAGGTCCGCTCACGGACACCAGTGTCCATGTACAGACACTTTGCCGATCCCTGCTTATGTGTAATGCAGTGAATACTATAAACACCATATAGCATCTACCAGTGGGTGAAATCTATATAACAGTGAGTGAGGGCAGTGATTACCAGGGGACCAGTATACACAGATAACACACCAAACTCACCAAAATATTTTGACTCCTTGCGTAAACAAAAGAGCCAAAAATAGCCTGTGTTATATACCTGATGTTATGGCTTCCATGTGCTCCAAGAGCTTTGTTCTGCTGATCTCCAATGGTTAGCCCAGCTAGAGAAGAGACTTTGCTTCGTACCCCACAATAAAGAAAAAGGAAGAGGATCCCATATAGTGAAAGTATAGTTTATTGTTTAAAAATGCGCAAAGAAATACACCAGAAGTCGCCAGTATTGTTAGCCTAGGAGAATTGTGTTTTTCTCTCATCAAAGATGGCTGTCACATATTTTCAGTGCCGGAAGTTATGTTAAACCAGAAGTTACCACCCAACGTGTTTCATCATAGGAAATAAGTTATCAGGAGCCAGGAGTAATAAGTACAATAAGTAATAAGTACAATCAATGCTTCAACATTGACGGAGGAAGGTGACCTTCCTCAAAGACACTAGTAAATACTTTAAGTAGGTGTGGAATCAGGATCTCCTTATAGCGGCTATGCCACTCTATAGGGAAGCCATCAAGTCCTGGCGTTTCATTATGTGCTAAAGAAAACATAACGAGTTTTAGTTCTTCCACTGTCAAGGGTGATTCCAGTAGGGCAACCTGTTCAGAAGACAACTTAGAAAGTGTAGTGAGGTACAAAAAAAATCCAGTTCCACTATGGTATAATGCGCCCTAGATTTATATAGGTCAGCATAGAAGGTTGCAAAAACTTGACCCACATCTTTGGTGTTCTCAACCATTTACCGTCAGAATCTATATTCTTGGAATAGAGCAGCATTAATAATCTGGTTTAGATAAATATGCTTTTTTTTATCCCCTAATTCGGATTACCTTTGATTTTAGTACAGAATTTTCTTTTCGGTACCCTCTAGTAAAATTAACTCCAGCTTCTTCTTGCTGTCTTTGCATAGTCAGGTTAGGGTTGGAAAAATAAAGTGCCTCAGCATCACTTAGTTAGTTAGTTTAATTTTGGCATCAGATTGTTTGGATTGATAGGCCTTACGCGTTGGATGTATAGATACAGCAAATGTGCCCCACATAGTTGCCTTAAAAGCATCCTAGCAAATGGGAACTGATGCACTATCTGCATCAAGGCCCAGTAGAATTGGATTTTTGATTAGGCCTTGGTCAGTAATTAGTGAGTTAAAAAGCCATAATGAACTTAACCGCCACTATTTAAATGTATGGGGTATGCCTAGCACTAGATCTAATAAGACCGGGTAATGATCAGATATTGCCCTGGGAAGGTATCTGACATCAGCAACACACCCAAGTATTTCCTGAGTTGTTAAAAATGGGTCTATGCGAGATAAAGTACCATGGGTATATAATTGGCATGAATATTCCTTAAAGAGGTTATTCTCCCTGTTTAAATAATTAAAAAAAAATAATTAAAAGGAAACTCGCTTGTCCAGGAATCCAGCGCTGTCTCTACCCAGACCAGTTCTTCAACAGTCCTCCGGTCCCTGGAGCCGGCATGTTTACGGTGAGAAGTGGGCTGTGATTCCTTGCAGCTTTACAGCCGGCTTCCCACTGCGCAAGCAAGAGCACTTTGCACTGCACTTTGTGAATGGTCCTGCAGCTTTGTGGGACCTATGACATGTCCCAGAAGATTGTAGGAAGGGAGGGTGAGCGAAACTTCTCCTTTAGGATGAAGTTTCACTTTAACATATGTATGTTTCTATCTCCAGGCATCTACAAGGTCAAATTTGTGGAGGTAAGAGAGCAGAGGGGTCTGTAGGTGAGTTGTACCACCAAATTTATCAGGAGTGTTTTACAAAATAGTATTAAAATCACCCACCAGGATTAGGGGTCCTTCGACAAGATATATTCATTATTTAAATGCTATTTTACACACCTTTAGTCCAGATATGCTTTATATGCTTTATTATTCTATTTTAAATAATCCTATGAAAATTATACTGTGTTTGGTGCACATAAAAAGCTACTGTACATTCTTTGCTGGTCCTTGTACAAATGTGTATATGATTTCCTACAGTAATATTTAGTAATTTTGTTTTTCTCCTTGACAGGTTCCGATGCATTGTCTATCCATTCAGGCAGAAGCTAACGCTACGAAAAGCCATATTCACCATCATTGTTATTTGGGTTCTAGCTCTGATTATTATGTGCCCATCAGCTGTCACTCTTACAGTGACCAGGGATGACTACCATTTTATGGTAGATGACTACAACAACTTCTACCCTCTTTACTCATGTTGGGAAGCTTGGCCAGACAAGGAAATGCGTAAAATATACACAACTGTTCTCTTCTCCCACATTTACTTGGCTCCTCTCACCTTGATTGTTATCATGTATGCTCGCATTGCATTCAAACTCTTTAAGTCTTCTGCCCCTATTCGAGGATCAGTATCTGAAGAACATGAAGGTCGAAGAGTTTCAAAAAGGAAAGTAAGGGTAATAAACATGCTAATTATGGTTGCATTATTCTTCACATTGTCTTGGCTCCCCCTCTGGACCCTAATGCTGCTTACAGATTATGGAAATCTCAGTGATTATCAGTTAAACATAATTGCTGTGTATATTTTCCCCTTTGCCCACTGGTTAGCCTTTTTCAACAGTAGTGTCAATCCTATCATCTATGGTTATTTTAATGAGAACTTCCGACGAGGTTTCCAGGAAGCCTTCAAAGTACAGTACTGCTCAATGAAACGAGAGCATAAGGAAACATATTCAGAGAGAAAGAACAGCGGGTTTGTATTTGGGCTACGTAACCGAATCTTTGTGGAAGTGCAGCCCAGCGATTCAGCTCAAGGTTCAGACTCAGGCAACAGTACCACCGCCAAACCTGCTATGTTCTCATTAAGAAGTGGAAGGATTGCTCATCATGGGTTGGTGGTTGAAGAATTAGACAATAAAAGCTCCAATAATACTGTCAGCATACCAGCATGGGATATATGAAAATGGATATTCTTAATGCAGCACAAATAGGACATCATAACTACAGAGATGTGTATCTCTGAATATTGGCACAGGGCTCCTAAAAAAAAATACATAATTTTACTGTATTTGTTTCATATAACATTATAAAAGTTTATCAACTGGAAACAAATAATTTGCATAAGTCTACAGATATCCATCAACATTTGATGAGATTTTCATACACCATTATCATAGTGGTTACTGTAAGTTGTTAAACACATCTCAGTAGATTTTTTAATGAAATACAGTGAGCTAAAAGCTGTGTGTGGGAAAAAACCCAAACTATCTTTTTACACATTCTGTTGAAAGAATCACATTTTGGCATGAAAAAAAATAGTTGACGATGCTTATTTTCTCTGGTGTGCTATGCAGAGAGCTCTGTAAGGTCAGTGAGACCACTCTGCTATTAAACATGTTGAAACCATCTCTGGATATTTTTTTAACTTCAAAGTTTGCCTATTATGTGTCTATACAAGCTGCTTATCATGACTCTTCAAAAATGTGTATGAGGCTACCTTTCTTTTAGGAAATCTTACTTTTAAATCTAATTTTTACCTTTTCTGTCATATTCTTAAATCAGATACACAATTAAATTTAAACCAGGGTAAAAATATTTTGTGGTCTAAACAACAGTAAAGAAAGCTTATTAAAAAAAAAAAAATGTCTACAATGTTGTATAGTATTGTACATGACGTATGACTTACAGTTTTTCGATATTGTATTTTTTTTTCAAATGTATTTTAAGTATATGATATCACCATGAGGCTAATTTATGAAAGCTATTGAAAAGGAAAGTGGTGCTCATCCAATTACAGACAGTTGTCACATTTTGTAATGTTGGTTAGAAAATTGCCAGCAAGTATGTCAACAGCTTCCATGGGTGCTCATGAAAATATTATGGAAGCCATGTAGGAGGCACACTGTAAAATGTATATTGTCACAAACTATTAATAAAGAATGCATTTGACATCAGACTGATGTGGATACAGATATACAGCATTCAGCCATAACATTATGACCACCCACAATGACATGAACATCCACCTAATATTAGGTAGGTCCCCTTTTTGTCACCAAAACAGCCCTGACCCACTAGACCTCTGAAGATACAGTTGGGCTCAAAAGTTTGCATACCTTTGGAGAGTTGGTAACAGTATGCACCATTTTAAAGAATACATAAGTTAGTAGGCAAAACACATTTCTTTTATCTCTTATGGGATTTATATTCTGTAACTGTAGGTCATAACAGAATGGCACAGGTAAACAAATGAAATGACCCCTATTCAAAAGTCTGCATACCTTTAGGTCTTAATACTGTATATTGCCCCCTTTAGCATAAATGACAGCATACAGTCTTTTGTCATAGTTGTCTATGAGGCCCTGAATTCTTGCAGGTGGTATAGTTGCCCATTCATCTTGGCAAAATGTCTCCAGGCCATGCAAAGTTCTCCCCAGGGTGGCTTGTTGATATTAAGGTCAGGAGACTGTGATAGTCACTCCAGAACCTTCACTTTTTTATGCTGTAACAACTGGAGGGTCAACTTGGCCTTGTGCTTTTGGTCATTGTCATGCTGAAAAGTCTAAGAGCACCCCTGCTTTCGTACAGAAGAATGCAAATTGTCTGCCAGTATTTTCTGATAACATGCTGCATTCATCTTGCCATCAATTTTCACAAGACTCCCCATGCCTTAAGAGCCCCCCGTCCCCCAAATATTAGTAAGCCACCACCATGCTTCGCAGTGGGGATAGTATTCTTGTCACTATAGGCCGTGTTGACCCCTTTCCAAACATAGAGCTTATGGTTGTGACTGTAAAGCTCCATTTTGGTCTCATCACTCAAGAATACTGCCAGAAGCTGTGAGGCTTCTAAAGCTGTTGTCAGGCATATTGTAACCAAGCTTTTTTATGGCATTGATGCAGTAAACGCTTCTTTCTAGCAACTCGACCATGTTGTTCATCTTTGTTCAAGTATCTATTGTTGTCTTTGAAACAACCACACCGTCTTTTTCCAGAGCAGCCTGTATTTCTCCTGAGGTTACCTGTGGGTTTGTCTTTGTATCCTAAAGAATTCTTCTGGCAGTTGTGGCTACAATCTTTCTTGGTCTACATGACCTTGGCTCAGTATCAAGAGATCATTTTCCACTTATTAATAAGTGATTGAACAGTACTGACTGGCAAATTCAAGGCTTTGGATATCTTTTTATATCCTTTTCCATCTATATAAAGTTCCATTACCTTGTTACACAGTTAACATGGTAATGACGGTTGACAGTTCTTTTCTGCTCACCATGGCTCTGTATCTAGCCTGCTCAGTGCATCCATGTGAGAGCTAACAAACTCATTGACTATTTATACACAGACACTGATTGCAATTTCAAAAGCCACAGGTGTGGGAAATTATTCTTTTTTTTTTTTCTTAAAAAGTTTTTATTGGAACAAAATAAAGAAAAAAAATACAGTTTACATAAGAAAAGAAACCCAGCAGCAAACCTTACAGTTAATGCAGAAATACATCTTCATTTATCACGGAGTTCCGGCATGTATGTATCAATGATACAATCTGTACACTCATCACTCAGTATACATTGGTAATGGATAAATGTTTCTATTATCCCCAGGCGTCTCCCTGTCACTATCACCTTTAAAGATGTCGGTCCCCTATGTGTGAAGTAGCTTAGCCTTCCCCACCCTTCCATTCTCCATTTTCTAGTTCCCTGATCATATTATATGAGAAGTCTACCCAGCACTAAATCAATGGGCAAGATACCCGGGGTATCTAGCCAAGGCAACCATAATTTGTCAAATTTATTTGGGCGTCCCATGTGTTGATATATATATTTTTCTAGCCGAAGTGTGTCCCCCATCTGGCCCAGTTATTCCTTTACCGTAGGAGGGTCAACCGCCTTCCAATGCCTAAGGATAAGTTTGCGGGCTTGAAATAATGTTCTGGCAATGGCCTGTTTCTCTGTCTTCTCTGGGAGCCCCACGATGCGTATGTTGTTCCTGCGCAGACGGTTCTCAATGTCGTCCGACTTGAGTTCATTCGCTCTGGTAATTCTGGTTGTGATTTGTGTGTCTCTGAGGAGTGGGGTTAGCTTATCCTCAAGTTCGTTGATGCGGCCCTCCACTGCTGTTGTGCGTTCTCTGGTTTTCTGCAAATCGTGTCTAATGAAGCCCAGCTCCTCCTTAAGGCCCCCAAAGTGCTCCTGGAGAGTGTGTACGGATGCTGTGCATCTGTGTACTGCTTTCAGTATAGCAGCCAGGGTGGGCTGCTCGCCCTCATCCCCCTCCTCCTCCTCCTCCTCTGTGTCTGGGGATGGCTGGTCAGTGTCCTGTAAGGGGCCTTGTGTGGACCATGCATTTTCCGGCTGTGGGTGAAAAGCGGCCGGGGTGGCTAGCATATCCTCCCATCCTCCCTGTTCCGCTGTGCCATTTAGTTTTTTAGTGTAGTACAGCATGTCTTGGGGGGGGGTCCTTCACTGTGCCCTTCAGTGCAGACACCCCCAGCTTTACAGACCCCCCCATTACAGACCCCCTCAGTGCAGACACCCCCATTACAGACCCCCCCTCAGTGCAGACACCCCCAGCATTACAGACCCCCCCCTCAGTAGTGCAGACCCCCCTCAGTAGTGCAGATCCCCCCTCAGTGCAGACCCCCATCAGTACAGACACCCCCCTGCAATGCAGACACCCCCTTAGTAAAGACACCCCCCATTGCAGACCCCCCTCAGTGCAAACACCCCCTCAGTGCAGACCCCCCCCAGCATTACAGACCCCCCTCAATAGTGCAGATGCCCCTCAGTGCAGACCCACCTCAGTAGTGCAGACCCCCCCAGCATTACACAGACCCGCCTCAATGCAAACCCTCCCACCTTAGTGCAGACCCCCCAGCAGTACAGACACCTCCCCTCAGTACAGACCCCCCACCCAAGTGCAGACCCCCCTCAATACAGACCCCCCACCCAAGTGCAGATCCCCCATCTCAGTGCAGACCCCCTTAGTACAGACAACCCCCATTACAGACCCCCCACCCAACCCCCCATCAGTACAGACACCCCCCACCTCAGTGCAGACCCTCTTTGTACTGACAGTCCCCATTACAGACCCCCCATCAGTACAGACCCCCCACCCAAGTGCAGACCCCCACCTCAGACACCCCCCAGCAATGCAGACACCCCCTTATTTCAGACACACCTCAGTGCAGACACTCCCCTCAGTGCAGACACCCCCAGCATTACAGACCCCCCTGAGTAGTGCAGACCCCCCTCAGTAGTGCAGACCCCCCCTCAGTGCAGACCCCCATCAGTACAGACCGCCCCCCCCAGCAAGCAGACTAAGGACATGGATTACTGGAAAAATGTCCTGTGGTTTGATGAGACCAAGATAAACTTATTTGGTTCATATATATATATGAATCGAAAAAGCTTACATTTTTTTAACATATTTGTTTTGTATATTATACACCCCCAACTTGAACACTCTGTGCCCTGCAGACTCCTGCACTATATACACTTTACATTACATTACATTAGAAGTACCGTATTTATCAGGGTATATCACACACTTTTTTCCCCTGAAAACAAAGGGTAAACAGTGCCTGTGTGTTATATGCCGATATCATGTTTTATGAATGGGGGCAGGGATCGGGCGGTGCGCCCCAGGAGCCACCCATTGGGGGGGTGTCCGGCAGGCTGTCCTGCCTCTCCTGGCCCTGGGACAGTGCTGCCTGCACAGTCTAAAGTTGAGAAAAAAAATCACTTGCCAGCCCTTTCTCCTACACCGCTTCTCCTGTGTCAGTGTCATTGTAAAATGAAGCTTGTAAATATCTCAATAGCTCAGTTTTTCTGGCTGCTCTCCTCCTCCCCCTCCCCCTCCCCTTCCTTCTCCTCTGAGTGTAGCTTTAGATTGGAGGAGGAGAGCGGTCACAAGAACATCTATGTAACGTCAGAGGAGAGTAGTCATGTGACCAGGTCAGTGGAAAAAATTGAGCTATTGAGGTATGTGGAAGCTTCGCTTTACAATAGGAGTGACACAGGAGGAGCAGTGTGAGAGTGGCTGGCAGTGATTTTTTCTTAACTGTAGAGTATGCTGGCAGTGCTGTCCCAGGAGACTGGGGGTCTCCTGGGAGTGCAGGGAGGGGGCTGTGTACTGGATGGGGGGCTGTGTACTGGGGAGGGGGTCTGTATAATGAATGGGGGGCTGTATACTGGGGAGGGGGGCTGTATAATGGATGGGGGCTGTACACTGGGGGGGTTGTATACTGGATGGGGGGGGCTGTGTACTGGGGAGGGGGCTGTATACTGGATAGGGGCGGTGTACTGGGGAGGGGCTGTATACTGGATGGGGGCTGTGTTCTGGATGGGGGGCTGTATACTGGATGGGGGCTGTGTACTGGATGGGGGGCTGTGTACTGGGGAGGGGGGCTATGTTATGGCTGGGGGGCTGTGTTCTGGATGGGGGGCTGTGTACTGGATGGGGGGCTGTGTACTGTGCAGCGGGAGTGGGACTGTGTACTGTAAAGGCGGCTGTGAAAACATTTTTTCCTTAAACTTCCCTCTTAAAATTGGGGTGTGTGTTATACGCCGATAAATACAGTACATTACATAGTCCTGACAAAAGTGTTTCTTGTCTCAGCAGTTGCTGGTTTATAAGCAGTCCCTCACTTTTTTAATAAAGGCCTTTAATGTAGACTTAGACAAAGTGTTAACTCTCTATCTATTTTCAGTTTGGACAAAATCATATGTAATGAAAGCTCTTCATTGTTTTAAAATTATTGTACTGAGGTTTATACATGTCTGTAATGCTCATGCTTGTAGCACAACAATGAAAGCATGTTTAATGAGTATAAGGAGGCTTTGTTTTATTTAACTATGCCCCTTTAAGACCCTCCCCCTGTTAACCAAATTTTGTCACACCTATGCACACCAATTTTTTGCTCCCCTTTGGGTGTCCAATGGTGTCTCTGGTCTTTTACAATTCCAGTAATGCCACTGAGGCTGAACATGGGAAAATCTGTGTTACTGTGCTCTCTGCCCAGATACTGCAAAAACAACAACTCCTCTGTCCAGATTCAGTGTGCAGACAAACACAGGCAGGGTAAATGTCACTTGAAGTCACCATTTTTGCCAAGGGAGTTGGTGGGACCTGGTCGTTGGCTTGGGAGGGTGGTTGCGGGGCAGTAAAAACAGTCATTTCAAGCAGCATAATCTCCCGACACACTCCTGTTTATTATTGTGATTATTATTCTTCACTATATTTTACTTGACTGAGAGTTATATGACTTGATATGAAGTATAAGTATTATAGTGATTTAGAATTCTTTGGATGGAGTCTAAAAGATCTGATATGCATGTAGTGCTGCGTCCTTCAGAAGTAAAGATTAAAATGATAAGAAGATCTGACCCTGTACAGATAAAGTATTGAATGCATTTCAAAAACATGTTGAGAGCATTATTGAATTTAGCAAAGGAGGCAAAGAGAGATTTTTCTTCAAAGGTGATAATCTGAAAAGAGATAAAAGGAGCGCTTTAGAACATTTAAAAAGAAATCCTGATACATCTGTAAAAAAAGCAGATAAGTTGCTGTAGTGGTTTTAGGTACACAAAATATTACGAAAAGGCAACTGCTGAATGATGAAGATGCATACCAATGTTAAAGAACAGCCAGGCCCCAGGCCCTGCTAAGGGAATAAGAGAGTTACAACATTTCATTAATTATGCTGGTTCATTAGAATTTATGGATAAATATATAATAAACAAAATTGTGCCAGAATTTCCAGTCACTCTTTCACCAGCATGACAACATACAGGTATGGGTGGCAAGATTGTGTCAGCCTTGGATCTTTGAGTGATTATATTGGCTGACTAGATACATAAACATTTACAACCTCTAGTACAAGGATTGTCTTCTTAATTTAAGATGGCCATAAACAGTTTTTTTATATTTTCGTTCAGCCCGCTGAACAAGGTGGATGTAGGAGAAGATGAAGATGTGTACTAAGTGTACGTGACTCAGCGCATATCATAAATGATCTGTCTCTTATATAAAGTGCTAGTGTATCAATAAAAACTTTCATATGCCCACTAAAGTGCTTAGATCAATAAATAATTATATCCAGTACATAAATCAAATATAGTGCATAAGATAAAGTGCATAAATAAAGTGCATCCAATAAAGTGCATCCAATTGAACCTATCAATAAATATTCAATGCAGTGTATAACAAAAAAAATTATCCAGTGGATCAACTACATACAGACTGCTGCCGTATGTTAAAGTGTCCAGTATGGTGTGCACAAAACATGCACTAATAGTATAGGTCACACGGTTAAAAATATAAAGTGCAAAATGTGCCCAGTTTCTTCAGCCAAATGCAGTATTATAGCTAAGATCTGATGCCACGGTGTTTATATGGGTTCTTCCAGTGAACAGTAGTGTATTTTGTATCCATAAACGTGCTCACAGAGCTCTTACGTTCAAGGTATGTATAAAGCGCTTCAGTGATATTGTATGGTCTGTTCCCCCTTGCAGCATAGTCCTTTGAGGGTGCTGGAAAGATGACCACTCGTATTCCATATAGGTATGGATATGTAAAAGAATGGTGCTCTGATAGTGTGTTACCCAACAAACAAAATAATTGTAATAGTAACAAATGGGCTGCTTACATCAAGCTTTCTAAAAACATGGCAAATGGGTATACAGCAATGAATGTAGATATACAGTGGCATTTTTCAAATCATTCTTACTGTTAGTTCCGGTCCGCGGCACCTACTTCAGGTCCGCGTTGTTTACTTCCGGTTGCGTACCCACACGTTATGTCACGTTACGCACCTCGTGACTTCCTCAGGGACCTCATGAGGTCACGAGGTGCGTAATGTGACGTAACGCGTGGATACGCAACCGGAATTAAACGAGGACCGGAAGTCATGTACACTTAGTACACATCTTCATTTACTTTAATTTGATTTGTGATCAATATCAGACTCAGCAGCACTTCTACTCAACATTATTAATTATTAGTAGCGCAGAAGTCCATTTTCACATCACTTTATATATTTTATCACTATATCACTTCAGCAGCCAATTTGGATGTAGGAAACCTCCTACTGGGACATTGAATTCTAACAGTAGGACCTCTGTCGAACAGGGATAGACAAGCCATACATTGATAACAATTCAACCGGTCCCTGCTGAATCAGACACATTTTGATCAGTCTCTGGACAGCTTTAGAGATACAAAACATATGACACAAAAATTTTGAGAACTTATATTGAAGTCAAGATGACATGTGATGGGTCTGCTTTATAGTGTATTCTTTATTTCTTTTTATTTTTTAATTCCTCATGAATTAGGTCCTCAAGCTTTACATTTTCATTTGGATAAATATATCCAATACAATCAAGACCTAGAAATGTTATGTTAAAGGCAGTTCCTTTCTTTTAACCCATTACTATTTTTTTCTCTGCCACATGTCTGAAAGATGGAAATCTGTTCTGGTCATCTATATGTATTTACACCAGTTGCTTCTGCCTGATCCAGATTATTTTTCACCACTTGACCTCCAGAAGGTTTTACCCCCTTCATTACCAGAGCATTTTTTGCTATTCAGCACTTCACTGCACTATTTTATCTGGCAATTTAACTGGCAACACTGTACACAAATTAATTTATTTATCTTTTTTCACACAATTAGAGCTTTCTTTTAGTAGTATTTGATCGTCACTTGTTTTTTTATTTTTTGAAATATAAACGAAAAGAGACCGAAGATTTTGGGAAACCCTGATAAAAAAATTCTGATATTTTCTACTTACTTATTTAAAAAAACATATCCAATAAAATCAAATTTCTTCATAAATTTAAGCTAAAATGTATTCTGTTATATGTCTTTGGTTAAAAAAAAATTCCAATAAATGTAAATTCATTGGTATGTGTGAAAGTTATAGCGTCTATAAACTGAGGTATATATATTGCAATTTATGCAGCTTTTACTTTCTCACTGCCTATCACATTTCTTAAGGTGCTAAAATGCAGGAAAGGGCAGTAAAAACACCCCTCAAAAAATACTTTTTGGAAAGTACACACCCCAAAGTATTTGCTGAGAGGCATGTTGAGTCCGTGGAGGATTTTTTTTGCCACAAGTTTTTGGAAAATGACAAAAAAATATAAAGTTTCTTTTTTTTATATACAAAGTTGTCCCTTTAATGAAATATTTCTCCCACATGCAATGGTTATATGTGGAATTACACCCCAAAACACATTCTGATACTTCCCTCGAGTATGGGGATACCACATGTGTGAGCCTTTTTGGGAGCTAGCCTAGTTGCATGCAGGGGCCCAAAACCAATGTCCACCTTCAGGCTTTCAAAGGGTACAATTTCCTCATTCCCCTTCCTAACTACCAATCATGGGCGTCCGCAGGTAGGGGCAAGGGGGGTCAAGTGCCCCCCCCTGGATTCAGGGATCGGATCTTAAATTCAGCACAGTTGCCTCACTATCGGGTGCCACCCGTCAGTGGCACCTGCTCGCCCTCCCTTTCTCCTGTCAGGGAGAAGAGACGGTGGCTCTCACCAGGTTCCCCGCCCAGATTTCTGCCCACTTAGTTCCTTCCCTATTGGCCACAACTGAGGGCCAATGAAAGGAGACTAGGAGAGGAGAGCATCATGGGACATGTAGTCCCAAAGATTGGCGACCCCATTTTTCACAGGGAGGAGGCTACAGATCGATCAAGAGAGAGATTGAGAGACTGCAGCTTGGAAAAAAAGCTGAGGGGAGAATGCTACAGGACAAAGAACGAGGAGTGTGCTGGGCAGAAGCCAGTGAGAGAGAGCCACGCTGCCCAGCGCCACCAAAGAGAGAGCCACGCTGCCCAGTGCCACCAGAGAGAGCCACGCTGCTCAGCACCACCAGAGAGAGAAAGACTGAGCCACTACCAGGGTACAGACATGGTACAGTACTGACCCGATTTGCCCCCTGGGAACCCAGAGTGAGCGATCATCCAGCTGGAGGGATCACTGCTGTAGTTTCGCTGGGTCTGGTAAGAGGGCCTGTTGGCCATTATCCATTACTTATCCTAGGGACTGTACTACGTCTGCAGTCTCTGACCATGATAATGTGATAATGACATTGTCGAAAAGCGGTGGTGCATGGGTGACCCTAAAATGATGCCCCCCCTGAAAAAAGTTCTGCGGACGCCCATGCTACCAATCACAGTTTTGGACGCCTTGAAATGCCAGGATGGTACACCCCCCAATGATCCCTTTTTGGAAAGTAGACACCCCAAGGTATTTGCTGAGATGCATGTCGAGCCCATGGAATATGACCAAAAAATTCATTTTTTACACAAAGTTTTCAATTTAATGAGATATTTCTCACACATGCCAGGATATGGAATTATACCAAAAATAATAAAAAATTCTGCTACTTCTCCCGAGTATAGGGATACCACATGTGTGAGATGTTTTAGGAGTCCTGTGGAGTACAGGGGCCCAAAACCAACAACCACATTCAGGCTTTCAAAGGGTGTAATTTCCTAATTTTCCTTCCTGACTACCTAGCACAGTTTTGGAGGCCCTGAAATGTCAGGATAGTATAAACCCCTCCCCCCCCTCCCCCAATGACCTCTTTTTGGACACTCCAAGGTATCTGATAAGAGGCATGCTGAGTATTTTGCAAATCTCAGTTTTTGTCACAAGGTTTTAAAAAAAAAAGGGAAAAATAAATAAAAAATACAATTTATTTTTTCTTCATTTTCAGGGTGAAGCCTTATTCTGTAGCCAATAACAGCACTGGTCAGCAGAGGGCGTGCACATGCGCGCTGCACACTCAGAAACAGGCAGCAATATACCAGTATGTTGCCTGGCCTGCCTGTGCTGCCCACCTGCTGTAAAACTACCATGGGTGGGCAGCAAGTTGTTAAAGAGGTATGGCTTTTAATAAAGCTTTGCTGGAAATTTAAATACATGCGTGGTCTCTTCTGTACCATTAAAGTCCGACTAATTTTTTCTTCTTAGTATATACAAATATAAAATGGATGTGGTACTTAGGTGTTTTGTTTCTTTATTTGATCACTGTTACTGTAATCAAGCAGCCGGAGCAGAGAAAAACTTTCTCTACTTACTTCTGCTGCTGGGCTCTGTATTGGACAATGTCATTAGAGGCTAGCACAGGAAGGGAGTAGTGTAACTAACAATCAACCCCTTCCTCTAGTTGGTAGGCAGTGTGCATTATGGAGCAATTTGGGTGTGGCAGTGGGAGGGATTTAAAACTTGGGTCAAAAGTATGTACCATACATAGTGCAGGTATAAGATCAGGTATATATAATGCACAAAATGCAGGTGTCAGGAGAAAATAATGAACAAAGGTCAGGAGTGGGTAATGTACATTGTTCAGGGGTCATGAGTGGGTAATGTACATATGTATATATATAATGCTTTCTCATCACCTGCCAAATACCCTCTGCAAAGCATTCCACTGCAGATTACTCTTCAGAGGGCAACACAAGGGTTACAATAATCCAAAGTTTCAGGGCACTTCATGTTCTTTCAGAGGGGTGGCTGGGGGGTGGTAAACAAGGACAGCTGAGTTGTGGTTTGGCGGCCCACCCAAACTGTCAAAATACAGCCTGAAAGGGCTGCACACATGCCAAGACCACAATGCTTTGCTTCGCTGCTATTACCAAAACCTACTACCAAAGAACAACCCAAAAAAAGTTCTCCTGCTCCTGGCGATCTCAGAGATGCCACATATGTGTGTTATTTGTTGTTTGTACCAGTAGTATGGCCCAGAAACAATAGCGCATTTTCCTTTTTTTTTTTTCTACTTAAAGCACACTGATACAGAGAATAAATTAAAAAAATGCTGTTTTAATCCTACCTTAAATACACTGACCTTTGACCCTAACCTTGACCCTAACTCTAAAGCCCCATACACACGGTCGGATTTTCCGATGGATTCTGTCCTATCGGACAATGTTGTCGGAAATTCCGACCGTGTGTAGGCACCATCGGACAGTTTCCATCGGATTGTCCTATGGACAAAGTTCTATCTCCTGCTGGATAGATTTTGCGACAACAAAGTCCTATCACACCAATTCCGATCGTGTGTATCGAATTCCGACGGACAAAGTGCCACGCATGCTCAGATCACATTATAAGACCAAAGTTATTGGCTACTAGCCTCTACGTAGTCCCGTCGTAGGCAACAAACGTCACCACGTTCAGAATGATCGGATTTTCCGACAACTTTGTCCGACCGTGTTTATGCAACACCAGTGTCGGACTAAATCCGTCGGACAAAATGCGATGGATTTTGTGGTCGGATTTTCCGACCATGTGTATGGGGCATAACCCTGACCTAGATCAACTCTGATGTAATTATTTTATCTTTATTTTATTTTTTTTACACACACCTTTCATCTGTTACTTTTTTCTTTGTTTACATTTTTCTCCTCTAGAAAGGATAAAAAAATACGATGTACCCATTCAAGTGGGGGGGGGGGGGGGGGGGACACAGTGGCGAGTCGTACAGTAACTGATCACTGATGGCAAATTAGAGGCTATAACAGCAAACAAGTGATCGGGAACCAGGCCTCCTGGTTAATGATTGTTAGTATACTTTATGGCAGAATGTTTTTTTAGCTGGGACTTGGTGGAACTCCACCACATGGTGTCACAGTGGTGTAGTGGGTAGCACTCTCGCCTAGCAGTAAAATGGGTTGCTGGTTTGAATCCCAACCACGACACTACCTGCCTGGAGTTTGCATGTTCTCCCTGTGCCTGCGTGTGTTTCCTCCAGGTACTCCGGTTTCCTCCCACACTCCAAAGACATGCTGGTAAATTGGCCCTAGTATGTTAGTTGGGGACCTTGGATTGTGGACCAATGTGATTGTGCAATGTATGTGTGGAGTGCTGTGTAAATTGACAGTGCTATATGGGTACCTTAAAAATAGGGATAATTGTAGACATGCACCCACACTCTCTCAGGACTCTCTCTGAACTGGATGGACTAACTTTATTCAACCTTACTAACTATGTAACTTTGTAACCTCTGGCTCAGGCCCTCTCCTCCCTGTTTACTACCATAATTTTTAAACCCAGAAGTCCGGCTTCTGGGTTTACAAGTGACAGCTTGTCTCGCAATGGCTCCCACAGATCTGATCTCCTGAGTGGCTCTCACTGACTGCAAGATGGACACAAGGGAAATGCAGGTGTTGTGTGGATGCCAACACCCCCACTGGATGATCTCCCTGCAAGTGAGAGAGGTGGAGAGAGGTGGGGCCACCTATAGTGTGCGGGGAGGTACTAGAGCTGGCTGGGTGCTTCGGCTTAATACAGCAATAACAAAAATAAGACATGTGGAATATGGTGGAGCTTTTAAGGAAGGGGGGAATGGGAGCAATAGAGGGGGGTTGCATGCCAAGGTCAGAGCTGAAGAGGGGTGAAAGTGAGATGTGGATTGGGGATGCAGAGCTAAGCAGCTGTGGAAAAATGCTGAACTCGAAATTCTGTGTGTAGCGCACCCCTGAACTATGAACTCTGTATGCAGTGCACCCTTGAACTCAGCACTATGTATGTATTGCACCCCTGAACTGTGCTCGTAGCACACCCCTGAACTCTGCACTCCCCTAAAGCCTCGTACACACGACCATTTGCTGGTTAAAAAAAAAAAACATCTGACATTCTGCCCATGTGTATGTCGGTCTGGCCAACAGAAGTTGGCCGTTTGAAAAAATGTCATCCGACCGACTCCCAAACAACGCTCTCAGCCAATGGCAAAGAACGCTAATCGGAGTGTTCTGGCAGAATACAACAGCTCAGTGGGGGAGATCGCTGAACTAAACTTGCATGGTTAGTACAGCGGCTCCGACCAGAGCTGACAGTTTTTTTTCATGTACCCCACTGGATACCCAGCTTAACTATGCTCTTTGTACATAATGCACTCCTGGTACTTAATGCCCTTTAAGACCCTCAACCACTATTTAATGCGGTTTGGAGGGTGTGTGTGTGTGTGGGGGGGGGGGGGTATTTTGGGGGGTAGTGGTTGAGTTCCTGCACTCTATTTAACCCTATTTCTTAGGAAATTTTGAAAAAGAGGGTGAACTTTGCAACTTGGAGGGCTCCTACTCTTGGTAATGCTATACTGCTAAGTATATAAGGCTAAAGGCAATTGGTTAGTTAAAAAAATTAAGTACAAAGGTGGAGTTCCTAGATGTTCATGATGTAAACATGTAATTCTTGTGAAATAATGTCCACCTCTACTGGAAAGATATTTACAATTAGGTAATTGATAAATTGTAATACTAAATTTGTGGTGTATGTTATCACATGCAATATCTGTTGCAAACAATGCAATTAACAGTGAGACCAGTAGTAAAAAAAGACCAAATTTAGTGAAATACTTTACTGATGTTTGTACGTAGGATGTTAAACTTTTAAATAACAATTGGAGAGAAGATTGAAAATCCCATTGGAAAAGCGGATACATTTTCCATTTTGTGTTGTCGAGAAATATTCAGGATATTTATATTAAACACCTTTTAAACACATGTTTACAAATAGGCTTGAACTATGAATGGGATGTGTAATACAGGTTATTTCTTATTATTATGATTATTGTGTGTATTATGAAACATTATTGTGTTTGATAAGTATTTAGCATCTCTCTTAGATAGTTAAAGGTTAATTCCATTTTCATGAAAAAAAATATATAGCAAATAGTAAAAGAAAAACAAAAAAGGGTATACAATTGCTACATAAGCCATATTGTAATTTATTGTTAATTAAAATTACCTTTCCTTTTCAATCGGCAGCTGCTGTAACGTTCTGTAAAATTAAATGCAATATGGCATGGTGTACAGAAAGCACCCAGGAATGTAAGTTCCTACTTGTGTGATTCTCTCAATGATTTCCCCAAAAGTAAGCACTAAGATACAAGTAAAATTGTAGGCATCCTCTGCAATAACAGTTACATTTTTGACGAGATACTTCCTAAGGGTTTATAACTCTAAAGGGATGCAAATAATGCACCGTTCCTCATTAAGACACTGCAAGTGCATCAGCTGATTACAATGAATACAGACATCCAGACTTCAAGGACATAATTGAACATACAACTTTTTCTTAAGAACAGAAACAGGTAGGACTCTGCTACAAAGTTTTTAAAAGTCTTGCAATGTACATAGATTTGCAGAAAGAATTGTTTTTTTTTTTTAAATCTGCAGATTTTGTAAGTTTGTCTACTTACAAAGAAACGAATGGGGTCTATAATTTTTATCATAGGTATATTTTAAATGATAGAGACAGTATATCAACCCATAATCCAGAAAAAACAGGATACAAATGTTAGAAATTGAGTTGCAGTTCAGTGAGTAAAATAAGTATTTGATCTCCAAGCCATGACTTGGTACTTGGTGGAAAAACCCTTGTTGGCAAGCACAGACGTAAGATGTTTCTTGTAGTTAGTGACCAAGAATTTTGGTCCACTCTTTTTTACAGATCTATATCCTTAAAGTGGTTGTAAACCCTTGTTTACAACTTTATGTTACAGGTAAGCCTATATTAAGGCTGCACGGTTTAGGAGATATCCCTGTATTTGCATGTTCCGACGTCATGCGGCACATGCGCACTTAATACAACTGAAGCAATGGCGCTATATACCGATGCTTCAGTTGTACTGTGCCGCTCTCGTGCGCATGCGCGGAGTGACGGCATCGTGGCTCCCACAAATCACAGTGCCGGAGCCGCGATACCCGGAAGTCACTCCGGGAGAACATGTCAGTGGTCGGAGGGGGAGACGTGGACCGATGCGGGGCCTTTGATCTGAGGTAAGTGATACATAATTAGCTAATATGCTATGCTGTTTTTTTATGAGGGTTTACTTCCTCTTTAAGGTTTATTGGTTGTTGCTTGGCAACTCGAAGTTTCAGCTCCCTCCATAAATGTTCTATAGGATTATGGTCTGGAGACTGGCTAGGCCACTCCATGACTTTAATGTGCTTCTTCTTGAGCCACTCCTCTGTTGCCTTGGCAGTATGTTTTGGGTCATTGACATGCTGAAAGACCCATTCATGACCCATCTTCAGTGTTCTGGCTGAGGGAAGAAGGTTCTCATCCAAGATTTTACAATACATGGCCCCATCCATTGGCCCCTCAATGCGGCAAAATCAGCCTGTACCTTTAGCAGAGAAATAGCCCCAAAGCATAATGTTTCCACCTTCGTGCTTGATTGTAGCGATGATGTGGCCTAGTCAGTCTCCAGACCTTAATCCTATAGAACATATATGGAGGGCGCTGAAACTTGGAGTTGCCAAGTGACAGCCAAGAAATCTTAATGATTTAGAGAAGATCTGTAAAAAAGAGTGGACCAAAATCCCTCCTGAGATGTGTGCAAACCTGGTCACCAACTACAAGAAATGTCTTACCTCTGTGCTTGCCAACAAGGGTTTCTCCACCAAATACTAAGTCATGTTTTGCTTGGGGATCAAATAGTTATTTTCCTTACTCAACTGCAACTTAATTTATAGCATTAGTTGTATGTGTTTTTTCACGATGAGAACATCAACCCTGCCCGGCTTGGTTGTTCCCTCTTGTGGCTGTCTACCTCACACAGGTTGCCTTTCTATCCATCCTGCTGACCACCATCCAGTCGTGGCATCCACCTGGAGCTGGCAGACTTTTCCAGCAGCTAGTACGCTCTCCCCTGGGAACTGAATTTTCTCCCCTCCATTTTCTTGGATGTTGATTGATGTTCAAACCATCTCCAGGCAAGCCTCCCAGATTATTGTTTCCCCCTTATCCACTCTGAGGTCACTATTAACGTTCACTACCATTTTTTTTAAACTTTGACTGTTCAACCATTTTTAACTTTATGGAATAAAGTTAAATAGCACTGTTTATGCATACAGTACTACATTGGAATTTATTTGATCATTCTTTCAGAGCTCTGCATTTTGTGTTTTTTCTTTGACTGTCGCATCTCTTTCCATGCTGTGCTGGCTGCACTGGATCTGATTCACTTATCTGATTACTCCTCATCAGAGCACTTTACTTGGCACCTAGACTCGCAGCGCTCCAGGTGTTCGGTGTTTTTTTTGTGTTTTTTCGTATACTGCATAAGGCCTGTTATCTGTTAACCTGTTAGCTACTCCACCTGAACAAAAATATGAATATTATCGTAATTTTTACTATTTATATTATTATTATTGTTATTAATAATAATAATAATAGTTCTTTCAATCACACATACAATTTAAACATATCTTTGACTTTTAAAATAAATCAAGTAGAAAAAAATTTGCTTTTTAATTTTATTTTCTATCTGTTAGTTTTCTTATCTTCCTAATATATTTTAAACATTGTCTGTACCTTTGTCTTGTGTTTGTAGTACAAGCATCTTTGTAATCTCCATGTTGAAAATTTTGTGCAATAGTTGCCAGTAACAAAGAATGTTCCCCGCTGGGACCTACTGTTCTGCTATGGTACTAAAGTGGGTGGAATAGAGAATTACAGCAATATTCATTTTTCATGCTGAGTTTTGATGAGCATATTATACCAGATGAATAAACCATGAAAGATCCCGTAGGTGGACTTGATTGCAACCCCTGCCTCTCAAACTGTTCCTGCAAGTACAGTGATTACCTTAAAAGTCAAAATCTGCAAATAAATTATTTTGTGTGCCAGTGCACAGAAAGGTTATGCTGTAAACAAACATAAGCTTTATAGGGATAAGATGTTTTTAAAAATAGTTTTAAAGCTATATACACATGGCCACTAGATGCACTTGTGTTATACTCCTGCACCAGCCACTGCATTATTGTTCCCCCCTTCAAGGCAGCCATTGATGAAAAAATGCACTGTTTTATTATTTTTGCTTTTTGTTTTAATGTATACATAGTCACACTTTTACAAAGATATAATGAGGTTGACAAAAGCATAGACAGAGTAGGTCCAATATATAGCACAGTCCAGCAAATGTTCAGAATTCAACAATCAAGATTATCCTATGCATCCAGGATCTTGACGATACTTGACATGTTATAGTCAGAGTTACAATATAAAATTGAACACGTGTGTAGCGCCGACACTTTTTTAAAGTGTGAGCTATCTTGTAAATTAAATTTTTCCCAGAACTGTAACTGAGTTTTAGGGTTAATTGTTCTAGGTTTGTACTTTGGCATCAGTTTGGCTGGGCTGTACTAGAGTTCTGCCTGGTCATAGGTGAGGTGAGCACCTGTGACAGGCTGAGAACGCAGTCTGCTTGGACACATTGTGTACCAATCTTTTCCTGGAGCCAATCAGTGGGCGCATCTAGCCCCACTGTGTATTCCGGGAAGGGGTACTTAAGGTGCTGAAGTCAAGTGTGCGTGGTCAGATTCTCCTTGTCGGTTCTGGTTCTGGTCCGGACCAGCCCCGTGAGGGATCTCGGTTCAGGAGCGTCTGCTGTCCCCTTAAGCCTGGTCATCCTGACCAGTCCCAGAGGCCCTCATGTTCTGGGGTGGGGATCCATCCGTTCCCGGGCCTCGGAACTGGCTAGTTCAAGGCACAGTAACTGAAGGAGGATTCTGAAGTGTCCCGGTGTCCTCTCAGGATTGGAGAGGCACAGGAACTCGACAAGCGACCAGGGGTGGACTCTTCGGAGGAGGGCCACGCATGAAGCTGGCTGCTCGGTAAGAGCCTGGGAGCTGAGATGTATAGACACTAGTTGAATCCGCATTTCCTACGGTATCGCCAAAACGGCTGAAAGATACAGGTACCATAGGAAAAGTTCCTAACCCATCCTTTGGTTACAACATAGTCTGTGGCAGAGACTTCTACATGTTCACTTAAAGTTTCACAACCAAGTCTGTGGCAGAGACTTTGCTAAATCCGAATCACTTGTTGGCTGCTAGATCTACAAAACAAGGGTTTATCCAACAGTGAACTATCCAGTTGCGAGTGGCTACTCCCTGGATCTAGAGAGACATTTATTTGAATGTCAGCAGTACTACAGTGCCTGAGCTTTATCACCCATGCCCTCTATTCCCAACTGAGAGACTGTGTTATGTTTCAAAATTTTTTTGCAAATAAATATCCTCAAAAGGACTTTGAGTGTCAGTCTCAGCAATAGGGATGAGCTTCGAAATCGAGTCGAACTCATGTTCGACTCGAACATTGCCTGTTCTCCTGTTCACCGAACAGCGAACAATTTGGGGTGTTCGCGGCAAATTCGAAAAGCCGCCAGCACCCTGTATAAAAAGTGTTTGGGGACCTGGGTCCTGCCCCAGGGGACATGTATCAATGCAAAAAAAGTCTTAAAAACTGTCGTTTTTTCAGGAGCAGTGATTTTAATAATGCTTAAAGTGAAACAATAAAAGTGTAGTACTCCTTTAAATTTTGTACCTGGGGGTATAGTATGCATGTAAAGGGGCGCATGTTTCCCGTGCTTAGAACTGTCCCTGCACAAAGTGTCATTTCTGCAGGAAAAACGTAATTGAAAAGCACTCGCGGCTATAATGCATTGTCGGCTCCCCGTAATACAGAGAACAGTCATTGAAAGTCATTGATAAAAAAAAAAAGCGTGGGGTTCCCCCCAAATTCAATTACCAGGCCCTTCAGGTCTGGTATGGATATTAAGGGGAATCATGCGTCAAATTTAAAAAAATTACGTGGGGTTCCCCCAAATATCCATACCAGACCCTTCAGGTCTGGTATGGATGTTAAGGGGAACTCCACGCCAAAAATCCATACAGACCCTTTATCCGAGCATGCAACCTGGCAGGCCGCAGGAAAAGAGGGGGGGATGAGAGAGCCTGAACCGTACCACGCCACATGCCCTCAACATTGGGAGGATGCTTTGGGGGTCTGTGACCCCTCAAAGCACCATGTCCCCATGTTGATGGGGACAAGGGCCTCATCCCCACAACCCTGGCCGGTGGTTGTGGGGGTCTGCGGGCGGGAGGCTTATCAGAATCTGGAAGCCCCCTTTAACAAGGGGACCCCCAGATCCTGCCCCCCCTGTTTGAAATGGTAACGAGTACATTGTACCCCTACCATTTCACAAAGAGATTGTAAAAAAACACACAGGCACCATTGGGATAAGTCCTTTATTAAAAATAAAAAAAATAAAAAAATGGTTCCAGCGGTGGTAATCCACTCTTGGTATCCAGCGATGGCTGATCATCTCTCCGGGGTCCAGCGATGGCTGATCATCTCTCCAGGGTCCATCGATGGATGATCTCTCCCGATGACGTCCAGCACAGTGCATCCTGTCTCCACCGGAGACACAGCGGGTTTCTGTTACATCAGAGGGGGGCAGGGTCACCCGCACATCACTGGGGAAGCCCGGGTTTCCCCTTGCGTCAGAGGGGGGCGGGGTCAGGTGACGGGTGGCCCCATCCTCCTCAGCTAAGACCTGTCAGGCCATCACTGGGATTCCTGCGGTGTCTCCGGTGGAGACAGGATGTGCTGCACTGGACGTCATTGGGAGAGATCATCCATCGCTGGACCTCGGAGAGATGATCAACCATCACTGGATACCAAGAGTGGATTACCACCACTGGAATCTTTTTTTATTTTTAATAAAGGACTTATCCCAACAGTGTCAGTGTGTTTTTTTACAAATTGTTTACACTTTCTTTCTTTCTTTCTACAATGTACCCGTTACCATTTCAAACGGGGGGGGCGGGATCTGGGGGTCCCCTTGTTAAAGGGGGCTTCCAGATTTCGATAAGCCCCCCGCCCGCAGACCCCCACAACCACTGGGCCAGGGTTGTGGGGATAAGGCCCTTGTCCCCATCACCATGGGGACATGGTGCTTTGAGGGGTCACAGACCCCCAAATCACCCTCCCAATGTTCAGAGCATGTGGCCTGGTACAGTTCAGGAGGGGGGGGTGCTCTCTCATCCCCCCTCTTTTCCTGCGGCCTGCCAGGTTGCGTGCTCGGATAAAGGGTCTGGTATGGATTTTTGGGGAGAACTCCACGCCAATCTGGCGTGGAGTTCCCCTTAAAATCCATACCAGACCTGAAGGGTCTGGTATGGATATTTGGGGGGAACCCTCACGTCATTTTTTTTTATTTGACGCAGGGTTCCCCGTAATATCCATACCAGACCTGAAGGACCTGCTAAGTGAATTTGGGGTGAACCCCATGCTTTTTTTTTTTTTTAGTTTGACTTGAACTCGAAGCTCATTCCTATTCAACAGTAAACAGTTGACAGAAACCCAAAAACTGTAATGGAAGACATGCTTTATTGACCAACTTCTCCCCTGATCTGGACCCATAAACAAGAAACACACATCTAGTGGCTCAGGAACCACATATTTCTCTGATAACTTTACTAAAAGCAGGTATTTCACTCAGTACAAGGTCCACTTATTCAATGAGTGATCCTTTTCGATGAGGTCTGGGGTAATGCGGGTGTAGCGCTGGCTCCTGACAAGCCCACGCTATGTGTTTTTCAAAATTAATGTTCCTGAAACCACAGTTGGGTTTTAGGGCTAATTATGCCAAATTATGGTCTCAGTATCAGTCTAGCTGGAATTGCACTGAGTTCTACTGGCCGTAGGTGTCGCTGTCATCGCCGGCAAGTATGAGAACGCAGCTTGGCTGGGTGTATTGGATACCATTCTTTCTCAGAACCAGCCCAGTGGGAGTGTCATCCTGCTGTGAATTCTGGGAGGGGGTATTTAAGGTACGGAGATCACTTGTTTCGGGGTTCCGGTTCAGAGGAGATCTTCTGTCTGTTTGATCCTGGTCCTCCTGACCAGCCCTCATGGCCCTCCTGGCCTGGTGTGCTGATCCATGCAATTCCAAGTCTCGGGGCTGGATAGCCCCAGGCGAAGCAACTTCAGGGACATGAATGAATAGATATCGGGGGCCTAATTATCCAAAAGTGGTCCGGTGCCGTCTCATCTAAGGAGAGGCCCAGCAACTGGAGAAGCATCCAGGGGAGGACACTTCAGGAGAAGCCCATGCACGAGGCTGGTTTCTCTGAAGGAGCCTGGAGGCTCAGTTGAAGGACACTAAATGGATCTACACTCTTACGGTATCGCCGGACCGGCTGCGAGAGACTGGTACCGTATGATAGCTCTCTAAATTCGTCTTAGTCCCTCAGTTACATTCAAGTGTTCTACATTCAAGTCTGTGGCAAAGACTTTTCTCAGGTGTTCTACATTCAAGTCTGTGGCAGAGATTGTTCTCAAGTGTTTTACATTCAAGTCTGTGGCAGAGACTTTTCTCAAGTGTTCTACATTCAAGTCTGTGGCAGAGACTTTTCTTTACCTATCACTTCACCGGGTGCTAGGCCTAGTGAGAGGAGGTCTATCCAGGTTGTGATAATCCAGCTGTGAAACAGTTATTCTCTGGAATAATTCTATGAGAGACTTCCTATCTTTGCAGTTCAAAAAGTACCTGAGCTTTCACTCTAACCCTCTACCCTACTTTAAGAGACTGTTTTATCTTTTTGAATAAATAACCCAAAAAGGAAGATAAAGTGTCAGTTTCTACATTTCTTTGGGCCATCTACCACAGGAAACCCTATACGGAGACGAGTTGAAGAAGGTAACGGTAAGCCCAATAAAACCAGCAGCTCATTCGGGGGTTAGTGCTACACGGGATACCCAGAATCTTACAAGTTGATGCTACAGTAAAATGTCAGTGTCTTTTTGCAAAATTTGGGCAACTTTGCATTCTCCATATCGCGCCATTAGGATGATGACACCACCCACGCCAAGGTGTCGAATTTGGAAGTATGTATATCATCAAAGTACCCCCCCCAAGTTTTTTTTTTTACATTGTGTAATAAATTTAAAGTTAGAGGAACCCCTTATGGAATATCTAGACCTTTCTATTTAGGGGTCTATCTGCCACATTCTATGTAGGTACAACTGTGTAGGCAGGTAGCCAAGAAGAGCTGTTTGCTTTATTTCAGATAACTGAATTAAGATCAGCAAGTTCTTATAGCAAATGCAATATTTTTAGTAATGAATACATTTGCAAAAAAGGTTCTGAGGATATACAGTATCTCACAAAAGTGAATGCACCCCTCATATTTTTGTAAATATTTTATTATATTTTTTCATGTGACAACACTGAAGAAATAACACTTTGCTAAAAGTAGTACAGCTTGTATAACAGTGTAAGTTTGCTGTCCCCTCAAAATAACTCAACACCCAGCCATTACTATCTAAACTGCTGGCAACAAAAGTGAGTACACCCCTAAGTGAAAAGGTCCAAATTGGGCCCAATTTTCCCTCCCCGGTGTCATGTAACTCGTTAGTGTTACAAGGGTGTGAATGTGGAGCAGGATGTACTAAATTTGGTGTTATCGCTCTCACTCTCTCCTACTGGTCACTGGAAGTTCAACATGGTACCTCATGGGAAACAACTCTCTGAGGATCTGAAAAAAAGAACTATTGCTCTACATAAAGATGGCCTGGGCTAAAAGGAGATTACATAGACCCTGAAACTGAGCTGCAGCACGGTGGCCAAGACCATACAGAGGTTTAACAGGACAGGTTCCACTCAGAACAGGCCTCGCCAAGGTTGACTAAAGAAGTTGAGTGCACGTGCTCAACGTCATATCCAGAGGTTGTCTTTGGGAAATAGACGTATGAGTGCTGCCAGCATTGCTGCAGAAGTTGAAGGGGGGGGTTCAGCCTGTCAGTGCTCAGATCATAAACCGCACACTTCAAATTGGTCTGCATGGCTTTTGTCCCAGAAGGAAGTCTCCTCTAAAGATGATGCACAAGAAAGCCTGCAAACAGTTTGCTGAAGACAAGCAGACAAGCAGACTAAGTACATTGATTACTGGAACCATGTCCTGTGGTTTGTTGAGACCAAGATAAATGTATTCGGTTCAGATGGTGTCAAGCGTGTGTGGTGTCAACCAGGTGAAGAGTACAAAGACAAGTGTGTCCTGCCTACAGTCAAGCATGGTGGTGGGAGTGTCATGGTCTGGGGCTGCATGAGTGCTGCCAGGAATGGGGAGCTACAGTTCATTGAGGGAACCATGAATGCCAACATGTACTGTGACATACTGAAGCAGAGCATGATCCCTTCCCTTCGGAGACTGGGCCGCAGGGCAGTATTCCACATGATAACGACCCCAAGCACACCTTCAAGACAACCACTGCCTTGCTAAAGAAGCTGAGGGTAAAGGTGATGGACTGGCCAAGCATGTCTCCAGACCTAAACTCTATTGAGCATCTGTGGGGCATCCTCAAACGTGAAGGTGAAGGCGCGCAAGGTCTCTAACCTCCACCAGCTCCGTGATGTCATCATGGAGGAGTGGAAGAGAACTCCATGAGGGTTAAGGAAGTGCTGGAAAATAATGGTGGCCACACAAAATATTGACACTTTGGGCCTAATTTGGACATTTTCACTTAGGGGTGTACTCACTTTCGTTGCCAGCGGTTTAGACATTAATGGCTGTGTGTTGAGTTATTTTGAGGGGACAGCAAATTTACATTGTTATACAAGCTGTACACTCTGTAACGCCGAGCGCTCCGAGTGTCCCATCCATCCCGGAGCGCTCACGGCGCCCGTTGTCCTGCAGCGCCTCGGTCAGCTCCTCTGACCGCAGGCGCTGCTCTGCCGATGGGATGCAATCCTCGCGGCGGCCTCCGTCCGCCCGGGGATCGCATCTCTCTCCCCTCACCTGCCCCCGCCTGTCTCTCTCGGCGCGCGCGTCCCCGCTCCCCAGGCGCGCGCGCACACTCAGGCTATGTCTTAAAGGGCCAGCGCACAAATGATTGGTGCCTGGCCCAAATTACTGTCACACCCCAAAACACTTATAAACCCACTTCCCCTTCCTATCCTGGCCGGATCTTGTGTTGCCATTAGTGCCCAGTGAAAGCGTTAGTGTGTTCTGCTCCTGCTTGTGTATCCAGACCCCTGCTGTTGCCCCTGACTACGAACCATTGCCGCCCGCCTTGACCTTTCGCTACGTTTGACCTCGCCTCTGCCTTATCCCTGTGTACCGTGCCTGTCTCAGCTGTCAGTGGGGTCGAGTTGCTATTGGAGGAAACGACCTGGTTGCTACCGCCGCTGCAAGTCCATCCCGCCTTGCGGCGGGCTCTGGTGAAAACCAGTAGCAACGTTAGAACCGGTCCTCCAATACAACCCGTGCTATCGCCTCATTGACATAGGGGATCCACCTCCCAATTCCCGCCATATCCGGAGCGTAACAGTAGATCCGGCCATGGATCCCGCTGAGGTCCCGCTGCCAAGCCTCTCGGACCTGACCACGGTGGTCCCTCAACAGGGTTTAGCAATTGGCGCAGTTGACCGCTATGCTGCAGCAGCTTCTGCCATCTCCACCTCTTGCTCCGGCATCTCCTCCACCGCGAGCTGCTGTCGCTAGAATCCGCCTGTCTCTTCCTGACAAGTTCAACGGGGATCCCAAACTGTGCCGAGGGTTCCTATCCCAGTGTTCCCTCCATCTGGAGATGTTATCGGACCAATTCCCCACAGAGCGGTCAAAGGTGGCGTTCGTGGTTAGCCTGCTATCTGATAAGGCCCTAGCCTGGGCTACACCGCTTTGGGACCGGGGCGATCCTGCCACAGCTTCAATCCCGGCCTTCTTTTCTGAAGTTCGCAGTGTCTTCGAGGAGCCAGCCCGGGCCTCCTCTGCCGAGACGGCTCTCCTGAACCTTGTCCAGGGGAATTCTTCAGTAGGCGATTACGCCATTCAGTTCCGCACCCTGGCATCTGAACTCTCTTGGAACAATGAAGCCCTTTGCGCGACCTTCAAAAAGGGCCTATCCAGTCACGTCAAAGATGTGCTAGACGCACGAGAAATTCCTGCTACCCTGTCCGAACTCATCCAGCTGGCCACCCGCATTGACATGCGTTATTCCGAACGACGCCTAGAGCTACGCCAAGAAAGAGACTTGGTTCGCGTCAGGCGGTTTCCTCGCCTGGCTCCTCTCTTCCAGAATCCTCTGCAACCTGTTCCTGTGCCTCCCGCTGAGGAGGCTATGCAAGTGGATCGGTCCCGCCTGACCACACAAGAGAGGACTCGCCGCCGAGACCATAATCTGTGCCTGTATTGCGCCAGTCCTGACCATTTTTTAAAGGATTGCTCTATCTGCCCTCAGCGTCTGGGAAACGCTCGCACCTAGCTAACGTGGGAGAGGCGTTACTAGGTGGGGATTCTTCCTCTCCGCGTCTGACTGTTCCAGTGAGGATTTCGTTGCCCAAGAAGTCCTCTTTCTCCGCTGTGGCCTTTCTGGACTCTGGTTCTGCAGGAAACTTCATCGAAGCCTCACTCATCAACAAATTTTATGTTCCAGTTATCCGTCTCGTCAAGCCTTTTTTCATCACCTCTGTAAATGGTCAAAACCTGAACTGCATCGTGCGCTATTGCACTGAACCTCTCCTCATGAAAATTGGAGTTCTCCATCACGAAAAGATTAGCTTCTTTGTGTTACCCAACTGTACCTCTGAGATCCTTTTGGGCCTACCCTGGCTCCAGCTACATTCTCCTACCCTCGACTGGGCCTCGGGGGACATCAAAAGTTGGGGTCCCTCCTGCCACAGGCATTGGCTCAAAGCGGTGCCCACTAAACAAGTTTTCGTCGCTACCTCTCTGCCTACTCTCCCCCAGCCCTACCGGGACTTTGCCGATGTATTTTGCAAGAAACAAGCTGAGGTCCTGCCGCCACATAGACCCTTTGATTGCCCTATTGATCTTCTTCCTGGCACCACTCCGCCCCGGGGCAGAATCTACCCTCTCTCCATCCCGGAGACACAAGCTATGTCAGACTACATCCAGGAAAACCTCAAAAGAGGTTTCATCCGCAAGTCTTCTTCCCCTGCTGGAGCCGGATTCTTCTTTGTCGCCAAAAAGGACGGGTCCTTACGTCCCTGCATTGACTATCGCAATCTTAATAAGATCACTGTAAAAAATCGTTACCCGCTGCCCCTTATCTCTGAACTTTTCGACCGTTTACGCGGAGCAAGAATTTTTACCAAGCTGGACCTCCGGGGCGCATATAATCTCATCCGTATCCGTAAAGGTGATGAATGGAAAACCGCCTTTAACACCCGTGACGGACACTTTGAATATCTCGTCATGCCTTTTGGTTTATGCAATGCTCCTGCGGTTTTCCAAGACTTTGTAAATGAGATTTTCAGGGATTTGCTGTATTCTTGTGTTGTTGTCTATCTGGATGATATCCTGATTTTCTCCTCTAGCTTGGAGGTGCATCGTCGTCATGTCCGTCAAGTACTCCAACGGCTCAGAGACAACCATCTTTACGCCAAACTAGAGAAATGTCTCTTTGAACGCGGCAGTCTTCCCTTCCTGGGTTACTTAGTCTCTGGACAAGGTATCCAAATGGACCCTGAGAAGCTTTCCGCCGTCCTAAACTGGCCACGTCCTACTGGACTACGGGCCATCCAGCGGTTCCTCGGATTCGCCAATTACTATCGCCAGTTTATTCCTCACTTCTCCACCATTGTCGCGCCTATTGTGGCGCTAACCAAAAAGGCTGCGAATCCTAGGTCCTGGCCTCCTCAAGCTGATGAGGCATTTAACCACCTTAAGTCTGTCTTTGCCTCTGCACCCGTTTTGTCCAGGCCTGATCCTCTCAAACCGTTTCTCCTGGAAGTCGATGCCTCCTCTGTGGGAGCTGGAGCTGTGCTTCTTCAGAAAGATTTTAAGGGCAAGAACATAACCTGTGGGTTTTTTTCTAAGACCTTTTCTCCCCCCGAAAATAACTATGCCATCGGAGACCGTGAATTACTGGCCATTAAGCTGGCACTTGAGGAATGGAGACATCTCCTTGAGGGATCCGTTCACCCCATCACGATCTTCACGGATCACAAAAATCTCTCTTATCTCCAGTCTGCCCAGCGATTAAACCCACGTCAAGCTAGGTGGTCGTTGTTTTTTGCTCGCTTCAATTTTGAGATCCATTTCCGTCCAGCGGACAAAAATGTCAGGGCTGATGCCCTATCACGTTCCACCGATACTTCTGAGTCCGAGTCTCCGGTACAACACATTATACCCCCTGAGTGTCTGATCTCTTCTGCCCCTGCCTCTTTGGTGCAAGTTCCTCCTGGGAAAACCTTGGTCCCCCCACGTCTTCTTCTTTAGATTCTCAAATGGGGCCACTCCTCTCAGCTAGCTGGTCATCCTGGAGTCAAGAAGTCCTCCCAACTGATTTCCAGATATTACTGGTGGCCCTCCTTAAAAAAGGATGTGACGGACTTTGTACAAGCCTGCACTATATGTGCTCGAGACAAAACCCCTCACCAAAAGCCTGCTGGTCTTCTTCATCCTTTGCCTGTGCCAGAACAACCTTGGGCCCACATAGCTATGGACTTCATCACGGACCTTCCTCCTTCCCACGACCATACAACCATATGGGTGGTCGTTGATCGCTTTTCCAAAATGGCACATTTTGTCCCGCTTCCAGGTCTCCCTTCTGCACCTATACTTGCAAAACATTTCTTCCTCCAGATTTTTCGTCTTCATGGACTTCCATCTCACATCGTCTCGGATAGAGGCGTTCAGTTCGTGTCTAAATTCTGGAGAGCCCTCTGCAGTCAATTGAAAGTCAAACTGGATTTTTCCTCTGCCTACCATCCGCAGTCCAATGGACAAGTGGAGAGAGTCAACCAAATCCTTGGGGCCTACCTGCGACACTTTGTCTCTGCTCGTCAAGACGACTGGGTTGACCTCTTGCCCTGGGCCGAATTTTCTTATAACCTGAAAGAGTCTGAGTCCTCCTCTAGATCATCCTTCTTTGTAGTATACGGCCGTCATCCTCTACCCCCCCTACCCTTCCCCACTTCTTCCGGAGTCCCTGCTGTAGACGAAGTCACCCAAGAACTGTCGTCCATCTGGAAAGAGACCCAAAAGTCGCTTGCCCTGGCCTCTTCTCGCATGAAGAAACATGCTGACAGTAAAAGAAGACCTCCTCCTGTCTTCTCCCCTGGGGATAGGGTGTGGCTCTCCTCCAGGTACATCAGGTTCCGCATCCCCAGTTACAAGTTGGGTCCCCGCTACCTCGGTCCATTCAAGGTCAAGGCTCGGATCAATTCCGTGTCCTACAAACTGCATCTTCCCCCTTCCCTCCGCATCCCCAACTCTTTCCATGTGTCCCTCCTCAAACCCTTTATCATTAATCGCTTTTCCCCCAAGGTCATCACTCCGGCTCCTGTCTCCGGGTCCTCCGACATCTTCTCCGTTAAAGAGATCCTCGCCTCTAGAACTGTCCGAGGTAAGCGGTTCTATCTTGTTGACTGGGAGAATTGTGGTCCTGAGGAGAGGTCCTGGGAACCTGAGGGTAACATCATAGACAAAGATCTCATCCTCAGCTTCTGGGGCTCCAGGAGGAGGGGGAGACCCAAGAAGAGGGGGAGACCCAAGGGGGGGGGGGGTACTGTAACGCCGAGCGCTCCGGGTGTCCCATCCATCCCGGAGCGCTCACGGCGCCGTTGTCCTGCAGCGCCTCGGTCAGCTCCTCTGACCGCAGGCGCTGCTCTGCCGATGGGATGTGATCCTCGCGGCGGCCTCCGTCCGCCCGGGGATCGCATCTCTCTCCCCTCACCTGCCCCCGCCTGTCTCTCTCGGCGCGCGCGTCCCCGCTCCCCAGGCGCGCGCGCGCACTCAGGCTATGTCTTAAAGGGCCAGCGCACAAATGATTGGTGCCTGGCCCAAATTACTGTTACACCCCAAAACACTTATAAACCCACTTCCCCTTCCTATCCTGGCCGGATCTTGTGTTACCATAGTGCCCAGTGAAAGCGTTAGTGTGTTCTGCTCCTGCTTGTGTATCCAGACCCCTGCTGTTGCCCCTGACTACGAACCATTGCCGCCCACCTTGACCTTTCGCTACGTTTGACCTCGCCTCTGCCTTATCCCTGTGTACCGTGCCTGTCTCAGCTGTCAGTGGGGTCGAGTTGCTATTGGAGGACACGACCTGGTTGCTACCGCCGCTGCAAGTCCATCCCGCCTTGCGGCGGGCTCTGGTGAAAACCAGTAGCAACGTTAGAACCGGTCCTCCAATACAACCCGTGCTATCGCCTCATTGACATAGGGGATCCACCTCCCAATTCCCGCCATATCCAGAGCGTAACACACTCACTACTTTACATTGTAGAAAAGTGTAATTTCTTCAGTGTTGTCACATGAAAAGATATAATAAAATATTTACAAAAATGTGAGGGGTGAACTCACTTTTGTAAGATACTGTATATTGCCAATAGACAATTTTGTGCAGGATACATTTTATATTTTAATTGCAGAGCAGAAAAAAATTGACATATTCATTCTTTATTGTACTGTAAGCACCAGCTTTTGTTGAAATATGAATCCAACAAGCTAGACACTGATGATTGTTATAAGTAAATGTTTCATATATTGATTTTTTTAAACGTCACAAAACCACCGCACAACTGCTTTACTAGCTTCAAAGGTTACTGACAACTGTGCTTACAATTTGTTTGTGGTTTTAAGCTAAGTTGAAATATTTTCTTTTGTGTTTTAGTGAACCATTTAGTATCACAGCTTTCTTGAAACTATTGTTAAAGAGTTGCAATGCGCTGTAGTTCAATTGTTTGTTATAGGTGTTTTGTGTCTTTATATGGTGTACTGGAGATAAAGAGATGAACATTTAATGTCTTTTCAAATTTTATTTTGTATACTTCTCTGTGCAAAATGTTAGATATTCAAAACCATGCTGTCAGAGATACTAGTGCAAATTACTGCATTAAAAGAAGCAGGAATCCATTCTTATGTACCCTGAAATATTTATTTCAAAGAAAATGTAATTGATCAAAGATAATATGTTGCTACAATAAACTTACACTACATAACATCAAAAATAATTAATAATAATGGAACTTCCACTCATTTCTCTCCCCCCCCCCCCCCCAGTGCCACATTTGGCACCTTTCTGGGGGTAGGGGGGAGCGGATACCTGTCTTTGACAGTTAGGTCAGTAGGAGAGGGCAGTGGTGCCTCGTGCATGCACAGTAGGAACCCAGCGTTAAGCCGTAATGCTTCACTGCTGGCTTCCCTTAACGGCAATGGTGGCAGCAGCACCCGACAGCTGATGGAAACATCAGCTGCGGAGCCGACATCGCTGGACAACAGGACAGGTAAGTGTCCTATTATTAAAAGTCAGCAGCTGTAGTATGTGTAGCTGCTGGCTTTTCATTTTTGCAGGGGTGGGCAGACCTTCACTTTAAATGTATTTTTTAACAAGCCCATTTCCTTCATCCTCAAGACTCTCTTTGCTAACCTAGAGTATACCTTAGCTACATTTTACAAATATTACATAAGTTCTAGGCCTTGAAAACTACCACTCTGTAAGCTCTTATAAAATTAGAATATGTTTTGCAGTACATTGGAAGTAGCATATGACACATTTTATCCTCAGTTAAGATGTTAAAGTGAAATTCTGCTTCTCTCTATGCCAATTATATGCACTGCTTTTGGTAGAATCATCTTTGCCATCTCCATGTTGTAAATTGTGTGCAATACTTGTCAGCAAGAAGAATGTTTTCTTCTGGTAACTACTCTTCTGTTCTTTTGATATGAAATTAAAGTGTGTTTACGTGTACAGCAGTACACATTTTCCATTTTGCAATCAAGCTCCTGTAGGTGGGCTTGATTGCAATCCCTTCCTCTCTAAATGTTCCTGCAAGTTCAGCAATTGCCCTAAAGGTGAAACCTGTTCTGCAAAATAAATTATTTTGTGTGCTTCTGCAAAGAAAGATTATGCCTGTAAACAAACATTAGCTTCATAAAGATCAATTATTTCTAAAAAAAATTTTCTTTATCACCCATTGAGGGAAAGAAGAATCAAAAGAATTCTTAAACAGTCAGGTTTACTGTCACCTTCAGGTGCTGGGAGACTGGCAAACAAAAAACGGTAAGCCAGCCCCCATATGATGAAGACTAACTATATATCTTTTCTATTTTACTAGCCTAGTGTTCCTCAATCTTTTTTGTCTTGCGGCGCACCTGAAAAGATTTAACAATTTATGTGGTAAAGAACGTATTTATTTTTACATATGTATTTAATTTTCAATTTAATGTGAAGAATGTGCCTGCTTTCAAGAGCAAATCAGATTGAAGCAATTGTGTTGAAATACAAGATGTGTTTGAATATGAAATCTGGATACATCGAGCCTTCGCTCTTGGGGGCTGACTGGAATGTAACAAGTTGCACATAAAAGCTTGATAGCATATCAGGACCTTTATCTGAAAGAAGAATTCATACCCCTAGCAAGGATAGGAACAGAAGCTTGGCACCTGACCAACTGGTGTGATAAGATAGACATCCTTAATTACCACATCTGCCGACAGGCTTCAAAGAGAACTACAGCTGCCAAGATGATTACAGAAGATCAAAGGGCTAACAGTCACTGAAGATGAACCGGGTCACATAGCGTGGATACATGGATAAATACTGCCCCTAGAGGCCAATACAGCAGGACAGACAGAAATATTATATATTAAAAGGACTGCCTCTTGGCAATATCCCATTGGACAGGAAGCTAGTGGGATGTGGTGTATGAGGGTGTCTGAATGTAATTTAAGAAGGGAAATCGATCTCTTGGTTCTCTCTTGCCTGATGGCTCTCTTGCGCATGGCCCTCTTTTGCCATTTTGAGCCCAGCTGATGAGACAATATCTAGAGGGCTGCCTTACTATAAATGCTCTGTAACATTTCCCTTTAGTGTTTTTATGTTAGCATTTCCTATTTTCTTGGGAAATAAATAAGACATTGTTTTACTAAGCAGTGTGGTAGTTTTCATAGCTAACCTTATATCATTGTATTATCAACAATAACATTATCAGAGTTTTAATAGACTAGCTAACTATAGGAATAAACAAGTTAATACGTATATGGATCAAATAGAGAGAATCCATAGCCACCACCCAGATAATATTTAGTTCATAGTTTATTTCAGATTGTAATCTTTTTTGCACTTTCACTTGCTTCCCTGCTTTTCATTTACCAGTTTCTCTTTTAGAGTTCCAGACTTGATTAAGTATTTCTCCATCGATAAACAATGAACAAACTTTATTTATAAGCATCAAAGTTGGAATGGAACAGTCTCTATTATAATATAATTAGAGCAATCAAGTTCTCCTGAGACATCGCACAAGTCTTGCGTTACGAAAGGAACCAATAAATGACAGACTGACAGAGACTGTGTTTTTATGTTACTTTTTTTACTTTTGCAAAATAGATTTACCATTTAATTTTTCAATATGTTCAAGGTTTCAAAACACAAGCAATTTTAAATATTTTTCAAAACTCCCACCGCACACCTGCAAGTCTCATGCGGCACACAGTTTGAGAATCACTGTACTAGCCTTTTAATTCTTTTTTTTTAACCTGTAACCTAGATTCAATGACCTATTATTATAAAGTCATCCTTATTGGAGTCTTCTATAGCTCTATAGCTCCACTGCAAAGGGTTAAGACCGCCATTGTGTCCACAATATATTCACTTCAGATTTTAAGTTGGTTTCTACACAATTAATGGAGCAAGCTGCTTGCAGAGTGTCTTAGCATGCTCTGGCAAAATCCATGGCAGAGTATAATGCTGACCCTACTGGCCTTCTCCCTTTAAGTGTGCCTGAGACCACTATGACCATCTATGATTCTGATTTTTGGCAATATACCCCTGAAGAGAGTATATTTCAGCAAAACACATATGACTCAGACTTTCAAGGAGTTGTTCTCAATATAAATGATGCAGCACATTCTACCTTGTAGTCGGGGATCAGCCTGCTGTTCCAGGAATACATTTTTTTTAACTCTTATGGCTGCAAGGACCTTCCCAATACACTCTATATGAAAAAAACATTCATCTACAGGGACTGGAAACCACCTACAGAATTGTGGGTGCCTCCTAATGGATGGAGTTTTTTTTAGTCATTGACCCTAACAAACATACCCCAAACAGGCTGATGATGTTCTTACCTTTAGGAATTCACTGACAGACAGTTGGACTCAGTTTAAATTAACTGAAGGGGCTCTTGGACCCTGGCAGTGACTTATGGTTTGTGAATACATGTTGATGTGGATCAAATCCTTTAAAAGGGAAACCTCAGTTTCACAGACAAACCATCATGTTCTACCATTTCACAAAAAATGTAAAAAAAAAAAAGACAATACACGCCTTGGGACAAGTCCTTTATTAAAAAAATAAAAAACAAAACTGTCCCACGAAGTCTTGTTCTTATTCTTCTCTCGCTCCGATGGATCAAAAAAAAAAAAAAGCAGCAAGCCACCTACGATCTGCCTCCATGGGAGGCACCCACCGTAATGACTGGCCTCTCAGGTGACAGTTCTTTTATAACTGAGGGCGGGGCCACACGATGACATCTCTGGGTGACTCTGCCCCCCTCTGACGCACAGGGACATCCCTATGGCTTTCCCGTAGCGTCAGAGGGGGCGGGGTCACGTAACTGAGTGACCTCGCCCCCTCCAACGCTACGGGAAAACCATAGGGATGTCCCTGTGCATCAGAGGGGGCGGGGCAACCCGGTTACATAACCGAGTGACCCCGCCCCCTCTGACGCTACGGGAAAGCCATAGGGACAGTTCGGACACAGAAAACCAATTAGGAGCTTGAGGAAAACAGGCTACAGGAAACAACAAAAATGGACAGAGCAGACAATCAATGGGAACAAGTATCCTTAACCAGTCAAAATAAGTTACAGTTACAGTTGGATAGTGATTCTGAAACATGAAACATGGAAGAACAAAGGATAAAAGCCCAATTACCTACAAAATCAGAAATGGCTGATATGTTTGCAAAACTGGAGCATTCCCTTAAGACTGATATGGCAACACTACATGGAGATTTAGGTCAAATATTGTCTCAGGTCGAAGACACGGAAGGAAGATTATACAATCATGCCTTAGAAATAAAAGAGCTTGAAGAACATATGAGAAAGTTACAAATTGAACAAAGAAATATGTTATATAAAATAGAAGACCAGAAAAATCGAAATAGAAGGAAAAATCTGAGAATCCAGAGCCTAACAGAAAAATACGCAGGATGAGCACCTAAAAAACATAATGGAAATAGTGTTTACCCACTAATGGTTGACTAAGTGGGTTGACTTAAAGAAGTCAAATCCCCAGTGCTATTCCTGTCAATAGATGCCGAAAATGCATTTGACAGGGTAGACTGGGGATTTATGATGAATACAATATAGGCAGTCGGAATAGGCCCAAAGATGGTCCAATGGATTAAAATGTTATATAATCATACTACAGCAATAGTGAAGATCAACAGGACTTCATCCTCACCATTTGAAATGTTTAATGGACCAAGACAGGGGTGTCCCCTCTCACCCCTGTTATTTGTTCTGACATTAGAACCACTACTAGCAACCATTTGAAATAATATAGATATAGGGGGTATTAGGGTTGGGGATGAAGAGCACAAGACCACTTATGTGGACAATGTTTTGTTCTACATCTCCAACCCTAGAATAACACTACCTAACTTAATGAAGCTATTGAAAAACTATGGAGAACTAGCAAACTTAAAAATGTAATACCTCAAAGTCAGAGATTTTAAATATAAAACGTAGGTAAACAAGAGGAACAAGACTTACCATGAGAATTTCTATTCATATAGAGGAAAGCAGAATTAAAATATCTAGGAATAAGACTAACACCATCATTGGGGAAAATATATTACATAAATTATATCCCACCATAAAATAAATGATATCCCTAAATGAAAAAAAAGGAAATAAAAAATAACAAACAGACCCCTCTCTTGGATAGGATGGGTAAACATGGTAAAATATTTGATTTTATTGAAAATGATATACACATTTTAAATGTTACCAATCTTACTACCACAAACATACTTTCAAACATTAAAGGCAAATCATATCAAAATATATATGACTGAATAAAAAACAGAGAATACAGTTTTTGGTATTAAGTAAAAATAAATCACAAGGGGGACTAGCAGTACCAGATTAAAAAAAAAATTACAATGCTGTCATTTTAGCACAGATAATCGAATGGCCAAAAAAAGTAAGTGAAAAAAGATGGGTTAAATTAGAGAACATAATTAGTAATGCACCATTGGTGAAATTGTATGGATACCACCACACTATAGAACACTAGATACGAATACACACGCAACAACACTAATTTTTTTGAGAATTTGGGATTTAATTCACAAACAAGCAAAATGGAAATATAACTAGCTATTAATACCGTTAAGAGAAACAATTTTTTTTGCACCAGGGAAATTTTTTTTTTGGGTGAATGGATAAAAGATGAAAATGCACAGTTGAAAGATATAATGAAAAAAGGAAAGATTTGCACATTACAGGAATTAAAACCACAACCAATAAGATCCGGAGCGGACCTATTACCTTTCAAACGTATGTGTATGCTAAGAAATACAGAACACGGTATCTCCTGGATCTATAAGATATTAGTGACAATGGCCAAACCGAAAATACCGCCATGCATAGAAAAGTGTGAAAAATAATTAGGAACACAGGTGAATGAACAACAGTTAGGGAAAATAATGAAAATGGTACATAGTTCTGCAGTACATATAAATACAACAGAAATTAATTATAAATGCCTGACAAGATGGTATATAACACCAGATAAAGCTCATAAATATCAAGCTGGGAAATCGCCATATTGTTAGAGAGCATGTAAAATAGTGGGAACTATGGCCCATATATGGTGGGAGTGTCCAAAAATAAAGATGTATTGGAGTGGAAATAATGGAGGACCCATGGGTCTGTTTCATGGTGTAAATAGTCCATTAAAACAATATAAGAACATACTTATACACTTAATGAATGCAGCAAAAAGTTTGATACCACGGTATTGGCAAGAGATAAGAGAGCCCCACGGTAGGAGAGTGGATCAGAAAAGTGGAAAATACATACAAAATGGAACATCTGTGATGTAGCGAGGAGGATGAGACCTGTAGATTTACTGATGTATAAAAAAGTTGGAAAGAGTTAAAAAAAAAAAGAAGGAAATATATGGATTTAGTGGATTATAAGCGATGAGGATATAGAGGGAAAGGAAATAGATTGAATAGAATATATGGAAGAAATGCAATAGGGGTTATTTATGAAAGGCAAATCCACTTTGCACTACAAGTGCGCTTGGAAGTGCAGTCGCTTTAAATCTGAGTAGTAGATGTGAAATGAAGGGAAGCTCTACTGGCTTTATAATCCAATCATGTGCAAGCTAAAATACTGTTTTTTATTTTCCTTGCATGTCCCCTTCAGATCTACAGCGACTGCATTTCCAAGTGCACTTGTAGTGCAAAGTGTTTTTTTCCTTTAGTAAATAACCCCCAAATTCATTGTAACAGGAAAGATGTCATGTATTGCACATTAGAAATATTCCTAGTTTGTAGAAATTGTCCTTTAAACTAACAGAAAGAAAATGGATCCAATTAAGAAAGATATAAAGGTGATGAGCTTGTCCTTCCTCTCACACCTTAATAATGTTATCCATGAAATGCTGTACCTCAAGTAGGTAAACATACATTAGCTTTGATCAGCTTTGAACAAGACAGACTAATGAAAACCAACGTCAAAACAGATAGCATCTTTACAGCGTATTCACTTTATTTGTTATGTAATCATGGTTCTTTTGATCATTGCTTTAGCTTGCTCTGTTGCTTAAAGAGAACCAGCATAAATGCACATTCTTAAAATTAACATTTCTACTGTGCTTATAACAGTGCTGCCCTATTCCTCAGAGTGACAGGTTTGTCTTGATGTTTAGTTGTATTCTCTCAGGTATCAGCTTAGTATCAAGCTACAAGCTTCCGGTGAGAGGCTGCCATTTCTTCTCCCTCAGCTAAAATTGTCCATACACCAGAAGAATTCCATTTGTTCATTTTTGGAACTTTGTTTAGTAGCAAGTGGGGTCAAAGCCAGTTTGGTTTTCGACTATATTGAAGATAAAATTTGAAGAAGCAGGATAAAAGATATTTCTCAATCGAACAAAATTCTAACTGTGAATGCAGTTTTTTTGTTGGGGGGGGGGGGGGATCGCACGTATCATAATGAGAGATCCTAGCATTCCCCCTTAAGCTTTGATTTACATTGCATTTCTGTATAAATCCCATGCAATTATGTGCGGTGCAATTTTGAGCCCATTCGTTTTGATGACTCAAATCACACCAGATCCGCATGAAAAAGGTGTGGGCAGCTTTTTATATGTTCGCACTGGAACCGGATCGCATGGGTGTTTACACCCATGCGATCTGGTTCAGGCAAACGCACTGCATTTTGCAGCCTGCTTTTGGGGTATCGTTAACATTTAATTTTAACACACTTCCTGAGTTAAGGTGGCTCTTCTATCCATGGCAGAGCAACACAGTCACCCTTGGACAGGCAGGCACACTGTCTGAAAAGGGTAGTGTTAGAGGCAGTGAAGAGAAGAGATTTAGATGGCCTTTACATAAGCGATTAGCAAATGAAAGCCACAGGACGCACAGCTATCCACAGGATGTAAAGCCGCAGTACTAACAATTAGTAGTGATGACTGAATTAGAAGGATTGCTAAATCTTTTTTTCATGAATATTTCATTATAGATATGTCTGATCTATGGAGAATCACACAAGTTGGGATTCCATTGATTCATGTGTTTTATTATTCTCTGTGGACTGGACAAATATTCATACATATATTCAGAAGAATCACTAACCCTATTCTTATTTTAAAGTTTAAATCCAGGAAGTGAGAAGAAGAGTTATCTCTGCTCTCCATCCTACTTTCTGGGTCTATAAAGAGTGCCGGCATAGCAGAAAGGGGCAAATTGTAACCTTGGCAGAAGACATGACTACTTATAGATAAATGCATTCACAAGTATTTTTGAAAGATTTCAATGTCTAAAGATCTGTTAGGATTCAACATAGGACTGTTAGATTACAGTGAACAACTTTCAACACAGGGTAATCTAATGCCCTGTACACACGACCGGACTTTCCATCAGACTAGGTCCGCCGGTCTTCCCGCCGGAGTTCCGACGGACTTCCAAATGAACGGATTTGCCCACACACAGACCAAAGTCCATTCATTTTGAACGTAATAAGTTACGACGGGACTAGAAAAGGAAGTCAATCTCGCCGCTTTTATCGCCGAGATTGACACCTTGCGAGCCCCGTCGCATGGTATGGATTTTAAGGGGAAGCCCCTACGCTGAAAAAACGGCGTGGGGGTCCCCCCACAATCGATACCAGACCCTTATCTGAGCATGCAGCCTGGCCGGTCAGGAAAGGGGGTGGGGACGAGCGAGCGCCCCCCCCTCCTGAACCGTACCAGGCCAAATGCCCTCAACATGCTTTGGGGAAGGGAGGCGCTCTGTGGGCCCTCCACCCCAAAGCACCTTGTCCCCATGTTGATGAGGACAAGGGCCTCTTCCCGACAACCCTGGACGTTGGTTGTCGGGGTCTGCAGGCAGGGGGCTTATCAGAATCCCACCCTATGTGAATGAGTATGGGGTACATGGTACCCCTACCCATTCACCTATGGGAAAAAATCAATTAAAAAACATACTAGACGTGTTTTTAAAGTAGTTTATTAGGCAGCTCCGGGGTCTTCTTTCAGACTTCGGGGGTCTCTTCCGACTCGCTCGTCCCCCGCACTCTCAGGCCTCTGGCCTCTTCCGGCTCGCTCATCCCCACCCCCTTTCCTGACCGGCTGGGCTGCGCGCTCGGATAAGGGTCTGGTATTGATTTTGGGGGGGCCCCCACGCTGTTTTTTCGGTGTAGGGGCTTCCCCTTAAAATCCATACCAGACCAAAGAGCCTGGTATGCCCTTGGAGGGGTATTCGTGCTCGCCGGGTAAGGAAAATGTGTTTTTCCTATTGCAGCCAGCGCAAGATGTACTGTACCCTGTCACCGAGAACCAGCGCAATAGGATCGCGCTGGAAACATTCTCGCAGGCAGATGCTGTAGCTGCTTTTGCGTCGTATTCGGTCCGTCGAAAAATTTAAAACATGTTCTATTTCTGTTCTATTTCTAAAGTCCGACGGATTCGTTCCGTCGGACCTTTGCTGTCAAAAAGTCCGGTCGTGTGTATGCGGTATAAGTATACTTTAGTAGGTATAAAATAAATTTCAGAAATATTAAGTAATCCTGAACCCAGCGCTCAAAATGAAAATACATTTTGTATGCACTAACAACCGCTATTATAAAAATCTCAATCAATACTAAAATATGCTTAAATATAATTTACCGTATATACTCGAGTATAAGCCGACCCGAATATAAGCCGAGGCACCTAAATTTACCACAAAAAACTGGGAAAACGTATTGACTTATTGACTTATTGACTCGAGTATAAGCCTAGGGTGAGAAATACAATGCCCATTTGTAGCCTCACTGTGCCCATTTGCATGCCTCACTGTGCCCATTTGCAGCCATAGGTCCCCCGAACTTCAAACTTGGTAGGTAAGGGTTCCTAGATGCCCCCTAGCTGCAGCCAAAAGGGTCCCGAAGTGACATTGCTGCAGATGGACACAGTTGACCAACTTTGGGGCCCTGTATCTCGGTGCTAGGAACTGAGTTTGGATATGTTGTAGTGTTGGTTCCACTGGGTTTGTACACCAAATTTGGAGTTCCTAGCACCAAGTGGCCCGAGATACGGGATCCCAAAGTCGGGTCGGAAAATGTCATTCTCTGCTGCAGAAAAGTGCTTGACTGGAGTATAAGCGAGGGGGGCACTTTCAGCACAAAAAAATGTGCTGAAAAACTAGGCTTATACTCGAGTATATACGGTAGTTGGATTGTTTATATTCTTCTAGTAAGCACAACTTGTACGAGGGGGGAATGTTTTTATTTTAATAAACAGTTTAACACTATGAAAGGTATCCCCTTGTATCCTTACATGGTTCATTCACTGCATTGCACCATTCCTGCCAAGGAGAGCTCAATTTCCTAGTAAGGCCGCGTACACACGAACGAACTCTCCCGCGGGATTGTCCGCCAGACTATCCGACCGTGTGTGGGCTCCGGCGGATTTTTTTCTTCCAAAAGTCCGGCGGACTAAGTTTTAAGTTCAGACTTAAAATTGCAGAGTCCAGCGGACAATCACGCGGTCTGTGTGCTAGTCCGCGGGACTTTAGAAATGAATGGACTTGCCTGGCACACGGAGGAAAGTCCGTTCATTTAGAACGTGACTCCAGGTAGACGGGACTAGCGAAGGCAGTGAATGCCGCCGCGCTAGCCCGTCACCTGGCATGGATTTAAAGAGGAATCCCTACGCCGATAAAACAGCGTGGGGGTCCCCCCAAATCCATCTCAGACCCTTATCCGAGCATGCAGCCCGGCCGGTCAGGAAAGGGGGTGGGGACAAGCGAGCCCCCTCCCCTCCTGAGCTGTACCAGGCCATGTGCCCTCAACATGGGGGGTGCCCTGCGCCCCCCCACCCCAAAGCACCTTGTCCCCATGTTGATGAGGACAAGGGCCTCTTCCCGACAACCCTGGCCGTTGGTTGTCGGGGTCTGCGGACGGGGGGCTTATCGGAATCTGGGAGCCCCCTTTAATAAGGGGGCCCCCAGATACCGGCCCCCCACCCTATGTGAATGTGTATGGGGTACGAGGTACCCCTACCCATTCACCTAAGGGGAAAAAGTGTAAATAAAATAACGACACAATTTTTTGAAATATTTTATTGCACAGCTCCGGGGGTCTTCTTCCGTCTTGGGGGGTCTTCTCACCGGACTCCTCCGCTATCTTCTGCTCTTTTACCTAGCTCTTTCACTAGCGGAGGAGCCCGGCTTTCTCTTTCGTCGCCGCCGTCGTTGTCTGGGGGTCTCCTTTCCTATATAAGTCACAACACCGCGTGTCTCTGCCATTCCGGCCACAGAGAGCGACGAGTCAACATCGGTAGAAGAAGACGACGACGCAGAAGGTCGTGGTGGCGGCAGCGACAGCAGCAAGAAGAACAGAAGAGCGGCACAAGACCCCCGAAGGCAGAACGAGACCCCCAGACGATGGCGACGAAGGTGAAAGCCGGGCTCCTCTGCTTGTGAAAGAGCTAGGTAATAGAGCAGAAGATAGCGGAGGAGTCCGGCGAGAAGACCCCCAAGATGGAAGAAGACCCCTGGAGCTGTGCAATAAAATATTTTAAAAAATTGTGTCGTTTTTTTTATTTACAAGTTTTTCCTTAGGTGAATGGGTAGGGGTACCTCGTACCCCATAGTCATTCACATAGGGTGGGGGCCAGTATCTGGGGGCCCCCTTATTAAAGGGGGCTCCCGGATTCCGATAAGCCCCCCGCCCGCAGACCCCGACAACCAACGGCCAGGGTTGTCGGGAAGAGGCCCTTGTCCTCATCAACATGGGGACAAGGTGCTTTGGGGTGGGGGGGGCGCAGGGCCCCCCTTTCCCCAGGGCACCCCCCATGTTGAGGGACGTGGCCTTGTACGGCTCAGGAGGGGGGGCGCTCACTCGTCCCCACCCCCTTTCCTGACCGGCCGGGCTGCGTGCTCGGATAAGGGTCTGAGACAGATTTGGGTGGGACCCTCACGCCGTTTTTTTGGCGTAGGGATTCCCCTTTAAATCCATGCCAGGTGACGGGGCTAGCGCGGCGGCATTCACTGCCTTCGCTAGCCCCGTCTACCAGGAGTCACGTTCTAAATGAACGGACTTTCCTCCGTGTGCAAGGCAAGTCCGTTCATTTCAAAAGTCCTGCGGACTTTGGCCAAAACGCCGGCGGATTGTCCGCCGGAAAAGTCTGGGCGTGTGTGGGCAAGTCCACACGCTCGGAAAGTCCGGCAGACCTTCGCTGGAAAGTCTAGCGGTTTGTCTGCTGGACTAGGTCCGGCGGACAATCCCGCCGGAAAGTCCGAGCGTGTGTACGCCGCATTAGAGAAGCTGCAGCCTTATGTTGTGGAGGATTTTGCAGGCCCTGTTTACACTTACCTTTGGTAAGCAATACCACCAAAAGGGTGTGCACGCGCTGGATTGGTGAAGGTGTAGCAGATTCAAGCATTTAGATCTTGTTTTCATCAGAAGCCTACTATAACGTATGCTGGTGTCTTTGGCATTTTATTGCACTGAACTTTTTATAGGTGGAGAGGGTTGACTATACCACTCTATATATATCTATATATATATAGATATATATGTATAGTGGATTGCTGGACATTTCAGTGGACGTTTATTCTTGAAATCATTTTCATATGAGAAATCACTCTTATTATCGGATTTCAATATTGCACCATATGAGATATTATTATCATCATTTTGAATGTTTTTTATTCATATAAAGCGCTGTTAATGCTTTGGTTTTATATTTGAGCATATTTTAATACTTTAGTAGGTATTACTTAGTAGGTTCCATTTTTTTTCTAAAATAACAAACATGTTATACTTACCTGCTCTGTGCAATGGTTTTGCCCAGAGCAGCCCCAATCCTCCTCTTCTTAGGTCCCCCCGTTGACGCTCCTGGCCCCTTCCCCCTGCTGAATGCCCCCAGAGCAGGCTGCTTGCTCCCAAGCTGCCTCTGTGTGTCTATGAGATACACATAGCACAGCTCGTCCCCGTCCCTCGCTCCCTCCTCACTGGCTGTGAAGGACAGCAGCAGGACCCAATGGCTCCCGCTGCTTTGTCTCAGCCAATGAGGAGGAAGAGACCCAGGAGAGCTTCTCATGAACATCACTGGGCACAGGTGTGTATAAGAGGGGTTTGTGGGGGGAACTGTACACTGCAAAGAGGTAAAAAAAATGTAGTCTTTAGAATAATTTTAACCACTTGCTTACTTGCCACTTTCACCCCCTTCCTGCCATTTCTTTGAATGACAATGGGCGGTCATGCAACACTGTACCCAAACAAATTTGTTATCATTTTTTTGCAGACATATAGAGCTTTCTTTTGGTGGTATTTGATCACCACTATGTTTTTTATTTTTTGCTAAACAAACCAAAAAAGTTTTTCTTAGTTTCTGTTATAAAATTATAAAAATAAGTAATTGTTTTCATTCACTGATGTGCTCTCATGAGGCTGCACTGATGGGTTGCACTAATAGGCACTGAGGCAGCACTGATGAGGCGGCACTGATAGACACTGATAGGGCAGCACCAATGGGCACTGATGAGGAGGCACTGATGAGGCTGCACTGATAGGCTGCACTAATGGGCACTGAGGCAGCACTGATGAGGCGGCACTGATGGTGCGGCACTAATGGGCACTGATGAGGAGGCACTGATGAGGCTGCACTGATGATGAGCACTGATAGACAGCACTGATGGGCACTGATAGGCACAGATAGGTGGCACTGATAGGTACTGTTAGGAGGCACTGGTAGGTGGCACTAAAGGGCACTGACAGGCAGCACTGATGGCCACTAATTGGCAGCACTGATTGGTACAGATTGGCAGCACGCTTGGGCACTGTTGGGGCTGCTCTGATAATCAGGACACTGATTATCAGTGTGAATGTCCCCTGTGTGGATCTGCAAGTTATCAGCTCACCTCTCCACACGTGCTGTCAGCGTAAGGAGAGGACTGCCGATAAGCGGCAAATACTGTTTACACTGTGATCAGCTGTGATTGGACACAGCTGGTCACATGGTAATGAGTCACTGTTATTGTCTCTTTACCTCCATCTGTGGTTAGCTGTGTCTGAAGGAAGGACACAGCGATCACAGATCCATACCGACGTGTGCCGCAGGGGGGGGGTGCGCAAGAAGCGCGATCATGGGAAGACTTCCATAGCGGACAGAAGATGGTTATGGTGACTCTAAACTTAAAAAGAAAAGAACTCTATTCTAGTGTGTATTCTTAAACCGAGACTGACTGAGAAATATTGACTATGGAATTTGTAGTGTGTAAAGACTAAACATAACTACAACTAATGTGCAATGTTTGTTCCAAACAAACAGAATTGAGGTGGGAAAGGGAGAGGTTCTGGAGCTCAGGGAGGACATTACAAGGAGAAAAAAAATGTAGTAAGAAACTGTAATAGATTACAGGGCCATTATTAATTGGATGTACACAGATTATTTTTGGAAAATATGAATATTATTGTTACTTTATGTGTTAGGTTGTGGTTTGGAGTAGTGTAACTAAATGTTAAGGTAAGGCTTTAGTGGGTTACGTTTTAGGTTAACTGTTAGGGGAGGAGATTCAATTTTAAAGGCTCCTTTTGGGGGTAGATTAAGGTTCCAGGGGAGAGAATAAGTTAAATGTTAAAGGAATATGTACTGAAAAAGTATAGAAAGTGCCATTGCTGATCTTCTAGACGTAAAATACTAGTTGCCTATAGTGGCGGCCCATCCATTAAGGGCACACGGGCGCCGCCCCGTCTATCACGCCACCCGCTATATGTAGAATGGAGAGATTCATGCATACCTATTCAGGTGTCCAGCCCCTTTTCGCATGCCAGGCACCTGAATTACAGCAGCAGGGGTGTTAGACCATAGGCTCTAATAGGCTTCAAAAATGGTGAACTCGTGGAGCAGAGCATTTCGCTCGGAGACCACCCAGGTGTGTTAGAAATGCATTTTGATGGGCACAGTGGCTGCATTTGATGGGGCACAGTGGCTGCATTGGATGGGGCACAGTGGGTGCATTTGATTGGGCACAGTGGCTGCATTGGATGGGGCACAGTGGCTGCATTGGATGGGGCACAGTGGGTGCATTTGATGGGGCACAGTGGCTGCATTGGATGGGGCACAGTGGGTGCATTTGATTGGGCACAGTGGCTGCATTGGATGGGGCACAGTGGCTGCATTGGATGGGGCACAGTGGCTGCATTTGATGGGCACAGTGGCTGCATTGGATGGGGCACAGTGGGTGCATTTGATGGGGCACAGTGGCTGCATTTGATGGGGCACAGTGGCTGCATTTTAGGGGCACAGTGGCTTCAATTGATGGGCACAGTGGCTGAATTTGATGGGGCACAGTAGCTGCATTTGATGGGGCACAGTGGCTGCATTTGATGGACACAGTGGCTGCATATGATGAGCACAGTGACTGCATATGATGGGGCACAGTGGCTGCATTTGATGGGGCACAGTGGCTGCATTTGATGGGGCACAGTGGCTGCATTTGATGGGGCACAGTGGCTGCATTTGATGGACAACTCAAAACCCTATTTATGCTCATCTGGAGACTGACAGTAGGACTGAGTACTAGCAGTGTTTCCTTTTGTGTTCTTCATCTCAGGTTGAATAGTCAGATTGGACCAAGTACTAAAGCTAAATAAAGGGTTAAATATAAATCTGATATAAGTAAGCCCGCAAAGTTATATTCAGGAGTCCCTCTACACACCAAGATACTAGGTGGTTACATTTTTGGGTACCATATCCAATAATGTGGTTATGGAGAGAATCAAAGAACACCTGCTATGAAATGCAAAAGCAGCCCGCAAGTACTTACTGTACCATACACACACACATTATAAAATTCCAGTCAACCCACAAAAACCTTCCTAGAAATGTTTAAATTCCTTTCTAATTTTATATTTCCAATGTACGTTTCAGGATATTTTACAGTAAACATCGTAGGCTAAGCTTTCATCAAGCCTTTCATTTTTCTTATTCTTCTATAATTTTGCAAATCACAAAGTCTCTGTGTGTGTTTTTTTCTATTCTTTTCTAATCTGCCAAACCAGCTTTAACTGCATTTCTTTCACAACTTGGCAGTGACTTCATGTTTACCCAGACATGTTAGAAACAAAAAGTACTGTAGAAGATATTCAAATGCCCTTAAAATGTTTGCGGTCCTGGAAGGTTGGCATAGCCGCAGTGTGAACCTTCTGAAAAATGTTTAAATTGATAGCTTTATCTAAACTAAGAAAAAAGCATAGAAAAGTAGGTCTAAGTTAACTCTTAAGTTAGTCTTATTGTACATTAAAGTTATATGAAGGTTAAAATAATACAATATAGTAAAAGGACTCATCTTATAACTACCCTGCTGAGTACTGTGGCAGGGCGAGCTCGTGCCACTGTTTAATATGGCGGTTTAGGCCAGATTTTGTAGGAAGCAGGCACACTAATAATGCAGGTGTGTGCTATATATTCTTAGAGCACAGGGCCCCACCCTCCCGAGGGGGTCAATGTGTGAAGGGAGCAGTGAGAGGTGCACATCTGCACTATGCTGTCCAGGTCAGGACAGACCAAGGCCTGAGCCTGAGTGAGAAAGTCTGAGAGATGGAGCAGCAGGGAGATGCAAGGAAAGACAAAGAGCTGAACTACAGCGTCTGTGCACGAACACTGGGTCGTTTTTAATGGTCAGGAGGACCAAAGGGTACTAATCTGAGCAGTAAAGCTGCCAAGAGAGCCAGGAGGCTGAGTATTATGTTTTGTTTGTATTGATGGTGAGAACCCCCTGTGTGGGAAGACTTAACTGTATGAACTTTTGACTTTCTTTTAACTAAAAGTAGGCAGGAAAGCCCTGAAAACGACTTCTGGCGTGGAGTAAAATCGCTGTTTTGGCACTTCCACTGAGCTACAAAACCCCAACTTGTCACAGTACATATTCAATATATTATTCATCTATCTGAACTCCATACATGGATTATCCCAGCTAAGGATATGTGCCTCAAAGCATAAATACATTTAGATATACACTGGATCGTTTAGTTCACAAACATATTTAAAAACATTTTATTTTCTACATTGTACAAAAATAGGGGAACCATGTATGAACTTCTTCCTTTTGTCCTTTAAGGAATACTCTATATTAATACTGCTGTAGCATCCTCCTCTAGTTAGGTTGTTAGGCTATATTTTGTTTTTGGCCTCACTGTAGTCAGTGGAGCAGTTATCTATTGTTTCTGTCTGGTCAGGGCTGTCTAAGTTGGGTGTTGGGTATGCTTTCAGAATATGGGCCAGAGAAAATCAAATATCAAGTTATGGGGGGCTGTAAATATATACAGTGTTTGTAACTCAAAAAATAACTTTTTCAATAAAAACGATTTGTCCAGCTATGAATAAAAATATCCAGCTATGAATACTTATCATGCCTCAGCCAATCCCTGGAGGGGGCTCCAGAAGGTGGTTCGGCAGGTCATAAATGTTTGGGAGGCCTTTCCAAAGGATTCTTTCTCTGTCACAAGGGTTCCATTTCTCCTGGGGCTGCTGCCCCTGGGAGGCCGCTATACTGAGACAAGAATTACAGCTTGGGCCTCCACCCGTGCTGAGGGCCTGAAGAAGATCACTAATGAATTATTGCTGGGGAGCATTGTCCTGAAGTCCTAGCCCAGAGTAAGATCTTTTTATCTCTGTCACAGAGGAACTACCTGTGGAAGCTGGGTAGCAGCCAGCTCCTAGGGCATTGTGAGAAAGACCTATTGTGGGCCTTTCATATGTGTCTGCAGCTATAAGGTTTTGTGCTAGAAGTTTGTCCCCCAATTGATCATTAGGAAGTATTCTGAACACCCCTGAACCCCTTTCCTGTTTCAAGATTTTCAGCAATAAATTTCAAAAAGACATCCCCTAGACTGAGCCTGTATTGTCAGTAGGCATGGAACTGTGTCTGTGGCAGGCAACCTCTGTACTAGCAAGGAAGACCTGGGCATATTCTCAGCGTCCCCTTCGGAGGTGAGCACTGCCTATTGATGCAAACCCCTTATTATATACCTGCACTGCACATACATACTCCAGAGTAGGGATGGGCCCGGTGTTCGATTCGAACCCATGTTCGAATCGAGCACCGCGCGTTCGCTCGCTCGGCGAGCCCAGAACTATTGGGGCCGCTCGCATCAAATTCGTGTGATGTGAGCGGCCCCGCAATGCATTGCGCTAGTCGCAGTGCAATGCTGGCTGATGATTGGCCAAGCATGCACTGTGACTCCGCATGCTTGGCCAATCACAGCGCCGGCAGCGAGGAGAGCCATAATTGGCTACAGGCAGGATGCCTGTAGCCAATTATAGCTCAGGGGCTTTAGTACACGCCCCACGGTATAAGAGGCCGCCGCGTGTCAGTGTGTTGCTGACTGCTATATTTCTGGGGATTTGTGTGTGCGTGCTGTTAGAACAGCATTGCAGTATCACATCTGGGGGGTGTCTATAGGTGGCCTGTGAATGGGGGGCAGGTTTCCTGTGCTTAGTACTTTCCCTGCAAAAAAGTGTCATTTTTGCAGGAAAAAAAGCTATTTAAAAGCACTCGCGGCTAATGAATTGATGGCTCCTGTAACACAGAGAACTGTCATTCATTAATAATAAAAAAAAAAAAGCGTGGGGGTCCCCCCAAATTCAATAACCAGGCCCTTCAGGTCTGGGATGGATATTAAGGGGAACCCCAGCCAAAAAAAAAAATGGCGTAGGGTCCCCTCAAAATCCATACCAGACCCTTGAGGTCTGGTATGGATTTTAAGGGGAACCCTAGCCAAAAAAAATGGCGTGGGGTCCCCCTCAAAATCCATACCAGACCCTTATCCGAGCACGCAACCTGGCAGGCCGCAGGAAAAGAGGGGGGGACGAGAGCGCCCCCCCCTCCCGCCTGAACCGTACCAGGCCACATGCCCTCAACATTGGGAGGATGCTTTGGGGGTCTAAGACCCCTAAAGCACCTTGTCCCCATGTTGATGAGGACAAGGGCCTCTTCCCCACAACCGTGCCCGGTGGTTTGTGGGGGTCTGCGGGCGGGGGGCTTATCGGAATCTGGAAGCCCCCTTTAACAAGGGGACCCCCAGATCCCGCCCCCCCCCCCCTGTGTGAAATGGTAAGGGGGTTTGTACCCCTACCATTTCACCAAAAAAGTGTGAAAAATGGTAAAAATGACAGGAGACGGTCTTTGACAATTCCTTTATTAAAATCTTCTTTCTTCTTTCTTCATCCTTCGGTTTCTTCATCTTCTCCTTCCATCATCTTCTTCCATCTTCTTCCATCTTCTTCTTTCTCCGATCCGCTTCTTCTTGCACTGGTCTTCTCCTCCTTCTCGTCCGGCATCTTCTTCCGTCGGCGTCGGTGTCGGTGTCTCTTCTTGGGCCGCTCCGCGCAATGGGAGGCTCCCGCTGTGTGAGGCTCCGCTCCGTCTGACAGGTCTTTTATAATGGAGGGCACCTGGTGACCCCGCCCCCTCTGACGCACGGGGGCGTCATGGGGAATTCCCTATGGCTTTCCCCATGACGTCAGAGGGGGGCGGGGTCACCAGGTGCCCTCCGTTATAAAAGACCTGTCAGACGGAGCGGAGCCTCACACAGCGGGAGCCTCCCATTGCGCGGAGCGGCCCAAGAGGAGACACCGACGCCGACGGAAGAAGATGCCGGACGAGAAGACCAGCGCAAGAAGAAGCGGATCGGAGGAAGAAGAAGATGGAAGAAGATGGAAGAAGATGACGGAAGGAGAAGATGAAGAAACCGAAGGATGAAGAAAGAAGAAAGAAGATTTTAATAAAGGAATTGTCAAAGACTGTCTCCTGTCATTTTTACAATTTTTCACTTTTTTGGTGAAATGGTAGGGGTACTTTTGTACCCCCTTATCATTTCACACAGGGGGGGCCGCAACCGGGCACGGTTGTGGGGATGAGGCCCTTGTCCTCATCAACATGGGGATAAGGTGCTTTTGGGGTCTTAGACCCCGAAAGCATCCTCCCAATGTTGAGGGCATGTGGCCTGGTACGGTTCAGGCGGGAGGGGGGGCGCTCTCGTTTCCCCCCTCTTTTCCTGCGGCCTGCCAGGTTGCATGCTCGGATAAGGGTCTGGTATGGATTTTGAGGGGGACCCTACGCCATTTTTTTTTTTTTTTTGGCTGGGGTTCCCCTTAACATCCATCCCAGACCTGAAGGGCCTGGTTATTGAATTTGGGGGGACCCCTACGCTTTTATTTTTTCATTTTTTTTATTTTTTATCAATGAATTTTTTTTTATGAATGACTTTCAGTTTCAATGAATGACAGTTCTCTGTATTACGGGAGCCGACAATACACATTAGCCGCGAGTGATTTTAAATAGCTTTTTTACTTGCAAAAATTACACTATTTGCAGAGACAGTTCTAAACACGGGAAACATGCGCCCCTTTACATGCATACTATAGACACCCCCCAGGTACGAAATTTAAAGGAATATTACACTTTTATTGTTTCAATTTAAGCATTATTAAAATCACTGCTCCTGAAAAAACGTCCGTTTTTAAAAAAAAAATTTGCATTGATACATGTCCCCTGGGGCAGGACCCAGGTCCCCAAACACTTTTTATGACATTAACATGCATATTAGCCTTTAAAATTAGCACTTTTAATTTTGAGCATTCGCATCCATTATAACTAATAGAGTTCTAAAGCTCGCATGGACTTTAGGTCCATTCGCGGGTTCTGGTGCGAGCTGAACGGGGGGGTGTTCGGCTCATCCCTACTCCAGAGTCCCAACCATCTACAGTTTCCTGGATCAATGTCCAATCTTCTGGCGTTGGTATCATCGGTATCTTTTTATATAATCACTCTGTTTTTACAGTCAAGCATGAACCTCTTTCATTCTTCTATGGAGTTAGCCGATATAACAATGTAACAACAGTGTATTGCTGGTTCTCATATTTTTTATGACACTGTTTGAAATGGTGGATATGTCCCGTTAACATTTGATTTTAGTGTCATATTACAGTGGAACCTTGGATTGCAAGTAACACAGTTTAAGAGTGTTTCGCAATACAAGCTATTTAAAAAAAAAATCTGACTCGCTTTGCAAGTGGTGCGGGGGCACTGGTGATGCTCGGAGACGCTGGGGATGCTCGGAGACACACCGTTACAGAGTGTGTCCGAGTGGTCTCCGAGTGGTCTCCAGGTGTTTCCGAGTGTCTCCGGCACCCCTGTACCTCTGGCCACATGCAGTACTGCATAGACCAGCAGTGGTTGTGGAACGGATTATCTGAGTTCCCATTATTTCCTATGGGGAAACTCCCTTTGATATACGAGTGCATTGGATTACAAGCATGCTTCTGGAACGAATTATGCTCATAATCAACGGTATTACTCTATCCTGAAATTCTGAGTGGAGTTTTAAACCTCCCTTGCTCAATCCAGCAATAAAAAGTTTTGCCTTTAGTTCTACTATAACAAGTAATATTCTTATCTCACATTTTTCTGGAATAGGCTAAGAGGTAGGTGGGTGCTGCAGCAACTGCCAGCTGGAAACTGGTAACATCACAAATGAATATGCATATTGCCAGCACACCAGGAATATTCAAATTAATTCCAAATGTTTATTCAAGGTGACCACATCACAGCAGAAGGGTGGCCCCAAAATGTTGCACCCTTCCACTGTGATGTGATCACCATGTATAATTGTTTGGACATGAATTAAAAGATCCCTGGAGTGTTGGCAATATGTATGCTAATTAGTTCTACTACAAGGCAAACAGCATATTGTAATCTGTGAATCAGATCCAACTCAGTGGGTTCAGAACTTAGCTTGTTTTTATATCCTGGTCACAATTAAGCATCGAGGCATCCATAGTTTTTAAACATCAAAATCTGCGAGTTTACTTCAATATGTAAATTACAGCTGCAAATTTACCACAATACACAATCCCTCACACCATAATCCTCTGTAGGATACAGTTGTATAACCTATATTTCATCATGTCCTCTAAAGGTACTCCATAGGCATACAGTATACAGTATATCCAATAAGAATTAGGAGTCACCATTGATCTGTAACTCCAGTTGCAAAGTACAAAGTGGTTATATACAAGTTTCAGTTCACTTGTTTACTACGTACAGTAGAAATAATTGTTCCTTTAAAGTTCATCTTTCAACTTTCAAATGGAAAGCATTTCACTTCCTTACAAGGATATTTAAATTTAAATGTATCACCGCAAGATGGCGTTGTGGATACAGATAGGTATGAGTGTGCCAATGTCCTAAATATATTGCAAAATGTATTCAAAAGAAGGAAACATGGACTTTAGAGGCACATCTGTGGCGTTGAAATACAAAAGGAACTTTTATTAATCTTTAAAATTCACATTATTGTGAATTTTAAGGATTAATAAAAGTTCATTTTGTATTTCAACACCACAGATGTGCCTTTAAAGTCCATGTTTCCTTCTTTTGAATACATTTCCTTAAAAGGATAGTTCACCTTTACAAAAAAACTGCCTATGCAGGTACGGGTGTTTGTAGATTAAAATAAACTGTGCAGCTCTGACTAAAGATGAATAATATCCTTTCTATAGGTGTAGGCCATTTCCATACCTTATGAAGCCTGAGTGGAATACTCCCAGGACATTGCTAAGTACTCCCAAGATGTTGGTAAGTGAGGCCTAGTCGTCACTGCTCACCTCCACCAATACAGGAGTGAGCGCTTTTTCTGATTCAAACCCCCTCACATACATTCTCTCCCCTGATGCAGTAGCTCTGAGCTCAGCATTTGAGCGCTCACTCCTGACGGTGACGACTAGGCCTTACTTAGCAACATCCTGGGAGTACTTAGCAACATTATATATATACAGTATATCTTACTTTCCATACTTTAAATTTACATATTTGCATACCAAAATTCAAAACCAGTGTTTCCAAACAAAAATATATTTACACTATTTACAGTATTTTGTATATTATATCTACAGATTCTCCCTAAAAAGTTGAAAAACTGAATGTATTCTTTAGCCCGGGAATTGGGTTAGCCTTCAACCTGTACACAGTACATCATTCAGTTTGTGTACATACATTTTTTATTTATTAAAATCCCTATATGTGGAAGGAATTTATCCAGGGCAAAGCATTTTAATTTTTTTATTATTAAACTCATGTTAAGTTTGAAAGTAAAATGGCATCTTAGGTTGGCATAAATCCTCCTTTTAAAAGCTCTTTGCTTTACCTGCATAAAAATGTTCACATTGCCATGACCATTACAATACACAAAGTAACAAATATTTAATGTATTCCACATCACACCTCCTATAATATTTTACTGTGATTTTTGAACTCCCTGATAAGTTGAAGACAGAACCCTTTACTAAATACACTATTTTGTCAAAAGTATTGTGATGCCTTTACATCCAGAAAGTATTCACAGTGCTTCACTTTTTCCACATTTTGTTATGTTACATCCTTATTCCAAAATGGATTTAATTCATTATATTCCTCAAAATTTTACAAACGATACCCCATAATGACAACGTGAAATAAGTTTGTTTGAAATCTTTGCACATTTATTAAAAATATTTTTTTTTTAAATCACATGTAAAGTATTCACAGCCTTTGCCATGGCACTCAAAATTGAGCTAAGGTGCATCCTGTTTTCACTGATCATCCTTGAGATGTTTCTACAACTTGATTGGAGTCCACCTGTGGTAAATTCAGTTGATTGGACATGATTTGGTTGGAAAGGCACACACTTGCCTATAGAAGGTCCCTCAGTTAACAGTGCATATCAGAGCACAAATCAAGCCATGAAGTCCAAGGAATTGTCTGTAGACCTCTGAGACAGAATTGTATTGAGGCACAGATCTAAGTAAGGGTACAGAAAAAGCTCCCAATGAGCACAGTGGCCTCCATTATCTGTAAACAGAAGAAGTATGGAACCATCAGGAATCTTCCTAAAGCGGGTCGCCTTTGATGGCCGGGGAAACTGTTAACAGGGACAATAATAAATTATGGTTCCCATAATAAATGCAAACGATTATTCAAGATGTTATATAGTATGTCTTTTATTTCTTTCATTCTTTATTTTAATGTTTCAAAAGTACACACAGGTAGTACAACCAATAGGCAAGTGCAAGACAATCTACACAGAAAATACATTCTTCTTCCCTAGCAGGGGACGACCTGGCTAGGCAATCTCTACAAAGCCACCATAAAGTAGTACATAGTAACATGCATCCAATAACAAGTACCACGAGCTGTGCAGAGCATAAGACATAGGTAATAAGTTTCCTGAGAGCTCTCAATTGTAAAGCCTCCATGCCTGATTGAGGCTGGGTTAACACTTATGCAAATTGAATGCAGGTTTCCAATTCGCATGGCAGGAGGCTGTGACCATCTCTCAATGGACTGCAGAAGGGTCCCGTGCATCTGTGGTTCCATTTCAGGTCCGAATTCAGGCAAAAATTCGGACCTGATTCACCCCTCAAACAGAGAACAGGGACGCACCAGACCCCCTGCTGCAAGCCGCTCCGCATATAGTATAAACCCAGCCTGAGACTATGCCGGTGTATAGTATGTCTTTTGATGCTCTGTATTGTATATCATACTCTTTAATAAGTTTCATCGTGCTTCTTTCTATATATTTTTTTACTGTCTTTGGATAAGCTTTCCTTTAAGACCTATATATTGTACCCATGTTGTCTTAAAGTGCAGGTGCACCCATGTTGTCTTAAAGTGGAAGTCTATGCTAAAACTAAAATCCCTGCATCTATAGACACTAACGATCTTACACTAACCTATCTACCCCTGTAAAGAAAAAATTTGTATACTGTATTTTCCTATTGCTTTCTCTTGCACCAAAATCTTGGCAGCCTGCCAGCCCAATACACAGCAGGTATTTTTTTAAGCTGTTAGAAACTGAACGGAATTTTACGTTAGAGTCTTTGTTGTGATCTTTGATAAAAAAACATTGCTTAAAAAAGCAGCTACAGAGGTCAGGTAGAGCTTTGTATGGCCTTTTTGCTGCTTGTTAAGAATTTGAACCTTAAAGTGTCCATGCTAAAATTTAAATCCCTGCTATAGACACCAATGATCTAACACTAACCTATCTAGAAAAGAAAAAATCATCATACATACCTTTTTGGAAGCAGATATGATACGATCCGATCTCCAGCAGCGGAAGCTCTGCAGAGGACAAGACCGACAACGGCTGTGAAATGAATGTGAAGTGACGTCACCCATAGAGTTACTATGGGACTTTCGTTGTCATCCGTGTCCTCTGCACTCGCCTATACAGTGAAGCCACGGCTGACAGCTCAGCGTGGGATCTGGTCGGATCAGCTTCCAAAAAGGTATGTACTGTATATATTGATTTTGGACATATAGTGCTTGCATTGTCTTCGAGTCTGCCATTTAGTTGCCTATATGAAGGACGCCTCTGGATTGCCCCAAACAGGCCTCAAGTCCATTATGATCCTAGCAATGCCTGTGGTTAAAAGGGCAGGAATAGCAAAAAATAGCAAAATAGGAAAAAAAAAAAAAAACACCAAACAGTCAATACACAGTGAAACAAAAATAAACAGTAAGTGGATATGGATGGATAAATGCACACTTACTAAGAAACAGACAATAAAGGGTTATTATAAACTAACTATAAATGGTTTAGCTATACATAGTATGAAATGAACATCAAGGGTAAACGTACACTTGATATGAAAAGAGCACTAAAGTGTTAATATAGACTTACTATAAGGAGGTAAACAGTACAGTTTTAATTTATATATATATATATATATATAGAGAGAGAGAGAGAGCAGTTTTAATTTTGGCAGCAAATTTCAATTTAGTTTTAGTCTAATGCCCCGTACACACGGTCGGATATTCTGATGGAAAAAGTCAGATCGGATTATGTTGTCGGAAAATCTGATCGTGTGTGGGCTCTAGCTGGCTTTTTCCGTCGGAATTTCTGTCTGGAAATATTTGAGAGCAGGAGCTAAAATTTTCCGACAACAAAATCCGATCAGACTTTTTCCGATCGTGTGTATAGAAATCCGACGCACAAAGTGCCACGCATGCTCAGAAGAAATTTGGAGACGAAAGCTATTGGCTACGTAGTCCCTTCATACGTTTTATACGTCACCTTGTTCGTAACGATTGGATTTTCCGACAACTTTGTCCGACTGTGTGTGTGCAACACAAGTTTCGGAAAAAGTCTGATGGATTTTGTGATCGTAATGTCCCATTTTAGTCTTCTGCAATTGTTTTAGTTTTAGTCGAATTTAGTAGACTAAATCTTTAGTACATTTAGTACATTTAGTACATTTTAGTCAATTAAAATCATTTTAGTTGTCTAAAATCGAATGGGTGTAGTTAAATTGTAATGCATCCTTTAAGCATTTCTCTGCAATTTCCAAACTCATTATATAGTACTGCTGAAGTGAAAAATCGAATGTTATCATTTATGATATTAAGGTTTGAACATGGGACGTACTAAACTGCATATTGGGATGATGGGATGATTGGATTATTGGCTGCAATACTATCATTAGATGTCAGTGTACTTTATACACTTTATATACATGTGTATAAAGTGCATATATATGGTAATGACTCTGTTGTTTCTCCAATTATGTTATTCTTTCCTGCAGTGCTTGATACAATGTTGCAAGAAGCAGTTGCTAATGTTTAACTGTTCACTTATCTAATGTATATGCAGCTGTACAACAGGATCATAGTAAATTATACATAAGTAATTATTATTATACAGGATTTATATAGCGCCAACAGTTTACAAAGCGCTTTACAACATAAGGGCAGACAGTACACTTACAATACAAATCAATACAGGAGGGATAAGAGGGCCCTGCTCATTAGCGCTTACAATCTAGAAGGGAGGGTCAAGTGGAAACAAAAAGGTAATCACTGTGGGGGGTGAGCTGATGGAGAAAATGAAAAATAAGATTGGGGTAAGGCATTCCATAGGATTGGAGAGGCTTTGGAAAAGTCCTGGAGGCGAGCATGGGAGGAGGTGACGAGGGAGCTAGAGAGCAGAAGGTCTTGAGAGGAACGAAGAGAACGAGTAGGTTGGTATTTAGAGACTAGGCTAGTGATGTAGATGGGGGCTAAATTGTGGATGATTTTGTACGTAGTTGTTAGTATTTTGAATTTAATTCTTTGGCCAACTGGAAGCCAGTGGAGGGATTGACAGAGAAGGGTAGCAGAGATAGAGCGATTGGTAAGGTAGATGAGTCTGGCAGCAGCATTCATGATGGCTTGAAGAGGTGATAGACTATGTAGAGGTAAGCCAATGAGAAGGGAGTTGCAGTAGTCGAGGCGAGAGATGACCAGCAAGTGAATTAAGAGCTTTGTTGTGTCATTGGTTAGAAAGGGGCATATTTTGGAGCTGTTGCGGAGGTTGAGGCGGCAGTATTTGGACAGTGATTAGATGCAGTGCTTAAAGGCCAGTTCGGAGTCCAGGACTACACCTAGAACCTTGGCATGTGGGGATGGGCTTATAGTTGTGCCATCGATTTTGACAGAGAGATCAGGAGAAGGGGCATATGGGTGAGGAAAAATTATAAGTTCGGTTTTGGATAGATTGAGTTTGAGGAAGTGGTGTGACATCCAGACTCAAATTATGGGTGGAATATCATGTTAACACCTAACAATGAACATATTTAACCTATTTCTGATAATAATATGCATATCATTATTTTTCTACATGGGGTTATGGGTGGAATTTAATGTTTACACCTAATAAGGAACATATTTAACCTATTTCTGATAAGAATTTGCATATAATTATTTTTCTACATGGGGATTATGCGTGGAATATCATAGTTAAACATACCTAGGAACATATTTAACCTATTTCTGAGAAGAATTTTCATACAATTGATTTTATACATGGGGATTATGGGTGGAAAATTACAGTTAAGCATGGGAACATATTTAACCTATTTCTGATCCATTCTTATCAAGAACATGTTAAATATGTTTCTTGTCAAGTGTAACCATGATATTCCATCCATAATCCCCATGTAGAAAAAAAATATAAAAAATAATCTTTTCAGATGCAGGTTAAATATATTCCTTGTTAAGCATAACCATGACATCCCCCCCCCCCCCATAATACATAACAATGTATACAAATTATTATTCCAATATTCTTATCAGAAACAGTTTAAATATGTTACTTGGAATGTGTAACCATGATATTCAACCCATAATACCAATGTAAACAAATAATTATGTGCATATTTGTTTCAGAAATAGATTAAATATGCTCGTTGTTAAGTGTATCCATGATATTTCATCCATAAACCCCATGTAGAACAATAATTATAGCCATATTCCTATCATAAACAGGTCAAATATGTTATGTAGGATGTGCGATGATAATATTAACCCCCTAATCCCCTTGTAGAAAAAGAATTCTACCAATATTTTTATGAGAAACAGGTCAAATGTATTACATAGGATGTGTAGCTATGATATTCTGCCCATAATTCCCATGTAGAACAATATTTATACCCGTATTCCTATCAGAAATAGGTTAAATATGTTCCTAGGTATGTTTAACTACAATATTCCACACCTAATCCCATATAGAAAATAATTATATGCAAATTCTGAAAATAAATAGGTTATATATGTTCCTAGGTATGTTTAACTACAATATTCCACCCATAATCCCCATAATCCCCATGTATAAAAATAACTATGTGCAAATTCTTAAAGAGATAGGTTGAATATGTTCCTAGGTAGGTTTAACTATAATATTCCACCCATAATCCCCATGTAGAAAAATAATTGTATGCATATTCTTATCAGAAATGGGTTAAATTTGTTCATAAGTATGTTTAACTGTGATATTCCACCCATAATCCCCATGTAGAAAAATAATTATATGCATATTCTTATCAGAAATAGGTTTAACATGTTACTATGCATGTTTAACTACAATATTTCACCCATAATCCCCATGTAGAAAAATAATTATGTGTATATTTTTATCAGAAATGGGTTTAACATGTTCCTAGGTATGTTTAACTACAATACTCCACCCATAATCCCCATGTAGGAAAATAATTATATGATTATTCTTATCAGAAATTGGTTAAATATGTTCCTATGTATGTTTAACTACAATATTTCACCCATAATCCCCATGTAGAAAAATAATTATATGCATAATCTTATCAGAAATGGGTTAAATATATTCCTATGTATGTTTAACTACAATATTCCCCCCATAATCCCCATGTAGAAAAATAATTATGTGTATATTCTTATCAGAAATGGGTTTAACATGTTCCTAGGTATGTTTAACTACAATATTCCACCCATAATCCCCATGTAGAAAAATATTTATATGCATATTCTTATAAGAAATGGGTTAAATTTGTTAATAGGAATGTTTTACTATGATATTCCACCCATAATCCCCATGAAGAAAAATAATTATATGCATATTCTTATCAGAAACAGGTTTAATATGTTCCTATGTATGTTTAACTTCAACATTCCACCCATAATCCCCATGTAGAAAAATAATTCTATGCATATTCTTATCAGAAATAGGTTAAATATGTTCATTGTTAGGTGTTAACATGATATTCCTCCCATAATCCCCATGAAAAATAATTCTACCCATATTCCCATCAAAAACAGGTCAAATGTAATTTTCCCATTACTTCTGTATAATTTACTATGATCCCTGTTGTACAGCTGCATCAGCAAGTGAACAGTTAAACATTAGCAACTGCTTCTTGCAACATTGTATCAAGCACTGCGGGAAAGAATCACATATAGTGTATAAAGTACACTGACATCTAGTGAGAGTTCTGAGTATTGCAGCCAATAATCCTATCATCCCATCATGCAGTTTCCAACATCCTGAACGAACATGCACTACAGACACAGATTTAGTAGTTGTATAACGTCTTTATTTAAGTAAAACCAAGTTATATTACAAGAATGTTGCTTTTTTGACAAAAGTGGATCGTTAAAATAAAAAATTACTTCACTCCAGGAAAAACATCAGGGACAGACTGATATTCTGCAAAAGGTACAGGGATTGGACTGCTGATGAGTCAACACCACCCTTACCCTGCTGCCCTACGTCTGGCTAACCAGTCATGTATCTTTAGGATAAATACAGGTATGGCCATGTGGTACTTGAGTAACAGTGGTATAATGCATAACAGTTAGCTGAAAGGTGTCCAAAATGACAAGCTGAAGGTGTGAGCCTCTTGGTCCGGCATAGCAAACATACAGTAAGCTGGAAAAAAGCATGCATTGGCGGCACACACATCTTAACAGTCATCCAAATGGCTGCGTATGAACCCAGAGGTCTGTGTGAGCACTGTTGCGTGGAGGTGGAGGGGTGAGGGCTATGGACTGGAGGAGAAGGAGATGAGGTCTGTGGACCAGAGAAGATGAGGGCTGTGGACCAATGAAGGAGAAGATGAGTATACAAGAAAAAGAACCGCTGCTCCAGGTGTATAGAAATAAGGCTGATTGGAGTATCTTGCAGAGTGCTAGCCCCTGCCCGTCTCCGTGGGAAACTTGGAAAGAAGAAAGGAATTGCTGCACATCCAGAACTTCTGATTGCCTTTTATTTTGTTTCACAGAGATAACACCAAAGACACCAAACTGTGGTCACGTAGACGTGTTTCACACATACATCTTGTGCTTAATCCTTACCAATGATAACCAATTTTGACTAAAACGTTTTTGTTGACGAAATTAACACTGGTAAAGAGTAAATGTAGACATACCATAAATTGAGCAGTAAAAGGTTAAATTGATTCTAAAGGCTACATTTTTTAAATTAAAAGAGGTTTAAAAGTACCTGCTCTGCGCAATGATATTGCAGGGAGCAGTCCTGCAATGTATGTGTATGTATGTGTGAAACACGTCCACGTGACCACAGTTTGGTGTCTTTGGTGTTATCTTTGTGAAACAAAATAAAAGGCAATCGGAAGTTCTGGATGTGCAGCCATTTCGTTCTTTCATTTCTTTTTTTAATTAAAAGAGGTTTAAACGTACCTGCTCTGCGCAATGATATTGCAGGGAGCAGTCCCTCACCTCATCTTTAGGAGTCCCCTGCCGGCTCTGTCCTCTCCTTCTTCCTCTGTGTCCCTATAATAAGCCCTGTGCTATGGGTTCACCCGTGCAGGCACGCTCCCGAGCCAGGCTGTGTGCATCCATAGACCCCGCCCTCTCCTCACAGGATGTGACTGACAACAGCAGGAGCCTATGGCTCCTACTGCTCTCACAATCTCCTTTCAGAGGAGGAAGCAAAGGGAGAAGAGTTGCAGCTGGGACAGCACTGGATCATGAGAGGATGCAGATAAGTGTTTAGGAAAGAGGGTTGGGAGGGAAACAGTTACTGGGATGGTTTTATCTCAATGCAGGTAACGCATTAGAACCACTTTCAATTTTCGTTAATAGGAAACAGTACAGGGTCAATGTACAGGTAACATCCCAAAATTAGTACAGAGCCAATTTACACTTGCTATGGCATGAACAGGTTAAGATTTCTTCAAATCTAAAGCCCCTTGCAGACTGGGTTGTCCCTCTGTAGTACATCTCTCCCAGCGGTTTAGTATCCAAACGAGAAGTTATAACCCTCTCTATCCAAAAATAGCCTTAGATCTACTTAACCCAAAAGGTAGCCATTATCACTTACACCACACCCCTACCTACACATACACAACCCAAACCCTTAACTGAACCCAAAGTCTAACATGAGGGGAAAAAGTGGATTTGGGCTTTAACGAATATGAATACTATTATTTATGTTAAGACAATCTCTTTCACAAATATATAAGATATATCAAAAAAATAAAAAAATAAAAGAGTATAGTTCCCAATAAAATGAAGGCCCAACTTTACTGTTGAAATTGTAATTTATATTATGGAAAACAAAACAGGAGGAAATGTGTCAGAAAAGGTGGACAGAAACACCCAGTACCCAAAAGTAGGTGGAAACAGAGCTGGAAATTATAGCAATAAATCTTGTGGCTCAACCGACTACCTATAGCTGATGTATTACATTTGGTTGAGCTGACCCTTTTGCCAGAGATGTTATTAAAAGTAAAATATCTAGGAATATTATGATTGCAGGTACAGTAAATCGGCACACGTATCATTTCATTATCATAAAGAAAACCTTTGCTAAGAGGATTATGCTGTCATTACTGATCACCTTCTGATAAAAATCTAAAAGCTTGGAAAGATGAAATTGACTCAGTATGAATAGCACTGAAATACTGAATATTTTTAGCATCCCTGTGGACTCTCCCTGGAGTCCAAGGCCCCTGGCAGTCACCCATTCTGCCCTTATTACCGGTATATTCTGTCACTGACATTACTGCATACGCATACTATTTGTAGAGCTCCTTGTGCAAAGTTATCAACCCTGCAGAGCTTTGATTTTTACCTGCCATGCAATTACATCTTAACTCTAAAGGAACGGCATTGCTTTTAGATAGGACAAACCAATTCAATCTGAATTTGAAAGTAGTGATGATGACTGTAAAATATGTCCATTATTATGTTTTTACAGGAATTATACAGAACTACATTTACTATGCATAATCAAACTTGGTACATATTTAGAGGGTTCAGAGGTTAAGCCATGACTAGTGCCTCTCTCTCTGCATATACCAGCTATGTCCTCCTATAATACTATTTAAGGAATAAGCTGTTTAAGAAAAATATTATCCCATGCTAAAACTAGTAAATGTGTGTTAGAGAGAGAGGAAATCAGAATATGATACCCTGGTACAAAAACCAAAAGCCTGCCTCACTTGTCTGCATTCGTTCCAGGCACCATATACACCATTTTTTTTCTGTTGTCCCTCACTTCACTGATCCAGCAGCATGACTGTCAATTACAGTGGTGTGAAAAAGTGTTTGCCCCCTTCCTCATTTCCTGTTCCTTTGCATGTTTGTCACACTTAAGTGTTTCGGAACATCAAACCAATTTAAACAATAGTCAAGGACAACACAAGTAAACACAAAATGCAATTTGTAAATGAAGGTGTTTATTATTAAAGGTGAAAAAAAATCCAAACCATCATGGCCCTGTGTGAAAAAGTGATTGCCCCCTAAACCTAATAACTGGTTGGGCCACCCTTCGCAGCAACAACTGCAACCCAGCGTTTGCGATAACGTGCAATGAGGCTTTTACAGCGTCCTGGAGGAATTTTGGCCCACTCATCTTTGCAGAATTGTCCTAATTCAGTTACATTAGAGGGTTTTCGAGCATGAACGGCCTTTTTAAGGTCATACCACAACATCTCAATAGGATTCAGGTCAGGACTTTGGCTAGGCCACTCCAAAGTCTTCATTTTGTTTTTCTTCAGCCATCCGGTGGTGGACTTGCTGGTGTGTTTAGGATCATTGTCCTGCTGCAGAACCCAAGTTCGTTTCAGCTTGAGTACACGAACAGATGGTCGGACATTCTCCTTCAGGATCTCTTGGTAGACAGCAGAATTCATAGTTCCTTTTAGCACGGCAAGTCTTCCAGGTCCTGAAGCAGCAAAACAGCCCCAGACCATCACACTACCACCACCATATTTTACTGTTGGTATAATGTTCTTTTTCTGAAATGCAGTGTTCCTTCTACGCCAGATATACTTGGACACACACCTTCCAAAGAGTTCCACTTTTGTCTCATCGGTCCACAGAATGTTGTCCCAAAAGTCTTGGGGATCATCAAGATGTGTTGTGGAGAAATTGAGACGAGCTTTGATGTTCTTTTTGCTCAGCAGTGGTTTTCTCCTTGGAACTCTGCCATGCAGGCCATTTTTGCCCAGTCTTTTCCTGATGGTGGAGGCATGAACGCTGACCTTAACTGAGGCAAGCGAGGCCTGCAGTTCCTTGGACGTTGTTGTGGGGTCTTTTGTGACCTCTTGGATGAGTCGTCGCTGCGCTCTTGGGGTAATTTTGGGCGGCCGGACACTCCTGGGAAGGTTCACCACTGTTCCATGTCTTCGCCATTTGTGGATAATGGCTCTCACTGTGGTTCGCTGGATTCCCAAAGCTTTGGAAATGGCTTTATAACTCTTTCCAGACTGATAGATCTCAATTACTTTCTTTCTCAATTGTTCCTGAATTTCTTTGGGTCTCGGCATGATGTGTAGCTTTTAAGGATCTTCTGGTGGACCTTACTGTGTCAAGCAGCTCCTATTTAAGTGATGCCTTGATTGTGAACAGGTGTGGCAATAATCAGGCCTGGGTGTGGCTAGAGAAATTGAACTCAGGTGTGGACAACCACAGTTATAGTATGTTTTAACAAGGGGGGCAATCACTTTTTCACACAGGGCCATGATGGTTTGGATTTTTTTTCACCTTTAATAATAAACACCTTCATTTACAAATTGCATTTTGTGTTTACTTGTGTTGTCCTTGACTATTGTTTAAATTGGTTTGATGTTCCGAAACACTTAAGTGTGACAAACATGCAAAGGAACAGGAAATGAGGAAGGGGGCAAACACTTTTTCACACCACTGTACATCCACGAGACTTACAGCCAGTGCCCCCTTGTTGTGCAGTCCCTTCTGTTGTCCCCTGTACTTTACTGCATCACTAGGGGTACAGGCACAGCCACTGCTAACCGTAATGTGGCCTCCTGTCTTTATTTTGTTCTCATCTTTAATGAGTGGGGAGATTCCTCAACATACAGTATCTTTCACATTCACTAATCTCCTTAGGTTTTTTTTTTCTCATTTAATCTTTTATTTATTTGAAAGGAAGTAAGGAATACACTCTACAGCCATCATATCTAACATAATATCTATATCTATATACTAATCTGGTATCTACTTAAATCCATGTCCAGAACATGCAACCCTGCACACTAGATAGCACAAACTCAACTATCTAATTTTAATTTCACAGGAAAAAAATAAATAAAAAAATAAAGACGACCCTTTACCCAGAACCAGAGTATATCTTGGGCTGTGCCCTGGGGGGTCCTCCTTATATGCTCATAATGTGTCAAACCCTCTCTTACCCCTATATTTTATAAACAAAAGAAACCCCCCAAACCCCTCCAACCCCCCCCAAAAAATATATCTATATATAAATATCTAACATCAAACCCTCTCTAAAATGTATGCGTTGCTGGTTGCACCTCCAGAGGGTTTACGGCTGCCCTCCTTCAGGGAGTGGGAGAGGGATCTGGATCGAACCAGAGGAGCAGCGCAACAACATAATATATAATATATTCAAAACTCCAATCTGCACAAGAATGCAGGAGACAAATTTTAAGATCCTGTCTCGGTGGTACCGTACCCCAGCTTTCCTACACAAATGCTATCCGGAGGTATCAGAGAGGTGTTGGCTCTGCGGAGAGAAAGAAGGGACGTTAGTGCATATTTTTTGGTCCTGTTCCAGAATAAAGGGTTTTTGGAAAGAAGTTCAGAGAATTTCCCAAAAATTTAGCGATCAAGAGATACCTGAAGATCCGTTTTTTTCCCTATTACAGGACACTAACATTTTGGCCAAATTATATAAGAAATCCATCCTATGCCACCTTTTGAGCGCAGCTAAATCATGTATCCCACTTACCTGGAAACAGACACAACCACCATCAGTAGGAATGTGGCTTAAAAGGGTAGAACAATTGAACCTTATGGAAGATCTGGTATGGACATCTCGACAGAAACGAGGGATATATCTGAAAACATGGTCTCTATGGAATCTTTTTATTAATACAGAGGAGGGGAGAAACCTTATAGATGTAAATGTTAACAACTGAAAATAAAGAGGTTGGTACCAGACCCGTGGAAGGGGAGTTGGCTCCTTAAGTTTTTAATAGAACTTAAAAATTCTCAGTACGGGTACAGCAGACTAATCACCTGTGCTCCCTATCCTGCTGCTCCCTCTGACTTTTACCAGAAATTGTAGAGTAATACAGTAACTAACATTGCGAGCTAACATTTTGAGCTGTGCATGTAAATACTGTTTGGATGTGATTGAGGCCTTGCTTAAACAGGGCATACATAACCAAATGCCCATGGAGGGCTTTGTTTACCTACACAGTTATGTATGCCCTTTCTGTGTGAAGGCGGCCTTAGAAGAGATACAAAGTAACATTATTATTTTGGATCTACTGTGTTCCATTTGTATAAAGTTATAAAAATTTGCATTAGACATGTGCACTGACAAAACATTTGTTTGTTTTCGTTTTATTTGTTTTTTGCTTTCTTCAGAAATTCGGAAATTCGAAAATTCGAAAATTCAAAAAATTCGGAAATTCGAAATTCGAAAATTTGAAATTCGAAAATGTAAAATTTGAAAATTCAAAAATTCGGAAATTCGAAAATTCCAAATTCGGAAATTTCAAATTCGGAAATTTCAAATTCGGAAATTTCAAATTCGGAAATTCCAAATTCGGAAATTCTAAATTTCGAATAGCACCCCGATCGCGGCGAGATTTTGCCACGTTTGAAGCCCAACGAATCACAATAAAATTGCGCAAACAGAATTGCGGGACACTTGTCACTCAAAAGAAGTTCTTGTACTTCACTTGTGTGACAGGCAAAACCGCAATCTACCGCGATTCGTCGGGCAACAATCGCAACAAAATTGCGCCGCGTTTAGAGTGACATTGGAAGTGAGGGGATCGCATGGGCCTCCCACGATTTGCCATGATTCGGGGTTTACGGGCAGAATCGCAGCGATTCTGCCCACGATCCAGGATGCCAAGATGTAAACGGAGCCTCAAGGAATTACGTTTACAAAAATCAAGACCATTCAGAGTCATAGGAGGAGCCTAGAAATATTTGTAAAAAAATTTGGAAATTAATATAATGATTTTAAATTTCAACTATAGATATGCTTTAGTCTCCTATTTACAGTTTTGTGTTCGATTAACATTTACATTTTTACAAATATTTGGGTTTTTTAAATTCACTTTAATACAGTTTTCTCTTTTAGTTTTAATAAGGATTTTGGACGTTTTGTTGTACTTGTGTGTGCTAATAATGGTCTTAGTGTATTTGTATTGAAAATATATGTTTAACAAAAATTTGTGCAAAAATCATGGGATGTACAAAATCATTAGCACAATCTTTTAATTTTACAGCCCTTGTGCTTTCTTAAAATATATGGCTTAGGGGGTATTGTACTAACTTTCAAAGATGTAAGTGCAAAAAAGCAGAAATAGTCTTGACACCTGAGGTGTAAAATGGAAGGTAGGATTAAGATAGACATGCAGATACGTGGAAAACAGTGCTATGCCAATATGCAAATGTATTTTATTTATGTCTGTCAGGATTTTGTTTCAGAACAGATATTTTAGAATGATTTCCCAAATGAGCCAAGCAACTCAATCTGCACTTGGCCCAGTGTTGTATGCAGCTATATAGGATACTATGGGAATCCAGATAAAAAAGATGTACATAAAAATGCAAGAGAAATTAAGATGGCCAGATATCAATGCTGCTCTGAAACAAAACAGAACCGTAAAATCAACAGATTAAATCCTGTTGGGAAAGGATTATAGACACAGAGTAATTATTAATAAGAGGTAAGAACATTCCAAACTATTAAATAGAGGAAATGTCTGCAATAAAAAAAATTTATAAAGAAAATAAAGAAAAAAGGTACTGGCAGCAGTGAAACATGAATGTGGTGTAAAGATAACTGATAATGTACATGTCAAGCATAATAATAAATCTTCACTAAACCATTCTGATGCAATAGCAGATAATTTATTTGGATCGAACTCCCACTGGAACCAGTACAGAGGGAACTACAAATTGGAATTGGAAATAGAGAATTGGAGTAAGTTTTAACAATTGTGCTCTGCCCTCTCAGTCACCTTTCAGAGAAGTTTCATGTGAGTCAGCACAAGAATATGGAATCTGAACAAAGTGGCCCTTCTGTCACGAGGGCCACATACCTGATGTGAGACCGAAGTAGTGGGGAGGCCTCCCTTGCACCTCGGGTCCTTAAAGCCTCTGGAGATGGAGACAGAGACTTGGTGGACACCGAGTGGCAGGGGTGCCAGGGGTGCGGAGACCCGTGCAAGCCTTAGTCCGAGATCCGAGTCGAGGTAAAGTCCAGTTGGGCAACGAAGCTTAAAAGGGTTAAACCCAAAGAAGATCCAAGCTGGGGTCGGTTCCAATCTGGCAGCTGAGTACAAAAGGGGCAAAGAAGTAGAATGGTTAAAGCGGTTCTGCACCCATTTCATTTAGTAAATCTCTTTGCCTTCCAAATCAGGCAAAGAGTACTAAATGAAATGTTTTATTTTTTTTTTTTTTTACTTACCTTGTAATTGATGACTTCCGGTCTTTTCTCTCTTCGGCGGCGGGCGGGGTCTCTGCGTCGATCGTCGTCACGCCGCACTGTCTCCTGGGATCTGGTGTCATTGATCCCAGGAGTCAGTGCGGGCATCTTCCGAAATCTCGCGAGATTTCGCCCACATCTTCCGAAATCTCGTGAGATGTCGGCAGATGTGCCGTTACTGCGCACGCGCGAGTAACGGCGGTGCATGCTGGGCCATCTAAAGTGCCTGTGGGGTTTCACATGCCCACAGGCAAAATGGACCCAAGCAGACAAGAAGAAGACAAGAAGAAGATGAAGATGAAAACCGGCGGCGATCGAGATGGAAGATGGAACAGGTAAGTCCCCCAATTGAGCTATATGCCCTTGGCATATAGCCCAAAAAAAAAAAAAAAGAGTGCAGAACCGCTTTAAGGTACAAATCCGAGGTCAATGGCAAGCAGCAATCAAGAGTAGTCAAATAGGTTTCCAGGTCACAACAGGTTTAGATAGATCACACACTAGCACAGGAACAAGGGGGGACTGAAGATAATCCAGCAATTTGGCAGTGTCTGGGCTGGGCTTATATAGGGAAGTTTAAGGTCACTTCCTGTGCGCCTCCTGGGGATTTTCCCACCTTTTTCCATCAGGTTGATGTCATTCCCTGTGCACCTCCTGGGTATTTTCCTGCCTTTTTCCCATCAGGTTGAGGTCACTTCCTGTGCACGTCCTGGGCATTTTCCTGCCCTTTTCCATTGAGTCTTCTGCGTAAGTGCAGGTTGGCGCCCTGAGGGTTTTTTGGCGCATGCTCAGTTGGCACAGATTTCATCTTGCGGCAACGCGCCATTGGTGCTTGTGTAGTAAGCCCTGGACTCTTACACCTTCCCAAATGGGTTAAAGCAGAGACAGTCCACACAGGTTGAGGCCAGTACCTGAGACTCTGAGACTAAGATGGTGCTAAAAGGCCAGAAGGAGTGGGGTATAGCATGGGTGCTCAACCTGTGACCCTCCAGCTGTTGTGGAACTACAAATCCCATCATGCCTCTGCCATTTGGAGTCATATTTGTAACAGTCAACCTTGCAATGCCTCATGGGACTTGCAGTTTGGCAGCAGCTAGAGGGCCACAGGTTGAGCACCCATGTACTATAGCGTTGATTTACTGAAGGTGTAGAGCATATTTACTTTGCAGAGTTAATTTTCACTCAGCTTAGTGAATGGGGTAAAGCTAACTGAAAATTCACTTTTAAAAGATAAGTGAAAATTCACTCTGCTAAGTGAATAGCCAATATGTCTTTAGTAAATCAACCTAAAAGTGTTAATATAGCCATATAGATCCGGTAAGAGTAAAGCGTGGTGAGGGTCAAGGCAATAATCTGCACTAGGAAGTTTGCTAGTCAAGCATAAGAGCAGGAATGGAAAAATAGAATTGGGGTCAAAAGTCATACAAGTATGGAAGCAGGTGGAGGTTACTTAGAGTGAAGTTTATCTTGGTCAGCCACTGGAGTTCATAAAAAAGGATAGAAGAAACACAAATATGCTTTACAATGGACAAAATGACCCAGGAATTTGGTGCTCTTTCCAAGATGGCTAATTTCAAAGCATGCTGACTTATACCTAAAGGCATAAACAGTACTTGAGCAAGTATTCCAGGGAGCATGGAAAGAAGTACCTTAGAATGGGTTTTACCTGTCTGATGTTTTGTGTGGGAATCATAAAATGTTTGTAAATATCTGTTTTGCATACATTTTACAAGCTATTGCAAAAAGACTGTCCCGACAACAAGGGTTAGTCTGGCAAGGCATGTGGTCCTTTTCCCTAATAAAAAGGAACTGTCTCTAAAGCTACAGCAACAACCTGTATTTAGTTTCTCCAGAGACTTGGATTTCAACCAGCCAGATAATTTTGTCTTCATATTTACTGGAACACTACTCCAGGCCTACAGCTGTATGCTCATTTATTTGCTGAGACCTAACCATTTTTAACCCCCCAGTTAAAGCAGTATAGGATAAGAATTCTCAACAATACACTTCAATGTGAACAAAACAAAAATGTATTTTATTCAGACTAATAGTCATTTGACATGTTGTGTGCAGACTATTTGATATCTGAATAAAATACTTTGTTGTCCTTACTGAGGTGTGCTGGTAAGGGTTCTTTATTGTATACTACAGCTTTGATGGTGCCATACGTCTACTTGCTTCAGCACCCAGTGTTACATTAAGGTGCAAATTCCAGAAATGTGTATGGCTGTCACCTCTCCACCCAGTGAAAGAGGGACAAAGCGTGGCACTTGAGTCCATTCCTCATTTTAATAGAAAATACAGTCATTGCGAAATGTATTGTTTGCGCATTGATTCATTTATACTTTCAATAATCTATGTGCCTAGCTGTAAGGCAACTCTGTTCTATGCAGTTAAAGTGTTACTAAACCCAGGACTAGGGATGAGTCGAACACCCCCGGGTTCGGTTCGCACCAGAACCTTCGAACGGACCGAAAGTTCGCGCAAATTTTCGAACCCTATTCGTTATAATGGACGCGAACGTTCGAAATCAAAATTGCTAATTACAACGGCCAATATGCATGTTAATGTCATAAAACAGGTTTGGGGACCCGGGTCCTGCCCCAGGGGACATATATCAATGCAAAAAGAACTTTTAAAAACTAACGTTTTTTCGGGAGCAGTCATTTTAATGATGCATAAAGTGAAAAAAGTGAAATTTTCCTTTAAATATGGTACCTGGGGGGTGTCTAAAGTATGCCTGTGAAGTGGCATGTGTTTCCCGTGTTTAGAACTGTCCTTGCACAAAATGACATTTGTAAAGGAAAAAAAGAAGCCATTTAAAACCACTTGCGGCTTTAATGTCATGCCTTGTCCTGGCCGCCATATGGCTTAAAATCCTTGAGAAAAATGGCATGGCTACCCCATCAGCCCCCCCCCCACCCCAGCCCCTTTGGGTCTTGTATGGATATTAAGGGGGACCCCGCACCCAAAATAAAACCCTATACCTACAACCCTATATACTCTGAACAGCAGTATATAGGTGGTGCAAACAAGACACGGACTGTAGGTTTGTTCTTAAGTAGAATCTGAACAGGTACATTATGAAGTGTAGCTCCATCCCCAAAAAATCTATTTTTAAGCTTTTTGGAGAACATAGGGAGGGGTTATCACCCCTGTAACATTTGCTGTCTTTGCACATCTGTTCAGAACATGTCACCTCACTTTCCGTCCCAATGACAAATGTTTTTGGAAAAGTGGGGTTTTAATTGAAACAAGGATTGGTGATAAAGCATCAGTAGAGAGGAGATACCCTTTTCCCAAATTAAATCTAACAGGATAGAATTTCCCTTCCTAGGGGTAGATTTCCTCTCACTTCCTGTTTTCTCTTTCCGTTTGCAAGTAGGAGTCGTTTGTAAGTTGGATGTTTGAAAGTAGGGGCCTGCCGTATATACTCTGCAGAAATTTGCCCTATTAGATGTTGGTGTAGCCACAAGACTGGTGGGCACAGGAATGGGCCCTGCTGTGAGTTAATAGATCAAGATTTGTACTTGCATGCACCTGTTGAACAGGGCAGAAAAATTGGGCCTTTGGTGGTGGTGGTGGTGGATGGTGTTGCCACAAGACTGTAAGCCCTCACAGTTACTCTTGGTGGGTGCAGGAATGGGCCCTGCTGTGAGTTATTAGATCAAGATTTGTAATTGCATGCACCTGTTGAACAGGGCAGAAAAATTGGGCCTTTGGTGGTGGTGGTGGTGGTGGACGGTGTTGCCACAAGACTGTAGGCCCTCATAGTTACTCTTGGTGGGCGCAGGAATGGGCCCTGCTGTGAACTATTAGATCAAGATTTGTAATTACACGCCCCTGTTAAACAGGGGCTGAAAAATTGTGCCTTAGGCATTGGTGCTGGTGCCACAACACTGCAACCCCTCACAGATACTGTACTCTTAGCACAGCAATGAGACCTGTTGCAAAGCATTGCCTAAAAAATTGTAATTACACGCCCCAACAGGGGCTGAAAAATTGTGCCTTAGGCATTGGGGCTGGTGCCACAACACTGCAACCCCTCACAGATACTGTACTTGGAGCACAGCAGTCACACCTGTTGCGAAGCATCTTTTTAAAAAATTGTAATTACACGCCCCTGTTATACAGGGGCTGAAAAATTGTGCCTTAGGCACTGGTGCTGGTGCCACAACACTGCAACCCCTCACAGATACTGTACTTGGAGCACAGCAGTCACACCTGTTGCGAAGCATCTTTTTAAAAAATTGTAATTACACGCCCCTGTTATACAGGGGCTGAAAAATTGTGCCTTAGGCACTGGTGTGGTGGCATGGATCATTGAGGAGGAGGAAGAGGATAGTCAGTGAACATAACAGGACAGTCACTCAGCATCAGCATAGGCAGTCTAGAAGGGATGTGACATTATAAATTATTCCGTTATATCCGCTTCAGGTGCCTGGTAGCTGGTGGGGATCCAAGACTGATTCATTTTTATGAAGGTCAGTCGATCAACCGAGTCGGTGGACAGGCGCACCCTATGATCGGTGACAAATCCTCCAGCAGCACTGAATGTGCGTTCGGAAAGAACGCTGGATGCAGGACAGGCCAGTAGCTCAATTGCATACTGTGCAAGCTCTGGCCAGTGATCCATCCTCAGGACCCAGTAAGCCAGAGGATTTTCGGTGGGAAAGGTGTCCAAGTCTGACCTTGCCCCTAGGTATTCCTGCACCATGTATATCAGACGCTGGCGATGGTTGCTGGAACCGATCATACCTTGGGGCTGCGGACTAAAAAATTGTCTGAACGCATCGGTCAGACGTCCACCTTCCCCACCGCTCCTTCTGCTACTGACCGAAGCCTCAGCAACTCGTCGTCCAGGACCAGGAGTTTGTAACCTCCCAGTTTCTGGGAATGCGTTGCACAGACCTTTCTGCAAGGCCTCCCTGAGATGTCTCATCCTCTGCTCCCTCTGCGACGGCAAGATAAGGTCCGCAACCTTACCCTTGTACCGTGGATCAAGGAGAGTGGCCAGCCAGTAATGGTCCCTCTCCTTGATCCGAAGAACACGAGGATCCTTCCGCAGGCTTTGCAGGATCAGGGAGGCCATGCAGCGTAGGTTAGCTGAGGCATTCGGTCCGCAGTCTTCTGGGTCACTGAGGATGACATGATCGCCAGCCACCTCCTCCCAGCCACGTACAAGTCCACTGGTTTGTTGGGACTGTACATCATCCCTAAAAGACTGCTGATGCTGAGTGCCAGGCTCCACCTCCATGCTCACACAATCCTCCTCCTCCTCCTCCTCATCCTCTTCCTGTGTGATGGGTGGGACAGAAGGAACACTGTCTGGATAAAGGGGGCCTTGAGAGGCAAGGAAGTCCTCCTCTTCCTGCCTCTGTTCTGCCTCAAGTGCCCTGTCCATTATCCCACGCAGCGTATGCTCCAACAGGTGGACAAGAGGTACAGTGTCACTGATGCATGCACTGTCACTGCTCACCATCTTCGTGGCCTCCTCAAATGGTGAGAGGACAGTGCAGGGAAAAAAAGCCAAGCTCCCCTGACCCTGTCCTGGTGCCGTAGTCGCAAAGGTACTAATTGATGGCCCTCTGCTGCGTGTGCAGTCGCTGCAGCATGGCCAACGTTGAGTTCCACCTGGTGGGCATGTCACATATTAGGCGGTTCTTGGGCAGGTTCAGCTCCTTTTGCAGCTCAGTCAGCCGAGCACTGGCATTATAAGATCGGCGGAAATGCACACAGACTTTCCTGGCCTGCCTCAGGACATCCTGTAAGCCTGGGAACCTGCCCAAGAACCGCTGCACCACCAGGTTGAGGACGTGAGCCATACAGGGCACATGGGTGAGCTGCCCCTGTCGCAGGGCGGAGAGGAGGTTGGTGCCATTGTCAGAAACGACCATTCCTGGCTTAAGCTGGCGTGGCGTCAACCACCTCTCGGCCTGCCCCTGCAGAGCTGCCAGAAACTCTGGCCCAGTGTGGCTCCTGTCCCCCAAACACACCAGCGCAAGCACGGCATGGCATCTTTTTGCCTGCGTACTCGCGTAGCCCCTTGTACGCCTACGGAGCACCGCTGGTTCCGAGGACAGAGCACTGGAGGAAGAAGAAGAGGAGGGGGTGGAGGAGAGAGGTGTGTCACAACCAGTAGTAGCATTTTGGAGGCGAGGTGGCGGAACAACCTCCAACACTACTGCACCTTGTCCTGCATCCCTCCCAGCTGCCAATAGAGTGACCCAATGGGCCGTGAAAGAAAGATAACGTCCCTGTCCATGCCTGCTGGACCATGAGTCAGCGGTAATATGCACCTTACCGCTGACCGCCCTGTCCAACGAGGCATGGACATTGCCTTCCACATGCCGGTAGAGAGACGGAATCGCCTTCCGTGAGAAAAAGTGGCGTTTGGGAACCTGCCACTGAGGAACTGCACATTGAACAAACTCACGGAAGGGGGCCGAGTCTACCAACTGAAAAGGCAGCAGTTGAAGTGCTAGCAATTTAGCCAAGCTAGCATTCAACCGATGGGCATGTGGATGGCTGGGAGTATACTTCTTTCGACGGTCCAGCAGCTGGGGCAGGGAAATTTGCCTGCTACAATCGGACGTCGGTGTACTGCAAGTACTTGGTTGTGACACACCTAATTCTACACCTTCAGTCCTCTCAGAGCAGCTTTCAGAGAGGACTGAAGATATAGTGGGGATGGAGATCCCAGCTGATGAGGAGCAAGGAGAGGTCCGCTTTGTTCTTTGGTGTGGGTCTTTTATGTGTGCTTGCCAACGAGCTGCATGGCAGGTCGACATATGTCTGCTCATGCTTGTGGTGCCCAATCGGCTGATGTTTTGGCCACGCGAGATACGCTTGAGACAAATATTGCAAATAGCAGTGGTGCGATCTGATGCACTCGTCTCAAAAAAGGCCCACACCAAAGAACTTTTGTGATAACGTGCAGAGGCAGCGCCCTGCACAGGCGGAGCTCTGCGGTGTGGTACAGTTGCTGTGCTGGCCTCTAGCTTGCCTCCAGGGGGCATCCTGCCTCGTTGGACATGTGACGCCGCATCCTCCTCCTCCTCCCTCCTCTCTCCCTTCAGGCACCCACGTGGAGTCAGTGACCTCATCATCCCCTCCCTCTTCACCACTAGAGCAAACCTGGCAGTAAGCTGCAGCTGGTGGAACAGTACTGCCAGATTGCTGTCCTTCAGCATCCCCTCTCTCTGCGCGCACACTACTGCCTTCCTCAAGCTGGGTATCATCATCCGAGCCTTCGAATCGTTGGGCATCCTCCTGGAGCATGTACCCAACACTGTGCTCAAAGAGTTCGGGGGACTCCTCAGGAGGACATGGTGGGTCTAGGGAAGGGGTGGCTGATGATGCCATTGAGTACGCGTTGGCAGCTGCTCTGCCAGTACCCTGAGCCTGGGTGAGAGAGGATGAGGAGGATGAGGAGGGCTTGGTCATCCATTCTACCAAGCCTTCGGCATGATGCGGCTCCACATGTCCAGCTGCCGAAAACAAAGACAAGCGTGTCCCATGGCCACGTGCTGATGACGATGCACGACCACGTCCACGGCCAGCACTGTTGTCTCTAGAAACAGAGCCTGCCTGCCCTGTGTTCTTGCCTCGGCATGCTCTGCCTCTCTTTGGCGGTCTTCCAGCCATTGTAGTCGGTAGTGTATATAGTATATAAAATGGGTGCTGCTGAGAAGAAAATATGGGAGCTCTGTGTGATGCCACTAACACACTAGAAGTCCTATGGATGCTTCTGGGAAGAAAATATGGGAGCTCTGTGTGATGCCACTAACACACTAGAAGTCCTATGGGTGCTTCTGGGAAAAAAATATAGGAGCTCTGTGTGATGCCACTAACACACTAGAAGTCCTATGGGTGCTTCTGGGAAGAAAATATGGGAGCTCTGTGTGATGCCACTAACACACTAGAAGTCCTATGGGTGCTTCTGGGAAGAAAATATGGGAGCTCTGTGTGATGCCACTAACACACTAGAAGTCCTATGGGTGCTTCTGGGAAGAAAATATAGGAGCTCTGTGTGATGCCACTAACACACTAGAAGTCCTATGGGTGCTTCTGGGAAGAAAATATGGGAGCTCTGTGTGATGCCACTAACACACTAGAAGTCCTATGGGTGCTTCTGGGAAAAAAATATAGGAGCTCTGTGTGATGCCACTAACACACTAGAAGTCCTATGGGTGCTTCTGGGAAGAAAATATGGGAGCTCTGTGTGATGCCACTAACACACTAGAAGTCCTATGGGTGCTTCTGGGAAGAAAATATGGGAGCTCTGTGTGATGCCACTAACACACTAGAAGTCCTATGGGTGCTTCTGGGAAGAAAATATAGGAGCTCTGTGTGATGCCACTAACACACTAGAAGTCCTATGGGTGCTTCTGGAAGAAAATATGGGAGCTCTGTGTGATGCCACTAACACACTAGAAGTCCTATGGGTGCTTCTGGGAAGAAAATATAGGAGCTGTGTGTGATGCCACTAACACACTAGAAGTCCTATGGGTGCTTCTGGGAAGAAAATATGGGAGCTGTGTGTGATGCCACTAACACACTAAAAGTCCTATGGGTGCTTCTGGGAAGAAAATATGGGAGCTCTGTGTGATGCCACTAACACACTAGAAGTCCTATGGGTGCTTCTGGGAAGAAAATATAGGAGCTGTGTGTGATGCCACTAACACACTAGAAGTCCTATGGGTGCTTCTGGGAAGAAAATATGGGAGCTGTGTGTGATGCCACTAACACACTAAAAGTCCTATGGGTGCTTCTGGGAAGAAAATATGGGAGCTCTGTGTGATGCCACTAACACACTAGAAGTCCTATGGGTGCTTCTGGGAAGAAAATATGGGAGCTCTGTGTGATGCCACTAACACACTAGAAGTCCTATGGGTGCTTCTGGGAAGAAAATATAGGAGCTCTGTGTGATGCCACTAACACACTAGAAGTCCTATGGGTGCTTCTGGGAAGAAAATATAGGAGCTCTGTGTGATGCCACTAACACACTAGAAGTCCTATGGGTGCTTCTGGGAAGAAAATATAGGAGCTCTGTGTGATGCCACTAACACACTAGAAGTCCTATGGGTGCTTCTGGGAAGAAAATATAGGAGCTCTGTGTGATGCCACTAACACACTAGAAGTCCTATGGGTGCTTCTGGGAAGAAAAATATAGGAGCGCTGTGTGATGCCACTAACACACTAGAAGTCCTATGGGTGCTTCTGGGAAGAAAATATAGGAGCTCTGTGTGATGCCACTAACACACTAGAAGTCCTATGGGTGCTTCTGGGAAAAAAATATAGGAGCTCTGTGTGATGCCACTAACACACTAGAAGTCCTATGGGTGCTTCTGGGAAGAAAATATGGGAGCTCTGTGTGATGCCACTAACACACTAGAAGTCCTATGGGTGCTTCTGGGAAGAAAATATGGGAGCTCTGTGTGATGCCACTAACACACTAGAAGTCCTATGGGTGCTTCTGGGAAGAAAATATAGGAGCTCTGTGTGATGCCACTAACACACTAGAAGTCCTATGGGTGCTTCTGGGAAGAAAATATGGGAGCTCTGTGTGATGCCACTAACACACTAGAAGTCCTATGGGTGCTTCTGGGAAAAAAATATAGGAGCTCTGTGTGATGCCACTAACACACTAGAAGTCCTATGGGTGCTTCTGGGAAGAAAATATGGGAGCTCTGTGTGATGCCACTAACACACTAGAAGTCCTATGGGTGCTTCTGGGAAGAAAATATGGGAGCTCTGTGTGATGCCACTAACACACTAGAAGTCCTATGGGTGCTTCTGGGAAGAAAATATAGGAGCTCTGTGTGATGCCACTAACACACTAGAAGTCCTATGGGTGCTTCTGGGAAGAAAATATGGGAGCTCTGTGTGATGCCACTAACACACTAGAAGTCCTATGGGTGCTTCTGGGAAGAAAATATAGGAGCTGTGTGTGATGCCACTAACACACTAGAAGTCCTATGGGTGCTTCTGGGAAGAAAATATGGGAGCTGTGTGTGATGCCACTAACACACTAAAAGTCCTATGGGTGCTTCTGGGAAGAAAATATGGGAGCTCTGTGTGATGCCACTAACACACTAGAAGTCCTATGGGTGCTTCTGGAAGAAAATATAGGAGCTGTGTGTGATGCCACTAACACACTAGAAGTCCTATGGGTGCTTCTGGGAAGAAAATATGGGAGCTGTGTGTGATGCCACTAACACACTAAAAGTCCTATGGGTGCTTCTGGGAAGAAAATATGGGAGCTCTGTGTGATGCCACTAACACACTAGAAGTCCTATGGGTGCTTCTGGGAAGAAAATATGGGAGCTCTGTGTGATGCCACTAACACACTAGAAGTCCTATGGGTGCTTCTGGGAAGAAAATATAGGAGCTCTGTGTGATGCCACTAACACACTAGAAGTCCTATGGGTGCTTCTGGGAAGAAAATATAGGAGCTCTGTGTGATGCCACTAACACACTAGAAGTCCTATGGGTGCTTCTGGGAAGAAAATATAGGAGCTCTGTGTGATGCCACTAACACACTAGAAGTCCTATGGGTGCTTCTGGGAAGAAAATATAGGAGCTCTGTGTGATGCCACTAACACACTAGAAGTCCTATGGGTGCTTCTGGGAAGAAAATATAGGAGCTCTGTGTGATGCCACTAACACACTAGAAGTCCTATGGGTGCTTCTGGGAAGAAAATATGGGAGCTCTGTGTGATGCCACTAACACACTAGAAGTCCTATGGGTGCTTCTGGGAAGAAAATATAGGAGCTCTGTGTGATGCCACTAACACACTAGAAGTCCTATGGGTGCTTCTGGGAAGAAAATATAGGAGCTCTGTGTGATGCCACTAACACGCTAGAAGTCCTATGGGTGCTTCTGGGAAGAAAATATGGGAGCTCTGTGTGATGCCACTAACACGCTAGAAGTCCTATGGGTGCTTCTGGGAAGAAAATATGGGAGCGCTGTGTGATGCCACTAACACACTAGAAGTCCTATGGGTGCTCCTGGGAAGAAAATATAGGAGCTCTGTGTGATGCCACTAACACACTAGAAGTCCTATGGGTGCTCCTGGGAAGAAAATATAGGAGCTCTGTGTGATGCCACTAACACACTAGAAGTCCTATGGGTGCTTCTGGGAAGTAAATATGGGAGCTCTGTGTGATGCCACTAACACACTAGAAGTCCTATGGGTGCTTCTGGGAAGAAAATATGGGAGCTCTGTGTGATGCCACTAACACACTAGAAGTCCTATGGGTGCTGCTGAGAAGAAAATATAGGAGCTCTGTTTGCTGCCACTAACACACTAGAAGTCCTATGGGTGCTTTTGGGGTGCAATGCTGTGCTAACAGCACTGCGGTTGGTACTACTGCAATACTGTACTAACAGTAAGCACGCACCAGACTAATCCCAGCAGCAGCTAATAACACACTAACTGTGCAATCAGCAGCAATGAACGATCAATGACTTAGGTAGCAATGGTTTAGCAAAGAAATAACCAATGGTTTAGCAAAGAAGAGCAAATCTTTCAGTAGCAATCAAGCAAAGACAGAATCAGCAGACTGATCTCTCCTAAAGCCGGAACTCATGTGACCGTGGCCGACGGCGTGGCGGCCTTTTAAATGGTGGGGCGTGTACTAAAGCCCCTGAGCTTTAATTGGCTACAGGCGTCCTGCCTGTAGCCAATTATTGCTCTCCGAGTTTCCGGCGCTGTGATTGGCCAAGCATGCGGGGTCACAGTGCATGCTTGGCCAATCATCAGCCAGCAATGCACTGCGCCGGCCGCATGCGCCGAATGTGATGCGAACGGCCCAAATAGTTCTGGGCTCGCCAAGCGACCAAACGCCCGGTGCTCGATTCGAACGTGGGTTCGAATCGAGCACCGGGCCCATCCCTACCCAGGACCTTGCATTGACTATATGTGGTCTCCCACAGTACATAGAATATGGAAATGCAATTATTTTAGTAAATATAAACTGCTAAATACCTTTTTCTCTTCAGCAGTATATAGCAGTCTTATGACTTCTATCAGTGTCTGCTTAAGCATGTAGAAGGAGTTTTCATTCTCCCCTGACCCTCTGTCTGGACAGTGCTGATTGGCCCTGTTCTTATCACATGCACTCTCCCAAGAAAAATAAAAAACTCTAGCAATACTCACCAAACTGAGCATGTGCAACCTGTCCCCTAAAGCTCTGTTCTATCAAGACATGGGTTGGAGTCAGTTAAAGAAGGAGGATCAGAGAAGACAGGATCACACAGCCTTTATACACAATGCAGAGGATTAATCCCTTAACCTCCTTGGCGGTAACCCCGAGTCTGGCTCGGGGTCAGTTTTTTATGCTGGGAGCGGTAACCCCGAGCCAGACTCGGGCTTGCGTTGCGGGATGCAGGGGGGAAGTTACTTACCTTTTCCCCTGGATCCTGCGATGTCTCCCCGCTGTGTGTGCGAGCCGTCCGCTCGCTCGATTCACACAGTGCCGGGTGCCGCCGATCTCCGTTCCCTGTGACGTTACGACGCACGGGAGCGGAGATCGGCGCCAAATTCAAAAAAGTTTAAAAACACAACACATATACAATACTGTAATCTTACAGATTACAGTATTGTATACAAAAAATACACACCCCCTTTGTCCTAGTGGTCTGCCCAGTGCCCTGCATGTCATTTTATATAATAAAAAGATTTTTTTTTCTGCCTGGAAACTGGAGATTGTCCATAGCAACCAAAAAGTGTCCCTTTATGTCAAAAGTGGTTTTAGACCAGCTAGAAAACACCGATAAAAAAAAAATAAAATCACAATTTATCATCAAACAATAAATTTAATGACAGCGACTATTCTGCAACTGAGCAAATTTCAGTGTTTTTGATTTGATTACATTATTGAATCATTTTTTATATATATTTTTATTATATTATAATTTATTATTTTGTGTTTCAAACTTTATCATACCCGGGATGTCTACTAGACTCTGGTTCGGACAGATTTAAGTGAGTTATTCATAAGAATTGCAGGCCTACAATATAAAAAACGCCAAATTTCCATGCAAAATAATTGTACCGCTTTCAGCACTAAATTCCAGCCAGAATCATACCGCCAGGGAGGTTAAGCTCTACAGGGAATAGAACAAGCATGGTTTACTGCATATACACACTGATTTTACTGTTGTGGCTTTAGTAACACTTTAACCATTTACCCTGTCCTTAAAAAATGTTGCTGTAGGGCACAGGAGCCATGGATGTTGATAGGTTCTCTGTTCTGCAACAACTCTTAAACCTGCTTGGTCCCCACTGATACACCCGGTTAGAGGTAGAGGACCATGTAAATCTGGACAACTTAAGCGTTACTGGTTCAGAATAATAAACAGTGCACAAGAAAATTAAAACCAGACTACCAGATAGCAAGTTAAGTAAATTTATTATCTCAAAGATACTTGATATGTAGCACTTTGAAGTTTCAGAATTTAATAACTTGAACACTGGCCTATAACCAGAAAGTGTAACTGTATTACAACAGTATTAAACCAAGTTTTTACAACTAGTTAACTGAATTAGACCCAACTGATGCAATAATAATGTTCCTGAATGCATCTGGTAAGATACTCCAGATATGGGCATCTGCAAGTATCTCTGCGAGGGGGACCCGGTGATGACAACGTTCCTGATGCCTTGTTTCTAACATTGGCCGGCTTGTGATGGGGCCCTTCTAACAACATTGCTCAAGGGTCTGTTCCTTTAAGAGTGAGTGAATGTGTACATGCAGGCTACTAGGTAAGGGGCAGTCTAAGCAAAGCAGAAAATAACAAGGGGTTTAAATGTGTGTTCTCCTTTCACCATTCTTGGCAAAAGACAGGTTATGGTCCACCTGCTTGGCAGTTCCAGACATTAGGTCCTGGAGACCTGGTCCCTCTGTACAGGTAAGCTGCGGCAGCAGAACTATCCTCATGTCACAGCAGATCCTCTCAGAACACACTCTTTCAATCTTTTGCCCTGAAAAAACAGTGAAACTCTCCTCCTCTGGTGCAGGGGACTGTGTGCCCTGTAGTTTGGCAGCCATTTGTTCTACACTCACTGGCATTGGGCTCTTCCTCTTTGGGAATTAAATCTCCCATGAAGCCCTGTAGTACAGCAAACTCCCTACTGGATCTTTCTATTGGCTCTCCCTCTCCTACCCTCTGATAGGATTTGATTCTGCATTGCAGGAGGGAGGGGGAGATCAGAGGAGCGAGCAGGGAGGAGAAGCCCACATCACAGAGCTTGCAGCCAGCAACAATTCAACACACACACTATATGGGAGAACACGAGGAGTATAGCTCCCATGGTTCAGAGAAGCAGGATCTCCGGATCTATGGATAGTGTAGGACCCACTAATCATGGGGTACTTTGTCGCAGTAAGCTTAAGCTTAAGCGTCATATAGCAATATGATGTGACCAAATCCCCATATTTTTGGATAATGTTTTTTGAAAATGTCAGTTTTGCATGCGTGTGCTGTAATATTTTTGTTCTGTTTTTGCAGCAGGCACAGAACAACAGTAACAGCAGTCAACAGTAACCATAGTTAACAATAGTAGCAGTACCAGCGGGACCTCCGAACCCCCCACAGCGGGGGGGGGGGGTAATGTAAGGGGGCAAACTGCTGATGTTCCCCCAACCCTTTAACATTTTGTTAGATTTCTTTTTACCTGAGAAAAAAATCCCCCTCCACATGCTGCTGCGGTCACACAGAGACTGAGCTTTACAGTAAAGACAACAGATTAAGGTATGTGCATAGACTCCCTCTAGTGGAGAATTTAAGGCATAACAACATTTTTTTCCCAAATAGTAGAATACATAGGTAGACTTTTCAGTTCCTAAGTTCCTTCCCTTACCTTATCCCTGCCACAGGATTTGCTGAGTTAACAGACAATTCAACCTTCACCCATCACGGTGGGCTGCGTTTAGCAAACCTTCAAGGGCCGGGTCTCTAGATATCGGGGTTCCAACTCCCTTGGACCTGTAAAGCACCCCACCAGGAAAGCTTTAGGTAATGTAGCAAGACCTAAGTTCTGGGTTCCCGGGGTCCAGCCCTTCAAAGAGAGGCATTACAGGCAGAAACCTCGTGCTTCGCATACGAGGCCCTAGGTACCATCCATTTAGGCCTCAGTGGCACTTTGGATGCATCTGGTCTTATGGAGGCTATTTAAATCCAGCATGGATCCCTCCTGGAGCTCCTGAGAGCACATTGTAGTGTTATTATGTGTATATGTATATGTGTATACGTATGTGTATATATATATATATATATATATATATATGTATATATATATATATATATATATATATAGTGTATATGTGTGTACATGCATGTATTTTATATATGGTGTTATATGTAGGCATTCTAAGACAAGTTCATTCTAGGCAGGCCACATTGGTAGCTGTTAATCTAATTGCACATATTAAAGGGGACTTGTTGATCAAAGGAGAAGTGGCCAAACAAGAATTACTCCACATATCAAAGGGGACAGATAGCCCAGAGTCACTATGTTAATGTTAATATGCAAGAATGCAGATTAGGGCAGTTTATGACTACAGCTGAAAGACAGGACACTCTGAAAGACAGGAGCAGATCAAAGCATTTAATGGGAACGCCCAATCAAATTGCTCAGCCATTCAGTGTGTGTGGGGGGATATAACATGGCATTCAGTCTGTTAAGGGTGTGTGTTGATGAAGGCACCAAAAGTCACATGGAAACATGGGGCTCTAGAAATTTACTAACACTGTTATGATTATACCCTGTTGGATTTTGTCATCTATTGCAAGACTGTTCTGTGTTGGAAGCCAATAAAGTCTCTCTCTGGAAGAATTGGGTTGCTGCGGGACAATACTTATTAATAACTACATATCATCTACCCATGATATATTATATCACTACACACATCTTCACTCGTGACCAACACCTTAGACACTGGAGAAAAAACTGATGTGCTCCTGGAAGGAGGAGGGGTTATATAGGGAGTGAACTTCCTGGATTGGGTATACCAGTGTCCATCACCTGAAGGTGGCGTAAAAACCCATTAAGTAATTACTTAAGGTTCTGTGTCCCATGATGTACGATAAAGAAAAATGCTCTGGCCATAAAAGGGGGTACAACCTTAATAATACCCAAAGGTAACCAATAACAAATTGTATAATGGCAGTTCATACCAGCAACACTGATGTGTCCAGAAATAAAATAAAAGCATGTAAAGATTATATAAAATGTATTAAGCAATGTTGTCACATTACATTATTACCTGTACACTAAAAGGATATCATGGAAGCCATCGTTGCCTTTTTGACAAATATGCTATTAGTAATAAGGTAATTTTGTAAATAATATGTTGTCAGATACAGTAATTACATATTTTGCTTAAACAACCTGTCAGAATTAGCTAATGTATGCTGGCAGCCAAGCTGTGTGTGTCTACATAGGTCACCCACTATTTATGGCTACAAATGTTCAGTTGTACAATATTATGCTGCATTGTCCATTATTTCTGTCTACAATAGTTACATACTACATTAATGAACAGTTGTTCTTAACTATGATCCATTATTACAAACTCTGTCAAAAATTTTAGAAAAATAAGTCTACATTTAGATGGCCGAATATCTGCGGCCAGGGGCTGTCAACATGTACTGTAAGAATCAGAAGATTCTTGGCAGTGGTTGTAAATACTGTTTGCACACTTTGGGAGAGATTTCTAAAACTGGTGCACACAGAATCTGTGTATCTTTGCATAGTAACCAATCAGCTTTTAGGTTTTATTGTCCAAGCTTAACTGAACAAGCTGAAATTAAAAGCCGATTGGTTACTATTAGGGATGAGCCGAACACCCCCCCCCCGTTCGGCTCGCACCAGAACCCGCGAACGGACCTAAAGTCCGTGCGAGCTTTAGAACCCTATTAGTTATAATGGATGCGAACGTTCGAAATTAAAAGTGCTAATTTTAAAGGCTAATATGCATGTTAATGTCATAAAAAGTGTTTGGGGACCTGGGACCTGCCCCAGGGGACATGTATCAATGCAATTTTATTTTTTTTAAAACGGCCGTTTTTTCAAGAGCAGTGATTTTAATAATGCTTAAATTGAAACAATAAAAGTGTAATATTCCTTTAAATTTCGTACCTGGGGGGTGTCTATAGTATGCATGTGAAGGGGCGCATGTTTCCCGTGTTTAGAACTGTCTCTGCGCAAAGTGTCATTTTTGAAAGTAAAAAAGCTATTTAAAATCACTCGCGGCTAATGTGTTATTGACGGCTCCCGTAATACAGAGAACAGTCATTCATTGAAACTCATTCATAAAAAAAGTCATTGATAAAAAATAAAAAAAATGAAAAAAAAAAAGCGTAGGGGTCCCCCCAAATTCAATAACCAGGCCCTTTAGGTCTGGGATGGATATTAAGGGGTCCCCCTCAAAATCCATACCAGACCCTTATACGAGCACGCAACCCGGCAGGCCGCAGGAAAAGAGGGGGGGACGAGAGCGGCCCCCCCTCCCGCCTGAACCGTACCAGGCCACATGCTTTCAACATTGGGAGGATGCTTTGGGGGTCTAAGACCCCCAAAGCACCTTGTCCCCATGTTGATGAGGACAAGGGCCTCTTCCCCACAACCCTGGCCATTGGTTGTGGGGGTCTGCGGGTGGGGGGCTTATCGGAATCTGGAAGCCCCCTTTAACAAGGGGACCCCCAGATCCCGGCCCCCCCCTGTGTGAAATGGTAAGGGGGTACAAAAGTACCCCTACCATTTCACCAAAAAAGTGGCAAAAATTGTAAAAATGACAGGAGACAGTCTTTGACAATTCCTTTATTAAAATCTTCTTTCTTCTTTCTTCATCCTTCGGTTTCTTCATCTTCTCCTTCCGTCATCTTCTTCCATCTTCTTCCATCTTCTTCTTCCTCCGATCCGCTTCTTCTTGCGCTGGTTTTCTCGTCCTTCTCGTCCGGCATCTTCTTCCGTCGGCGTCGGTGTCGGTGTCGGTGTCTTCTTGGGCCGCTCCGTGCAATGGGAGGCTCCCGATGTGTGAGGCTCCGCTCCGTCTGACAGGTCTTTTAAAACGGAGGGCACCTGGTGACCCCGCCCCCCTCTGACATCATGGGGAAAGCCATCATGGAATTCCCCATGACGTCCCTGTGCGTCAGAGGGGGCGGGGTCACCAGGTGCCCTCCATTATAAAAGACCTGTCAGACGGAGCAGAGCCTCACACAGCGAGAGCCTCCCATTGCGCGGAGCGGCCCAAGAAGAGACAGAGACACCGACACCGACGCCGATGGAAGAAGATGCCGGACGAGAAGGACGAGAAGACCAGCGCAAGAAGAAGCGGATCGGAGGAAGAAGAAAATGGAAGAAGAAGATGGAAGAAGATGACGGAAGGAGAAGATGAAGAAACCGAAGGATGAAGAAAGAAGAAAGAAGATTTTAATAAAGGAATTGTCAAAGACTTGTTAAAGGGGGCTTCCAGATTCCGATAAGCCCCCCGCCCGCAGACCCCCACAACCACCGGGCACGGTTGTGGGGAAGAGGCCCTTGTCCTCATCAACATGGGGACAAGGTGCTTTGGGGGTCTTAGACCCCCAAAGCATCCTCCCAGTGTTGAGGGCATGTGGCCTGGTACGGTTCAGGCGGGAGGGGGGGCCGCTCTCGTCCCCCCTCTTTTCCTGCGGCCTGCCAGGTTGCGTGCTCGGATAAGGGTCTGGTATGGATTTTGAGGGGGACCCCACGCCATTTTTTTTGGCTAGGGTTCCCCTTAAAATCCATACCAGACCTCAAGGGTCTGGTATGGATTTTGAGGGGGACCCTACGCCATTTTTTTTTGGCTGGGGTTCCCCTTAATATCCATCCCAGACCTGAAGGGCCTGGTTATTGAATTTGGGGGGACCCCCACGCTTTTTTTTTGTTTTTTATTAATGAATGACAGTTCTCTGTGTTACAGGAGCCATCAATTCAGTGCTTTTAAATAGCTTTTTTCCTGCAAAAATTACACTTTTTTGCAGGGAAAGTTCTAAGCACAGGAAACCTGCCCCCCTTCACAGGCCACCTATAGACACCCCCCAGATGTGATACTGCAATGCTGTTCTAACAGCACGCACACACATATCCCCAGAAATAGAGCACATATTGTCAGCAGCACACTGACACGCTGACACTGACTGAAACAGAATATGCGAGGCCGCCGACGCGGCGGCCTCTTATACCGTGGGGCGTGCACTAAAGCCCCTGAGCTATAATTGGCTACAGGCATCCTGCCTGTAGCCAATTATGGCTCTCCTCGCTGCCGGCGCTGTGATTGGCCAAGCATGTGGGGTCACAGTGCATGCTTGGCCAATCATCAGCCAGCATTGCACTGCGCGGGCCGCAATGCATTGCGGGGCCGCTCGCATCACACGAATTTGATGCGAGCGGCCCCAATAGTTCTGGGCTCGCCGAGCGAGCGAACGCCCGGTGCTCGATTCGAACATGGGTTCGAATCGAACACCGGGCCCATCCTTAGTTACTATGCACAGCTGCACCAATTTTAGTAAATCTCCCCCAAAGTGTGCATCCAGCAGGCACTGGTATATTTTTACTCTATACAAATTATTAGCTGGCACCTCTGCTGTTCACATGTAACTGCTCGTCCTCGTGGTTACATGGAAATAGAGCCTCCGACCCACCCAGGACACAGACAGTTTGCGTCCAGGGTTGGCTTTGAAATGCGCAGAATGAAAACATTTTGTTTCGATTCGTTATTTACATAAATTATTTTAGTTAAATTTGTTTAATTCATTTAATTTGTTTCTTTTATTCAAATTCAAAACAATTAAAATTTTCCAAATTCGGTCAACTTGAACTCAGTTCGACCAAATTCGGAAAATTTGAATTGATTTGAATTTAAATTCCATTTGAATTGCATTCAAATAGAATTGCATTCTAAATCAAATTTATTCTAATCAAAATTCGAATCAAAATTAGAATTTTGAAAGATGGTTATATTCTTTCAATTCCATTCTATTCTATTGTTTTATCTACTCTATTCTTTTATTTTCTATTCTATTAAAATTCATTCTATTCCAATGGGAATTAAGCTCCATTCCATATTTAGGTATCCAACTGACATCTTCGATTGACACTCTGGATCGGGCTAACTATCCCCTACTCTTTCGCCGACTCCGGGATGATCTTCAACGATGGACAGGCTATCCCTTATCTTGGTTCGATAGAATCAATTCCATTAAGGTGACATTTCTACCCAGGATACTTTATTATTTTAGAACTTTACCTATTGCAGTCCCAAGAGGAGATCTACAACGACTACAATCGCATGTTCTCCGCTTTATTTGGGGTAATAAAAAACCTTGCATGAACAAATTGACGTTACATGCCTCAAAATCGTTAGTGGGCTTGGCCTCCCCAATTTACAAGCTTACTATCAAGCAGCTCAAATAACACAACTTTCCTACACCACGGCTAAGGGGTCTCCGCCCCTCTGGGTCTCTATTGAAGCTCTTTCATGCCACCCTTTTGCTATCGGCTCCCTAATGTGGCTGCCGAAGTGCCTTTGCCCCCCTATTTGTGCCCCACCCTGTCTCACTCCCTAGCGGTTTGGGACAGGGTGCAACATCGTAGATCACTATCGTCCCCACATACCGCGCTAGCCCCTTTGTTCTGTAATCCAGAATTCTCCCCTGGCCTGACTCCACAGTTATTTCAATGGTGGCTCAATAAGGGACTCCTTAGGATAGGCGACTACCTTGATGGAAATCAACCTTACTCTTTGCAATACTAATAAAGACACAATGCAGATGCCCTCTAGTGAATTGTTTAGGTATAATCAGCTTTTTTCCTTTATACCTTAAACTTAATTTATTAGATGGACCTCTTACACTTACAAATTTTGAATTATCTTGTCAAACGAAGGGCCTCCTACGTGGACGAATATCTACAGTATATGCCACTCTTACTGACCCGAATACTAAACTCCCCTAAATGACTCAATGGGTATTGTTAACCTCACCAATATTTCCACCAAATATATTTTATTTCTCACCTTGAAGTTTTGAGGTGTTGTATCTTGACATATCCTGATGGACATCCAGATGCTTATGCTTAATTTCACATCTCTAGGGTTTACTGTTTATTGAATATACTTTCAATGACATTGCCTTGTTATTTGAATTTGAATAATAAAATAAAAACATATTGAAAGTTAGATTCATTCTTTTCAAAATTCAAATTTCGGAAAACGGTTATATTCTTTCTATTCTAATTTTTGCGATTGTTTATTCTATTCTATTTTTTCTATTCCATTCAAATTTATTCTATTATACAATTTAAATTTTAGAAGATGGTTATATTCTATTGTGTTTTTATATTCTATTTTTTTTTTCTATTTTAGTCAATGCTATTCATTTATTTTCTATTTTAGTCAATGCTATTCTTTTATTTTCTATTCTTTTCTATTCTGTTCTAATTCAGATTTATTTTATTCAAATTTTGGAAAATGGTTAGATTCTTTCTATTTGTTTCTATTCTATTGTTTTTTTAATTATATTATTTTCTTTTATTTTCTATTCTATTCTTTTCCATTGTATTCAAATTCAAGTTTATTCTATTTGAAATTAGAATTTAAGAAGATGGTTATATTCTATTTTATTATATTCTATTTTTTTATTCTATTATATTCCCTTATTTTCTATTCTATTTCATTCTGTTGTTTTATTTTCTATTGTATTTTGTTCTCTTTTACTCTATTCTTTTATTTTCTATTCTATCCCTTTTTTTATTATATTTTTTCTATTCTTTTATTTTCTATCTGCTCTGTATTACGCTATTATATTCTATTCTGTTATTTTCTATTCTATTCTATTATTTTCTATTCTATTCCTTTATTTTCTATTCTATTTTATTCTCTTCAGAAATTTGAATTAGATTAAAAAACTATTTGTATTTCAAATTCGATTCGAAAATGATTTGAATTCAAATTTGATATAAAAACTATTCAAATTTGATTAGAAAACTATTTGAATTTGATTAGAAAACATTGAATTCAAATTTTCGTCCGAAATTTTGTTTCTTTATTTCGGATTTGTTTAAATTTATTAATATTGTAAAATTTGTATACATCCGAATTTCAGAAAAATAAAAAATTTGTCAGAATTGCAATTCGGGACGAATTGAACCACACATGTCTGACACGGGTCCAGGGTCGGTCAGAGGCTCTCCTAAAGGTTTCACCAGACATAAAGTGAGGGAAAATCTTGAACAGTTATGCCGCGTACACACGGTCAGACTTTCCGGCAGAAAAAGTCAGACGGAGACTTTTCATCGGATATTCCGATTGTGTGTGTGCCTCATCAGACTTTTTTTTTTCGAAATGTTTGACGGACCTAGAAATAGAACATGTTTTAAATATTTCCGACGGAACCAATCGGGAAAACCGATCGTCTGTATGCTATTCCGACGGACCAAAAACGACGCATGCTCTGAAGCAAGTACGAGACGGAAACTATTGGCTACTGGCTATTGAACTTCTTTTTTCTAGTCCTGTCGTACGTGTTGTACGACACCGCGTTCTAGATGGTCGGACTTTGGTGTGATCGTGTGTAGGCAAGACAGTTTCAGCAGAACTCCGTCGGAACTCCATTGGAAAAACCTTCGGACTTATTCCGATGGGAAAACCAGTCGTGTGTACTCGGCATTAGGGCTTGTTTAGGTTTGCAGTAAAAACACAGTTGAGATGCATTTTTGCTATTTCCTTAAAGCGGAGTTCCACCCTAAAGTGGAACTTCCGCTTATCGGATTCCTCCCCCCCCTCTGGTGCCACAATTGGCACCTTTCAGGGGGAGGGGGTGCAGATACCTGTATAATACAGGTATCTGCCCCGCCCGTATCCGAGGATGCCCGCCCATATCCGAGGGTTCCCGTTGTGTCCGTTGTGTCAGTTCCCAGGACACAACGGGGGCCAATAAAGACGCGCAGCGCGACTCGCTCATGCGCAGTAGGGAACCGGGCAGTGAAGCCGCAAGCTTTGCTTCCTGATTCCCTGACAGAGGATGGCGGTGGGGCAGCCAAGAGACGAGCAGTCGTTCGTCGTCTTCTGCCGACACCGCTGGAACCTGGAACAGGTAAGTGTCCATTTATTAAAAGTCAGCAGCTGCAGTATTTGTAGCTGCTGACTTTTAATATTTTTGGTGCGGGTGGACCTCCGCTTTAAGGGGAGTTCATAAGGTAGTGGTAGAGGGGCGTGGACACGGGTTACTTGTATTAGGCAGATCATCAAGACCGGAGAGATATTCACCAGAGTTGAGAAATCAAAGTGTAAATGGTCAAAGACCCCAATGCATTTCGGGGGTCACACCTTCCCCTTTCATCGGGGCTGTGAAATGGCAGAAACATGTTGGCTGTCCTTTGTCATGTTTGTTGTAACCAGTGGAACATTAAGGTCTCCTAAAGTTTATTCATTTAGTGCTTGCTTGCAACCTATTTCCCTTAAGGGGTGTTCACATGCCGCAGTGTTTTGCTTTATGGGTCCAGAAAAAATGATCATGCTTGTTAGGTACCTGGTGGTGAGCCTGGCTTGGTGGGAGAGACCTCTCTTACAGCTCTGGTTCAGGGCCCACTGGAATGGAGACAGTGATCCTGTGAGCACAGCGGGTAGGAGTGTCTGGGTGCAGCAGCGGCCGGTGCTGGATGAAGTGGGATCCTCAGGAAAGCTGGAACTGCAGGAGAAGGCAGAGCAGGTGGATCAGCAATCAGGGGTCAGTAGACACAGCAGCAGCAGGACCTGGATGGAGCATGGCACACTTGGAATAAGCAGAGGGATATCAGACAAGCCGGGTCACAGCGGATAAGACAGTCAGGCAGATGCAGCAGGCAAGGCAAGGTCACAGGCAGGCAGAGGTTCGGCAACAGTAATAGCAAGTCCAAAGCAGAGTCAGGCAGGCCGGGATCAGGGTTGGAGAAGGTCAGTGAGGTCAGACGAGAGCCGGGTCAGTTATCACGATCAAACAGGCAGATAGCAGGAATTTCAGGTATGGGACTGCAGACAAACAGCGCCGCACAAGTGTAGCAGACTTCTTTAAAAAAGGCCACTGGCGTCAAATAGCGCTAGATCGCACCCGCGTGTCAGCGCTGCTGTAGTGCCTGCGGGCGCAGGCGCGTGGTTTGCCCAGCTGCACCCGTGCGCATGCGTGCACGCATATTCGCCCGTTCAGTGCGGGCTAAGCCCTGACATTGCCCGCTGACAAGGGGCAACCTCCGGGTGCCCAATAGGAGCTTCTTCTCGGGGTGAGCTGAAAAAAAGGCACGGATTAGTCTCTCAGCGTGTAGGTTACTATCGGGTTCCCAAGAGTTGCTTTCTGGGCCGTAACCCCTCCACTTAACTAAAAATTGTCTCTGCCCCTGCCGCCTTCTACAATCAAGGATAGCTTCCACCTCGTATTCTTCGCTACCATCAACTAAGACGGGTTTGGGTGGTCTGGTTCCTCTATTTGGGAAGGGATCGGGCACGGAGGGTTTTAACAGGGACACATGGAAAACCGGGTGTATTCTTATTGAGTCGGGTAAGGACAATTCATAGGAAACTTCATTGATCCTTCTCTTCATGGGGAAGGGCGCCAAAAATTTAGGTGCCAGCTTTCTAGATGGACAGGCTTATTTAAGATTATTTGTGGAAAGCCATACCTGATCGCCGATTCGGAGGTTCAACTCTCCCTTTCTCTTCTGATCAAACGCCTTCTTGCGGTCTGTCTGGGCTTTGGATATCGCCTCCTGTAGTACCCCGGTTATTATGGCTGAGGAAGATCGCAGTGTCCTCAACTGCCGGAACTGGGGACTCTGGAAAAAAGTCAGGGAGAAATGTTAAGTGAAACCCATTGTTGGCAAAAAATGGGGACTGCCCTGTGGCCGAATGACTGGCATTGTTGTATGCAAATTCTGCTAGGGGCAACAGGGACACCCAATCGTCCTGCACAAAGGACGTGAAACATCTGATATACTGCTCGAGAGTCTGATTGGTTCGTTCTGTCTGTCCATTGGTCTGGGGGTAATAGGCGGATGACAGAGCCAGCTCGATCTTCAGACTTTCGCACAGAGCCCTCCAAAACCGGGAAGTAAACTGGACCCCCCTGTCTGACACAATATTAGCAGGTACACCGTGCAACCTAATGATCTCCTTGATGAAGATACGGACTGTTTCTGGAGCAGATGGGGTCCCCTTCAGGGGCAGGAAATGGGCCATCTTTGATAGTCGGAACATGGAAGCTCAACTATAAAGTCCATGGTATTCATCCTCCACGGCCGATCAGGTGCAGGGAGAGGTTTCAGTAGTCCCCAGGCCCGATCTCTGGTTGCCTTACTCCGGATACACACAGGACAAGAGTTAACATAGTCTTTGCAAAATTCTTTCAAGCCAGGCCACCAGAAAGTGCGCTGTACCAATTCCAGGGTCTTGCAGACCCCAAAATGTCCTGCTAAGGGATGGTCATGGAGGAGGGTCAATACTCTGATTCGGATGCTCTCAGGGACTAAGATTTGGCTCTCTTTACACAGAAGGCCCTCCCTGGGTATCAACATAGTTCCTGGGGGTGTGGATGAGTTAGTGGATGCTTCCCTGATCTGTGATAGCAGGTCTGGTTGTACGAGTAGAAAGTTGCTCGCGGGTAGAATAGTATCTGGAACAGCAGAGTCCTTGGGGCAGTCATACATGCGCGAAAGCACTTCTGGCCAGGGCAGTACGTAATATGAAAGCAGAACCGAGAGAAAAACAGAGCCCAACATGCTTGTCGGGGCTTCAGGCACTTGGCTGCTCTCAAGTACTCAAGGTTTCTGTGATTCGTGTAGATTAACACTGGGTGAACCGCACCTTCCAGCAAGTTCCTCCACTCCAATGCCGATTTGATAGCTAGTAGCTCACGGTCGCCAACATCGTAATTCCTCTCCGTGGGGGAGAGTTTACGGAAGAAGAACCCCACGGGGTGCATCAGATCGTTGCTGCCTTGTCGTTGTGATATAACTGCTCCCACCGCAACTTCTGAGGCATCAACCTCTAGGATGTATGGCCGTGAAGGGTCAGGGTGGCTGAGGATGAGGGCCAAAGTGAACAGTCTCTTAAGTTTTTCAAAGGCTTCCTGGGCTTCCGTGTCCCAGTGGAAGCGTACCTTCTGCTTTGTCAACTGAGTGATGGGAGTGATTATGACGGAGAATCCTTCCCATCACCCAGAAATTGGATGTTCTGTTGTTCTGTTGTTCTGTTGTTCTGTTGTTCTGTTGTCGGCAGAGTCAGGCAGGCCGGGATCAGGGTTGGAGAAGGTCAGCGAGGTCAGACGAGAGCCGGGTCAGTTATCACGATCAAACAGGCAGATAGCAGGAATTTCAGGTATGGGACTGCAGACAAACAGCGCTGCACAAGTGCAGCAGACTTCTTTAAATAAGGCCACTGGCGCCAAAACAGCGCTAACGCGCACCCGCCTGTGCGCACTGGCGCCCAGTTTGCCCAGTGGCGCCCGTGCGCTTGCGCGCACGCATATTCGCCCGTTCAGTGCGGGCTAGGCCCTGACAATGCTGTCCAAATTGTTAGTGACAAGCACTCCTAATAATTTTCAATAAAATGTTGCAGCAATCACTATGCTCAGCTACAAACCACAAAAGGACAGCAATTTGTAGCACAACCCAATGGTTGTGGCAAATTCCCAGCAACTCTACTGGATTTCATAGATACCGGTAGCTAAAAAATATCGCTGTTAATTGCTGGCATTAGCAATTGGTAGCAGTGATTAATCTCTGTGAAAAAAAATCAAGTGTGTCATCAGCCTTAGTCAGCAATAAAACTCTGACAGAGGTTCTAGCCTTCACTCCATTAAAGGAAAGCATTGTTATTTTAGTTTCTGCTATTGGTAGAGAGTTCAGGTAGAGGCAGGGGGGCAGTGTTCAACCAAAATCAAGAACACGGGGACATGACCTCAAACTAACTGGAGGAAAGTTCAAAACTAATCTTATGCCGCGTACACACGTGCGGACTTTTGCCGGCGGACTTAGTCCAGCGGACAATCCCGCCGGACTTTCCAGCTGGGTCCGCTGGACTTTCCGAGCGTGTGGACTTGCCCACACACGCACGGACTTCTCCGGCGGATAATCCGCCGGCCAAAAGTCCGCGGGACTTTTGAAAATGAACGGACTTGCCCACACACGGAGCAGTCCGTTCATTTCGAACGTAACTTCAGGTACGTAGCTAGCGTAGGCAGTGCCGGCGCGCTAGCTCCGTGACCTGGCATGGATTTAAAGGGACTCCCCACGCCGAAAAAACGGCGTGGGGGTTCCCCCCAAATCCATGTCAGACCCTCATCCGAGCACGCAGCCTGGCAGGCCAGGAAAGGGGTGGGGACGAACGAGCGCCCCCCCTCCTGAGCCGTACCAGGCCGCGTGCCCTCAACATGGGGGGTGCCCTGGGGAAAGGGGGGCCGTGCGGCCCCCCCACCCCAAAGCACCTTGTCCCCATGTTGATGAGGACAAGGGCCTCTTCCCGACAACCCTGGCCGTTGGTTGTCGGGGTCTGTGGGCGGGGGCTTATCGGAATCTGGGAGCCCCCTTTAATAAGGGGGCCCCCAGATACCGGCCCCCCACCCTATGTGAATGAGTATGGGGTACGATGTACCCCTACCCATTCACCTAAGGTGTAAAATGTAAAGTACAAAAACACACACACTTTTGAAAAAATATTTTATTGCACTGCTCCGGGGGTCTTCTTCCGTCTTGGGGGTCTTCTCGCCGGACTCCCCCGCCATTTACCAAGCTCTTTTACCGAGCGGGGGAAGTCCGGCTACCTTCTTCGTCGTCGCCGCCGTCGTCTGGGGGTCTCGATCCGCCTTCGGGGGTCTTCCGGGGGTCTCTTCTGTTCTTGCGGCGGTCGTTGTCTTCTGCGCCGCCGGCGCCGCCTTCTTCTTCTTGTCCTTCTTCTTGTTGTTCTTTTTCTTCCGATGTTGACCCGATGCTCTCTCTGCCCGGAATGCCTGTGCCGCGCTGCGCTGGGACTTATATAGGGGCATGGGGACAGGGTCACATGTTCATGTCACATGGTGACCCCGCCCCCTTGCGATGTCACAGTCCCAGCATCCTCCGGGACTGTGACATCACAGGGGGGCGGGGTCACCATGTGACATGAGCATGTGACCCTGTCCCCATGTCCCTATATAAGTCCCAGCGCAGCGCGCCTCTGCCATTCCGGGCAGAGACAGCGACGGGTCAACATCGGAAGAAGAAGAAGAACAAGAAGAAGGCCAAGAAGAAGAAGAAGAAGGCGCCGGCGGCGCGGAAGACGACGACCGCCGCAAGAACAGAAGAGACCCCCGGAAGACCCCCGAAGGCGGATCGAGACCCCCAGACGACGGCGGCGACGACGAAGAAGGTAGCCGGACTTCCTCCGCTCGGTAAAAGAGCTTGGTAAATGGCGGGGGAGTCCGGCGAGAAGACCCCCAAGATGGAAGAAGACCCCCGGAGCAGTGCAATAAACTATTTTTTTCAAAAGTGTGTGTGTTTTTGTACTTTACATTTTACACCTTAGGGGGGGGGGCCGGTATCTGGGGGCCCCCTTATTAAAGGGGGCTCCCAGATGCCGATAAGGTTGTCGGGAAGAGGCCCTTGTCCTCATCAACATGGGGACAAGGTGCTTTGGGGTGGGGGCGCCGCCCCCCTTTCCCCAGGGCACCCCCCATGTTGAGGGCACGCGGCCTGGTACGGCTCAGGAGGGGGGGCGCTCGTTCGTCCCCACCCCTTTCCTGGCCTGCCAGGCTGCGTGCTCGGATGAGGGTCTGACATGGATTTGGGGGGAACCCCCACGCCGTTTTTTCGGCGTGGGGAGTCCCTTTAAATCCATGCCAGGTCACGGAGCTAGCGCGGCGGCATTTACTGCCTACGCTAGCTACGTAACCTGAAGTCACGTGCTAATTGAACGGAATTGCCGATGAGCGGCAAGTCCGTTCATTTCAAAAGTCCCGCGGACTTACCTACTAACGGCGGGATTGTCCGCCGGACTGCCAAGTCCAGCGGATAATTTTAAAACCAAACTTAAAACTTTGGCGCCAAAAAGTCCGCCGGACTTTGGCGCCAAAAAGTCCGCCGGACTTTGGCGCCAAAAAGTCCGCCGGCGCCTACACACGAGGGGATTGTCCGCTGGACTTCAGTCCAGAGGATAATCCCGCGGGATTGTCCCTTCGTGTGTACGCGGCCTTAGAAAGTATTATTTTATTGAAAGGGTAGTTGAGGCTTGCAATAGACAACCAGCAGAGGTACTGAGACCGTCAAAAGTAAGGGCCCATTCATACCAGAAACTGCACATAACTGCGCGTTTTTTACTGCATGTTTGAAGCACGCTTGACGTGAACTTGGTGCATGCTTGAGTGCGTTTTGGGCTGCATTTAGCACTGTGTTTTTCTATATGTTTTTGGGCTTAGCTTTTTTGGCTTAAAGATGAGAGGTGCAGTTGTGGTGCGTTTGAATTACATTTGTAGCAAGTTCCCTGCATTTACGGTGTGGAAAAATGCAGCATGCTCTACTTTTTTTTAACTGTGTTGCACTGTACTGATCTGCACTATGCCCACAGGATTACCTTGATTTTGGTCTGTCTATGTAGTTGGAGTGCAATTCATAATGTAAAAGGGCTCTAAATGGCTTCAAACATGCTTGGAACAAACATAGATCTATACTCGGGGGAAAAAAAAAACACATCAGACTCAATGGAACACTTATGCCCTGTACACATGACCGGACTTTCCGGCAGACTAGGTCTGACAGAGGGGCCCGCCGGAATTCCGGCAGAGTTCCGACGGACTTCCAAATGAACGGACTTGCCCACACACAGACCAAAGTCCGTTCGTTTAGAACGTGAGTTACGACGGGACTAGAAAAGGAAGTCAATCTCGCAGCTTTTATTGGCGAGATTGACACCTTGCGAGCCCCGTCGCATGGTATGTATTTTAAGGGAAAGCCCCTACTTAGAAAAAAACGGTGTGGGGGTCCCCCCAAAGTCGATATCAGACCCTTATCCGAGCACGCAGCCCGACCGGTCAGGAAAGGGGGTGGGGACGAGCGCCCCCCTCCTGAGCCGTACCAGGCCGCGTGCCCTCAACATGGGGGGGTGCTTTGGGAAAAGGGGGGCCTCTTCCCGACAACCCTGGCTGTTGGTTGTCGGGGTCTGTGATCGGGGGGCTTATCAGAATCTGGGAGCCCCCTTTAATAAGGGGGCCCCCGGATCCCGGCCCCCCACCCTATGTGAATGAGTATGGGGTACGATGTACCCCTACCCATTCACCTAAGGGAAAAAAGTGTAAATAAAAAACATAACAAGTTTTAAAAATACTTTATTACACAGCTCCGGGGGTTTTCTTCCATCTTGGGGGGTCTTCTCGCCGGACTCCTCTGCTATCTTCTGCTAGCTCTTTTACTAGCAGAGGAGCCCGGCTTTCTTCTTCGTCGTTGCCGCCTTCTGGGGGTCTTGTTCCAACTTCGGGGGTGTTGTCCGGCTCTTCTGTTCTTCTGTCGCTCTCGCCACCGCTGCCTTCTTCTCCTTCTTCTCCTTCTTCTCTTCTTCTTCTTCCTTCCGATGTTGCCACGATGCTCTCTCTGGCTGCAATGGCAGAGAAGTGTGGTGTGGCGACTTATATAGGGACAAGGGGCGGGGTCACCGGCAGATTTCACATGGTGACCCCGCCCCATATGATGTCACAGTGCCAGCATCCTCCGGGACTGTGAAATCATAGGGGGCGGAGTCACCATGTGACATCTGCCGGTGACCCCGCCCCTTGTCCCTATATAAGTCGCCACAGAGCGGGACACGACCCCCAAAGTCGGAACAAGACCCCGCTGTTTTTTCAGCGTAGGGGCTTCCCCTTAAAATCCATACCAGACCAAAGGGCCTTCCCTCTCGCGCTCGCTGTGATAGGAAAATGTGTTTTTCCTATTGCAGCCAGCGCAAGATGTACAATGCCCTGTCGCCAAGAAACATTCTCGCGGGCAGGTGCTGTAGCTGCCCTTCCATCGTATTTTGGTCCGTCGGACCAGCATACAGACAAACGGTTGTCCCGCTAGGAACTGACTCTGGAGGAGTTCCGGCAGGAAAATTTAAAACATGTTCTATTTGTGAAGTCCGTCGGATTTTTTCCATGCAAAGGTTCGATGGAGCCCACACACGATTGGAACCTTTGCTGTCAAAAAGTCCGGTCGTGTGTACAGGGCATTAGTGTTTTCTCTGCCATCACTTTTCTATGTTTAGGCAGGAAGTGAGGTTAAACCTCTCTAACAAAACCCCAAATAGCGACCCAACCAATTCTAACCTTTCCCCAATCTATCCAAAACCAATAAAAATATTAATCATAGTTCCAGTTATGGGGTTGATTCACTAAAGGCAAATAGACTGTGCACTCTGCAAGAGCAGTTGCTCCAGAGCTTAGTAAATGAGGTTAAACTTCACTTTGCAAACAATACCCAATCAAATGCAAGGAAAATAAAAAAAACATTTTTGCTTGCACATGATTGGATGGTGGAAGTCAGCAGAGCTTTCAATTATTCACTAGCTGGCTCTGAAATGAATGCTCTTGCAAAGTGCACAGTCTATTTGCCTTTAGTAAATCAACCCCTATGTGTCAGTAACTAATGAGCAATGAAGCCAGAGGTAGCCTAGCATCTCCATAAGAAGAAGTAATCAATGGCAGACTAAATTTCTCTCTCTCTCTACAGGTTTTCTTTATCCTAAGTCGTCTTCCAAAACCACATCATAGAACCTGATATAGCTTAACCAGGGGTGTACCAACAGGTTGGCGAGACCGGCGCCCACCAAGAGTGCTGGCCGAGGGAGGGGCAAATTGGCAGGCCGTGGCACCGGACGCAACATGGGGGGGCCAAATCCCGCGCCAGTTTGTGTCACTGTGTCCCCTGCGATCCGGCCGCCATGTTGCGGCAGCAGGCGCCCTGTGATTGGGCGCACGTGGTAATGTGCTGCGGCGGGGCTGGCCAGTCCTTGAACGTGGGAGGCGCATGCGCGAAGGCTGCTCCTGGAGTCCCCCTGCACGTGCTTCTTTTGCTCCACCCGTCCTCCTGACCGTGCCGGATCTGGAAGTGCAGTGGGACTTCATCTGGGACTGGGAATCATTCCCTGTCGGCAGTGTGGCAGCATACAGTGAGTAATCGATGGAGAACAAAAAAAGGAGGTGAGTGTGTGTGAGCGTGTGAGGGAGCCATCTCAGATGGAGCTGCCGCCGGTCAGCAGCAGTTAGGGAGAGAATGTAGGGGGTTAAATGATGAATCCTGCTAGGTATTTGGCATGTTGAATGCCCTGAGGGATGGAGTGGGTCTGTGGGTGCTGCATTCATGGCAATACAGTGGGTGCTGCATTCATGGCAATACGGTGGGTACTGCATTCATGGCAATGGAGTGGGTGCTGCATTCATGGCAATGGAGTGGGTGCTGCATTCATGGCAATGGAGTGCGGCATTCATGGCATTGGAGTGGGTGCTGCATTCATGGCAATGGAGTGGGTGCTGCATTCATTGCAATGCGGTGGGTGCGACTTTCATGGCAATGAAGTGGGTGCTGAATTCATGGCAATAGAGTGCTGAATTCATGGCAATACGGTGGGTGCTGCATTCATGGCAATACAGTGGGTGCTGCATTCATGGCAACGGTGGGTGAAACATAAGCATAATATGAATACAAGTTCTTATCTTTTATTATATTTAGCACCTTTAAAAATGTAAAATTAGTTATTTGCTGCATTCATGGCAATATGGTGGGTGCTGCATTCATGGCAATGGAGTGGGTGCTGCATTCATGGCAATGAATTGGGTGCTGCATTCATGGCAATATGGTGGGTGCTGCTTTCATGTTAATACGGTGGGTGCTGCATTCATGGCAATATGGTGGGTGCTGCATTCATGGCAATAGAGTGCAGCATCCATGGCAATGGAGTGGGTGCTGCATTCATGGCAATGGAGTAGGTGCTGCATTCATGGCAATACGGTGGGTGCTGCATTCATGGCAATACAGTGGGTGGTGGGTGCTGCAATCATGGCAATATGGTGGGTGCTGCATTCATGGCAATGGAGTGGGCGCTGCATTCATGGCAATACGGTGGGTGCTGCATTCATGGCAATGGAGTGCGGCATTCATGGCAATGGAGTGGGTGCTGCATTCATGGCAATGGAGTGGGTGCTGCATTCATGGCAAGGAAGTGGGTGCTGCATTCATGGCAATGAATTGGGTGCTGCATTCATGGCAATATGGTGGGTGTTGCATTCATGGCAATATGGTGGGTGCTGCATTCATGGCAATAGAGTGCAGCATTCTTGGCAATGGAGTGGGTGCTGCCTTCGTGGCAATACGGTGGGTGCTGCATTCATGGCAATACGGTGGGTGCTAAATTCATGGCAATACGGTGGTGCTGCATTCATGGCAATACGGTGGGTACTGCAATCATGGCAATACGGTGGGTGCTGCAATCATGGCAATATGGTGGGTGCAGCATTCATGGCAATAGAGTACAGCATTCATGGCAATGAATTGGGCTGCATTCATGGCAATGGAGTGGGTGCTGCCTTCATGGCAATACAGTGGGTGTTGCAATCATGGCAATGCGGTGGGTGCTGCATTCATGGCAATACGGTGGGTGCTGCATTCATGTCAATACGGTGGGTGCTGCATTCATGTCAATACATTGGGTGCTGCATTCATGGCAATTCGATGGGTGCTGCAATCATGGCAATATGGTGGGTGCTGTTTCATGGCAATGGAGTGGGTGCTGCATTCATGGCAATATGTTGGGTGCTGCATTCATGGCAATAGAGTGCAGCATTCATGACAATGGAGTGGGTGCTGCATTCATGGAAATGATGTGGATGCTGCATTCATGGCAATACGGTGGGTGCTGCATTAATGGCAATGGAGTGGGTGCTGCATTCATGGCAATAGTGGGTGCTGCATTCATGGCAATGGAGTGGGTGCATGGAATTCATGCTGAACTCATGGCAATAGAGTGCTGAATTCATGGCAATAGAGTGGGTGCTGCATTCATGGCAATACAGTGGGTGCTGCATTCATGGCAACGGTGGGTGAAGCATAAGCATAATATGAATACAAATTATTATCTTTTATTACATTTAGCACCTTTAAAAATGTAAAATTAGTTATATTAGTTATATAAAACCTTAGTTTTCTAATGTTTTATATTTCTTCTGAATGTGATACCACGTGTTTATCCTAAATCTCATCTGACTACTATGTTTATATGCAATATCTTTTTTCAAAAGTCAAAACAATTGAAAAGGGACTGTATAGCCTAAACATTATTTTTAATGGATATGCAGACAATTAAAAATTAAGGGAAATTGATGTAAAAAAAAACAAACAACTGAAATCCTAACTCTTTAATGAAGGGGGGTAACGGGGGGCCCGAACACAAATTCTCGCCAAAGGCGCTGGAGACCCTAGGTACGCCTCTGAGCTTAATCATGACCCAAAAAACAGCTGCAGTCCAGCTCCACCCTGTTTAGCCAATGCTATTCTCAGAAATTGTAACTCTTCCATGCCACAAAGTACATCTTCAAAAAATCTTTACAAGTAGTAACTGCATTGCTGAAATTAACGGTCTCCTGTTTTCCAATTAGTGTGATGAAATTACAAAGTTGTAGGTGGTTTTAAAAAAAATCAAACATCTGTACCATCCAGTCACTTGGAAGAACAATGTTTGAACAGCCATAGAAAGAATCTGCTTAAACAGTTTATTTTGCAAAAGGATGAAAGGATCTTTTTTACTTTACAGAACACCCATAGTTTATGATCCATAATAATAGGTTAAAAAGGGAGGAACACGGAAAAAGTTAAAAAAACAGCAAACAACTTGTGTCAATTTATAGTCCTTCTTTCCTCATTTACTGGAATCCCTCAAATCTGCATTCCAAATGGCATGATGAAAATAACCAGCCAAACCATCTGCTTATGAGACCTAGAATATCACACTGGTATCCAATACTCCTCAAATTCCAGTAATTACAGATTCTTTCCTATTGCACGCTGTGATGAAGCGGGTGTTTTGGGCCCCAAAAATGTGATAGCTACTGCTTTGATGGTCCCTTTTACCCATACTGGAATAAAGTTATAATAAAATCACTCAGAGAGAGAGAGAGAGAGAGAGAGAAGGCACCCCGGATTCGTGCCTCACCTTTGACACCACTTTATTTATCATATTCAATAAGATACTCACAAACAAGTTAAAATTACAAGCATGTAACCATCTACCACATCCTATAGACAGTCAGGACCTCCTCACATCTCCTTTGAATTGATTTATGAAAGTTCTCCCTAAAAAACATGCACATGATAGACTGTATCAAATGCATTTTGGATGGACAAGTCCTCTTTCTCAATGCTAACCTGCTTGCACAGATGCTTACTCTTAAGAATAGCTAACTTTACACCTTACCAATATCCTTTGGCATTTAAATGCTGGTTGTGGGTTTGTATTGAAATAAAATTGTATTTAGACATTTTTTTTTTAATTATTTTTGCTAGGTTGCACTACAAACATAGGAGACTCTGGCTATCCTCTCCAGTGTAAAAGCTGCCTGCCCAGTAAACAGATTATCTATACCAGCATCATTACAATACAACTGGATAAGAACACTAATAGGATAACCCTGCAGGTCCACCGCTATCTTGCCACTTCCCCAAGATTTATATTATTGTCCCCTGTTGTAGATTTTCCATCACATTCTGTCTGGCAAAACCTTGACCCCAGAATGGAAAGTTCAACTTCAGGTGTGTGAACTGCTTTACCTATGAAAAGATCTGTAATTCTCTTCAGGTAGTTTTGTGATCCAAGTGCCCCTTACTAGGCAACACTGCCATGCCCCAAGCCTCATGAAGAGTACACTGCAGTTAAGCCAGTACAAACTGTGATTAGATAATGAAGGAGCAGCAGCTTACTGTTTAAGTCCACCCTCTGCTCTCCCCTACTGTAAACACGTACCATGTGAATGAATGAATGAATGATTTGTATAGTGCTGCAATGCGAACTGAATCGCCTCATGTGTAAAATAGACAGCATTTTACAAAGCAATACAGCACTGGTGGTCTTAGCTATACCTCCCCGCATCCCACTGTAATTGCTGTTGTGCAGGGGAATACAGGAGACTCATATCAAGACAGATTCAGGTATTCATGCTTGTTATAGTCTATTAACCACTTCAGCCCCGTAAGGATTTACCCCCTTCCTGACCAGAGCAGATTTGGCACTGCGTCGCTTTAACTGACGGTTGTGCGATGTGGCTCCCAAACAAAATTGCCGTCCTTTTTTTCCCACAAATAGAGCTTTCTTTTGGTGGTATTTGATCACCTCTGCAGTTTTTATTTTTTGCGCTATAAACACAAAAATAGTGACAATTTTGAAAAAAAAAAAACACATTCTTTTTTACTTTTTGCTATAATAAATATCCCCCAAAAATATATATAAAAAAAAACATTTTTTTCCTCAGATTAGGCCGATACGTATTCTTCGACATATTTTTGGTAAAAAAAAAAACGCAAAAAGCTGATTGGTTTACGCAAAAGTTATAGCGTTTACAAAATAGGGGATAGTTTTAGGGCATTTTTTTTTTTTTTTACTAGTAATAGCGGCGATCAGCGATTTTTATCGTGACTGCGACATTTTAGTGGACACATCGGACAATTTTGACACATTTTTGGGACCATTGGCATTAATACAGCGATCGATGCTATAAAATTGCATTGATTACTGTAAAAATGCCACTGGCAGTGAAGGGGTTAACCACTAGGTGGCAGTGTAGGGGTTAAGTGTTCCTAGGGGCGTTTTTATAACTGTACGGGGGTGTGGCTGTGTGTGACACCACACTGATTGTTGCTCCCGATGACAGGGAGCAGACGATCAGTGTGCTGTCATTAGTCAGAACGGGGAGATGCTGTTTACATCGGCATCTCCTCGTTCTTGAGCTCCGTGACACGATCGTGGGTATCCCCACGGCGATCGAGTCCCGGGACCCGCGACCACGGTCAACGGAGCCCTCGGCAGGCGCGCGCGGCGGGAAGTTCAAAGTAACGTATGGGTACGTAACTTTGCCCAGCTGTGCCATTCTGCCGAAGTAAATGTGCAGGAGCCGGTCGGGAACAGGTTAAAGAATATATAACTTTTGCTTTTCAAAAGCCTAGCAAACCGGGTAAGCACGTCTAAACTTAAAGAAATATTGACTTTTTATACCAGTATTTGAATAAAGGGCATTTATTTTGGTTTCTCCAAGTTTATATTTTTTACTATATATATATATATATATATATATATATATATATATATATATATATATATATATATATGCTTTTGGCATCTCAGTACTGCATCTATCAGCTTCATAGTTTTTCCCTTCTCTTCTTATTTCTAACACTTTGCAAATCATCACTCCAATAGCCCACTGTGACCTTTTATGGCTTCGGCCAACGTTGCATGTCTTGAAGCTGCACCAATATGCTGTCTACGTTCTCTGAAAATAAAGGCAATTCTGCTTTGTTCTCAGTTGCTGTAAAGAAATTTACCGTGCAATGGGTCTCGAAGGACACTGCTGTGGAAAAAAGAAGTCTTTCAACAAAGTCTTTTAGCAAATGAATTTTTTTCCAAGCTCGCAACCAATCATCCCATGTGTATATGATCATAGAGACAGTAGTTTCTACCCACACATAAAGCAGAAAGATGTGTTTTCCCGAAGGATAGCATGAAATTACAGAATGACAATACAGAAAAAATTGTTTCCATTTTTTAAAATGAATATATGTGAATATGTCATCATTTTTCTTTTTTTCATGTTAAAGTAATATAAAGAAGACGTTATTTTTTCTTATGGTATCCGTGTGGAATATTGCAACAGTTGTTAAATGTCATTTAGTACAATTCTAAGCAAATTGCCTGAATCATTGTCACTGGATGTATACTGTATACTTCTGACATCACCTTGATATTACTTCATTACTGTAAAGATGTTTCATGACTGTGATCTATCTATTCTATAGCTTATTTGGTGTATCCTCTACCTGAGGGATAGCCCTTACATAATTAAAGTACAACTAAAGGCAAAACTTTTATTTTAGTTTTGGATCGAGCGGAGAGGGATTAGAACACCTAGCAGTTTTTAATTACTGTCTGTTTGACCGTTAGGGAGATTCGTCCTTTCTATTTGTCCTGTTTGCCATTATCGTTGAAGCTGAAAGTAAAAGAAAATCCCAAATTTTGGGTTGTCCCCAGGAAAGTAATAGAGGGGAAATCTTCCAATGAGCACACTTGTTCATGTGACCTGGGGGTCCCCAAGGAATTTCCTTATTGTGCAGGGACTTCATGTTTTGCTACTGGACAAAAAATATATCTGAAAGGGGGTATAACTGTCCCTTACTCCATCTAAAATGAAAAAAAAAAAAAGTTGCCTATAGTTCTAATTTAAGATTTAAAGTTAAACAATTTTAATAAAACACTGACTGTGAAAGAAAGGCCACAGGTCATTCTACAATATCAGGCCCTAGTTCAACCAGGTCAACAGGGGGGTTTGGGCACTACAGGAGCTGCACAACCTTGATTGGCCTGTCAGAGGCTCTTTCTGTGGGTGACTTCTATAGGAATAAAAATGCAGCCACTGTTCTAGAATGCTTTGCGGCATGGTTACCACACTTGTATGTATTGCTCGACAGATCAAATATAGTTCTGAGTGTCTGGTGTACTAGAGATCTTCCAAACTTAAAAAAACAACAAAAAAAACAACCATAGCAGCAGGAATCGTTAGAGGGCGAGGAATAGGAGCGTGTGCAGAACAGGTACTTTCTGTGAGTATGTCAGGATTTATTAACATTGACAACCTTGTGACCCATGTTTAGGCACATAAGATTCTGTATGACACCCAACAAAAGAACTACAAGGATGATGGCAAAAAGGGCCTAGTCTGTAGGCAAATAGCAGCAGAGCTAATCGTCAACCGGGAGCAGCAATCAGCCTGTCAGAAAGTAAAAAATGGTGAGTACTGTGTATATACTTCCTATGTCTGACCATATGCCTTCCTTCTGAGCAACAGTGCAGACACTTGCCTAGGTTAGGTTAGGGTTTTATCAGGGATAGGTTGAGGTTAGGTTTAAATTATGGTCAAGGTCAGTTTAGGGTTAGGCTCAGGGTCAGGTCTTTGTTTCTCCCTATGCTGATGTAGCAACTGCAAAAAACACACATATATTAATTTATATTTTTTATATCCTTTTTTCAATGCAAACAAAATTGTAAATGAAAGAATAACAAACCCAAATTCATAGATTCTATTTTGTAACAAACACATTCCTATCCTATGATAAAGATCATAGGATATCATACTATAACAACAGAATAGTTTTTTTTTTTTTTTTGGTATCTTACAAAAAAAATAAGCAAACTGATTCTGCCAGGGTACTTGATCAACAGGAGACAGGTACTCGTAATTTTTCCTTCAAATGGAAAGCACTTGTAGGACCTCTAGGTACTGCCCATTGTGTTTGTTGGAAGCCATGGTACATGCAATCTTCTATGTTGCATCCCTCTCTTCCAAGCATGTAGTTATGCAGTACACAGGTAGCCTTAACAATGGTTTCTGCATTCTGAAAGTCCAAATTTGTGCAGGAATGGAATATTGTTCATTTGTTGGCTAGGAAACAGGTCTGCAATTTCTTGGCAATTTGCTTCTGTGGGTGTTAGCATTACCGTCTGTCATAATATGCTCCAAAGTGCTTTACGTGTTACTATGATAATGTCGTCTATTGTGGATTTTCCAAGCAGGAACTCAAAATATAGAGATGCATAAAACCATCCTGTACCTAGAAACCTGAAAAGAAAAAAAGAATAGCAACAAACTAAGCCTGTGAGCTAATGCTAACTACTTAGCTGCAACTCCTACTTAATCCTAAGTAACAATTACAAATAGTAATTTCTATCTCACTTTGCAGAACCGAATGCACCTGGAATTGTGGAAATTGTGGAGCAAATACCAGCACAATATGAAATGGTGGCAGTCTGGACAATCCAGCAACAGGTAGCTCAGCAGACCTTGAACCTCCCATGCAGGAAACAGCCAAAGCACACTGCTCAGGAGGATGATAATGGTGCTCTACATAGGGCCATAGAGCACCAGAAGAGACAAATTGAGCTATAACTATTGTACCTTTGATAAAGCAGGTACCTTTAGAAAGGCTTGCCAACTTGAGTATGGACCTGTTCACAGTACTCCATAATCATACAATTTCTGCTCAAGCACCTCCACCACCACCTGCACCACCAGCCATCTATGCCATTTCATTTTCAGCCACAAATAAATTAACGGCAGTGATACAATGATAGGGTCCATAGTCAACATGAGTTTAGAAACCCAGCTCAGCAGCACCTACTAGACATGTGCCATTAGTTTCGTACGAAACGAAAATTCGTACGAGTTTCCGGAAATTCGTACGTTCGTACGAATCCAAAATACGAATTTTTATGCATATGAAATCTGTACGAAATACGAAATTTCATTTACGAATTTTGGATCCAAATTCATAACGAAAATTCATAATTGTTACAAAAAGTTAACGAACCTAAAAGTTAAAAAAAACAGGAAGTTTCCCAGATGGTGGGAACCCTATGGGAATTTCTATGCTTACGAATTTTATACGAAATACGAAATTTCGTTAACGAATTTTGGATCCAAATTAACAGAAGTGTGATTGGTGTTTTGTTCACCAATCAGAGGAAGTCAGCACAACACAGGGATGGTGGGAACCCCTCATAATGGACACAACGAGTGTACACTCAGACCCGGGAACTTAGAACAGGGATGGTGGGAACCCCTCATAATGGACACACAGCAGGTGTACAGACCTGGGAACTCAGCACAGGGATGGTGGGAACCCCTCATAATGGACACACAGCAGGTGTACAGACCTGGGAACTCAGCACAGGGATGGTGGGAACCCTATGGGAATTTCTATGCTTACGAATTTTATACGAAATTTCGTTAACGAATTTCGGATCCAAATAAACAGAAACATGACTGGTGTTTTTTTCACCAATCAGAAGAAGTCAGCACAGCACAGGGATGGTATGAACCCATCATAATGGGCACAGCACGTGTACACTCAGACCCGGGAACTCAGCACAGGGATGGTGGGAACCCCTCATAATGGACACACAGCAGGTGTACAGACCTGGGAACTCAGCACAGGAATGGTGGGAACCCCTCATAATGGACACAGCAGGTTTACAGACCTGGGAACTCAGCACAGGGATGGTGAGGACCCCTCATAATGATAAATTCATCATAACGAACATTCATAATTATTACGAAAAGTTAACAAACCTAAAAGTTAAAAACCCAGGAAGTCAGCACAGCACAGGGATGGTGGGAACCCCTCATAATGATAAATTCATCATAATGAACTTTCGTTATTTTAACGAAAAGTTAACGAAACTAAAGGTTAAAAACCCAGGAATCAGGACACCACAGGGATGGTGAGAGCCCATCATAACGAACTTTCGTTTTTTTAACAAAAAGTTTATGAATTTAACGAAAATTCGTATTTCGTACGAATCCGAACTGAATTTCGTACACAAATTACTTAATACGATTTTTTTTGGCATACCTACCACATCCTCAACAACAGGGTCCTGACAGTTCCCAAGCAACAAGTAGTGTGTGCTCCCCTGATAAAGTTTAAACAAATTTACTATGTTTTACATATGATAATCCATACAGGGAACACAGCCTACCTGTTAATTTTTGTTAACATGTTTGGGGTAGATATGAACAATTTTGTTAATTTTATGTTATTATTTCTTTATGCTATTTATAAATACTCACCTTTTGCACAGTTGTGCAAGTTTAGTATTTTTTTTTTTTTTTTGAAAAAGAACAAAGTTAACATTTTCCTTTTTGGAAGGTAAAGAAGAGGCTAATAAAACATCAGTTTTTCATCATATGGCGTCTTTTTATTTTGTGTAGTGTGGCATAACCTTGATTTGTTTAAACTGAGATGGATTGTATTTAGTTTAGTAAGTATGCATATTTGAATTGTATGTATTGTCAATATTTGTGTGATTATTATATTTATGTATGTATGTAGCTCTGTGGATAAGGGTACTCACAGCAGTGTAACAAACAGTTGCTCGTTAGGTAACACTGCCTTCTGCAATGCTTTGTCCTGCAGATGAAGATGCGGTGAAAGGACCTCCTGAAGATTGTCAAAACTAAAAATAGAAAGTGTTTTCAGTGTTCAGGGTTGGTACATGACATAATTGGGATGAAAAGATAACCCTAACCTGAACCTAACTCTAACCAAAACCTAACCTTAAACCTAACTTAAGAATAACCATACCTTGAACAAGGGCCGTTTTTAAGGCAGGGCAAAAGGGGCATCTGCCCTGGGCCCTGTCATTGTTGTGGGGCCCAAAGCAGCTGCCTCATACTGGCCAACTATCCTGGTTTAAATTCCCTCGTCCCTTGAGGTTTTAGTCCTGTGCTGTGTCCCAATATTTCAGTGTGAAGTGCTGCTACTAATGCTGCCCAGCTCTGCCCTATTGTTGTGTACAGGTGACTCACCAGCAGACCCTGCGTTTACATGTAAAATACTGGCATTCATATGTAAATAGCGGCGGCCGGCAACATTGATATGTATATCATGCCCCCCTGAGGTCATATCCACAGTAATCGCAAGCAACCAATCAACAAACAGAAATCATGTGCTGTAACCTCTAGTAACTAATCAGTGAGCCGTAATGTGTGCTGTAACCTCTAGCAACCAGTCAGTGAGTGGTAATGATACACTGTAACCTCTGGCAACCAATCGCAATAGCTGCCTGATCCGATTCAGTAAACTGATTTTGAGTCTAGCTGCTATTTATTGTCTGTCTCAGAGCCGCAGGTGGAGAGCAAAACTGCATGGGGGGGGGGGGGGGGGGGGGCAAGAAAAGTTTTGCCCAGGGTCCAATCAATATTAAAAGACGGCCCTGCCTTGAACCCTAAGTTAACCCTGAACATAACTCTAACCCTATTTTAAACTTAAACCCTAACTTTTCCCTCTAAGCATAACAACAAATATATTACACACATTTTAAACACATACTTACCTAGCAATGGACATCCATGTATAGGCGGATATTATTTCAGGGATGTCTTCAGATATCCTAGTATAAGGTCCAAAATTGCCCTTTACTTTCACATTGTGACAGCAATGTAAGTACCCAATAGCGTCATCTGGTTTTCCCCAATCTACTCCCACGCTTCCTTCCTCCAAGTATAGCAAGCACTATCACAATGCTTAGGACAGTTACGCTAGACATCCTGTTTACAAAAAAAAAAAACTACAAACAGCTCCAGAAACAAATATGTCTTCCTTCGCTACCCACAGGATGTGATGTCACATACCAGTGTGCTTTAACGTGTGCCAAGATGTGCATCAACACGTCTTAAAATGTACATGAAATGGATGGTCCATCCATTTTTCCTGCATTTAAGCCAAGTCTTTGTGAATTCAACCTCCGTTTTAGATAAAAAGGGGAAAGGTTAAAACCTCTCTCTGGTTTGAAATGTTGTTCATGTCCCATTTAGAACTTTCTGACAAGTTTTAAATTCTGTGTTCCTGTAGACGTGATTTCTCATCTTCTTCTCCGGTGTGATACCATACACCTAGACCTAAAATTGAACCTTTAGGCTACGTTCTAATCTGACAAAAGCGACACTTTATGCTTTGCAACACGCGTTTTTTGTGCGTCAGCCTATTGAATTGAATAGACTGCTTGTCACAGGAAACATGCCAAAGAAGCTCAAGCACAAAATTTTGGTATTGAGCCAAGCAAGTTTGGTGATGTGCATTTTAACACATTTTGTCACATGGAAGTTGTGCACCTGCTACCTGTGTTTGGGGTGCCATTAGGAAATAATGGAACTGAAAGCCTGTTACATGTTTTACCGCTTTTTTTGTGCATTTGTGAAAAAAAATTCTGCTACACTCAGATGTAAACAGAGCCTTATGGGAATTTCCACATATTTCCTGCTCTGACATGTATCATACAGGAAATAGAGGGATTTTCCCTCACTTCCTTTTCTGAAAGAGGAAACTCCCAAACAAGCATATAGATTGCAATAAAACATTATTTTTAAACTGACTAACTACTAGTGTCACAACTCTGGAATTAAATTATTACACAGAGCAATATTTCCACACTGGATTCACTGTTCCGTAAAGTGACGAAAAACCTGTTTGTGCAAAAATCTGTGCATACACTGCTCATTAGACTTTACACATTGGTAAATATCACCAAATTTTATGTTACATTTTCCAACCGTAAGATTTGTTAGGAGCCAGTTTTTTTAACTAACTTTTTTAGCTGGCTCCTAGTTTCAAAGCGAATTGGTCAAGCCCTGTTATATGTATTACATACTGAAATAAATAGGCGGTTTGGATCACCCCTACTTAAATACTAAATACGTACTATCCAGTGACGCCACCAAAAAAAAAACCTCTGGTCCCGACGAAGGCTCCCACCTCCTCAATCTATTCTCCTCCTCAATACCATCTAGTGACATTGCCGGGTGGCACCACCCCTTGTGATGTCACCAACCGAGGGCATGCCAGGTCTTCACTACGACATCACTGGGTGGCCCTGCCCCTTAGTTATTTATGAGTTATCAGATGGAGGGAGCCTTCATCAGGACCGGAGGCTTTTTCTTTTCAGGTCAGCAGGCATCGTGATTGACAATGACTCTACGGCGGGGGACATTTTTTCAGATTTTTGAGTAAAGGACTTGTCAAAAACTTGTGTTGTGTTTTTATTAACGTTTGGTGAATGAGTAGGGGTACTACTTACCCCTACTCATTCACAAGGGGGGTAGGGATCTGGAGGCCCCCTTATTAAAGGGGGCTTACAGTTTCTAATTATCCCCCCACCAGCAGACCCCCCACAACCAATGGCCAGGCTCGTGGGGAAAAGACCCTTGTCCCCATCTTTATAATGGTGGGTGGTGTAAAATCTCCTATTACATGGTGGTCAGTGTAAATCCCCCCTCACATTAGTGGTCATTGTAAATTCCCCATCACATTGGTGGTCAGTGTAGAATCCACGACTATATCAGTGTTGAATTTTGGTCTAGGCCAACAAGGCCTAGGGCGGCACTTTGTGGGGGGGGGGCGGCATAAAGGAAGCCCCCTCCGCACAAATAAAAGCACCCGCGTCCTCCTCCCGGATCCTGCGCACAGGGGATTACATCTAAATCCAGCGGCATTGCTATGGGGGGGGGAGCGCACCCGGGTGACACCAGGAAGCAGCTATAGTGAGTGCAGTCAGAGACCCCCCCCATTGGCAAAGTGGTGATCAGCTCGGCAGTGGCGCTGTGACAGGGAGAGGAGAGCTGCACAGCAGAGGCTGCTCTCTAATTAGGCAAATTAGGCGATGGCCTAAGGCCTCGCCCTCTCAGGGGCCTCCCACAGCCAGCTAGTTTACCTAATTAGAGAGCTGCCTCTTCCATGAGCATAGTCCTGTGTCCTCTCACTGCTACAGGGAGAGACAGGCTGCGAGTGAAAGTTACCTTGTGATTGGAGCTCACATACAGCTCCGGATCACAGAGGGGGAGAGACGCTCAGCAGAGTCTGCTCTGACAGATCTCCCCCTGCTGCCTGCACAGACAGACAGGAGAGGAGAGACCTGCTTCTGCTCCTCCTCCTCCAGCCCTCTCCTCCTGTGTCTGCCCCGCCCACTCTCCTCTGCAGTGTTCTCTGTTCTGCCTCAGAGAAGGGGATGTGGGCAGGAAGATTCATGATGAAGCCCAGAAAACAAGAAAAGGGCAGTCTGATCCATCCATCCATCCCCTCCTGCCTCCCAGTGAGTACACTGATGTAGGGGATGCCCTTCCTTCCTCCATCCCCCCTTGCTTTCTATCTTTCCTTCCTTCTTTCTTTCTTTCCATCCATCTTTCCTTCCTTTCTTTCCTTCCACCTTTTCTTCCCTTCTTCTTTCTTTCTTTCCTTCCACCTTTGCTTCCTTTTTCTTTCTTTCTTTCTTTCTTTATTTTTTTCCTAGCATCTTTCCTTTCTTTCTTTCCTTCCACCTTTCCTTCACCCTCTTTCTTTCTTTCCTTCCATCTTTTCTTTCTTTCTTTCCTTCACTCTCTTTCTTTCATTTCTTTCTTTCTTCCCTTCCACCTTTCCTTCCTCTTTCTTTCTTCCCATCTTTTCTCTTTCTTTCCTTCTCTCTCTTTCTTTCTTTCCTACCACCTTTCCTTTCTTTCTCTTTCTTTCCTTTATTTTCTTCTCTCTTTCTTTCTTTCCTTCCATCTTGTCTTTCTTTCCTTATTTCTTTCTTTCTTTCTTTCCTTCCATCTTTCCTTCCTTCCATCTTTCTTTTCTTCCATCTTTCTTTCTCTCTTTCCTTTCTTTCCTTCCACCTTTCCTTCCTTCCTTCCACCTTTCCTTCTCTCTTTCTTTCTTTCCTTCCACCTTTCCTTCCTTTCTTTCCTTCCATCTTGTCTTTCTTTCCTTATTTCTCTCTTTCTTTCCTTCCATCTTTCCTTTCCTTTCTTTCCTTCCTTCCACCTTTCCTTCCATCTTTTCTTTCTCTTTCCTTCCTTTCTTTCCTTATTTCTTTCTTTCCTTCTTTCTTCTTCCTTCCTTTTTTCCTTCAGTCTTTCTTTCTTTCCTTCCTTCTCTTTCTGTGACAGCCTGCCCCCTGTACTGTACTGTGTCCACTTACCTGCCCCCTGTACTGTCCACTCCCCTATACTGTACCCTCCTAATACAGTTAATTTTCGTTCCTTGAATTATTTTTCCCATTATGGGAGTAAGTGGGGCCTCATGTCTAAGTTTTGCCTAAGGCCTCACAAAGTCTAGAGCCCCCTCTGCTGCACAGTGTCTGTGCATCTCCCCCGCTCCTTTCTCCTATCAGCTGAACAGGAGGAGAGAGAGAGCGACTCTAATCGGTTTTCCCTAAGCGCCACGCCCGGCTTCCTACCTGCTCTGATTCTCTCCCAATTGGCCACAGCAGAGGGCCAAACAGAACACACTGAGGAAGTGGGGTATCATGGGAAGCGTAGTCCCGGAAGCTTGGCGGTGTTTCTGCTGCCCCAGTGTATCCACAGACAGCAGGCAGGCTACAGTACCCCATCATGCATGCACCCGGGGGGGAGAGGAGAACGTGTAACCCGGCACCGCCAGGGAGGGAGCCACGCTTCTAATGCACCACCAAGGAGGGAGCCACGCTTCTAGCGCACCACCAGGGAGGGAGCCACGCTTCTAGCACACCACCAGAGAGGGAGCCACGCTTCTAGCGCACCACCAGAGAGGGAGCCACGCTTCTAGCGCACCACCAGAGAGGGAGCCACGCTTCTAGCGCACCACCAGAGAGGGAGCCACGCTTCTAGCGCACCACCAGAGAGGGAGCCACGCTTCTAGCGCACCACCAGAGAGGGAGCCACGCTTCTAGCGCACCACCAGAGAGGGAGCCACGCTTCTAGCGCACCAGAGAGGAAGCCACGCTGTAACCACACCACCAGAGAGGGAGCCACGCTGTAACCGCACCACCAGAGAGGGAGCCACGTTGTGACCGCACCACCAGAGAGGGAGCCACGTTGTGACCGCACCACCAGAGAGGGAGCCACGTTGTGACCGCACCACCAGAGAGGGAGAAAGACTGAACCACTGCCAGGGTACAGACATGCTACACTACTGACTAGTCATCCTGGGCAACCCAGAATGAGCGAATGTCCAGCCAGAGGGATCACTGTTAGGGTTTCGCTGGGTCTGGTAAGAGGGCCTGTTGGCCATTATCCAATTACTGTTCCTAGGGACTGAGCCATTAAGAAGTGCCTAACCTATCCTCTAGGCCTTATTGACTGCCACAACGTCCCTCTCTGTCCTCCTCCCCGGCGTCCCTCTGTCCTCCTCCCACGGTGTCCCTCTGTCTTCCTCCCATGAAGCCTTGACAGGAAGGGGTGGGTCATATTTAAAATAGGGGGTGCGCGAGTTTAGTCAGGCCTAGGGCAGCACAAAACCTAAATACAACACTTCACTATATACAGCACTTGTCAATGATTTCCAGACCAGCCCCCCCCCCCCCCCAGCATTGCCACTGATCCCAGGAATCCTATGAGTTTTCTGTCTATTGATGGGCCTCCACACCTCCCCAGTCCATGGTGTGCAAGCAGTGAGGAGATGATGTGCTGTAACCTTTATCAACCAATCAGTGAGCAGTAATAATGTGCAGTAACCTCTAGCAACCAATTAGTGAGGGGTATAGACAGAGGCGTATCTAGTGAAAATGGCACCTATGGCAAGCACTGAAAATGCGTCCCTGTGTGATGAGGACAGAGAGAGATGTAGTGCGACAAGAACAGAGAGGGACGCTGGGGACAGAGGGACGCAGTGCGACGAGGACAGAGAGGGATGCCAGGGACCCGGAGGGACACTGGGGACAGACAGAGAGGGACACAGTGCGACAAGAACAGAAAAGGACGCTGTTGTGGGGGTTGTGTGGAGGGGGGATGTTACCTACCTGACACGCACTGACCTACAGTGACCTATATACACTGACCGACATACACTGACCTACCTATCTCACATACACTGATCCACAATTACCTACCTGACCTGATACCTTTAATCTTCTCTTCTGTCCCACTCCCAGCCACCACAGCCGTTATTCTATTCTCCTGCTGGCTGCTTAACACAGCGTGACTCTGGAGGGAGAAGGGGGCGTCGCCGTGCCGGGTCCATACAAGGAGAAATCGAGCACTGCCGCCATTCTACTGATCTCCTGCTGCTTTCCTCAGGCCGGGCGGTATATCACTCCACTGGTAACAGTCAGTGCAGTGGGCGGCGCCACAACGGCCGAATCTCACAGAAGGCAAAATGCGGCTGCCGCCCCTGCTGTCTGTCCTTTCTCTTCAGTTGGACCTGCTGGACCTGCTTAGACTTGGGGCTATTGGCTCCACATTCGAGGCTCCAGCCTCAATAGCCACTCCTTAATGACGGTACTGAATATGGATTAAATAAATATGCATAGCCATTGATATCATAAAGTGATTTGTGCAACAACAGATACTACTTTTAAGTAGAAGTAGTACCTGCTGTTGCACAAATCACTTTATTTATGATATCAATGGCTATGCATATTTATTTAATTCATATTCAGCACTATATTTGATTGGCTGCTTGCTTCTCCTTGGTAGCGGGGTGGAATCCAGGCATCCACGCACATGATGAGGATGATCAAGATCAGTACCGGCTAGGCTGCAGTGCTATCCCTTGCTGCTGCCTGGGGGTTCCCCTTCATCCATTCTCTCTAGTCTCTTCTCCTCCTCACGTGACCTCACAGACCACGATTTGGGGAGAAGATGATGCCGGCCGGGCAGAGGAGGGTAGACAGAGCATTAGGCTCCGCCTCCACTCGTTACCCTACCCTTTACGTGGACCTGGTCTGGCCAGTCATCGGCCGTCATGCGGGCGCGCGCCTGTCGCTCCCCTCCCCAGGCCATGTAACCATTAGCAAGTGCTGTGCTAGGAGGCCGGCCGCGGCGCCGGGGGCTATATTGGTGCGGGGGCGGCCGCAAGAGCCTAGAGGCGACTGCGGGAGGACGGGTGTTTTTTTTTTTCGTGCATGGCACTTGCCATGGCTGCCATACCTTAGATATGCCACTGGGTATAGATGTCCAGTAACCTCCAGCAACCAATCAGTGAGCAGTACTGATGTCCAGTAACCTCTAGCAACCAATCAGTGAGCAGTATTGATGTCCAGTAACCTCCAGCAACCAATCAGTGAGCAGTACTGATGTCCAGTAACCTCTAGCAACCAATCAGTGAGCAGTATTGATGTCCAGTAACCTCTAGCAACCAATCAGTGAGCAGTACTGATGTCCAGTAACCTCTAGCAACCAATCTGTAAACAGTATTGATGTACAGTAATCTCTAGCAGAAGTCATGCGCTACAACCTCTAGCAAATAATCAGTGAGCCGTAATGTGTGCTGTATCCTCCAGCAGCCAGTCAGTGAGCGGTAATGATACAATGTAACCTCTGTCACCCAATCACAATCACTGCCTGATGTGATTTAGTAAACTGCTATTTTTTGTATGTCTCAGAGCAGGGGGGGGGGGGCAATAAAATGTTTGCCCAGGTCCAATCAATATTAAAGACGGCCCTGCTAATATTAGCCAAAGCAATGTGGAAACACTGACACTGTCCGTGTATAGAATACTGCTTGTCATGACATACACGAGGCTGGAGACAGCTGTGTACATGTGGGCTCACTGGACCGGGCACGGTTCCCGGTATTCGCTCCTAATTACAGACAATAGAGCCGCGCTCCCCGCACCGCACACATCGCCACCCTCTGTCCCTCCACGTGGCGCTTCCAATGCCCTCTGTGTTCGAATAGTGGGCGGCACCAACACGCCGGGGAATGCCCCGTGACGTCTCATCTCATTCATTCATTGCGCAGCCTGACTCTAGTCTACTACGAAAAACGAGCGTTCATTGGCTGCAAACGCGTTGGGCGTGTTCTATCAACAATGTTCTTTTGACAGCTGCGGGAGGAAGTCTCCGCCCAGGGTCGCGTTCAGCCAATCGGGTGAGACCCCTAGAAGGTGGGTGTGTGAATATTGGGAGCCGTGCGGCTCCCGGCCTGTTCTCAGTGTCTCTGCCTTCCAGTGAGAGTACACGGCGCCCTACCAACAGCATGGCATACAGCATCGAGCAGAGGGCCAATGCCAACAGCCTGGAGTACCGACTGTTCTTCAGTGAGTGGGCAGGGGAAGGTTCAGGGTGGTCCGGTCTATGGGGGGGCTGCAATGAATAGGCACAATGGCCTAAAACATCAGAATAATGACACAGCTCAGGCAGGCTAGAATATGTAATGTCTTATGATGAGATTAGATTAAATGGGGGGAAATTCACTAAAAGTGCAGCAGCTGTGCATGACAGCCAATCAGCTTCTAGCTTTCATTTTCAACACTTACCTGGACAAGCTGAAGCTAGAAGCTGATTGGTTGCACAAGATTTTGTCTGCTGCAGTTTTTGGTATTTTCTCAATAGTGATGGATATTATCTAAGTGTCTGTGTAATATTCTGTTCTCTTCTGAAGTCATTGTGTCACTAGAAAAATGGAGAGGACTGTCATTGTGGCCTGCTTCTGAAAAATGCTGGTGGCCTGGCTGTCATCTGAATTTCTGGCTTCAGTTCTTTGACTCAGAACACGTATACTGACCATGAAAGGTAGAATTAAATCCAAAGTTCTTGTTTTGGACCAATGACTTGGCGTGTATCTTAACCTCAAAACAAAAATGTCATAGGGCTGCATTAGTTGTCATTTTCAGGCTGTCTTCCCTTTATTTTCACCTGGTGATCTGATGAGTATCACACTTCCTGTCACCGTGGAGTTGATTAAGCCCTGGTTCACATTGATGCTACTTTTAAATCGCGCTACTTTGCTTGAAGTAGAAGGTCAGCGCGATTTCAGGTGCTACTTTATGGATATCTGTGTGGCTTCATGCACAGATGTCCTATTGAAGTCACACCTGAAATCAGAAAAAGTAGTACAGAAACTACTTTTGCAAACCAAGCGGCGCTGCAAAACCTGTGTCGCACTGATTGGAACATTGCCTCCAATAGGCTGCGACTTGCCATGCGATTTGATCTCTCAAATCACATGACAAATCGCTCCGCTTCAATCTGAACCTAGGCTTACTAAGACTGGAGCACTCAGAATCAGGTGCAGCTTTGTATGGTAGCCAATCGGCTTCTAACTTCAGCTTGTTCAATTTAAGCTTTGACAAAAAAAACCCTGCAAGCTGATTGGTTATCCAATTAAAAAATGTAAAAAATCAAATATCTTGATAAATTTAGACCAAAATGTAATCTGCTACCTATTTTTTTTTTTTTTTTTTTTTATTGATTATTTTTTTTTAAATAGTAATTTGACACTGGACACTAACTGACACTTTGTGGGAACCAGTGACACCAATACAGTAAGCGGTGTTAAAAATATGCTCTGTCACTGTACTATTGACACTGGCTGGTAAGGGGTTAAACATCTAGAGCAATCAAAGGGTTAAATGTGTGCCTAGCCAGTGTTTTGGTGTACTGTGTGAGTTGCTTTTACTAGGGGAAGTAATGGATTTTATTCCCTGCTTCACGGGGAAAGAAAAACTATTCCTTCCCCTGGTGACAGGTCTCTGCCTTGTTTACATAGGCAGGGCTCTAATAAATTTAGGATAAATAGTCCGCGCTTAGGATAAAGGTAAAGGTATGCAGCCTCCCCTGAATGGACTCCCTAGGGAGCCAATAATTAAATAAAAGTGGTAAAGGGATGATGGCGCTCCCTAATGCAAAAATGTGTATGTGACCACACTACCTAACACACTTAATATGCTATAAATGATATTGGGAATAGATAAGTATGTGAAAGAAATGTGAATATAAAAACCAATAATAAAGTGATTTAAGAGATTAGCACTCCATACCAATCATAGCCATCCAGCCTGGGGACACTCAAAATTAGGTGTGGTACCAGAGGAGAAGCTAATGGGGCTGATCACTTAAATTGATGCAAAAACCAGAGGCAAATCTATAATGTGATAAATTGGAATAAGATGTGTCCACCGACTACACCTTCTTCTGGAGTCAGCCACGGTTGTTTCACAGACATACAAATAATTGCGAAAACAACTGTTTTATTCTCCAGGGTCTCTGCTTAAAAAAAAAAAAAAAAAAAAGAGGACGGGGGCACTTTAAAAAAAAAAAAAAAGTATTACATTTTTTAAACTTTTTGTATTGTCCCTTTTTTTTTTTTTCTTTTTTATTGCTATCCCAAGGAATATAAATATCCCTTGCAATAACAATACAGCATTAACAGGTCTTCTTAATGGAGAGATCTGGGATCTAAAAGACCCCAAATCTCTCTTCTACCACGACTTCAAAGTCGCGCAATTTCCACCATGATTTTAAGATTTTGCCACAATTTCAGGGAATACCTGTGTAAACTTAAGGTCTATGGACCTCAACTTGCATGAAAGTCAGACCAAAGTAGTGCAGGGACTACTTTGAAGTCGGCACGACTTGAAGTCACCCATATATGAATGGTTATCATTGGAAATCATGGGAAACGACTTGTCATGTCACTTTGCAGGACAAGTCGCACGAATGTGAAAGGGGCCTAAAGCAGAGTTCCAGTCACTTATGTGTTTATAAAAAAAAGTGTAGCTGCTGACTTTTAATAAACGTACTCGCCTGTCACATGATCCAGCGGTGTACTCACCCCAGCAGTTTTCTCCCTCTCTCCTCCCTTGGCGGCGCCAGCATCTTCACTATGGGCATCTGGCTGTAACAGATTGCGGAATCACAGACGGGTGCCTACTGCGCATGCGCGAGCGGCACTGCGCTCTGTTACTGGGACGTGTTATGTGTCCCAGAAGACTTGGGGAGGGGGGGAAGGATAACTTCTGTTCTAGTCACCTTAGGCGATCGGAAGTGGCAGAGGGTTCCTGTGAAAACCCGCCCTCCTTCAAAAAAAAGCTCAGTTTCACAAACAGGATTTGGGGAGGAGGCCTTAAAGCGGGTTTCACTTTTAGGTGGACCTCCGCTTTAAAAGCAAAAAGATCAAAACATTTTTATTTATTTATTTTTTTTTTTTTTTTTTTTTTGATGTCAAAATGTCACTCGGGTCCTCCTAGGGCATAGAGATGAGCGGAGGCCATCTTTCCTTTACTCATCTCTATGCTTAGCCATCGCTGGATGGGTTCCCAGAGCTACTGATTGGCCAGGTAAGCCCGGAAATCAGTGGGGGGGTGACCCGAACCACTGGAGCGTGGCAGGAGGTGGTTCTCCTCCTGTTGATGTCAGTGGCTGGAATTCTGCTCCATTGTTGGTGTCAGTGGCTGGAATTCTGCTCCATTGTTGGTGTCTGTGGGCAGAATAGTGTCTTGTATCAGTGGGATGAATAGTACCCCAAGGGTGGGATAAAGGGTCGCATCTGGCCCCAAGGCCACAGTTTGGAGACCACTGGTCTACGGGATCACGAAAAGCAGTTTTATTTACCCGATTTTCTGTGGGCTCCTCCATGCATACTGGTCAATGCAGACTTTTCTCTTCTGCACTCTGGTGGTGTAAGGTCCTCTGACATGAAAGTGCTTTCCCATCCTACACAGAAGTGAGCAGTTATCATTTGTAGTGCTGGCACAGCCCCACTGCATGAAAGGGCTTTTCGTTTGCCCAGAGATGGGCTTTAATACACAACTGGATGTCATTTTGTAAATCCAAGCCGTGTGAGCTTTTGAATTTTACCTGGTATCAGCCATTTGCAGTTCCTGTACAGCAGAACTGAGACTGGAGAAAGGTGAATAAACACAATCTACATGGTAGTGGTACTGCAGTGCTCTTGTTCTAACAAGGAACATTTTGATGGTAGAAGAGAGCAGAGTGACAGAGAAAGTTGCTCATCCTTCCGTTTTCTTCTTTTATGGTCCAATCGCAGCATATGGGAGGTACAAGACCTATAGATTTGACTTCACTATAGTGGAGAAAAATCAGGTCTCCTGTCCTGCCAGGCAAGGCTGCACTGTGTGACAGAGCTGTGTAATTTTCAGGACAGGAATACAAATTCTTTGGCAAGTGAAAGATTTATGTATTTCATCTGTGTGTACTGTATAGCTGTTTGTTTGGAGTTCAGCTTTAGGCTGGGTTCACACTTGTGCAATTTTAGTCATGCGATGCCTGTGTGATGCAAATTCGCACCAAAATGGTGCAGGACCCTTTATTTTATTTTTTTTGGTCAGCTCTGGAATCGGATCTGTAATTTCTGCACTATTTGGCAGTTTGCACTGCGATTTGCAAATTGATCTGGGGGGAACTTTGCATTCACACCCCCAACAGTAGGCAGATGTCAGTGTGAACCACCAGCAGGTGATATGCAATGCGGGAACCTGCACTGGAATCGCATATATGCAAACCGGCACTTAGGTCCCTTTCACACTTGCGCAATTTTGACACGATTTTCGACGTGGCTTGAAACAATGCCTGTGTAATCTTGAGGTCTGTGGACCTCAAGCCGCATCAAAGTTGGACCAAAGTAGCGCAGGGACTACTTTGAAGTTGCACAGATTTGAATGGTACTCATTGGAAATCGTGGGGTATGACTTTTCATGCGACTTTGCAGTCCCAAGTCGCAGGACAAGTGTGAAAGGAGCCTTGGGCTATATTCAGAGATTTGGTGTGCGGCCAAGGGCAGCCACCAAAAATAATTGGTAGATTCTTGGCAGCATTTGTATATACTGTTGCAAATACCTGCCGCTGTCAGAGTTGTACTTTGTATCAATAGCAGCTTCTGTTCACGTGTATCCACTCATTGGAGAAGTTCAAGTGAATACTGCCCCCAAATGAACCCAGTGTGTGTCCAGGGATCAGACTTCTGCAGAGTTTTAACAATATGGACCTAAAGTCCCGGTTTACACCAGTGTGCTGTGCAATATCGCATGTGATTCTCGCCGTACTGCAGTGCAGATCACATGTGACGTCTGTGCAATGCGATTTTAGCCATACAGATCGTATGGCTGAATTTGTATCCCATTCGGACTAAACTCGCACAGTACCCCTTTTTTTATTTTTTTTTATTTTTTGGTCTGTACCAGAATCTGATCGCATGGGTGTTCACTTTATTTACTTATTTTTTTGTATTTTTTTTCTGTAGCTGCTGACTTTTTTTTTTAATATTGGGACACTTGCCTGTCCTGGGACAGGTAATTTGCTCTAGAGACATTCAAGGTCCATATTGTTTGCACTTTATTTGTAATTTGTTTTTTCAAAATGTGTACATAGACCACTACACAGATTCTAATTTAAAGGAACAGCGCACTTTTTTATTTTTATTTGCCCATTGTAGGTAGTGTGTATATATAGTCTGTGGCAGCTCCATTGAGTCTATTCAATTGGATCTTGATTTTGGGTGTACCAACTGCAAGAATTTCTTTATATTATTTCTGCAGATTTTTGGCTGCAGTTTGTATGCTGCCATAGCACATGGTGTTACTGTCCATAGGCAGTGTTTAGCCACCTCCCTGAATGCAGAAACTATCCCTATATGTGACTGTAGATTTTAGGGCTCGTCCAACAGTGAAGCTGATTGCACAGCCGCTGGTGTGCGCTGGATGACATGCTGTCGATCCTTTATTTTTTTCCCCCAACAGAAATTTTCAACTTAAGTGATTGAACAGTACTTGCTGATAAATTAAAGGCTTTGGATATTTTTTTTTTTTTTTTTATATCCTTTTCCATCTTTTATAAAGTTCCATTACCTTGTCATGCAGGTCTTTTGACAGTTCTTTTCTGTTCTCCATGGCTCAGTATCTAGCCTGCTCAGTGCATTCAATGTCAAACATTCCGGGGTATGTAAACTTTTGATCAGGGCCATTTGGGTGATTTCTGTTATTATGATTTAAAAAGGAGCCAAAGAACTATGTAATTAATAAATGGCTTCATATGAATCCACAAGGCTTCGCTAATTATATATATATAGATAGATAGATAGATAGATAGATATATAAATATTTTTTTTTTGCTTAAACTTCAGAGTGCTACCAATAGTTGTCTCCTTATCCAATGATCGTGTCCAGTTTGTTGCAGCCATTGGATTCCTGCGACAAGAAGCTGCAGATTCTAGCTACTGGAATGACTGGTTTATGCAATGAGCCCATTTAAACTGTTGCTGATTGCGTGTAGCTGTACACAGAGCAATTCGTTGTGGTTTGAGACAGATGTTCGAGCCTGGACCTAGTCAGCTGTGTGTGGCTACATGCGATCAGCAGCAGCTGATGTCGGCCTGCTATTCGTTTCAATGAGCTGAGTGGCTGCTGCTGATGGCATAACCCGGTCATCCCAGTAGCAAGAATCCGACAGCTGCAACAAACCAGCCCTGCGAAGGGGACCTTGCTGCCAACTTGGACAGTGCCACTGGTTGTGAAATGGCAGTTGACAGAGGTTAGCAATGAATACAAGAAAATACAGGCCCCAGTAATAAAACCAAATGCTACAGAGGCACAGAAGTGAAGTATTGATTCGAAAATAATAATAGCAGGGCATTTTTAAAAGGTTTAATATACGAGGTGTGTCTAAAAAGTTTGGCGAATGGTCCCATATCTCAACGGCAACATGGGCCAGGTGCGTGCGCATGCACGTGGCCTTTTTAGAGACAGGTCAAGAAGCGCCACCTAGCGTTGAGTACACGTGACCATCGGGATAAACCAGCTGCGGGCATTCAAACATGGTCAGTGTGAGAGGTAGGGTCACAGTGCAATGGAGCAATAAGTGAACATCAAGTTATGCTACAAATTGGGGAAAACTATGACGGAGACGCCTGAAATGTTGGTGCAAGTGTATGGGATGGAAGCTGTGAGCAGAAAATGTGTTTACAACTGGTTCAAATGGATTCGTGATGGGCAGAAAACGACTGAGGATGAGCCACGGTCGGATCAACAAGCGGAACCCCAGACACGATCAAGTAAGTGCAACAAATGCTGGCACAAGTTCGACGACTGTCTCAGTGATTGATGGCGGAAGAATTGGGAATTGACAAGCACAAGGTGCGCACCATCGTCTGCAAAGACTTGGGTAAGCTGAAGATCTGTTCCTGGTATGTGGCACACAAGCTGAGCGATGAACAGAAAGCAAAAGAGATGGAAACCTCTGGAGATTTCATTATTGGTGTACCTGTTCTCGCTCATAAACCGTACTCTCCTGATCTGATCTCTCTTCCGTTTCTCTGCCTGAAGAGCGTCACGAAAGGCGCATGTTTTGCGGACATGGCGGCAATCCAGCGATGTGTGACTGCGGTTCTGCAATCTAAAGAGGCTTTTGACAGTTTCCAGAAGCCTTATGAACGTTGCCGAAATTGTGCTGTAAAGGTTGGCGATTATTTTGAAGGCCAATAAAGGTAATTTGTATCTTCTGTTTTGTTTTCTGATACCATTCACCAAACTTTTTGGACACACCTTATATAACACAGGTTCACTTTATTATGATGACTCATGCTGACTTGTAAAAGGAAGAAAAAAAAATGTAAAGCAGTATGTGATTTACTCATGTTATTTCCTGGAACTGAGATATTTTACCTATGTAGGTGTGACATGCAGGACAGTAAGGAACAATAAAACCTGAAGTATGCCCTGCTTGTAGGCTAAAAACAAATGGTGCTCTCTACTTTCTATAGGATACCAATAAAGCATGCGGTCATCAGATTTAACTCTTTTCGCAGGGAAAAAAAAATCTATTTTCTGTGTTTGTGTACAGATTCAGTTTCCTTGTTACTGAGGTCTTCTATGTCCTTTATTTTTTTTTAAAAATAATTGACCCTTTTCTGCAGTTTCCACAATATTCTTTTTTAAATTGGTGCCATGAACCGAGCTGGACGTTCAAGATGAGGCCATACTAGGCGATTCATGAGGGCAAACTCTTGTCGCTTGTCTATCAGGTTGTTATAGTCTTCTTTTAATACAAAGAAAAAAGAGCTCATTTTGCCAGCTGTAGACATGTCAGACTGTCCTTGGGTTCCTTTATGAAGTTCATGACCTACAAGAATCCTCAGTATTTTACTCGGGTTTGCAGTGGCCTCATTAGTGAAAAGTTGCGGTAAGAGGTGGCAAACTTTTTTTCTTCTAAACACAGTAGGCTATTATTCATTTTACCTCCTTGTAAAAAAATAAATAAAATGGTCTTCAGTGACAGGTGAATATGATTGTATTTATTTTTTTTTTAATTGCTCTGCTTATCCTATTGCTTTCTGGGCAGTTTAGTGCAGCCTACAGTTTATGCTTCATAGGAGTATATGAAAAGTTCTGGCAACATAAATATCTAAACAAAAATAAAAATGGCAATCATTGTTCAGCAATACAGCTTAAAGGAGTTGTAAAGGCAGGAGTTTTTTATTTATTTATTTTTATTTTTTTAAATATCTTAATGCATTAAGATAAAAACGCCTTCTGTGTGCAGCATCCCTTAATACTTGAGGTCCATCTCTATCCAGCAATGTCTACGAGTGTCTCAGCCGTCCAATATTCTCCTTCCTGATTGGCTGAGACACAGCGGCGCTATTGGCTCCTGCTGCTGTCAATCAAAATCAGCTAGTCAATCAGGAGAGGGGGGCCGGGTCAGGGTTCTGTGTCTGAATGGATACAGGGAGCTGTGGCTCAGCTCGGGTGCCTCCATAGCAAGCTTCTTGCTGTGGGGGCACTGAACAGGATGGAGGGGGCCAGGACCACAGAAGAGGGACCCGAGAAGAGGAGGATCCGGCTGCTCTGTGCAAATCCACAGCAACGGAGCAAGTATAACGTTTGTTATTTTTACAGGGGGGGAAAAAAAAAAACAAGACTTTACAATCACTTCAAGGGTAAGTTCACACCATAGAAACGCAGTTCCGGATGCGTTCCATGTGCAATTTTTTTTATTTATTCCCCTCCCCCCTCCCTTTTATTTTTTTTTTATTTTTTTCTTAAATTCTAAAGGTTATGTGTGTTTTTGATGCTTTTTACAGCATTCCAGTGCAGGTAAAAAGGCAGCATGTTCTAAAATGTTTTTTTTTTTTTTTTTTTTTTTTTATGGAACTGCAAGCACTGGTGTGAACTATGCCTTTTAAAAAGGATATAACCTACTTTCCATGCGTTTTTGATGCAGAAAAAAAACGCACTGGACTGCATGGGGTGTGAACTGGCCCTGATATTTAATAAAGTGTATTCATAGCCCAGATTATGAGAATAATTCTTCTAGGATAGGTTCTAAAGCCTGTTGGGAGACAAATTGTAGATGCATTTCCAGTATGTGTAGGGAAACAAAACATTAAATTGCCTAGGGGCAAAGTTATAAAGTTGTGAATGCGACTTTCAACAAACATTTACTGGTGGTGAATCAATCCCTGTCATTTAGGGCCAGTTCACACTATAGAAACGCAGTCTGGATGTGTTCCAGATGCTTTTCTGCAAGTGCACTTTTGACGCATTCCAATGCGTTTTTGATGCAGTCCAGTGAATCATTTTTTATTTTTATTTTTTATCCCCTCTTTTTCTTAACCTTAAATAAGGACATGTGCGTTTTTTGATGCATTTTACACCATTCCAGTGCAGGAAAAATGCAGCGTGTGGGTTTTTTTTTTTTCTGGAACTGCAAGCACTGGTGTAAACTATGCCACTGAAAACCATATGACCTACTTTCCATGCGTTTTTTTTTTTTTTTTTTTTTTTTTTTTTTTTTTCTGCATCAAAAACACACTGGACTGCATGTGGTGTGAACTGGCCCTTATACACATACCAGCAAAATACCTGCAGTGAATGCTTTATAGCCCACGTTCACATTGGGCCCCTCCCAAGTTCCCCTGTTAACACTAGGTGTTGGGCAATTCCATTGCGTCTTGTATGAACAGGCCTTTATGGTGGAGCTGATCTCCCCAGTATACTCGCCTCCACCTTCCCTTCCAGCGATGCAGTGATTTCATCCTATGCCAGCCACTGTGATCTTTTCCCCGAGTACTGTTTTTTTTTTTTTTTTTTTTACCTCCTTGAGTGGGTGGTGGAGGATGGAGTCATCCCGCACAGGTCTACGGAGATCAGTCCTTCTCATTGTACATTCAGTAGATAACTGAACAAGCAGGTAAGTTTTTGTAGTATTGCAGAAGGGACACCGCATAGCTCCTCTGCAATAAAAGGCAAGGTGCTCACAGTTTACAACACTTAGGAATTATTATAATTGAAACTAAACCTATTTTGTCATACTGATTTCAGTAATGACATTTATCAGTAAAAGCAGTTTGTACTTAAAGTGGTTGTAAACCCACTTAAAAAAACTAAAAAAAAAACTAACACCTGCAAGACAAAGGCCCCTTTAACACGGGGCTGTCCGTTTTTTACTCCTCCACTTGCTCAGTGGGGATCGCTCCGCTCTTCTCTATGGGGGGGATCGGATGATTACGGACCGCCTGTCCATTTTCATCCGATCCGCCAGATGGATGGTGTGACGGATCCTGTACTCAAGGTGTCCGTCGTAAATGCTTCCCAAGTCCTGGAACATGAGTCCAATGGATCTGGCTATAGGAACCCCCCAAGAACTAGACAACACCAGTCTTGGAGTACATCAGGAATAACTTTTATTTGACATGTCACACAAATTTATACAGCCGGATGACTAAAACCTAACCTAATTAGCATGAGCTAATTATCTAATCATAGACCCAGACTAGTTGACTGAGAGACTTTTCAGGGTAAGACTTTAAGGGCTCTTTCACACGGGGCGGATCAGTGCAGATCCGCCCCGTTAATATCCGCTTGCTCAGCGGGGATCGCTGGAGCGATCTCCGCTGAGCAGGAAGATGACAGGTCCGTCTCTGCACTCTGTGCAGGGACGGACCTGTCACAGCGCCGCTCTCCCCTATGGGGGATCGGTTGACGACGGACTGTAGAGTCCGTCGTCATCTGATCCGCTCTGCAGACGGATGGAAAAATAGGGTTTTCCTCCGTCTGCAGAAATGGACCATAGCGGGCACGGACGAGATTGGGTGTCAGCGGTTGCTCATCCGTTGTATGTCCAGTTTTTTTCATCCGAAAACAGATGGATGAAAAACGGACATACGGACCGTTCGTGTGAAAGAGCCCTAAGGCTCCTAGCTCATTGAATGACTATTCAATAGACATTACCATAACCATCAACACAGGGTTAATTAGCACAACAACATTGTGGAATATTCTTAAAAGCCAGACTAAACTCCATTTACATAACAGACAGGTGGCTGGAGTTGATGACATTAGCATCTGACAGCTTGTGTCCCAACAGTGTGACCAGTCTATTGCTGATATGGCATATACATATCCAGAGCCTGTGTCTTGGGGGCCAGCATGGACCTGAATCCAAGTAAAACCAGCTCAGCGGTCCCCAGGCATACAGCTCACAAACCGCACCGTTTCCCCCAAATGCCAGGGCCCATAATCACAAGGCAAGAGGTTCGCATTCCGTCCCCTCCAACAGCCTCTGTCCCGGCTAGGTCTGTCACAGATGGAAAATAGGACATTCATCCATGTGGATCGGATGTCTATGGACATGTCGCCGCTGACATCCGACGCTCCATAGAGATGTATGGAGTGACCGTTCAGATCCGCCTGAAAAAACTGACAGGCAGATCTGAACGTGTGAAAGGGGCCAAAGCCATAATGAGCTAGTATGCATAGCATACTAACTCATTATGTAGTACTCACCTGAGATCGAAGCCCTCGCTGTGGTGCCCATACACCGCTCTGGCGGTCGACATCACTCCCGGGGGTTACTTCTTGGTATCACAGCTCGGGCAATGTGATTGGCTGGAGCTGCGATGACATCACTCCCGTGCATGCGCGTGGTAACGGCACACTAACTGAAGCAATGGCACATACGTGCCATTGCTTCAGTTTGTGTCAGTGCGCATGTGCCGATGACGTCAGAACAAATTATAGGGGCTATCTCGTTAAACTTTGCAGGTTTAGGAGATATTCAGGGTAGCTACAGGTAAGCCTTATTATAGGCTTACCTGTAGCACAAAGTGGTCTGTAAGGGTTTACAACTACTTTAGTAGGCAGTATACCGATACAAGTCTTTATTTCTGGATGACCATTACCGTTGTTACCATGGCTAAGGCTACTTTCACACTGGGACACCCGGATGTTGGCGCTAAAGCCCAGCTCGTTTTAACGGCGCTTTTTGGCTGCTAGTGGGGCTTTTTTTGCCAAAACAAATGGTAAAAAGTTCAGTTTTGCGCCGCTGTCAAATCGCTTTTCAGGCGCTCTGAAAGCACTGCCCATTCATCGCAATGGGCAGGGCATTTAGGGAGTGCTAAATACAGCACTCCCAACTGCCCCAAAGAAGCTGCTTGCAGGATTTTTGGTAACGTCCCAGAAGTGCACCGCCTGGGTGTGAAAAGTCACACTGCAATGAATGGGAGGCGGTTTTCAGGCGCTTAGCAGAGGCTATTTCTAGCGCTAAAACTCTTGAAAACTGCCTTTAGTGTGAAAGTAGCCCAAGTTTTGTCCGAGAAGCGTCAATTAGACCCCTTTCACACTGAGGCATTTTAGCGCTAGAAATGGCCTCTGAAAAGCGCCTGAAAATTGCCTCCCATCCATTGCAGTGCTTTCACACTGGGGCAGAACGCTTGCGGGACGTTAGAAAAAGTCCTGCAAGCAGCATCTTTGGGGCGGTTTGGGAGCGCTATAAATGGCTTTAGCGCTGTTTTAGCGGTGCTTCAGTGTGAAAGGAATCTAATGGCCTGTACACACGGTCCACAGATCGTGTGACTTTTTCCGCTTCATAGTCGAACGTAGTCACAGAAATTCTCATACGACAGAAAAAAAAAATCTGAAGTGAGTCATGTGTTGTAATGTATTTGTATTGTATTTTCGGATGACGACTGTACTGACTAAACGAAAATCGTACAAGGAAAATTTTTGTGCTTGTCCAGTCGAATATTATCTGAATTGTCGTGGTTGGCTCTCAAAAGCTCTGTACTAACGATACGATTGCGTCTATAGTGGAATTTTTCGTCAGCTTTTCGGACCATGTGTACGGGCCATTACTATAAAGAGATACATTGGGGGAGATTTTCTAAAACTGGTGCACACAGAATCTAGTGCAGCTGTGCATAGTAACCAAACAGTTTCCTGGTTTCAGCCCCCGTTTTACATGTCAAATTGCATGCCAAATAGCAGCCTATTGCTGGCAACGGCACTGTCTAAATCAGTGCAAAGCCGACTTTGCGGCACCCCACCGTTTTTTTTTATTTATTTATTTTTCCAAATGTAGTTCCTGCACTGTTGATTTTCGGAGCGCTTTTCAATAGACATCTGTGCATGAACCCGCACAGATGTCTTTCAAATCGGCCCTGAACTTGCAATGATATGTGGGTTTGAAATTGTGTGCGTTCATCGCACAATTTCAAACCCGCCTCAATGTGATTGTGGGCTCATTGTCTAAGCTTAAGTGAGCAAGCTGAAGTTAGAAGTTGATTGGTTACTCTGCACAGCTGCACCAGATTCTGGGGTTTTATTTACTAAAACTGGAGAGTACAAAATCTGGTGCAGCTGTGCATAGGAACCAATCAGCTTCCAGGTTTTATAGTCCAAAGCTTAATTGAACAAGCTGAAGTTAGAAGCTGATTGGTTCCTATGAAAAGCTGCACCAGATTTTGCACTCTCCAGTTTTAGTAAATCTCTGCCATTGTAAAATTTGTATAATTCACTGATGAAAATATTTATACTTTAGCACAGACCATTTGTTTTGGATGACGCTTTAGTTATTTAGTATTTCATGATAATAAAAAAATGTAGCTGTGGGAAATCTTTGAACAAGTATTCCCCTAGCTGTACCTCCCTGTGTAATAACGCATAGGTGAGGCTGATGCAATATTCTGGAGCGTGAGGCTCTGCACTGCCAAAACTAAGTTCATTATCTTAAACTCAGATCGGGTTAACAGAGGTGAACCTAGCTCGAACGCAAACAAAATGCTCATAGAACATGTCATTTTATTCTTTCAGTAGTGCTGCCCTTAGACTTTTTGCGTTAGGTAGTCTGTTATATCATTGGTATAGCTCATTTCCCTTGGGGTATACAGTTTCCTGCAGTAGCTTATATCAGCCAATTAGATTTCAGTTTACTGAAGGCATATCTGTGAAAATGATGGGATGTTTAGTTGCCAATTGTAATGCTTTGTGAAATAAGCCTTGTAGAATTTCACTGTTGATTACCTCAACACATAAGCTTGCAATCGGAGTGGTATGGGCCAGTATCCCTATGGGGTTGTCTTTCATATCAGGTCACCTGTGCAGAATAAATGGGGCAGTTCGGAGTATTAAAGGCTCACAAGCATTCGATTCCCCTTGCACTGCAAAAGGTAAATACTCTGTCTAGTGGGCCATGAAAAGCAGTTTTACTTACTCAATCCTCCTCCCTTATGCTGCAGCAGCAGACTGTTTCTTGGTGTCCTATATACTCTGCATGGTACTTGATGACATCAGAGGACATGCAACCTGGAAGTAACTTCAGGGAATGCGTGGGATCCAAATCGCATCAATTAAGATGAGGATCCAACTTGGAGGCGACTTCCTGGCAGCTTGAGTACTACTTTGATATGACTTGATGCGACTTTGAAGGGAGGGGCTACACCGCAGAGAATGCCTGGGCTATCGTTCTGGAATGTCTGATCCAAATCATATGAGGATGCGACTTCCATTAAAGTCTATGGGCACAAGTTGGATAGAAGTCTCCTTGAAGTAGTACAGGAACCTTTTCTAAAGTCGGAGCGACTTCCGTAGTGCTCATAATCGATCAGCACGAAACCCCACCCACCCCCCCCTCCCCGTCAGAAGCAGCTGTTCGGCTCTCCTCATACTCGCGGAATTTCCTATTTACACTGTGATCAGCCATGATTGGATACGGCTGATCACATGGTAAAGAGTCTCGGTTGGAGACTCTTTACCGAGATCGTAGTTGCGGGGTGTTGGACTGAAACACTGCAAAAACGATCGCCGCAATGCGCGCCCCCGGGGGCTCAATGGTCAGGTGACGTCTGGTCAGGATTTTGAAACCACTTTGCCGCCGTCATTCTGCTATATGGCGGCCGGCAAGTGGTTAATCTCTATTTCAATCTGGAAAATGAAAAAGCCCTCTCTTGCAGTGGGGCTGCCCCTGCACGTTATGGGTATTTTCTCCTATAGTCTACGGCAGGGGTGTCAAACTCAATCTTATCTCATGCCGCATCAGCAGTAAGGTTGCTCTCAAAGGGCCGGGAGTATCTGGAGTGTGCTGCGTACTGAGTACAGGGTGCAAGCCCAGCAACCCCACCACCAGCCAAAGCTTCCCAGCAGCTCTCTCTCCTACCTCACCGGCTCTAGTACCTAAATGCACAGGCGGTTCTAGTACCTCCCTGTGTAGGCTGCTCTGCCTCACCTTGCAGAGAGATCGTTCTCTCCCTCAGGTTCTGAGATCTATCCCTGCCTTGAGTGCATGCAGGGATATGTGAAAAGCTGTCCCTTGTAAACTCAGAAGGCTTCTATGTTTACAAGTGAAGGTGGGGAGCAGGAGCTGAAGATGGGAGCCAGAGGTGATGAAATGGAGTTCAGCCACATTCCAGGTGCAAAACTAGGTGCGGGGGCCACACGGCGTGACCAGATTTGGCCTGCAGGCCCTGTTTGACATATGTGGTCTAGGGGATTGTAGGAGCATTTTTACTTGCCCAAGGCCCCTTTCACACTGGGGCATTTTTCAGGCGGTACAGCGCTATAAATGGCGCCTGTATACCGCCTGAAAAAATCCAGCCACATTCACTCCAGTGTGAAAGCCGGCGGGCTTTCACACTGGAGCGGTGCGCTAGCAGGACGGTAAAAAAAAGTCCTGCTAGCAGCATCTTTGGAGCGGTGTAGGAGCGGTGTATTTACCGCTCGTTCCCATTGATTTCAATGGGACACCGCGGTAATACCGCCGCAAAGCGGCGCTCTGCGGGGGTCTTTAACCCTTTTTCGGCCAATCGCGGGGGGTAAAACCGCACCGCGAGCGGCCGAATACCGTGGCTAAAACGACGGTAAAGCAGTGCTAAATATAGCGCTGCTTTACCGTCACCGCGGCTCCCCGCCCCAGTGTGAAAGGGGCCTTATCCTCTACTGCCCTGGCCAACTGTGCTCTGGCAGTGGACTGTCCCTTTGCATCCAATGCAGGGCTATGGACTGTGCAGTGTGCATCGGTCTTAATGTCAGAAGACATTTATACCTCGTACACACGGTCGGAATTTCCAACAACAAATGTTCGATGTGAGCTTGTTGGAAAATCCGACCGTGTGTATGCTTCATCGGACATTTGCTGTCGGAATTTCCGACAACAAATGTTTGAGAGCTGGTTCTCAAATTTTCTGACGACAAAACTTGTCGGAAATTCTGAGCGTGTGTACACGATTCCGACAAACACAATTCCACGCATGCTCGGATTCAAGCAGAAGAGCCGCACTGGCTATTGAACTTCATTTTTCTCGGCTCGTTGTACGTCCCTGCGTTCTTGACGTTCGGAATTTCGAAAATATTCCACAGTTTTGTTGACGCAAAGTCCGATCGTCTGTACGCGGCATTAGACCGCAGCGGAGAAGAGGCTGCAGGGACTACTGCAGAGCCAGAAAAGCAGCGCAGAGGCGCTTGCAGGTGTGGAGGATTGCCAAGTAAAGCTGTTTTTCATGTTTCACCTAGACATGAATGAGCAGTTAAAGCTTTCATCACCACTGATTATGGGGGGAAAAAAAAACAAGCTGAAAATGTGGGTACCCATAGCAACATTTACAATTCATATTTTGTTGACTATGTTCCAGTAAAGGAAATTGGATTGCTATAATTTTAAAGGATAAGTTGACCTTTTTTGTAACATGTTACACCCATAATCGGGGTGTAACATGTCACACCCGTAATCGGGGTGTAACCTGTAACACGTTACTGTTGTGACAGCAGGTTGAGAATCCCCTCCCTTCACCCGCTGTCGCAATAAAAAAAAAAAACCTGCAGCTGTGCGGGGCTTCACCAACCTGGTTGTGTCATTCATTCAGATTTCTGTGAATGGGATAACTACAAGTACCAACACCCTTTGTGGCTGATGGCTTGTAGTTCACATAGAACTACCAGGGCACTATTGAGCGCTCTAGGTAGTTCATTGATGCTTCCTGTCATTGTGTAACCGCATGCTCTTACGAGGTACAGGCAGACTGCTTACACTGACAGTCTGCAAAAGCCTGAGATTGCACCCGCAATCTGCTGATCACCAGTGCAATGCTTTGCAGGCTTCTAGTAAAATAAATAATAATAAATGCACATTTTTTTTTTTTTTTTTTTTGCAGGTTAAAAAAAGTGTGTGGGTTCTTTTTGATTTATTTTATTTCCATATAATTGTAAAGAGAGAGAGAAAAAAAAAAATTATATATGCCTCAGCTGCAAACCCAATATACACAAACATTTAATTTTTTTTATCCACTTCTAGAAAGCTATAAAATAGGATATTGTGACTCAAGCAAGGTTCAGTGAGATCCGTTGTTTTAATCATTTGATAGGCTTTTCATCTATAAATAACCTTTAGCATCTTGACCTTTTCACAAAAGACGCTATGCTGTGTAATCCCAAAGCCGGCAAAGATTTTCTCCAATGTAGTTGCATAAGAACAGATGGCAGAGTCACCGTCCAGACATCGTTTACTGCCGCCTTGCATTTTTCATCAGTTTTCTTTTTTATACTCCTGTCCCTGAAAAGCTGCCATTACTTGAGCTAATTATGGTCTGACAGTGCAACCTTATCACTTGGGAGCTGTATAGGAAAGCTGGCCATCTGTATGATCCGTTTTCTACACATTACCATATGCGTGCATGAATGGAATACGTTCGCATTATTTCACTGCATGATCGTTCCACGGATGTTTTAGAAAACATTTCTTCAGTTGCTTTTGCTATTTGTACCGCATAGAGTAGAAAGATTAAATGGCACTTTGCCTGGCCATTGTATCCCAGAAATAAGGAGATGAAACTGTCCTAGCAAGAGTTTGTCCTTATTGCCAATTTGTGTGTCTAGAATCTTCAGATCGGCCAATTTTATATTTCTGAGCTGATCTATCAGAATGACGCTGTTGGCATTCATTCACTTCTGGGCATAGAGGGCATCCAGCTAAAGCACAGTGTCCTCATACCCTTTGTCCTGTTGGCTTCACTCTTATGATAGGAAACTATAGCCTGACTTTGGGGGATTATTGTTTTAGTTTCTAGAAAGTTATTTTTTCTACCAGACTTTCATATTTTAAAATGTACCTTCAGCCAAAAAAATTTTTTCTTCATTTTTGGATTGAGTGGGGAAAGCTCAAGTGGGCCATACATGGGTCAAATTCCAAACAACACATTTTTTTTCTTTGGAAAATCAAACATTTTGTGCGTTTTTTGTGATCCAATGGTACCACCCATTGCTTTTGAAATTTGACCAACCAAGCCTTCAATTTGACCCCATGTTGCTACAGAAAAGAATGTTCATGGCTGGGAATCTACTTTTCTTTCCAGGTCACAGCTCATGCACATTTATTTTTCGATTTATATTTCTCGCACAATTCTCCCACTGTTGATTAGAAATTCGTTAATTATTTCCAAAAATTTCCAATATGCCTATCAAAAAATTGTCCGTTGCTGCAGCCCACTAAGGCCCCTTTCACTCAGGCTGTCCGATCAGGTCCGCCTGTCAGTTTTTCAGACCGGATGGGACCCTCCATTCATCTCTATGGAGCGGCGGATGTCAGCGGTGATACCCGCTGCTATCCGATTTGATCTTCTCGGCTAAAACAGATGGATGGTGGTCCTATTTTCCATCTGTCTGGTGGATCGGATGAAAACAGACAAGCGGTCTATTTTCATCCGATCTCCCTATAGAGGAGACCGGTCTGTGTCTGTCTGCGCTCTGCTCGGTAAGCGGAGATGGACTTGTCATCCCAGGCTGAGCAAGCGGATCCCGCAGAACAGAGGCGCCCGTGTGAAAAGGGGCCTTATGGTGAGAAATTCGAAAGAGAATTCTTAGTTACGTTTTTCGTAAGAAAATTCTTTCGGCAATCGACCCATGTATGGCCTCTTTAAAAAAAAAAAAGAAAAATAAACCCTTATCAGTAGTGATGCACCGAGATTTCGAGTTTTAAGCTTTGTGCCGAAAGCAAAAAAGATGCCGATAATGGCTGCTGAAAACTTCCGCGATTTTAGCTCGTTTTTTTTTTTTTTTTCCCATAAATCATGTGACTCTCAAATGCATCAAAAACACAACACTGGTACGTTTTTAATGCATTCTTGCTGCATTTTCAACGCATTTCAAAGGGGGGATGCTGACCAAATATGCACCAAAAACTCAGCAAGCAGGATTTTTACAACTGCTTCAAGAGGGGCTGACAAATTTGTATTCTTTTAAATTCATGCTATTAATTAAAAAGTATAATATTTATTTTTATATATGTGTGTGGCCCCTTTTCACACTTGTACGACTTGTCCTGCGACTTGGGACTGCAAAGTCACATTACAAGTCCTTCTCCATGATTTCCAATGACAACCATTGATATAAAGCCTCATACACACGATCGGACCGTGGACCAACTTTCCCGTGGATTTTTGTCCAAAGGGCGTTGGCCCCAAGTTGGTATTGCATACACACGATCGGACTTTTTAGGCAACCAACATGAATGTAGTGACGTTTAAACGTACTGACGACACTTCAAAAGAGGACGTTCGAATACTCCAGCGCCACCTTTGGTCAACTTCTATATTGTCTGATCTTTTGAATTGGTTCAGAGCATGCGTGTTTGTACTTTGGACAAAAGTCCGTTTGGTTTTGTGTACACACGGTCGGACTTTGGTCCATCGGACTTTTGTTGGCAGAAAGTTGGTCCGTTTGCCCAGTCAACAAAAGTCTGATGAAACCTGGAAAAAGTTGGTCCGATGGAGCGTACACACAGTCGGATGTTGGTCCAAACCAGCTAATTTGCATGTTGGTTGTCAAAAAGTCAGATCGTGTGTACGGGCCTTATGTATGACTTCAAAGTAGTCCCTGCACTATTTTGGTCCAACTTTGATGCGAGTTACCCAGGCATTCCCTGAAATTGCGCAACTTTTAAGTTGCGGTAGTGTGAAAGGGGGTTTAAGGAGTACAATCCAATTCAAAGTTCAGATTCTGTGGAACAATAGTAATAGACTGTTCAAATGAGTTCATAAAATTTCCCAACATATAAAGTACATAGATATTGGGTAGGAGAAAAGTCCTTTATAAAATTCTCCTACAGCAATTCAACAGCAGTAGCTGTAAGAAGCTCAGATTAGCTCATAGTGTCCATGCGTTTTCAAATGGACAGGGACTCGCCTGTCCAAAATGACCTCTAAGGCTCCATTCACACTTGTACGACTCCAAAGTTGTACCGACTTTGGAGTGCCACTTGGATACGACTTTAGCTTTGACCAGTGATGATGGACAACTGTTGCGTTGTATAACATACAGGTTCGACTTTCATGCAACTTTTGAGGGTTAACATTGAAGTCTATGGCCCTCAAGTTGCATGAAAGTTGGACCAACGTAGTGCATGAACTACTTTGAAGTTGCTGCAATTTTAAGTTGCACATATATATGAATACGTATCATTGGAAAACATGGAACGCCTTGTCATGTGACTTTGATGTCCAAAGTTGCATGACAAGTCGCACAAAAGTGAATGGAGCCTTAAACGAATGGGTAGGTCTCAGCAGGCTTTTATATTCCTAGATGTATTGCTATTAATACAGGAAGCATTCTTCCAGACGTCTCAAGATAACCCTCAAAGAAATGGATAAGAGAGGAAGGAGACCGTCATAGTGCGGTCAGTTTATTCAAAGTTAAAACCAAGCCATTAAACTTGCTCACACAGTAGAAGTGCTTGCCCAGCTCAATCTCTCCACACCACTAACTTTGTGCACGCGCCTGCCCACAATTTGTCATGGCATTAGTGTTGTACCCTTGCCCAACTAGTCGCATTACAGGCAGACTTCTTTAGGAGCAGTAACAGCACTGTCACCTCCATTTGTATTAATGGAGGACTCAATAGTGGCTGTGAATTCCGGGTGCCATGGTGTCCCCCATTGGCTCCAATTGCCCAGCTATTGATGCTGCTCCCTCCTCTCCCCTGCAGCAGCTGCTAACTGACAGTATCCACAGCTGGGGAATCGCTGTGACCTGACTAGTGCAGATTAAAATTAGGTAAGTATGTACATTTTTTTTTTTACTTATTTTATACAGGTTGGGGGGGGGGGGGAGGGGGCATTTTTAAGAATAGTTATAGAAAGGCTTTTTCTTCCACTTTAAATAAATACACTCTAGACAATATGAAACACGCTTGCTAATGGCATACAATAAATGCATGACAATGTTGGGGGGGGGGGGGACCTTGGCAACAATTAATCATATTTTACCAGATTTACAATAATATACAGTAACATAATTAACACCATTTATTTAAAAGGGAACCCCCCCAGCAGATAAGCATATGGTCTGTGGGGTTCACCTCTTTAATATGTGTTTTTTTTAATTTTTTCGGACAGGTTTCTTTTTCCTCCTTTTTTTTCCTTCTTTTCCTCCCTTTTTCCTTCTTTCTTTCCTTCCTTCCTTCCTTCCTTCCTTGAACCCCAAAGTCACATGATAAGTCACAGCCCATGTTTCCCAATGATAACCGTTCATATGTGCGTGTAGTTCCTGCACTACTTTGTTCTGACTTTCATGTGACTTGAGGTCCATAAACCTCGATGTAAACCCTAAAAAGTCTTTTGGATGTGGTATGGATTTTAAGGGGCACGCCACGCCAAAATGAAAAAACACTATAGGGTCCCCCCTCAAAATCCATACCAGAGTCTTATCCAAACATGCAGGTCAGGAAAGGGGAGCGCCCCCCCCCTCCTGAACCATACCAGGCCACATGCCCTCAACATGGGGTGGGTGCTTTGCCCAAAGCCCCTTGCTCCCATGTTGATGGTGACAAGGGCCTCTTCCCCCCCCCCCCCCCACAACCCTGGCTGGTGGGTGTGAGGGTATGCAGGCAGGGGGCTTTAACAAGTGGGGGGGGGGGCAGATCCTGCCCCTCCATGTGAAACAGCATGGAGTACCCCTACTCATTTACCCCCAAAAAATGTAGTGTAAAGAGTTACAGTAGGCAGTTTTTGACAATTCCTTTATTTTAAAAAAAAAAAAAAAAAAGTCCCCATTTGGGTAGTTTCTGTTGATATTATGATTTAAAAAGAGTAAACACTTAATTGATTAAAAAATGGCTTCAGCCAAACACTAACCATGAGTGAAAAGTTTTTGTGTTCTCATTCATATTCTCTGAAAAATGGCCAAGAAATCATAAATTCTGTCGGGGTATGTAAACTTATGCGCACATCTGTATATCCCTCACCAAATGACTTGAGGTGAGAGATCCGCTTTATTTTTTCATTTTTAGAATATTGCATTTGAAACATTTGATCAGCCCATCTACAGTATGGCATCCCACAACGGGGTTTTTCATGCATGGCCTATGGACTTCCATTGATAGAGGAGCAGTGAAGAATTGTGGCAGTAAGCAATCATGTATCCAGACTGGGCAAAAAATAAAAATGGTACCGTAGTTTCTTTTAACTGGTAATTGTTCTGACTCACTAAGCAGGTAGCTTAAAATGTAGGGGGGTTAGAAAAACAAAAGCATTGCAACCTCTATTTAAATGCAAACTATACTGCCAGCAAGCGCAAAAAATATATATTTAAAATGTCAACTCTCAGATTATCTAATATACATTATTTACACAGCATGTCTAAAAGGGAGATTGTAGTCAAACCCTCACTAGACGATTGACAGACTATTATTATTATTATTATTATTATTATTATTATTATTTTTTTTATATTTAAATTATGCTGTTACATGTATCATGTAAGAGTGACTTTTTTATTTTTGTTATGCTGATTAAAAATAAAGGGGCAGTGCATGTGCTTACACATTTCTGTCAGATTTGAGTAGGCATCTGATGAGGTAAAAGTAGGTTTCTAAACAAGTCAGGATGCTTGTTGAAGCGTGCAGACATTGTTCTTTCAGGAATACAAATACAAAATCAATAACTTGCTTATCTTAGATCTATAACCAGGGTTTATAGATGTTAACAGCTGGATACCAGCTTATGATCTGTTACAAGATACTTTGTGTAGAGCACTGGTTGAATCTCCACTCAGCCTCTCTGGCCCGAGATCAAAAAGGAGCCCATCCTTGCGCCAGCATGGTGCCAGTGCATACAAACGTGAAAGCACACTGAGTTTATCCTCAAAGATAACAGTGGTTCTCAAGTACCCCCAACAGGCCAGGTTTGCAGGTTTTTTTTCTTTATCTTGCACAGGTGCTTTTAAATCGGAGTCCAATGGCTTGGTATTTTTTTACAGCTATTTTATCTCAGGGCCAGTTCACACCCGATGCAGTACCGTGCACTTTTCTTTTTTTTTTTTTTTTTTTTTTTCTGCACTAAAAATGCATGCACAGTGTTTTCCATGTATTCCAATGGCTCTAGTTCACACCAATGCAGTCAGTTTCTGCACCGGAAACTGACTGCACTGGTGTGAACTAGAGCCATTGGAATACATGGAAATCTCTGTGCATGCATTTGCATCTGGTGTGAACTAGCACAAAATTCCCAAAACCTGGCCTATTGGGAGGACTGAGGTTGAGAACCACTGGTTTACAACACAAGATGGCTTGCTGTATGTGTGCTCCCATTTATTCAGAATGGCACCCCAAAGCACAGTCACTTGGTTAGCACTTCTACCTTGCAGCACTAGGGTCCCTGGTTCAAATCCTGGCCAGGGCTATCGGCATGTGGTTTGCATGGGTTTCTTCCCACACTCCAAAGACATTGCTGGTAAGAATTGGTCCTAGTATGTGTGTGTGCCTATCCATAGGACCTTGGATTGTAAGCTCCTTGAAGGGCAGAGATGTGAATGTACAGTATGTAAAGCACTTTTTTTGCAGTCCTCCTCACCACAGCGCGACAACTCTTAAGCCCCATACACACGGTCGGACTTTTTCATCAATTTGGTCCGATCGGACAAGGTTGTTGAAAAATCAGACCGTGTGTATGCACCATCGGACAGTGTTCGTCGGTTTGTCCGTCGGACAAAGTCTTATCTCCTGCTGGAAAGATTTCCCGTCAACCCGGTCCGATCACACCAAATCCGAGCGTGTGTACGCTTGTCCGACCGGACAAAGTGCTACGCATGCTCAGATCACATTACAAGACCCAAGCTATTGGCTACTAGCCTCTACGTAGTCCCGTCGTAGGCAACAAACGTCACCACGTTCAGAATGATCGGATTTTCCGACAACTTTGTCCGATCGTGTGTACGCAAAACCAACATCAGACAAAGTATGACGGACATGGTCCGACGGACCTGGTCCACGGATTGTCCGCGCGTGTGTATGGGGCTTAAGGCTGCATTCGCACCTGAGCGTTTTCAGCTCGTAAAAAACGGACGGAAAAAAACGCCCAAGAAGCAAAATCCAATTTATTTAAATGGCCCCTGTTCACATCTGAGCGTTTTGTAGTCTGAGGAAAAACACCTGAAGCTCAAAAGAGTACATGAGCTTCTTTTAGGGCTTTTTACATTGGTGACCTTTTTTGACCTGTGCAAAAACACACGACTTGTGCCTGAAAACGAAACGCTCAGGTGTGAATGTAGCCTAATACTAAACTGCAAATCAATCAGCCTGCCCATTTATGGTTTGAATCTCAACTTTTTATTTATTTGCATGTACATGTGTTTTTTTGGAAGCTTATTTCAAGCATTTTACATATGTATTTAAAGAGGAGGGCCGGGCAAAAAAAAAAAAATTAAAAGTCAGCAGCTACAAATACTGCAGCTGCTGACTTTTAATAATCGGACACTTACCTGTCCCGGGGTCCAGCGATGCGGGGGAACGAGACCCCCCCCTCGTTCCCCGCTCCGCTCACGACGCCGGCATTCTTAATGTGGGAACCCGGCTGGGCTTCACAGCCGGGCACCCACTGCGCATGCGCGAGCGGCGCCGTGCGCCGTGATTCGACGCTCACTCATCTGGGACACATGACATGTCCCAGATGACTGTGCGTTGCCTACAGGAAGTGACTTTTAGCCCGGGCTATGAAGGTGGCAGACTTCGAGGGACCCCCTAGCAACAGGCATTTAGAGGTGAGTAAAAAATTTTTTTTTTTCCAATTATTTTTTTTTAATTTTTTTTATGATTTTTAAGCCCCTTTTTGTTTTTTGGTTGCAACCCCACTTTAAGCTTTGGGTGTTTTTTTTTATTTTGCCATTGCAAAGAAAAAGTGCGGATACCTGTTTTCACAGGCTAAAAAATGCCTGATTTGTGCATTTTCAGGTCTTCAGCTAGGGCTAAAAACGACACATTCTGCATCAGAAGTGGCTCATGAAGCTTTTGGAGCATCAGAATGAGCTACAGGAACCTGAGCACTCATATGTGAACAGCCACTATTGAAACACATGGGATTTTGAATATTGAGCATTTTGGAGCTTTGAGCTATGAATAGCTCAGGTGTGACTAGGGCCTAAAGAATTTGAGAATATTCACCCAATAAATTGTTTAAATATTACTTCAATTATCTAGTCATGTGTAGATTAAATAAAGTCAACGGGTATCTCCTTTTCATGTGATTGAATGTTCACACATTTTATTGTATTAAATTTACACAATGCTTGGGGGTTCTATGTAATTTTCTATCAAAAAAAGATGATTTTTACATGTAGGAGAGAAATGTCAGAATTGGCCTGGGTGGCAAGTGGTTAAAGTGAAATTCTATTAAAGGTATAGGCAGTAGATAGAAGGCTTTACAGAGCGCAATGAAGTATTAATCTTTAACCACTTCAATACAGGGCTTTTAAATACCCTTCCTTACCAGAGCACTTTTTGCGATTCGGCACTGCGTCGCTTTAACTAACAATTGCGAGGTCGTGCGACGTTACACCCAAACAAAATTGACGTCCTTTTTTTCCCACAAATAGAGCTTTCTTTTGGTGGTATTTGATCGCCCCTGCGGTTTTTATTTTTTGCGCTATAAACAAAAGAAGAGCGACAATTTTGAAAAAAAAACACAATATTTTTTACTTTTTGCTATAATAAATATCCCATTTTTTTTTTTAAAAACTATTTTTTTCCTCAGTTTAGGCCGATGCGTATTATTCTACATATTTTTGGTAAAAAAAATCGCAATAAGCGTATATTGATCGGTTTGCGCAAAAGTTATAGCGTCTACAAAATAGGGGATAGATTTATTGAATTTTTTTTTTTTTTTTTTTTTTACTAGTAATGGCGGGGATCTGCGATTTTTTTTTTTTTTTTTCGTGACTGCAACATTGCGGCGGACACTTCGGACACTTTTGACACATTTTTGGAACCATTCACATTTACACAGCGATCGTATTGCTATAAAATTGCAATGATTACTGTGTAAATGTGACTGGCAGGGAAGGGGTTAACACTAGAGGGCGCTGGAGGGGTTAATGTGTTCCCTAAGCGACGTGATTCTAACTGTAGGGGGAGGGGACTTAAGGGGAGGAGACCGATCATGTGTTCCTCCGTACTGGGACCACATGATCGGTCTCCTCCCCGCTGCTCCCGCCCGGTCCCGTTGTTTTAACGGGCAATCGCGGGTGCCCGGCGGACATCGCGGCCGCCGGGCACTCGCACCGGGTCCCGAGCGATGCCGCGGGCGCGCGCGCGCGCGCGCCCCCCAGGCGGCCGGGAATCCGAGGACGTCATATGACGCCCACCCAGGATGGTAGATCCACCTTGTGGGCGTCATATGACAGTGTGCGGTGCTGAAGCGGTTAAAAAAAAAAAAAAAGTTCACCTGTTTTGTTGGCCAGGAACATTGATGGGTGTATGATGGCAAATTCACTTTTTGCTGTATACCCAAGGCTTACCACCGATAGCTGACGGGAATCCGCAATTGTCTTCTCCTGGCGGGGGAAGCCGTTGGGGGAAGACTGTGATTATCAATAGCAGCTATAGTAGCCCTTAGTGATTATCGCAAAAGAATCTGTCAGGCTGGTTGTTCTCAAGTTTATCGGTCGATCACCTTGGTTCATTCAGCCTGCCCATTAACGGTTTAAATCTCGGCCAATTTCCTGATTTGAACTGTGTATGGCCGGCCTAAGAAATCTGATGAACCTTTATTTTACAAGTGTGCTTTAACAAAGCTGCCATTGTTGGAGATGCCCTGCTCATCTTCCCACCCTGTTTTTTATTTTTATTTGTTACATGAAATACAAGTCAAATGTATAAGACTTGTACAAACCCTGAGACCAGGGACCAAAAAATACCTGTTGGCCTCCGTTATTCTTTATTGCATAGGCTGCTTTCCATCTTATGCAAGGAATTATCTCCTGATTATTTAAAATGGAAGTAAACCCCCCTATCGTTTTCAGCCAAGGAAGCTGCCATCTTTGCCTCTGTTTAATCTTCAACTGCCACGGTGCTGCACATGTGATCCGTTATGACACCAGCCATTGGATGGTTTGACTGTTTGGTTGAGAGCACAGCCAATGTGCAGTTAGCATTCCCGGCATGCCTTTTTTTTTTTTTTTTTTAAACTGTTAAATCGATGGGTTTACTTCCGCTTTAACAAAACTATTGGAACTGTGGGCTTTATTTTTACCAGGAAGCTTGCAGAGCTTGAGATGCTGAAAAATGCTAGTTACCTGACATATTTACTGTCTCCCCCCTCCTGAATCATCCCCCTGTGTGCCTGCAGCAGCCTGTAGGAGAGGAGAGGAAGGAAGCCAACAGTGCCGTGGGTGGGGGGCGGAAAGCAGGGGAAGAGGGTTGTTTACTGGGAGGGTAATTTGGTGCTGCTGGGGGGCAATTCCAGAAACCGATTCCCCTGTATGACTGTGTCTCTCTGCAGTAGCTGAAAGCTGTCTGGTGGGAGGGAGGAGAAACTGGCTTTAGAGAGCCATACAGGGGATTGGTTCCTGTAATTATCCCCCTGCCGCACCTGTCCCCCTACCCACTTCAAATTTCCCCCTGATGCCCAGGCCCCCTGCTGGCTCGAGCCCTATACAGGAGGACCGGTGGTACACCCTTAGCAGCGGCCCTGAGCATTGATACTAAATATTTTATTATCGAACAGCTTAGCACTGTTTGTTGCTCTGGTAACCTTTTTTGCTTATCATCCAGTGAGAATTTCTTTTTGCTCATTATTTTTTTTCCTTTGCTGTATTCATTTGTGTAACTTATGCCCAGGAGATTCAGCCTTTTGTTTGCCTTGCTTTCCAATTTCTAAAGGGCATTGCTAATACCAGGATGCGGACAGGCTCGTTATCTTGCAAACCCCTAGACCTCTGAAGAATGCCTTATTTAGTTAAAATTCAGCCTGTATTGTTAGTGCAAGTACAAAATACACAATACTTTGGTATAGGCTGCATTTTATTTTTTTGAGTTTTTTAATATTTAGTAACAAACTTAACATTTTATGTCTTGTTAACCGCAGTCTTTTCACAATTCCCATGTAATTAACTTTTTTCAGAGTGCATGTGCTATCAATCTGCATAGCAACTGTTATATCTTTCAGCTTTACTTCTCCTTGTCCCTGTTTGATTTTAAATATTTAAACCAAAGGAAAAGATTTTAGCATATTAGTTTAAATTTAAATTCTTGTTGGGCAGTGTATTAGTGCTCGGATGAACACACATAGACTGGATTTTAATGGTTCAAAGAATGTCAGGCAAAATGGTCGGCTCGCACGCATGTTCACTTCATCAAATCTGGCTCTTTGAAAAAAAAATTTGGACACCCCTGCCATAGATAATGTAGTGAGTGCGCCCGGAAAGTGTTTATTGGCAAAATAACTAGGTAATAAAAGGGGAGGATAAAAACGCACAAATTTAGTCACCACATTCAATGACTGTCAAGCTATATATATATATATATATCTCTCTCTCTCTATCTCTCTACACACACACACACACAAACACACACACACTTCTTATTTATTTTTTTTGGTAACATACCTGTCAGAGTCTGCTTTTCATCAGGATTCTGATCTCTTATTTATTGCTGCTGGAGCCCATAGAGACTGACGTTTGATTAGAAAACCCTAGATCATGCTGGTATTGGCAGGTATTACTAGGCTGAGCATAATCTGAACTCAGTGGTGGCTCTTGGACTCTAGAGAGAGCACGCTTATTTGTAGTGGCTGCATATATTATGGATTTTCTGTGAATGTTAAAGGGATTGTAAAACTTTAGCTTTTTTGTTATTTTATTATTAAAAAAAAAAAAAAAAGTCACATGCAATAGTTTTGTCTTCAGAGGTCTTTATCAGTGTTTTTCGGCAATTTTTTTTTTTTTTTTTTTATTTATTTATTTTCCTACCCACAACTAGTCCGGAAAGTTTCTTTTCCTTGCTTTACCTGTTTTGGACAGGAAAATGAGCTGGGTTTTTGGTTTCCTTGTCTTCATTGTGGAGATTTTCCCATAAATATCTGTCCTGGTGACACAACAGGAAGTGAGCGGAAATCTTCCCAGTGGAGATGCTGATGGCAAAACAAATCTAGAACAGGTTCTAGTCCTTCTTCCCCTTTGGGGAAAATGCCATTCTTTGGTATATGCTGAAATTGATATACATTCTTCAAATACTAACTTTTTTTTTTTTTTTTTGTCTTTTGTAGAAGACTGCAAGGGAAAGTATATCTCTCCGTTCCATGATATTCCTCTGTACGCCGATGAAGCCAAAGTAAGCATGTTAATGACTTTTTTTACAGCACATGTTGCTTCTCTTGGCACATTTACATGGTGATAAGGATTTATTCTGTATCTATGAGTTGGTTGTAGTAGCTCAAAAATGATTTACTAATTGGACAAGATTCCTTTTTTAATCTATTTAGTCATCTCTAATAAACAAAGAAGGATTTGTAGATTCTTCTGTTGCTTCAAATGGCTCATTAGCAAGACATGTTCCTGTGTATGTATGTTATAATTGCGCTTTTTATTTATTTATTTTTTTATGATGGATAAATCCGAAATGGGTTTAAGAAATCCAAACAGTATCATGCAGAGCATTTTAAAGGGAGACTGTTTTTTACAAAGTACTGTACACATTTTGAGATACAATTTTTTTTTTTTTTTTTTTTTTTTTTTTTTTTTAAATGCTTTTTCTCTTTTAATGATTGCTGTGCTATAGCTGCAAGTTCTTGCACCAATGAACTTTTGTACACGTAGTATAATTGACATTTTTGCTGAACAGTTACTGAGATAAGAGGAGATTTCAGGATAACAAATTGCAAAGCTCAACACTTGCCTGTTAGTGTCATTAAAAGAAAACACTTTATTCATAAAAATGTTCTGTAATATTGTATAAACCATATACTGTATCATATACATATATTAATAACAAATATTCTGGTGAAAAATGGGTCCATTTAGCCTCACCATAAGATTATATTCTTCCAATGGCAAATAGATTATATCCAGAACAGATACATGGATAGAAAGAAATCTGACCCTCCCAATCATATTGCTGGTAGGACTGGATTTCTGCTTAGCCACCACATACTATTGCCTAGGGCATTAGAGCTGACGGGACTGGCACACAAGCACTTGTACATTATGTTGCTGTCTACTAATAACATTCCTGTGTGTATTCCATCTGGGTTCTCATTGTTTCTGACCCAAGTTTCCTTCTTCGTGGATGTATTGCATGTACTTTCCTGATTTATTACTAAGTCCTTGGTGTACTGACACAGTCGGCATCTGGTCTTGTTAGCAATCTACTAAGGTTATCCAGTTGACTGGAGTAGGAGGATGGTGGCACAAGAGAGTTGATGGGGAATATAAATCTTGCTTTGATTGCAGTGACACTGTTCATAATAAAACGGCAGTGTTTTCTAGGAGTAGTGGCATTACAAGATGGGTAATTAGCCAAATCGGACCGAGAATAATTGTAAATTGCAATTTATTAAGGATACAATGTTAGAAGTGTCTATTTGAAAATCACCACTTCAGTAAAACGGCACAGAAAACCGCTACTCTTGATTATCCTCATAGACCGCATCCCTCACAGTGAAGTCCATGGTATCTCTGGTAGCATAGGTAAACCGCTGGACGGATCCCAGGACAAAGTGCCATCCAACTGGAAATGTTGTGCTCTAGTAGAAATTATCAAGGTTCTCTACAGTGTAGTTGCATCTTCCAAAGATAATGCTTGCCATTAGGCTCATGCCCGGCTGGCCACACGCTGCTTCTGACAGTGGAAGGCTTCTCATCTGGCTTCAGATCACTTGCCCAGCTACCTCTGCCCCATTCAGTGTGGCTTCTCTGAACTGCTGAGGGAAGGAAGCAGAGAACCTTTATCTTATCTGGGGGTGTCCAGAAACCCAGGGATTGGTAAAAAAAAAAAAGAGTTAAAGGAGTCCGTGCCTGCATCTGAACATGATGAGTAAACGGGCACTCCCCCTACATTACTGTGAACAGTGCAGACTAATGGCCTAATACAAGGTTTCTGAATTGGGGTTCCACTGAACCCTAGGGTTCCTTGAAAGGTATCAATCGGTTCTGCTACCATTGCAATAAATTTATACCTGCTCCTAGGGTGGCTTCACATTTCCCCCCTGTAGCTGCTGCTTTGTGGTTGGTCATCAGGGATGACCACCTGCCAGTGAATGGCTTGCCCTAAACATCGGTGCAAAACTATTTTTGTTACACTGAGCACCAATGCAAAGATACAAAATTTGCACTAAACACCAATGCAGAGTGATTTTTGCATTGAGCAAAAGTTAGTGTTACAAACAAGCAAATTCAGTGATCTTTCTGGCTCTGTCATTGGGGTTGATTTAGTAAAAGCAAATATACTGTGCGCTGCAAGTGCAGTTGCTCTAGATCTTAGAAATCAGCAGAGCTTCCCCTCCTTTACTATCATCCAATCACGTGCAATGTTTTTTTTTTTTTTTTTTTTATTTCCTTGCATGTGATTTTAGATATTCTTTTCAAAGTGAAATGAAGCTCTAAAGCAGGGGTCTCAAACTGGCGGCCCTCCAACTGTTGCGAAACTACAAGTCCCATGAGGCATTGCAAGGCTGACAGTTACAAGCATGATGGGACTTGTAGTTCCACAACAGCTGGAGGGCCACCAGTATAAGACACCTGCTCTAGAGCAACTGCACTTGCAGTGCACAGTATATTGCCTTTAGTTAATCAATTCCGCTGAGTTACTAGGTATGCAATTGTTTTACTTTTTATTAGTGTTTGTTATACCCACGTATTTAATATTCTATCTATACCTCGCTAAGCGCAGTAATGTACCATTAGTTGTAGATGAGAAAAATGGTTTTAGGGGTTCCTTGAGAGCTTAAAATATACGGTTTAGATATTAATGTGTCGGCACATAAATACTTGTTTGTATGACTAAAAGTATTTTAATGTACATTCATTGAATCCAATTAGAGAAATGTGTAAATTTTGTTTTGAAAACATTTTAATAGCCACTTAAAAGCAAGGTGTGTGTGTGTGTGTGTGTGTGTCTATCTATCTCTCTCACACACGTATGTAACTTGCTTTTAAGTGGAGATATATATATATATATATATATATATATATAATTATTTCTACTTTTTTTACAATGGCTTTGGAAGTAAATGTTCCTCCCTCCCTCCTGTTTTTGACTGGAGTTGGGTTTTGCATAATGATATGTGCATGCCAGTGCCATATTGGGTGAAATCACAATGGGAAGACATTCCAACTGGCTTGGATATCTTCTGTTTGTCCCTTCAGATAACTTCGGACAAAAGCTGTGTACTTATGATCAGATTGTCGTACGGTTGTTTTGAAGGCAAGATTTTTTATTTTTTTTGTACAATTTTCTGATCCTGTGTACAGGGTTTTACTTTGCACTTCATGTTGTTGACCTATACCCTAACCAAGGGGCTACAGCATTAAATGGCTGTGTATGCACAGAGCTAAGTGAACAGTCACTACTACAAATTGTGCAAAAAATACGACTGGATTCTCACCTTTGATTGCTGTATTGGACATATGCATATCAAATGTATACTGACTGAAGTTGTAACCAATGGTCTCCAGATTTTTTTTACTTGTATTTTTTTATAGCCAATAACAGATAGGTGTGGATAATGCCTGAGAGTTGTTTAAAAAAAAAAAAAAACTCATTAGACGCTATGGGAATTAGCAAAAAAAAAAAACTATATGGTGTGTTGCTGAGAGTCCGGGAACTTTGGCTTTTTAACTTGAGAGACCATCAAAACCTGAAGATTCTGGCAGACACTGGGATTTATTAATCTTGCAAACCAGCAGCACAAATCGGGTAAATGCGCCCCCTAAATATGAATAAAATGCACATTGTTCATAGAAATAGTAAAGCTAACACCACGCTGAACCCTAAATGCTATAGTGAAAAACAAAAAATTGGAAAAAAGCTGCAGCTAAAAAATGTGAGATATACACACTAACAAGGCAATAATTAACAAAAAGCTGCGCTATAAGAAATTGATTGTAGGTCATAAGTGAATACCATAAATAAACTTAAGTGACTGTGAAATCAAAATAACTGTGAATTGCACATGTACATAGAATATACACCATACATAAAAATATTGTGCCAAAAATAACCAGTAAAACACAAAGGACTAAACATAAAGTGATTAAAAGGTCCTTATACGATTACTGAATAAAATCCAAGTAATGGAAAAATTATTGATGTGTAACAGTAAGTGTCCAAAGTGGTGAAACCATAAGGCAGTGTGATGTCCAAAACTCATGCAATAACAAATCCACCAACGAATGTGATCCACCACCACTCTACAATTAGGCTTACCAGAGGCAAGCTTAAACCAAGCCTGTAGGAAGATGGTACCGGATTGTACCGTAGACCATAGGACCTCAACACTGGATCAGGATCTCCCCAGATATGGATGGCCACAAGGTGCAAATTTGGACAATGATTCCTTTAGGGACTGGTCTATGTATGGGACTCCATAATGCAGAATCAGTGGGAATCAGGAGCATGTCACTTGCCACCATCACCTGACTCCAAATGCAGCAAAAATGCAGCTTGTCACTTTCTACTGTCGATGCTCATCACTATCCTGGGACCAGATGCAGCTTCCTGCTGTAACCTTTGTTTTCAGTGCAAACAAATAGGACTCCTCTCTCTGATTCCCTTCTGAGTCTCAGGCCAGAGCTCTGGCCTGAGACTCAGAAGGGAATCTGAGAGAGAGGAGTCCTATTTGTTTGCACTGAAAACAAAGGTTACAGCAGGAAGCTGCATCTGGTCCCAGGATAGTGATGAGCATCGACAGTAGAAAGTGACAAGCTGCATTTGGAGTCAGGTCATTGTTCATTTTTATTGATTTATCACTGAAATAGATAAAAAATAAAAATGTTTTGATGGTATAGATGAGAATTAGAAATATTTTAAAATGTGTTTTTCATCTCCATTTGGAAGACTTTTCCTCTAATATTATCCTGGTAACACCAGGAGCAAATTGATAACTGTCTTCCCCCCCTGCTCATGACCTGATGAATAACCATTGCAGTTGTCCATGCAAAGCTGCTTTAATAAAGTGAGGGGGGACTACGGTCACCCAGATGGAAAGACCAATGGCAACAAAAACCCTGACAGAGGCTGAACCCATATTATCCTCATAACTTTTAAAAGGATAGTTCATCTTTACAAAAAAAAATTTCCTATGCAGGTAAGGGATGTTTGTTGATTAAAGCAAATTGTGCAGCCCTGACTAAAGATTACTTAATACCCTTGCCAATAGGTGTAGGCCATTTACATACCTTCTGAAGCCTGGCTGGAATACTCCCAGGACATTTCTAAGTGAGGCCTAGTCGTCACTGCTCACCTCCACCATTGGTGAGCTTTTTCTGTAAATCAAACCCCTCACATACTTTCTCTCCCCTGATGCAGTAGCTCTGAGCTCAACATTTTGAGAGCTCACTCCTGTGATGGTGGAGGTAAGCATTGATGACTGACTAGGCCTTACTTGGCAACATCCTGGGAGTATTCAAGTCAGGGTTTATAAGGTATGTACATGGCCTACACCTAGAGCAAAGGCATTATTCAACTTTAGTCAGCTGCACAGTTATGCCGCGTACACAGGGTCGGAATTCTCGTCGGAAAAAGCTCTGATGGTTTTCCCGTCGGAATTCCAACGGAATTTCATTCAAATTGTCTTGCCTACACACGGTCACACCAAATTCCGACGGTCAATAACACCACACCGTTCAAATGCACTATAAAAGGGAAGTTTAATGCTTCCGAGCATGCGTCAGATTTTTGCGTGTCGGAATTGCATACACACGATCCGAAAATCCGATAGAAAGGTTTTCCGTCGGAAAAATTAAGAACAGGTTCTCAATCCAAAGTCCGTCGGAAATTCGATGGGCATACACACGGTCGGAAAATCCAATGAAAAGCTCCCATTGGACTGTTTCCATCGGAAATTCCGACCGTGTGTACGCGGCATAAGAGAAGGTTACAAGGGAACCTACAGGTTCTTACACAAAACAGAGTGCTTGTCCTAATTTATTATTGCTGTTTTCTAGCTGGTCTAAAACCGATTTTGATGTAAAGGGACACTTTTTAGTTGCTATGGACAACCTCCAGTTTCCAGGCAGAAAGAACAGTGTTTATAATATAAAACTGCATGCAGGGACAAAAGGGATGTAAAAAAATTTGATACAATAATGTAATCTGTAAGATTACAGTGTACTGTATGTATTGTGTGTTTTTTACTTTTTGAATTTGGCGCTGTGCTCTGTCCCAGTGCGTCGCAGGGAACGAAGCCCGGAAAAATTAAGAACAGGTTCTCAATCTAAAGTCCGTTGGAAATTCCGACAGAAAAAAACCAATGGGCATACACACGGTCGGAAAATCCGATGAAAAGCTCCCATCGGACTGTTTCCATCGGAAATTCCGACCGTGTGTACGCGGCATTAGTTTTCATCTACAGATGTCCCTTATCTGCATAGGCAGTTTTGTGGTAAAGGTAAACTATCCCTTCAAGCTGTTGCACTGTAATGTTTTAAAAGCTTTCTATATATTTTTTATTTTTTATTTTTTTATACCATCTTTTACAGACTCCGGCAAGCAGCATTTTAAACAAAACACGTTTGCCAAAAAGCATGAGATAAAGCAGCTAAGAGTTATCCATATTTATGTCAATTGCAAATCATTTTGACTGGGTAAAGCTAAATTCCAAGCGGACATACAAAAATTGCCAGTTAAGTCAGATGCGTATTCACTTAAAAAATTATAAATTGCATCTCATAGATGTGCCTGAATTTGTCTTCATTAGCCCTGCCAGCATGCTTTTAGGCCCCTTTTTAACACCATAGGGTTGTAGAGTGTTGTGCTCTAAATGGGCTGCAAATGCAACACAGGAAAAACCAAGACTTGAAGCTAACTTTTAACACGCAGCACTGCAACACAGGTCTGTCAGCCCTAAAGTATTTTGACGTTGGGGTAACATTTGGAATGTTAATAGTGCATTGCAAAATAAAACTGGCCTTGGGGCCGGTTCACACCAAAAAAATCACTACAGATGCTTTTCTGCATGCACGTATTTGATTTGTTTTCAGTGCGTTCCAGTGTGTTTTTTGCCCCTATTTTTATTTTTAACCAAGGTTTGCTGGACTTAATAATAATATTATTATTATTTTTTATTTTTTCATTTTCTACGTTCTGGTGTGTTTTTGATGCTTTTAGATGCATTCCAGTGTGTTTTTGATGCGTTTTGCTGGATTCCAGTACAGTTCTGTGCAGAAAAAAGCCGCAAGCTACTTTCATTTAGGTGACAATCCTTAAAGCGGAAGTAAACCCATCAATTTAACAGTTTCAAAAAACTGTTAAATTTATGGCATGCCAGTAATATAACTGTCACATTGGTTGTACTCTAAACCAAACTGTCAAACCATCCAATGTCTGGTGTCATAACTGATCACATGTGCAGCATTATGGCAGTTGAAGATTAAACAGAGGCCAAGATGGCAGCTTCCTTGGCTGAAAAACGATAGGAGGGTTTACTTCCACTTTAACAGTCACAGGCATATACAGTATGATGTTGGGCTCCTCTGGAAGTTCTCTCTGCTGCAATTTCCTCCTTTTTCATCGTGCAAAAAAGTTTTAACATGGCTAAATTATGGTTGCAAATGTAGTTGGTATCCTGAATATTTTTTTGATAATTGGCTTGTGTGAAAGAAGATGTCTTGGAATATTGAGCTTGTTTGAGAAATATGAAAATCTTGGCATCACACCTGTGACACTGGTACACCTCCTTCATTAAAAACCTTAAGCTGCATAGATGGCTGATTCAACTTGAGCTAGAAATGAAGATTACTGTTGACAGCAGAAAGGCCATAAATCAAATCGTGCACCAGTAACGGGTTGTTTTTCTGATAAGGAACGCAGACTTTGATATGTCAACTTGACGTATCAAAGACTTAAAAAAAAAAAGTCAAAGGATAGACAAGAACATCTGTGTATAGGATAAAGCCTTTCCAATTTAGTACACCGCCACTGAATTTTCTTTTAATAGTTTTCTGTAAATTTGGCAGTTTAATACACTTTAAAGAATTAAGAAATGCTAATTTTTATGATGACTTGGCATTCAGAAGTACAGAGTACTTTAGAAAAGCTTGAATACAAAGTGATAATCATCTAATTCACAGAGAAGATGTCGAAATTTGCATTTAAAAAAACTTTTTGATTTCTCTAATTTTATAGCAGTGAAAGGAGGGGAATGGTGAGACACTACTGATGCTCTTGAAAAACGGTATTTACATATTAGAAGGATTGCTTGGTGATATGGAGAGCACTTCTCAGCTATCCACTTACATTTCTGTCATGTTAAATCAACCACTGTCGGATCTATTGTTCATTTACGATAATAGGTGATCTCGCAAAATACTCCCCGGTAAGAAGAACCTTTTTTTATAAAAGACTTTTGATTTTTTTTCTGCTTGCCGTTTTTGAGTACATGTAGAAGAAAAGGTAAATAGGAGCTGGTGGCCTATTTTCAAGATCACTCAATTGCCTTGCTAACATAAGACCCTTTTAAAACTGATTGGTGTTGCTGTCTGCCTACATATTCCAGAAGACATATGTGCATGGTAGCGCATGCAGTTTCCTTTTATTAGCTGGACTCCAGGCAGACAGCTAATCTAGCTTTCTTTCTTTCTTTCTTTCTTTTCTTTCTTTCTTTCTTTCTTTCTTTCTTTCTTTCTTTCTTTCTTTCTTTCTTTCTTTCTTTCTTTCTTTTTCTTTTCTTTCTTTCTTTCTTTCTTTCTTTCTTTTTTCTTTCTTTTTTTCTTTCTTTCTTTCTTTTTCTTTTTCTTTCTTTCTTTCTTTCTTTTTTCTTTCTTTCTTTCTTTCTTTCTTTCTTTCTTCACGTTGGCTTATTAATGTATTGCTGCTCCTTCATTGCCCAATTAGCACATCAGTTATGCTTCCTCTCCTGTGAGCATGTTGCCTGTCAGCACATGTGCATGGAAATTAACCTGATTGCGCTAAATCTTGCTCCTCCTTCGTCCAGTTCTAGTGTCCCATAGTGTTTTGAATTCCCGGTCGATTCCCCCGCTGAGCAGGAAGATGACAGGTACGTCTCTGCACACTGTGCAGGGACGGACCTGTCAGAGCGCCGCTCCCCCCCATGGGGGATTGGATGATGACGGACCGTAGAGTCCGTCGTGATCCGATCCGCAGACGGATGGAAAAATAGGGTTTTCCGCCGTCACACTTTTTCGGATTGGAGAGGGTCGGATGTCAAAACTGACAGGCGGACCTGAACAGACCGTCGTGTGAAAGGGGCCATACTCTCAAAGGGAAATTGCATCCTAAAGAGATGCAGACCCAGCAGCTTTCTTTATTCAAGCCCTGCAGGTGCAGCAGCTGATTGATAATTAATTATAAAACCACTCCCATAGAGATTTACTTAGCACATGGACACAGACAAACGGCTATTCCTTCAAAACAACGAAAGGTAGGAATCTGCAACTAAGTTTGTTATAATCCTTGCAATGTACATAGATCATCCATAGGGGAATGGTTTTTTTTTTTTTTTTTTTTTTTTTAAGATTTAAAAAAAAAGCTGGGCTGGCCATACATTATACAATATTTCTTCAATTTTTCCTTTAGCTTTACCATAACCATATAATAGGAGGTCAAACCTTAACACTTTGAATTTGTATGCAGTCAGGTAGACAATTGCACTACATAATTGAAGGTAAATCTAAAGGAAATCTCATTAGAAAATTGTATAATGTATGGCCAGCTTTACTTTTTTATTTAATTTTATTTTTTTAAGTAAGAATTATTTCAAAAATGCATAATTGAATTGCTTATTTTTATCAGTTTACTAAATGCAAACTGAGCGAACAGAAGAAAAATAAATTAAATCAATATTTGGTGTGACTACCCTTTGGCTTCAAACAGCACCCATTCTTACACTGGCACACTCTGTACACTTACACAAAGTCAGGGATTTTGTAGGATAAGCATCAGGTGTATGATTAACCAATTATACCAGGCAGGTGCTAATGATCATCAATTTCATATGTAGGTTGAAACAGTCATGAACAGAAACTGCTTTGTAGGAGGCTTAAAACTGGGTGAGGAACAGTCGAATTCCACTATTAAGGTGAGGTTGTGGAAGTTCGTTTTCATGTCACACACAATGGCAAGACTGGGCACAGTAACAAGATCTAAGGTAGTTGCACTACATCAGCAAGGCCTCTTCCAGGCAAAGATTTCAAAGCATACTGGGGTTTCAAGATGTGCTGTTCAAGCTCTTTTGAAGAAGCAAAAAGAAACGGGCAACATTGAGTACCATAGACTCAGTGGTCGGCCAAGGAAATTTAATGCAGCAGATGAAAGAGGCATCATGCTTACTTCCCTTTTGAGATTTGAAGATGCTCAGCAGTGCCATCAGCACAGAACTGGTGGAAACCCATGGTAGCCATGTACATCCATCTACGCTCTGGAGAAGTCTGGCCAGAAGTGGTCTTCACAGAGGAATTGTAGCCAAAAAGCCATACCTCCCACATGGAAACAAGGCTAAGAGACTCAACTATGCACAAAAGGCAGCAGGTGCTCTAGACTGATGATGAGTAAATATTTGATTGTAGCAGAAGGCAGTTGGCTTTGCCGAAAAGCTCAATGCTAAAATACTGGCAGATACTTATTCATCATGCCATACCATCAGGTAGAAGCATGATTGGCCCCAAATTTAGTCTGCAGCAGGACAACTTAAAACATACAGCCAATGTCCTTAAGATCTATAATCAACATAAATAGCAAGTGATGGTTTGGCCCCCACAGGTCCCTGATCTCCACATCGAGTCTATCTGTCTGGGATTATATGAAGAGGCAGAAAGATTTCAGGCAGTCTTCATCCACAGAGTATCTGTGGTTGGCTCTCCAAGATGTTTGGAACAACCTACCCGTGGAGTTCTTTAAACTGTGTGCAAGTGTACTTAGAAGAATTGATGTTGTTTTTGAAGACAAAAGGTGGTCACACCAAATATTGATTTCATTTGTATATCTCTTCTGTCCAGTATGTTGCTCAAATGATCTCTGCCATCCCACTCAGCGTAGGGGTCATCACCTCCTACGCTGATACCTCCTAATCTAATCACTGAGACTGAATACTGGTATATTGTTGGTCCATCAACATTTGCAATGCTTTGCCTTAATGTGTGGTTTGAGTTAAGTAACACTTATGCCGCGTACACACGTGCGGACTTTTGCCGGCGGACCTAGTCCAGCGGACAATCCCGCGGGACTTTCCAGCTAGGTCCGCTGGACTTTCCGAGGGTGTGGACTTGCCCACACACGCACGGACTTCTCCAGCGGATAATCCGCCGGCCAAAAGTCCGCGGGACTTTTGAAAATGAACGGACTTGCCCACACACGGAGCAGTCCGTTCATTTCGAACGTAACTTCAGGTTACGTAGCTAGCGTAGGCAGTAAATGCCGCCGCGCTAGCTCTGCAAGCTGGCATGGATTTAAAGGGAATCCCCACGCCGAAAAAACGGCGTGGGGGTTCCCCCCAAATCCATGTCAGACCCTCATCCGAGCACGCAGCCTGGCAGGCCAGGAAAGGGGTGGGGACGAACGAGCGCCCCCCCCTCCTGAGCCGTACCAGGCCGCGTGCCCTCAACATGGGGGGTGCCCTGGGGAAAGGGGGGCCGTGCGGCCCCCCCACCCCAAAGCACCTTGTCCCCATGTTGATGAGGACAAGGGCCTCTTCCCGACAACCCTGGCCGTTGGTTGTCGGGGTCTGCGGGCGGGGGCTTATCGGAATCTGGGATCCCCCTTTAATAAGGGGGCCCCCAGATACCGGCCCCCCACCCTATGTGAATGAGTATGGGGTACGATGTACCCCTACCCATTCACCTAAGGTGTAAAATGTAAAGTACAAAAAAAACACACACACTTTTGAAAAAATATTTTATTGCACTGCTCCGGGGGTCTTCTTCCGTCTTGGGGGTCTTCTCGCCGGACTCCCCCGCCATTTACCAAGCTCTTTTACCGAGCGGGGGAAGTCCGGCTACCTTCTTCGTCGTCGCCGCCGTCTGGGGGTCTCGATCCGCCTTCGGGGGTCTTCTTCCGTCTTGGGGGTCTTCTCGCCGGACTCCTCCGCTCTCTTCTGCTCTTTTACCTAGCTCTTTCACGAGGGAGGAGTCCGGCTACCTTCTTCGTCGTCGCCGCCGTCGTCTGGGGGTCTCGATCCGCCTTCGGGGGTCTTCCGGGGGTCTCTTCTGTTCTTGCGGCGGTCGTCGTCTTCCGCGCCGCCGGCGCCTTCTCCTTCTTCTTGTCCTTCTTGTCCTTCTTGTTCTTCTTCTTCTTCCGATGTTGACCCGACGCTCTCTCTGCCCGGAATGCCTGTGCCGCTCTGCGCTCGGACTTATATAGGGACATGGGGGACAGGGTCACATGCACATGTCACATGGTGACCCCGCCCCCTTTGTGTTGTCACAGTCCCGGAGGATGCTGGGACTGTGACATCGCAAGGGGGCGGGGTCACCATGTGACATGAACATGTGACCCTGTCCCCCATGTCCCTATATAAGTCCGAGCGCAGAGCGGCACAGGCATTCCGGGCAGAGAGAGCGTCGGGTCAACATCGGAAGAAGAAGAAGAACAAGAAGGACAAGAAGAAGGAGAAGGCGCCGGCGGCGCGGAAGACGACGACCGCCGCAAGAACAGAAGAGACCCCCGGAAGACCCCCGAAGGCGGATCGAGACCCCCAGACGACGGCGGCGACGACGAAGAAGGTAGCCGGACTCCTCCCCTCGTGAAAGAGCTAGGTAAAAGAGCAGAAGAGAGCGGAGGAGTCCGGCGAGAAGACCCCCAAGACGGAAGAAGACCCCCGAAGGCGGATCGAGACCCCCAGACGGCGACGACGAAGAAGGTAGCCGGACTTCCCCCGCTCGGTAAAAGAGCTTGGTAAATGGCGGGGGAGTCCGGCGAGAAGACCCCCAAGACGGAAGAAGACCCCCGGAGCAGTGCAATAAACTATTTTTTCAAAAGTGTGTGTGTTTTTTTTTACTTTACATTTTACACCTTAGGTGAATGGGTAGGGGTACATCGTACCCCATACTCATTCACATAGGGTGGGGGGCCGGTATCTGGGGGCCCCTTATTAAAGGGGGCTCCCAGATTCCGATAAGCCCCCGCCCGCAGACCCCGACAACCAACGGCCAGGGTTGTCGGGAAGAGGCCCTTGTCCTCATCAACATGGGGATAAGGTGCTTTGGGGTGGGGGGGCCGCACGGCCCCCCTTTCCCCAGGGCACCCCCCATGTTGAGGGCACGCGGCCTGGTACGGCTCAGGAGGGGGGGGGGGGGCGCTCGTTCGTCCCCACCCTTTCCTGGCCTGCCAGGCTGCGTGCTCGGATGAGGGTCTGACATGGATTTGGGGGGAACCCCCACGCCGTTTTTTCGGCGTGGGGAGTCCCTTTAAATCCATGCCAGGTCACGGAGCTAGCGCGGCGGCATTTACTGCCTACGCTAGCTACGTAACCTGAAGTCACGTGCTAAATGAACGGACTTGCCGATGAGCGGCAAGTCCGTTCATTTCAAAAGTCCCGCGGACTTGCCCACTAACGGCGGGATTATCCGCTGGACTGCCAAGTCCAGCGGATAATTTGAAAACAAAACTTCAAACTTTAGTCCGCCGTACTTTGGCGCCAAAAAGTCCGCCGGCGCCCACACACGAGGGGATTATCCGCTGGACTTCAGTCCAGAGGATAATCCCGCGGGATTGTCCCTTCGTGTGTACGCGGCATTACTGTATCCAGTTTTTAAATCCAGCATGCGGGTGCATTCCATCCTGTTTCACCCATTATGCCAGCTCCCTGTATTTGGTTATTAAGGTTTTTTTTTTTTGTGCTCCATAAATAATACATAGGTTTATGCTGCTGAAACAGTGGAACACATTATTAAATTAAAGAAGTTGTGGAGTATGCTAATAAATACTATGAACTCAAGGGCAGAGAAGGTAAAATATGTTATAGTGCTAAAAGCTTCCATAATTTAAAAAAATAGCATAGTGTTTTTGTTTTATTAGTTTAAAATGTCATATTTACTTGCATACTAATCAGATCAGTGGGTGAGAGGGCAACCTGGCCAAAGAGGTTTGTGATTTAAACTATCAGACTAACAAAAAATGATTTAAAGTAATATTTCTGAAAAATACTTGATGCATCTCACAGGGCTTGCTTGCTTTATTTCTGGCAGTTGAACGTAGCAGTGAGTGATAAAAAGGGAATTGCCTTTCAGAACTGCCTTAGTTCTTTGTGGCATAGATTCAACAAGGTGTTGGAAACATTCCTCAGATTTTGGTCCATATTGACATGATGGCATCACACAGTTGCTGCAGATATGTCGGCTGCATATCCATGATGCAAATCTTCCACCACATCCCAAAGATGCTCTATTGGATAGAGATCTGGTGACTATGGAGGCCATTGGAGTACAGTGATCTCATTGTCGTGTTCAAGAAAGCAGTGGTGAGATGAGATGATTTATGTGACATGGTGTATTATAGGGGTACACTGTAGTCGTAAAGGGATGGGCATGGTCAACAACACTCAAGTAGATCAAGGGTTAAAAGGTTCCCTCATGTGCATTTCTAATTGTATGGGGATGGGATTGACTGTAGGAGGAGACAGATCTCTGTTCCTAATTACTAGGAACAGACTATCTGTCTCCTCCTGTCAGAACGGGGATTTGTGTGTTTACACACACAAATCCCAGTTCTGGCTCTCGTGCCCGCCGGCCACGCTCATCGGGTCCCCCACCGTACAGCGGGCACCTGCTATGGCTCATAAAGGAGCCGACTTACAGTTATGGCGTTTTGCCTGAACGAGTTGGCCCTGCTGCCGTATAATGACAGCTGGTCGGCAAGTGGTTAACGAAAATCGGACATTGAGTTTACGTACGACAAATTTTATAGTCTGCACATCCAGCTTTTGTCTGCCGAAAAAAACGGAATCGGCTGTCGAAAGCACCATACTAACTATCCGAAAATCGTTCGTTCGGATGAAATTTTACTTCAGATTTTTTGTATCGTGTGTTCTGCATTTTACTGTTGCCTTTCTATCCTCTTGAACCAGTCTGCCCATTCTCCTCTGACATCAACAAGGCATTTTCTGCCACACAACTGCCGCTCGCTGGATAATGTTTCTTTTTCGGACCATTCTCTGAAAACCCTAGAGATGGCTGTGAATGAAAATCCCCAGTAGATCAGCAGTTTTTTAAAATACTCAGACCAGCCCATCTTGCACCAACAACCATGCTACATTCAAAGTCACTTAAATCCCCATTCTTCCCTATTCTGATGCTCGATTTGAACATCAGCAAGTCATCTTCGCCATGTCCTAGATGCCTAAATGCTTTGAGTTGCTGCCATGTGATTGGCTGATTAGCAATTTGTGTTACCAAGCAATTGAACAGGTGTACCTAATAAAGTGGCCGGTGGCGATTGCACGCAAAAGTGTGTAAATGCCCATTTATATATTATGCAGAACAAAAACCCGAGAATACGTTTTCGTGCACAAACGCATATGCACGAAAATGCACACACATGCATACAAAAAAGTCTGAGAAAACCGATGCTCAAACAGGAGTATTGAGTGCAAGAAGCCTTTAGAGTGCTCTCTAAAAAGTAGACTGAATGATTTAAGAGTACTTGACATTCAATAATACTATAATTGTATAGATATCGATCTTGTAATATAAGATGAATGACCTTTTGTGTGTGTGCCAAGACAGATTTTTCTTTGTTCCTTTTTTGTATCATGTGAACTTTTATCAAGTAGCTAATGGGCGAATCTGTAGATGGGCTTAAGCTATAGGAGTGGTGTATGTTGGATTGACAGCTCCATCCTCTGAAGAAACCTTTTGGAGTGTATACAAAAGTGTTACATTTATTAAAAGTAATGACAAATACAGATAAAGAAAATATGATAACAATACTTGACTAAAGATGCTGTTTCGCCACGGAATCCCCCCCCCCCCCCCCCATAAAGGTGTGGCCAGGTAATTATACCAGACGCTTGCATGATGCAGCTCTGAATCAGACTAAACCTAACAGTCCTAGCTAAGGTATATAGGTCTTGTGTCAAGCCTGGTCAAGCTCATCCTCGGAGCAAAATGACTTAAGGAAAATGGCAAATTCATGAAGAGGGGGTTGGCTTGTACGTATAGGCAGTTCACATTCCTATAAGATAAGTCATCAAAGGTAACCAGAAAACCAGGATATTAGAGGCTTTCTTGGATATTTGTGAGACCAAAATTAGGGTATTGGTGTCCTGCTTTTAAGAAGTTTTTATATGTAAATTTATTATTATTATACAGGATTTATATAGCGCCAACAGTTTGCGCAGCGCTTAACAAAATAAAGGGAGACATTACAATTACATTACAATTTGGTACAAGAGGTATACTTGTCCAAACTTCCAGGTAGCGTTTGATTTTGGTTCTACCTGAAGTTTGTTACTGATAGTAGGGTTTCCTCCAGTGCCCAAAGAAGAGCATGAGTGGTGGAGCATATTGAGTCCATTATACATTCTTACTGTGGGCATAAAGTTAGTGGCATACACCTTTTTTATCTGGTTGTATACAAGGATGTGTTACATCTACAAAGTTGTTTAAAAATGAAAAAAGGCTTTGTGTAAATACACCATAGAGTGTAATGAGTATGCCACACACATTTGAAGTGTTCTAATTGGACCAGGCAACATCTGTGACTTGTAGGTAATGCAATATGTGTCGGACAGCATTCTCTACACGCAGTTCCACACCCGCATGTGTGTGCACCTAGGCTTAAATTGCATGCTTTCCCACATCTGCAGCGAAAACATTCTGCTGTTAACAGACATGCGGGTGCCATTAATTCGTAATGGCACCTGCACAGATTGGAAATCGCAGCTCCTTTTTAATGTACTAGGAAACTCGTAGCGCTATGCGGTTTCCCTGCAGCTGCAATTTTAGAGAAGGTGCATGGACCCTTCTCCTGTGTTTCCTGCAATTACAGCATCCCATGCAAATTAATGGGCTGCTTTGCCTGTGCAAAAGTGGGCGCAGAGAAACCTCCATAATGTGAACAGCCTTATGCAGATGATCTCCATGTCCCTATCATTGTGACTTTTGAAACTCAAAGTTTACTTTTTTGATGAAGGTTTGGTAGGTTCTAGTGGTTTGTTCTGGGTAAGGGAGCATAGTGTGAATTGACATTTTGACTCACAGATGAGACCATCACCCAGTCTTGCCAAAACTGACATTTAATATCTATAGGTACCCTTAGTGAGTCAATATAAGGTAATCCATTTTCTTTCATTATTCTGGCTGCTTTAAGACAGTAGTAGTTCCAAGTTGATGCCTTTTGTATTAGTGTATAAAGAATGCTATAATCTTTTTAAATTGGACTAGACTGTATAGGATTCATATGTGCCTTGGTTTTCCAGTGGTCCTGCTTATTTGCTAATAGTGAATTTTCCATCAGACTTCAACAAAATGGTGGCCGCCTGCACACAAACACTGACTCCCTGTTGCATAAATGTTGGAGGCGGTGTCTGTGTGCACCATTTTGTTGAAGTCTTCTGGAGTCTGACATGCTAATTCTGTCTTTCACCAGTCCTTTTACATGCTGACCCAACTGACACAGGTTTGGAGGGGCATTTCACTGGTACTATTTTCATTGTTTTGAGATACGTTTTATTTATTTTTTTATGTACAAGCATTCGATTTATTTGTATTTCTTTCTTTGACCAATGAGGCCTGTAAGCAGATCTATTGGTTGTGATTGAGGCAGTGGTTTTGTCTCTGGTGCTTTTAATGCTGGAGACAGGTTAAAGATTGATAGTTGGATTTTGTGAGCTTTAAAGGTCAGATAATGCACTTGGGGGCCTTAGATATGCACAGTACACATCAAAGGCCGCCAGTCCTCCAACATATTAAAATCCAAGTTTAGCGCTCAAAATAAATATCAAAAGTGAAATGTAATTGTGCATAATAGTCCGTTATTCAAAATACAGATGATATTGTATAGATCTATACCATATCATCTGTATTTTGAATAACGGACTATTATGCACAATTACATTTCACTTTTGATATTTATTTTGAGCGCTACACTTGGACTTTAATATTTTATGTTTGATAATCAACGAACTGTGCTGGCTTCTATTTATTTCTTTGTTTTTTATAGTTAGCGCAGATATTTGTTCACCCAGATTTTATAGTCCTCCAACATAACCTATTATGGGTACAATGTTAAATCTGTAATGTGCATCTGTTGGAGTGCAGTCTATGAAATTGTTTCAATTCCCTGTTCTATAAAAACTTGACCGTGTTCAATATCTTGCATTTTGTAGCATTTTTCTGATTTGAAACCTGCTTTGAAAAGTCAGTGTGCTGCCAAGAGGAAATCAATAACACTAAACATCAAAGCAAAGATTAGATTTGTGCCCAATCGGTGGTCCACTAAAGAGTTGTTGATTTGAACCGATGAAAGACTGTATAGCTTCTCGAGTTGCATAAGCATAGCATTGAGAAAACCAATCCATATTCCTTCTAAATCCTCAATGGCTAGGTATGTAGGAAAAAGCTGTATGGGTTTATTGAGGGGGTGGAGATTATAATAAACAAAAATTTCAAGGGGCTTGGTATCTGCTCTTGTGGTGGAGTGGGTAGTGAACAAAAAACTTAATATTATGGATGGTAAAGAGACTAAATGGAAAAAAATACTTCAAAAGAAATAAGGTGTAACATCTTTTGGAGGTTGTTGTGGTAAAGTGTTTTATTTATATACACACTATATTATCAAAAGTATTGGGATTCCTGCCTTTACACGCACATGAACTCTATTGGCATAGTTCGTAGGGTTTAATATTGAGTTGGCCCACTGTTTCCAGCTATAACCGCTTCAACTCTTCTGGGAAAGCTGCCCACGAGGTTCAGGAGTGCCTATGGTAATGTTTGACCATTTGTGAAGTCAGGCCCTGATGTTGGACGAGAAAACCTAGCTCGCAGTGTGCACTCTAATTCACCCCAAAGGTTTTCTATTGGGTTGAAGTCATGACTCTGTGCAGGCCAGTCAAGTTCCTGCACCCCAAACTCGCTCATCCAATAATTTTGGTGGAGGGGGGATTATGGTGTGGGGTTATATTATCAGGGTTTGGGCTTGGCCCCTTAGTTCCAGTGAAGGGAACTTTATAAGACATCAGCATACCAAGACATTTTGGATAATTTCATGCTCCCAACTTTGTGGGAACAGTTTGGGGTTGGCCCTTCCTGTTCCAACATGACAGCGCACCAGTGCACAAAGCAAGGTCCATAAAGACATGGATGAGCGAGTTTGGGATGGAGGAACTTGTCTGGCCTGCACAGAGTCCTGATCTAAACCTGATGGCACACCTTTGGGATGATTTAGAGCGGAGACTGTGAGCCAGGCCTTCTCTCCAACATCGGTGCCTGACCTCACAAATGCTCTTCTGGAAGATTAGTCAAACATTCCCATAGACCAGGGGTCTCAAACTGGCGGCCCTCCAGCTGTTGTAAAACTACAAGTCCCATCATGCCTCTGCCTGTGGGAGACATGCTTGTAATGGTCAGCCTTGCAATGCCTCATGGGACATGTAGTTTCACAACAGCTGGAGGGCCACCAGTTTGAGAACCCTGCCATAGACTCACTCCTAAACCTTGTGGACAGCCTTCCCAGAAGAGTTGAAGCTGTTATAGCTGCAAAGGGTGAGCCAACTCAATATTGAACCCTACGGATGAAGACTGGGATACCGTTAAAGTTCATGTGCGTGTAAAGTAATTTTGGTGTGCTATATATTATATAATATAATATTTCGAAGGAGTGCTGCACTTTAAAATTTTATTTGTTCAATAATTTCAAAAATAGTTGCATAGTAAAGTGTTCAAAGAGATTTCCGTTTCGGGCTCACAGACTTGCACCCTTCCTCAGATCAGAACACATCTAACATCACAATCGCATTTACATAACATTTTTTCAAATAATCACATATGGAATCAATTATGTGGTTAATTACTCATTAGTATAATTGTATTCCTTCATGGGTTGATTTATTTATTTATTGATTTATTTATTTTTTTCAAAGCCACCAATACAGAAATGGTTAATCAAGCTCTCTGTTCTCTTTGATCTCACTATTCCATCTGAAACCATCATATTGTTAATCTGTCAAAGTAATATGAATATCATGATCTAGATATCCAAAAATAATATTATGTATAACAAAAAAATGTAATGAGTATAAATTCTGAAAATAAAAATTTAAAAAATAGGGAAAAGGAATAAAATATTCCTAATCAGTTATACAAACAAGTATAAATCTCTAAATCTGTGTTTTTAGTCCTTTCGGAGCAATAGCATTAAGAACATTTTATCCAATAAACCTCACGTTTTCTTAAAACCAACTCCCGATCACCCCCTCTCCTCCTCCTCTTTTTTTACTAATGCCTTCCAACACCATATATTTAAACTGGGAAATTGAATGTCCCTTCTCTAAAGTGTCTAGCCAGTTGTAATTGTATTAATTTTGTCTCTAATTGAGTATTTATGCCTAGCTATTTTAACCTTTTTGAGTTGTTACTCCAATAACATGCCACATGGGCATTTAATGGCATGGATCACATAAAATGATTGACAGGTATAGTGGCCTTTAATTGGAATATCAAAACCTTTGTGGGGGTTTGCTATACTTTGTTTCCTTTTTTAATCACTGAATTACACTGAACAACTAATAAACAGGGAAAATAGCCCATGTTTCGTAAAAAAATGTTTAAATTCTCATGAATGTGATTGAGGCGTTAGATGTGTTCTGATCTGAGGAAGGGCGTAAGTAAGCACGTGAGCCTGAAACAGAAATGTAACTATTTTTGAAATTTAATGAACAAATAAAATGTTAAAGCGGAGCTCCACCCTAAAGTGGAACTTCCGCTTATCGGATTCCTCCCCCCCCTCCGGTGCCACAATTGGTACCTTTCAGGGGGGAGGGGGGTGCAGATACCTGGGTAATCCAGGTATCTGCACCCACTTCCGGGACTAGCTGGCCGAAGCTGCCCCGCCCCTATTCGCAGATGCCCACCCCCCCCCCTGTTGTGTCTTGGGAAACAGATTTCCCAGGACACAACGGGACCAGACATGCAGCACGACTCGCGCATGCGCAGTAGGGAACCGGGCAGTGAAGCTGCACCGCTTCACTTCCTGATTCCCTGACAGAGAATGGCGGTGGGGGCAGCCGAGAGACGTGCTTGTGATCTTCTGCCGAAATCGCTGGAACCTGGAACAGGTAAGTCAGCAGCTGCAGTATTTGTAGCTGCTGACTTTTAATATTTTTTGTTTTAAGATGGACTCCCTCTTTAAGTGCAGCAATCCCTCAAACTTTTTTTTCTCTTATGTATGGTCGGTGGGAAGACCAGATTGCTTTGCACTAAATACAAACCGGGTGCTGCTCTCCCCAACTACATTGTGATTGTGTGTGTATGTATGAAATATTCTCACGAAAGGTAAGTACACGCCTCACATTTTTGTAAATATTTTATTATATCTTTTCATGTGACAACACTGAAGAATTTACACTTTGCTACAATGTAAAGTAGTGAGTGTATAGCTTGTATAACAGTGTAAATTTGCTGTCCCCTCAAAGTAACTCAACACACAACCAATGTCTAAACCGCTGGCAACAAAAGGGAGTACACCCCTAAGTAAAAATTTCCAAATTGGGCCCAAAGTGTCAATATTTTGTGTGGCCCCCATTATTTTCCAGCACTGCCTCTTGGGCATGGAATTCTCCTGAGCTTCACAGAGGTTGCTACTGGAGTTCTCTTCTCACTTCTCTCCATGATGACATCACAGAGCTGGTGAATGTTAGAGACCTTGCGCTCCTCCACCTTCCATTTGAGGATGCCCCACAGATGCTCAATAGGGTTTAGGTCTGGAGAGTGGAGACATGCTTTGCCAGTCCATCACCTTTACCCTCAACTTCTTTAGCAAGGCAGCGATCATCTTGGAAGTGTGCTTGGGGTCGTTATCATGTTGGAATACTGCCCTGCAGCCCAGTCTCTGAAGAGAGGGGATCATACTCTTTTTCAGTATGTCACAGTTCATGTTGGCATTCATGGGTTTTCTCAATGAATTGTAGCTCCCCAGTTCCGGCAACACTCATGCAGCCCCGGACCATGACACTCCCACCACCATGCTTGACTGTAGGCAAGACGCACTTGTCTTTGTACTCGTCACCTGGTTGCCAACACACTCTACACCATCTGAACCAAACCACTTTATCTTGGTCTCCTCAGACCACAGGACATGGTTCCAGTAATCCATGTCCTTAGTCTGCTTGTCTTCAGCAAACTGTTTGCAGGCTTTCTTGTTCATCTTTAGAAGAGGCTTCCTCTGGGACAACAGCCATGCAGACCAATTTGATGAAGTGTGCACGGACGGGCTGATCCCCCCCCCCCCCACCCCCTTCAACCACATGCAGGCAGCATTCGTACGTCTATTTCTCAAAGACAACTTCTGGATATGAAGCGGAGCATGTGCACTCAACTTCTTTGGTTGACCATGGCGAGGCCTTGTATGGGGTATTGCCCAATTGCCGGCTGAATGCCATTAACCCAATCCCATCTACCCGACCAATAAACAGACCACACACTTATTTTGGGTTTAAATGGCCCTAGCAGCCTTTTATTATAACAAAACAAAATATTTTCAAAAAACATCAATAATAATAATCTGAAATGTCAACTGCCTAGGATCATTGAAGGCACCTATTAAAACATTAATAACTGTATCTGGCATCACCTTGCCTTTTTTCCCGGCCCCTAGCCGTGACTTACGTCAGCACAGGGACAATTGTTTGGCAAACTCACTAGCCGATACAGCCACCTCTTACTTCCACCCTGCGGCAGGTCCACCCATCGTTCTCCAAAGAACTTTACCAACCCTGCCTTCAAAAACCCTAGGATCACTGCCAGCTGCTATGACGTAAAAAAACAAGCCCAACAGAATAGAACGAACGAAAGACAATGTACCTCCAAAGCCTAACCTTCCAAAAAGAGGGGCGGGTGGGCGGGAGGGAGAATGTTGTTCTTTGCTTATCCCGAATCTGACCGATTCCCTAATCGCCACACCCCACTCTCATCCAATGGACATTACATTCCTAAAACCCTCCCTAATACAACTCCTCCTGATACTGTACATATTATTTTAACCCTAAACTACCTGTAGCCTTACTGTACAAACCCCCCTCATGTAGGCCCTCCGCCTATAGCTGTGCTACTGCTACAGGCCTATACTTGTATGGGGTATTGCCCAATTGCCGGCTGAATGCCATTAACCCAATCCCATCTACCTGACCAATAAACAGACCACACACTTATTTTGGGTTTAAATGGCCCTAGCAGCCTTTTATTACAACAAAACATAACAAAAATATTTTCAAAAAACATCAATAATAATAATATGAAATGTAAACTGCCTAGGATCATTGAAGGCACCTATTAAAACATCCCTAACTGTATCTGGCATCACCTTGCCTTTTTCCCGGCCCCTAGCCATGACTTACGCCAGGACACGGAAAATTGTTTGGCAAACTCACTAGCCGATACAGCCACCTCTTACTTCTGCCCTCATTATGGCAGGTCCACCCATCTCTGATATGGGCCCCACCCATCGTTCTCCAAAGAACTTTACCAACCCTGCCTTCAAAAACCCTAGGATCACTGCCACAGACGCCCGGCGTGAAACCTTACGCTTGGGCGGCCCACCACACCCCTACAGCTTGCTGGATACCATCCTGCAGGCCCAAAAACCAAATGTCAATGCCAGTGGCATTCAAATGAACACCGTCCCCTCTCAGGAACAGCCATGGTTCCTTCTCCAACTCCCTGTGATGTATTGCCAAACCGCCATTGCGTACAAAAAATGTTGCCACTGCCTTATTCACCTTTATGCAGGCCCTGTTTACCCGCTCCACTGAGACTGCTAGCCGCCATGAGGTCCTTGCCACCATATCCGACCATATGACGATGGTGTCAGGGAACAGGGTCCGCAAGCGCAGTAGATCATACTTGATGTCCCTGCATAACTCCCTGGAGGCCCTGAGCCCCACGTCATTGCCCCCTACATGCAGAACAAGTATGTCTGGGGGCCTATCCAGTCTAGCGTAGTGGTGTACCTCATGGAGAACCCTGGACCACAGCATCCCGGGGACCCCAATCTTCCTAATCTTGTCTTGGCTTCTAGAGAAGCCCAACTGTCGCCCTTCTGGCCTAACCTCAGCCCTCTTGGTGCCCCAGAACACAGAAGAATGTCCCAGTATCCACACCAAACATTCAGGACCTGCAAAACAAAAACAGACACAAAAAACAAAAGAACGTAACTCCGTTAAAAACATGAAACAACACCAAAATGCACCTAACGCCAACCAAAAACAACATAACGACACAGCCTACCCACTGTACTCGACCTCCCCCAAATCGGGATGGACCCTCAAATAGCACCTACAACAAGTGGGGTCGCACGTACAACTGGAACCGACGTGACTTCCATCGCCCAATTTTACGAAGCAGATCTTCCCCCAGGCCCCAGCAGCCCGCAGGCTTTTTTGCAACACAGACCCAAATTGGAACCGAGACAACGCAGACCCGTTCTGATGCTTCAAGAAAGGCCCCGGTTCCAAACCCCTAACCTCATACCTGCTCTTACCGGACACAAGGATGACCCTGGAACGACTCCCAAAGGGACCCACTTACCCTTTCCTCCTGGGTCCATCTTCGATTTTCTCACGAAAAGTGAAAGGACCTCACCCCGTAGAACTACGCTAATCAAATCCAAGCCACCTCCCCCTTGCTTATACAAGCACACCAATTCACTAACTCGTAACGCCCCAAAAAATGCCAATATAAAAGCCGTCCTGAAAAGAGAGCCTCATACACCGAAGAGCAAACCCCAACCAATACATTCGTGATAGCGCCCGGCAGATTTTCCCCTCCTGTAATCCCTCAAAACCCTCTTTACCAACGCGTGTTTGGTAACATAGCAGACCCCTGACATCTGAAACAAAAAGGCCAACCCGGCCATTTTCACACCCAATCTAGAAGAAGAAACCTTTGTTATCAGCATTCCTACCAATAAATTCCAGGACCAAAACCAAGCGTTCCTCATCACAAGAAAGCCCGCCTGCCTCCGTCTCCATTGCCCGCCATTCCTCCCATACCTTCTTAGACAGAATCCTGAAGCAGACCTGCTACCGTTCGAAAGCCATGTCCCACAAGTATTCCGGGCAAGGAATTCCATGCTGCTCCGCTCCTGGTGCCAAAAATAGGAATCTGTCCCACTGTAGGCGAGACAGCGCATCAGCCACATTATTCACGCCCGGCACATGTACCGCACACACATAACAGTTCAGACACAAACATTGGAACACCAGATGCCTAAGCAATCTCGCTACCAGAGGCGTAGAAGTCAACACTTTGATGGCTTGTACCACCCCCAAATTGTCGCAATGAAAACGAATATGTTTATTCCTGAATTTCCGCTGCCAAATCTCCACTGCTAGTACTATCGGAAATTATTCCAAAAGCACCATGTTGCCTAGCAACTCCGCTGCACGCCACGATTCCGGCCATCTGCCCGCGCTCCATTGCCCCCCAAAAATAGCACCGTAACCTATTGCCCCTGCCGCATCCGTAGACAGGTCTAGATCGCACGCCGACACCATTCCATCCATCCACACCGACCTCTCGTTCAACTGCTCCAAAAACAGCAGCCATACACGTAAGTCATCCTTGTGTTCCTTCGACAAACGCACATGATGATGCGATGCCCGAACCCCAGATGTGGCGGCCGCCAGCCTTCTGCAGAAAATCCTATCCATGGGCATAATGCGGCATGCAAAATTCAGCTTGCCCAGCAATGACTGTAGGGCACGCAACTGAATTTTGTTAGAGGCGAGAGCCGCCGCCACAGAAATCGGACACGTCCTTCACCACCCACTCCAGAAACGAGCTGTAAGCTTCGAACAATGAACAGGAAACGGAACAGCCCATAGGCAAACAGATGCACGTAATACTGCCCCTCCCACATGCAACCCAACAAACGGAAGCTGTCAGGATGCACCGGAAGAAGGCAGAACGCCGACTCAATGTCGGTTTTTGCTAATAGAGTCCCCTTTCCGAATCTGCGAACCCACGGCACTGCCTTATCAAAAGAAGCATAAGAAACAGCACAGTCCTCCCGATCAATGGCATCATTGACCGAAAATCCTTTAGGGTAAAAAAGATGATGTATCAACCGGAAGGAATTGGGTTCCTTCTTAGGAACCACCCCTAACGAAGAAATGACCAAGTCATTCAAAGGGGGCACCACAAAAGGGCCCGCCATCCTACCCAAAGCCACTTCTTTAGCCAACTTGGAGGACACCGCCTCTGGATGCTGTCGCGTAGATATCAGATTTGTAGGGACTGGAGGAACACCAGACAACGCGCTGGGGATCACAAAACCCACGAAAATCCCCGTAAAAGAATACCCGCCGCCGACCGGTCCGGATACCTACTTGGGAAGGGAGCTAATCTTTCCAGCTTCACCGGCGTCCTCCCTCTTTCCAGCCACACCGGACTTACTTAAGGGCTCAAAATATCACCAAAAAAAAGCTTGTTGGACTCTACAGGTATGAGTTGGTGCTGCTGATTATGATTACTTTCGGGCACAGAACACGAGGGCTGCTGTACACAAGGACTGTGTTCTTTCAGTTCTGCTGCTCTGCAGTAAATTTTGTTTTATAAATAAGTGATGCTGGTACATATATTTAATAAAGCATTCTCTGTGTTACAACTTGTACAGCCAGTGTTCCTGAAAAGTGACCGCTGTTCTGCCCATTGCACTGGCAGTGACTATGCTGCTGTCCATTTGGAACCATTTGTGGCATCTATTGTGCTGCAGAATGCTTTATGAAAGGTTTAATGCACTGCATCGTGGAAGGGCTGGTGGCTGTTTGCTCATATAATATATAGCCGAGTTTTAGTGCCACTTCTAAGGATCAAAAAATAAATAAATAAAAAAAAAGCTTTTGAACATTTTTCAGCAGCTGTGTTGGGGCACAATACTTGCCTTGCTTGCCACTGCAACACCCTCTTGCATGCATCCTTTTGTCCAACCCAGGCTATCTACCGAATATTAAATTAAACTGGTTTTATTTGAAATTATGTGTCCGTGAAAGCCTTGCCTCATTTGCATCCCAGGGTACCCGAGGTTTGCTCTGAGGTGCTCTAGACAAAAAAAACTTAGGATGTTGGCAAGCAGTTGGAGTGGTTTGCTTCTATATGCTGGAGATGTCTGCCGTGCGATCTTAATCACTGATCAGGGGTTTCCAAGTAACTGACATGCAATCCTCTAGTGTTCAGTGGAGATGATTAAATACATTGCAGTAATCATCCTGACATCTTGTTTAATTTTCGCAGATAAAAATGTGATGAATCGTAACGGGTTGCTATGAGCAAAAGTTCCACCTTGGCTCTTAATGTGTTTCATTGCCTTTTTTTAATCCAAAAGAATGTTAATGGTTAGTAAGAAAGTGATTGAAAAATAGGATGTAATTGGTGGGATAAGGTGAATTAAAATAGTTTGTAATGGTGTCGGGTAAATCGACAGTTCGTGCCCTTCAGAGCTGATCCTACTAAGAGCATCTCGGATGCCTGCTTTACTTTAGGCTCCCAGAAAATCAAACTTCCCACAAGTCCAAACAGCGTGAGCCCACAAGCCCTTTGGGTGAAAAAAAGCTTCCATTTCCTCAATTTATTCTCAGTTTTTTTGTTTTGCTCAATTCGTCTCCATAGAGCAGGGGTCTCCAAACGTTCTAACCAAAGGGCTAGTTTACTGTCCTTCAGACTTTAGGGGGGCCAGACTGTGGGTAGCAGGAATAGAAAAGGTCCAGACGTCGGTGGAGTTGTGCCCCATCATTGGTGTCATTGGGAGGAATTGTTTCCCGTCATTGGGCCTGATTGTTGGGGTCACTGTAAGGAATTGTGCCCCATCATTGGAAGGAATCGTGCTCCTCCAATTGTGTCAGTGGAGGTTGTTGTGCCCCACTGTTGGCATCAGTGGATGAAATAGTGCCCCAAGGGCCAGATAAAAGCAAGCAAAGGGCATCCAGCCCCTGGGCCGCAGTTTGGAGACCACTGCCATAGAGGATAGGAATGTGTACTGATGGAAGGTACAGGCTGTATGATGGGACCTGTTTTTAGGTGTATGATTAAGATCTCTAATATGTAAAGCATTTTTGCATTCATTGTCAAAACATTAAAATACTTCATAAGAATTTAGCAGTATTACCAAAATTAGAGGTAAAATCTTTTATATATTGGTAGCTAAATCAGGCTTGTGTCACATTGACTACTTTTACATACCAGATGACATTTTTTTTTTTTTAGGAAGATGAAAAGGGTTTCTGGAGCCAGTAATGGCCATGGTATTTTAGATTACTGTTGAATCATGAACTTTCTATATAATTAGCTCTGCGTACAATCTCTCAAAATTAGCTTGACAGCAGCTTAATTGTGAAGCAATTTTAAAACCCCTTGGGATGATGGCATAAGATTGTTCAGCTTACTCGAGTGTCTGTCTGATTTTAATGTTGCTGTAGCTTCACATTCTGCTCCTCCAGTATTTGGTCTTGTCCTGTAATAAGCATCACAATGACCCAGCTCTGCAGTGCAACCTTGCATGCCAGAAATCTGCATACAGCCAGGAGGGAAGACGGTAAGAATGACTAAGAAGTATGCAAATGTTTCATTCTGGCTGACTGTAAACATTCAAGATGAGTAGGTCAGTATTGCAGATTTAGAGGAATAATTTTTAAATGAATGATTGGTAGAAACCACCAAATTTGAATTACCCGCAGTGTCAATATATGATGCTACAGAAAATGACAGTTCTGAATCTTTTTTTAGACGGGTTCCATTGATGACCAGGGTAAGTTATCAGGCCAAGGCACTCTCTGATCCAGGGTTTTGCCCAGGAATCAAGTATAATCGGCCTACAAACTAGATTTCCCAGTCAAATATTCATAAGTCAGTATGGGCTTTATATTTTGAAATGTCAGATTTAAGAACTTTATTGTTGACCTTCAGATAAAAACCCCTTCAGATGAAGAAATTTGACACGTGACAGATTTCAAAGGTAATGCACATAAAATGCATCTACAATACAAAATTTGCGTGCAATACACAATTTGGGTACAACGCACCGCACCAAAAGCCTGCAGGCATGAAGAGAATCTATAGCTCACAACATCTTGTGATTACTACCCTTAGGCAGGACTTTTTTAAAGGTCCAAACCAAAGTATGATTTCACTTTAAACCTGCCCCATAAAAGGATAGTTTTGGGTTTGGCAGTCAGAATCTGATGGCTGCTGGACTGTAAATATGAATTTTTACTGCTCACAATCGAATACATCTTTCCATTGGCAAATAACTGATGTGTGTAGGATAGCACTCCAGTGATAGACGTGAGAATTTGTTCTAATGGATATACCTTAAGACACCTTTTCTTTAAAAAAAAAAAAAAAAAAAAGCATATCCGTAAGGAAAATAAAGATTGGGTGGACCCTGTTCTGGTCCTAGGCTGCTACCTCTCTGGTAGGGACAAAACAACCAGCTAGTACATTTTAGATGTGAACATTGGCGCGCCTGGTACAAAAGTTCATCTCACTTTAAAGGACGTTTTGAAACATTTAATGGCTAAGCTCATTACATACAGCCAACACGTTTTGGAGTAAAAAAAAAGCCTTCCCATTTTTTTCAGGGCTTGGGCAGTCAATGTTAATAGATTCATGACAGAATGCACTAGGGGATCTGTGTTGAGGCTTGATGAAGCCTAGCATCTCCCAAAGGCAGACTGCCTTAAAGGAGTTGTATAGGCAGGTTCTTTTTATCTTGATGCATTCTATACATTTAAGATAAAAAAAAAAAAAAATAAAAACTTGTGTGTAGCACCTCCCTAATTACTTGTGTAGCACACCCCTTATTACTTGCCTGAGCCCCATCTCTCTCCGAGCAATGTCCATGAATGTCTAATCCATCCGGGACATTCCTCCCGATTTGGCTGAGACACAGCAGCGGCGCCATTGGCTTCTGCGGCTGTCAAAGTCAGTCAGCTAATCAGGGAAGACAGGGGTTGGGGCTCCGTGTCTGAATGGACCCACGGAGCTGTGACTCCGCTCGGGTGCCCCTAAAATAAACTGCTGACTCGATAGAAGGGAGGGGCCAGGAGCAGCCGAGGGACCCAAGAAGAGCAGGGTCTGGGCTGCTCTGTGCAAAACCAACTGCACAAAGGAGGTACGTATAATATAGATAGATAGATAGATAGATAGATTGATAGATAGATTTTTTTTTTTTTTTTTTTTTTTTTTTAAAACAAGACTTTACAATCACTTTAAGTGCCATTAGGAGACAGTCTTCATCAAGCCTTAAAACATATCCCTTAATGCATTCTGTTGTAATTCTATTAACTTTGACTGCTCAAGCCCCCAAATATTTGATGATCTTAACCATTATATATTTCAAAAAAGTCCTTTTTAAATGAGATTTTTTTGTACCAGGTGCTCCTCAGTACACACACACAGGAATTGGTAAATTACATTATCCACACGGGCATCCCTTTTTTATATATTTTACTCAATTGTAGTAGGTAAATGTAACATAAAAAGGTGTAGACAATTGGTTCAATACCCGTACTGTGTTTTTATTCCCCCACTTGTAGTAGTTTACTACTATATTCACCATTTTTCAAGGCTACAGAATCCCAAACCCACAAACTATGGGGTTTACTAAAGTCAAACAGATTGTGCACATTGCAAGTGCAGTTGCCCCAGGGCTTCCTAAATGAGCAAAAGTGCTGCTCACTTTCATCATCCAATCATGTGCAAGCAAAAATGCATTTTTTTTTTTTTTGTTTCCTTGCATGCCATTGGCTATTTTTTACAAAGTAAAGCTTTACCTCATTTACTAAGCTCCAGAGCAACTGCACTTCCAAAGTGCACAGTCTTTTTGCCCTTAGTAAATGAACCCCTGCGTGTCTCTGAAGATGATGAAACTGTACCGCAGTGCTTGCCCTCCAGGATTAGAAATGGGGAAGGGGGGTTATGTCTAAAACTGGCAGGATTTTTTTGTTGTCCATAGCAACCAGATTACAGTTCTTATTTTCTAACCCAACCAGTGTGACACAGGAAGGCTGGTTGCCTTTTACAAAATCTGCTCCTTGATGTGTGAAAGCTCAATCAGTGGTTAGCTAATTACCATAATTATTTTTTTCTGAAATATTCAAAAGGCAGCTCAATTAGTTGGTGTAGTATTTCACATTTTTATATATTTATAAAATATTATACCAAACAAATTTCTGCAGTTTTTAACTGATTTATGTACTGCAAATATATATTTTTTGCACGACCACGCGTCCTTCCTTTTGGGATTATGTCTTGGGGATGTTCTAAATCTATCCGCAGCATGCTATCAGTATTTCAAGCCCTTCCTGTGTCTTGCACCTTGAAGTGGAAATAACTTCTCTTTATATAAATATTTCGGGTCCATCTTATTGTCATAATCCCAGTTGGACTGTTGGCGTGGAATAGAATATAATTGACTTCATCCTTTTTTTATTTTATTTTTTTCCAGCAGTGTTCAGATTCAAATCCCTATTTTCAAGGTTTTACAGTGTTTTCTGCCTGCTGCTGATGGGCTTTTAAAGAAGTGTTCAATTGCCCATATTACCCATCATCACAATGAGCTTTAAACACATTAGGATAAACTTGTCTGCCGCTGTATCTAAACTCAAAGATTTCTCAGTCTAAAATAAAGATTCCGTTTTGTTGAGATAAAAAGCAGAATCCATGCCATTTAAGACTGTTCTCTGCATTGGAAGGATTTTTAGCAGACTTTACTGCACATTCTTAGGTTGACCACAGATGGGGTCATGTTTCTAAAGATTCAACTAGTATGATTTGTACTTTTTTATTTTTTTATTTTATTTTTTTTATTCCCCTCCCCCCAAGAACCGTTAACAAATATTCTTAATTTAAATTACCATAAGTCTATCCACAAAAATAAAATTCTGTTTAATCTTGTGACCTGGGTGATTTTAGAGTAGTTTAGTCATTCTTTCCATTCCTTTGCAATTTGAACAATGGCAGAGGTATTTTAGAGTGAACAAAGCAATGCAAATGCTCTCACAATCACATAAAGTAAAAGGAGGAAGGCTCTGCAATTCTCCTCAGATAAACCAGTGGTCTCCAAACTGTGGCTGGGGGGCTGGATTTGGCCCTTTTTTTTATATGCCTTTATTTGGCCCTTGGGGCACAATTCCTCCCACTGACATTAAAGGGTTTGTAAAGTCAGAAGTGTTGTTTTTTTTTTTTTTTTTTTTTTTTTTTTTTTTTTTATCTTGATGCATTAGGATAAAAAGCCTTCAGTGTACAGCAGCCCCCCTAATACTTACCTGAGCCCCATCTCTGTCCAGCGATGTCCACGAGTGTCTCAGCCTTCCAAGTCTCTCTGGCTGAGACACAGCACCGGCGCCATTGGCTCCCGCTACTGTCAATCAAAGTCGGTCAACCAATCGGCAGATAAGGGGCAGAGCTGGACTATGGCTCCATGGCTGAATGGAAACAGGGAGCTGTGACTCCTCAGCTCTGGTGCCCCCATAGCAAGCTGCTTGCTGTGGGGGCACTCAACAGGAGGGAGGGGCCAGGAGCACAGATGAGGGACATGAGAAGAGGAGGATCCGGGCTGCTCTGTACAAATACACTGCACAGAGCAGGTAAATATAACCTGTTCGTAAAGTCTTCTTCTTTTCTCTAAAAAATAACAATGGGGCATATTTCCTGCCACTGACATCAACAGTGGGCCACTATTCCTACCACTAATGCCAACTATGAAGCACTATTCTCTCACTGACAGGAGTGATGGGGCACTACTCCTCTCATGGACACCAATGATGGGGCATTGTTACCAAGGCCAGGACATTTTCTACTTCTACTGGCCTCAGCCCGGCCCCTCTAAAGTCTGAAGGATAATAAACTTACCTGCCCTTTGTTTAGAAAGTTTGGAGACCCCTGAGATAAACCAAGAAGGTGTGCAGAAGTTGTAAACAAAACTTTTCATCACTAGTATATGCCGTCAGAATTCTTGCCAAGCAAACTGATGCATGCTAAAGCTGCTCCATTAGATCTAGGCTTCAGTGATGTTGGGTATAGCTACAGTATGGTGAGAGAGAGAGAGGGAGAGACACTGACTGCGAGAGACTGCTGGTACTGGCTTGGGCACGATTGCATGCGAGTGGGAATTTTTATACGTTCTGGATATATGAAACTTAATAAATGGGTTGCACTATGATCCTGCTTTTTGTGGTTTACGCCATCTGAGGATCCGTGGAAGGGAGATACTAGGATACTGGTCTCATCACTACCCATGGTTTAGACTCCTAACAACAAGCCTCATTAGACCCACTTCACCCTGGGTCTAGGGATCTGGTGAGTCATAACTAGATAGGGGGTCGTGGTGTGGACACGAGGAGCACGGAGTTGAGACAAACTGTCTCATTTTCATGGAGTATGTAATCACTTTGAAAGGAAGTTTTACACATGGACTTTGGCACGATTGATGGACTTTTTTTAGTTTATGCACTTCAATCACTTATCAGTCTCACTGTTGATTATATTGATTGATTGTTTATTTTTATAGAGGTAGTATATAACTTTTTTTATTAAGGTTTCACCCATATAATGCCACATTAAGGAGATGCACTAGCACCTAGCGCTCACCTTTTTTGGTTTGGTTTTGGTAGTTTTATTGTTCATTTACACTTTGTACATTGCACAGGGAAGTGGCAGAAGCAGCAAGGGTTGCCCCTACAGTGCATGCGGAAAGTATTCACAGCGCTTCACTTTTCCACATTTTGATACTTTACAGCCTCATTACAAAATTACATTAATTTTCCTTTTTAAATTCTACAAACCATACATAATGACAACGTGAAAGAAGTTTGTTTGAAATCTTTGCAAACCTATTAAAAACTGAAAAAAATCACATGTACATAAGTACTCATAGCCTTTGCTCAATACTTTGTTGAGGCAGTAATTGGTGCTTAAACAAAGTAATTTTGAGTATGATGCTACAAGCTTCGCACACCTATTTTTGGGCGATTTCTCCCATTTTTTTTTTTTTTTTTTGCAGGACCTCTCAAGCTCCATCAGGTTGAATGGAGAGCTTCTGTGCACAGCCATTTTCAGATCTCTCCAGAGATGTTCAATTGGGTTCAAGTCTGGGCTCAAGGAAATTAACAGAGTTGTCCCATAGCCACTCTATCTTGGCTGTGTGCTTAGGGTCGTTGTCCTGTTGGAAGATTAACCTTCACCCCAGTTTGAGGTCCAGAGCACTCTGGAGCAGGTTTTCATCAAGGATGTCTGTACATTGCAGCATTCATCTTTTCCCTTGATCCTGACTAGTCTCAGTTCCTGCCGCTAAACACCCCCAGAGCATGATGCTGCCACCACTATGCTTCACTGTTTGATGGTATTGGCCAGGTAAAGAGCAGTGCCTGGTTTCCTCCAAGCAAGGTGCTTGCCATTCATGCCAAAGAGTTCAATCTTTTTTCATCAGACCAGGAAATTTTGTCTCTCATGGTCAGAGTCCTTCAGGTGCCTTTTGGCAATCTTTAGGTGGGCTATCATGTGCCTATTTTACTGAGGAGTCGCTCCTGCCTGGCCCCCTCTACCATGCAGGCCTGATTGGTGGAGTGCTGCATAGGTGGTTGTTCTTCTGGAAGGTTCTTCTCTCCCCACAGAGAAACGCTGATGCTCTGTCAGAGTGACCATCGGTTCTTGGTCACCAACCTGACGAAGGCTTTTCCGCCAATCGCTCAGTTTGGCCAGGCGACCTGCTCTAGGAAGAGCCCTGGTGGTTCCAAATAGTGCTGAAACAATTAATCGATTTTGAAAATGGTAATCGACTAATTTCGTAATCGATTAATCGGCCGGTAACATAATGGGGTTAAAAAAAACTAAAATGAGCCCCTTTAAAATACAAAAAGAGCAAATAATCGCTACTGTAAATATTACTTTCACAGTTCTACAGTAAAAAAATGATCACCTTGCAGTAGTGATTATCTGCTTTTTTTTTTTTTTTTTGTACTATAAAGGGCTAATTTTAGTTTTTTTAACCCCATTATGTTACTAAACATCTTAGACCTGATTCACATCTATGTGTTTTTTGGTGCTTTTTGCAGAAACGTGCTACAGTTCATTTACATGGTTTCCTATAGGACACGTTCACATCTATGCTTTTTTCAGCCGCTGCGTATTTGAAAAGGGTCGGGGACTTTTTTAAACCAAAACGGTGCTTTTTTAGTTCAATATACTTCAATGAAGAAGCTGCAGAAAAGCATGTAATCCGTTTTTTGTAGCAATTTTTTTTTTTATCTGCCCATCAACAAATTGGCCAAAAAAAAAGCAAAAACGCAAATTGCAGCAAAATCACGTGCGCAAAAATCAACTCGCAGCAAAAAGCACTGCAGAAACAGATCAAAAGCAAACTTCATAGGTGTGTACCGAGCCTTATGCTGGTCACATGGATCAATTTTCAGACGAGAATATTCAGACGAAAAATATTTGTACATTCGCTGAATGAAAGAATGTTTGAAATTTTCACTTGTTTTTTAACCTTTTGTTTTTAAAATGAATGTCATTTCTGAATGAAAACCACATACATGGTCTGAAAATTCCTTTGACCAAGAAGTTTTCTATTTCCAAATTTTACTGTCACTGTGGTTGAAAATGAACGTCGATTTGACGCCACTAACGATTAGAAAATCAAACAAATGTTCTTAAAATTAGGAAGCAATTGTTTGGGTTTTTTTTTTTTTTTTTTTAAGATTTTAAACTTCTTTCACGTTGTCCCTTATGGGATATTGTTTGCAGAATTTTGAGGAAAATTTTATGAGTTTAATCCATTTTTGAATAAGGTTGTAACATAACAAAATGTGTAAAAAGTGAAGCAATGTGAATACTTTCCAGATGCACTGTATAGGGATCAGCATTTATAGGGGAGTCAGCGCAGTATATACATTTTGTCACTCTTAAGGCCCGTACACACGATCGGACTTTTTGACAACCATCATGCAAATTAGCTGTTTCGGACCAACATCCGACCGTGTGTACGCTCCATCGGACCAACTTTTTCCAGGTTTCATCGGACTTTTGTTGGCTGTGCGAACGGACCAACTTTCTGCCAACAAAAGTCTGATGGACCAAAGTCCGACCGTGTGTACACAAAACCAACAGACTTTTGTACAAAGTACAAACACGCATGCTCAGAACCAATGCAAAAGATCAGACAACAATATAGAAGTTGACCAAAGGTGGCGCTGGAGTATTCAAACGTCCTCTTTTGAAGTGTCATCAGTACGTTGAAACGTCACTACGTTCATGTTTGTTGCCTAAAAAGTCCGATCGTGTGTATGCAATACCAACTTGGGGCCAACACCCTTTGAACAAAAATCCACGGGAAAGTTGGTCCACAGTCCGATCGTGTGTATGAGGCTTTATAGCTACAGTTTTTGTGTTCTGAACAGAGCTGAGCTACACAATGAAATTACATTTTCTTTACAGCAAGTACAGAATTGTAAAAAAAAAAAACTTGCTGCCAGCTGACTCTAGGACTTTACCTGCTGGCTGTACACTGTAAGAAAATTTTCAAATTTAGCTGCTTATAATTCACAAATGGTAATCTAGTCCTGAACATAATGCATTTAAAAAAAAATAATTCACATACATTGTACATTTCCTGTGAAGAAACTGGATTGTTCTCGGTGTTTACTTTTGACATTCTGAGAAATGCATTTCTAAAGAATGTGTGTGCGGTGTGGCGGCTTCTGCAAATTGTTTGTATTGATAGATCAAGATTGCTATGACCGCTTTGTTCAGGCTATTTAATTTGAAAGTTGTAGAGGGAGACAGAACATGCCATATACCTTTTTCACAATTAAACTCATGTCCAAGCAAGTGTCAATGCTGCTTTTTTTTTTTTTTTTTTTTTTTTGTTTGTGTTTATAGATCAGTAATCTTTTATTTTTAGGGTGGATTACAGCCTACACTTTTTTATGGGGATACCAGAAGTAAACATTTTACACACTGTTGCCCCTTCCTGTCACTGGCATAATGTAGTGGGTGGACAGACCACTACATCTAGAAGGAACAGGACTTGAGGGTGTGAAGAAAATGGCTCAGGACTGCGATATGGAAGTTGTCATTACTCTAGATCGTTCCTAAAGCTCTACTCCAGCCAAAACGTTTGATATTGTTTTAGATACAGCAGGGAGAACGTACAACCTTCACCAGACATTAGTGCTTGTGGTTCAAGCACCTTACTTTTTATCAGGACAAGAAGTGATGGGAAATCTCTAGAGTCAGGGAGGTTTCAACTTTATTGCTGTCTGTGCCCTTTGCATTTCAGCCAAAAAACGCACTACGTGGCCATCATGCAGGGGTTGGAGGCATAGGAAATGAGAAAGGTTAGCGACAGAAATAACCTGACAAATGTTAATGCATTCCCGTGTTATCCAAATCAAAGCTTTTATCCCCAGCATGCCATGGATCTTCTGAATAGCGTCCAAAAATGTATTTGAGCAATCGCATCACAGCAGTAAATTGCTCTGATGCTGGAAATTGACCACTTTATCCAAAACTAAAATGCGACTAGAGTTAGGCTATAAGTACTTGGAAAGTTTTGGGATACCGCCTGCATAATGAAGAAACTGATGTATCTGTCCTAACAGTTAGGGCCAGAAAATATCTTATAGCAATCTGCCATTGTGTGTGTGTGTGTGTATATGTATGTGTGTATGTATGTATGTATATGTGTGTGTGTGTGTGTGTGTGTGTGTGTATATATATATATATATATATATATATATATATATATATATATATATATATATATACATATACATATACATATACATATACATATACATATACATATACATATACATATACATATACATATACATATACATATACATATATATATACATACATACATACATACATACATACATACACACATATACATACATACACACATACACACATACACACATACACACACACTTAGCATTTGGTACGGATCCTTCTGGGGAACCAGTATGCCTATAAAACATGCTTTACCCAAGACAATGAAGAGTTTTAATAAAATTGAAGCTGTTGTACAAAGCCACCTCCTTCCTCCAATTTATTTTTATTTTTTCTAGTGCTGGTGCTATAGTTTCTAGTTGCAGGGGGTCCCCGACTTACGAACCACTCCTACTTACGAGCGGGGCGCTGCGGGGACCATCTGCCGTTTTGCGCATGTCCAGCCAGACGGAACCCCAGGAAAATGTCGTAAATTTCCGTAATTTGCCGCGCATACGCAGAGCGGCATTCGACGGAACATCGGAAATGTCCGCAATTGTCGTTCTGCACATGCCTGGCCGACTTGGGAACATTTCAGGATTACAAACAGGAGGAAAGTCCCTAACTGGTTCGTAACCCAGGGACCCCCTGTATTCTTCCCCGCACCCCCTTGTACTGCTTCACTACATGGCTTCTGCAGTGACAGCAGTGTATTTCCCCACTTATCTCTCCTATTTCAGCTGGTCAGTCTTTTTTGCCATCTGTGTCATTAGATTTGCCATCACTTCCTGTCCTGTTGATTCAACAAGGAGTGAGAAGATATCTTTCCAATGTAAAGGAAATCCCTGTTGGACAGTTGTCAGAACAAAGGTCCCCATTGGAAGATTGTCCTTCGGTTCCTGTTCTGGCAAATTAAAATTTTGGATTTACCCCTCCATTCCTGGGGTGATCAGGATGTTTCATTGGTGATCAGGACATTTAGAATGAGGTTCTAATATCCTTTTCACTCTACACAAATCCAAAGGTTATTCATTCTAGTTATAACTGAATTACTAGGAGCAGCAATTGATTGCTCAACAGGTATAAAAAAAAAAAAGAAAATGAATACCAATTGAAGTTGGCTACACAAGTAGCATGCAATTTGCTAGTTCTAGTGAATATTGACTTACTGTTTTATTAGCAGGGTTGGCCTACAAAATATCGCCTAATTGGGTGACTGCTTGGAAGTGGTTAAATCTTTCAGAAGGAAAAGCTCAAAATTGCTTTTATGAAAATTGGCAACTCCTAAGGAAATAAAAGCACAGCTTTAGTTTATTGTATATCTGGATTTGCCAATCATTTTGACATGACTTTTTCACAGAAGGCAACCTGCTTGTGCATTTATTATTAATCCTATGCTTGAATGAAACTGCTTCAGTTTGTGACAGGTTTACTTCATTACTTGCTACCATCCATGCCAAACACCTAAAACTGCCCCCCTTCTTTTTTTTCTTTAGTAGTTCTTTATGTTGATGAAAATATTGCTGTGTCAGACCCAGGTCTTTACTTGGCATTTTTCAGTCTTTTTTTTTTTGCATTGCCTGTGGTTAAAAAAATGTGACGGATAAAGACTAAATATAAAAAAAGTAATCCAAACAAAAAAAAAAAAAAAGCTATTCGGCAGAATTGGAAAATTGAAAGTTTTTGGCAATATTCAGTCTCTAAATATGGCTTTATACCCTAATCGTCTTGCGCTTTTTCAGTTTTTTTCTACTCCGTCTTCTGACTTAAATGTATAGCTTGTGAAAAAGGCAGCTGTCTGAATAGATCAAAAATATACATAACTGTACTGCTGTAAAAGGTATTATTATGACAAAGCAAGATTTCATATAAATCAATGGGTAATGGGAGCATGGAGGCTAAGTGGTGCAGTAACATGGGGAATGATTGCACATTCCAGCAAGGTTTATAGTGCTCCAGCATTCAAATACCTGAAATTTACTGCAGAGTAAATCATTAACACTGTCAGTTATTGCCTGCATTTGGCAGCTTGTCAATCTTGTGGTGTAATAAACACAAATACTCATTTTGGCTTTTTTTGTAAAGCAATGTAAAAAACATGTTTTATGTAATTTCTTTTTTTTTTTTTTTCCCCCAAGTTTGTTTCCAACCTTATTTTATTGTGGCGTTTTCTCCAAATAATGACTTTTTTATAACTATTTCTTTTTATTTTGCAGAACATATTCAACATGGTGGTAGAGGTGCCACGATGGACAAATGCAAAGTTGGAGGTTAGTTTCATTGACCTTTTTAAAGGGGAAAATATCAATGTTAGTTTGACCATACACTTGTTGATCACATAGACTTGTAGATAACACTGGGGTTGATTGACCACAAATAAATAGGCTATTTCGCTTTGTAAGTGAATTTCCTCTTGGTTTAGCAAATGTAATAAAAATTCACTTTGCAAAGAATACTTAATTCCACGCAAGGTAAAATCGAAAACAAAACTGTAGTTTTTCATGCACATGATTGGATGATGGAAGTAAGCACAGCTTGACCTCATTCACTAGGCTAAGGGAACATTCCAAATTACAAATTGAGCAGCATATTTCCCTATAGCATTGATGGCGCACCTTGGCACCCCAGATGTTTAGGATCTACATTTCCCATAATGCTCATGTACTCTGCAGTGTAGAGCATTATGGGAAATGTAGTTCCTAAACATCTGGGGTGCCAAGGTGCGCCATCACTGCTCTATAGTAACTCAATTCCACTGCCTGTTCATTACAGGATGTGGGAGACCAGATCAATTTTTATATATATATATATATATATATATATATATAACAGCTGTACATGGTAGGTTAAATCTGTAAGATTGGTATATTTGGTGTTCAAAAAAAATTGACACAAGCCCAAAGACCATCATCATGGATCCTTATACTGTATATTTGGTCAGAGAACGATAGAAACTGCAACTGTGGGTAGACATAGTCCTTCAACCAGGTCTTCCATATGATTTTTTTTTTTTTTTTTTATTTATATTAAATATATTCAGTTGTGCAGATCTCTCTATACTTTCAGACTTGAACAAGGGACACCTATAAGTGAAAGTATGTAGGCATAGGACGCACCCCCCTTAAAGGAGAATCTTACAAAAAAAATATTGGTTAAACCCACAAGTGTTCTTCCTTCTTACAAATGCAGCAATTTAGAAATTGGATGAAAGGTTTAGCACTGGGTAACACTTTGATAGATAAATAGTGCACTTTATTTATAACTATATAGATCAGACTAAAATGAGGGACGGGGGGGCATTTGTTCCCGAATGAGGGACAGTCCCTTGAGATCAGGGACAGTTGGGAGCTATGGATATATAAAGGATTTGGCCCATGATCAGGCTAAGTAGCCATAGATTAGGTAAAAAATGGCCAGTACACTAAGGGAAAAGTAACTTTAACTCTGTGTGGCTTCATAATTGTCCAGGTACAAGGTCGCCATGGTCATGTATTTACAAAGTGGTCTAAGTACACCCCCTTCATGGGTGGCGACTATCAAACCTAATTCCAATATGAGCCTACCAATAAACTTCACCTTCAGTCTGCAAAGCGAACAAAAGTGAGGAATTCTGATTCAATTCCTCTGTGTGTATTTTTTTATAAAGGAATGTACTATATTGCTTGACAATTACCAGCATTAGGTTAAATGATATGATGTGCTTTGCATTTAGCAGTCCCTTGAATATCTGAATAATGAATTGAAGTATTCGGTTTATCTGAACGCAAAAAATGACTCCATCACATATGCGTATTGTGTTATTTTTTTATTTTTTTATTTTTTTTTTATTGTTTTTTTAACTTTGTTCTGATAGCATTTCCAGTATTACAACAAATGAACTTTACATGTGTTTGTCTACATTTTAATTTAAATCTTATCCAATTCATCACATTTTCTCTTTTTTGCTTGATTACCAGTTTCTAGCATTGAACTAGAGATTTTTATTTATTTTTTTTGCTTCAGCCTTCACTGGAAACCTTCCTTTTTAAATGCTAAAAACGTACGTTCCAGGGTACAGTGCATACAGGCAATAATGAACTATTACACTTATTTCACCAAAGGGATTGTTAATTATATTCTAAATTTTTAGATTTTAAGAGTTTTAAATGCAAATCTAATCAAAATATGTATGATTGGAATAAAGTTGACCTGAACTCCAAAAGCAAAGATTTGCAATCTTATACAGCATATATAGAAGTGTTAATTGTACCCAAGCAGTACCATAAAAATGCTTTTTTTTTTTCTCTTTGTTTTTCTGAAAACTAGCAGTGCACTGTCTTGCATGTGATTTATGACGACTTCTCTGCCTACTGCTTTGTAGCTGTAAATCTGGAGCTGTGCTTTGTAATCTTCCCCTGTTGCTTGATTATTACCCTACCAGTCATGGTGGTGGGGGGGGGGGACAGACATCTCTAACATGAGGAAATACAGTTTTGCCTCTACCAATATGGCCACCTCCACACAGAGAAGACTGTGGAACATGGCATGGTAAATCAGTAATGTGGAAAAGACTAGTTGAAGGAATACCATAGGTTATACTGTGGATTATCTTTTGCCATTTATCTTTTGCCTTTTTGGGCAGAACTTCTACAGTTCAGATCCACTTTAAAATGAACCAGATAGGTATTCAAGTACTTCCATATTCGTGACTTGGCAGCCTTCAAATCTATAATGTAAAAATAACAGGGTTGGTCCTCCAGGTGAAGGAGGGGGAGTTGGGGCTCTTTCACACGGGACGGATGAACAGCCGCTGACACCCAATATCGTCCGTCTCCGCTGTGGTCTGATTCTGCAGACGGAGGAAAACCCAATTTTTCTATCCGTCTGCAGAGCGGATTGGATGAACACGGACATACGGCCCGTGTTCATCCGATCCTCTATAGAGGAGAGCGGAGATCTGACAAGGCGGTCCCTGCACAGTGTGCAGGGATCGCCCTGTCATCCGCCGGCTCAGCGGGAATCAACGGAGCGATCCCCGCTGAGCAGCGGATGTTCACGGTGCGGATCATCACGGATCCGTCTAGAGTTGCCACCTCATCCCTTTAAACCCTTTAAATATGAATTACACAGGTTCTGAGGCTTTTTGCAGGTAAGGCACCAAGTGAGTTTAATTACCACCTTCATCAGCCACAGAACCTGTATCATTAATATGTGTTCGGTTTTAAAGGGATGAAGTGGCAACTCTAGACGGATCCGTGATGATCCGCACCGTGAACATCCGCTGCTCAGCGGGGATCGCTCCGTTGATTCCCGCTGAGCCGGCGGATGACAGGGCGGTCCCTGCACACTGTGCATCCAATCCGCTCTGCAGATGGATAGAAAAATTGGGTTTTCCTCCGTCTGCAGAATCAGACCACAGCGGAGACGGACGATATTGGGTGACAGTGGCTGTTCATCCGCTGACACCCGCTATCCCATAGGGATGCATGTATGTCCATATTTCATCCGAAAACGGATGGATGAAATACGGACATACGGTCCGCCCGTGTGAAAGGGCCCTTCAGCTGCTGAATTGCTCCATAGTGCCTGTAGTAATACGAATTGGTAAAGGTGGATTTTTTCCTTCTTTTTTTTTTTTTTTTTTTTTTTTGCTTGTTGAGATGTCCATATCCTGGCCATATATTCACTTTTAATATAATTAAAAATATATTTATGTAGCATAGTGTAGATGCATGAATAGACCTTTAGATAATGCAAAGTTTTATGAATAAATGAACCATCGTGTATATTCAGGAATAGCAGACTAATCGGGAGACGTACCAAAAACATTTTAATATTGTATAGGTTAAATCATGAGTTCTTATGCAAAATCTTCTCAACCCCACATTCTTTTGTGACATTTATAAGAAGGTGTACAGAGAGATGAACGCTGATGCTTGGCTGAATGGCCACATGGATGTCTAGCGATTTAGCCTCATATGGCCCTTGAGCCTCTGCTTAAGGACCTAAGTGGTACATGATGACTAGGGAATGGGTCAGAGTGAAGAATAGTCTTTATATTGTAAATAAAGTTCTTACTTAAAGTGGAACTTCTGCTTATCGGATTTCCCCCCCCCCCCCTCCGGTGCCACAATTGGCACCTTTCAGGGGGGAGGGGGGGCTGCAGATACCTGTATAATACAGGTATCTGCACCCACTTCTGGGACTGGCTAGCCGCAGATAACCGCCCCCCCCCCCCCACCAGTGTGTCTTGGGAAACACACAGTTCCCAGGACACAACGGTGACCAATAAAGACGCGCAGCACGACTCGCGCATGTGCAGTAGGGAACCGGGCAGTCTATTTATTAAAAGTCAGCAGCTGCAGTATTTGTAGCTGCTGACTTTTTTAATATTTTTTGTGCAGGTGGACTCCCTCTTTAACTAGCAAACCTTGGCTGCATTGTGTGCATTACAATAGATTTGCTATTTTAAAATAGTCGTTAGTCTAGACTTCTTTTACAGGACTCTTCTCTGTCTTCATAGTTCCTTTCTTTCATCTCTATTTCTCTAGTTGGTTTACAAACTTTTTTGTTTTTTTACATATATTATATAATATTATAATGTATTTTTTTTTCTCAACTTTTTTTTAAAGTTTTAAATTCACCAGAGCTGATACTTAAATAGACATTTGTTTTCAATTTATTGGCTACCCCACAATTTACATATACATACTTTTTTTTTCTTTTCTTTTTTGCTGCTTTTCTTTTCTGCTGCCAAGTAGAAATCCAGTGCAAGCTCCAAGTTGGGATTAGAGCTGTCACATGGCAGGAAGGGGAGGAAATGGCATGGTCTCCCATGCTGGGAATTTTTTTCTTATCTCCCAGGATCCAAAAAGAGCAGTAGTGGACTGGCACTGCCAAACCTAATGGGTCTATTACTGAGCTGCTATTCTAGTTACTGTTAGTGGTTTATGCAGTCTAGAGCCAACGCTGTGGTCTGCTTGGAAGCAGCCATACTGGGCTACCTTATGGAACTTATGCCTCCATACCCAATCCCACTATAGAGGCGCTATAAGTTTGGGTGGTTGCTAGGAAGAGATTCATACAACCCAACCAATTGCCCCCGTTTCATGCAATATGGGGTAATCTGTCCCTGCCCCATTTTAGAATGCTACTGGACCCTCAGATATGGGCACGATTCAGGGTTAGCGACATTATGCCCACAGGGGTACTACTACTACCTTTCTGAGACACTTCCTCTAAATTTAGACTGTCTAGATGGATGCACTTTTGCTACCTTCACTTGTGCCATGCAGCGAGAACGAAATTCCCTACCGCTCCTATTCTAAAGCAGTGGTCATCAACACTGTCCTCAGGGCCCACTAACAGGCCAGGTTTTATGTATTACCTTGAGAAGATGCAGACTAGAATACTGCAATCACTGCGCAGCAAATGATATCACCTGTGATGTATTTAAGTTATCTTGCAAACCTGGCTTGTTAGTGGGCCCTGAGGACAGGGTTGATGACCACTGCCATAGAGGATCTTCTGGCACAGGACTCCCTTACTCAAGCTCCTGTCTTCACTTTATTTGGCTCTTCTTGGTGTGGAATCACCTAAAATGGATAAGTAGTGGGAGCAGTGGAGGGCAATTATCCCAACCTTGAACAGGAAGCCTTGGAAGGAGTGCTTCGAGGACAGTTCCAGGCTAGTGATTTCATTCTGTGATAAACATGCACCAGAGACTGCACAAAATATATCTACAGCGTTCCTTAGTTTGCCTCTACTGTTGCCATTCTACTGTTGGAACCTATTTCCATATGTTCTGGTTCTGCCCTGGGGTGCCCACTTCTGGATAGAGGTGTTTGATTCTATTAATACCATTTACAGTTGACCCTGCTGCTGTCCGTTAGCCTTATTAGACATTCAGAACTATGAGCAGATGCCTCATTGTACCAAATCTTCTTTTTTTTTGTATTTAATTTTTTATTTAATTTTTTTTACTGTATTTTGCCAAAAAATAAATACTTGGTCAATGATCTTAAACCAAATCCCCCCCCCCCCCCCTCTCTTTGGTGGCCTCATGGGAATCCTCAATTGATGCTGTGTTACCCATGTACAAATTGACATACATTAGCAGGGGGTGCCCTAAGAAATATGATCAATTTTGGCAGCCATGGACAGCGCAATGATGCTCCTCTGTGCAGATTCCTGGCTGCTCTATCCTTATGTAGGAATTGACTCCCTCTAGTATGCCTTTTTACTCTTTTCTTTTTCTTTTTTTCTGTTTTGCTACTTAATGATTTGTGACCTATTTTTCATCTATAGTATGTGGATATTGTTCATTGGTTACTTCCTCACCACATTGTCTTGCTTTGACATGTCTTCTGTGATTAATGCATCACGCCATTTTTTTTTTTTTTTTTTTTTTAATAAAGACCCATTCTGGTTGTTTTAAAAAAAAAAAAAAAAAGCAGTAGTACATGTGATAGGTTGGTTAATATGCCCTGCTGGCAATTCCATAGATGAGATGCCTACTAATATTCCCACTTCAGCCTGTTTACCATGACCATTACAAAACCCCCATCATTGTGTCACACTCCTTTGATCAGATCCTTGGGAGAAGAGACAAAAATGACTTACTCAGCCAATAGTGAAATATTAATTTTGATAGATTAGGCCTGTTATACTCCCCTGCCTCAGAATATATATGGAGGGATGACAGTTTGATAAACTTCTTATACATTCACAATGTTTTCTGCCTAATTACTCACTAAACACCGATTTTCTACAAAGCGTGGCTACGGATGTACAGTGAAAAGGGTGTTTGTTTTTCAAAGAGCCTGAGGATACCAGACTAGGAAAAAATCATTCTAATTCTCTTTCTGTATGACTGGTTTTCTTTCAATAAAGACCTTTTACCTTGTTTGCAATTTATTTTTATTAATTTTTTTCTGTTCACATTTGAATCTTGTGAGATTACTGTTGGGGCTTCTTTGTGAAGGTGCGCTACTCATAGATATACATTCAGCTGCCTTTTTATATTTTTGCAGATTGCCACAAAAGATCCTTTAAATCCTATAAAACAAGATGTGAAGAAAGGCAAGCTGCGTTATGTGGCCAATGTTTTCCCACACAAGGGTTATATTTGGAACTATGGAGCGATCCCACAGGTAATAACATACATCAGCTGCCACCGGTTCTGTAAGAATCTTTCATTTAACAGTAAGACTCTTTGATTCTGTATACAAGTATTACATTTAACAAGATAAACATTTTGTGTGGATATTTATTTTATTTTTCTTGTACAGGACAACATTTTTTTTATTTCAGAATTTTGGAAACTGTCCAAGGGATTCTGTTAAACCTTCTACTTATGTCAAAAGGTTCCCGAAAGCAGCCCTGTAATAAAACAAGCTATTTTTGGAATTCAATTGCTGTGGTTGTCTTCCTGACATATTTATTTTTTTATTTTTTTATTCCATTTCTCTTATTGGTTTACTTTCCTACAATAGCTTGTATTCCTTAGTGTGTACAGTGGAGTTTTTGGCTTTCCACACTGTAATTCTCTCATATGACACAGAAGGCACTTTTGGTACAATGCTAAAATACACATGCAAGTGGTAGGAAAACTCCATTCTGAAACATCTTAAGTACCTAGAAATATCCATTGTAGGCAAATATTTTTGTCTAGTGAGCCCCTTGTCCTTGGGTCTTATGACTATCTTGGAACACACTTAGTGAAACATCAGTTCCTATATAGGTTAAGCTCTTGGCAAGATACTCCCTCCTGTGTGTTTTGTATGCCCTGTGGGGGTGCTTGTCTACCCTGACACATTTTAGGTAAACTTGTGTATGTTTTTTGGTACCAACCTACCTTGTCTTCTTTCAGTGCACTGTAAGTTGTGCATAACTATTTCTATTGAAACTGGATTGATGCTAAACCATCGTAGACTTGTTTTATATTGAAACAGAAAATATTCCTAGTAAATTTTCTTTGATTCAATACACAAATTATTGGAGACCTGGTAAACACAAGCATTAGGCCCTTTTTAGGAATCAATACAGTATCAGTCTGTGCCGGTCCAACACGAGATTATTTCGTTGTTGGATTTCTCGGTTTCGAGAGGCAGCTTAGCTTGCTGGTGCATCGTAAAATTTATCCACATCCAATGGTGAAAAAAACTGTTGTTTCTTAAAGAATAACTAAAGGCAAAACCTCTGGTTCACAAAAAAAAAAAAACTAGTGGGGACACTAATTCTGGTGACCTGGGTGTCCCCAAGGAATTCCCTTAAATTACAGGGGTTTCCTCTTACTTTGGCTATGGGACAGGAAGTGGAGGTAAATCTCCACAATGGGACACAGATGGCAAAATAAAAAAAAACCTGACAGAGGTTATTACCCTCCCTTGCTTTATCCAAAATGAAAAACCAAGTTTTGCCTATAGTTCTACTTTATGCCAGACACGGACAGAGACAGACAGGGTTATCCTTTACTTTTCTGAAAGCAAATTAAAGGCTTTTAAATAGACCTAAAGTCAAAACTGTTTTTTTCTTGCTGAGCGGTGAAAGACTAGAATTTTTGCCATGGTTTTTGTGGTGTGTGTGTATGTTGACTTGATTAGTCATTTACTTGAAAATAAATAAACCAAGAACATATTTAAAAAAATAGGACTATGCTAACTAATCTAATACTCACACTTCGGTTCTCCCTCAGTGTATAAAATTGGAATAAGACTTGGTCACTTCTCGCCCCAGGATTGGGATACAATGTTTGAGAATCTTAGGAAATGTACGAAATCCCTTTTTATGATTAGGGAAGCAACGATTAGGGTTATAACTAGATAGTATTGTACTCCCACTAGGATACATGCCTTGTCCCTGCTACTTGCTTCAGAGACTGCGTATAGACTGCCTATACTGACCCCTATCGTCTATGGCAGCCCGTCTGCAGGAGAAGGCAACCCCAGCACCAATCAGAATACTCGCACCCCTTGAATATAAAGTGTGCACTGAATGGTGCTGGGTTTAAAAAATTTTATTATTTTTTTTTTTATTTTTTTACATGCCAAGTTGTATCCTTTATCAAATGCGTCTCCTGCAGACAGAGTACCGCAGTGTTGTTATACATTCCTATAGTTGGAAAACAGTTTTCTCTTTGTCGGGTCTCCTAATCCCTGGACATTCCAGGAGCATATATTTTGCTTGCATAGTCCAAATCAAAAATTTAAATCGTATTATAAAACGGTCTATTAATGCTTATATCCTTTGTAATTAAACAATAAATCTCCTTTTAACTCTTCTTTTACCTAAATTCGTTGTCCTTCTTTATACCACATATATAGTATGTTGTGTTTTTTTATATATATAATTTCCTTTTTTTTTTTTTTAGCAGAGAATAAAATGGCGATTGTTGCAATATTTTATGTCACACGATATTTGTGCAGCAGTGTTTTAAACGCAACTTTTTTCGAAAAGGGACACTTTCATGAATTTAAAAAAAACAAAACGGTAAAGTTAGCCCAATTGTTTTGTATAATGTGAAAGATGATGTTACGCCGAGTAAATGGATACCAAACATGGCAAGCTTTATAATTGCACACGCTCGTGGAATAGCAACAAACTATGGTACCTAAAAAAAATCTCCATAGGCAACGGTTACCAGGTTAGAGTTACAGAGGAGGTCTGGTGCTAGAATTATTGCTGTCACTCTGACGATCGCGGTGATACCTCACATGTGTGGTTTGAACACCGTTTACATATGCGGGGACGGGGGTGTTTTTAAAAAAATATATATTTTATTTTTTTTATTAATTTTTATATTATTAAATTGTGTTTTTAAAAATAAAAAATGTTATCACTTTTATTGCTGTCACTTTTATTGCTGTCACAATGGTTTTAACCCCCTGATTGCCCCTAAAGTTAACCCTTTCACCAGTGATCACTGTATAACTGTCACTGGTGACGCTGGTTAGCCATTTCGTTATTTAGGTTCCCCGTCAGGTGGTGACAGGTACTCTTTATGGAGGGATCGGGGGTCTAAAAGACCTCCAATCCCTCCTTTGCACTTCAGAATATTCAGATTGCCGAAAATGGCGATTCTGAATACTGTGTATGTATGTATATGTATGTATATGTGTATGTGTATATATATATATATATATATTTTTATAAAATAAAAAAAAAATTTTTTATGAAAAAAAAACAAAAAAAAATATATACTATATATATATATATATATATATATATATATATATATATATATATATATATATATATATATATATATATATATATATATATGAAAATATTTTTTTTTTCTTTATCATTTTATATATATATATATATATATATATATATATATATATATATTTTTTTTTTTAATCCGGTGCCATTGGCAGCCGAGTAAACCGTAAGTGACGCTTCCGTGTTTACATTCAGGAGACTGGAACAAAGCCACTTTCGGCTTCGTGCCAGTCTGTCTCTAGCCACCGGAAGTGGCAAATCAAGGATTGGGTCTCCCGGTGGGACGGGAGGCCCGGTCAGAGCGGCGGGAGGGGGCGGGGGTCAAATGTCCCCTTCCACTCCTCCGGCATACCAATCGAGGTGGCTTTTAGCCACATTGGTTGTTATCCCTGGAAAGCCATTCACCCGCTCTAAAAAAACTGTGGGCATCATCCTGGTATAACCCCCGAAAGCCGAGGCAGCATATCTGTACGCTCGGCGGGAAGGGAATTATAAAAAAAAAAAAATTATATATTATTTATATAATGTGTTTGGCTGAAGCAATTTATCATCAATCAACAGTGTTTACTCTTTTTTTTTTTTTTTAATCCTAATGACAACAGAAACTACCCAAATGACCCTGATCAAAAGTTTACATACCCTGGTGATTTTGGCCTGATAACATGCACACACAAGTTGACACAAAGGGGTTTGAATGGCTATTAAAGGTAACCATCCTCAATTGTGATCTGTTTGCTTGTAATTAGAGTGTGTGTATAAAAGGTCAATGCGTTTCTGGACTCCTGACAGACCTTTGCATCTTTCATTTTTTTTTTTTCTGTTTATAAAATTTAGCAAATTAGTACTATTTCTTCATAAATGTTGGCCAAAGATTATACTGCTACATATTTTTGGTAAAAAAGAATCCAAGTCGGTGTATATTATTTGGTCTGTGTGAAAGTTAGTCCACAAGCTATGGTGCCAATCTCTGAAAATTGATCACACCTGAAGTACTGATGGCCTATCATTTCCTGAGACCCTAACAAGCCAGGACAGTAGATATTCCAAGGTATTTATAAAATGACATTTTTTTCCCACAATTCTTTGCAAAATCGATTTTTTTTTTTTTTTTTTTTTTTTTTTTTTCCACAAAATTGTAATTTGCAGGTTATTTCTCACACACAGCATATACATTACTCCCCAAAATACATACTACTACTCCTCCGGAGTATGGTGATACCACATGTGTGAGACTTTTACACAACGTGGCCAAATACAGAAATATTTAGATAACACCCCAACGTATAATCTGAGGCATAATGAGTCGTTTAAACATGTCATATTTTATTTTTTTTTATACACGTTTTTGGAAAATGTGGAAAGAAAATTAGCGCAATTTTTTTTTTTTTTTTTTTTTTTTTTACACAAAGTTGTCCATTTTATACTATATTTCTAACACCTAGCATGTACACAGCAAAAATGTCACCCCAAAACATTGTCTACTACTCCTCCTGAGTATGACAATACCATGTGTGAGACTTTTACACAGCCTGGCCACATACAGAGGCCCAACTTGCAAGGAGCCACTGTAAGGCATTCTAGGGGCATACATTTTAAATCTAATTTGACTACCTATTACACTTTGAGGCACTGTAGTGGCATGGTTGAGCCATGAATGGATGAGTATTGCTGAGGGTGAATCGGTGGATGGATGAGTATTGCTGAGCATGGATGGATGGCCGAGTATTGCTGAGGATAGATGGATGAGTTGCTGAGTATGAATGGATGGGTCTTTGTGTAATTGGGGTCTGTCCCCCCTTCACTGGTGTATGTGCAAATCGCTCTAACTTTGCTGCTGTTTGGTTCCCCTTTTTTTCGTTTTTTTTTTTTTTTTTTTTTTTATTGCGCAAAAAATAAAAACCCCAGCAGTGATCAAATACCACCAAAATAAAGCTCTATTTGTGGGAACAAAATGATAAAAAAAAATTAGTTTGAATGACAATTACGCAGTCATGCTACGCTGTACCCAAAGTGCGACAGTGCTGAAAATTGGCCTGGGCAGGAAGGGGGTTTAAGTGCCTGGTATTGAATGGGTTAAATATCCATTTTATTTGTTTCCACCTTTGCTCTTTGCAGCTTAATTCAGTTGGTCAGTCTCATAAGCAATGTGAATCTAAGCCAGCCAGTAAATCCAACTTCGTATAACGCACATGTGGCTGTGCAGGATAGCAGTAAAGCTCTCCTGAAACTAGGGTTTTTCCACTTTAAGTTCAGTTTAAGCTGTTCTGCAAAGCAATCATCAGGGCGCTGCATTAGCGGTAAAGCTCCACTCGTTTTGCCGGTGCTGTGCAGGAGTGGGGTGCTTTTAACCCCAAAGTAGGGCTTAACAAGGGGTTAAAAGCACAGCTGCCAAATCGCTTTGCAGGCACTTGGGCAGCACTGCCCATTAATGGCAGTGGCAGTTAATACACCTCTCCCGCACCGCCCCAAAGATGCTGCTTGCAGGACTTTTTTTTTTAATTTTATTTTTGTTTTTTACTGTCCTGCAAGCGCACCGCTCCAGTTTGAAAGCACTCGGGCCATCACACCGGGGAGACAGGAGAGGCAATTTACAGGTGCTATTTTTAGCGCTAAAACGCCTGTAAAGCGCCTTCAGTGTGAAAGGGGTATCACGGTTTCACCTCGGCTGGACACAGGATATCCGTAGCGGGCACAGATGGAGCATATTTTTAATTCTGTACATTATTCTCTTCCTCGCTTCTATGATAAATGTGATATTTGGGAATAAAAATACTCTTCCTTTTTAAATCTTTAGTTCTTTGATTCCCAATCTTTTTGAACATTCTCTTTGATATCTCCCTCTGGCCTTATTTATAGAAGCTTTTTTTTGCCTTTTACCTGATTATAAAGCCTTTTGTAGTTGTCATTGTCTAGCACCTCATTAGGTTTGGTTGTTTGACTACTATTTTATGGAATGCTTTATTGTATTGTCATCCTATTGTTATCTTTGCTGCTATTGTATTTTCTGATGACTTTGATAAAACGTTTGTAAACAGAAAAAAAAAAAAATAGGACTATACATGTATCCCCTGGCTTTTGCAGTTTAGTAAGACTTTACCGCAAGACGTCCACAGGTCAGTAGTAATGACTTTACTGTCCACATACATCTGTTTGGGAATTGACTGAATACAAAGTAAAGCCAGAGAAGGACAGCTTACGGAACTTGCAGCTTACGGAACAAATTGAAAACGGTGACAGTGATTTATCTTTCTTGATGGGTTCACTTCAGTGCTTCCAATAAATGCAATCATTTCCATGCATCTCTAGAGGAGGAAAACAACAAACAACGTTTTTAAAAATGCCTGAATAATAAGAGTTTATAAGCCAAACAAAATGCTATAAACATGGAATTATTTTCACCTTTCTAAGGCATAAGGGCAATTTTTTTAAAACTGCATATTATGGATACGTTTCTTTGTGCCATGGGCACCTGTTCTATGTCCTTTAACCACTTGCTTACTGGGCACTTAAACACCCCTCCTGTCCAGACCAATTTTTCAGCTTTCAGCGCTGATGCACTTTGAATGACAATTGCGCGGTCATACAACACTGTACCCAAATCAATTTTTTATCATTTTTTTCCCCACAAATAGAGCTTTCTTTTGGTGGTATTTGATCACCTCTGCGATTTTTTTATTTTTTATTTTTTCAGGGGGTACTGGTGGCACAGATGAGGCAGAATTGCCTCTTCTTCAGGACCGATGTCCCTTGCATATAAGCTGGTGATCGGCTTTTTTTTTCTCCTCACGCTGTCAGATTACCAAGCTTTTGTTTACATCATGTGGTCAGCTGTCATTGGATGACAGCTGATCACGTGGTAAGGGGCCGGGATCGGATCTGTGATTACCTGGGTCTCAGTGACTCAGTGATCACAGCGCAGGGGGCACGCGGGGAGCGTGCAAAGTGGAGGCATCTCGGAAATTCAGGTCCGCGCTGTAGCCGTCATTCGGCTATAGCATGGACGCCAAGAGGTTAAGCTAAACTCCCCATTATATTAATGTTTCTCAACTGTAGATGAATCATATTTATATATTAAGCGATAATCTTATTTAAAGGTATTAAAAGTTGTCTTTTGGGTCTTGTAACTGCCTTTTTTTTCATTCATTTATTTTTTCAGCTTGTGTGTGTGTGTGTGTGTGTGTGTGTGTGTGTGTTTGTGTTTTTTTTTTTTGGGGAAATTCAATACTTTTAGTAAATATAAACTGCTAAATACCTTTTCTCATCAGCAGGATTATGACTTCTATCAGTGTCCGGCCGAGCACTGGTTAAAGCTTGTAGGAGTTTTCATTCTCCTCTGACTGTCCTATGAGGCTGCATGACCCCTGACCCTTTTGTCTGGACAGTGCTGATGTGCCCTGTGCCGATCACATGTACCCTCCCCCAAAAAAAACTCTAGGTATACACACCAAACTGAGCATGTGCAGAATGCCTCCGAGGCTCTGTACTATCAGCAGTAGGATTGGGGACAGTGGAACAAGGGGAGGACCAGAGAAGACAATATTAAACAGCCTTTTTACACAATGCAGAGGATTAACCCCTTAGGTTCCACAGCGAGTATAACAAGCATGCTTTACTTCATATACACACTGATTTTCCTGTTGTGGGTTTAGTAGCACTTTAATCATATGTCTCTGCAATATTAGATTCTTTTTCAGTTTCAATCATTTTATATTGAGCAACTGTCAATGGTAAACATTGGTCTCCAGATACTGTAGTTGGATTATTTACCATTACATTTTTGGAACATTCTTGAAGAGTAACCACTTGATTTGAGGGGAAAAAAAAAACATTCTCCTCTGGGATCGTCGGCAGAATGGCACAGGCAGGCAAATGGGCGTACAGGTACGTCCCTTTAAATTTGCCACCTTTCGGGTCCCGGGAACTCTGTTTTCCGGCAGGCCATGATTGTGGTGAGGAGAGAGAGAGAACGGGGAGATGCCTCAGTAAAAACAAGACATTTCCCCATTCTGCCTTGTGTCATGACAGATCTACTGCTCCCTGTGATCTGGAGCAGTGATCGCTGTCATGTCCTAAGTAGCCCCCCCCCCCCACAGTAAGAATCGCTCCCTAGGACACACTTAACCCCCTTCATCGCCCCTAGTGGTTAACCCCTTCCCTGCCAGTGTCATTTACACAGTAATCAGTGCATTTTTATAGCACTGATCGCTGTATAAATGACAATGGTCCCAAAATAGTTTCAAAAGTGTTTAATGTGTTCGCCATAATGTCACAGTCACGATAAAAATTGCAGATTGCCACCATTACTAATAAATTTAAAAAATGCTATAAAATGATCCCCGATTTTGTAGATACTATAACTTTTGTGCAAACCAATCAATATACGCTCATTGCGATTATTATTTATTTATTTTTTTACCAGAAATATGTAGAAGAATACATATTGGCCTAAACTGAGGGAAAAAATTTTTTTTTAATTATTTGGGGGGGGGGGGGGGGATATTTATTATAGTAAAAAATATTGCGTGTTTTTTTTGTTCTGTTTTATAGTGCAAAAATTCAAAAGCGTAAAGGTGATCAAATACCACCAAAGAGAGCTCTATTTGTGGGGGAAAAAAAGACATACATTTTGTTTGGGTACAATGTCGCACGACCGTGCAATTGTCAGTTAAATCGACGCAGTGCCGAATCGCAAAAAGTGCTCTGGTCAGGAAGGGGGTAAAATCTTCCGGGGCTGAAGTGGTTAATATAAGAGAAACTACTTTGCATTCACCATAAATGTGCTCCACATCAAGGAAAACGTTTAGTGATTTGGCCAAAGCAGGCCAAGTCTTTTAATCCAGCAATATGGGGGTTCCCTCTGAATTTGAATATGACCAAGCTTTCCAGCAAATATTTGCCCCTTTATTAGACAGTTCCAACTGTGCTGGTAGTGCCCAACAACACAAGCACAGTGGTCAAGAGGAGGATTATATACATACTGTCAAAAATACACATCAGACTGTGGATAATTCTACCGCTTATAAACCAGCCATCAAGCAAAACCTCCCTCGCACTCCAGCAATAAATGGCGTTTTACTCCATGTACTCAATGGAAGCTGTAAGAGGGAACTACATACACTGGGGGTGATTTACAAAAGCCGTGTGCCATCGGAGGCGCACGGCGAGGCGCAACGCACATTTTCATATTTACAAAATGGTGCGCCGGTAACAGAGCTTGAATCCTCCATTTACTATAGTGATCTCGGTGCACGGGAGAATGCAATTTCCGATTCAATATTATGTGGGGTGATGTGAGGAAGTTTAGTAACAACTGCCCAAGTAACAAATCTGCCCTAAATAGAATGAGAAAGCCTGCTGTGCCTGCAAGTACGTTTTAGAACTGCATGAGATCAATGTAAGCAGTGCGCACGCGCAAGCAGGTCTTGTGCTCGTTCACATGAGTTTGTGCACTGCGTGGCCAAAATCTTAGTAAATGCTAAGCAACGTACATGCAGTTTGAACGGGCGCACCTCCTAAACTTGACAACTTTTTTATTTTTTTTTTACGCTGGTTCACCTTTCTGTATTTTTTTTTTTTTTTTTTTTTATAATGACAGGTCATGTTGGCATGTTGCGTTGCCAACATGTGACATGCACCTTGTTAAAATTATGTAAAAAGACTCTCGCTCCTCCTAAAAGGGCATTTAACCTGTTTTGCTTTTAAAGGGAAACTCCACACTCCTTTCTCCAATGCTCAAATCGCTCTTCTCAAATGTGAGAAGAGCGATCGCCCAACCCCCTCCTGAACCATACAAGGCCACATACACACAACATAGTTGACTGCCTTTGGAGCATGTTGGGCTCAGCCCAATACCAACCACAAAGCACCTTGTACCCACTAGTTTAAATGGGCTTTCCACATTCTGTAAAGCTCCCTGTCTGCAGCCTCCCAGACCCCCAGCCTAGGGTTCTGTGGAAGAGCCCCTTGTCCCCCTGAATTTGGGAACAAGGTGGTTGACTTCTGGGGTGCCCGAGCCGCCCCTGCCCGCAAGCATCCACCCCCTTTCATGGGCTTGCTGTGTGTTTGGCTAGGGGTTTGTTGGTGTGTGGGAGGGGCACAATATTTTTTTTTAGTTTGGGGTTGGGATTTTTCACGTGGGGGTTCTCCATTTTAAGCCTTAACAGACCCAAATGGCCTTGTATGTATTGGGGGGCAGGCTATTTTTGTGTTGGGTTAAAATCTTGCAGCTGCAATGTAGATTTGTAAGTTTTCTCTAAAGCTGTACATTTGAAGCCACATTTTGGATGCATGCTACCGATTTGCAGGCAGAGTAAGCCCCCCCCCCCCCCCCCCCCAAGTTACTAGCTTTTAAGCAATTTTGCATTTTTAAAGGCACCTCCTTGTTTCGTTTTTGGGGTTGTCCAAATTGGTGACATTGATATGTCCCTCAGGTTGGGGCCTGGGCCCCCATACCCATTTTAAGGCCAATAACTAGAATATAAGCCAGACAATTGGGGACTAGCAAAGTTAACATGTCAGTTTCCATAGATTGCAATGGTATTTGTTGTATAACTTTTACCCATGTTAGGCTCTTTGTTTGCCCCCCCTGGACATTCACTAGACTCTGCAGACTTTGGATACGCCAGCAGTGCGGACAGGAGATACCCCTTAAAGGCACATACCCAACAGGCTTAAGGCTCTGCAAATCTCCAGATACCGCTATATTGGGGATACATGACACCCCAGAAAGGCGTATGTTAATCAGACCTGAGGTGAGAGGCTAGAGAGACCAGTCAAGGATACCCCACAAATAGATGAAACCTAATTGCTTTATCCACACGCATAGAATCTATGCTCGGAAATATCTGACAGCACTCTGGAGCAATATTGGACTACTATTGATATCAATATTATCTGTTTTTATGCCCTTAGTGGATTCATCTATTTATTTATTTTCATCACACCGTTGATTCATCTATTTATTAACTTTTTTACTCATTTATTATCACACCATCTATTCATTGATTTATCACTCTTCTTTATCACATTATTCACTATTATCAATAGCATTATAACTTTGATGCATTTTATGCACTTTTAGATACTTTATTTGCTAATTTGCTTATTAATTATGCTACTCATGCGATTCACTTTGTAGCTACTTTTAACACTGGGCACTCACAACTTTAGCCAATTGTCACCATTGTTGATTTTACCCACGTGATTTTTATCTTTTATGCGATTTACTTGCGATACAACATCCACTAATTTTTCTATGCGACTTTTATATTTGTATGCGATTTTTTTTTTTTTTTTTTTTTTTTTTTACATCCATTTTGTGATATTTCTATGCATTTCTGATCCTTGCATCTATTTAGGATTGTATTTATTTTTACACATACTTAGGACTGTATTTATTTATTACCTCCAGATTATTAACCTCTATTAGTGTTACAATCAGCTAGCAATCATTGCACTGGTGCACTTTACTGTTATTTATCCCTATTTGCACGAAATTCCTTACCTATTCTAATACAGGTATTTGCACCCACTTCTCGGCATACACTCCCACAGGAGTTTCTCAGGTTTAGGAGTATGTCATTTAGTAAACAATGGCTTTTAAAAGTAGTCTGGTGTGATTCGTTCTACCATGTGCCCCTGTCATGTGGACAATCTATTACCAGTATACCTTGAATAACTGTTTTTCAAGCATTTTGTGCTTTTATACTTCCTCCAGCCTATTTATGTAACATTTGTCTGTTAGTAGAACTATGCACTCCTATTCGATTTCACAAGTAGAAGTGCCCTCTGAACCTCCTGGGGTCCATATACATCTTGTTGATAAACTCAGGCATAGAATATGTGGAGTGTGACAAATCGTTTGGTGCTACAGCGAATCTCTAAAATGCTTGTGGCTATGAATGATCTGATGTTTAGTGTTGCAGCAGTTTTTCTACATACTAGTAAATATTACAGGGATTGCATTTTATTTTTTTTTACTGGCAAAGTGCACAGTTTTATAGTTTACCTTTCCAATCCAGTATAATTGTAACAGTATCTGTAGATTTTATTGGCCAATTTATGTTCCACCATCAGGTTTTTATTAAACGTTCACTGATAAATAAAAATAAATTGCAAAGGTTAGCAGACATTTTTAATGTTTTTTAGTACAGTTTTTGTATAAATACACCACCAACTGCTAAGAGCATTAGTCCTTTGTTCTGCTCAAAGCTGATAATGAATGGTAGCATTTTTATGGTGTACTACCGGAGGGGGGCATGCACATTGACCGACAGTTCAAAATGTTCCCTTCTGCCTTTATGAAACTGTTTCTAAAAATAAAGGATTAAGGCTGGGTTCACATTGGTGCAATGTCAGGCATGTGATTTTCTCCGCACAGCTGTGCGACGCGAACTCAGCCATATAGATTGTATGGCTGAATTTGCATCGCATTCAGACCAAAGTCACGTGGGACCCTTTTTTTTGGTCCGCACCATAATTGGATCCGTGGGTGTTTACACCCATGAGATCTGATTCCTGTCTGAATTGACAGTTCGCACTTCGATGTGCAAACCGACCTGGGGTGTCATTAACTTTGTATTGACACTCCTAGTGGTTCACATAAGGCAGTGTGAACTGCCTGGGAGTCGGGTCAGTAGATTTGCAGGGTTCCAGCATTGCACCAATGTGAACTGAGCCTAATGAAGGTTTTTTATCTCGGATAACCTATTTTTAGGCGTTGGATTGTATTTGGCTAAGCTATATAGACTGTTTAATCTCTTATAACAGAGGGATTTACCTGCTTGCTGGCAGTCGCCTCATTGGGTGTAATCTACAGATGGCTTTTCTAGTTGCTCAATTGTGCTACTAAAATCAGGGAGCCAATGGCTCCCTGTGAAGTAAGCTGCAAAAAGTCTTGTAGCAACCAATCGCAGCTAACCAAGGCATTGTGCCATGTATTGCTGCTACATGCTACTAGCTTACTCTATGGCAGTGGTTCTCAACCTTCCTAGTGCCGTGACCCTTTGATAAAATGTCTCAAGTTGTGGGGACCCCTAACAGTAAAATTTTTGTAGCGTGGGTTGTTAACACCCAAGGAAAGGCAAGTAATTTGCGTCCCTAACCCGCAGACATTTAGCGTTCCCTGAGTCCTTTTTTAATGGCAACTATAATCACAGGTAGTGTTACTCACTGTGTCACCGGCTTCACTGTGGCTCCGACTTTGTGATGTCTCGTAGCAGTGACACCTATGCTGAAATCAGGAGATAGTGTCTCCTCCAGCCCTTCCCACTTCACATTCCTCACCAGTCGGCTGACCTCTAGTCTCTTCCCCCACCCAGTCCGTGAACTGAGTGGGTGGCCACGGGCTCATGAACAGCCCAGCTGGGTGGCCACAGGCTCCAGGGATAGCCCTGCTGGGCAGCTGCAAAAAGGCTGGGAGAGCAGTGCGGGCTTCAGGAACAGCCCAAGATTTAGTGACCCCAGGCAAATCATCATTCAACCCCCAAGGGGGTCCCGACCCCCAGGTTGAGAACCACTGCTCTATGGGAAGCGATCTGTTCCATCGGTTTAGCAGTAACCACTAAAAATCTCTTGTGTAACAGTTGCTTTATTAAGCTACAATCGGCAAGTTTTTCAAAATTGCTCAAGTAGCTACAAATACAGGAGTTCATACACAGACCATTTCACGGGTGCGTAGAATTGATTGTATTGATAGAAAAGTACATCTGAAGACATGTTCTGTCCTACATTCTATACACATGGTTCTCAATCTCTTTTCACTTGCATAGCCCTTGGTAGCCAATTTCCCAAAAAATTGTACTTCTCTTCTCCTCCTTCCAATCAGGGTAGGGGTGAGGCTTAATAGCGGCACGCCAAAATGATTTCATGGACTGAAGGACACTGACATCTGTACTGGTCAGTACAGGAGCACAGCAGTATTTCTGAGCCCAATTCCCTCTCCAAGTGTGTGTGTGTAACCTGCAGCCTGTACTCCCTGCCCTCTCTCCTCCATGCATGTGTCTCCTCTTCCTCCCATGCACGCTTACTTATTCATTTGTTTATGTTTTCTTATTTTTATGTTTGCAGTCCCTCCCTTTTTACTCTTCTCATCTCAATTTCATCTCCTCCATCTGCCACCCGAAGATCCAGCATCATTGGTTGGTTGGTAGGCTGCAAGTAATCCAGGTGGCACAATGTCATGGATTTCCAGGTGGCCTGGCCACACATTGTCATTCGTGTCTAGGAGGCAGGCAGAGTTTTTGATTTAAAATTATTTGGCCTGTGTATATTAAACTTAAAGCGGTCCTGCAGTCATTTTTTTCAACTTTCCATCTATTAAATCTTCTGCCCTTCTGTTGTTTTTAACTGTGGATAGTAAAAAAAAATTTTTCTGCCATTAAATACCTTATACAGCCTACTTCCTGTTTCTTGTCTGGTCATTTAGCCTAGGCTTATAACATCATGCAGTGCCCTCTCACTCTTGTGAGTTTTGCAGGAAGGGAAGGGGGATGAGTCATAAGAGGGCCAATGAGAGCTGCAGAGCTTGAGGTGTGTCTGTGTAAATCCAGGAAGTGGACAGGTAGCAGCTTCAGTTGCCCACAGTTAAAACTATTGCAGCCAGACTCAATGGAGGGAGATTTCTGCAGCATATTTGTCAAGTACAGAATCGCAGTATATATAAAATAATATGCAAAGTGGTTGGAGGAAAGCTTCAGAATGGCAAAGATGTTTTTATTACAAATTATGTGACTGCAGTTCCTCTTTAAAAAAAAAAAAAAAAAAACTTCTGGCGTTAGTCACTTTAAAGCAGTATTACATCTAAAACCAAAATGTAATATATTGCAGCTTAGCCAGCTGCCTGGGGAGACGGGAGTGTTAGCTGGACTAGCACATTTACATATAGATTTATATACACTAAGTAAATTGAAGCCAAATTCCAGCTAGCTCTTTAAGACCGTTGTAGAAAACCTGGCAATCTTGTATAGTAAAACCATGCATGTATTTCAATCCTATGAACTCAAATTGCAATCTAATACTATATAACCAATGATGATCCTATGCGATTAAAAACTTCAATCATATGCGATACTGCTGCAGTTCTATGCAGTCAACACCATACACATATTATGATCCCATATAGTAAGAAATTGCAATCTTAAGCTATAATACGAGTAATATTCCTGTGCGATTATCAATTGCGACCATTTGTGATCATATACAATAATTCCAGTGACAACGTGCCTATATACAACTATAAATATAAAGTGCATCCACATTTGATAACTACTAAAAAACACACATATAACGTGCTTAAAGTGCCCTTGTGCCATACTAATCATGCATTTTGATGTGCCATTTAGTCCACTCCTTATCCTTGCTTCTGCTTCTCATAAAAGTGATAAACGATAAGTGCTCGTGTCCACTCTTGTGCTCCCCCTTGGTATATGTGCTCACCTTAGAGCGTGTGACCTTGCACCTAAGCTTGATCAAACTACCTCTGGGTTTGTTTGTCGGCATACAGATCCTTGGCTGGCTGGTTACTTGCACATGCATCCATATAGAAAACAGAGGAAGCTCAAATAGTATAAAACCATTGTTAAAATGTATTAACAATCTTCCCTAGGCATAGGGTACTCGCATAATATAGGTGCTAAAGTGCACCATCCTGTATGACCCAGAGAAAATGGTAAAAATTGCTGTCTGTGTCCTCTCCTTAGCTGAGACCTCCAGATCGTCTCATACTCTGTCCTGTCCCCTCCCCAACGAGTGTCAAAACCGGGAAATTACGTATCTTCCTCAGGGGGGAATTCCCCCTGAGAAAGATGCGTCATTTCACAGTATCGACACGTTACATGTGTGTTTTTTTAGTAGTTATCAAATGTGGATGCACTTTATAGTTGTATATAGGCACTTTGATTTTCACTGGAATTATTGTTTATGATTATTATCACAAATGGTCGCAATTGATAATCGCACAGGAATATTTACTGGTATTACAGCTTAAGATTGCAAGTTCTTACTGTATGGGATCATAATATGTGTATGGTGTTGACTGTATAGAACTGCAGCAGTATCGCATATAATTTTTAATCGCATAGGATTGTCATTGGTTATATAGTATTAAATTGCAATTTTTTATTTCATAGGATTGAAATACATGCATGGTTCTACTATATAGGATTACCACATTTCATGGTACCAAAGTTCGGAATTTATGTGACAGCCCTATAATTGCATTTGGATAGCGCAGCATTTATTGCTTTATAGATTAGGCTGGCACGAACATATGGGATGTGATCAATGCTAGCAGCTGTCTTTTAATTCGTTTAATTGGATCTTTGCATGGTAGCTCTCAAGAATTTACTTGTTTTTTTAAGTTGTAGAAAATCAGTTTTTCCTTTTTTGGGATAAAGTTTTAACATAAAAGCTGATGATTGTAAGCACCCCTGTCCGTGGTAAGTGGATTGTCTCAACCCTATAACTACTACATCTACAGGACAGCTTGTTCTGTTTAAAAAAAGACTTGCTGGTAGGGTCACCAGGTAAAAATAAAGGAAAGAAAGCATAAAAAAGAAAACCAATGCAGCCACCAGATCTAAGAATTGGTAAACTGCAATATAACTTTTTTGCTTTAGCGTTCAATACCTCTTTAAAAACGTTATTTAATATTATTGCCATAAATCGTCATCCTTCTAGCTTGCAGAACACCTGAGGACATAAGAAGATATGTCTCAGCTGAGCACAAATGTCAAGCAAAATGTGGCTCCAGATAGAGCCAGAAGTGTTAATTGGCTGTAGGAACAAAAACTCCAGTGTTGAAAGGGGGAAAATAAAGTATCTTTTCCAAGTCCGTTATGTACATGACAAACATTTTATCAAGCTTCATTATAGATCCTCACTTGTTGCTTTTCTAAAGGTAATGAGGCAACTCTAGTAACCTGCTCAGACTCAGTAAGAATGCCTACCTGTTATAATCCTTAATCATTCTTAGTTTGTACTAAGAGAACCTTTCTATCCCCAACACCTCCTGCAGATGTATAACCAGATCATCACAAAAGATGAAAAGTCTACTGTCTGTCTTAAGTTGGCCATACATGGACCAGTTTTAGTCGGTTCCCGATGAAGCAGTCCAAATTTGCTTACTTGGTGGCCCTGTAGGCCCCTTCCCACCCAACATCCCTCAAATGAAAAATTTTACAAGTTGGGCGGATAACTGTCAGCCAAACAGCTCATCTTGTTCTGAGATGTAAGAAAACAATGCATCCATCTTACCCACACAATGAAAAAAAACGAACCAGGGACTTTGCCAGTAGGGTATTGTATGGTTTCAGCAATTATAAACTTTTAACATTTTAGACTGGGTTCACACTGTGTGCGGCACGGCTCGCAGCACGGGGTCCGGTGCGTCCCCGTTCAGTTTCAGGTAGAATTAGGCACTCATTTTTGGCTGAATTCAGACTTGAAACTGAGCCAAAGACTCACAGGACACGTGTGCAATGCGCTCCGTGGCTGCCCTGGAGATGTGTGAACAAGCTCCATTGAGAGCCAGTCGCACTCTCCTGTCATGCCAAGTGTGAACCCAGCCTGAAAGTGTATATCTAGCAAAATCTTTTTCAGTTTTGGATACAAGGGCAACCCTTGAGGGAATTTTACTTCTTTCCAGGAGACTGTTGGAGACCTTTCCCTTCGCCAGTTGACAATGGTTATATTAGAAAGGAAGTGAGCACAATTTGCAAAAAACTCGGGTTCTACAAATATATATAATATACACATACATATTGTACAACATACACAGTGCAGCAATTTGTGGTGTGGCATGACATTTGTGGTGCTCAGCTCAGAAGTATATTTTGGTATAGTGGTAGTGAGTGCAGCAGTTTGCGTGTTGGGTAAGAAGATGAGATGCCTTGGGTGAAACACTGGTTTTCAGAACTAGGGTTGCCACCTCATCCCTTTAAACCCGAACACATATTAATTACACAGTGTAGCTGATTAAGGTGGTAATTAAACTCACTTTGTGTCTTATATGCATTCAATTAGCCTCAGAACCAGTGTAATTCATGTGTTCTGGTTTAAAGGGATGAGGAGGCAGCTCTACTCAAAACTTTGAGCTGTTTTGCTTCCAGTGCTATGGGTTCACGTGCACAGGAGTTTTGGCTTTTTTTATAAAGTAAAAACTGGTCATTTTTGGTGCAAGAGAGGCACAGGTGCAATGCACAGCCAACTGTGGCTAGATGCTGTTCCAAGTGGTACTCACATTTAGGGTCTTTTGTTCAGGGACGTATGCCCAAAAAACTGATTTCTTGTGTATGGGGCATGCATCCCTGAATGAATTTAACCCTAAAAATGATTACTGCGCAGAAACACATCCAGCCGCCATGTAATTCAGCCTGCTACCGATTTCGACATGCTACTGACAGAAGGTTGTATGCTGCATCTGTGCCTCCTTTGCACCCCCAAAATTCAGTTTTTTTTTTTTTTTTTTTTTGATTTTTTTAATACAGTATGAACCAAAACGTTTATGTGCATGAGGCCCTAATGTCAGTGATGTCAGCCAGCATTGGAACTTTACAGGCAGTATGAGTACTGACAGCGCTGTCAGCTGCCATGTCAAAAGAGCAGGTCTGCAATGCAAACTTGTGGCTTTCAGCTGCTATAGGTGGCCAAGAGTCAAAGACCCACTAATACTCTGCAGATGTCAAGGAGGTAATCGAAATGGCAGAACTAGTTCTCCCTCTCACTTCCTGAGTTTGATTTTTAAATTCATATATATGGTGATGCATGTTTATCCAGTATACGTTTTATCCACTTTACGTGTTATTGTAAAGGTGTATTTTTCTTAACATAGTTTTTATCTTGGTTTCTATGTTTTTAGTTTCATGTTTTTATTAACATTTTCACATTAGGTTTAACAATAGCAAGATATAGAAGTATTATATCAATTGCACCGTACCGGATGCTCGTTTTGTCTAAGAAAAGACAATGGGTACTTCATTATTGACACTTAGATGGTACTCATTGAGTTCCTTATTAAAATTGTAAAGTAGAGAGAGGAAAGGAAAAGGACCCCTAGCTCTGGTCCGTGCCTCCTGAAGGCCCCTCAGAGGGGAGCCATACGGGGTCTTCAGTCAGATGGCTAATACAAACTTTTTCAAACGCCTTTTTTATTTTGTCATTCAAGACTGCCGAGAGCCTTTCATTTATTGTGAGCCAGGAGAGTTTGCGCTTAAGTTGGTCAAATGGGATGGCAGCTGACCTCCAATTTCTAGCTATAGTAATTCTGGCAGAGATAAATATGAACGTGAGAAGCCTTCTCTGATTTTTTGAGGCCTCCTCAACTTTCAACCCCAAAAGGGCATCTTTAGGAGATTTAATGAGGTTGATTTAGGTAAGGGTAAAAATACCCTTATTCAAAATCGTCATACCTTGGGGCATTGCCACCAGATATGGTATATCATTCCATCTTGCCCACAACCCCAAAAGCACTTTGGCTACATATATTCCGGGAGCTTCTCCAATCTGGTCGGCACCATGTACCATCTTAAAATAACCTTATAGTTTGCCTCTATAATACAGGTGTTAAGTGATTTAGAAGTTTTATAATGCAAAAAATAAGGTGATCAAATACCACCAAATTACAGTTCTATTTGTGGGGAAAAAAAAGACACCAATTTTGTTTGGGTACAGCGTCGCACAAGCACAAAAATGGCCTGGTCATTAAAGGGGTAAATCCTTCCGGGGCTGAAGTGGTTAGATATCTCACACATTATAGTTCAAATCGTTATTATAGATATAAACCGATCCATGTGTAGAATGTTTTGGCCATCAGTACAGGTCATTTTACCTCCTGAGTTACTTCTAATCCGATATACACGATCAAAGGTCAATTCAATTATGATTAAATGTGAAGACTGCTGCCCACTGTATAGTTTGCACAATTCATTGGCATTTGCCACTTTAGAATGCCCTCTCTATAATGTAGGGCAGGCAGATAATATAGTATCCCAGGGTGAATTGTATTTCTATACAAATAATTGCTACCTTTCCTTTGCAAGACTTTGTAACTTGGATACAATTCTTTATTTTTTTCTGTGCGTAAATGCAAAGGTACATACGATCAATGGTTCAAAAGAAACTGGCTATTAATAGAAAACAACAAGCTGCATTGTGAAATGAGAATGGGTTTATGGCTCCCTTAACCATGCCATTGATGTCATTTTGTATTTTTAGTAAAGCGGGTTGTGGTGGAAGGGGGATAATTCTTGGGCTTATTTTAGATGCGTGTATTTTTCCCAGTATCTTCAGAGTTAGAGACCGGAAGATGGAACGTTTATTGTGGATTTTTCTCAGGTATGGGTGAAATGGAAGTTGTGTATGTAGGAGATATGCCTAGAGGATGTACACTGGGCTTTTGAATCTGCAATAAATGCAGCTGCAATCTGCTGTTTCAACACATTTCCAAAGGAAGTGTTCTTCGCAGTTCAATATTGAGGAGCTAAGAGGTCTATAAGCCTTTTACAGTCTTTAGGTGACAGTTGTCATCTTTTTTAATGCATAATGAATAACCTTTCTCTCAGGACTCCTGTCAAACCTACCGGTTTACCTCTTATAATTGAAAGCAAACCTGACAGTTCAGTTCATGTAAAGTGAAATCCATAAACGCTCAAAGCACAGCTACAAAACTGGCTCCAGTTATTTGACCTACATGACATGTTCTGTCCAATTCATACAGGATCATCTCTAGTCCTGATATGATCCAGTCGGTGTAGGTCAGAGTCCTTTTATACAGCGCAAGAACTTTGGAACTACTTTTCCTGCTGTATGTAATATTACATTCTATACAGTGGCGGCTGGTGCTCAAAATTTTTTGGGGGGGGGGGGGCGCAAACAAACTGAAAAACACTGAACCCCCCCCTCCTAACAATTGGAGCCTCGCGTGTGCCCATCAAATGCGCCCATAAAATGCAGCTATGTGTGCCCAGTATATACAGCCACTTGTGCTGAATAGCGGTGAGAGGGGCAGGAAGGAGAGCCGCTCTCACGATGACAGGGAGAGATTCACAGCAGAGAGCGGGCTGACGGAGGAACACAAACTGACCACGATATCATGGCTCAGCAACCATGATTACCCTGGTCAGCACAAACAGGGGGACACAGGAACAGGAAGGATCAATCAGGTATAGTACATAGAAAGGGACAAATTGCATGGCACAAGCCTTGTGCTATAGATCATGCCTTAAAGTAACAGGATCTTTTTATTTTTTCGTGATTATGAACAGCGATATGTCTCCTCCTCCAGTCAGTCCCATCCCCCCCACAGTTAGAAACACATGAGGGGAACACATAGACTGCCCCTAGTGTTAACCCCTTTCCTGCCAGTGATGTTTACACAGTAATCAGTGCATTTTTATAGTGCTGATTGCTGTACAATTATCAATGGTCCCAAAAATGTGTCAAGTTTCTGTTCTGTCCTCCGCAGTGTCGCAGTCCCACTAAAAATCGCAACTCTCCGCCATTAGTAAAAAATAAATAAATACTAAAAATGCCATAAATCTGTCCCCTATTTTATACATGTTTTTATTGCAATTTTTTATTTTTATTTTACCAAAAATATATATGTAGAATACATGTTGGCTTAAACTGATGAAGACATTTTTTGAGGGGTTTTTTTTGTATATCGATTATAGTGAAATAAATATAAAAAAAAATATATATATATATATATATATATATATAATATAATATAATATAATATTCTTTAAAAAAAATTATAGCGCAAAAAATAAAAACCGCAGAGGTGATCAAATACCACCAAAAGAAAGCTCCGTTTTGTAGGGGGGAAAAAAGGACAATTTTGTTTGGGTAGAACATCGCATGACTGCGCAATTGTCAGTTAAAGCGACAGTGCAGTATCTCAAAAAATGTCCTGGTCATTAAAGAGGGAAAATCCTTCCGGTCCTTAAGTGGTTAATGCTTACATTCTGCTCAGTGAAACCTTGAAAATAGAGATTTTTGTGTAAATGTGCAAAATAGGCACAAAAAAACGATGCATTGCGCATTTGCTATATGTCTGCTTATAACCCAAATAACTTCTTTTTTTTATTTTTATTTTTTAATGTGTACTAAGCTGCACTACACTACATATAAGCTAGTCAAATATCAATGAACGGGACTTCTACTTGAAATGCTTTTCTTTGCTGTAAAACCTTCACTGCAAGAAAATGTTAAAAATGATTGCAATAAAAAGCACAACAATGATTCGTATCTAAGCATCCCAGTGTAAAGTACTGTTTTATTCCCTCAAAAATATGTTTTTTTTTTTCAGTTCGTTTTTATACGCCTTTAGAATTTGTATATGGTCTGTGGAACACTTTGTTTTGTGAAAAGCCATATTAATTATCTGCCTCTTTGTGTTATTTCCATTACAGCAGCTTTCGTAAATACCAAGCACTGTTTATAAAATATGCGAACCCCTCTAATTAATTTCAACATTGTTTAATTGGTACTACAAAATAATTTTTAATCTTGTGAAGAAACATGACTTGCAAATAAAACTTGCTAGTACAAGCTCTTGGATGAATAACCAGTTACACTGATGTTGCAAATAAATTTTGTGTAAATTACCAAATTTGCCTTTTTTTTTTTTTTTTTCTTCATTGTTTACAACAAACCTGACATCTTCAAACAGATCTTTGTGCTGAAAGATATGTTAGCCGCTATGAGGGGGGCAGAAGGTCAGAAAGGGGAGCAGGAGCTATTACATCTCTGGATGTCGAAAAACCTGGAACTGATGGTTTTTAGTGTTTGCAAGTCAAAGAAGTTCATTGAAAACTGATTTTTCAAACTGTAGTCAAAAAAATCTCCAGCCAACTCAGGACTGTTCTCAGTTGGCCCCAGTACAGGCGGTTAGAAAGAGATTATAAGTAACAGCTTAAAGATAATGCCAAACAACTGATTGTAGAGTCCCAAATGATGATCTTTTAATTTACAAACAGGATTACAGGAGAGAAAACTGCCAATGCATTTTAGGGACTAAGACCATCCCCTTCATCAGGGCTACAGAAAAAAGAAATGTGAAACGGGCCGATACATCTCAAAATTGCCTAATATTTCAGTTGGTGGGTAGTGTTACACTATAGAATTAGATTTTAGACCCCAGGAAATGTACATTTTTTGAATAGATTATGTAGCACTCCACTTGGGGAGATACAAAAAGACATCCCCCCTCCAAGAAGTGTGCCAGGCTAACATTTCAATCTCTGGGTATGATTTTTGGTGTATGGTGTGGTGAAAAATAAGTTGGGTACCACTCACTTTAGACTTTTTACTTTTTTAATAGCTGAACGCAACTCTATAAGTGAGGGTTTAAGAGGCCAGGATGCCAAAAAGTAGCACAAAATAGGATAGGTACTCTGATGGTGGTGATAGTAGTAGCCCGTTTTAAGAGTAGCCTCTTGTTAAATGCTGACCCTATAAGAGCAGCCAGATAGACCTGTGGATCTCCCTAATAAATGTGGCTCTTAATTTCTTTAATGGGGGAATAAATCCTTCCTGCAGTAGCTTCAACCCAGCTTTTCTGACACTCTTCAGCAAGAAGATCCTTTTCCAGCCCACCTACCTCCAGATATCCAGTCCAGCAAGTAGCTTAGGTCCTTGGCCCAGTGGCAAGTGCCCCATGCTGAGGCAAGGCCCAAGTAGAGTGGCACTCTGTGCACACATCCTCTCCAGGCAGCTCAGGAGGTAGAGCTCATCCTGGAAAGGCAACCCAAATATTTGTATTCCTATACAATAGCTCAGAATTAAATAAAAAAAAATCAGGGGTGAGTTGGGTTAGATATACACTAATTGTTCTTCCCATGCTGGAACCTCATTCAGAAGACCAGGCATAAGCAATCAACCCTCTGAGTCTAGGGAAGACCTGCAGAGTCCAGAATAAGTTAAATGGATGCTTAGGCTGGATACAACCTAGTAGCAAGCACACAAAATGTAATTGGGGACACAAGCCTAAGGCAGACTCCCTACAGATAAAAGGATGAATATTGATCTTGGTATTCTAAATACACATAGGGGGTTATTTACGAAAGGCAAATCCACTTTGCAGTACAAGTGCAAAGTGCACTTAAAATTGCACTGAAAATGCATTTGGAAGTGCAGTCCCTGTAAATCTGAGGGGTAGATCTGAAATAAGGGGAAGCTCTGCTAATTTTATTATCCAATCGTGTGCAAGCTAAAATGCTGTTTTTTTAATTTTCCTTGCATGTCCCCCTCGGATCTACAGCGACTGCACTTTTCAGTACAATTTCAAGTGAAGTTTGCACTCGTAGTGCAAATTTGTATTTTCATTTAGTAAATAATCCCCAGAGATATATTTCAGCGGTTATTAATAAAATGATAACCATGATCAAATCCAATATAGGTTAACCGAATTCTAATAATGGCATTGATAATCGGTTTAATTGATTGCTAAATGTGCCTTAAATTAATAGGACAAAATATTTCTCTGATTTCAGTGCAGCAATGTAGATACATTTAATAAATGCTGTAGCAACTAAGACCGCTAGGGTAGTAAAAATGTTAAATACTGATACCCTTTTACCTGACATCATAAAAAAAAAATATTTGGTCAATCTTTAAATAAAAACTGAGCCTCCTTTATGGTCAATCCCTGCTTTCTCATGCAGTTCATCATTATTATTATTATTATTATTATTATTATTATTATATTTTTTTTTTTTTTTTTTTTTTTTTTTTTTTTACTATTTTGGACTCAATTATTTGCAGGTAATGGAAAATGCACGACTATTTGAAATAGTCCTTTTTACCAACACTAACACTTTTTTTTTTATTCTTATTTTTAGACCTGGGAAAATCCATCACATGTTGATGAAAATACAGGTTTTGGAGGAGATAATGACCCCATCGATATTTGTGACATTGGAAGCAAGGTATGGATTTCTAGAAATGTCAGATACAGTGCTGTATATAGAATTCTTGATAACATGACTCCCTAAATAGACATTTGTGTCTACTGAGATTTTCTTTTCCACAGGATTTTTTATTTTTGCTTTCTTTCTGACTTTTGTGTTAAATCTGTTCTGAATGCAAGTTGTATAATTTTAGCATAGTTTTGTAAATGTCCAGATGGAAATTTTATCACTTGCATTGCCCAAGACTATGTGAGCAGTTTGAATATCTAGATATAGTTTCTAAGATAACAGAACTGAAGTGAATGTATAAAATACTTTAATTTGAAATGCCCCAGATTAATGTTAAACTGGCCATAGATCTCCAGTGCACAACCTGTGGTTTAGGGGCTGCATGTGGCTTTTTGGCACCTCTGTACCCTTGCAGACTGTTTTTACTATTGCCCTGTAATAGCAGTGATTTTTTAATCCTGTTCCCACTCTCCAACAGCTCCTATAACATTTCTTCAGTCTCTGGCCATCCCGTAGCAAGACTGTCATCTGACCATCTTCTGTTGCATGTCTAAATTTTCCATTTTCTGTAGTATTACATTAGCTGAATATTGTTCTGCTGCTCTTTGGTGATAAATCACAAAAACAGCCACTATTGCCATAATGGTTAGGTTTTGCTCCAAGAGCATTGGGCAAGGAAACATCTGGCCGTTTCCTGTAACACTGGATTACAGGTGGACTGATGCATGGGCAGTTAACTCCCTTCTCTCATCTCATAATCAGCCCCATAATAAAACTAAACTGCCCAATCTGTGCCCAAGCCTTAAAGGAGTCTTAACGGCATTAGGTTTTTTCATCTTAATGCATTCTATGCATGAAGATAAGAAACCTGTGTGTGGCAGCCTCCCCAGCACCCCCCCCAATTACTTACCTGAGCTCCATCTCTCTCCAGCGATGTCCACAAGTGTCTAAGCCGTCCAGGACACTCCTGATTGGCTGAGACAAAGCAGCAGTGCCATTGGCTCCCGCAGCTGTCAGTCAGGCAATCAGGGGAGAGATGGGGCAGGGCCAGGTCAGGGCTTCGTGTCTGAATGGATACCCTGAGCTCTGACTCGGCTCGGGTGCCCCCATAGAGAGCTGCTGGTTGAGGGGCCCGATAGGAGGGAGGAGACAAGAGCAGTGAAGAGGGACCTGGGAAGAGGAGGATCCAGGCTGCTCTGTGCAAAACCAACTGCATAGAGGAGGTAAATTATAACCTGTTGTTTTGTTTAAAAAAAAAAAAAAAAAAAAAAAAAGACTATACAATCACTTTAAGCCGGCCAAAGGTTTAAATCTCGGCCGGTTCAGCAGGGGCCGACCGATTTGAACCCTGTATGGGCAGGCTGATTGTACCCAAGTTGATCGATCAATTCTTCATGCGGTCTTTAGCCACTAGCAATAATAACTGTGTTCTGACACGGAAGGCTCCCCATGGTTGCAGGAAATAAGATCATATCATCTATGGCCAGCTTTAGATTGAGGGCAGTATCAGATCATTTATGTTGGAGTAAATGTGACTGGTGGTGCGCAACCTATATATAGGGTTCAAAGATCATTCATGACTCTTTGTGCTGGGTTTGATGAATACCACTGCATAAACCTGGATTTAGAACTTCTGGTTGCAATGAAGCTTCATTTTATACAATTTCTATTTAAAAGGTATGTGAAAGAGGAGAGGTTATCAAGGTTAAAGTCCTTGGCACCTTGGCATTGATTGATGAAGGAGAAACGGACTGGAAAGTTATTGCCATTAATATTGAAGACCCCGAAGCATCTCATTTCAATGGTAAGTGGCACAGGTTAATTGCATTTGTCTTTTTTATGGTTGAACTTTTTGTTCCAATTTACTTTCAGGCTGGGTTCACACATGTGCAGTTCGAATTACAGCTCCGGTTTCCCTGCAAAGATAAAAATGATTCAGCGGTTCCTCTCCGCTATAGCTGCAGATCAGCTGATCAGGGAGAGGGGGAAGGTGTAGGAGGAGGGGGAGAGAATTTATGTTCAGAACGGAACACATCTGCAAATCAGATGTGTTCCCATTGAAGATTATGTGCCTGCAAAAAAAAAAAACGCACGTTTTTGTGCAATGCGGAGTACGTATGCAACACACATATGTGAACCAGACCCATTGAAAAGAACATATTTTCAAATGTTCTGTGAATTGGATGCAGTGTAAGCGCATCCAATTTGCATGTGTGAACCCAGCCTAAAGGGAATGGTGTATTGACAATTCGTACAATTCTCACTGTTTTCATTGCACCTAATCAAGGGAGATGACAGGACTGACGGGCTTTTTTTTTTTTTATATGGCCACTGAGCCAGACGGCTTGTTTTGTAGGGTGCCAAGGTATTCTTGACCACATTTTATCCCTTCAGCTGGACTTCCCTGGAACTGCTCCACTACAAAATCCTATGAGCTGTCCAAACCTTTCAACTGGTTTATCTAGAAATGAATTGGCCAAGAAAACGGGACTTTGTTTTAATTTTGGAAGGAATCAAAACTACAGTAGTGATGCTTGCAATATATCCCAGTTGGAACCTACACAGCCAAACTTCCAGGATTTTGAAATACTAACCATTGTAACAATGTCTGCTCAGCCAACTAATTAGCATTTACCATTTTTCTAAAACGGGATAAAGAACGGACTCTACTCTTCAGTTTATGATTAAATTGTTTTTCATATTTCTGATGGTAAATTATTGTTTAAAACTGAGCTCCAGGGAAACTCCTGAATGCAAAGCTAAAATATGTAAAAGGATGCGGTTTTACCAGCCATAGGATTTGTATTTCCGTCCATTAATTACTGAGATTTAGTCCCATCACACAGCACGAAAAGAAAGATGACACCCCTTTTTTTGTTAGAAGCAATACAGTAGTGTCCTATTTCCCATTCCAGTCTTCTGCCTGGACAGTAAAAGAGCAGCAGGAGAATGAGACCATCTGTTTACTCTGCTCTCTCCTTCTATCGGCATGTTCTGTGTAAACACATTTGAATGCCGCACACCTGACTGACTCCCAATCCTCTCTTCACCTTTTAAGTGTTGCTATGTAGAAGTTTGCAAGATGCTGATAAGTCAAATTCAGGTAGTTTCCCTGGCTGCAATAAAAAAATAATTTGACATCTGCATTCATTTGTCTTTTTATAATCACCCAGAGTAGAGTTTATCTTTAACCGCTTGGCACCGACCACCTTCTGGCCCTTAAGAGTTCTAAAATCCGGGAAACGGGCATTCGGGTCATGTGACTGCTGTGATTGACTGTCGCAGTGGTCACATGATTGGAAAGCTCCTGATCCCCACTGACTACCATGCTGGTAGCATGCAGGAAGCGCACTCTCGGCATGGTAAGTTGTTTACACATGGCCGCTCTGCATTAAGGCCCACCCGCCTAGAGACCATATATATGTGTGCTGTCGGTGCCAAGAGATTAATTATCCCTTGTTCAGCTATGAGAAAAACATCCCAGTGAATATTTTTCTCAAGACAACGAGAACATTGAAGTCGTAAAGGATGAAGTTTTTTTGACTTAATACATTCTCTGTCTTTAAGGTAGGAAATGTTTTGTGATCAGCCCCCCTAAATACTTACCTGACTCTGATTTTCAATCCAGTGCTGTGCCCGAGAGGACACACACAGCCCAGCTCGGGAGCGAGCTCGCCGGAGTGACTCCATAGCAAGTGGCTTGCTATGGGGGTACTCAGAAGGGGAAGAGGAGCCAGGGGGGCCGGTGGCAGACCCCAGAAGAGGAGGTTTGGGGCTGCTTTGTGCAAAACCATTGCACAGAGCAGGCAAGTATGACGTGTAATTTTTTATTTTAAATCCCTTTTAAGTCTGTTTTTTACAGAATGGACTTCCTACCCCAGAGTCCCTAAATAAATAAAAGCCTGTAGCACCAATAAATTCACATGAATCAAATGTAATGGCTGTACCTATTAGAATTATGTTGCTATAATAACTAGGCTTTATTATGTTCCTTTAGACATTGAAGATGTCAGAAGACTGAAACCCAATTATCTGGAATCCACAGTCGACTGGTTTAGACGCTACAAAGTTCCTGATGGAAAACCAGAGAACCAATTTGCCTTTGATGCAGAATTTAAAAATAAGGTAAGCCGTGTGCCTGCCACATAACAGCGAACAGATAAAAGTGTTTGTTGGAATGTGTGAGTAATGCTGAGGTACAAATCACAAGCAATTCCATTGAAATAATATTCTGAAATGGCTGCCAAGCCAATGATGAGACCACTCTGTCCTCTGTTTAAAGGGGTTGTAAACCCTCATGTTTTTTCACCTTAATGCATCCTATGCATTGAGGTGAAAAACGTCTGACAGTGACTTACCCCCCCCCCCCCCCCCCCCCTCCCCCGCCCCCCCCCCCCCCCCCCCCCGTTTTACTCACCTGAGCCCTTTGATCCCTCAGCGGAAACACGCTGTACCTTTCTGCCCGGGGGTTCTCGGGTCTTGATTGGATAGATTGATGGCAGCGCAGCCATTGTATCCCACTGTTATCAATCAAATCCAATGGCGCCGGGGCTGATTCCTGCATCCTGCATCTATGGACGCAAATGCTGGACTCGGAAGCGCCTGCAGGGTAACCCCCCCGGGAGAGCACTTCTCCTAGGGGGTTATTCGATGCAAGGATGAGCTGATGGCGCCGGCGGGGGACCCCGGAAGACTATGATCGGGGCCACTCTGTGCAGGTATGACATGTTTGTTTAAAAAAAAAAAAAGAAAAGCCTTTACAATCACTTTAAGTAGCGTTTGATTTATAATAGCCTTAGTGAATCGTCAATGCTGTAAAAGTGTATATTGAACATAATCGTAATGTAACAATGGCTTCTCTCTATTCTCTGGAAAGTATTATAGCTTAAAGATAGGAGTAAAGTAATACACTTGGCTGTTTAAATGCGTTCAATGGCACCTTTATTATAAATGCCTTTTTTTTTTTTTTTTTTTTTTTTTTTTAATGCAGGATTTTGCAATAGATGTGATAAAATGTACCCATGCTCACTGGAAGGCACTGGTAACCAAAAAGTCAGATGGAGGGGAAATCAACTGGTGAGTACTGATAATACAATGATGACGCATGTACTTGTCATAATCAAAGAATACCTAGAACAGAGTGACTGCAATCAGGGTCAGTTTGAAAATCTTTTTTTCCCCAGGCATGCATTTTAAATCGCCTTCTGCAATAAATTCAAAACATCTGCCCTTTTCGGATTTTAATGCTTTATTATTAAAATATGAGGCACCTCTGTCTTTCAAACAGCAGAAAGATTGAATGTGAGATTTTATTTTGAAGCCTTTATTTTAAACTAATGGAAGGAAGTGCACTTTGGTGTAATGCAATATCTCGCTGCATAGAAAAGGATTGTGATGTGTGCCGCATATGCTTCAGTATTCATATTATTTTCTGAATAACCTGCTGTACAGTACGAAATCACGTTGGGAATGCAAAAAAGTCACATGAGTCTGAGTACCATATATAACCATGGACTGTGCATGAGAGGATGAAAGTGATATTCAGTGATGAATCACAAATCTGCATTGGGCTGGGTGCTGATGCTGGAACTTTGCCGTTCCAATGAAATGTATGAAGACTGCCTGAATAAAACATGCAAATTACCACAAACGTTGATGATATGGGGTTGCATGTCAGGTAAAAGTATGGGGGGAGGTGACAGTCATTAAATTGTCAATAAACGCACAAGTTTATATTGAGATTTATGACACTTTTCTCATTCCATCAATTGAAAGAATGTTTGGTGATTACATAATTTTTTCAGGATAATGCCATAGGGCAAAAGCTGTGAAAACTTTCCTTCACGTAAGACAATGGCATGGCCTACAAATAGTCCGGACCTCAATCCAATTGAAAATCTATGATTGAAATGAAAAAAAAATGGTCCATGACAAGGCTCCAACCTGCAAAGCTGATCTGGCAACTGCAATAAGAGAATGTTGGAGCCGGATTGATTAAAAATACTGTTCGTCGATAGTTAAATCCATGCCTCAGAGAATTCAAGCTGTTATAAAATATAAAAGCCAAAGGTGGTGCAACAACGTACTAGTGGTGTACTGTAGTGTTGTTTTTTTTTGTTTTCATAATTCCACAATATTTTCCTCTGCTTGATCTGCAAACACAGTTGCAATTGACTACAGTTTTTATTTCCTTTTTTTTTTCCCCGTTTTTTTTTTTTTTTTATTCATTTATTTTTTTATTCATTTTTTTTGAAGTGTTTCTTAAATCCAGACAGTTGGGAGGTTAAATAGAAATAGTTTTGAGGCATGTCTGTGATTTCGTTTTTTTTCTTTTCTACACAAACATTTTCCAAGAGTGGTGATTCAGGAGTTGTAGAGCATAAACAAAATTGTCTGGTACACTATAGGATATTTGGGGAAGTTGTACCTTTTAAGATTCCAATATAGTGCAACATTTTGGGACCATTCAGGACCCTTTCATCAGGCATGTGTGATAAATACAATAAGACACAAATATTTAAAGAGACAACCACCAATGAAAAGACGCACCCTTTCCCTTAATAGTCCTGAAAAAAATTTCATTACCTCACCAACATTAGGGGAAAAAAAAGACTTCTCACTCATTTAACAATATACAAAGTCTGGACTTTGAAACCACATTCTGTGTTGTGCAGTTTTACTGCCGGTCTAACCGACGGCTATTTTTGGTGATTCTGCCAGGTACAGAGAGGGAGGAAGCCTGTCTGCATTGGGTGGCTTATGCCTGTATGCTTGCACCACTTTGTGCAAGTAGTAGTGCATACCTGTGTACAGCCAACTACACGCATTCATGTTTATGGGTGGCTGTACACAGCACCAGAGGCACCAAAACATGTGTGCATTTGCTCTGTAAGGAGGAATGCGTCCGTGTACATGAGCCCTATTTACTGTAGTTTCTGGTATTTGCCATTGTGTTTAAACATTTTGATTCTAACGAAAGTTTGATGTAAACACTGTACAGTACCACATAAAATATAATCTTTTTTCCTAAATGGGATTTGTCAGAATACAAATATTGCAGCCACTGTTGCTGACTTATCATTTCCCCAACTGTCAAAAGAAAAGGTAAGCACAGTGCCAGGACAAGGTCATCCAGTGCCCAAGGCAAAAATACATAAATGCACATCAATGTATTTTTAAGACAAAAATATATTTGAAAACAAAATAGGCTTGCTTAACCACTTCCCGCCCGGCCTACAGCAGAATGACAGCCGGGCGGTGGTTCAGTTATCCTGACTGGGCGGCTCTCCTGACGGGGGGGGTCTGAGCTGATTGTTTATCAGTGCAGCCCCCCCTCAGATGCCCACACTAGACCACCAGGGAAGCCCCCAGGACCACCAGGGAAGCCCCCAGCATGTGGCTGGCCAGGTACATCCCCCATGGCCATCCACATGTGAAAAAATATGCCACTCGGTGCCCACAAATGGGCACTGACAGGCACCTCTGTGGCACTACATTACAAAACAGGGATGCCCAGCAGTGCCACCTATCAGCGCCACTCATCAGTGCTGCCTATGAGTGCCACATACCAGTGCCACCTCATCGGTGCCCGTCAGTGCAGCCATGTCAGTGCCTGTCATTGAAGAAGAAAACATACTTATTTACAAAAAAAATGTAACAAAGAAAAACTATTTTTTTTTTTTTAAATGTTCGGTCTTTTTTTATTTGTTGCGCAAAAAATAAAAATCACAGAGGTAATCAAATACCACCAAAAGAAATCTCTATTTGTGGGAACAAAATGATAAAAAATTTGTTGGGGTACAGTGTAGCATTACTGCGCAATTGTCATTCAAATTGCGACAGCGCTGGAAGCTGAAAATTGGCCTGGGCAGGAAGGTGTCTAAGTTCCTGGTATTGAAGTGGTTAAAGTGGAGTTCCACCCATAAAAAAAAAAAAAAAAAAAAATGGAAGGGAAGGATCAGCTCTGCCCCCTCCCTCCTGTCAATCATCTGGGACACAGTAGATGAGCTATTGTTCAGCCCCCTATATTCACTTTTAGTACATTTCATCGCAACACACCAAGGATAAAATAATTCAATAATAATTTGTGAAACTTAAATATAATGTTCAGTTGAGGTCAAGTCAGGTTTGCACAGATATCAACATTCTCATAAGTTTGTGATCATTATAATTCTGAATGACATTGCTCTTGTATTCAAGTGTTTGATGTTTATCAAGTAAGTATGGTTGTCATACAGAACATCCGATGTACAGTTTTTTTTGCTGGAACCTGGGGATTAATAGGGTAGGGTCACAGCACCACCACCTTTTTGGCCACAGCACCTTCTTAATCATCCACAGCACCACCATCAGCCAGGCATAGCGTTTTTCGCCCGCTATCTATCCCAGCACCCCCATCAATCACCTTGTGTCACTGCCGCCTCCTATAACAAGTCTCCTCTCCCACCTTTGATAGCAGCGCCCTCCACTTATTAGTTACAGCTGCCCCTGCTTTGAATCACAATGCTGCCCCTGGTTGTCTGAGATTTTTCCCCCTTCAGTCATCACCTTTTATACTTGGATACTCCACCAGTCCACTTGAAGCAAGCTGCAACACTCCCCTACGACAGTATGTTATTGGGACACTGCTGTAGACTTATTGACTAAAGGAGTCCTTCACCTCTGCTTGGCTAAATTAGTGTGTGTGTTTAGCCAGTCTGTATGCTGCTATCAGAGGGATCCTGGAATCAAGTACTGGGTACCGTTGTACATGCTTCACGTGCAGCTGATACATCAGGAGTTTTGCATTTCAGAAAAATTACAATTTCGCACAGCTTGGCCATGCAATGACACCTACACATGAAAACACTGTCCCTGGGGCAGCTGTCCCTTCTGCCCACCCCTTGTCCTGGCCCAGGATAAGCATGACTGGCTTACAATACACACACAATGTTAAGAATTATGTGAAATGGGTGCGCTCTCAATCAACCTTAAAAATCGTGTAGATCTAATTAAAAATTGCTTGTGCAATGATACTATTCAAGTGATGTGTAAAACCTCCTTAAAATCCGTGCACTGAGTGTGTATACATAAATAAATAAATACATAAAACCATATGTAAATATATAAATAAGTGGATCCTTTTCCTTTTTGTGGTACCAGTGATTAAGTGATATTTGTGCGATAGTGCTGTGAATAAAAGACAGTTTAAGAATGAGGTAAAACCACGTTTACATTCCAACCCTTAAAAAATCCATGCGTTTAAAACTGAAAAAAAACGCATTAAAAAATCCATGCGTTTAAAACTGAAAAAAACGCATTTAATTGTGCGATTTATTTGTGGAAAAACGCATATTGGGTTATGCGATTAAATTGGGAGAAACACCATAGGTATTTTTAGAATCCTTTAGGAGTCCATGCATCTAATTGATGTCTCCTTAGGTGTTTAATTTGCGGTTGCTTAGACAGGTGTTGTTCCTGATTAGTTAGTGCTGAGATGTTTTACTAACTAATTGCCCTTTGGTGTTGAGCACAGGTTAAAACTTGAAGGACAGAAGGTGTACACCACAAATGAGAAAGATAAGCACCATTTAGTAAATGTATATTTTTGAGCAGGTATACACATAATACTTTTACTTATCTTTAGTTGTGGTGTCCTCTTTCCTGCTGATCACGTCCTTACTATCTCTTCCGTGTTTGCATGAGGATAGAAGACAGATAAAAAACCATTGCGCAATATAGTTATACTTTGAATGGTGTGCATGTGTTGTGGCTGAAGCCCATCTACTTACACAGCACCCTACGAACGAAGCGCGGTGGTTAGAAATATGTCAGGCACTGTTTGGGCTCCCTGCCCTGCTTGTCTCAGTAGTGTTGCTTAGCTCCTCCTCCCGACGCGTTGCGACACGCCCACGTGTCTTTATCAAGGGATTATGGGGCTTGTAGGCAGCTGAGACCTTTTTATAGGCAACATTTAGCTTGGTGGTTGCCATAGCAACTTTTGTGTGCTCATCATCCTATTCAACACCACCTGCGCTTGGGTGCTGTGGATGGCGTGCACACTGACTCTTTGCGATCCTGGATAGGAAAAACAGTTGTTTGGATCTACAAGTGCTTACCCATAATTCAAAATATGTATATATGTGTATATATGTGAAAAGATTTTAATGACATCATGTTTAATATAAGGAATAAAAATTAAAAACGTGAATGTGTATGACAATCTATTAAAAAATATATATAGGGATATGTGAATGTTGGTAAAATATTATATGTGGATAGATAAATATAAAAATGATAAAAAATATATAGATAAAAATAAATATAAAAATAAAAATAAAAAATAAAAAATAATAAATAAAAAATAAAAATAAAAATAGAAATGGAAAAAAATGGAAAAAATGAAAAAATGAAAAGGTTAAAAATACAGAATAAGAATAAAAAATATTTGTATAAATAAAAATAAAAATAAATATAAAAATGATAATGGAAATGAATATATAGAGATGAGTATTATTAGCATCTAAAAATAAATACGCTGCAAGACTTTTTAAAAAAAATAGAGGCATGAGTGAATATATCAAAAGCGGCGTTTGACATATGGTTCCTTATTTATGTAGGAGAATGGTTGGTTTCTTATTTGAGCATTACTGCTTGCTTGTTTGAGCATCACTTCTTTGGGAATATTAACTTGGCAAATTGTATGCGGATGTATAAATAGTAACCGCATACCTTTTGTGAGTGATTCTTGGGATGAGATAATAAAAAAGAGATGAAAAATGACCATGCTTATGTTGGACTTTACGAAGTGGGGGTATATAGGTATACATGAATATATACAAAATATGGAGGAAGGAGACAGTATTGTCTGTATGTTAAAATATGACTGCTCATAAAACACATAAATAGTATTGCTAAAAATACTAAAACTATGTGTTTAAAATATATTAAAAGTCAGAAATAAAACAGTTAAGATCAAAGTCAATGTTCAGGCCTCCTGGCGCAAAACTGTTGATTTCGTAAATCCATCTCGATTCACTTTTGCTGAGTTCTCTCACCTTATGACTCCCCCTCCAATTAGGTTTGAATTTATCAATAGCCCAGAACGTCATTTGGGTAGGATCTTTATTGTGGATTTCTGCAAAATGTCTTGACACACTATGTTTAGGGAAGCCTGCTATTATGTTTTGCACATGACTGGCTTACAGCTATCACCTTCAAGAGCAAATGGGCAATAGCAGCCCCTATATTCCTATCCTGGCAGACTTCTTTTAATTGCAAGCTATATTTAGTTTAAATGAAAGTTTGCTTTTCCCATTATCATAATGACCACATGGCAACCAGGTTTGTTACTCGTTCCTCACAGAAACTGCTCCAGCAAGTCACATTTATTTCTCTGCTTCCAAATGCATACAAACATTTATAAATAGGACTGGAAAGGTTCATAATGGAATACCATGCTGTAATTTAAAGCCGGGATCGCCACCTACTGTCACAACTGGAAATCAGGAATTGACTTTCTCCGGCATTCGGTTTTAACCACTTCAGCCCCGGAAGAATTGGCTGCTCAATGACCAGGCCATTTTTTGCGATCCTGCACTCCCTCGCTTTAACTGACAATTGCTCGGTCGTGCGACGCTGTAACCAAACAAAATTGATGTCCTTTTTTTTTTTTCTTTTGGTGGTATTTGATCATCTCTGCAGTTTAAATTTTTTGCGCTATAAACAAAAAAAGCGACAATTTTGAAAAAAACACTATTTTGTACTTTTTGCTGTAATGGCCCCAATTTAAATTTTTTTTAAAAAAAGCAAATTTTTTCTCAGTTTAGGCCGATATATATTCTTCTACATATTTTTGGTAATAAAAATCGCAAAAAAGCGTATATTGATTGGTTTGCACAAAAATTTTTTTTACTAGTAATGGTGTCGATCTGTGATTTTTATCGGGACTGCGACATTATTGCCGACATATCGCTTATCACACTTTTTTGACACATTTTTGGGGCCATTCACGTTTATACAGCGATCAGTGCTATAAAAATGCACTCATTACTGTGTAAATGTCACTGGCAGGGAATGGGTTAACTCTAGGGGGCGATCAAGGGGTTAACTGTGTTCCCTATGTGTGTGTTCTAACTGTGGGGGATGGAACTGACTATAGGAGATGAGAGATCGTAGTTCCCAGCTCGTAGGAACTCAATCTCTTGCCTCTCCTCACAGAACAGGGATTCTGTTCTGCCTCTCATGCCTGCGATTGCTCGGGGCCGGCGGTCATTGCAACTGCCGGTCACGAGCATCGGCACCCCCGCTGTGCAGCGGGCGCGTGCCTGCTATCCCGCTTAAAGGCACCGACTTACAGCTACGACGATTTGCGGGATCGTGCCAACCTGCCACTGTATAATGACGGCGGCTGGTCGACAAGTGGTCAACCACATGCCGACCAACTGCCACAGTTGTACTGCGGCAGAATGGCACGGCAGGGCTAAGCAACGTTATGTAACATCGCTTCGCCCTGTGACCACTAGGGGCGGGTGCGTGCGCCCCCTGCTCCCTCCCACCCGAGCCGATGTGAGTGCCCAGTGGTCATGATCACCGCTGGGCTCCCGCGATCGAGGCTGACACACGGAGAGCTGGAATCTGTGTGTATAATCGCAGTTTACGGTTCTCTGAGGGGAGAAAAGACAAATCGCAGCCATTACTAGTAAAAAAAAAAAAATAATAATAATAATAAAAATGACAACTATCCCCTATTTTGTAAACGCTATAACTTTTGCGCAAACCAATCAATATACGCTTATTGCGATTTTACCAAAAATATGTAGAAGCATACATTTCAGCCTAAACTGATATGTATCTCTGTTTGTGGGAAAAAAGGATGTCAATTTTGTTTGGGTGCAACGGCGCAATTGTCAGTTAAAGCGACGCAGTGCCGAGTCGCATAAAGTGCTCTGGTCAGGAAGGGGGTAAAATTTTCCGGGGCTGAAGCGGATAAAGAACAACTTTCTGTTCTCCATACATTTTTCTTTAAAGGTATTAGAAGGAAGATCACAGGTTGGTTGGGTATTGCATATCTTTTAAAAAATTTGTTTGTAAAAATATACCCAAAGGCAAACCTTTTTTTCGATTTCGGAAGAGTTGTTCTAACCACTGTTAGGATTTTACTGTTGTCCTTGTTAAGGAGATTTGCTTTTCCTATAATTGTTCTGTTAACAAATGTCCCCGTTAATGAAAGGAGAAATCCAAGATTTTGAACAGGACAAAAGGGGAAATCTTACAATTGGGACACCTGTTGTCAAGGAGGGGATTTCCCTCAAATCGGAAAGATATCCTCCTACTTCCTGTTGAGTCTACAAGTCAAGAAGTGAAGGGAAATCTTCCTAATGAGGCAGAGATAGCAAGGAGGTTTAAACCGCTGTCAGTATTTTTTTCTGTCTCTACTCTACCTAAAATAGGGGGGGGGGGGGAGTTTAGGCTTTAGATGTTCTTTAATTTAGAACTCCTACAGGGACTGGTTGAAAGAAAAATTAAAGATAATTTCTGTGCCTGTTTGCACCATCAGGCAGATGGGATTTTTTTTTTTCATATCCGATCAGTAATATTAAATGCATCTGAGCCTTGCACAATAAGCTGGCTGCCCTGAAATTATGCATAAGCAAAAATGTAAAGTCATTATAAAAATGATCTAAAAACAGAAATAATGCTATAAAAACCTGTTCGCCCATCTGAATTTTTTCTTAACGCTGTAAACTGGATTTATAGTTATTAAAGAATAAAATTCTCTTCTGTTTCAATTACAGAAGTAAAACTTTGCAATTACTTTCCAATATTTTTTTTTTCCTTCTGGTAAAGCTCTTACAATCTGTACAGTGACTCCTGAACATCATAATATAATTTCTCTAAGGTTTTAGGATAAGGAAACGTTATAACCTTCTATAAGCACAGTACGATTTTCATATCTAGGAGGCAATGAGAAAATTTACCTTTACTAAGATGACTAAGAGCTACTAGGGGAATCGTCAACTCTCATATTAAGAGAATGTTTAATTGGGGGCGTGTCCTGGATGGCCGACTGAGAAGACGCACATAGAGTGAGCTCCGGCCAGCCACCTCTCTATTTCAGCCCGAACCCTGCAGATACCACCCCTGGAGCTGCCAGAACGATCGGGACCTCACCCGGGAGGGGATGACCAAAGGTAGGGGCACTCCGAACACCCGCAAGGCATCCGCAGCAGCCAAATCGAAGCCCCGGCCTAGCTCGGGCCTACCTCCGGCCCCTAAGCCTCCGGACCGCATGGCGTCCCCGGCGGAGAGCCCAGACCCGGCCCTGTCTGACCAATCGAACTTCCAGGCACTAATGGAGGCAATTGCCACCTGCCAGACCACCCTCACAGGGAAGATAGAATCCGTGCAGCTGGACATTAGCTTAGTCCGGAGGGACATGGACGCGTTCCGCGCCAGGCTGGCCGAAGCGGAGCGCCGCGTGGGGGACGCTGAGGACACATTGCGGGACCACTCCGGGTCCCTGAGAACCCTACAGACCAGGGTGAAAATACTGGAGAGCAGGGCCGAAGATTCTGAAAACAGGAATCGGAGGAATAACCTCCGCATTGTGGGCCTACCAGAGGGAGTAGAAGGAGCAGACCCCTCATCCTTCACAGAGCGCCTCCTCCAGACTCTGCTGCCAGGAGTCCGGTTTTCCCCATTCTTTGCGGTGGAGAGGGCACATAGAATGCCTGCTACCAGGGGGCCCCCTGGAGCTCCTCCACGCACTTTCATCCTCCGCCTCCTCAATTTCAGAGACCGGGATCTGGTCCTCCGGGAAGCCAGGAAGATAGAAGCCCTTAACCATGAAGGATCCCGCCTGATGATATTCCCAGATTACTCTATTGATACCCAGAAGATGCGGCGCTCGTTTGACCAGGTTAAATTGAACCTACGCAACAGACACATCAAGTATAGTATGCTGTTCCCAGCGCGGCTGAGAGTTCAAGATGGCGAGACGGTGAGATTCTTCACTACCCCTGAAGATGCATCCCACTGGTTGGAAACTTTGCCTAGAGGATGACCCCCTGAGGTACCCCCCCTTATGTTACTTTTATTTTTTTCCCCTTGCCTTATGACAATGTGCCAGCAGTACAGTAACCCTTTTCTGACGGTTACCATCACATTTTACATGCTGATTGATTGACTGGGCCTGGGGATCCTCCTTCATTAGGACCCCGGTGGGACGCAGCAGGTAATTTACAGGATTAATGGCGGGCTGGTCTCTCGGGACGTTTCTGCTGAGGACCAACACACGCCGAAAACATGTTTGGGGTTCCTGGGGGCCCTGTCCCCCGCGGTGCATCAAAGTTCAACATGCAAGAGTTCTGTTTAAGTATGTGCCCCCGCATTCAGCGGGAGAACTGTTGCTATAAAATCTGCAGGGACCGTCTATCCTATACATGGCCTGGCCGGACTGATTGTGCTAGGACTATAACTCTTATGAGGTTCTACCTTTCACGCACCCCCATGGTAGTTACCAGGGGTTTAAGTTTTGGGAAAAAGACACACCGAGGTTTGGGGGGTGGTGTCCGGGTGGGGGAGGGGGGGGGGGGAATTTATGGTGTACTTCTCTTTGCTCTGAAGATTTAAATGTATTACTCTCTTTACTGCAATGCTTGGTATCTCTCACATACTGCATCCTATGTTGTTGGCTGCCTTGGTGTGGTGACGCTCCCCTCCCGTACAGGGGGGGGGGGGGGCTCCACGACAAGATATATCAACCGAACTCGCTTGGATGGGACGGCCAGTGGTTTTTCCGGCTCCTGTCCATGCGACTCATCCCCTTGTTTTACACTTAATGCGATATGGTGATGGCTCCATTGACTATAATGTCCTGGAATGTGCGGGGTCTAAATTCTAAGGTCAAGAGGTCCCTGGTTTTCACCTATATTAAAAAGTACTCCCCGCAGATTTGTATTCTGCAAGAGACACATCTCCTGGGTGGAAGAACACTAGCCCTGAAAAAACCATGGGTGGGTTCCTACTACCATTCCACGTACTCAACATACTCCAGGGGGGTTAGTATACTGGTCCATAAATCGCTCCAGTTCTCCCTCCTGGATCTACATTTAGATCCAGGGGGCAGATATGTGGCACTTCATGCCAACTGCAATGGGCAAGAAATGTTTATAGTGGGCATCTATGTGCCTCCACCTGTAGATATGCAAATACTTCACAAACTAACCCCATTAATGGCTTTATATCCAGGAGCTAGGGTATTAATTGCAGGCGATTTTAATATGACTCCAAACCCGTCTATGGATAGATTCAGGGTTGGTGTAGCTCTTGATTCCCCTCTGCTGAAATGGATGGAGGTCTATGGTCTACATGATGTGTGGCGGTGGAAACACCCGACTGAGAAAAAGTTCACATGTCACTCTGCTACCTATGCTTCTTTTTCCAGAATTGACCTACTACTAGCTGACGACTTCCTGCTCTCCCGCACCACGGAGGTGGAGATTTTGCCGCGAGGCATCTCTGACCACGCGCCACTTCTACTCAAGCTGGAGATAGGTCCTGCCTCTGGCTCGGTTATGTGGCGGCTCTCTGGATTCTGGGTGAATGATGAGCGCGTGGCCCCCGAGATGGAGGTAGAGCTTGGAGCCTTCTGGATAGAAAACAGAGGTACAGTAGAACCACCAGTGCTTTGGGATGCGTACAAAGCTTTTGTCAGAGGGCAGTACCAATTCCTCATTTCCAAAGCTAGGAAAACTTCCAGGTTGGCACTAGAAGAGACTGAGCTGAGAGCACGCAGGTTGGAAGACGAGTACACGCAGGGGGGTGACGCGGCAGTGTACTCTGAACTCCAGGGGGTCCACAGAGAGATATCCCTACTAAGGGCCACTGCTAGCAGGAAGATACTCCTGAACCAATCCCAGAGAATATTTGAGCAGGGTGAAAAGACAGGTAGGCTACTAGCCTGGCTGTCTAAGGAAAGGAACTCAGTGTCACACATAGCCATGGTTGAGGGCGAGCGGGGAGAGATGCTGACTGATCCCCACCTTATTAACGCTCGCTTTGCGCAATATTATGAATCTCTCTATACCTCCAGGGATACATCTACCCCTGAGGCCCTCAACCATTTTCTGGACCGTATAGAGCTGCCCCAACTCCCTGACGAGGACAGTACCCGACTAGATAGCCCCATTTCTCTTGAAGAAGTCCAGCTTGCCATGACCTCCCTCAAAAATGCAAAAACGCCGGGTCCCGACGGAATACCGGCAGAATTTTACAAAACCCACATAGAACTACTGGCCCCACAATTCCATGCCACGCTCACAGCCATGCTGGGCAAAGGGACCCTCCCTCCTACAATGTCAGAGGCGGTAATAGTGGTGATCCCTAAGCCCAACAAAAGCCCTACACTATGCTCCTCATATCGTCCGATCTCGCTTCTAAATGTAGACGCGAAGATCGTCACGAAAATCCTTGCAACTAGAATGAACTCCGTGATCTTAAAGTTGGTTCAGGGTGACCAAACGGGCTTCATGCCAGGTAAGAGTACGGACATAAACCTACGTCGCCTATACACTCACATATCTCTAGCAGGGATGGGACGCACTAGTGGCACGGTCGCCTCACTAGACGCTGAAAAGGCGTTCGACTCTGTCGAATGGCAATTCCTCTGGAGGGTTCTGGAACGTTTTAACTTCGGTCCCAAATTCATCTCCTGGGTAAAGTTAATCTATGCAAACCCCGTAGCCAGAATCCGCACCAATGGCCTAATCTCAGATACATTCCCACTGACCAGAGGCACGAGACAGGGATGCCCACTGTCTCCTGCCCTTTTTGCCCTCGCTATAGAACCTCTGGCCACGCTTCTCCGGGAGTCGGCCGAGGTCGGGGGAATACAGGTGGGCCCTTTATGGGAAAAAGTATCCCTCTATGCTGATGATGCCCTACTGTATCTCCCTGACACGACCACGTCCCTGAACGCAGCCCTAGCCATTATAGACGAATTTGCTATATATTCGGGTGTTAAAATAAACTGGGACAAGTCTATCCTGTTCCCACTGTCTGGTAGACCGCAGCCCGAACACGCGCACGCGCTCTTGAAAACAGTCCCTAAATTTCGCTATCTGGGAATAGAGATCCAGGGAGACCTAAAACTGTATCTGGAAGACAACGTCTACCCGATACTCCACAATCTGATTGATAAATGTCAAGCTTGGAAATCCCTTCCCCTATCCCCGGTGGGTAGAGTGAATTTGTTGAAAATGACGTTTCTCCCCAAATTCCTTTATGTATTTAGAAACACCCCTATCCCGATTCCCAACTCCTTTTTTCAGAAAGTAGACAAAATATTTAATTCCTTTATTTGGTCTGGCGCCGCACCTAGAATTGCCCAGGCCACCCTTCAACTACCCCTGTCCCGCGGGGGATTGGCCCTACCATGCTTAAAACAATATTACTGGGCGGCGGTATTAGTCTCGGTAAGGTGGTGGTTTAAACAGTCCCGATCCAATCCGTCGGTCAACCTCGAGGCGGCAACCTTGGGCTCCTACGCAGCTCTTAGCAACCTGGTCTTCCGGGGACCCACAGCACACCCTGAGATTACCATCCCGATGAGAACTACGGTGCGAGTATGGTCCCAACTGACGAATAAAATTAGTGCCCCAGGAGAGGTATCACCATATACTCCGCTGTGGGGTAATCCCAGACTGCAGCATCTGAACTCTATTCCGGACCCGACCCTGTGGGCAGGCTATGGAATAAAGATCCTCAGGCAGATTATGCCAAACGGCACACTTCTTCCCTTTAACTCTCTGCGGGAGGAGTTTGCACTCCCCTCCCAGATGTTTTTTCGCTACCTTCAGTTGCGACATGCAATCCGTGCTCAGTTTCCCTCAAAACCCTCCATATCTTCCCACGGGATAGAAAAATTCCTGATCTCAAAGGGTGTGGATAGGATCCTCTCCTCCCTATATCTTAGGATCTCCTCAGAGCTGTCTGATACTGGGGCTAAATTATTCACTAAATGGCAAACAATCATCCCGACACTGGCAGGGGAGGACTGGGAGGAAGGGATCCAGCAATATATACCACTAATGATCTCGGCCAGGGACAGATTTATTCAACTCAAGTTCATCCACACAGCCTATTACACCCCTCAGAGACTATCGAGAATCTACCCGACATGCTCTGACAGATGCCCAAAGTGCTCTACGGAACTGGGAACATTTATACACGTAGTATGGGAGTGCCCGCTCATACGACAGTTCTGGAGAGATGTGGTGGGAGTGATAAATGCAACCGGGAACCTCTCTCTGGGGCTGGACCCTTTGGTCCTGCTCCTGGGAGTGTGTGACAAAATGGCTCCCAAAATCCACACGCAACTGTTTATATTCTACGCGGCGTTCTATGCCAGAAAAACTATCCTCCTGAACTGGAAGAAAAAGGACCCCCCCACTGTGTCACAATGGAAGGCGCTGGTCGACTCTGTCCTCCCACTATACAAACTTACCTACATGAGCCGCAAATGCCCCTCGAGGTTTGATAAGGTTTGGGGATGCTGGGTCGGGAATTAGGATGCTATCCTGATAAATGTGTAGAGACTAATGATACCTGGAATCCCCCTCCCTCCCTCCCCGCATGAGCTCCTATGGTTTCCCGTAATGACACCTCCCCCCCCCCCCCCCCCAGGGCTGGATAGGATATTGATATGTACTGGAGATTAACACAATGATGCAGACTTACATTATGAATACCAAGTATGGGTAATAGATTACTTTAAGTTTTTTCCCTTTTGATGCCTGAGACGAAGTAAGCTTAACATGTATGCTGATATGCAGAAAGTGAATGTACACCAAATGTTAGTTACGTTATGATATGTTGTATGATGCACTGTTGTATTGTACTTATAATTTCTCTCCTGGTTGGAGATCAATAAAAACGTTTCTTTCAAAAAAAGAGAATGTTTAATTATATCTGAGTTGGTACTTGGGAATGTCACCTTATTTAGAACCTTAATTTCTTTTTAAATGAATCTAATTTACAGCAAATTATATTGCATTATAATATTCTTCATCATAGCCATCTTTACTTGAATTAACGAACTGGCATAAAATCAGAATTAAAATAATTTATATAATAGGATTGAATTTGGATAACTATTGTGCCTTTTTATATGGATACCAGACTTTATGCGGGTAAATGACAAGGTCTCTCCCAGTCTATTCACAGAATGTCTTGTATTCTGTGAACAGCATACATGGCAAATACTAGAAATAAAGATCTATCGGTGCAGCCACAAATAAAAAAACATACAAAATTGTGAATGGTAAGTTGCAAGCTAAAAGCTTGTTAGTGATTCCACTAAACCCTAAAAATTAAACATAAATGATGTAGCACAACTTTACATAGGCATGCTATATCCTTTTATTAAGACCACAAATGTCCATAATAAAAATAGTCATTGAAGAGTATATATTTCCAACCACCATGTGAAAATAGTGCAAAACTCCTTCCAAACTTCATGCATCCACCTTGTGCTGTAAATTAAATGCTTGCTTCCTTTTTTGACCTCTAGGAGTAAAATGAGGTCAAAATACGCTTTCTGTCACCCTTGGGGCAATCTTTTTGAAGTTAAATGTACTTGTTATCTTCACCGCATACACCATTCAGGAATATACAATCACCGGCCCCTTTATTGGGTACACATGTTCAATTGCTTAGTAGCAGCTCAATGAATTTAGGCATCATGGTAAAGACGACTTGTTGAAGTACAAATCATGCTTTAGAATGGACAAGGAAAGGGGTTTTAAGTGACTTTGAATGTGGCGTGGTTGTTGGTGCCAGACGGGCTGGTCAGAGTATTTCAAAAGCTACTACGATTACGCACAACCATCTCTGGGGTTTACAGAGAATGGTCCAAAAAAAGAAAACATCCAGTGAGTGGCAGTTGTGTGAACGAAAATGCCTTGTTGATGTCAGGGAAGAATGGGCAGACTGGTTCGAGATGATAGAAATGGTTTGAGATGGAAAGGCAACAAACTCAAATAACCACTTGTTACAACCAAGGTATGCAGAATACCATCTCTGAATGCACAACACATCGAACCTTGAAGCAGATGGGCTAAAGCAAGAGAAGACCACACTGGGTGCCACTTCTGTCAGCTAAGAGGAGACTGATTCTACAATTTGCATTACAATTAGACAATAGATTGTAAAAACGTTGCCTGGTCTGATGAGTCTCGATTTAAGCTGCGACATTCAGATGTAGTCAGAATTTGGCATAAACAATATGAAAGCATGGATTCATTTTGCCTTGTATAAATGGTTCAGGCTGGAGGTGGTGGTGGTGTAATGGTTTGGGGGATATTTTTCTTGGCACACTTTGGGCCCCTTGGTACCAACTGAGCATCGTTTAAACGCCACAACCTACCGGAGTATTGTTGCTGACTATGTCCATCCCTTTATGACTACAATGTACCCATCTTCTGATTGCTACTTCCAGCAGGATAATGAACCATGTCGCAAAGATCAAATCATCTCACCACTGGTTTCTTTCATGGCTCCACCCTCCTATATGTGTTGCGTCCCTTCCAAAGGATTTCCTCAGTAAGTGAATGGATGGGGGGAGGAAGGGGTGTCTACACGACAAGATCTCCGGACTATATGAGAGTTTGAACTTGGTCACTGTGCCGGAAGAATTTAGAATATTTACAGTAAACGGCATCCATCTGAGCTTAGGGTGGCTGCTGTTTTTTTTTTTCTGTAACTTCTACTTTAAAGTATTGAGGCTTCTCAGTTAAGTGCATATCAAGACCAGCTATGCTGATGCGTTTCCAATTATCAGCAAAGGGAATGTGAACCTTGACACCAGTGTTAATTTTGTTGACTAAAACATTTTAGTCGAAAGATTTTTAAAAATGTAAAATTAAAACAATTGAGATGACTAAAACTAAAATGGCATTTTAGTCAAAAGACTAAAATGGGACTAAAACTGAAATGGCATTTTAGTCAAGACTAAAACCAAATTGAAATTTGACTTCAAAAGTAACACTGGTCTGTAGTGCATGTTCATACCTCAATAGCATAAATAATAACATATCAGATGTTTCACTCCAGCTGTATATAATGAGTTTGTAAATTGTAGAGAAATGTTAACTAATGCATTACAATTTAATTACATTCTATTTTAGTCGACTAAAATGTACTGGAGATTTAGACGACTAAAACTAAAACAATTGCAGAAGACTAAAATGGGACTAAAACTAAAATGCCATTTTAGTCCTAAAACTAAATTGATATTTGCTGCCAAAATTAACACTGCTTAACACCTTTTTACAAGTCTGCATGAATACATTTTGTGACACCTCACAATATACATCTAATCTTTGAAGATATCTGATCAGAAAACCGATAATGAGATTATCAGCAGCGGCACTGCGATCTGAGAGCTTATAAATATTGTAAGTGTTGCAATTACTGAATGTTACTGAATGTTCATGTTAACTGCATCTAATGTTGGGTCCACTTTGATGCTTATTGTAAGGGAGTATTGGTGGCCATTTAAGCAAAACTTACTACTAGGAAGTAATTCGTCATACATCTGTGTCTGTTTTAAAAAATGTAAATTCTGAATTTTGTTTTTTTTAATTCTTTAGCACCAATACCACCGTAGAAGAAAGTCCTTTTACCTGCAAACAAAAAGAAGCTGAAACCTTTGTGAATGCTGTAAGTGTTTAGCGAGATCAGAACAAATTTAAAAACATGATTTAATTTTGGCCTTTTTGGTTGATGAAATCGCTTATCCATGGATGGGGTCTAGAATTACTTCTTTGAAATGTAAAGAAATAGAATTCTACTCTCCAAGTATGAGGAGACACATGTATACATAATGATTACCTCTCACCTCTTTGTGCCAGTATTTGATGTGCATTTTCAGTTTACTTTGCGCATGTTCTGTCCTTGCCACACCTTACCATGTGACTTGTGTGCAGCTTAACATGCAGCTAAACCCTTCTATTCTCCAAGAATCCAGGCTGCCAGTCCCGAATCTTTATTAAATAGAACAGGGAGAGTGAAACTGGGAAGAAAGGTAGAAAATATACATGTCAATTAAAATTAATGTAACAGTTAAAGTGTTACTAAACCCACAGCAGGAACATCAGTCTGTATATGCAGTAAAGCATGCTTGTTCTACTCTCTGTAGAACTTAAGGGGTTAATCCTCTGCATTGTGTAAAAAGGCTGTTTGAGCCTGATCCTTCTATTAGTGTCCCAAATCCATCTCCTGATAGAACAGAACACTAGGAGGCACATGCTCGGTTTGGTGTGTATTGCTAGAAAGTTTTCGTTTTTTTTTTTTGTTTTGTTTTGTTTTGTTTTTTGGGGAGGGTGCATGTGATCAGCACAGGGCCAATCAGCAATGCCCAGAGGGTCAGGGGTCATGCAGCCTCAAAGGACAGTCGGAGGAGATTGAAAAATCACAAGCTTTAACCATTGCTCGGCTGGACACTGATGGAAGTCACAAGACTGCTTAATACTGCTAATGGGAAAAGGTGTTTAGCAGTTTTATATTTACTAAAATAATAGAAAATTTGTAGTGCAGCGGGGCAGCTGGATTTTATTGGTACTGTCAACGGACATTGACAATTTAAATGTGTTAAAAACAAACAATTGTATTGCATATACAGATTAAAACTGTCCAAAAAGCTACTAAGACTGTGTGAAAAATAATACAATACATGAAACGGAGGTAAAATCCCTTATAAACGGTTCCTACATCCCCACCGGGGGAGCCACCTCTATATGAGAAGTTGCTTGTGGAGTGGTGTAGGTTTGGGCCGTCTAACTCTCAACATGTTTTGCGGTTTGCCCGCTTCGTCAGGAGATTACAGATGGGATAAACACTAGAACATAAATAAAAATGCATACATTTATGAAATATACAAAAATATAGTACGAGACATAGCCGATATATATTATATGTAGTTACACATTGCTTAAAGTGGAGGGCCACCCTGAAAAAAAAAAAACTTGATAAAAAGGTTAATAGCCAGAAATGGCTGTTGCTAGGCAGATTGTCCTAATCTGCCTCTTCCTGTTCCGCAGCGCTGTTTTGTCTTCTGCTCCTACGCCGTCTCTTATAGTGAATGGGGCGCGGTGTGTTATGGGAACTGTGTACCACAACACATCGCGTTCCCCATTCACAAAGCGCCACGCGACGACTCACGCATGTGTAGTAGGCCGCCCGATCGCTGCCCGTTTCCCTTACTGAGGATGGCGGCGCTGGGACCGGAGCGCAGAGGGACATCTCGGCCTCCACGACCAACATTGCGGGCGCCCTGGGAGGGTAAGTGTACTTATTAAAAGTCAGCAGCTACTTTTTTTTAGCTGCTGACTTTTAAATTTTTTATTTTTTTTTGCTGAAACACCGCTTTAAGCAGAGCGGCGTGAAAGAAGGAAAACTCACGCCAAGAGCCATATACAGCCAGCATGTAGCCACAAGAGACGCCACAAAAAACATCATGGGCAAGCATGGGAACGCATGATAACCAGGGCAGTATAAAACTCTGTATCTATAAACCTATATATATATATATATATATATATATATATATATATATATATATATATATATATATATATATATATATATATATATCTATATATATCCATTATTCATAAATATGTATGGGCTGCTACAAATGCATAGTTACCTACTGATAAAGGGATATTGGCTGGAATGTTGGTTCTTAATAAAGGGATATAGGCATTTAAAAAAATGATGGTGTGTCTAAGATGCACATCTTGGAGCATATAGTCCATAGAAATTATTTTTCACAGCAGAAATCCCTATACAAAGAATGGACAATGAATTATTTCTGCTGTGAAAAATCATTTCTATGGACTATATGCTCCAACATGTGTACCTTAGACTCGCCATCATTTTTTTAAATGCCTATATTATATTTTGGGATGAGGGTACCTTTATAACTCATTCCATACACTGAGCGATTACTTCTAAATTACTAAAATGATTGCATTTCCATGTTCTGTGTACTGTGGGGGACCAGATATAGTGAATGCAGGGTCCTGGGTTTTGTAACACTTTAAACATTGTACTGCTAAACTCTTTGGAAAATGCCATGTATATGTATGTGTTAAAGTAGAACTAGAAAAAACTTTTTTTTTTCATTTTGGATAAAACTTATCAGATTTTTTTTCTTTTTCTTTTTTGTGTCCCATTGCAGAGATTTTCCTTCACTTCCTGTCCCATAGTCAGACAGGAGGTTAGAGGAAATCCCTGCAAATTAAGAGAATCCCTTGGGGACCCCCAGGTCACCAAAACTAGTGTCCCCATTGGAAGATTTCCCCTCCATTACTTTTCTGGGGACAACCCAAAATATGTGATTTTCTTTTACTTTCACTTCCAATGAGAACATTAAACAGGACAAACGAGAGGGTGAATCTCCTAAACGGGGGCACAGAGAGCAATAAAAACGGACAAGCATTCTAATTCCTCTGCACCATCCAAAACAAAAAATAGTTTTGCCTTAGTAATACTTTAATGTGCTCACCAGTGATGCTGCCACAAAGGGGAAATGGATGTATATTCATCTCCCCATGTAGTCCTCATAATAGCATCTGGGCTTCTCAGGGTGCGCCTCTTTCCTCTTCCTCAGAATGGGGGATCATAGAAGAATGGAAGCCTTGAAGGGGTCAATACACTGCTAAACCGGTTTATTCAGTAATCTAGGGTAGTGCAGTATGGCTGCTAGGTGATTGCCAAAACCAAGTTCTATAACAACAGCAAGCCATAATAAAACCCTAACCTAATTTGCAATCGTGGCATTAGAGGTGAGGCGTAAGTAGTAACTGAACCACTATAAAAATAGTCCCATAAATTTGGTAATGCAGAAATAAATCGTCTCTATCCTTTCTACCCTTTAAAGCAGAACTGTAGGTTTTGTTTTTTGAGTAATTTCTCTGTAGGAACTTTTTTTTTTTTTTTCCCAGAAACCTGCCAACCAATATTAAAGGGAGTACACAAAGGGCTGGCAGAAGCTACACTGTGCTTTGCAGTGATGGTCTCTGTCCCCTGCAAATGTAGGAGCATACTGAGAGGGAGGTGTGGAAGGCCCATGACCTCCTGGGTTCTCAAAAAGCCATAAAAAAATCACAGTTCTGCATAGGAGACCTTCCGCTCCCTTTTTACCTGCGTCCATGATGCAAATATGTTTCTAACATCTTTGCTCATGAATGGCAAGTCTTTTGGGGAATGGGATCAGTCTGCTGACGGGTTCTTTGTTAAAAAATGATGCAGTTCCTTTTTAAAACCAGTCCCATAAACCTAATTTGCATTTGGTTTGTTGGTATGCTCCATCTTTGAATCTCAAAGTTTAATTCTATGAACTCCACTTAGATAGAACTGCATATTTTAAGGGAGAAAATTGCTGGCTTTGGGGAGGGGAGCTCCCAGGAGTTCAGCACTCCAGAAGTGTTTGTTTACAAGCAAGATTTGCGGAACCATTTCTCAGGAATGGAGCAGATTTCTTTGATGTGGGCAGAAGAGGAGATGACTGTATACTTTTTTTTGCTTTGGCTTGTTTAAAGGATAAGTTCACCTTTCATAACATGTTACACCCATATTCAGGGTGCAATCTTCCACTTAGACAGGAAGCGGGGCATCTTCTCTCCCCAATTAGCTGTCAAAATTAGTAAAAACTGCGGCCATGCGGGGCTCATTCACAGTGCTCTGTGAATGGAAAACGACAAATCCCGACAGCCTTAGCAGCTGAAAAAAAAAAAAACTCTCAAACTATAACGCCACATTGTGGTAGTTCATTGATTCTTCCTGTCGGCAAGTACCGGCTTGCCAGTACGCGGTACAAGCAAGCAGATACTCTGACCGGTCTGGAGGAGTCCTACATGGCATCAGTGATCTGCTGATTGCTATTGCAATGCTTTAAAGGCCCCAACAAAAATTAATAAATGCACATTTTCTTTTACCTGCAAAAAATGTGCACTTATTTATTTATTTTTGTCAAAAAAAAAAAAGTGAACTTCTCCTTTAATGAAGCGGTAAGGTCATTTAAAGAAGACTAAGCACTACTGCAATGTTCTGTTGGAGCGATAAAAATATTTAAATTGTATAGAAAACTGTGCTTGCTGCCCTGTTTAATATGACATCTGTGTCCTTATGTGGAAACTGCAATACAATAGCATGCTGATTTTAATTCTAATTCTTATGTAGTAAATTATAGAGCACAATGTTTGCGGTGGAATAACCCATGCGTAAAAGATTCCTGCCCTTCGTAAAATGTTGTTGCTGAAAACTAGCACATAGTGTGACAAAACAGTATCTATCTGTATAGAACTGTGCAATCTCCTCTCACCTGGGCTGTTTTAGTGAAAGAGTCTGCTGTAAAAAAAAAACCTCCATCTATCTCTGTTCATACAAATTGTCTAAAAAGAATATGAAATCAGTAGTTTTTTTTTCAAATGGATACAGGAAGCCAATTGCACTCCTAATATAAAATAAGATGCAAATGTCTTCTAAGTGACTCCTACCTTTTTTTACTTTCCACCAATGTCCTAGCTAATAGTTTTTCCCCATTAGCGAAGCTGGCTGCATTGATGACAGCACAGAGTAATCATGCTCTTCTCTTGCAAGCAATTATTTTTGCCTGTAAGGCATGCAAAACCATAGCTCTGTCAGCTAATGAGTGAAAAATATTCTTCAAGTCTACATATCTCGCTGATGGAATCACAGCAACAGTTTTGCTTTCCCACCTTGGCTCTAATGAAGTATGTGTTTTTTTTTCTTTTTTTTGGGGGGGGGGGGTGGGTTTTTTTTTTTTTTTTTTTTTTTTTGTTTTTTTTTTTTTTTTTTTTTTGTAAATAAGGAAGAAAAAAGGAAACTGATTACCTTGTTAATTGTTCTATTGACATCCCTAATTTCTGTCCTCCGTCATTCTGTTTAGCATCATCCCACAGCGTTTGGGGTGCTTTGTAGATATCAGAAAGAGGCAGCTAGTGCTAGAAAAATGAATATTTGAGTGTACTTACTCCACATATAGACATGCATAGCTGACCAATAAGGAGGAACTCGACTTTTCTTGTGCCATGGTTTCATAATGGTTAATGGTGAGTTTCTGTGTTTTAAAACGCTCATAAGTTTTAACCCTTTTAACATTATTTATCCAATTTATTTTAGACCCCTCCATGTGGACCTGCAAAGTCTCTACCAGAAGATGGTATGTGTATGTTTCTTTAGACAAGCTTTCACTTGTCCATTTTTCCTTTTGTTATCCTGTGTATTTATTTTGTTTTCCCTGTAAAGCTACCTTTTTTTTAAAGGTGCTATATAAATTATTATTAATAAAAAAAAAAGGTAATTTTGAAATTTGATAGCAGCAACTTTTTTGGAATTGGGGTTGTACAGTTATATGCAATTTATATGTAAATTCCTCTAATATAGGGGCTCAAAGTTTCTATGTAGTACCTGTAATCCGCTGCACTAATATGTATTATGCTGGCACTAATTAAATACAAGAAATACGTGCTTTAAATAGCTGGACCCACATTAAATGGGAAAGGTGTACTGTGAAATTATACAGATTGTATTACATTAAAATAGCAGTATAGTGTAACTAGGCAACTCATTTTAAAAGTAGCTCCTAAGAGCCCTCAGCCATAAGACAGTTTCCAGGGCTCTTAAGAACTCCTGAAGAAAGTATGGGCAGGCTTATGGGTAAGGTTGAAGGGTTAGTAAAAGGAGAGCAGGGACAGTGCTGGTCTAGTAACATATCTAGCTTAAGACTGCACATGATGTAATGGCAACACCCAAAGTGTTGTGTTTCTGCCCACCTGGCCACTGTGTAAAAGACTGGATGACAGTGCAGGTTGTTCGGCAACAGTGAAGCCCACCCATAGCCTGCAGCCTCAGGCCGGGTTCACACCTATGCAAATTAGATGCTGATTTCCCTGCATCCAATTTGCATAGCAGGAGAATGTGCCTGGCTCCCTATGGAGCTGGTTCACATATCTCCGTTGCGGCTGCGGAGTGCACTGTGCGTCTTTGGCTCAGTTTCAGGGCCAAATTCAGGCATAGAATCGGCCCTGATTCGTCCCTGAAATGGGGGGGAACAGGGACGTACATGGCTCCTGTGTGATCCGCAGTGGGTTACAGTGTGAACCCGGCCTCAGAGAGAAGAGGAAAATGCCAAAAGCCTGCCAGAGTGAGCAATAAATAATGTATTACATTATTCAGCCATCCATAATCAACAAGTAGTTAACCCTTGAAGTGTGGGGTCCCCAGTGATTGATAATAAATATAGATAGATAGATAGATAGATAGATTTTATATATATATATATATATATATATATATATATATATATATATATATATATATATATATATATATATATATAAAAATCTATATCGAATGCCACCTTTTTTAAAGTTTTTTTATTTTTAAGAGCCGCAGCTCCAAAAATTCCCTATTTAGGTTAAATGTACAAGCTTTGAAATTACTTTATTTTATATTTTGAGGTTTCTAACCTTTCTACTCCACCCATACACTTTGTATTAGATTTCCAGAAAGCTATTAATCTGAGCAATGTGGGACAGAAAAGGTGGAAAAAGATGCTATTGACTAAACTTTAAACTTCTATTTGCCACTTTTAGGCTGTGATCACATGGTACAGGGCCCTAATCACTGCAAAAAATTTAATTTTTAAAATACTCATTCTGCCTCTTAGAAAATACCTAGTGTTTGCTTTCCAAAATGGGGTAATTTCACTGTCCTGGTGCTCCAGTGACTCCAAATATGTGATAGGTAATCAGGAAATTAGATGCGTAATTTTATGCTCCTTGAAAGCCCAAAGGTGCTCCTTGAATTTTGGACCCCTCTATGCATCTAGGCAAGGGATATGCAATTGGCGGACCTCCAGCTGTTGCAAAACTACAAGTCCCATCATGCCTCTGCCTCTGGGTGTAATGCTTGTGGCTGTCAGAGTCTTGCTATGTCTCATGGGACTTGTAGTTCTGCAACAGCTGGAGGTCCGCTAATTGCATATCCCTGATCTAGGCTGTGAAAGTCTCACACGTGGTATCCTCATACTCCAGAAGGCAAATCGGAATGTGTTTTTGGAGTGTAATATGCATTAACCACTTGCCGACCAGCCGCCACAGTAATACTGCGTAGGTGTATGTCAGGCTCGTACACCGTGATCTGTGGGCACGCGTTTTCTTCCATTGGCCAGCGGCGGAGCCAATCAGCGGGTCACCCGCGATCATTCCCTGCATTTACAGAACGGGGATCTGCCTGTGTAAACAAGGCAGATCTCCGTTCTGACAGGGGAGATCACACAGATCCGGTCTTTCTGATATGCAGGAAGACGGATCTGTGTGTTGTGCCAGTGAGCCCTTCCCCCATACAGTTAGAACACACAGTTAACCCCTTGATCGCCCCTAATGTTAACCCCTTCCCTGCCAGTGTCATTACTACAATAACAGTGCATATTTTTAGCACTGATTAGTGTAGTAATGTAACTGGTTCCCAAAAAAGTGTCAAATGTCTGTTGGGTGTCTGCTCTGTCTGCAGCAATGTCGCGGCCCTGCTAAAAATCACTGATCGCCGCCATTACTAGTAGAAAATAAATAAAAATGCCATAAATCTATCCCCTATTTTGTAGACGCAGTAACTTTTGCGCAAACCAATCAATATACGCTTATTAATTTTTTTACCAAAAATATGTAGCAGAATACAAATTGGCCTAAATTGATAAATACATTTTTTTTTTTGTTTAATAGCTGAAAGTTTCATTTTAAATTTTTGGTTTTGTAGCGTAAAAAATAAAAAAAACACAGAGGTGATCAAATAACACCAAAAGAAAGCTCTATTTGTGGGGGAAAATGGACATCAATTTTGTTTGGGTACAGCGTCGCACGACCGTGCAATTGTCATTTTATCGAAGTAGTTTAGTATGTTTATGCTGTGTGTGTGAGACCACTTCAGCTCTGTAAGATTTACCCCCTTCATGATCAGGCCATTTTTTGCGATACCGCACTGCGTGCACCGTCGTGCAACACTGTACCCAAATAAAATGTATGGCCTTTTTTTTCCCCATCCGTCTTTCAGGACAGCACCATAGAGAGACCCTGGCTCCTCCCCTTTCAGGAAACACCGCCTTAGATTTTGAAATTTAAGCCCCCACCGTCCTGCCAGTCCCTCAGTTATGGTGTTTCCTCCGGTGGGGAGACACCGCTATGGAGCCAAGGGCTGAATAGCCAGGGAGGCTAAAGCCGATCGTTTCCAGAGAAGGGGGGGGGGAGCAGGGGTCTCTCTACCTCCCTCCATCCTATCGTGCGGTCCGTGAGGCTGGGGAAGCCGGGGACTGGACTGACCTTTTTTCACGCACCTCCGGCTTCTTTTGGGGAAACTGTAAGCCGGAGGGTTCCGCTCTTCTCCTGTCCAGGGGGACGCCAACGGAAGCACTGGAGGCCGCCATGTTCGGCGTGGAGCTCAGTGCGCCGGGTCGGATGGCGGGTGACGTCATTTCCGACGGAGGTCAGTGCTTCCGTTCGTTCCGCGGCTTCCGGTTCCGGCCGCGGGATTTGAAAAGCGGAACGAGCGTTTTGGCTGGTGCTGCTTCATTTTCGGCCTGTAGCGACAAGCGTTCGGAAGCGAAGGCACCACCGATCCTCAGCGGGAAATGTCGGAAGTAGAGGCTTCCCGAACGGCTCCTGGAGATGCCTGCACCAGCCACTCTAAGGTAAGTGGAACCCTGGGGTGGTGTTCCCTTACTAGACAACCTGTAAGCTCCACAGGTGTGTTTGTCTCCCTTGGTGGTGGGGAAGATGGGGGGTAACTAGGACCCTGGTGGTGGTGGTCAAAGTTATAGCACCCCTGGTGGCCCTCTGTGTGTATTGCTGGTGGTTAAGGGGAGTCTGACTGCTCTCTTTTATGTTTGTCTTTTTTCAGAGCAAGTCTGCTGAGAAAACCAAATCGCCCCACAATTCAAAGAGAAAATGCCCTTCGTGCAGAGCCACAATGGGGGAATCGTGGTCCAAAGCACTCTGTAGGGAATGTATAGAGGGGCTAGTGAGGGAGCAGTCAGCGGAGCAAAATACGGAGTTAGCTGCGTCCGTCAAGGAACTAGCAAACACCGTACAATCTTTTAAAACGCTCTTCTCTAGTTTTCAGTTTCCGCAGACTCAGATTAACCCTCCACCAGCACAGCAGAGTGTTGCGCCAAGCCTAACGGATGCTCCCTCGGCGAGTGGTGAGAATCCGGGGGGCTCTAGAGAAGAGATTGAGGAGGAGCCAGATAGCGTTGCTTCTGATTCCCAAGGGGAATCCGAGGGAGAGGAGGTGGATGGCGAGTCCACGAGAACCTCTCGCTACAAGCTTTCTCTGGAGGAAGTGGAAGAGCTTTTGGGAGCTATTCACACCACTTTGGGAATCCAGGAAGAAAGGAAAAAGCTATCGCTCCATGACCAAATGTACAGGGGCTTAGGGGAACAGAAAAGGAAAGTGTTTCCGGTCCATGAAGTACTGGTCGACGCCATTAAAAAAGAATGGCAGGACCCGGAAAGGAAACCATTCTTTTCAAGAAGTTTGAAAAGGAGGTTTCCTTTTGCAGAGGAGGAAGCTCTAGTGTGGAATAAAATTCCTAAACTAGATGCGGCCTTCTCACAGGTCTCTAGGCACACCGACCTTGCCTTTGAGGATATGGGAGCCCTCCCAGATCCTATGGATAAAAGGATGGACTGTTTATTGAAAAAATCCTGGGATTCATCAATAGGCAACCTCAAACCCGCCATGGCGTCCACAGTGGTGGCACGGAACATGGAGTACTGGTTGACGCAAATTAAGGCGCACATTGAGGCAGGAACTCCTAAGGAAACAATCCTGTCTTCCTTTCCTATGCTCCTTAATGGAGTAGCTTATCTGGCTGACGCCTCAGCGGAGTCAGTAAGGATGTCAGCAAGGTCAGCAGCCTTGTCCAACTCAGCAAGGCGGGCCCTTTGGCTTAAGACGTGGCAAGGAGATAGCGCGTCAAAAGTCAAGCTCTGCGGTATTCCCCTCACAGGGGACTTGTTGTTCGGTCCTGGCTTGGAGGCCGTCTTGGATAGGACGGCCGACAGGAAAAAGGCCTTTCCTCTCAAAAAGAAATTTGCAGAAGCCAAAAGGAGGGTTCAACCCAGGAGGAAGTTTGAACCTCCTAAAAATGAGCAACAGAAAAAAGTTTGGCAGAAGGGCAAAGGGCGTGGGGGAGCTATTTTTCGCCCTCCTGAACAGCCCAAAAAGTCTAAATGACGGAACCAAGGTGGGAGGAAGACTGGGATACTTCCTCCCACAGTGGGAGTTGATCACCTCCAACCATTTTATTTTGGAGATTATAAGGAGGGGTTACAGGTTGGAGTTTTCAAAACCCCCACCTCTCAGGCTTCTGGTCACCACGCTACCAAAATGTGCAGAGAAGGCTTCAGCTCTTCTTTCCTCTCTACAGGAGTTGGAGGAACAAGAGGTGGTAACCCGAGTTCCGGTGGAAGAGACAGGCAGGGGCTTCTATTCCCACATCTTTGTGGTCCGCAAACCATCGGGAAAGTTCAGACTTATCCTGAACTTGAAGCCCCTGAACGTCTCGGTTACATACAGGAAGTTCCGAATGGACTCGATCTATTCGGTAAAAGCACTTCTTCCCCAGAATTGCTTCATGGCGTCCATAGACCTGAAGGATGCCTATCTGCACATCCCCATAGCAGAGGGGTACCAGAAGTTCCTCAGGTTGGCGGTGAAGACCCCAGAAGGGATAGTGCATCTACAATTCAGGGCTCTTCCCTTCGGGCTATCTTCTTCCCCCCGTATATTCACCAAAGTCATGGTGGAGGTTCTGGCCTTCTTGCGACTCAGAAACATCGCAATAGTCGCATATCTAGACGATCTGCTCCTATTTGCTTCTTCCCCAGAGCAGCTGTCCAGAGATCTGCAGGTAACAAGGGAAATCCTCGAAAATCTAGGATGGCTCTTGAACCTGGAAAAATCCAGCCTGACCCCATCGCAGAAAATCATCTTCCTGGGCTACAGGTTGGATTCAACAAAACAAAAAGTTTTTCTTCCGGAAGAAAAAATCCAGAAGGTGGACAGGGCGATGTTGCTCTTGCAGGGCAATCAACAGATCTCAATAAGGAAAGCCATGTCAGCCCTAGGGCTATTGACATCCTCGCTCCCAGCAGTACAGTGGGCAGGGCTGCATTTTCGCCCTTTACAACTGTTCATACTGGGAATTTGGGACCACAGTCAGAATTCCCTGGATGCTCTGATAGAGGTACCAAGTCAGGTAAAGAGGTCACTTTGGTGGTGGAGAAAAGGGGCCAATCTTTCCCAGGGTTTGGAATGGGTCCTCCCGGTATCCAAAACCATCACGACCGATGCAAGCGGCACAGGTTGGGGAGCTCATCTAGGTTCCCGGATGGTTCAGGGCACCTGGCTAAAGCAAGAGGCAAGGGAATCCTCGAACTGGAGGGAGCTGAAAGCCATAGAGTTGGCGCTCAGAGCCTTTCAGGAAGAACTCCAGGGTCAACACGTGAGAGTCAGGTCAGACAACTCCTCTGCAGTAGCATACCTCAACAGGCAGGGAGGTACCAAAAGCAGGTCTCTGTGGAGCTTGACAAGCACCATTCTCAGGTGGGCCGAGACAAATATTCTGTCCCTGTCGGCGGTACATCTAAAAGGGGATCAAAATCAGGTTGCGGATTTTCTCAGCAGGAGAAAGCTGAGAGAAGGCGACTGGATTTTGAACCAGGATGTCTTCAAGGCAATTACCCAGAGGTGGGGGATGCCTTGTATAGACCTCTTCGCTTCAAGGGAAAACAGAAAAACAGATCTGTTCTTCTCCCTGAGCAGATGGGACGGAGCACTTGGAGTGGACGCACTGGCTCAGAGCTGGGAGTTCTCCAAGTGCTATGCCTTCCCCCCTCCTGTACTAATTCCAGCAGTACTGAGGAAGCTACAGTTGGAGAGCACAACTCTCATTCTGATAGCACCTCATTGGCCCAGGAGGCCGTGGTTTTCCATCTTGAAGAGTCTGGCAGTGGAACCCCCGTGGATTCTGCCATTCCAGGAAGATCTTCTGTCCCAGGGTCCAATCTGTTGTCCTCAGGTGGAGCGGTGGAACCTGGCTGCTTGGCTACTGAGGAGGAATTGCTGAAGGGCAAAGGGTTCTCAGATCGGTTGGTGTCAACCCTACTAAGTTGCAGAAAAAAGGAGACGCAAGCTATCTACCTGAAAGTGTGGAAACGCTTTAATAGTTGGTGTGCGGATAGTTCCTTCGACACAAGCAGTCCGGTAGCGGTACTGGAATTTCTGCAAGCGGGGGCAGACAAGGGGTTGGCTGTTAGCACACTGAAAGGACAAGTGTCTGCTTTAAGTGTATATTTGGAAAAACAGTTAGCTTTAGATCCCTGGATATCTAGGTTTTTTAAAGCTCTGAACAGGCAGAGGCCAGTAAGAGTATCCTCTTTTCCAGTATGGGATCTTTCTTTAGTGTTACAAGCCCTCACTGGTGAACCGTTTGAACCATTGGAGGCTTGTACGTTGAGGTCGATCACCCTCAAAACGGTGTTTTTGGTGGCGATCACCACGGCAAGAAGAGTAAGTGAACTCGAGGCCCTTTCCATTAGGGCACCTTTTTTTCAGATATTTCCGGATCGGGTGGTTTTTAGAACTGATCCGGCATTTTTACCTAAAGTGGCTTCAAGTTTTCATAGAGGCCAAGAAATAATTTTGCCTACCTTCTGTGTAAACCCTGTGAGGGAACAGGAACGCACATTTCATAAGTTGGATGTTAGGAGGTGCGTCCTCCAGTACTTGGAGAGTACAAAGGATTATAGGAAGTCTGATTCCTTTTTTGTATTGTTTTCAGGAGCTAAAAAAGGGTCTAGGGCCTCTAGACGGACGATAGCCAGATGGATTAGGTTAGCCATCAGACAGGCCTATGTAGCGGGGGGAGTGGAGCCCCCGGATGGGATTAGAGCGCATTCCACCAGGGCAGTGGCGACTTCGCAGGCTGAGTGGGCTGGTGCTTCTCCAGAGCAGATCTGTAGGGCGGCAACATGGTCCAGCTTTGATACGTTCGTAAGGCACTACAGGTTGGACCTGCTGTCAGCGAAGGACCAAGCCTTTGGGCGTAAAGTTCTGCAGGCAGTAGTCCCACCCTAAGGTAAGGTGCTCGCTTATCCTCTCTATGGTGCTGTCCTGAAAGACGGATGGGGAAAAACGGAGTTACTTACCGGTAACGTCCTTTTCCGGGAGTCTTTCAGGACAGCACAAGTTACCCACCCTAATTTGTGGACATGGAAGAAGTCATCGCATGAGACCGTCAGGTAAGAGATATAAGTTATTATGACGTGTTCTTGTGTCTCCCCAGCTGGCCGGAGGTACTCTTGAAGAACTGAGGGACTGGCAGGACGGTGGGGGCTTAAATTTCAAAATCTAAGGCGGTGTTTCCTGAAAGGGGAGGAGCCAGGGTCTCTCTATGGTGCTGTCCTGAAAGACTCCCGGAAAAGGACGTTACCGGTAAGTAACTCCGTTTTTCCCACAAATGGAGCTTTCTTTTGGTGGTATTTGATCACTTCTGCATTTAATTTATTTTTTGCGCTATAAACAAAAAGACAGACAATTTTGAAAAAAATATATATTTTTTTTTTTTTTTTACTTTCTGCAATAAAACATAACCAGTAAACAAATTTCTTCATCACTTTAGGCCAATATGTATTCTGCTATGGATTTGCGCAAAAGTTATAGCGTCTACAAACTATGGGATATACTGTATTTATGGAATTTCTTTTTCTTTTTTTTTTTACTAGTAATGGCGGCAATCAGCGACTTATAGCGGGATTGCGGTGGACAGATTGGACACTGACACTTTTTGGGGACCAGTGACACTAATAGTGATCAGTGCTAAAAATATGCGCGTCACTGTACTGACACTGGCTGGAAAGGGGTTAACGGGCGATCAAAGGGTTAATTGTGTGCCTAGCCATTGTTTGTGCACTGTGTGGGAAGTGCTTTTATTAAGGGAAGGCATGGATCCATGTCCCTGCTTTGCAGGAACACAGGATCCATGCCTTCTGTACTGACAGGACAGCAATCTGCCTTGTTTACATAGGCAGACTGCCATTCTGCCTGGGTAACAAATGATCGGCGAGTGCTGGTGGACATCGAGCCTGTGGTACCCGCTGTGCATAATCACAGCGGGAGCGAGACGGCGAAAGCGCGCATTCACGCCCGCTACCCAGAAGTGCAGGATCACGTGTAGATATAGATACAGTGCCTTGATAAAGTATTCATACCCCTTGAAATTTTCCACATTTTTGTCATGTTACAACCAAAAACATAAATGTATTTTATTGGGATTTTATGTGATAGACCAACACACAGTGGCACATAATTGTGAAGTGGAAGGAAAATGATAAAGGGTTTTCAATTTTTTTTTACAAATATCTAAAGTGTGGCGTGCATTTGTATTCAGCCCCCCTCAGTCAATACTTTGTAGAACCACCTTTCGCTGAAATTACAGCTGCAAGTCTTTTTTTTTTTTTTTTTTTTTTTTGGGTATGTCTCTACTAGCTTTGCACATCTTTGACATTTTTGACCAATCTTCTTTGCAAAATGGCTCAAGCTCTGTCAGGTTAGATGGAGAGCATCTGTGAACAGCAATGTTCAAGTCTTGCCAAAGATTCTCAATTGGATTTAGGTCTGGACTTTGGGCCATTCAAACACATGAATATGCTTTGAGCTAAACAATTTCATTATAGCTCTGGCTGTATGTTTAGGGTCATTGTCCTGCTGGAAGGTGAACCTCCACCCCAGTCTCAAGTCTTTTACAGATTCTAACAGGTTTTCTTCTAAGATTGCCCTGTATTTGGCTCCATCCATCTTGCCATCAACTCTGACCAGCTTCCCTTTCCCTGCTGAAGAAAAGCATCCCCACAATATGATGCTGCCACCACATGTTTCACAGTGGGGATGGTGTGTTCAGGGTGATGTGTAGTGTTCGTTTTCCGCCACACATAGCGTTTTTGCTTTTAGGCCAAAAAGTAAACTTTTGGTCTCATCTGACCAGAGCACCTTCTTCCACATGTTTGCTGTGTCCCCCACATGGCTCCTCGCAAACTGCAAACGGGAATTTCTTATGGCTTTCTTTCAACAATGGCTTTCCTCTTGCCACTCTTCCATAAAGGCCAGATTTGTGAAGTGCACAACTAAGGCCCCTTTCACACTGGGGCGGTTTGCAAGCGCTATTGCGCTAAGAATAGCGCCTGCAAACCGACCCGAAACAGCTGTTGCTGTTCCTTCAGTGTGAAAGCCTGAGGGCTTTCACACTGAAGCGGTGCGCTTGCAGGACGCTCAAAAATGTCCTGCAAGCCGCATCTTTGGCTCGCTATAGGAGCGGTATATTTACCGCTCCTATAGCGCCCGGTCCCATTGAAAACAATGGGGGAGCGCGCCGAACCCGCCCGCAAAACGCCGCAATAGCGGCGGTTTGCGGGCGGTATTGACCCTTTTTCGGCCGCTCGCGGGGGTGTAAAAACACCCCGCGAGCGGCCGCAATGCGCCGCTAAAACGCCGGTAAAGCGGCGCTAAATATAGCGTCGCTTTACCGCCAGCGCCCCCGCCGCTCCAGTGTGAAAGTAGCCTAATAGTTGTCCTTTGGACAGATTCTCCCACCTAAGCTGTGGATCTCTGCAGCTCCTCCAGAGTTACCATGAGCCTCTTGGATACTTCTCTGATTAATGCTCTCCTTGCCCGGCCTGCCAGTTTAGGTGGACAGCCATGTCTTGGTAGGTTTGCAGTTGTGCCATACTCTTTTTTTTTTTTTTTTTTTTTTTTTTTTTTCATTTTCGGATGATGGATTGAACAGTGCTCTGTGAGATGTTCAAAGCTTGGGATATTTTTTTATAACCTAACCTTGCTTTTAAACTTCAACTTTATCCCTGACCTGTCTGGTGTGTTCCTTGGCCTTCATGATGCTGTTTGTAAGGTTCTCTAACAAACCTCTGAGGGCTTCACAGAACAGCTGTATTTATATTGAGATTAAATTAAACACAAGTGGACTTGATTTACTAATTAGGTGACTTCTGAAGGCAATTGGTTCCACTAGATTTTAGTTAGGGGTATCAGAGTAAAGAGGACTAAATACAAATGCACGCCACACTTTACACATATATATATATATATATATATATATTTATTTTGTGTGTATGTATGTGTATATATATATATATATATGTATGTATGTGTATATATGTATATATATATATATATATATATATATATATATATATATATATTTTGTGTATATATAATATAAATGATCCTGCACACAGCCACTGCCCTGTAGCAGTAAATCTGGGTGGTCAGCAAGTGGTTAAAATAACAATTTTGTGGGAAAAAATTTTATTTTCTAAAAAATTATGACCATTTACAACTTCAAAAAAACTTGCGATGCCTCTTACTATTTACCTTGGACTGTCTACTTTCCAAAAAGGGGTAATTTGAGGAGCATTTGTAGTGTCCTGGCATTTTAGGGCCTCAAGGAATGAGATAGGCTGTCAGTACATCAGGATTGATCAATTTTCAAACATATAGAATATAGATTGTAAAAAAAAAAAAAATAGTAAATACCACCTAAAGAGAGCTCGATCGGTTTCAGAAAAAGATAAAAAATGTCATTCGGCACAGTGTTTCATGACTAATTGTTCAAATTGTAAAAGCGCTGAAAACTGAAAAATCGCCTGGGCAGGAAGGGGGTGAAAGTGTCCGGTATTGAGGTGGTTAAACCCATGCTCGGAGATGTATTTCAAAGACGTTTCCAGCTAAGCAATAGCTGTTTTCAGCCAATTTAGCATGATGCAGTAAAAACATATTGTTCTTTTCGTTAATGGAAATGTATACAAATTTTATTAAATCACTTTGAGTATAATGACTTGAATATAAAACCACTAATCACTACATTTAAATAAATGTCTTGGTTTCTCACTGTTCTGTTATGAGAACATCACACAGCACCTTTTTTGTAATGCAAATATTCATAAAGATTTACTCTATACATTATTGTATATATGAACCGGTTATTATGGGGATGAAGCAATTTAATTTTCATATGCTAGTCTGTGAAAGGTTCCAGTACCATTTGTACAAGATTATCCGTTATTTTTCTGTCTATATAGATGATTAACATTTTATTCTTTTTTTTTTTTTTTTTCCCTCCCTACCCCCACGCTTGATTTCTTTTAATGCCGTATGAAGTGGACAAGTGGTACTATTATCAGAAGAATTAATTAACAGTAGATGACCTCACGCTATTATTGCACACCTTTCTGCAGGCATTATCATGTGCAACATAAAGAAGATTTTTCTAGAACAGATATGACAATACAAACAGCAAACGTTGTAATGCTTTTAGGTACATCAAGGTTCTATATTTTATTTGTACGCTATGACTGATGCTGTCCTGCAACAACACTTTGTTACTGTCAATGATAGAGACATCTTCTCCATTGTGCATCAACAATATGAGCTTTTTGTTCAGACTGTGCCACTTTCTAACATCAAACTGAACAGGTATGCTGTAATCTGCTAAATAAATATTCCAACCTCATGTGTAGATTCCCTGTACAATAGAAGCAAATAAAGCTACTTTTGTCTATACATAGGAGTTTGTCGTGTATAAGGTCTAAAATAGCGTTTGAAGAAAACCATTGCTATAATAAATATAAATTGTATTTAAATAAAATTTAAGTAATACCTGTATTCATTTTGTGTATTTGTTTTTTGCCCAAAATATACCTTTCCTTTCCAATAGATTTTTGTTATTTATTTTTTCTCAATCGCTCATTGACGAACATGGCTCTGCAGTAAAAACTTGTGGGTTATACTGCCACCTGCAGGTTTTTATTGCAGTCCCATAGAAAAGGATGTTACAGTAAATCTAAAAAATCAAATTTTTCTCCATTGTCCTTTGAGGGCACAGCACTGCAATAATGTCCTGGTGTACATATAACCCCACATGTCTTCATTGCAGCACTGTGTCTCCCAGTGAATTTGAAGCAAAAAGATTGTATGGTAAATACAGATGTAGCACCCTCTACCATAGGTAGGTGCTAGCATAGGATTTTTGCTATAACTGCCAGTACAGGTAAATTTAGGCAGACCTATGCTGCAAGCTGGGCCTTCTTGTTTTGATCTGGAGGCAGGGAGTGTAGCAGTGGGTGTGACCACCACCTGTGCTTCAGTGCTGAGGCACCTCCCCTGCTTCCAGGAAGAATGTTCTGAAAGAGGGGCAGGGCCTAGAACTGGAGTGGTAGGCAGCTCATGTGGGAGCCCTGACCAATCCCCAACTGGAATTGGCAGGGGGCGGGCCTCCTATATAAGCTGAGGTAACAGGCCACTGGCGGAGTTGTCGGCCGGGAGAGGTGGAGAATGTAGTACTAGACAGCAGCAGGAGTGCACCACCATCTGGGGGGGGGGGGTGCCGATCGCGGGAGGAGGCCTGGGAAGAGCTATGTGGGAACGTCGCATTTACACGGTCATTGGTGAAGTCTTCATCATTACACAGTCATTGATGAGGAACTCCTGGAGCAGAGGGGCAGATGAAGCTGTCAGAATGTACGGTCCGGTTAAGTTCTCCATTATGGACTCGGGCATATGCGTGTGCACATTGTGTGACGGGTGTGCAAAGGCACACCCTAAACCCTGGCTGAGCTCTATTTGGTCCGGCCGGCAAGCAAAAGCATCTGTTTGCTGCCACTGCGACTTTTATAGTTCCGGCCATGGGCGGTGGCGGAGTGATCTACATCTGCACTCCGCCACCCCCTCCGGCCTTCTCTCTCTCCTTTGCTTGAAGGGCGGAGCCTCAGCCTGGATAGCAGCAGGCGGGTCACGTTAGCAGCTATTTTTGGCAGCTCCATGGTTCGTACTGCGCAAGCGCTGTGCCTGTGTACTACAGGGGGGTATTATCGGCCGGGGACCTTTTTTCGACAGGACATTGGGGCACTGGTAGCCAGACACACACGATGGACCAAAACCCTCCCTGCCTGATTTAAAAAAAAAGTAAGTGGTGCGTATATATATATATATATATAATATAATATAATATAATATAATATAATATAATATATATATATAATAAAGGTTGGTGAGTGTACCACAGTGGAGGGCTGGATGTGGAGACATGCCAGGAAGTCTGTGAGGGAACTTCACCTTTACACAGTCATTTATGAGGCAGTCCTGGGAGAAATAGTCTGCAGGAGTTACGCAGAAGGGGAGCAATAATCTGCATGGTGACGCAGGGAAGAGACTGTAGCTGTTATACATGTGCATCATTTCTTTAGGCTCAAACTAAGTTCTAATCTATAAATATGATGGCAAAGAATTTGATCTATGGGCATCCCATATACCCCTGTCCCCAACCAAGTTATACCCCCCAATAAACAAAAACAAAGCAAATGACTGTTTATTGTCTCAGATGTGATATATGGAGGTCGGGCAGCAGGGAGATATGGTGGATCTTTGTTACTAGTGGCAACTACATCGCTACACAAAAATAAGTAAAAGTAAAATTTAAACCAAAACAAGAGCTTAGGATATTTTATACCCCACATACAGGTATAGAGTTTACACATGCACACTAACATGACATCAATGTGGGGGCAACAACAAATGAGAACGGAAGACAAGTAATAACAGGGCAGCCAAATAAAGAGGCACATAGAACGCAAGAAGAACAAAGAAAAGCAGATAACGCACACACATACTGTATGTAAATGGACTGGGTGACAAAGACCAGGCTTTCGATTTGCAAGAAGTTTAAGGTAATAAAACATAGGGAAAAAAAATAAAAATCTAAATTGTGTTCATAGAACTAATATGCCATATATACACTATATTGTAAAAAGTAATGGGACGCCTGCCTTTACACGCACATGAACTTTAATGGCCTCCCAGTCTTAGTCTATAGGGTTCAATATTAAGTTGGCCCACCCTTTGCAGCTATAACAGCTTCAATTCTTCTGGGAAGGTTGTCCACAAGGTTTAGGAGTGTGTCTATGGGAATGTTTGAACATTCTTCCAGAAGAGCATTTGTGAGGTGATGTTGGACGAGAAGACCTGACTCGCAGTCTCCGCTGTAATTCAACACAAAGGTGTTCTATCGGGACTAAACACTCTCATCCATGTCTTTTATGGACCTTGCTTTGTGCACTGGTCCAAATCATTTGGTGGAGGGGGGATTATGGTGTGGGGTTGTTTTTCAGGGGTTGGGCTTGGCCCCTTAGTTCCAGTGAAGGGATCCTAGTTCCTAAGGCATCAGCATACCAAGACTTTTAGGACATTTTCATGCTCCCAACTTTGTGGGAACAGTTCTGTTCCAACATGACTGCACACCAGTGCACAAAGCAAGGTCCATAAAGACATAGATGAGCGAGTTTGGGGTAGAGGAACTTGACTGGCCTGAGTCCTGACCTCAACCTGATAGAACACCTTTGGGATGAATTAGAGCAGAGACTGCAAGCCAGGCCTTATTGCCCACATCAGTGCCTGGCCTTACTTTTGGAATGGTCAAACATTCCCGTAGACACACTCCTAAACCTTCCCAGAAGAATTGAAGTGGTTATAGCTGCAAAGGGTGGGCCAACTCAATATTGAACCCTATGGACTAAGACTGGGATGCCAATAAAGTTCTTGTGCGTGTAAAGGCAGGTGTCCCAATACTTTTGGCAATATAGTGCACATGTAATGAGTATTCATATACAGTATCTCACAATAGTGAGTACATCCGCCACATTTTTGTAAATAATTTATTATATCTTTGAAGGACAACACTGAAGGAATTAAACTTTGCTACGATGTAAAGTAGTGAGTATACAGCTTGTATAACAATGTAAATTTGCTGTCCCCTCAAAGTAACACACAACCATTAATGTCTAAACCGCTGCCAACAAAAGTGAGTACACCCCTAAGTGAAAATGTCCAAATTGGGCCCAAAGTGTCAATGTTTTGTGTGGCCACCATTATTTTCCAGCACTGCCTTAACCCCCTTGGGCATGGAATTCACTAGAGCTTCACAGGTTGCCATTGGAGTCCTCTTCCACTCCTCCATGATGACATCACAGAGCTAGTGGATATTAGAGACCTTGCGCTCCTCCACCTTCCATTTGAGGATGCCCCACAGATACTCAATAGGGTTTAGGTCTGGAGAGTGGAGACATGCGTCACCTTTACCCTCCAACTTCTTTAGCATGGCAACGATCATCTTGTTTGTGTTTGGGGTAGTTATATGAAGAGAGGGGATCATGCTTTGTCACAGTACATGTCACAGTACATGTTGGCATTCATGGTTTTCTCAATGAATTGTAGCTCCCCAGTGCCGGCAGCACTCATGCAGCCCCAGACCATGACACTTCCACCACCATGCTTGATTGTAGGCAAGACACACTTGTCTTTGTACTCCTCATCTGGTTGCCAATAAGCCCCCCCCCCCCCAACCAACGCGTGACACCATCTGAAACACAAAAGTTTATCTTGGTCTTGTCTCAGACCACAGGACATGGTTCCAGTAATCCATGTCTTTAGTCTGTTTGTCTTCAGCAAACTTTGCAGGCTTTCTTGTGCATCATCTTTATAAGAGGCTTCTTTCTGGGATGACAGCCATGCAGACCAATTTGATGCAGTGTGCAGCGTATGGTCTGAGCACTGACAGGCTAACCCCCGACCCTTCAACCTCTGTAGCAATGCCGGCAGCACTCATACGTCTATTTTCCAAAGACAACCACTGGATATGACGCTGAGGACGTCCATACAACTTCTTTGGTCGACCATGACAAGGCCTGTTAGTGGAACCTGTCCTGTTAAACCACTGTATGGTCTTGGCCACCGTGCTGAAGCTCAATTTAAGTGTCTTGGCAATCTTCTTATAGCCTAGGCCAGTGATGGAAAACCTTGGCACCCCAGATGTTTTGGAACTACATTTCCCATGATCATGCATGCTGCAGTGTAGTTGAGCATCATGGGAAATGTAGTTCCAAAACATCTGGTGTGCCAAGGTTTGCCATCACTGGCCTAGGCCATGTTTATGTAGAACAATTCTTTTTTTTCAGATCCTCAGAAGTTCTTTGCCATGAGGTGCCATGTTGAACTTTCAGTGACCAGTATGAAAGAGTGATAGCGATGACACCAAAGTTAACACACCCTCTCCCCATTCACACCTGAGATCTTGTAACACTAAAGAGTCACATGACACCGGGGAGGGAAAATGGCTAATTGGACCCAATTTGGACATTTTCCCTTAGGGGTGTACTTGCTTTTGTTGCCAGTGGTTTAAACATTAATGGCTGTGTGTTGAGTTATTTTGAGAGGACAACAAATTTACACTGTTATACAAGCTGTACACTCACTACTTTACATTGTAGCAAAGTGTCATTTCTTTAGTGTTGTCACTTTTGTGATATACTGTATGTACCGTATTTATCGGCGTATAACACGCACTTTTTCCCCCTTAAAATCGGGGGAAAGTCGTGGGTGCGTGTTATACGCCGATACCCCAAAAAAAAATGGGGTAATGGCCAAAAAATTAAAACGGCGCCGAAAAACAGCGGCGGCCGCCGAAAAAAAAAAAAAAAAAAAAAACGAGCGCCGCCGGAAAAAAACGAGCGCCGCCGAAAAAGACCGATCTGTCTGTTCCGCTCTGCTCGCAGTCCCGCCCCCCTGCGCTTGCTTCCGAAACCGCTGGGAGGCGGGACTGCGAGTGGAGCCGGAAAAGCCCGAGCCGTCTGTTCCGCTCTGCTCGCAGTCCCGCCTCCCTGCGTTCGCTTCCGAAACAGCAGGGAGGCGGGACTGAGAGCAGGAGCCGAACAGACGGCTCGGGCTTTTCCGCCGACGCTCGTTTTTTTTTCGGCCGCGCGGTCTTTCTAGGCGGCAATTTCAAATGCGCAAAAGATGGAAATGACGCTGACAAGCTGCAGATCACACTGGGCAAGCTGCACATCACACTGGGCAAGCTGCACATCACACTGGGCAAAGCTGCACATCACACTGGGCAAAGCTGCAAATGATGCTGACAAGCTGCAAATGACGCTGGGCAAGCTGCAAATGACGCTGGGCAAGCTGCAAATCACGCTGGGCAAAGCTGCAAATGACGCTGGGCAAGCTGCAAATGACGCTTAAATGTAAGTGTTTTTTTTTTTTTCCCTAAACTTCCCTCCTAAAACTTTTTTTCCTTAAAATGCCCTCCTAAACTTGGGGTGCGTGTTATACGCCGATAAATACGGTATGTGTTTTTGTTTTTTATCAACCAGGGCTTTAAAACATGTTTTTTTTTTTGTTTTTTTTAGGGTTGCTTATAAGGTTTACCTTGTAATGTTGCTCACCTTTCCATAGCACACTGGTTTTTGTGTGCAGTATTGTGTCAGGACCTGCATCATTGTTGCTTCTGCTGCACAGCTTATTGCATAAAAATGGGGTTAACATTTTAAATGGCATGTCAAACGTAAAAAGAATTATGAATTCCATTGTTGCATCCGTTAACTACCTGTAGACCTGTCATAACCGATTCTAAAAGAGAAGTCCAAACCAACAGACAGGACGATTTGAAGGATTTTCAAACTAAATAGCACACGGTAGCAAAGCTGAAATGCAGACTTTTGATAGGAAAGCACAAGGGTAGCTATATCAATGTCTGAGTAGGAACTGACAAACTAATTTAGACTCAGCCGGGGCTAAAGGGAAGAACAAGGCACAGGCGTGAGCGGGGAGAACAGACCAGAAAGATAAGAGATAGACAGACATAACCATGAAAAGTGAAAAGTTAGGAATAATTCTTCCTGAAAAGATTCAACAAGGAGATGAAAAAGCCAAATGCTGAAAAAAAGCAAGATGGGAGCAGATCTTCACAAACGGAATGTTCCATAAATGTCTAGATCTCTAATAATCTGATTTTATACTAGAAAATACCAACTGCACATACAAAATTTTTGTATATTAGTAGTTTTGTCCAAGCATTCTACTTTACATTGCTAGTGAGCAATGCATCTACATGCTACATGTTTATTTGATTTTTCAAACAGAACAGTGTATGGAAACACTTTTTGTCAAAGGAATCATAGGTGTTCAGCCAATAGACCTACCTCTGGCAGTAGTATGTGTGTGTGTGTGTGTGTGTGTATATATAATATGTGTGTGTAACGCCCTGCTCCTAATGAGCAGACGATGATATTTTTTGTAAATTTAAGTTGTCTGAAGCTGCAGTTTGGCTCAGAATAATTATACTAAAGTTCTGGCTTCTGTACCAGTTTGGCTGGGTTGTGCTAGTTTCCACTTGGCTGTGGGTGTCGCTGTCACCACCGGTAATTGTTGGAAATGCAACAGGCTTAATGTATTGGGTACCCCTTTTACTCAGAAACCCTCTGAGCATTCTGGGTAAGGGTACTTAAGGTACCAACGCCATTTTTGTGGGTTTGTTATCCCGACCTCATGGCCCTCCTGGCCTAAGGTGTGTGTGTGCTGCCTTATTCAATGTCTCGGGGCCGGCTGGCCTGAATCTCTGCAGCTGAAAAGTAGGCCCAGATGCTCAGGGGCCTACTGATCCAGGGATGGTCCTGTGCTGTCTTGCCTGAGGGGAGAAGCCAAGCAACTGGAGGATCCAGGGGAGGACCTTTTCGGAAGAGGACCGAGCAACAAGGTTGGTACCTCATGGAAAAGCCTGGAGACTCAGTTGGAGGATGCATCCTGGATTTTCTACCACACAGTATCGCCGGGTCGGCTTAAAGAATCAGGTACTGTGGGGCAACTCTTTAACTTTGCAACCAGAAGCTGATTGTGCCTTCCTGTGGCAGAGAATTGCACAATGAGATTGCTAAATTTATCAAGTCTGTGGCAGAGACTTTGCCCGGCTTCTAGGTCAGGAGAGGGGCCTATCCGGTGGTTGTTGAATCCAGTCTGTGCAAATTGCTGTCCTCTGGATCAAGGAAATACCTCTAAATACCTCTAACCCGCAAAACTACAAAGGTACCTGAATTCCCCTTAACCTCTACCCCTCTATTGCGAAAGTGTGTGTTTTTGTTATATAAACATCCAGAAAAAGGACTAATGCGGCGTACACACGGTCGGAATTTCCGATGGAAACAGTCCGATGGGAGCTTTTCATCGGATTTTCCGACCGTGTGTATGCCCAACGGTCTTTTTCTGTCGGAATTTCCGACGGACTTTGAATTGAGAACCTGTTCTCAATTTTTCCGAAGGAAAACCTTTCTATCAGATTTTCCGATCGTGTGTATGCAATTCCGACACGCAAAATTCCGACGCATGCTCGGAAACAATTCAACGCATGCTCGGAAGCATTAAACTTCCCTTTTTATAGTGCTGTCGAACGTGTTTTATGCCGCTGTGTTATTGACCGTCGGAATTTGCTGTGATCGTGTGTAGGCAACACAGCTTAAGCGGAATTCCGTCGGAAAAACGGTCAGAGTTTTTTCCGACGAGAATTCCGATCGTGTGTACGCGGCATAAGTGTCAGAGCCATATTCTTTGACCAACCCTTTTTACAGAACCCCTAAGAAGGACACAGTGAACAGGTGAGGTAACGGTAAGCCCAACAAAAAAACAGCAGCTCCTTCGGGGGTCAGTGCTATATATATATATATATATATATATATATATCAGTGGCGGCTGGTGCTCAAAATTTTTGGGGGGGGGCGCAAACAAACAGCCTCACTGTGCCATCAAACGCTGCCACTGTGCCCATTAAACGCTGCCACTGTGCCCATCAAACGCTGCCACTGTGCCCCAAGTGCTGCCACTGTGCCCATCAAACGCTGCCACTGTGCCCCAAGTTCTGCCACTGTGCCCCAAGTTCTGCCACTGTGCCCCTTAAGTGCTGCCATTGTGCCCCCTTAAGTGCTGCCATTGTGCCCCTTAAGTGCTGCCACTGTGCCCCTTAAGTGCTGCCACTGTGCCCCTTAAGTGCTGCCACTGTGCCCCTTAAGTGCTGCCATTGTGCCCCTTAAGTGCTGCCATTGTGCCCCTTAAGTGCTGCCATTGTGCCCCTTAAGTGCTGCCACTGTGCCCCAAGTTCTGCCATTGTGCCCCTTAAGTGCTGCCATTGTGCCCCTTAAGTGCTGCCATTGTGCCCCTTAAGTGCTGCCATTGTGCCCCAAGTTCTGCCACAAGTTCTGCCATTGTGCCCCTTAAGTGCTGCCATTGTGCCCCAAGTTCTGCCACTGTGCCCCTTAAGTTCTGCCATTGTGCCCCTTAAGTGCTGCCATTGTGCCCCTTAAGTGCTGCCATTGTGCCCCTTAAGTGCTTCCATTGTGCCCCAAGTTCTGCCACTGTGCCCCTTAAGTGCTGCCACTGTGCCCCCTGCCTGCCCTCTGCACTTACCTTGTCCCGGTGTGCAGCTGGTGACGGCGTCAGGCGACGAGCGGTGTCTCCGTCGGGTGTCTCCGTCGGATGTCTTCTCCCGCGCTCCTCCTGTCTTCTTCTGCTGTGATTGGATGCTAGGTGATTGGACGCCTAGCGTCCAATCACAGCGCCTGTGACTTCAGCCAATCAGGTGACAGGTAACAGACCTGGCAACCTGATTGGCTGAGAGGCGGGTCTGTGTTAGGGAAGCGATGTATTCGCTTCCCTAACACAGTACTGTGTAATCAGCGAACGCACAGCCGTGCGCCCGCTGTTTACACTTAGGGAAGCCTATTAGAGCACACCGCTCTAATAGGGTCCCCTATTAGAGCTTACAGCTCTAATAGGGGCGCTTCCAGCAACACCCCCCCCACTGTAATTCAGATGCCCGGCGCCCGATCAGGGGCCGGACACCTGAATAGGGGGCGGCAGCGGTGACAATAGATAGATTCATGCAATGCATGAATCTATCTATTGGTGATAGAGCGGTGCAGGAGAGGGGGGGCGGCGCTCCTGCGCCCTCTATGCACGCACCGCCACTGATATATATATATATATATATATATATATAATATATATTTGAATCTTGGTGTTTTTTGTGTATTTCTTCCAGATCTGTGCATCCCAGGGTGAAACTTTCTCTGTGCAAGAGTTTTCCTTAAGGCCCCTTTCACACTGAGGCGCTTTGCAGGAGCTAAAGTTCTAAAAATAGCGCCTGCAAAGCGCCTTCAAACAGCCGTTGCTGTGTCTCCAGTGTGAAAGCCCGAGGGCTTTCACACTGGAGCGGTGCGCTTGCAGGACGCTGAAAAATGTCCTGCAAGCCGCATCTTTGGTGCGCTGTAGGAGCGGTGTATTTACCGCTCCTAAAGCGCCCCCTCCCATTGAAAACAATGGGGCAGCGCTCCGAACCCGCCCGCAAACGCCGCTGGAGCCGCGCTTTGCGGGCGGTATTAACCCTTTTTCGCCCGCTAGCGCCCGAAATGCGCCGCTAAAATGACGGTAAAGCGGCGCTAAATATAGCGCCGCTTTACCGCCAGCGCCTTGGTGTGAAAATAGCCTTAGGCTCGTTTTCACATCAATTGGCTTTTGTGGCCCACGTTTCCACGGGCATGACAGCCTTCTCATCCAAATAAGCTGTAATGCTTGTGTTTCCCGCAGAAAAAAAACGGCCACATTTCTAGATTCACACGGGTGCCATTCAGAATGAATGGCAGCCCTGCACATTTTCAAACAGCAGCACATTTGGACTGCAGGTGGTTACGGGTGCAGAAATCGCTGTGATGTGAACCAAGCCTTAATATGAAAATTAGTCACTGCTGTTTTCTTCTTGTGCAAGGTTACGGGTCTTGAATCCACCCGTCCTTTAGTTTTTCTGCAGGCAGCCTGTAGTGGGTGGAGCCTGCTGGGTCCTTCCTACAGCTCTGCTCTCTGCACAGACCACATACAGCACTATGTCACTGCTGCTTTTTACAAAGTAACATATTGGGTTTGTACAGGAATTTGGTGCACACAAAGTGGATTTATACAAGTTGTCTATAAGGACTGGTTCACAGATCATTGGAGCCACAAGTGCAGGAAGAAAACGGTGGTTTTCTGTGTGTCCCAGTTGAACTTCCTTACAGCTGTCAGTTCTCTAAATGTTTTTTTTTTTTTTTTTTTTGCATGGCAGCTCAACTTGTGACATTCCATTAAAGAGATGGATAGAGGGTCTCTTCTGTCATTAAAAACCCTGCCTGTCAGCAAATTTTAGAAAAATGTGTTTATTACCACTTTAAATTTAGTGTTTTTGTGCAGGAATTCAGCCTTAAGGAACTGAATGATATGTGCAATCACAAATGGACTCCTGGATTTCCAAGCCTGATCTGTGTTAATGTAGGCAGATATGAAAGATCCATTTGTAATGCAGATATTTTTTTTTATTATTATTTAATGCAGATTCGCACTATTCACATTTTTCTGCAATTCATAATAAAGCACAGGCACTTACACATTTCAATGCCTTTCATTTCATTTGGTCCACACAAAGTAGATTCATTTCATTCATTGCTATAAATGAATATATTCAGGAGATGAATAACTTGTGCTTTCATTAACGGCATTAACAACAAAAGACTGAGAAGCTGTCTGGCTCCAGCTTTCCAGTGTGTGTGTGTGTGTGTGTGTGTATATATATATATATATATATAAGTATTCCACAAAAGTGAGTACACGCCTCATATTTTTGTAAATATTTTATTATATTTTTTTATGTGACAACATCAAAGAAATGACACTTTGCTACAATGTAAAGTAGTGAGTGCACAGCTTGCATAACAGTGTAAATTTGCTGTCCCCTCAAAATAACTCAACACAGTCATTAATGTCTAAACCGCTGGCAACAAAAGTGAGTACACCCCTAAGTGAAACTGTGCAAATTGGGCCAAAAGTGTCAATATTTTGTGTGGCCACCTTTATTTTTCAGCACTGCCTTGACTCTCTTGGACATGGAGTTCACCAGAGCTTCACAGGTTGCCACTTCAAAAACACCCCTGCCGCTGTAATTTGGGTGCCCTGCGCCACGAAATGGCGCCTAAATAGGGGGTGACAGCGGCAGCCATAGATAGATTCATGCAATGCATGAATCTATCTAAAGGTGATAGAGGGATGGTAGGAGATAGGGGGCGGTGCCTGTAATGCATGGGCCGCCAATGTGTTCTGGCCATATTTTGATCTTGGTGAAAACAGCTATACAGTCTGTATAGCTGTTTTCCTCAAGATCAAAATATGGCCACAACAGATGTATTGCAATACAAAAAGATGTACATTGCATTCTATAGGCTATATAAATTATATGGGCATGGACTGGTCTGGTACACCTGGCCTGAGTAGTAACTTCCAATACAAAGTGAAGAAGACATGAATTATCTCTGTATTTTAGACATGATAACAACATAATACACTGAAGAGAAATATCTTTCTAGCAAATTAGCAATAAAAAAATCAAAATGCTCTTCCTCCTGGGAGTCCTGGCTGCTACTAACTGCTGTTACCTGTGGTTCCTTGCATTTCTTATGTTGCCTAGGCACAGGTAGCATATCACTGGGTGGCTCGCACTTGAGTGGGCGGTGGCAGCGTCGGCCCGTATCTACATAGTGGCAGACTGCCAGCATATGACTCGACTCTGCGTCTCACACTTGAATGAGCGGATCCATCTACAACAACACACCTACACACTACACAGGCAGCCAATCAGTGAGAAGGAGCGTGGAAAGGCTGAGCTGTCGAGCGAAGGACACAGGACAGTGTCAGGACAGAGCAGAGAGCAGCATAGTAGCAGCTGCAGACCTAGAAAAAAAGTCAGCGATGGCCGCGGCGCACATTTCAACACAACACACAGACACAGTGCAACTGCAAGCCAACACATGATTCCAGGGGGGCAATTGCCCCCCCCCCCCCCTGCCCCTATTTGCGGACGCCCAGGTGCACAAATACAGTCAGTAAAATCATGCCTGAATTATAGGTTACAGATGTTACACTGTGTTGACAAGAAAGTGTACTTTTTCATGTACTGAGGTCCATTAGCAACCCCTTCAAAAAGAATTGTGGAGGATAGTTATAACCTCTGCTAGGAATGTATTGATTTTAACCTGTAGAGAGACCCAACTTTAATGCTTGCAGTGATTATTATTGTCACCAGGACGCTATCTGGAGGAAATCTAAAAGGTTACCGTTGTCACCAGAGCATAAATAAAGACTATATCCTTCAAAGGAGATAGCAAATGTGGGATTTCTCCCAACACTGAAGATTTTCTATTCTATTCACTTACTGCTGTGTCCCTGGGATAGTATGCAAAGGAATAAATAGTTTCCTGATCGGGTCACAGAGAGCAATAAAAAAAAAATCCTAACCTTTCTCTACTTCATCCAAAGTGATGGCTTTGACTAGAGCTGGATTTCAAATGCATCTTTAGATGGTGTCTTTGTGCTAACTTTTTGTAATCCACTGCACTGCATCCTACTGTTATCTAACTGGGCTTTACAGTATTTCTCTGCACTTGAATTTAACAAATTAAATGTGCTGGTTGAAGGAGAAAGCAGACATATGACCTTAGCAGTGAGCTGATCTTCCTTCACGATCCAAATCACAACTTTGGCTAAGCTATATGCAGTGGTAAAAGTTACAGCAGAACTCCGGGGAAAAAACATGGGTTAACTGCTTGTTTTTGTCTAGTGTAGAGGATCGCCGAAATATACTCACCTAACCTGATGATGGTTCCAACGCAAGACCGATCCTTGCTGCACCTGCCCCCCAGCAATCCAGTGGTCTTGCGGTGGACTGTTCTTGACGTCATCATGCCTATAGACTGGCTCTGAACATGATTACAGCAGGAACAGTCCACCACTGGACGTGGGGGAATGCCATTTTCCAAAGGAGGTGAACATAAGCTCTGTGTTCCCCCTTGACAAAACGAGCAGTTAACCCATTGTCACAATCAGGGGTCAGCAGATGACGCAGGCTCACCTGAGGTGCAGAGTGTAAGTACTAACCTGTGTTCATTAGAGCTCCTGATGGTGTAGATGAGTTTTGATGTGTGTTAATACCAGGTCACGGCCCTAAGGATCGTCTCACCAGGAGGTGAGCAAGCCAGGGTCCCGTAGTGGATATAGCAAGAATGCATGAAATGGAAGCGTAGTCAGTAAACAAGCCAAAGTGCAGGAACCAGAAGGGGTTGCAGGCTGGAATCAGGCAGAAGCGTAGTTGAGTGGTAGCAAAAATATGGACGGCAGCAGGGAAGACCAGGGTGACATATTGGCTGGAGAGAGCAAAATAATCTGGAAAATCGGGAGTACAGATGCATGGCCTAAATCAGAAAGTTCTTGGGAGGAGCAAACAGTTCAAGGTTCAGCAGAAGTCAAGGCACAAGGCAGGGTTGACCAATGGATCAGACAGGCTGCTGTCCAGCATCTCAGATAGTTCAGCGAGACGAGTCATTGGTCATTGACATACACAGCAGGGGTCCCAGGTTCAAGTCCAGTCTGTGACGCCCATGCAGTGCAGGAATTTTTTTTCACGGAATTCTGCTTTAATGATCAAGACTAGTGATAGGTGAATCTACCTGGGTTTGAGTCACCAAGAGGTAAGTCCTGTTGAAGTCTGTGACAGTGGAGGAAATTACCATACAGTAGGGAGAGGGCAAATTTTCATGTAGCTTCAATGACAACACTGGAAATACACAAATTCTTTAAACATGCTTGGGGATGCCTTAAAGCTGTATGTGATGTTATAAAACAGTGCCTGTTTCACTGGCAGTGGAAGAGCATATCTGGTTGATAACTGATTTATTTATTTTTTATAAAATTAGCTTGGCAGCACCCAATCTGAATAATTTTGCTTTTATTTAAAAAAAATAAAATAAAGGATTTTAGGAAGCTGTAACAACACTTGTATCTGCATATAGAAAATGGTCAGTAGTTGGCTGAGGCTGTCCATGTTCTTGCAGATGCAAAATGCTCTTGTTGCTCGCTAATTTTTATTACGCTCCCACTAAGAATTAGGAGACTGTAGATGATACAATGTAACGTTGTCCAGCGGCAGGACATTTCTTTTTTCGATTCTTTATTTTCACAGTTCAAGAAAGATCTGATGTATTGGTTCCACTCACAGGTTGGGAATACTTGCACAGTGAAACAAGTATAAAACAGTTTTCCTGCTTCCTAATACACTGGATGAAAGTCCCAAAGTACCCTGAACACTTACACCCCCTTCAGAATTTGACTTCTCTATATCTTTTAATATCACAGGTTGGGAGCAGAAGTTTGTATATCCAAAGGCAGTCGTGGTGGGTGGCTTGAAGTGCAATGTTCGGGACAAAACACCTACTTATGTGCCTTTTTGGTAAGGCTAGGACATTTTTAATGAGAGAATCGACTGAAATGTACTAAAGTAAAAGAGTAATTCACATGTTTTACAAGAATAAATGCGTTTGTTATCCTAGAAAAAAAATATTGATCCTGTTCCCTTAAAGCATGTTTTACAGCACAGTGCTTGTGCTGTGTAATTTGGTCTCTTCTATCGCTTAAAAAACCTGGCTGATCCTGCCTGGCTATGTCCTCTACTTTGTAAACTGACCACAGTGTATCATGGCTGCTGAGCCCTGACACCGTGGTCAGTTTACATGCCTCCATCATCCGCAGCTCTCCTGTCCTCTCACCTCCCTCCCCTGACTGTCTGCTCTTGTGTCAGTGCCTGCACCCTCCCCTCCTGCTGCTGAAATTTAATTTAATGTTTTATCCCATCCTGTCTGTTGAATAATCCTATGTGCCCATGTGTCTGTGTTTTATTAAAATAAGCCGTTCTTTACCATATCTCCGAGCGCCGCTCACCTGACCCACTGCCTCTCTCCTCCCTGCCTCCTCCCCCCTCCTGCCTGACGTCAGCGGGGAATCCTCAGCCCCGCCCACTGCAGCTATCAGATGGGAAGAGGAGAGAGCTGACGGGTCATGTGAGCGGTGATCGGCACTCTGAGATATGGTAAAGAAGGGCTTATTTTATTAAAACATAGGATTATTCAACAGACAGGATGTGATAAAGTAAAGGCTTAACAACCACTTTAAGATACTGGAGAAGATAGAGAAATGTAAATTGGCCAGCAGGACAATTTCAGTGAGCAAGTCTAGGACCAAATTTTACAGAAACAATGAGCACAAGCCGGGTTTTAATACAAGAATTAAGATACTGCAGAGGACACAATAATTTAAAACTGACCAGATACAGGACAGTTTTAACAAAGGATAATAGGACTAAATGGTGTATGCTTAATTTTTATTTTAGCCATGGGGAGCAGTGCAGTGCATGCGAGTGCTACAATGGTAGGTAGTTTGTTATTGCATTTGTTTGTTTTTTCTTTCTTTTAATTGATGCAGAATGCTTCAAACTAAATCCAGCTCCAAGAACAGATGGTCAATAACAAGTGATTTCTAAACATTTCAGGTATAATCATTCTAGCAAATCCTATAGTGATTTCTGAGGTGATAATGTCTCGCACCACAAAAAAAAATAAAAAAATCAACAAATAACCATTACCTAATGGGCCTATTTTTGCAGCTTAAGACATCACTCTATATCTCTGGGGGTCCATTCAGCCAGTTGGCTGCCTGCTGTTAAAGGGAGCAATGACTGAGCAGGATAGAAAACCTGCCACAATCGCAATTGTTCTCCTACTGATAAGAAGATATCTCTTTTTGCTTCCTACTATGCCCCTCTGCTCTCCAAAGGAATTACTTGAACGCTTAGCTGAGCGTAGCTTTCATATTTAAGTGAGCTCTGCAGTGGTCTTGTGAGGGTTACCATAAGGTTGCTCAGATTATGCCTGCATAAATGACTACCGTTGGATGTCTACAGGTAGTCTTAGCCTTTCCCTTTCTTTTTTTCTTTTATCTGATTAATTGCACTATATATAAAAGTAAACTGATATAGCAGTAACTCTTTTTCCATTTATTTTTGCGGCTGAATAGTTTTTACTTGAGGCCTGTGAAACCATTGAGAAATGAAAACGTTCTAAAGCTATGAGACAAATTGGTGACAGCATAGATGAATTCCTGAGCATCTATTCGTAAGATGGATACACTAAAGAGAAGACAATAGAAAAACTGATGTAAGAATTTGTGACATATGTGTAATGTATTCTCTGCATGATCCCCACAGTTTAGTTATGACTAATCTCCTACCTTGTGCAACATAAAAAAGAGCCATATCAATAACAAATAAAAACGCCCACAAAAGAAATGACATCATTAACTTCTTGCCAACCGCCCACTGTCAAAAGACGGCGGAGCGGTGCGGCTCTTGTGGCGGGTCGCCGTCATATGACGGCGCTACCATTTTGGCCACTAGGGGGCGCGCGCGCCGCGTCGCTGGGGACCCGATGCGTGTGCCCGGCGGCCGCGATGTCCGCCAGGCACCCGCGATTGCCCAGTAACTGAGCAGGACGTGGATCTGTGTATGTAAACACACAGATCCACGTCCTGTCACTGGAGAGGAGACCGATGGTGTGTCCCTTGTACATAGGGACACCGATCGGTCCCCTCCCCCAGTCAGTCCCCTCCCCCCACAGTTAGAATCACTAATATAGGGAACATATTAACCCCTGCAGCGCCCCCTAGTGTTAACCCCTTCCCTGCCAGTCACATTTATACAGTAATCAATGCATTTTTATAGCACGAATCGCTGTATAAATGGGAATGGTCCCAAAAATGTGTCAAAAGTGTCCGATATGTCCGCCGCAATGTCGCAGTCATGAAAAAAAATCGCAGATCGCCGCCATTACTAGTAAAAAAAAACTAATAATAAAAATTTCATAAATCTATCCCCTATTTTGTAGACACTATAACTTTTGCGCAAACCAATCAATATACGCTTATTCCGATTTTTTTTTTACCAAAATAATGTAGAAGAATACGTATCGGCCTAAACTGAGGAAAAAAATTGTTAAAAAAAAATAAAAAAATTAGATATTTATTATAATAAAAAGTAAAAAATATTATGTTTTTTCAAACTTGTCCCTCTTCTTTTGTTTATAGCGCAAGAAATAAAGACCGCAGAGGTGATCAAATACCACCAAAATAAAGATCTATCTGTGGGGAAAAAATGATAAAAATGTTATTTGGGTACAGCGTTGCATGACCGCGCAATTGTCATTCAAAATGTGACAGCGCTGAAAGCTGAAAAATGGCTTGGTCAGGAAGGAGGTGTTCGTGCCTGGTAGGCAAGTGGTTAAAATACAAAAGCCTGCTTTTTAAGGGATGCCTTGCAGAAAAAAAAAGTTTAACCTATCCTTTCCTTACAGCAGCTTCCAATACACTGACCTGTAGTGAGGGAGGTGGCCTAACCAAAAGCTTGTTTGCCCCTTCTAAGCCTGCTGGCCATAGTTCAAAGGCCATGTGGGGCATTATTTTTTTATAAATGCATCCTTCAACCTAGAGAATGTGCCTCAAACCCACGTTAGCAGTGCCCCCGAACCTCAGCTATAGGACATTGTATGATATCTGGCAGGTGTATCTGAATTAGAGAGTAAGAAGAGGTCCACACAATACACATGATCTGAGTGATGATTTCCAGACCAAATATACCCCAAAAAATAGCCAGATCTTGTAATAGCTTCAAATATTTGTAATTTTTCATTAGCTGTCTTAAAAAAGAAAAAAAAATACAATTGTTTTGGTCCCGTACATTGTCCCATTGTCAAGGTTTAGATACACTATATTTTCAAAAGTATTGGGACGCCTGCCTTTACACGAACATGAACTTTAATGGCATCCCAGTCTTAAGCCTCATACACACTGTACGAATGTTTGCCAACCAAGTGTCTGATTTTTGTCAAAAAGGCACGTGCCAGGATCTTGTCTTGCATACTAACGGTACACAATTGTCGTGCAACAAACACGAACGTAGTGACATACTGCGAGGAATTTCAGCTCTTGACTTTTGACTTTTGTGTGACAGATTTGTGTACTGACTATACGAAAATCAAAGCGTTGTCCGCCGAAAATTTACTAGCCTGCCATCTAACATTTGTTGGCCGAAAGTTGGACAACAATTGTCAAAAGGAGCGTACTAACGGTAAGATTTTAGGACAACAGTATGTCAACAGACAATCCCCTGCCAACAATCGTACCGTGTGTGCGAGGCTTTAAGCTGGCCATACACAATACAATTTTCATATTCAATTTTCTTTAGATTTACCTTCAACTATATAGTGCAGGGGCCTGCCTGATTGCATACCAATTGAAAGTGTTTAGGTCTGACCTCATATTATATGGTTTTGATAAATATAAAGGAAAGTTTTACAAGAAAATTGTATAATGTATGGCCAGCCTTAGTCTGTACGGTTCAGTATTGAGTTTGCCCACCCTTTGCAGCTATAACAGCTTCAACTCTTCTGGGAAGGCTGTCCACAAGGTGTGTCTATGGGAATGTTTGACCATTCTTCCAGAAGCACATTTGTGAGGTCAGGTACTGATGTTGGATCAGAAGGCCTGGCTCACATTCTCTGCTCTAATTCATCCCAAAGGTGTTCTATCGGGTTGAGGTCGGGACTTGTGCAGTCAAGTTCCTCCACCCTAAACTCACTCATCCATGTCTTTATGGATGTTGCTTTGCACTGGTGCGCATTCTTGTTGGAACAAGAAGGGGCCATCCCCAAACTGTTCCCACAAAGTTGGGAGCATGAAATTGTCCAAAATGTCTTGGTATGCTAACGCCCGACACTGGAACTAAGGGGCCAAGCCCCACATCATAATCCCCCTCCACCAAATGATTTGGACCAGTGCACAAAACAAGGTCCATAAAGACATGGATGAGCGAGTTTAGTCCCGATAGAAGACCTTTGAGTTGTATTGGTCTCCACCAAATGATTGGGATGAATTAGAGCAGAGACTGCGAGCCAGGCCTTCTTGTCCAATGTAAGTGTATGACCTCACAAATTCACTTCTAGAAGAATGGTCAAACATTCCCATAGACACACTCCTAAACCTTGTGGACAGCCTTCCCAGAAGAGTTGAAGCTGTTAGAGCTGCAAAGGGTGGGCTAACTCAATATTGAACCCTACAGACTAATGCCCCATACACACGGTCGGACATTCCAACCTAAAAATCCGTCAGATTTTTTCCGATGGATTTTGGCCGAAACTTGTCTTGCATACACACGGTCGCACAAAATTGTTGGAAAATCCGATCGTTCGGAACGAGGTGACGTATAAAACGTACGACGGGACTACGTAGAGGCTAGTAGCTAATAGCTTTCGTCTCCAATTTTTTTCTGAGCACGAGTGGCACTTCTTGGAATTCGTCGTAATTCTCTCACGATCGGAAAAAGTCTAATCGGATTTTGTTGTCGGAAAATTTTAGATCCAGCTCTCAAACTTTTTCCGTCGGAAATTCAGATGAAAAAAGTCCGATAGAGCCCACACACGATCGGATTTTCCAACAACATAATCCGATCAGACTTTTTCCGTCTGAATTTCTGACCGTGTGTACGGGGCATAAGACTGGGATGTCATTAAAGTTCATGTGTGTGTAAAGGCAGGCGTCCCAATACTTTTGATAATATAGTATATATTTACCACTACATATGCACAAACCTTGACAAGTAGACCTGAAATATTAGATGCCCTAGTGACTTATGTGGACTGTATTTGGAATAGAAAATTTCTGAAAAGAAAAACTTTTTGGTCAGGAAAGACAATACATACATACATATTTCACTGTTTATTGAGCTTGTTGCCTAATTGTTAGACAATAGATAAAGTATAGCAAGCAGCTTTCTTTTATCTTAGAGCCAATGCATCTTCACATCTATTGTTACAATACTAACAAGGTTACCTTCCAGTGTTTTTACTGCAAAGAAACTTAACCACAGGGACACCAGGTCTGCACAAAGCCTGAAGATGCTGCTGACCTCTTAATGAAGCTTCTAAAAAATATATTAACCACTTGACCACTGGGCACTTAAACACCCTTAATAACCAGACCAATTTTCAGCTTTCGGTGCTCTCACACTTTGAATGACAATTACTCATTCATACAACACTGTACCCATATGAAATTTTTGTCCTTTTTTTCACACAAATAGAGCTTTCTTTTGGTGGTATTTAATCACCTCTGGGTTTTTTATTTTTTGCGCTATAAAAGAAAAATGACTGAAAATTCAGTAAAAAAAATGAATTTTTCTTCGTTTTTGTTATAAAATTTAGCAAATTTGTAATTTTTCTTGATAAATTTTGGCCAAAATTTATACTGCTACATATCTTTGGTAAAAAATAAGTACAAATTGGGGTATATTATTTGGTCTTTGTGAAAGTTATAGAGTCCTCAAGCTATGGTGCCAATATCTGAAAATTGATCACACCTGAAGTACTGACGGCCTATCTCATTTCTTGAGACCCTAACATGCCATAAAAGTACAAATACCCCCCAAATGACCCCTTTTTGGAAAGAAGACATTCCAAGGTATTTGGAAAGAGGCATGGTGAGTTTTTTGAAGTTGTCATTTTTTCCCACAATTCTTTGCAATATCAAGATTTTTTTTTAATTTTTTTTTTTTTTTTCACAAAATTGTCATATTAGCAGGTTATTTCTCACACACAGCATATGCATACCACAAATTACACCCCAAAACACATTCTGCTATTACTCCTGAGTACGGCGATACCACATGTGTGAGACTTTTACACAGTGTGGCCACATACAGAGGCCCAACATGCAGGGAGCACCATCAGGTGTTCTGGAGCACCCAGGACAATTCTGACATTTCTCTCCTACATGTAAAAATCATCATTTATTTGCTAGAAAATTACATAGAACCCCAAAATATTATATATGTTTTTTTAGCAAAGACCCTAGAGAATACAATGGCGGTCGTTGCAACTTTTTATCTAGCACGGTACTTGCGCAGCAATTTTTCGAACGTGTTTTATTTGGAAAAAAAATGTTTTGTGCTTTACAAAAAACAAAACTGTAAATTTAGCCCAATGTTTTTGCATAATGTGAAAGATGAAGTTACGCCGAGTAAATAGATACCCAACATGTCACGCTTCAAAATTGCACACACTCGTGAAATGGCGCCAAACTTTGCTACTTAAAAATCCCCATAGGCTTTAATTTTGTTTACTGGTTACATGTTTTGAGTTACAGAGGAGGTCTAGGACCAAAATTATTGTTCTCGCTCCAACGTTCGCAGCGATACCTCACATGTGTGGTTTGAACACCGTTTTCATATGTGGGCGGGACTTACGTATGCGTTCGCTTCTGCGTGCGAGCACACGGGGACAGGGACGCTTTAAAAAAATATATATATATTTTATTGTTCATTTTACTTTATTTTAGTTTGACCCTTTTTTTCCCCCCAAAAATTTTTTTGATCACTTTTATTCCTATTACAAGGAATGTAAACATCCCCTTGTAATAGGAATATGGCATTACAGGTCCTCTTTACAGTGAGATATGGGGTCAATAAGACCCCACATCTCACCTCTAGGCTGGAAAGCCTGAAATAAAAAAAAAAAAACGATCCTGGCTTTGATCGTAGCGAGTATCGCAGGGTATTGTTGGGTATCGCAGGGTATGGCAGAGTATCGCAGGGTATGGCAGAGTATCGCCGGGTATTGCAGAGTATCGCCGGGTATTGCAGAGTATCGCCGGGTATTGCAGAGTATCGCCGGGTATCGCAGGGTATGGCAGGGTATGGCAGGGTATGGCAGAGCATCGCAGAGTATCGCAGGGTATTGCAGAGTATCGCCGGGTATCGCCGGGTATCGCCGGGTATCGCAGGGTATGGCAGGGTATGGCAGAGCATCGCAGGGTATTGCAGGGTATGGTAGAGTATCGCAGGGTATGGCAGAGTATCGCAGGGTATGGCAGAGTATCGCAGGGTATGGCAGAGTATCGCAGGGTATGGCAGGGCATCGCAGGGTATGGCAGAGCATCGCAGGGTATGGCAGGGCATCGCAGGGTATGGCAGGGCATCGCAGGGTATGACAGGGCATCGCAGGGTATGACAGGGCATCGCAGGGTATGGCAGAGTATCGCAGGGTATGGCAGAGTATCGCAGGGTATTGCGGGGTATGGCAGAGTATTGCGGGGTATGGCAGAGTATTGCGGGGTATGGCAGAGTATTGCGGGGGTATGGCAGAGTATTGCGGGGTACAGAGTATTGCGGGGTACGGCAGAGTATTGCGGGGTACGGCAGAGTATTGCGGGGTACGGCAGAGTATTGCGGGGTATGGCACAGTATAGGGGGGTATGGCACAGTATAGGGGGGTATGGCACAGTATAGGGGGGTATGGCACAGTATAGGGGGGGATGGCAGAGAATCCATCCATCCATGCTCAGCCATCCCTCCATACCCTGCAATACCCAGCAATACACTGCAGGCTATTGCTGTGTATTGCAGGGTATATGGCCACTGGCAGAGAATCCATCCATCCATGCTGTGTATTGCTGTGTATTGCAGTTTATGGAGGGATGGCTGAGCATGGATGGATGGATCGGTGGTGGCAGAGCAGGCTGTGGGCACTACAGATCCCGCCCACAGCACTGCTGCCACCGATCCCTCCCCCTCTCCTCTCATACTGTACCGATCGGTACAGAGAGGAGGAGGAGAGAGGAACCGGCGTCATCAAATGACGCTGGTTTGCTTACATGTGATCACTCCGTCATTTGACGGAGCGATCACGTGGTAAACGGCCGCGATGAGCGGCCGTTTACCGTGATCCATGATCCGCCGGGTCCTCTGGACCCGGCGATCATGGATGCTCTCGAGTGCGCGCACCAGGGGGCGCGCAAGAGCAGAATTCTGTGAGGCCGTTAATTAACGGCCTCCCAGAGTTAAGCAACTGCCCTGTAGCCGTTTTTCGGCTATGGGCCGGTTGTTAACTGGTTAAACATTAAAAAATCATTAGCACGTTCCCAGTGGAGCAGCCGGCTCTAAGTCGGCCTGACCTTTGTAGAAGTGAATAAGAGCATGCATGCCTGGAGAGATATTCCTGGATAGAATTACATTGCTTGTCCATAAGAAAAGCAGTAAGATGCTACATTAGTCACCTCTGCAAAATGTATACTAGTGGTGTCCAAGACTCCTTTAATTTGTCACTCACAGCTCCCTTGGGCAGGAGTAAGGATTCAATCATCACACCTATGTGTCTAAAAAAAACATGCAGACATGCTAGGCTAACATTATTATTATTATACATGATTTATATAGCGCCAACAGTTTACGCAACGCTTTACAATATAAAAAGGGAGACAATACAGTTATAATTCAATAAAATACAAGAGGATTAAGAGGGCTCTGCTCAGAAGAGATTACAATCTAATAGGGTGGGGCAGGTGGTGATTGAGGACACTGTCCCCGGACCAAGTCTGTCGGAATTTAAACAGAGGCTGGGGCAATTTCAAAGACAGCCCGTGCAGAATAAAAAAAAAAATCTGAATTGCACCCCCCCCCCCCCCTTCCTCTGACGCTTCTACTAGCTTATGGGGGTCTATTTTTTTTACATTATTTGTGCCCCTTTCTGATGATCTTGTTCTGGTTGCAGCGGAGGGACTATTTCTTCTGTTTCGGGCACATGCTCATTCAGCTCAAGTCCCGGCCAGCCGACTGCCTCTTTATCTCCTTGCCTTCTCTGGTGGAGCGATCTTCCTCTGCTCCCCACCCAGTAGTACCTGGGGCCCGAAGAGTAAGACTTGACAGGCTGTGAGGCGGGCAGCGGTGGCGGAGATGGGCAAAGAGTCGCCGATTTCTGCCATTACTAGTAAAAAAAAAAAAAATATGTCCCCGGATTTCATTTTAAAAATCTGGTCACCTTAGGTTAAGTGGGCATCTGAGAAAAGTTTTGTAACCTCTTCAGTAGTAGCCAGTTCAAAAGAGGAGAGTGTGGAATGTGCTGTTAGGCAAGATATGTTGGGTGGGGAAGATAAATAAAAAATTTTTGAAAAAAAATATAATTTTTAGAAAAAAATAAAAATAATAATTTTTCAAAAATTTTTTTTTTTTTTTCAAAAATTATTATTTATATTTTTTCTAAAATTATTATTTTTTTTTTTTTAATTATTATTTTTTTTTTTTCAAAAATTATTATTTTTATTTCAAAATTATTTTTTTGCTAAAAATTATTATTTTTTTTTTTTTCAAAAATTCTTTTATTTTTTTATTTTTTTTTCAAAAATTATTTTTTTCAAAAATTATTATTAATTATTTTTTCAAAAATTTCAAAAACACGCAAACATCCACATCCTGTCAGGGGAGAGAAGACAGATCATGTGTTCCTAGTATATAGGATCAGTCTCCTTCCCTAGTCAGTCCCCTCCCCCCTACAGTTAGAACATGCTGAGGGAACACCCCTTGATCGCCCCCTAGTAACACTTCCCTGCCAATGACATTTTATACAGTAATCAGTGGCTATTTAAAGCACTAATCGCTGTATAAATGTCAATGGTCCCAAAATAGTGTTAAAAATGTCCGACCTGTCCGCCGTAATGTCGCAGTCCTGATAATAATTGCAGATCGCCACCATTACTAGTAAAAAAATTAAAATGAAAATGCCATAAATCTATCCCCTAGTTTGTAGACACTATAACTTTTGTGCAAACCAAATATACGCTAATTGCAATTTTTTTTTTTTTACCAAAAATATGTAGAAGAATACATATCGTCCTAAACTGAGGAAGAAATTTGTTTTGTTTTTTTAAAAATTGTGATATTTATTATAGCAAAAAGTAAAAAATATTGTGTTTTTTTTCAAAATGTTGCTCTTTTTTTGTTTACGGCGCAAAAAATAAAAAACGCAGAAGTGATCAAATAACACCAAAAGAAAGCTCAATTTGTGGGGAAAAAAGGACGTCAATTTTGTTTGGGCACAGCGTCGTACGACTGCGCAATTGTCAGTTAAAGTGATGCAGTGCCGTATCACAAAAAATGGCCCAGTCAGGAAGGGGGGAATCCTTCCGGGGCTGAAGTGGATAAGGGGATGTGTCAATGAACAAATGTAGTGTGCTTTTGATGTCGGTTTGGGATGCTTCTGAGATCATTCAGAATTCATTACTTGTGCATTCAACTGGCTGTAAACTGCGTTTACATTCCCATAGACTTGTATGGGGAGAAAAGCAGCACTGGCATGAACTAAATCACATTAAAATGGCTCTAATGTGCTTTTTTTTTTTTCCCATTAACTAAAAATAAGAAGCCAGCATGTTATATCCCATCATTAAATGTATACTCATTCAGAAAACTGCTAGGTGGTGTAATTCTTAGGAAGTAAAGTGTCTTTTCTATTTGTGCATATGTCATTCTCAGTCTTGGAAACAGAAAAAAGCTGACTTTCCTGTTTTTCCTTATGAAAAGAAACATCTGCACAAGGGCATTGTGTGAGTATCATGAACCAGGTGTATAATCTAATTAGTGGATGAACAGAAATGGCACCATATCACCGGCTCTAACAGCCCATTTTGCAGCTGAAACATTTCTACTGACTGTATTGATTTTCCATTAAGCAGACAAGCTGTACAGCTACAGAGCTGCTTGTACAACACAGAGCTTATTAACCACTTAAGGACCGAGCCTCTTTTTGAGATTTGTTTTTTTTTTGCTAGAAATTTACTTAGAACCCCAAAAATTATAAAAAAAAATCTAACACGATGGAGAATAAAATGGTGGTCGTTGCAATACTTTCTGTCACACTATTTGCGCAGCGGTCTTACAAGCGCACTTTTTTTTGGGAAAAAATACACTTTTTATAATTAAAAAATAAGACAACAGTAAAGTTAGCCCGATTTTTTTTATATTGTGAAAGATAATATTACGCAGAGTAAATTGATGCCCAACATGTCACGCTTCAAAAGTGCGCCCGCTCGTGGAATAGCGACAAACTTTTACCCTTAAAAATCTTCATGGGCAACATTTAAGAAATTCTACAGGTTGCAGGTTTTGAGTTACAGAGGAGGTCTAGGGCTAGAATTAGTGCTCTCACTCTACCGATAGTGGCGATACCTCACATGTGTGGTTTGAACACTGTTTTCATATGCGGGCGCTACTCACGTATGCGTTCACTCCTGCACGCGAGCTCGGCGGGATTTATTTTACCTTTTATTTTTTACACTGTTCTTTTTAAAAAAAAAAATGTTGTCACTTTTATTCCTATTACAAGGAATGTAAACACCCCTTGTAATAGAAAAAGCATGACAGGAACTCGTAAATATGAGATCTGGGGTGAAAAAGACCTCAGATCTCATATTTACACTAAGATGCAATAAAAAAAAAAAGGGTTGGCATTTAAAAAAAAAAAAAAATGGCCCTTTAAGAGCTATTGGGTAAAGTGACGTTTTGACGTCGCTTCCACCCTGCAATGGTATGGAGAGGAGGAAGGATCCGATTGCCTCCGCTACTGCTTGACGGGGGGCCCCTCTCTTGCCACCAATAAAAGTGATCTTGCGGTGAATCCGCCGCAGAGACCACTATTATCGTATACCTGCCGGCTGAACAAGAGGATGCCAGGGTCATGGCAGATAGCTGCTGCCATAACAATGGTATTCCTCTTCAAAGTTAGGACGTATATCGGCATATGGCGGTCCGGAATGGGTAGACATTATTGCATTTACCCAGGATGGGGGTGAAGTGGTTACGTTTACTCTGTGTGGGTATAGAAATCACAATGAGTATCGATCTGGACTCCTGGGCATGTTACAAAAATAGCAGCAAAGATTATGCCTGGCCATATCAGAACAAGGCGTCTGAACAAGATGCCTTCAAGCTTATCTACGGTCAAAATGTAAAAATCATATACAGTGGAACCTCGGTTTGTGAGTAACGTGGTTAATGAGCCTTTTCGCAAAACGAGCACTGTATTTCTAAAAATCCTAACTCAAAAGTTTGCTTGAAATCCTTGCAAATTTAATAAAAAAAAAAAAAAATGTACATAAATATTCACAGCATTTGCTCAATACTTTGTTGAAGCACCATTGGCACCAATTACAGCCTCAAGTTGTTTGAGTATTATGCTACAAGTTTGGCACACCCATTTTCAGATCTCTCAAGAGATGTTCAATCGGATTTAAGTCTGGGCACTGGCTGGGCCACTCAAAGACATTCACAGAATTGTACCGTAGCCACTCCTTTGTTATCTTGGCCAGGGCCGTTTTTTCCACTGGGCACACTGGGCAGTTGACCGGGGGCCCCACTTGCCTGGAGGGCCCCATCCAGGGCCGATCCTCAGGGCTGCAATCTGCTGCTTAAGTTGACTGACTGCACTGGTTGCTTACTTGCTAGAATCGCCCAAACACAGCCACTGTCTGTGCCCTTTAAAAGCTGCCACTGTGCCCATCAAACACAGCCACTGTCTGTGCCCCTCAAAAGCTGCCACTGTGCCCATCAAAGCTGCCACTGTGCCCATCAAAAGCTGCCACTGTGCCCATCAAAAGCTGCCACTGTGCCCATCAAACTCGTGTTATTTTGTCCAAACGTTGTGTTAATGTTTAAACACTGATTTTGTTGGAAGTACCAATAAATATAGCCTTATTGATAATTTGCATTTTTATTCTCATGCGTGATTGTGTAGACAGGGCCCCAGTGCACTGTATTGCCCGGGGGGCCTATAATGCTCTTAAGATGGCCCTGATCTTGGCTTAGGGTCGTTGTCCTGTTGGAAGTGAACCTTTGCCCCAGTCTGAGATCCAGAGCGCTCTGGAGCAGTTTCTTATCAAGGATGTCTCTGTACATTGCTACATTTATCTTTCCCTCGATTCTGACTAGTCTCCCGGTTTCTGCAGCTGAAAAAATTCCCACAGCATGATGCTGCCACCACCATGCTTCACTGTAGGGATGACATTGGCCAGGTGATGAGCAGTGCCTGATTTCCTTCAGACATGACTCTTGCCATTCAGGCCATTGTTTCATCAGACCAGAGAATTTTGTTTCTCGTGGTTTGAGAGTCCTTTAGGTGCCTTTTGGCAAACTCCATGTGGGCTGTCATGTGCCTCTTACTGAGGAGTGGCTTCCATCTGGCCACTCTACCATACAGGCCTGATTAATTGAGTGCTGCAGAGATGGTTGTTCTTCTGGAAGGTTCTCCTCTCTCCTGTAAATCTGAGGGGTAGATCTGAAATGAGGGGAAGCTCTGCTGATATTATCATCCAATCATGTGCAAGCTAAAATGCTGTTTTTTATTTTTCCTTGCATGTCCCCCTCGGATCTACAGCGACTGCACTTTCAAGTGCAATTTCAAGTGCACTTTGCACTTGTAGTGCAAAGTGGATTGGCCTTCCGTAAATAACCCCCATGGTGTGCTGGCGACCATGTGTATTTATCTGAGATGAGAAAGGACACCTTTTAGTGTAAAGTATATAGGCAAATTACACATTCCATACATGGACCATGAAGAACTGATGTGCAAAAAAGGATTGATTTAACCCACAAGTGTTTTCTTTTACCACTTACTTTTTCAAGCAAAATCAACAATTTAGTGGTTGAATGTACGGTTTAGGCTGCTTTCACACCTGAGCGGTGCGGGGCGGCGACGGTAAAGCAGCGCTATATTTAGCGCTGCTTACCATCGCTTTACCCGCGGTATGCGGCCGCTAGCGGGGTGGTTTTAACCCCCGCTAGCGGCCGCAAAAGGGTTAAAAACCTCCGCAAACCGCCGCTGCAGCGGCGGTTTGCGGGCGGTATCCCCGCGGTTTCCCATTGATTTCAATGGGAACGAGCGGTATAGGAGCGGTAAATACACCGCTCCTACACCGCTCCAAAGATGCAGCTAGCAGGACTTTTTTTTACCGTCCTGCTAGCGCACCGCTCCAGTGTGAAAGCCCGCCGGCTTTCACACTGGAGTGAATGGGGCCGGTTTTTTCAGGCGGTGTACAGGCGCTATTTTTAGCGCTGTACCGCCTGAAAACCGCCCCAGTGTGAAAGGGGCCTTACTGCAGTATAACACTTCTGGTATCTAAATATTTTAATTTTTTTATAGAGGTCTATACAATAGGCACAAAAGAGGGACAAATGAGGAGGAAAGAGGGACAGAGGGATTTGGTTCCTAAAGAGGGACAGTGCCTCCAAATCAGAGATGGTTAGGAGTTATTCATGCATCATGTTGCATGACTGCCGCTTTTGAGGAAATTAGTGATCATCTATGACACCTGCCATTTGAGGGCTTTGGTGCCCGTTCACATTTATACTCTGCAAATTTGGTGCGAATTTAAAGCGGTACATGGTGTGAATTCGAATTGCAATTTTTTGCTTGCCATGTGCAATTTAAATTCGAATTTAGTGCGAATTTGTGAGGTGAGTGGTAACATCTGCGATTTTATTTCTAAAAATCAAGGCAAAAAATAAAAATTGCAGTGATGTGAACACTGGACTGCGATTTCACTCCGGTCCTGTAGAAGTCTATGGAACTAAAATTCGCACTAATCTCGCACAGGACCCTTTTTTGAACTGGATCAAATTTGAACCGCATATATGTGAACAGCCTTCATTGGAAATCATGCTTTTTTTTAGATGACATGCAAATCTATGCTTTGCAGATCGCATCTGATTCGCTTAGAATTCACATAAGTGTGAACCGGCACTGAAACTTTGGTTAAGAGTTGCCATAAGCAAACTCGAAATGGTGACAGTTTTCACCAGAGGCATAAATTGAGCATTATGAATGTAACAGTTTTGGGAAACAGTTAATATTGGTGGACTTAGTTCCGCATCATGAATTAGTATTCGCTATTGAAAAAAGCTTAAAATAAGATGAAATTGTTGTGCAAGTAAACACTTATTTATTATAGCCTGTGGTGATGTGTTTTTGCTTCATTTAGTTTTAACTGCCTATTAATTGTCATTTCCCTCAAACACAATCTTATTTTTATATGGAAATGGTTGCAGTGTCAGAAGAACCGATACAGTTTATAAATATTTTGCAAAAGCCTAACAGTGCCATCTAGTGCATATTTGTTAACATAACATAATAACTTGACAGCTGTAGACAGCATTTACATGTATATTTGTTGTACACAAATAACAACCCCAATCATGAGCAGTCAAAGCCAGAGGCATAATAGTCCCAAGTTCTGAATGCTATGAAAACAAAACCAATTAAAAGTATCCTATATTTCCCAGGGTTTCTGTGGTTACTCAAAGAATAATACTGCTGAGGACACATTTTGCTCGAAATTGTAGTAATTTCAAATAAATGAGGTGGAGGGAAGCATGTCTTAACCACTTGCCTAGAGGGCACTTTTACCCCCTTCCTGCCCAGGCAATTTTCAGCTTTCAGTGCTGTCACACTTTAAATGATAATTTCACAGTTATGCAACACTCTACCCAAACTAGATTTTAACGTTTTTCTTAGTTGTATAAAATTTTGTAAAAAAAGTATTTTTTTTCCTTCACTGATGAGGCTGCACTGATGAGCACTGATGAGGCGGCACTGATTAGGCTGCACTGATAGGTGGTTCTGATGGGCACTGATAGGCAGCACTGATGGTCACTTAAAGTCCACTTTGATGGGCACTGATAGTGCCTATTAGTGATGCCTATCATTGCTGCCTGACAGGCAGCACTGATGGGCACTGTCAAGCAGCACTGATTGGCAGCACTGGTAGGCACTGATTGGCAGCACTGATGGGCACTATTGGGGCTGCACTGATCATCGTGGCATTGATGATCAGTGCCATGCTGATCAGTGTAGATGTCCCCTGTGTGGATTTGCCAGTTATTGGCTCTCCTCTCCTCATGCGCTGTCAGCGCGAGGAGAGGAATGCCAATGACCAGCAAATCCTGTTTACACTGTGATCAGCTGTAGTTAAACAAGCTGATCATGTGGTAAAGAGCCACTGTGATTGGCTCTTTACCATGATCTGTAAACAGTTGTGTCCCAGAAACACAGTGATCACAGATGCCTGCGGATGCACAATCATAGGATGACGTCAATAGACGTCCTTCCGGCAATGTGCGACCGTGCTGTAGCCGTCATTTGGCTTTAGCGCGGTTGTGAAGAGGTTGATAATGTGTGCATTAATATCAATAGGATACCAATAGATTTTCTCTTGAAACAGCCAGGGTTACTGCCGAAAGGTTGCAATGTGACTTTATCCTGTTTATGTTCCCTCTGATAACGCCTGTAGAATTGTAACTGAACTTTAGATTATTCAAACCCTCCTACACTGACTAAGGCCTCTTTCACATGGGCAACCAGGGGGTGGTAAAAACAGCAGTACTGCCTCACAACTGCCCAAATAAAAGCTTTCATGCGGCAGAGGAGACTGCGCACATGCTGTGGCACCTTCAATGGTTGGAGCAAATTTAATGCAGCTTGTCCAATTGGGCTGCAGCACAACTGTGAGCAAAATGATTGGCTCGCAATTGCTGCACAATTATCTCATAAAAAAGGATCGCCCCCTAAATGCTTGACAGCAGGTACTTAGCAGGTGTCCCTAGCCTTATTGTCAGAAGCTGGTTTTGCCTGGGATCAAGTACAATCTTTGGACTGTTTGACACAACATTCCTTGGATAGTGCTGGCGGTCCCCCAACAGGGGATCACACATAGGTGTAGTCTAGTATTTGTATATGTTCATACACCTCAATCATTGTAGTAGTATGGACATATACATATCTAGATCTGAGAGATTTTGTACAAAAGAGGTAGTTCAATCCGCAATACACATTTATTGATAGGGTTACATAATATATATACAAATTACACACCAGACAGAATTTACAACACAATGTACAGTGTAGGTCCCCTGGATTACATAATATTTACAAATTACTCACAGAACCATATTTACAATACAATATAAGGTGCAAGTATAGAGTTATATTACCTGTTAACTTCAGTTCAGCCCATGATGACTGCTGTGTGTTCCCACACCAGAAAAGGAATAATTAGCTTTCTCACAAAGCATTATATCCCCCCCCTACTTCCTGTAGTGTGGCTAATATAATTCTCCCTAATTGGTCACCTAGTACATGTCTATTGGGCACAGCCTGATTGGATGAATCAAAGAAGGCTGTTGTTTACTACCCAGGTGAGATGTTATCAGGGAAAACAAAAGGCCAAGCTTTGAAGTTGAACTAATTACAGTAACACCAACTTAACCCTCAATACTTTAAATATATATATTTCCCTCTAACTGAAATATATTTCTAATTACAATATTGTACAGATATTAATGTAGATTTCACATAAGCGCATAAGGCAACATAGGCTTGGGTCACTATTGCTGGATGTTATCACAGTTTATATATTCAATCTCACATTCTCTCAGAGTATAAACAGAGAGGCAATTGCATTTTTAAAACTTCACTGACTTCACCATATAGATTGTTTGCACATAAGGGGACATTGAGGTTGCTGGACACATGGTTTCAACCATATTTTTATTGTGAGGAGGTACTAGATTTAATAAATACATTTTTATTTTAAGGTAGCGCTACCACCACAGGAGTAACTGGTAATTTGGGTATTCGGTTCTGCACCTTGACTCCAAGAACAACCTCAGCCCCTCTGACACATCTGGCTCAATGAAAGTTACTGCAAGCATTTTTAAGAACAAGTAGTACCTTTAACTCAACTGTGAATTTGTACCATGAAATAGACACAAGACGGTTTAGTGATAAATTACTTCAATGTATTGATATGGGTTAGAACAAAATGATGGTTTTAGCATAAATTAACACACAGAAGTTAGGTTCAGACACAGCTTGCTAGACAGTGCAATCACTATGTCAAGGTAATGTAGAATAGAGTTCTGTACCACTATACTGGAATTAACTCATGTACCAGCAAAATCAGCAATAAACAGTGTGTATAAACCTTAACTGCAATGTAAATAATAGTAATATAACTCTAGGAGAATGGCTAGGATATAGTGCACTGTCGCCTAAGAGGTGCCTCCTAGCATAAGCAATAGGTGAAAGCCTCTGTGTAGCAGTTGGAATGTAGCAGTATTTAGTCTTAACTCTTCAGCCAGCTAGCGTTGTGGCCCAGTTGTACTATCGGTGCACATGAGTACAGTACCAGTAACACAGGCAGCAAATTGGGCTACTAGATGGCAATATACTCAGTTCCTAAAGGGCTCACCATCCAGTCACACATAGCGATTAGTCCATTCTCTGCTCTGCGCCCAGGTGACTCTGTCTCTTGGCACGACCGAAATTCTGCGCCTCGGATCCTGCCCGGGCCACCTATATGTAGCAGTAATAGTGCACACTGGACAGTGATGTGCACTCTCCGGTCTTCCTCACAGCAAGAGGAAGCTGTCTCCTCCCAGAAATCTCCTCTCTGAGGAATGTAGTTTAAAAGCTCTAGATTACACAAAAGAGTCTCCCCTCAGGACTACAGTTCCCACAGTGCAATGCTGCCTGACTCCGTCTACTGAAGTCTTTCTGCTCAGCAGCTCCCTACTTTTGCTGAAATAGCTGTTAACCAGTTCAGCGCCGCAGGGCAGCAGCTATAGGGAACAGCTGCAGCCAATGTTTATCTCACTCTCATTCTCAACCAAACTGGCTACATTAACTTTTGCTCCTAAGAACCTGGTTTGTAATAATACATAAAATAAAATATATTTATAATCATCTTGTTGTATTCACCACTAAGTAGCTAAAGTAGGACAAGGTGTGATATCATTTTCATAGGATACTGGTGATTTTACTTATAAAAGATTAATTCTTTTTTTGTTTCCTGTTGAGCACAGAAGGATTAGGAATTTTTATATGGATTTATAATCCATTAAATTTAGATCAATTAACCACTTCAGCCCCGGACCATTTGGCAGCCAAAGGACCAGAGGTCTTTTTTCAATTTCGCACTGCACTACTTTAACTGGTAATTGCGCGGTCATGCAATTTTGTAACCAAACGAAATTTGCGTCCTTTTCTTCCACAAATAGAGCTTTCTTTTGATGGTATTTGATTGCCTCTGTGATTTTTATTTTTTGCGATATAAACGGAAAAAGAGCGAAAATTTTGAAAAAAAAAGAGATTTTCTACTTCTTGTTATAAAAAAAATCTAATAAACTCAATTTTAGTCAAACATTTGGGCCAAAATGTATTCAGCCACATGTCTTTAGTAAAAAAAATGCCAATAAGCATATATTTATTGGTTTGCGCAAAAGTTATAGCGTCTACAAACTAGAGTACATTTTCTGGAATTTACACCGCTTTTAATTTATGACTGCCTATTTCATTTCTTGAGGTGCTAAAATGGCAGAGAAGTACAAAACCCCCCCAAATGACCCCATTTTGGAAAGTAGACACCCCAAGCTATTTGCTGAGAGGCATGTTGAGCCCATTGAATATTTTTTTTTTTAGTCCCAAGTGATTGAATAAAGACAAAAATAAAAAAGATTTTTTTTTTTTTCAAAAAGTTGTCACTAAATGATATATTGCTCACACATGCCATAGTTATATGTGGAATTGCACCCCAAAATACATTTTGCTGCTTCTCCTGAGTATGGGGATACCACATGTGTGGGACTTTTTGGGAGCCTAGCCGCGTACGGGGCCCCGAAACCCAAGCACCGCCTTCAGGATTTCTAAGGGTGCAAATTTTTGATTTCACTCCTCACTACCTATCACCGTTTCGAAGGCCATAAAATGCCAAAATAGCACAAAACCCCCCCAAATGACCCCATTTTGGAAAGTAGACACCCAAGCTATTTGTTGAGAGGCATGGTGAGTATTTTACAGCTCTCATTTTGTGACAAAAAGCGAGATCTGCAAAATACTCACCATACCTCTCAGCAAATAGCTTGGGGTGTCTACTTTCCAAAATGGGGTCATTTTGGGGGGTTTTATGCCATCTGGGCATTCCATGGCCTCCGAAACTGTGATTGGCAGTGAGAAGTGAAATAAAAAAATTACACCCTTAGAAAGCCTGAAGGCGGTGATTGGTTTTTGGGGTTCCGTACGCAGCTAGGCTCCCAAAAAGTCCCACACATGTGGTATCCCCGTACTCAGGAGAAGCAACAGAATGTATTTTGGGGTGTATTTCCACATATGCCCATGACATGTTTGAGCAATATATCATTTAGTGACAACTTTTTGTAAAAAAAAAATATATATATTTTTTTTTTTTCATTATTCAATCTCTTGGGACAAAAAAAAAAAATATTTAATGGGCTCAACATTGCTCTCATCAAATAGCTTGGGGTGTCTACTTTCCAAAATGGGGTCATTTGGGGGGGGTTTGAACTGTCCTGGCATTTTATGCACAACATTTAGAAGCCTATGTCACACGTCACCCACTCTTCTAACCACTTGAAGACAAAGCCCTTTCTGACACTTTTTGTTTACATGAAAACATATTTTTTTTTTGCAAGAAAATTACGTTGAACCCCCAAACACTATATATAATGTTAAAGCAAAGGCCCTACAGATTAAAATGGTGGGTGTTGCATTTTTTTTTTTTCCACACAGTATTTGCGCAGCGATTTTTCAAACGCATTTTTTGTGGAAAAAATACACTTTTATTTTAATGCACTAAAACACACTATATTGCTCAAATTTTTGATGAAATAAAAAATATAATCTTAGGCCGAGTACATGGATACCAAACACGACATGCTTTAAAATTGCGCACAAACACGCAGTGGCGACAAACTACATACATTTTTAAAAGCCTTTAAAAGCCTTTACATGATACCACATTAGATTCACGGAGGAGGTCTACTGCTAAAATTACTGCCCTCGATCTGACCTTCGCGGTGATACCTCACATGCATGGTGCAATTGCTGTTTACACGCCAGACCAACGCTTGTGTACGCCTTTGCGCAAGAGAAGGGGGGGCAGGGGTGCTTTTTTTTTTTTTTTTTTTTTTTTTTTTTTTTTTATTTATTTTGCTTTTTTATTTTATTTTTAAACTGTTCCTTCCATTTTTTTTTCTTTGTTATGATTTTTTTTTGTTATCTCAGGGAATGTAAATATCCCCTATGATAGCAATAGGCAGTGACAGGTACTCTTTTTTTGAAAAAACTGGGGTCTATTAGACCCTAGATCTTTCCTCTGCCCTCAAAGCATCTGACCACACCAAGATTGGTGTGATAAAATGCTTTCCCAATTTCCCAATGGCGCGGTTTATATCCGGGAGGGGGGACATTCCCTCCCACTGCTTGTAAAAGCAGTCTAGAGGCTAATTACCCGCTAGAATTGCTTTTACATGAAAGCCGATCACTGGCTGAAAAGAATGATACCAAGATGATACCTAAACCTGCAGGCATCATTCTGGTATAACCATTCAAAGTCCAGCAACATACTGGACATATATTGTAATCTTTTTTTTTTTCATGCAGCCTCTTGGCTGAACGAAAAAAAGAGATTGATTGGTGGGTATGCCCACCATTAGAATACCTCCCTTCATCCACCCACTTCTAATGATGGGCATACATGCACCATTTATATATGCCGATGCATGGGGGCATCCTCCCGCAAAAGTTATGCCGTGTACACACGGTCGGAATTTCGACCGTATGTACGTGGCATTAGGAGCCAATCGCTCCTCCCCCCCCCCTGCTGCCCCCATGCTTCGGCATATATGCTCTTTTTTTTAACTGTGGTGGTGAAATCACCTCCTACAGCGTTGGAGTCGTGGCTTTATGTATCGTGGGAGCAAACGCTGTTGCTGTCAAGATAAATAAATCCGCGTTGCAACTGAATGGCGCACCTGAAAACAAAAAAATGCTTAACACTAAAACACAGTAAACAAAATTACATACCTGAAAAGCAAGCATGATAAAACATAATAAAACATTGCAGAATAGAATGGAGTAAAAAAAGAGCAACAATAGAGAGAGAATAGAGAGAGAGAGAGAGAACAATAAAACGACAACTATTTATTTATTTTTTATTTTTTTGAGATTCACAGGTAAAAAAGCTCCTGACTGAAGCGACTGAATCAAAACGCTACCACAAAAAAAATGTTAGCGATCGCAGGGATCAGGCCTGACTCTGCGAACGCTGCAGTTATGTGTGCTTAGTGTTTTGTAAGTGACAGTGATCGATCGATACTGCACTTGGGTGGGCTGGGCTGGGCGGAGGGGGAAAACGCAGGTGCTAGCAGGTATCTGGGCTGATCCCGCTAACAATGCGTTTTTTTTGGAACCCTAAACTGCTGGGACGCTAGTATAGATCTGATCAGATCAGATATTGATCTGTTCAGATACTGTGCCACTAAGGGAGGTGTATGCTTTGCGCGTGGGTGTTTGCGGTACTGGCACTAACCTGGGGCGACGCAGACCTTATTTGACCCTAAAACCTAATTGATATCACCCGCCGGGCGATCAGGGGGTTAAACCGTTATTGGGTAATAAATGGCGGGTGCCCTGACAGTATAAAAAACAAGCTAACTAACCAGCGTCACCCGTAACAGTAATACAAAAAAAAACTGGTTACCTAGCGACACTAATGCAGCGATCAGAAAAACGATCGCTTAGTGACACTGGCAAAAGGGGGTGAAAGGGTTAACTAGGGGCAATCAGGGGGTTAAAACCTTTATTAGGTAATATATGGGGGTACCTGACGCTATATAAAAACCTGACGGGGAATCTAAATAACGAAATAACTAACTGGCTAACCAGCGTCACCAGTGACATTTATACAGTGATCACTGGTGAAAGGGTTAACTCTAGGGGCAATCAGGGGGTTAAAACCTTTATTTAGGTTGTAATATGGGGGTACCTGACCTATAAACCTATTTATGAACCTATATAAACATGGCGGTTAAAAAAAAAAAAAAAATGGTTACCTAGCGACACTAATGCAGCGATCAGAAAAACGATCGCTTAGTGACACTGGCAAAAGGGGGTGAAAGGGTTAACTAGGGGCAATCAGGGGGTTAAAACCTTTATTAGGTAATATATGGGGGTACCTGACGCTATATAAAAACCTGACGGGGAACCTAAATAACGAAATAACTAACTGGCTAACCAGCGTCACCAGTGACATTTATACAGTGATCACTGGTGAAAGGGTTAACTCTAGGGGCAATCAGGGGGTTAAAACCTTTATTTAGGTTGTAATATGGGGGTACCTGACCTATAAACCTATTTATGAACCTATATAAACATGGCGGTTAAAAAAAAAAAAAAAATGGTTACCTAGCGACACTAATGCAGCGATCAGAAAACCGATCGCTTAGTGACACTGGCAAAAGGGGGTGAAGGGGTTAACTAGGGGCAATCAGGGGGTTAAACCTTTATTAGGGGGGGGGGTAGGGGGCTACCTTGGACCTAAAACTAACTGCCCTGACAGTTATTACAGTCACACTGACACTAAATGCAGTGATCAGTAAATAAATGATCACTGCAATTAGTGACACTGTGACTGGGGGGGGGAGGGGGTGATCAGGGGGTGACAGGGGGGTGGAATATGTGCCTATGTGTACTGGTGTCAGTGTACTGTTGTGCACTAACCTTTACATGTTCACAGCTCGGCGTCCCCGGTCACATAGACCGGCGCACCGAGCGTGACATCACTTCCGATCGGACCCCCCAACCGCCTAAAGAATGGCACGTACAGGTACGTGATTCTGCCTGTACGTGCCATTCTGCTGACGTATATCTACATGGGGCGGTCGGGAAGTGGTTAAAAAGACAATGGCATTGCATGAATTGAAATTTCACACTGTTCAGATGGTGTTGGCAGATGAAGCATAAATGACTTAATTTGGAGTATGCCTTATGCGTGGAAGGTATCCACTGAACAAGAAATTAATAAGGCGCTGATATACAAGGAAAAAACCTTACACATAGGGAACAATAGTGAGAGATTTCCGAACATATATTTTGACACAGTAGATCGTATTCTTTCATGTATATCCAGGTTTAATTCCTGTGCATTTTCCTTCAGTGGAGCTGCCATCTACAAGGTGTGATATTACATGATTCCTGTGATACTGCAGAACAATGGACCTCATAACTAAAAGCATCTGGAGCAAGAACTAATCTTTTTTTCCATATTTTTTTTCATAAAAATGGAAAAATGTATTGGCTACATTGAGCCCCAAACAATATTGCTTCTGGTGTACCTTTTGCTGTATTCTTTAGTGCTCTTCATACAACATCACTAGAAATACTTCATAGTGCCTGTAGTTTACATTTTATTTATTAGTTATTGTAAAGTCTCGTTTTTTTTTTTTTATGAATAACAAACATGTTATACTTACTGTGCAGTTGGTTTTGCACAGAGCAGCCTGGATCCTCCTCTTCTTGTGTCCCTCTTTGCTGCTCCTGGCCTGGTCCATGACGGCTAAGAGACTCGTGGATATCGCTGGAGAGAGAAGGGGCTCAGGTAAATAATTAAGGGGTCATGAGGTGTCTGCTACACACAGAAGGTTTTTCATCTTAAACTCCTTAGATATTCCCCAGTGTGGCTCGGGGTGAATTTTCAGTACCAAAAGCGGTAACCCCGAGCCACACTAGTGATCGAATCACAGGATCCAGGCAAAGTTACTTACCTTGTCCCCAGGATCCTGCTATGTCTCCCCGCTGTGTGTGCGAGCTGTCCTCCACCGGATCTATCACAGTGCCGGGCTCCGTTCCCTGCAAGCGTTGCGACGCACGGGGACGGAGCACAGCGCAAAATTCAAAAAGTAAAAAACACACACTACATACAGTACACTGTAATCTTACAGATTACATTATTGTATCAATTTTTTTTACATCCCTTTTGTCCCTGCATGCAGTTTTATATTATAAACACTGTTCTTTCTGCCTGGAAACTGGAGATTGTCCATAGCAACCAAAAAGTGTCCCTTTACATCAAAATCGGTTTTAGACCAGCTAGAAAACAACAATAATAAATTAGAAGGACAAGCACTCTGTTTTGTGTAAGAACCTGTAGGTTCCCTTGTAACCTTCTCTTATGCCGCGTACACACGGTCGGAATTTCCGATGGAAACAGTCCGATGGGAGCTTTTCATCGGATTTTCCGACCGTGTATATGCCCATCGGTCTTTTTCTGTCGGAATTTCCGACGGACTTTGGATTGAGAACCTGTTCTTAATTTTTCCGACGGAAAACCTTTCTATCGGATTTTCCGATCGTGTGTATGCAATTTCGACACGCAAATTTCCAACGCATGCTCGGAAACAATTTGACGCATGCTCAGAAGCATTAAACTTCCCTTTTATAGTGCAGTCGAACGTGTTGTATGCCGTGGTGTTATTGACCGTCGGAATTTGGTGTGACCGTGTGTAGGCAAGACAGTTTGAGCGAAATTCCGTCAGAATTCCGATGGGAAAACCATCAGAGATTTTTCCGACGAGAATTCCGACCGTGTGTATGCGGCATTAGACTGACTGTCTTCACCCTGTTTGGAACTCCAATTTCCACATCCAGACTGTAATGTTATGTATATGAGTGCAGAGAATAGGGTGCTCTAGATAACAAGGAGACTTTAACAAACAGTACATGACTGTCTCTTGAGATGTGATTAATGCACCACTGCAGCACCTCAGAAGAGGGAAGCACACTCTATAGGAAAAACAAACCAGAGAAAAATGTGCTTCTAAGTGCAGTAATAAAACACTTTAATGACAAGGAAGGGTTTAACACTTACAAGATGGTGAAAAACATGCATATAAATGAATCCATAATGTCCAACCGGATGCCTCCTGGGAGTATAGACAGCTGCAGGTGGAAGTTCAAGCCAACCATTGGTGATAAATACTGTCTCTCTGATCCAAGATGGAGGGCCGTGCTGTCAGGACCAGCATGGTTTAAAGAAGGAGCGACTGGGCATGCTCTGAAACATGTACTGCCCACTCTGGCATCACTTCCGGTTGCCTGGATTCCATGCTGGCCCTGACATCTTGGATCAGAGACAGTATTTACCACCGCTTGTCAGCTGGAACTTCCACCTGCAGCTGTCTTTACTCCCAGGAGGCATCCCGCTGGACGTTACGGATTCATTGATATGCGTGTTTTTCACTTCCATCTTGTAAGTGTTTTAACCCTTCTTTGTCATTAAAGTATTTTTTTACTATACTTAAAAGTGCCTTCTTCTCTGCTTTGTTTAATGTTATGTATATGACTCATATTTATTCCTCTACGTCAGGGGTAATGAATTAAAATTCATGGAGGTCCGATCAGTAAAAAAAAATTCTGGCAGAGGTCCTAATCGCATGTTCTTGCAATCACTTAGGTCCTTCATGTCACAGCCTTCTCTCCTCTTATATCACAATCCTGTTCCTATCTCAAATTCCTCTGCCCCTTTACAGTAGTTTTCTGAACCGCCATTCACACCCCCCCACAAGAGTGTCCTCCTTTGCCCATCCCCAGTAGTGACCTTTGCCCCTCTCACATCACTCCCCACAGTAGTGTCCTCCTTTGTCCCCCCCACACACAGTAGTGTCATTTGCCCCCTTCACATCACCCCCCAAGTAGTCCTTTTAGCCCACTTCACATCACCCCCACACACACAAAGTAGTGTGCTCTGCCCCTTCTCGTCCCCCCGGTAGTCCTTTCTGCCCCTTTTACATCACCCCCCCATAGTGTCAGGTGCGGTAGCTTGTATGAAAGCCACAGTCAAGTTGTGGGGGGAACAACCTGGCCCCTTTGTCATACTCAAAGCTGATTCTCGAGGAGAGGGCACAGGGGAAGAATGTGATCCCAGAAATATTGCCCACAAGAGCACTGTCGCGGAATGGGGTCCCAGTCAGTGTCCGGAACATTACTGATAGCCCAATCAGTCTTCAACTTTGGATGGTGGCTCTGGATGACTTGGTAAAGAGAGTAGACAGTGGAGACCCCAGAGGAGAGTCCCATTGTGCAGTATCCCACCTTGACCTCCCGGGAGGAGAGGGTCAAAAAGCAGCTATCCAGATGGGAGGAGATGTTCTCTAAGAATGACTTTGACGTGGGCTGTGTGAAGAGTGCACAACAATGGATTTGGCTGAGCGAAGACAAGCCCTTCTGGGAGAGAGCCTGGAGGATACCAATGGGTGACCTTAAAGACGTTAGAGAAACAGCTGGATGAACTGAAGCAATCCAGAATCAGAAGCCCTTATGCATTCCCCATAGTGGTAGTGCATAAGAAAAATGGGTCTCTTTGGATGAGCATTGATTATCAAATGCTGAATGAAGAACAATTCTAGATCAGTACACTACACCTGGCATAGAAGATGCCCTTCAATGCTTGTCTGGAGCAAAGTGGTTCAGCGTGTGTGTTGCTATGACAATTTGTATTGTCTTGATAGCAATAATATAGAGTTAGGTTTGGTAAGAGCATATGTTTACAGAGGCCCTTCCCCCTCAATTGATATGTAAATAAACCAGATGGATAGGTTTTGGAGCTAAACACAGGAAGTTGGTGTATGCAGGAAATGGGTGGGAGGGGCTTGGGGAGAGTTGGAAAGAAACATGTGTTTAGACAACAGAGATGTGTTTGGAAGGAAAGAGGAAGACATGGCTTCTGGAAGCTGGATAACTTTGGAGATGCTTTTGTGAGTTGGACTCTGAGCAAGGAACTATGAAGGACATCTTGACCCCTAAGTTGAGTAACTGTTTAATTTACTTAATGTGTACATATTGTACTGGCTTATATTTGTAGGCACATTTTGTAAGCTATAAGTTGTGTTGTATTGTTCATCCTACAGTTTGTATGTGCAGATTTTTCCCTGTTTAGTAAAGTATTGATCCACTTCAGAAGTCTAAGCTTCCTTGGTTTTACCACAAGAACTTAATAGGTAGACGGAAAGCATTACAGCGTGTTGGAACATTAGGGTTCTTCGTGTTTGATCAAATGTCGCAGGGATTGTCAGGAGCCCCAGCTAACTTTCAGAGATTGATGGAAAATACAGTGAGGGACATTAATCTGATACAAGTGCTAGTGTACCTAGATGATTATTATGTCATGGAGTAGAGATCCTTCTTGAGGCTCTGTAATCTGATAAAAAAAAAAAAACACATTTCATTTAGTACTCTTTGCCTGATTTGGAAGGCAAAGAGATTTACTAAATGAAATGGGTGCAGAACCACTTTAAGTTTAATAATTCACTAGCGCCCCGTTCTACCAAACCTCACCATCAATCAAATCCAAGGATTTTTTTATAGTAAAGCATTGATACACTTCAGAAGTCTAAGCTTCCTTGGTTTTACCACAAGAACTTAATAGGTAGACGGAAAGCATTACAGCGTGTTGAGGCTCTGTTCCTACTACCAAAGATTTGTAGAGAATTTGCCAAAAATGGCTAGACCCCTCAATAAGTTATTACAGAGGGATGTGGGCGAAGACACGGATGGGCCGAACTGAATAAAATCGACAAAGCGAGGGGCTGGGAGGTCCTAAGAATCTATGCAGAATTAATGGACCTCTCAGACTAAGAAAGCTTTTCATCCCCTAAAAAGGAGCCTCACAGAAGCGCCTGTAGTAGCATACACTGACCCCTCTAAAGATTATGAGGTTCATGCTGATGCCAGCCAAGATGGGCTGGGGGAGTCTTGTATCAATAAACAGAAGGGAAGCTATGTCCTTTAGCCTACGTGAGTAGTCTCTCCCCCTCTGAGAAGAACTATCCTGTGCACAAGTTGGAGTTCCTGGCTTTAAAATGGGCCATAGTTGATAAGTTGAGAGACTACTTGTACGCAGCTATGTTCATGGTCAAGACAGATAATAGCCCACTGACCTACCTGCTGACCACTGCAAAGCTGGATGCCACCAGGCATCAGTGGTGGGACGCTCTGTCCGAGTTCCAATTCAGCCTGAAGAACCAGCCAGGAGTGAGAACCCGAGATGTGGATGCTCTATCCTGAAGACCCTATGTTTCAGATGTCAATCCAGGGAGCTTGAGCCACTTGACCTCCAAGACCATTAGAGTTGCCCACGGGGTACTTTAATGCTATTGTGACCTGACTCAAGTGCACAGTGGGGAGTTGCCCCAGCTGACGAAGGAAAACATAAAGGATCAGAATGAGGACCCGCTATGTAGCCTAACTTGGAAGGCACTAGTTGCCCAAGACCCTCACCTGTTGTTAGACAACTCCGTCAGAAACTCCAAGTTATTTTACAGAGAGTGGGATCAAATGCAGTTCGAAGATGGTATCATCTATAGAAGAGGCCACTCTGAAGGGCCAGAAAATGCTTGGCAGTTGTCCCTTCACAAGAAACATCGACATGTACTGCTGACGGCTCTTTGCGATAATCATGGACATTTAGGGGCAGAGAGAACCTTTAAATAAGTCAGAGATCGTTTCTACTGGCCCTCCATGAGAGCTGAAATAGAAAGCTACTGTCTTCTACCTGGCAGAGCTGTCTCAATGGGCCACCAATAAAGCCAAAGGCCAATAAACTGGTGTACCTTGACTTTTTGTGTCTGGAACCCAATTCAGGTGGGCAAAGCAATGTCTTAGTAGTGAATGATCATTTGACTTGTTACACCCAAGCCTTCCTAACCAAAGACTAACGAGCCAGTAGAGTAGCCAAGACTTTGGTGGAGAAATTCTTTGTCCATTATGGCTTGCCCCAACGTATACAGTGCCTTGAAAAAGTTTTCATACCCCTTGAAATTTTCCACATTTTGTGTTTTTTGGGGATTTTATGTCATAGACCAACACAAAAGGGCACATAACTGTGAAGTGGAAGGAAATTGATAAATGCTTTTGATTTTTTTTAACAAATAAATATGTAAAAAGTGTGGTGTGCATTTGTATTCAGCCCCCCTGAGTCAATACTTTGTAGAACCACCTTTTGCTACATTTACAGCTCCAAGTCTTTTTGGGATGTCTCTACCAGCTTTGACATTTTTGCCCATTCTTCTTTGCAAAATAGTTCAAGTTCTGTCGGATTGGAGGGAGAGCATCTGTGAACAGTAATTTTCAAGTCTTGCCACAGATTCTCAATTGGATTTAGGTCTGGACTGTGACTGGGCCATTTTTATACATTTTTATACATGAATATGCTTTGATCTAAACCATTCCATTGTTGCTCTGGCTGCATGTTTAGGGTCGTTGTCATGCTGTAGGATGAACCTCTGCCCCTGTCTCAAGTCTTTTTCAGACACTAACAGGTTTTATTCGTAGCATGTTACACCCAAGTAGAGACTAAGGTCCCATACACACTGTTAGATTTTATGCAGATTTTAGTTTTCAGATTTACCAAAACCATGTAGTGCAAGGGCCTGCCTGATTGCATACAAATTGAAACTCTTAAGGTTTGACCTCATATTATATGGTTTTGTTAAATCTGAAGACAAAAATATGCAGTAAATCTAATAGTGTGTATGGGGTCTTAGTCGGAAACAGCTGACATTCCTGTGGAGGAAGAATTCAGGGAAATTCTCAACCACCCTGCCCCTGATGCCATGAGAGACACTACCGCCACCAAATGTGCAGAAGAACCAGAACCTTTCTGCAACATCTCAGAGCAACAACTCAGAGCTAACCTGCGAACCTGAAACTTCAGATGCTGTGACCTGGAGACTTAGGTGGGACATTCGCCCACCCAAAAGACTGACCACTCTGAGAAAGTTTTGATGAACTCATACATACTGCTCAATGGTAAAGCCAGGTGCCAGACCCTCCCACCATACCTTTGGTGGAGGATGACCCTGAACCACCCTCTGACACTACTACTGGCCTGTCACCAGAATGACATTTGTTTGTACAATTTGTTGTTGAAGAATCCTTCTTTAAGTCAGTTATTTACTAATGAATGCTTTGGTTGAAGTGTTTTACAGCAGGTTAATATCAGACTCTGTTTAAGTAATTGGCATCCAACTTTCAAAAACTTTATTCTGTCTTTAGGGACCAAAGTTTTTTAGTTGGGGGAGGATGTAGTGGTCGGTGCAGGCTATCATTATCATAATGTAATGCAGTGGACATACTTTCATTGCTGCATACTTACATAGTTACATAGTTAGTTAGGTTGAAAAAAGACACAAGTCCATCCAGTTCAACCACAAATAATAAAAAAAAAAAAAATAATAATATCATACAATCCCATATACCCCATTCTATACTCACAGTTGATTCAGAGGAAGCAAAAAAAAAAACAGCAGCGCATGCTCCAATTTGCTAAAGCAGGGGGAAAAATTCCTTCCTGATCCCCCGAGAGGCAATCGGATTTTCCCTGGACCAACTTTACCTATAAATGTTGGTACCCAGTTATATTATGTACATTTAAGAAAGTATCCAGGCCTTTCTTAAAGCAATCTACTGAGCTGGCCAGAACCACATCTGCAGGGAGTCTATTCCACATTTTCACAGCTCTTACTGTAAAGAAACCTTTCCGTATTTGGAGATGAAATCTATTTTCCTCTAGACGTAAAGAGTGCCCCCTTGTCCTCTTTGTTGACTGTAAAGTGAATAACTCAACACCAAGTTCACTATATGGACCCCTTATATATTTGTACATGTTGATCATATCCCCCCTTAATCTCCTCTTATCAAGAGAGAATAAATTCAGTTCCTCTAATCTTTCCTCATAACTGAGCTCCTCCATGCCTCTTATCAGTTTGGTTGCCCTTCTCTGCACTTTCTCCAGTTCCCAATATCCTTTTTGAGAACTGGTGCCCAAAACTGAACTGCATATTCCAGATAAGGTCTTACTAATGATTTGAACAGGGGCAAAATGATATCTCTCTCTCTCTGGAGTCCATACCTCTCTTATTACAAGAAAGGACTTTGCTCGCTTTGGAAACCGCAGGTTGACATTGCATGCTATTATTGAGCTTATGATCTACCAAAACCTCCAGATCCTTTTCCGCTATGGATCCCCCCAGTTGTACTCCTCCTAGTATGTATGATGCATGCATATTCTTAGCCCCCAAGTGCATAACTTTACATTTATCAACATTAAACCTCATCTGCCACATAGTCGCCCAATTAGACAGAGCATTGAGGTCAGCTTGTAAATTGGAGACATCCTGTAAGGACGTTATTCCACTGCATAGCTTGGTGTCATCTGCAAAGACGGAAATGTTACTTTTGATCCCAGACCCAATATCATTTATAAAGATGTTAAAAAGTAAGGGTCCCAGCACTGCACCTTGGGGTACACCACTGATAATCTTAGACCATTCAGAATAAGAATCATTAACCACTACTCTCTGAATTCTGTCTTTTAGCCAGTTTCCAGTTCCCCCCTAGTGCTACACTCAGACTGCTTGCGTCACATTTCTGAGCCAAGAAGTAAAGGACATTGGGACTTGGGAGTCCAGTTATGGCTGAACACAGGACTGCAAGTCTTTCTATAACTACATCTCCCAGCAAGCTTCGAATTAAGAAGGGGATTATGGGATTGACTATTTAAAGAGATGTTTTCAGCAGGCCAGCTCTCCTCTCCCTGAGATCCAACAGTGAGCATCAGAGCTGCAAGGACTGCAGCCTACCAGGACCCTGCGAGCCATTGCTATCCCTGCCTGGGCGGACCTGCATTGCTGTGTGACATCAGAACACTCTCTGTCTCTTCTGCTGGTGATCATCGGACCGTGTTGCGGGTGTCAACCTGGACTGCTGTGTTCACATCCTGCTAACCTACTGCATCCATCTGTGCACTGGCTGGGGTACAGACCCTGAATTGCTTCCTGTGTGTGCCGACTACCTTCAGGATCTGGTTAGTGGGCTCATGCCCACATCCCCTTCTCTTCAGTAATACTCAGCACATTGACACTGCATGCAGACATCATAACCCAGATTACAAAGGAACCTGACACTTTTGCTATACCTATTATTTGCTTGCTGACTACTTGAATCCTCTCTCCTCTTCTCTCCCTGAGGATTTTCCCTTCAACATCTTTGAGCTCCAGTGCAAGTGAAGACTGTGAAAAGGCCTGACACTTGGAAAACCCTTATCCCATCATCTGCAGTGTGTGAGTTGGCCCAAATACTGCTTAACCCCCCCCCAATGTGAGTAGAGTTCCCTGCATTCCAGCATGTCTCTAGTTATAGCCCCCCCCCCCCCCCCCCCCCCCCCCCCCCATCATTGAGCTCCCTGGGTCCATTCAATTGTTTAGTGTCTACTATTTTTGCATATCCAAGTGTTATTATTACTGTCTGCTTTGTTATTCTGAACAATTCTAATTGTTGTGTGTCCAACCCGACCAGTCTTGGGTGCTGTCCCAGAGTTTAGCTGACTGACAACTTTTTGCACCCTTTGTTTGCCTTGGTCAATACAGAAGTCTGCTGAATTCCGTTTATATTGTGTCTGTGGTTCATTTAAAGGGGTATACATCATGTCAGAACCTAGAGTCTCAGAAGGGCTGGAATGCCCTCAGGGTCAGGGCAGCACAAGAGGACAAGCAATATCCAGCAGCCTCTATGAGGATAGCGCTACACTTCCATACCTGTGTACAGATTGAGGACCTCGAGGGTGCAGATCTTCTTCAGTTTTTATGGGAGATGGATCGCTGCTGAAGGAGTGTTGACAACATCTCCCTCGCTGCAAGAGGCTATCTCACTTGCCACATATGCACGCTTAATGACAGGCCTCTAGAGAAACCTTTGTTACCCTTGGTAAGCACTTGTATCTTCACACTGTATTAACTCTAGTACCATTATCTTTGTACTCCAATGTGCTTAGTGACCTGGCTGTAGACTATATGTGTCAATTACTTGCATTACACCCCTTTAGTAACCAGACCAAGCAAAGGCAAATTTTCAAAAACTTTACTCAAATAATTTAGCATGGTGACTTTTACAGGTAACAGTTCAACAGAAAATGCAGTCTTTTCCCTAATGTTCGTAACCCCTAACTTCAGGTTTGTGGCTCCCCCAGCATACCTGCATAGGAAAAAGTCCATGCTTACCAAAATCCTTGGTTGGCGTGTTCAGGAGGGACTACAAGCCCCAGCAATCCTCCTGGGTAGTGGGAACTTTGTCTTCAGCACATAACTGGAATTCCAGAATCCGGAAGAACAGCAGTAAGAACCCAACCACCCCTCCCGCCAGGCTTGAACCCCCTGTTCCTTTTATATTACACGGAACCAGTGGGTTGGACCCAGTAAAGCCCACCAAAATAAAACACAATTAATGCTCAAATTCCCAGCTGGGGCAACGTTAACTATTACTGCCTACATGTGCACAGCCTGTGCAGAAAGCAGAATTCTTTAAAGGACCCAACAGGCCCACCCACTACAGGCTGCCTGTAGAAAACTATAGGTGGGGGCAGATATTCGACCAGTCACCCTGCACAAGGAGGGCGAGTAGCGCTGACAAGTTTTTATTACAGGGAGCTCATGCACAGAGGCAAAGTTTCATGCTAGGTTATTACACAGATGTGGGGAAGATTCACAAAGCACACCAAAATTTAAGAAAGAACACCCATGCCTCTTGTATTTGGAAAATATTTTCTTTTCAGAAGTTCAGTTTTAAAGTAACCCCAGTATCATGCTGTAACAAAGTGGAAGTGGTTCCATGCTATGCACAAACAATATAAATATATATATATATATATATATATATATATATAGATATAGCTGCTGTCTCAACTTAAACAACTACCAAGGTATAATCAGGGTTAAACAGGAAAAAATGGAGTGGGTGTGGTGCTGCTTATTTAAAGTAAGTATAGTAAAAATAAATGTGCTAGTATGTGCTTCAGGCAAAAATTTAAAAAATGTAAACAAATGACCAGTTTTACCCTTGTTGTTCAAAGTGTTACGTAACGTACATATAGTATATGTGCTTTTGAGAAAATGAAAGGAATTGTAAACATAAAATCAGTGCCAACTGTTATTTCAGTAAACATTCATAATTCAGTGAACAAATGTGCCAAACCCTAATAGATAGATGATAAGAATTCAATAGTATATTCATAAGCCAGTGCTAAAAATATTAAAGTGACAAGTGCTAGAGTTTATGAGTTCATTAGTGGTACAGCAAATTGACGTGATAAAAATATAAATCCTTAATATGGTGCTGCAAAAGGATCAGGGAAAACCATGCGCTGTGCCAGTGTCTTCACATGTACTCCCCCTCTTTTACTGCACTCACCAGAATTCTCTCCCCACCAGGGGGTACCCAGCATTCACAGCACCACTTTGCTGTATACGGATTCCAGACCCAGTGAATGACTGTCTCTCCTTTCTCCTTACTTCCACTGCCCCAGCATTCTCATATAAATGCAGAAATAGGAAACACAAGGTCCATAGCGTAATTTCGTTGAGCAAATTTATTAAAAGATAAGCAGTAATGCACTTACATGGGTAAAATTATTCATGAGCATGTAAACCAGGAAGTCCGGGACATGATGCGCCCCAAGGCCCCGAAGCCAAAAGTGATGAAATGAAACTGTAAGCTCCTCCCTACCCATTTTATCACAACGTCGGCAGACATTTTTTTCTGTAGCACGTACTAGCACATTTCTTTTACTATACTTACTGAAAAAGCAGCAACGCAACCACTCCATTATTCCCAGTATCATACTAACTTGTGAATGCAATGCAGGGACTATATGACTTTCAAGGGCTGTTGAAGACAGGAATCAAAATCCAATATGTACGCTAAAAGTAAACTTATACATTAAAATTACTAGGAGAGCGATGGGCCCTGCCACTGTCTAAAAATAGGTAAATTGCATGCAGGGTTCTCACAAATACATATTAAGGGACTCCAGAATGGCTGTTTTAGTTTTAGCTTTTTCAGTTTTCTCCATGTTACATGTAACACTCGGATTGGGTTCTGGAATCCAGAGACTTTGAGGAGCTTTGGAAGGATTGAAGCCTCTACCTCGCCTTGGTCTCACCAGAGATCTGCATCCTAAATATGCAGGCATGCATAGCCTTTATAATCAAGGGGCTGTCTCCAGTTCAGGGCTCCACCCAGGAGACAAGAGACCCTGCCCAGAGGCCAGTGCGTAGGCCAGAGCAGCTAGGAGCTGCAGAAAAGGTGCAGAGGTTACATGTGAGCACAGTGGCTGCTGGGTAAAAAGGCCTAAGATTGAGGCCTGAGCAGTGGCGCTGCCAGAGCAAGCCTGGAGGCTAATGTAATTTATGCTTGTGCTTGAAATGATGGTGGAAACCCCTGTGAGGGTAACCTTTTGTTTTTTTTTAACTTTTACTTTTTCACTTAAATCGGAGCTCCAGGCTAAAATTCAACTCGGTCTTAAACAAGAGATCATTTTGGATTTAGATTTTTTTTTTTGTTTGTACCTTTATCGGGACTTCCATCCTATCTCGTCGGGGGAAGTCCCTTCCGCGATTGCATCCGGCCCTCCTCCTCCTCTGTCTTCTGGGTTCATAATAGTGTTTTTTTTTTCAAAAATTTACGATGCAAAACAATTAAATACAAAAAAAGAAAAGAAAAACATATACAGTATCTCACAAAAGTGAGTACACCCCTCACATTTTTGTAAATATTTTATTATATCTTTTCATGTGACAACACTTAAGAAATTAAACTTTGCTACAATGTAAAGTAGTGAGTGTATAACAGTGTAAATTTGCTGTCCCCTCAAATTAACTCAACACACAGCCATTAATGTCTAAACCGCTGGCAACAAAAGTGAGTACACCCTTAAGTGAAAATGTCCAAATTGGGCCCAAAGTGTCAATATTTTGTGTGGCCACCATTATTTTCCAGCACTGCCTTAACCCTCTTGAGCATGGAGTTCATGGAGTTCACCAGAGCTTCACAGGTTGCCACTGGAGTCTTCTTCCACTCCTCCATGATGAACATCACAGAGCTGGTGGGAGACATTGCGCTCTTCCACCTTCCGTTTGTGGTTGCCCCACAGATGCTCAATAGGGTTTAGGTCTGGGGACATGCTTGGCCAGCCCATCACCTTTACCCTCACCTTCTTTAGGAAGGCAGTGGTCGTCTTGGAGGTGTGTTTGGGGTCATTATCATGTTGGAATACTGCCCTGCGGCCCAGTCTCTTAAGGGAGGGGATCATGCTCTGCTTCAGTAAGTCACAGTGCATGTTGGAATTCATGGTTCCCTCAATGAACTGTAGCACCCCAGTGCTGGCAGCAATCATGCAGCCCCAGACCATGACACTCCTACCACCGTGCTTGACTGTAGGCAAGAAACACTTGTCTTTGTACTCCTCACATGGTTGCCGCCACACACGCTTGACACCATCTGAGCCAAATACGTTTATCTTGGTCTCATCAGACCACAGGACATGGTTCCAGTAATTCATGCGCTTAGTCTGCTTGTCTTCAGCAAACTGTTTGTGGGCTTTCTAGTGCATCATCTTTAGAAGAGGCTTCCTTCTGGGATGACAGCCATGCAGATGAATTTGATCCAGTGTGCGGCGTATGGTCTGAGCAATGACAGGCTGACCCTCCACTTCTTCAACCTCTGCAGCAATGCTGGCAGCACTCATACGTCTATTTCCCAAAGACAACCTCTGGATATGACGTGAGCATGTGCACTCAACTTCTTTGGTCGACCATGGTAAAGGCCTGTTCTGAGTGGAATCTGTCCTGTTAAACCACTGTATGGTCTTGGCAGCTCAGTTTCAGGGTCTAGGGCAATCTTCTTATAGCCTAGGCCATCTTTATGTAGAGCAACTATTCTTTTATTCAGCTCCTCAGTGAGTTCTTTGCCATGAGGTGCCATGTTGAACTTCCAGTGACCAGTATGAGAGAGTGAGAGCGAAATTTAAACTCACCTACTCCCCATTCACTAACACTAACGAGTCACATGACACTGGGGGGGTGGCTAATTGGGCCCAGTTTGGATATTTTCACTTAGGGGTGTACTCACTTGTTGCCAGCGATTTAGACATAAATGGCTGTGCGTTAAGGTATTTTGAGGGTACAGCAAATTTACACTGTTATACAAGCTGTACACTCACTACTTTACATTGTAGCAAAGTGTAATTTCTTCAGTGTTGTCACATGAAACGATATAATAAAATATTTACAAAAATATGAGGGGTGTACTCACTTTTGTGAGAAACTGTATATCTTTGTTAATACTAGATATCTAGTCAGAAGTTGAGCGACTGCAGCCCTGAAGAAATGGCTTGGACCGCGTAACGCGTAGGCTTTTCCCAATACAGTAGTACCTTGGATTACGAGCATAATCTGTTCCATAACAATGCTTGTAATCCAAAGCACTCGTATATCAAAGCGAGTTTCCCCAATAGGAATCAATGGAAACTCAGATAATTAATTCCAGTGCCACTGCTAGTGTATGCAGTACTGCATGTGGCCAGAGGCGGGAGGGGCGCCAGAGACACTGGGAAACACTCGAAGAAGCTTGGAGACCACTCTGATGACGGAGTGTCTCAGAGCGTCACCAGCGCCCCTGCACCTTTGGCCAAATGCGGTACTGCACACCCCAGAGGCTTGAATCCTGCTTGTCTTGCAAAACAAGGCTCGTAAGCCGCAATACTCGCAGTCCGAGGTTTTACTGTATCTGACTCTTACCTCTGTCATATTTTTATACATTATGGGCTAGCATGTGGCCCTGTTGTTGTCAGGGCTGGGCTCATCCCTTTTTTCTCTGAGCTGGCCGCTCAGCTGTTGGCTAATTGCCAGCTCCTATCTCTCCACAGTGACTCCCCTGTTGATAATATCCTGCTCGTCAGTCCTGCCTACTTAAGCCGTCCAGCCCAGGTGATCTCTGCCTTCGCCTTGGTCAACATCACAGAGACTCTCCTGCATTCCTATTAAAGACTTGCTTGGCTGACATTCCCTCTGGCTCCAGATCCTGCCTGCTCTTCCACTGGGCTGATCCCTGACTCCCTGACTTTCTGGCTTGTCTGACTATCTGTTCCGGTTACCAAACTTTGGCTATGTTTTGACTAAGTTTGTTCTAGTTACTTTTATTATTAAACAAGTGTGATTTAACTGTACTTCTGTCTTGGTCTGATTCTTGGTTTCTGGCAGTTGTGATGATATGTTGTATTTTAATAACTTTTTGTAATAAAGATATAACGTTGTATATATAAATAGTGTGTTGGTGCAATGCAATTTGAGCTACCAGAGGTCATTGTATAAAGCCCTTACACCTACAATTGCTTGTTTTACAATAATACAATACTGGGTTGATGACCTCATGGTACCCAGCTGGTTTAGCTTCCCCTCTCATTTGCCCTTTCCACATATCACTCCATTATTACTACTATTGAGTAAATAAAGAGGGGTGTCTCCTTCTCCATATTGTCGTAGTCCAACATCTGGCTACACATTTTATTCGATATTAACTTCCCCATAAAAATTAATTCATGTGTCACTGTTTATGCAAAGAATCATCTGGGAATTTAGAGTGTCATTATTACTAGCTTAAAATAGTAACACGATACATAACAGGCCACGCCACCGGTAGCAATTGCATGAGTAATGTAGTGAAGCATGTTGGCTGTAGGTATTAGAAGTATTTTAGTATCAGGAGTTTAAAGTGAATGTGTTACAAGCTTAATACATATTTCACAAGGAATTTTTTTTTTCAGTTTCCAAAATAGTATACAGCAAACAGTTGCATTAGATACGTGCATTCAATATAATCAAAAAAGAAAGTAGCACTAAGAAGTACAAAATAAAACAGAAAACAGAAACATAGATGAGACATCTGTTCTGAGAATATTGATATACTTAAAGTGTTCAAAAACTAAGAACGCTCAGCACTGGAGGTCCTCCTGAACAAAAAACAAGGAATGGCTTAGGCTGGCCATACATGTTCAATCCTCTTGTACAATTTTCCTTTAGATTTACCAAAAAACAAAAACATATAATATGAGGTCAAAACCAAATATTTTCAATTGTATCCAATTAGGTAGGTGTGTTGCTATGGCCATTTGTATAGTGACTTTATTGCAATAATATGGAGTTAGATATATTATTTAAGAGCATATGTTTACAGAGGCTCTTCCCCTTCATTGATATATAAATAAACCAGTTATATAGGTTTTGGAGCTGAACAGAGGAAGTTGGTAGGCAGGAAGTTGGTGGGAGGGGCTTGGGGAGTTTTTAAAAGAAACGTGTTCGTAAAAGAGATGTGTTTGGAAGGAAGATGGATAACTTTGGCTGCCGGAAGCTGGATAACTTTGGAGACATTTTAAGTTGGACTGAGCAAGGAACCATGAAGGACAATACGTCTGGATCCCTAAGTTAAGTAACTGTTTAGTTTACTTAACCGCTTGCTGACTAGGCGCCGCAGTTGTACTGCGGTAACATGACTCGGCTGCGTGAATTGCCGTCATGTTACGTTGCTTCCTGATTAGGCCACTAGGGGCATGCGCGCGTGCCCCCTGCTTGCCCACGGAGCTGATGCGAGTGCCTGGCGGTCATGATCACCGCCGTGCTCCCGCGATCACTCGGGGCACACCGAGAACCGGGATCGGTGTGTGTAAACACACAGTTTCCAGTTCTCTGAGGGGAGAAGAGACAGATCATCTGTTCATTCAGAGTATGAACAGCGATCTGTCATCTACCCTACACAGTCCCCTCCCCCCTTCAGTTAGAACACACACTAGGGAACACAATTAACCCCTTGATCGCCCCCCAGTGTTAACCCCTTCCCTGCCAGTGACATTTTTTACAGTAATCAATGCATTTTTATAGCACTGATCGTTGTATAAACACCAATGGCCCCAAAAATGTGTCAAAATTGTCTGACGTGTCCGCCATAATGTCGCAGTCCCGACAAGAATCGACCTTACTAGTAAAAAAAAATGAATAATAAAAATGCCATAAAGCTATAACTTTTGCGCAAACCAATCAATATACGCTTATTGCAAAAATTTTTTTTTTTACCAAAAATATGTAGAAGAATACATATCGGCCTAAACTGAGGAAAAACATTTTTATTTTTTAGGGGGATATTTATTATAGCAAAAAGTAAATAATATTGCGTTTTTTTCAAAATTTTCGCTATTTTTTTGTTTATAGCGAAAAAAATAAAAAACGCAGAGGTGATCAAATACCACCAAAAGAAAGATCTATTTGTGGGAAATAAAGGACATCACGTGGCATGACCGTGCAATTTTCAGTTAAAGCGACGTTGTGCCGAATCGCAAAAAGTGTTCTGGTCAGGAAGGGGGTAAAATCTTCCAGGGCTGAAGCAGTTAATGCGTACATATTGTAGATGCTTATATTTGTAGGCATATTTTGTAAGCTATGAATTGTGTTGTATTGTGTATCCTACAGTTGTATGTGCAGCTTTTTTGTTTAGTAAAGCATTGATACACTACAGAAGTCTAAGCTTCCTTGGTTTTACCGCAAGAACCAGTATAGATAAGACGCAAAGCACTATATAGTTTAAGGTAAATCTAAAGGAAAATTGTACAAGAAAATTGAACATGTACACTTATGGCCACAAGCATAATACAGTAGCTAAAACCTTGATGTGTACACAATTATTAGTGCACATAAAATTAAACATCTTGTTATTTTGACATTATCCTGTTTCCACTATTATCCTATCCTATTCTATATAGTATAATAAGTCACCTTAACCACTTCCCGACCGCCCCATGTAGATATACGTCGGCAGAATGGCACGTACAGGCAGAAGCACGTACCTGTACGTGCCATTCTTCAGGCGCGTGGGGGGTCCGATCGGACCCCCCCCGGCCGGCGGGGACGGTCGGGATCGCTTCAGGAGCGATCCGGGATGAGGGGACGGCCAGTGGTTTCTGGCCACCCCCTCGCGATCGCTCCTGGCGAATCAGATGCTTCCTCTGTCTGTGTCAATCAAAACACAGGCAGAGGAAGTGATGTCACGCTCGGTGCGCCGGTCTATGTGACCGGAACGCCGAGCTGTCAACATGTACAGGTTAGTGCACCAACAGTACACTGACACCAGTACACATAGGCACACAAAACACCCCCCTGTCACCCCCAGATCACCCCCCAGATCACCCCCCCCCCCCCCCCCCAGTCACAGTGTCACTAATTGCAGTGATCATTTTTTTTACTGATCACTGCATTTAGTGTCAGTGTGACTGTAATAACTGTCAGTGCAGTTAGTTTTAGGTCCAAGGTAGCCCCCTACCCCCCCCTAATAAAGGTTTAACCCCTTGATTGCCCCCCAGGTAACCCCTTCACCCCCTTTTGCCAGTGTCACTAAGCGATCGTTTTTCTGATCGCTGTATTAGTGTCACTGCTGTCGCTAGGTAACCATTTTTTTTTTTTTAGGTAACCGCCATGTTTATATAGGTTCATAAATAGGTTTATAGGTCAGGTACCCCCATATTACAACCTAAATAAAGGTTTTAACCCCTTGATTGCCCCTAGAGTTAACCCTTTCACCAGTGATCACTGTATAACTGTCACTGGTGACGCTGGTTAGCCAGTTAGTTATTTCGTTATTTAGGTTCCCCGTCAGGTTTTTATATAGCGTCAGGTACCCCCATATATTACCTAATAAAGGTTTTAACCCCCTGATTGCCCCTAGTTAACCCTTTCACCCCCTTTTGCCAGTGTCACTAAGCGATCGTTTTTTCTGATCGCTGCATTAGTGTCGCTAGGTAACCATTTTTTTTTTTAGGTAACCGCCATGTTTATATAGGTTCATAAATAGGTTTATAGGTCAGGTACCCCCATATTACAACCTAAATAAAGGTTTTAACCCCCTGATTGCCCCTAGAGTTAACCCTTTCACCAGTGATCACTGTATAACTGTCACTGATGACGCTGGTTAGCCAGTTAGTTATTTCGTTATTTAGGTTCCCCGTCAGGTTTTTATATAGCGTCAGGTACCCCCATATATTACCTAATAAAGGTTTTAACCCCCTGATTGCCCCTAGTTAACCCTTTCACCCCCTTTTGCCAGTGTCACTAAGCGATCGTTTTTCTGATCGCTGCATTAGTGTCGCTAGGTAACCAGTTTTTTTTTGTATTACTGTTACGGGTGACGCTGGTTAGTTAGCTTGTTTTTTATACTGTCAGGGCACCCGCCATTTATTACCCAATAACGGTTTAACCCCCTGATCGCCCGGCGGGTGATATCAATTAGGTTTTAGGGTCAAATAAGGTCTGCGTCGCCCCAGGTTAGTGCCAGTACCGCAAACACCCACGCGCAAAGCATACACCTCCCTTAGTGGCACAGTATCTGAACAGATCAATATCTGATCTGATCAGATCTATACTAGCGTCCCAGCAGTTTAGGGTTCCAAAAAAAAAACGCATTGTTAGCGGGATCAGCCCAGATACCTGCTAGCACCTGCGTTTTCCCCCTCCGCCCAGCCCAGCCCACCCAAGTGCAGTATCGATCGATCACTGTCACTTACAAAACACTAAGCACACATAACTGCAGCGTTCGCAGAGTCAGGCCTGATCCTGCGATCGCTAACATTTTTTTTGTGGTAGCGTTTTGATTCAGTCGCTTCAGTCAGGAGCTTTTTTACCTGTGAATCTCAAAAAAAAAAAAAAAAAAATAAAATAGTTGTCGTTTTATTGTTCTCTCTCTCACTCTATTCTCTCTCTATTGTTGCTCTTTTTTTACTCCATTCTATTCTGCAATGTTTTATTATGTTTTATCATGTTTTATCATGCTTGCTTTTCAGGTATGTAATTTTGTTTACTGTGTTTTAGTGTTAAGCATTTTTTTGTTTTCAGGTGCGCCATTCAGTTGCAACGCGGATTTATTTATCTTGACAGCAACAGCGTTTGCTCCCACGATACATAAAGCCGCGACTCCAACGCTGTAGGAGGTGATTTCACCACCACAGTTAAAAAAAAGAGCATATATGCCGAAGCATGGGGGCAGCAGGGGGGGGGGAGGAGCTATTGGCTCCTAATGCCACGTACATACGGTCGAAATTCCGACCGTGTGTACACGGCATAACTTTTGCGGGAGGATGCCCCCATGCATCGGCATATATAAATGGTGCATGTATGCCCATCATTAGAAGTGGTGGATGAAGGGAGGTATTCTAATGGTGGGCATACCCACCAATCAATCTCTTTTTTTCGTTCAGCCAAGAGGCTGCATGAAAAAAAAAAGATTACAATATATGTCCAGTATGTTGCTGGACTTTGAATGGTTATACCAGAATGATGCCTGCAGGTTTAGGTATCATCTTGGTATCATTCTTTTCAGCCAGTGATCGGCTTTCATGTAAAAGCAATTCTAGCGGGTAATTAGCCTCTAGACTGCTTTTACAAGCAGTGGGAGGGAATGTCCCCCCTCCCGGATATAAACCGCGCCATTGGGAAATTGGGAAAGCATTTTATCACACCAATCTTGGTGTGGTCAGATGCTTTGAGGGCAGAGGAAAGATCTAGGGTCTAATAGACCCCAATTTTTTCAAAAAAAGAGTACCTGTCATTGCCTATTGCTATCATAGGGGATATTTACATTCCCTGAGATAACAATAAAAATCATAACAAAGAAAAAAAATGGAAGGAACAGTTTAAAAATAAAATAAAAAAGCTAAATAAATAAAAAAAAAAACAAAAAAAAAAAAAAAAAGCACCCCTGCCCCCCCTTCTCTTGCGCAAAGGCGTACACAAGCGTTGGTCTGGCGTCATATGTAAACAGCAATTGCACCATGCATGTGAGGTATCACCGCGAAGGTCAGATCGAGGGCAGGAATTTTAGCAGTAGACCTCCTCCGTGAATCTAATGTGGTATCATGTAAAGGCTTTTAAAGGCTTTTAAAAATGTATGTAGTTTGTCGCCACTGCGTGTTTGTGCGCAATTTTAAAGCATGTCGTGTTTGGTATCCATGTACTCGGCCTAAGATCATATTTTTTATTTCATCAAAAATTTGAGCAATATAGTGTGTTTTAGTGCATTAAAATAAAAAAAAGTGTATTTTTTCCACAAAAAATGCGTTTGAAAAATCGCTGCGCAAATACTGTGTGGAAAAAAAAAATGCAACACCCACCATTTTAATCTGTAGGGCCTTTGCTTTAACATTATATATAGTGTTTGGGGGTTCAACGTAATTTTCTTGCAAAAAAAAAAATATGTTTTCATGTAAACAAAAAGTGTCAGAAAGGGCTTTGTCTACAAGTGGTTAGAAGAGTGGGTGACGTGTGACATAGGCTTCTAAATGTTGTGCATAAAATGCCAGGACAGTTCAAACCCCCCCCCAAATGACCCCATTTTGGAAAGTAGACACCCCAAGCTATTTGATGAGAGCAATGTTGAGCCCATTAAATATTTTTTTTTTTGTCCCAAGAGATTGAATAATGAAAAAAAAAATATATATATATTTTTTTTTTACAAAAAGTTGTCACTAAATGATATATTGCTCAAACATGTCATGGGCATATGTGGAAATACACCCCAAAATACATTCTGTTGCTTCTCCTGAGTACGGGGATACCACATGTGTGGGACTTTTTGGGAGCATAGCTGCATACGGAACCCCAAAAACCAATCACCGCCTTCAGGCTTTCTAAGGGTGTAATTTTTTTATTTCACTTCTCACTGCCAATCACAGTTTCGGAGGCCATGGAATGCCCAGATGGCATAAAACCCCCCAAAATGACCCCATTTTGGAAAGTAGACACCCCAAGCTATTTGCTGAGAGGTATGGTGAGTATTTTGCAGATCTCGCTTTTTGTCACAAAGTTTTGAAAATTGAAAAAAAAAAAAAAAAAAAAATGTTTTTTTCTTTACTTTCTTCATTTCAAAAACAAATGAGAGCTGTAAAATACTCACCATGCCTCTCAACAAATAGCTTGGGGTGTCTACTTTCCAAAATGGGGTCATTTGGGGGGGTTTTGTGCTATTTTGGCATTTTATGGCCTTCGAAACGGTGATAGGTAGTGAGGAGTGAAATCAAAAATTTGCACCCTTAGAAATCCTGAAGGCGGTGCTTGGGTTTCGGGGCCCCGTACGCGGCTAGGCTCCCAAAAAGTCCCACACATGTGGTATCCCCATACTCAGGAGAAGCAGCAAAATGTATTTTGGGGTGCAATTCCACATATAACTATGGCATGTGTGAGCAATATATCATTTAGTGACAACTTTTTGAAAAAAAAAAAAATCTTTTTTATTTTTGTCTTTATTCAATCACTTGGGACTAAAAAAAAAAAAATATTCAATGGGCTCAACATGCCTCTCAGCAAATAGCTTGGGGTGTCTACTTTCCAAAATGGGGTCATTTGGGGGGGTTTGTACTTCTCTGCCATTTTAGCACCTCAAGAAATGAAATAGGCAGTCATAAATTAAAAGCGGTGTAAATTCCAGAAAATGTACTCTAGTTTGTAGACGCTATAACTTTTGCGCAAACCAATAAATATACGCTTATTGGCATTTTTTTTACTAAAGACATGTGGCTGAATACATTTTGGCCCAAATGTTTGACTAAAATTGAGTTTATTAGATTTTTTCTATAACAAAAAGTAGAAAATCTCTTTTTTTTTCAAAATTTTCGCTCTTTTTCCGTTTATATCGCAAAAAATAAAAATCACAGAGGCAATCAAATACCATCAAAAGAAAGCTCTATTTGTGGGAAGAAAAGGACGCAAATTTCGTTTGGTTACAAAATTGCATGACCGCGCAATTACCAGTTAAAGTAGTGCAGTGCGAAATTGAAAAAAGACCTCTGGTCCTTTGGCTGCCAAATGGTCCGGGGCTGAAGTGGTTAAAGAACATACAGGTTACCGCTTAGTCTCCTATATGCAGGTCCAGTAGACTCCACTGTGGATGCTGTCTCAGTATGAAGAGCCCCTCCTGGCTCTGTGTATTCAAACAGGATAGAGAAAAGTGCAGATCGCCACACGTCAAACTAACCTGACAGTCATGCAAGTGATAGCAGCCTCAGCATAGCTCTGCGCAAGCCACACCCCACTGATGCATTTTGCCCTGCCCATGGGGTTTAATCATGGAGGTCTCTTGTTTGGTGTGCAGCGATCGTCACTTTTCTCTCTCCTGTTAGTATAAATCCCCTTAGCGCTGACCGTCTGCACATACAGTGGTGTGAAAAAGTGTTTGCCCCCTTCCTCATTTCCTGTTCCTTTGCATGTTTGTCACACTTAAGTGTTTCGGAACATCAAACCAATTTAAACAATAGTCAAGGACAACACAAGTAAACACAAAATGCAATTTGTAAATGAAGGTGTTTATTATAAAAGGTGAAAAAAAATCCAAACCATCATGGCCCTGTGTGAAAAAGTGATTGCCCCCCTTGTTAAAACATACTATAACTGTGGTTGTCCACACCTGAGTTCAATTTCTCTAGCCACACCCAGGCCTGATTATTGCCACACCTGTTCACAATCAAGGCATCACTTAAATAGGAGCTGCTTGACACAGTAAGGTCCACCAGAAGATCCTTAAAAGCTACACATCAGATGCCGAGACCCAAAGAAATTCAGGAACAATTGAGAAAGAAAGTAATTGAGATCTATCAGTCTGGAAAGGGTTATAAAGCCATTTCCAAAGCTTTGGGAATCCAGCGCACCACAGTGAGAGCCATTATCCACAAATGGCGAAGACATGGAACAGAGGTGAACCTTCCCAGGAGTGGCCGGCCGCCCAAAATTACCCCAAGAGCGCAGCGACGACTCATCCAAGAGGTCACAAAAGACCCCACAACAACGTCCAAGGAACTGCAGGCCTCACTTGCCTCAGTTAAGGTCAGCGTTCATGCCTCCACCATCAGGAAAAGACTGGGCAAAAATGGCCTGCATGGCAGAGTTCCAAGGAGAAAACCACTGCTGAGCAAAAAGAACATCAAAGCTCGTCTCAATTTCTCCACAACACATCTTGATGATCCCCAAGACTTTTGGGACAACATTCTGTGGACCGATGAGACAAAAGTGGAACTCTTTGGAAGGTGTGTGTCCAAGTATATCTGGCGTAGAAGGAACACTGCATTTCAGAAAAAGAACATTATACCAACAGTAAAATATGGTGGTGGTAGTGTGATGGTCTGGGGTGTTTTGCTGCTTCAGGACCTGGAAGACTTGCCGTGATAAAAGGAACTATGAATTCTGCTGTCTACCAAGAGATCCTGAAGGAGAATGTCCGACCATCTGTTCGTGTACTCAAGCTGAAACGAACTTGGGTTCTGCAGCAGGACAATGATCCTAAACACACCAGCAAGTCCACCACCGAATGGCTGAAGAAAAACAAAATGAAGACTTTGGAGTGGCCTAGCCAAAGTCCTGACCTGAATCCTATTGAGATGTTGTGGTATGACCTTAAAAAGGCCGTTCATGCTCGAAAACCCTCTAATGTAACTGAATTAGGACAATTCTGCAAAGATGAGTGGGCCAAAATTCCTCCAGGACGCTGTAAAAGCCTCATTGCACGTTATCGCAAACGCTTGGTTGCAGTTGTTGCTGCTAAGGGTGGCCCAACCAGTTATTAGGTTTAGGGGCAATTACTTTTTCACACAGGGCCATGATGGTTTGGATTTTTTTTCACCTTTAATAATAAACACCTTCATTTACAAATTGCATTTTGTGTTTACTTGTGTTGTCCTTGACTATTGTTTATTATTGGTTTGATGTTCCGAAACACTTAAGTGTGACAAACATGCAAAGGAACAGGAAATGAGGAAGGGGGCAAACACTTTTTCACACCACTGTAGTGTCAGATTGCCCCTCATACTATCACAATCAAACTATAAGTCACTGATCACTGACATTACTAGTATAAAAATAAATAAATAAAATTCCAGTATCGATGTCAGAAGCTTTAACTTTCAGGCAAACCAAATAACATACACTTATTGGGATTCTGTTAACAAAGACATGCAGAATACATTTTGGCCTAAATTCATGAAGAAATTAGATTTTTTTTTCATTGGATATGTTTTATAACAGAAAATAAAAAATATTGTGTTTTTTCTCAAAATTGTCTGTCCTTATTTTCGTTTATATCGCAAAAAAAAAAAAAAAAAAAAAACTAGTGGTGATAAAATACCACAAAAAAAAGCTCTATTTGTGTGAAACAAATGACAGAAATTTAAAGAGTTGCTTTAGATGTACTAGCAGATTTAGATGGACTTGACTAACAAATAAAGCCAAGCTCCAGCTAACACAAAAAAAAAAAAATTAAAAGTCAGCAGCTACAACTACTGCAGCTGCTGACTTTTAATAATCGGACACTTACCTGTCCCAGGGTCCAGTAATGAGTGGGAACGAAGCCCCCCTCGTTCCCCGCTCCGCTCGCGGCGCCGGAATTCTTACTGTGGGCACCCGGCTGTGGCTTCACAGCCAGGCATCCACTGCGCATGCACCAGCGGCGCCGCACGCCGTGATATGCTGCGCAGTCATCTGGGACACGTGACAGGTCTCAGATGACTGTGCGGCACCGAGGGGAAGGAATGCCAGTGCCCGGCCACTGAAGGTGGCAGACTACGAGGGACCCCCTAGCAACAGGCATTTAGAGGTGAGTACATTTATTTTTTTTCAAATAATTTTTTTTTTTTTTTCTACGATTTTTAAGCAATTTTTTTGGTGGAAACACCACTTTAAGCAGTTGCAGTAACGTTTTATTTTTTGTTTGTTTTTTGTTTCTTTTGGGATAAAGGTTTTTTATAAATAAAAATTGATCATTATAAGCATCCCTGCAAGTGTTAAATGGTTTGTCTCACCCCTCTAACTGCCCCTTTGCTGGAGAGCTTGGTCTGTTGCTGGAAGTTGAAAAATAACAGACGTACTGGCTGGATTGCCAGGTGAAAATAAAGGGGAAAAAAAGAAAACTAATGCATCTAAGAATTGGTAAGCTGCTATATATTACATTTTTGTTTTTGGAATTAATACTGCTCTAAATCTACTCACAAGGACTCAAGGCTGTAATTCCTGTCAAAGGTGCATCTGCTAAACACTGAATGAAAGGGGATATATGCCTATGAAGTTAGCTATTTTGTGTTTTATTGTAATTCATCTAAATCAGACCTGTTTACACTTTAAAATTTAAGAGTCTCTGTAGTTGATCAGTGAAAATGAACAAAGAACAAAAAACAGCTCTACCTGCAGTAATATGCCACGCCAATAAAACATGGAAACTTCCAAAGGATGATTACTTTTTATAAGTATTGTGAGTGTAGTAGAGTCTTTCTTTTCTTTTTTTTCTTTTTTTTGCAATAATGTTTATGGTATGAAACAGGAATTGTACAATAATACAAAGTTACATGGAATAACATGAAAATATAATTGTTACAAAGATGGTCAACAACAATCATATAATGCATATAAAAAGCATATAAGGGATAGGAATAAATAAAATTAAAGTAAGGTAACATTAAATGATAGCATAAGGTGTATTTAACACCTATGTCGACATATATTAAGCAGTGTAACTTAAACACATTGTATAATGAGTTCCAATAAAAAGTATAGGAGGTTCATCTGAGTATCCAAGATAATAAAAAGAAAGGATGAAGTTTATGAATGGGGCAAAAGAAACATTCAGGAAATATCTAGAGTAACACTTTCAATATTGTTTTAATCAGTTACAAGGAAAAGTATAGATATGGCAATGAGAGGGAAATGGGAAGTAGAAGTAACTTCTACCTCCTTGTTGTATTTGATAATAAAAGTGTTTAAATGTCACTGGGATATTAATTGTTTAAATTCAGTTGAGTTTTGAAAGTGGTTCCAACAAGCCCAAGTTTTCTGAAAGTTATTAGGAGTGTCATTTGCTTGATGGATCAATTCTTCCATCGTTTCTACTTTATTTATACGTTTGAACCAATCAAGAATAGTTGGGGGGTTAGTGTCTTTCCAAAGAGCCGGGATACACATTTTTGCTGCGTTGAGTAAGTGTAAAGCAAGAGATTTATGGTACTTTTTTTTGGAATAGTAGAGTGGTGTAAAAGCATTTGTGCTGGGGAGAAGTCCAATGGAAGTGTGGAAATATGTGTAGCAAGACGGTGAACCTCCTTCCAAAAGGGTTGAATACGTGGGCAAGTCCAGAATATATCAAGTAAGGATCCGTCTGTATCTGCACATCTCCAACAGTTTGGTGGTAATGAAGGGGAAATTTTATGTAATCTAAGTGGAGTTTTGCACCACCTAGAAAAAAATTTGAATCCATTTTCTTGTGTAGAGACATTAATGGAACCTTTATGTATGTAAGAATAAACTCTACTCCATTCCTCTTCTGTAAGATCAATAGAGAGATCTCTTTCCCAGTGTTGACTAGCAATGTTGGATTTAGAGCTGCAATTAGAGAAGAAAAGGGAATAAAGTTCAGAAATAATATGTCTCTGAGGTTCCTTTTTAGAGCACAATAGTTCAAAATAGGTTAATTATCTAGCATAAGCTTCTCGTGTAAGGGTTATTCAAAAGATTTCTAATTTTAAAATACAACCAAGATGGAAAGAGGCAATCTGATGTTTGTGAAGTTAAATCCACTAAGGCCAAAAAAGAACGACCCTCAAAAAATTGTGTAGCTCTAATGGTGCCATTAGGCCAAATTTTAGTTAGGAAGGAGTTTGAAAGGCCTGGAGGGAAATCAGGGTTGTTGCAAATAGGCGTGAGAGGGCCTGGAGAAGAGGATATTTTAAATTTTTGACAAGCCTGTCTGAATACTTGTAAAGTATTACCAATTAGAGGATGTTGTTTGCAATTTTGCGGTACATAAGCGTGGATAATCCAGGGTAGTTGGTGAAGAGGAATGAGAGAGAATGAATGTTCAATGTTTACCCAATCTTTGGTAGAAGAATGAACATTCAAATCAATAATTCTGGTCAATTGACATGCCCAATAATATTTAGATATATCCGGAAGTCCAATACACCTTTCAATTTTGGTATGGTTAGTCTGTCAAAACTGATTCTTGGTTTCACTTTACCCCAAAAAAAAGCAAAAAAAGCCTGTGGCAATTGTATGGGTATTGTTTGAAGAAGATAAAGAAGTTTTGGAAGGACGTTCATTTTTACTATGGAAGCTCTGCCAAACCAAGAAAAAATACCAGTGGACCAAGATTTCAAGTCTTTTTGTATGTGTTGAAGGATGGGGATATCATTTTTGGAATAATGGTTGGTTAAATGAGTGGGTAATTGGATACCAAGATAAGTGATCGATTCCCTATTCCATTTGAAAGGGAAATTTGATTGGCAACGAGATATCTCATCGTTATCTAGGGAAATATTAAGGGCTTCAGATTTGTTAAAATGTATTTGGAGATTAGTCATAATTATAAACGTAGCAAAGTCTTTGAGTATGGATGGAATGGTAATGTGAGGATCTGTGAGAAATAAAAGAATATCATCGGCAAAAGCTGCCAGTTTGTACGTAGTTTGGGTGACGGTTATCCCTTTAATGTCAGGTTTAAATCTAAGATGTTGTAGTAAAGGTTCAAGAGTAAGTACAAAAATCAAAAGAGATAAGGGACAACCCTGACGGCTACCATTCGAAATTGGAAAGGCGTTCGATAGGTGGCCATTAACTCTAACTCTTGCAGTTGGCTTTCCGGACCGTATGTTGCAATTTATATTAGCATTATACTCTTCCCCAAACATTTTAAGGGCTTTAAGCATATAGTCCCAGGCCACTCTATCGAACGCCTTTTCCGCATCCAGTGATAAGAAAAAAAACACGTTGTCGTGAGGAAGTTAACCATCTATGTAGATTAATAGCTTTTGTGGTGTTGTCTTTTGCTTCTCTACCAGGTATGAAACCCACCTGGTCTAATGAAATAAGTTTGGGCAATAATGGTAAAAGACGATTGGCCAAAATCTTTGCGTAAAGTTTGAGGTCCACATTCAGTAAAGAAATTGGTTAATAATTAGTAACTAGGGAAGGATCTTTATTAGGTTTAGGAATAACCGTTATATGAGCTGTGAGTAAATCACAGGGCGGAGATTGTTCTGGTGAGATGGAATTAAAAGCTGTTAGAAAATGTGGACGAAGTATTTCATGAAATGACTTATAATAACCTGATGTTAAGCCATCAGGTCCAGGACTTTTTCCAGGTTTCAATTGCTTGAGAGCAGCATCAACCTCCTCAGGAGAGATAGGGTGAGCCATATCTCTTGCTTCCTGATCAGAAAGTCTTTTAGGAGTATATTTAGACAGAAAGTCTTTAATCATTTGTATACGGATGTTTTTCTCAGATTGTGAAGTTGAAGGTAATAGATTGTAGAGATGGGTATAATAGTCAACAAATGTGTTAGCTATATCATTATTGGTAACCAATCTACATCCCGTGGAATTATTGAGGGAGTGGATAGTAGATCGTGTTTTCCTAATTCGTAGAGCATTAGCCAATAGTTTTGCAGCCTTATTCCCATATTCGTAAAAAAGTTTTTGAGTTAGAATGTAATTTTGTTTAGATCTTTTGTGTAGTTCTTCTAATGCCGCATACACACGACCGGACTTTCCGTCAGACTAGGTCCGACGTGATCAGTCCGTTAGACATTCCGATCGTGTGTGGGATAATCCGATCGTTTTTATAAAGAAAATCCAACGGACCTAGAAATAGAACATGTTTCAAATCTGTCCGACGGACTCAATTCCGAATCAGGAAAACCGTTCGTCTGTATGCTGGTCTGACGGACCAAATACGACGCAAGGGCAGCTATTGGCTACTGGCTATTGAACTTCCTTTTTTAGTCACGTCTTACCTCATCACGTTCAAAACAAACTGACTTAGTCAGTTTGTGTGTGGGCAAGTCTGTTCGTTTGGAATTCCGTTGGAACTCCGTCGGGAAGACCGTTGGACCTAGTCTGCCGGAAAGTCCGGTCATGTGTATAGATGGGTTTTCTCAATCAATGATGAGCAACCCGCTAAACAGAGTTAAAGGTAATTTAGAAATGAAGAGGTGAAGAGTGTAATATCATGAATATGTGTTCTAAGAAGGCGTCTTTTGGATTATAAAATCCTGTAGCATAAAAAAGGATAAGAAGGAAGTCTTCCTAAACTAGTATAAATTATATCTATGAAACCAGAAGGAACATGGGTAGAATGATAAATAATGTCTTATATCATGTTAATCAATTCATGCGCAGCAGTTTGCTATCAAAACTGTGAAAAGTCCATTAATAGTCAATAAAGTTCAATATATAATAACCTTTAAACATAAATATGAAGGCAAAAATAAATATATTGAGCATAACTGTATATTAATAAAGGAGACAAATAAATAATAAACCACATTAATGTAAGAAAAATTAAATAATCTATAGTTCAATATAAAATGAATCATTCCATAGCATATCTAAAATAGTATCATCCATTAAGAAGTAGAGATAAGCATAACGAAAAAGAAGAAGATAAGAATCTAAAAAAAATGTATGAGATCAATGGATAAAAAAATAATATATATGTAGTCAAGATTTTTATAGGAGATAGGGTAAAAAATAAATTTATAGTCTCATCAATACCTTTTAATGAAAAATATGTTTGGTAAAATTTATCATTTCCGGTATTGACCAGGAGTTCTATGTAACATAAAACTAGTGGTATACTATGAGTAAAATAAATACAGAGGCTTAGATAAGTTTAGTCAAGGGATATTTAGTTCAATCCATAATGAATATTATGGTAAAGAAAGAAGGGATAAACCAAAAATATAAAATGTATTAACTAGATAGGGTGTAATACAATATATGAATAGCATTTATCAAACTGAATGCTGTAAGGCAATCGGCTAAAAAACATATTAAAAGAAGAAACATAAGAGATAAGTCGTAGGAATATCTATCCTAATAGGAAAAGTAATTGTTGAGACAATTAGAAATTAAAGATATAATAAGTGTCAAAGAAAGGTGGATAGAGGTCAGCCAAAATAAGCTTTGTGGTTTTTGTGAGTAATGTGTTTATAAGCCTGTTGACAAAGAACAAAGCCTATCTGCAGTGATAAGCCACATGTTAGCTCAGACGGCAATAATAAGGCTCAAAAAAGAATTAAGCTTCATTAGATCATATCCCAAGACTAGTTTGAATGAACAATAAATTAGAAAATTACTTTTCTATAACTTTCAGACATATAAACAAGAGGAATATTCAGTATTCATAACAAAGCTGAAGTAGGAGTGGACATCCGCGATAGATAATAGGAAGTGAATTTAGATAAGAAAATAAGTGGAAATAAAAACATATTCTATAATGAAAAGGTATATATGAATTCATATATGTTAACTATTGTCGTTACACACAGGGTATGTAAGTCTGTGAAGTTGTAGGTAAATCAGAGTAAAAGATTAATTCATACTGAGAATTAAATCAAATCTGAGGGTGAATAAAGCAGTGCAGCCTAAGTAAGGCGATTTATAATCTCTAGATATGCCAAAAAAAAACAAAAACTTTTTATTAGGGTATGTGGTTTACCGTATATAAAATAAAAATAGAAAATCTAGTCATCCAGTTAGGATATATGGAAAGTTATTTAAAGTGTAATAGTTAGAACAAGAATAAAGAATAAAAAGATTTACTATATTGAACAAAGGTAAATGGAGTCATTAGGACAACATATCAGATATTTAAGGACCCCGATGAGCTCTGCTGGTTTGAGGAGCTCTAATGGGAATTGATCCTCTGCCAGTATCAGAAACTGTTTGTGAGGGACGTGCTTCCGATGGCGATTGTTGTCTCCGGCAACGAACTGCCTGGGTTCATAGGTTCACTAATGAGTTGGGAGGATTTCGTGGTCTTCGGATGAAATTCAGCATACCAATATGGTACTTCTGTTAAAGGAATGTCCAGTGTTTCACAAAAGTGATGCAAGTCCTCTGGAAATCTGAGGAGGGCCCAGTGATGATGCTGACAGACAAAAGGGAAATTTCCACCTGTATGTAATCCCTTTTGTGTGAAGAACTTCAAGAAGGGGTTTAAGTTCTCTACGCCTCTGAAGTGTAATAGTAGAAGGATCTTGGAATAAATGTAATTCCGTGCCATTATATTAAATTTGAGTTTTATTACGTGCCTTTCTTAGTATGTCTTCCTTGAAGAGGTAGTATTGTCAATTTTATTACTTTTACCTACAGGTAAGCCTTTAATAAGGCTTACCTGTAGGTAAAAAGAATGTCTCCTAAACCTGTACGGTTTAGGAGATATTCCCTTCGCAATGAGCCGCTGACTTCAGTTGCGCATGCGCACAGCGCTGGATCCGCGATACCCGGAAGACATGCCGAGGCAACATGTCAGCTCCCTCGGCGTGGACCAGGGGAGTTACCGACGCCTCATTCTAAGGTAAGTGTTTCATAATGAGCTAGTATGCGGTGCATACTAGCTCATTATGCCCTTTAACTTACAGGTGTATAAAAAACATTTTTTGGGGGGGTATACAACCGCTTTAAGTTGATAATCAATTATGTGACAAATGACATCCCTGGGTGGATCTGAGGGCACAATATATTCTTTCCATCCCTATTGGGGTCGCAGAGGGTTTATCCAAAAGATTGTTAAAAATACCCACAACGGTTGAATTAAAGTGGTCTGCTTTGATCGATTCTGGAAGGCCTCTCAATCTCAGATTGTGGCGTCTTCCACAGTTACCAAGATCTTCTACTTGTCTATTAAGATCCCTAAGCTGAAGTCAGTGTGCATCAATATATTGGTGGGCCCTGCGGATCGTATCGGAGTGTAAGGCCTGTATTTTTTCCACCTCTTGTACCCAGCCAGCAATTGATTTGATATCAATGCAGAGGTCAGTGATAGCTGCCATTAGCCTGTCTTTAATATCTGCCGCAACGGAATGTAAATCGGTAAGACTGGGGTGTTGATGTGGCATTAATACAATGTCAGTATGATGCGGCTGTTAGAGGGAAATATCCGCCTGCATCTGACTGGAATTTAACTGCGCAGTCTGAGAGGGCGCTGTGTTAGCCGCTTGTGATCGGAACATTTCCAGGATCGTGTGGGAGGAATTACCGCTCAAATCACAGAGAGATTGTGACCTTGAGGTGGAGGAACTTCTGGAAGACATACCCATGTTAATCCGAGTGTGAAAAAGTGAAAAATACCTCCGTAGTAGTTAGTTAAACAGCTCTGTCAGCGGGAGCTGAGGAGTTAAGCGGCCATCTTTTTCCGCGTTCAAGCCACGCCCAATAGAGTCTTTAATTTCAGTAAATTCTTAGCAGCAAATGTATGCAAAAAAATATGAAAACTCTCATTCTCTAATGCCTATCCTGTACAAGTAAAGGATCAGCACTATATCTTTGATTCTCCTTCCTACATCTGATGTACATTAGGGAGCCTTGGGCTCAGGAGTAAGCCCCATTTGCATACAAGGGTCAAAATCCTGCATTTAGGGCAGTGGGTAAGTCTCAGTACATATTTGTCTCAGCGGTCCTTTTCCAACTACGCCAAGTATGTGGGCTGGGCAGGGGCATTTAATGTAATCAGTGGGCCCATGTGCAAGATCAAAAGTGGGCCCTAGACATTGATATAAAAAAAAGGTGTGCGGAAAAGTGGGCGTTGTTCAAATTGCGCTAAATATTGGGCGTGACTGAAAGAGGGTGTGGTTGAATAGATTCTGCGATGACTTAAGCTGGATACACACTATACAACTTTTGTTGTTTGATTTCCTTTAGAGTAAAGCCTCATACACACTATTACATTTACTGCAGATTTTTGTCTTCAGATTTAACAAATCCTTATAATATGAGGTCAAACCTTAATGCCGCGTACACACGATCGGAATTCTCGTCGGAAAAAGCTCTGATGGCTTTCCCGACGGAATTCCGACGGAATTCCGCTCAAACTGTCTTGCCTACACACAGTCACACCAAAATCCGATCGTCAAGAACGCGGTGATGTACAACACTACAACGAGCCGAGTTCAATGCTTCCGAGCATGCGTCGAATTGTTTCCGAGCATGCGTAGGAATTTTGCGTGTCAGAATTGCTACAGATGATCGGAATTTCCGATAGAAACCTTTTCTGTCTGAAAAATTGAGAACATGCTCTCAATTCTTTGCTGTCAGAAATTCGGCCAGCAAAATTCCGATGGAGCCTACACACGGTCGCATTTTCCGATGAAAAGCTCTCATCGCTCTCTTTCAGAACGGAATTCCAATCGTGTGTAAGCGGCATAAGAGTTTCAGTTTGGATGCAATCAGGCAGGCCCTTGCACCACACGGTTTTGGTAAATCTGGAGACAAAAATTTGCAGAGAATCTAATAGTGTGTATGGGGTCCTACCTTCAACTATGTAGTGCAAGGGCCTACCTGATTGAATACAATTTGAAAGTGACCCCATTTTATATGGTTTTGGTAAATATAAAGGAAGAAATCTAAAGAAAATTGTATAGTGTGTATCCAACTTTATACAGTGCAGAATGTGGTAATGTTAAATAGGGAATGTACAGTGTGGAGTGTATGGCAGTGGGTAGTATGTGCAGGAGAGGGGTGTGAAGTATATGGCAGGTGGGTAGTATGTGCAGGGAGAGGAGTGCAGAGTGTATAGCAGTGGGTAGTATGTGCAGGCAGGAGAGTGCGGAGTGTATGGCAGCAGGTAGTATGTGCAGGAGAGAAGAGTGGAGCGTATGGCAGTGAATAGTATGTGCAGGAAGAGGAGTGCAGAGTGTACAGCAGTGGGTAGTATGTGCAGGAGAGGAGTGAGGAGTGTACAGCAATGGGTAGTATGTGCAGGGAAAGGAGTGCGGAGTGTATAGAGATGGGTAGTATGTGCAGGGAGAAGAGTGTGGAGTGTATGGCAGTGGGTAGTATGTGCAGGGAGAGGAGTGTGGAATGTATAGATATGGGCAGTATGTGCTGGGAGAGGAGTGTGGATTGTATGGCGGCAGGTAGTTTGTGCAGGGAGAGGAGTGCGGAGTGTACAGTGGTGGGTAGTATGTGCAGGAGAGGAGTGCAGAGTGTATGGCAGTGGGTAGTATGTGCAGGGAGAGGAGTGCAGAGTGTATGTCAGTGGGTAGTATGTGCAGGGAGAGGAGTGCGGAGTGTACAGCGGTGGGTAGTATGTGCAGGGAGAGGAGTGTGGAGTGTATGATGGTGGGTAGTATGTGCAGGAAAGTAGTGTGAAATGTATGGTGGTGGGTAGTATGTGCTGTAGAAGAGTGTGGATTGTATGTTGGCGGGTAGTATGTGCAGGAGAGGAGTGTATGGCGGTGGTTAGTATGTGCAGGAGAGGAGTGTATGGCAATGGTTAGTATAAGAAGAAGAGGAGTGTGGAGTCTATGGCTGTGGTTAGTATGTGCAGGAGAGGAGTGCGGAGTGTATTGAGGTGGGTAGTATGTGCAGGAGAAGAGTGTGGAGTGTATGGCGATGGTGTCAGTAGAGCAGTGGATGGTCAGTAGTTTTTATTTTTCATAATATTTTTACAATTATTTTTTTTGTTTATCACAATGCTTTGGGAGTGGGGAGGTGGATGTTGTCAGTTGGAAAGTAGACAGTGTCAGTAGCTTTTTTAAATTATTTTATTTTGTATTCTTTTTTACAATTTTATTTTTTATTTTATTTTTTTTATTTATTTATATTTATAATTATTTTCACAGTGCTTCTAGGGGAAAGGTGGGCAGTGGACTGTGTCAGTAGTTTTTTATTTTTTACATATTTATTACAATTCTTTTTTTGTCAGCCTTGTTGGGGGGCTTTGGTGAGATATCAGGGGTCTAAACAGACCCCAGATATCTCCCCTTTGAGACAGAAAAAGGGATTGAGGACAGAGATTCCTCAGTCACTTTCTCTGTAGCCTCAGCTGCACTGAAGATGAATACACAGAAACAGAGGCTCCTCCCCATTCATAAGCTGAAGCATCGTAAACACAGTGGAGAGCACGTGGAGAGGAAGTCCGGCCGATAGAGTGGGAACTGGCAGCATTGCTTGCTGAGTCCGCAGATGGTGAGCAGTGCTCGGTTGGTGTGGCTAGGGCCAGGTAGGTTCTTCTCACTGGGTCGGTGACTGCACTGATGAGACTGCACTGCCAAGACTGCTCTGACTGCACTGACCTGATTGCTCTAATAGACTGCACTGGACTCATTGCTCTGATAGACTGCACTGGACTGGTTGTTCTGATGAGACTGTACTGATGAGACTGCTCTGATGAGACTGCACTGGTTACTCTGATGAGACTGCTCTGATGAGACTGCACTGGACTGATTGCTCTGATAGACTGCACTGGACTGGTTGCTGTGATGAGACTGCACTGGACTGGTTGCTCTGATGAGACTGCACTGGACTGATTGCTCTGATAGACTGCACTGGACTGGTTGCTCTGATGAGACTGCACTGGACTGATTGCTCTGATAGACTGCACTGGACTAGTTGCTCTGATGAGACTGCACTGATGAGACTGCACTGGACTGATTGCTCTGATGAGACTGCACTGAGGAGGCTGCAGCGATGAGACTGCACTGATGGTAAAGGACTCTGATGGGAAAGGTTTTATTTATCCAGCAGTCACTGGACTGTGAAAAATTGGGTTTAAAACTGCATTGGCCAATTTCTCACAGACAGACTACATGTCAGCTAACAGCATTCTTTTACTTCTATATTTTAGACTTTTAGTAAAGAAATGCTGTTAGCTGACAAAGATGGTCTCTCCCAGAGGCGTAGCTTGAAGCTTGTGGGCCCTGATGAAAAAGTTGACCTGGGCCCCCCCCCCCCCCACTACTTCCAACGTCCATCCACTGCGCGCCAAGATACTCAAAGTGGCTTAAGAGTTTTGAGTTCCCAGAGTTCCTCTTTACATCAGAGGACAGGGATTACCGCTGGAGAATCAGAGGACAGGGATTACCGCTGGAGAATCAGAGGACAGGGATTACCACCTGAGAGTCAGAGGACAGGGATTACCACCTGAGAGTCAGAGGACAGTGATCACCGCTGGAGAATCAGAGGACAGGGATTACCACCTGAGAGTCAGAGGACAGGGATCACCGCTGGAGAATCAGAGGACAGGGACTCCTGGCAGGTCACTTGGCAGAGCTCCTTTCCCACCCTGAGACTGCATACAGCTCCCCCCCCCCCCCCCGTAAAGGAAATCACATTCCTTTACACACAGTCTGTCAGTCTTCACAGGGTGTATCTGGCTTTTATGTTGCCCTTCTGACCTGTGAAATTCCCTGGTCGGAACAGCAGTGTAGTTGCAGTAGGCAGATACACCCTGTGCAGATCATGGCTAACTGGCTGTGTTGTAAAGGAATGTGATTTCAGCCCTGCGGAGGAGGAACAGTATAGAGTGCTGTAATGGGAAAGGAGCTCAGCAGCCGGGCATATCATGCAGGGTGGAGGGGTGGTCAGGGGTCTTTGGGCGAGGGCAACTTAGATCTGGTAGGGCAAAGGCATGTGACACAGAATCTGGAGCCTGCAGCCCTTCAGGCCCCCCCCCCCGAGGAGGTGTTAAGGGATATGTTTTAGCAATTTCTGAAGGTTTTTCTGTCAGTGTTGGCAGGTGTTGGGGGAAGGTCACCTCCCGGAGGTGTGTGTCTTTTCCCCAGTTGACAGGCAAGTGAGGTAAGTAGACATCCCCAGGTGGGGGGGTACAGAGAATCCCAGCTGGTGACTAGGAGACACTGAGAACTGTCATACCTCACCAGTGACATCGGTCCCATCGGGGCTACAGGACGGCACTCTCCTCCTCTTAACTCGCTGAGCTTGGTTACCATTCCATGTTGCAGCTTCTCCCCAGCCAATGGGAACAGGGGGGTGTGGACTGTGGAAGGCAAAGTAGAAACCCAGTACTGGAGCGTGGCTGTGGGGCCCTAGGGCACATCGGAGTTGGATTTTGTGGAGGATATGATAATATGACAGGGAGGCTGCAGGGGCCCCCTGGAGCTAGAGGCAGGGTTGCAATTGTGACCCCTGCAATCCCTTATGCTACGCCCATGGTCTCTCCTGTTTTCATGTAGCACTGACCTGACTGGGAGAAATTGGGCAATGCAGTTTCTCGCAGTCACTCCTTGCTCACACCATCACTAAGGCCCTTTTACACAGCGAGTCCAATCAGGTCAGCCCACCAGTTTTTCAGGAGGACCTGATGGGAAGGGCCATGCATCCCTACGGACAGGTGGAAGAACACAGACTGCATTTAACCACACCCATTTTAAGCCACGCCCAATATTTAGCATAATTTTAACCACACCCATTTTCAAGCACAATTTATTTATAAAAGCTGGACATACCCACAAAAAATGATGCTCCACCCCTAATTCCCTTACTGCTCCGCCTACACTGCCTTTCTGCAAAAAAACGTCCCTGAAAATGTATTGGAAATGTTGGTAACTATGGGAAACGTGCATCGTGAATGTAGTGCTTATTAATGGCACCTCAAAGGCGTGTTTTCATGCATGGTTAGAAAGACCATTGAAGGGCACTGCCGAGGAGCTTGTTTGGTAGATTTGTCACATAACCAGCACATGTGAATGGGACAAGACTTGTGTACAGCACACACCTGTCAGCACCATAAATAAACCTCTTGTGCCAGCCTCTTGCAATGAGCCCCTCGTGCTGACTTTATGGCACCTCTTACACAATTCTTAGTCAGAACAAACAACCAGCTGGGAACTCCCTGTGACATTCTGAACCTGACGTCATACTCACGTCACATGATCTGAGAAGAGCCACGCAGCCGAATCACCAGCGCTGCCTCGGGCTCTCAGTACTGCGGCTGCGTGCCAGGTTGACACGCATACCTCTGTTACCGCGCATGCCCAATCTGCAGGCGAGCGCTCGGCAATCGTTCGGCGCATGCGCCGTTAGCTCCAGTGAGGCCGCTCTCCCTCTTGCTGACAGACGGGGCTGCCCTTTTTGCTACGTATTTCCGGTGTGCGGTGTCTGTTCCCTCTTACTAGCCAGTGTCCAAGGCCCCGGGCCGGGAGAAGAGGAGGAGTCGCCGGGAAGCGAACGGGGAGAAGCGGAGAGACGGAAGGAGGTGAGGTGTCCGCTGGTTGGGGACGAGAAGGAAAGGGGGACATGGAGGGGAAAGCCGGGGTGGCCATAGTGAAAGTGAATAGGAAGGCCTCGGTGATCCTATTAGAGCAGAAGACTTTACCCGGGTCAGGTGTATAGAGAGGCGGCATCCCGAGTCTGTGAGGAGAGGGGGTGGTGAGGCCGGTGTGGGGAGAAACTGGCACCCGGGGGGGTGACACGCAGGCAGATCCGGGCCCTGAACACATATCCTAGTCTGTCACCGCGACAGGTCACTGATCTACCCGAGCTATTCCGAGCCCTGTCCTAGTCTGATCCATACTGAGCCCTGTCCTACCTGATCACCCCGATCCATACAGAGCCCTGTCCTGCCTGATCACCCCGATCTACACAGAGCCCTGTCCTGCCTGATCACCCCGATCTACACAGAGCCCTGTCCTGCCTGATCACCCCGATCTACACAGAGCCCTGTCCTGCCTGATCACCCCGATCTACACAGAGCCCTGTCCTGCCTGATCACCCCCCGATCTACACAGAGCCCTGTCCTGCCTGATCACCCCGATCTACACAGAGCCCTGTCCTGCCTGATCACCCCGATCTACACAGAGCCCTGTCCTGCCTGATCACCCCGATCTACACAGAGCCCTGTCCTGCCTGATCACCCCCCGATCTACACAGAGCCCTGTCCTGCCTGATCACCCCCCGATCTACACAGAGCCCTGTCCTGCCTGATCACCCCCCGATCTACACAGAGCCCTGTCCTGCCTGATCACCCCCCGATCTACACAGAGCCCTGTCCTGCCTGATCACCCCCCGATCTACACAGAGCCCTGTCCTGCCTGATCACCCCCCGATCTACACAGAGCCCTGTCCTGCCTGATCACCCCGATCTACACAGAGCCCTGTCCTGCCTGATCACCCCCCGATCTACACAGAGCCCTGTCCTGCCTGATCACCCCGATCTACACAGAGCCCTGTCCTGCCTGATCACCCCCCGATCTACACAGAGCCCTGTCCTGCCTGATCACCCCCCGATCTACACAGAGCCCTGTCCTGCCTGATCACCCCCCGATCTACACAGAGCCCTGTCCTGCCTGATCACCCCCCGATCTACACAGAGCCCTGTCCTAGCCTGATCACCCCGATCTATACAGAGCCCTGTCCTAGCCTGATCACCCCGATCTATACAGAGCCCTGTCCTAGCCTGATCACCCCGATCCATACAGAGCCCTGTCTTAGCCTGATCACCCCGATCCATACAGAGCCCTGTCTTAGCCTGATCACCCCGATCTATTCCGAGCCCTGTCCTAGCCTGATCACCTCAATACAGAGATCCCTGCCTAGACTGAACATTCCAATCTACAAGGATCCCTGTCCTATTTGTTGATCAACCATATCCTTAGAGATCCTTGTCCCTGGTTATACTGATCACCCTTGGTCATAGAAATGTCAGTCCCAGTTTGGACTGGGCACACTGATCCATAGATCCCTGCCCTGTTGTCTATTGATCACCCCTATCTAGAGATCCCTGTTCCTGCCTAGACTGATCACCCTGGGTTAGTACTCTGATCCATAGAGATCCCTGTCAGTGCTTGTCACTGCCTGCTAAGCTGTAATGTAAACTTGGGTTCTATGATGATCCACACTGATCACTGACAGGAGGACACTGTCATCATTTATTATTATTCTGATTCTAGGTGTACACAGGCCATCCATCCTGACTGTACTCTGATCACAGACAGTTTGCCGTCTCTGGGTGGAGCCATGTTAAATGACATTTGGGGATGGTGGCCTACATGTATTACACACTGACAGTAGTCACAGGCTTGAATGCGGAACATTGAGTCATTGGTTGTTTTCTGGGTTCAGGGATATTCTGTCTTCTTTATGGGGATCAGTTTAATGTGGAAAGATCTTATTTACATCTTCAGATCCTTGGTTAGATTTAAATGCTGGCAGGTGTAGCATGTTAGAATCCGTTATAGATGTGCATCTTGTTAACTGATGTTGTCTTAAGGCAGCCCACTCAAAATTAATATGCTGCCAATCACTCATGACCTTTTTTTAATATAATGCATCTCCATGCGTTGCAGCAGGTGTGTTGCCTTGGTGCCCAAGGAATCAAAATGAATAACGCCGCAACGCATGTTATGGGTTACCCCAACGTGAAAGTATGAATTCGGCCTTAACCTTTCGCCAACCACATAATGCATATTTACGTCAACAGGATGGGTATACCTTAATGCCCACACACTGCACAGCTGCTTTCATGGAGACTGAGGCACAGTGATTACATGATCTGGAAATCCTTCATACCTCCTGGCCTGGCAATAACACTCATTTAAAGGGCCATGTGGGGGGGGGGGGGGGGGCAGGAAGGCGTTAAGGTGGTAGTAAGCTCAGTGTTACCAGTTGTACCTACAGGTAAGCCTAAAATAAGACTTACCTGTAGGTACTGCGACTCTCTCCTAAACTTGCACCGTTTAGAAGATATTCACACTGTATGCATTCAGTGACATCACTGGGGCGTGCGCTCTGAAGAGACGGCATACCCATGCCATAAACAGCGGCATATGTGGGTGTGATGTCATTAAAGTGTATGTAAACGCTAAATCTATTTTTCAGTATGTTATCTCTCATTGTTTTCACTTTTCTTCAGCAAATTTTGGGACGTTGTTGCAAATTTTGTTTACGTTGAGAATCCCGCCAGTCACAGAATTTTTTGTTGCAGGCTTAGCAGTAACATTGTCATCCGGCTATGTGTCTCTCAGTTGTCCGCTGGGCTGTCTATTGGGTTTGTCGGGCAGCCAACTGACCAGCAAAAAGTGTTTGCACAGCAGGCTGACAACACTACTGCTAATTGTGAGGCAGTTGTTTAGTGTTGTCAGCCTGCAACAAGAAGTGCTGTTACTGGGTCTCCAGATCAGAATCTTTGCATAAAGAGAAACTTCACACCCTCTCTCCATTTGATGTATTTCTTTAATGTCCTCTTACCTGTTATGCATGGTTGTCCTCAATTCACATACTTGTCTGTCCAGCCAATCCAGCTTTGTCCTACTTTGCTGCACAAATTGTCCTTGCTGATGTCATCGGAATCCAGCTGTCCCTGCTCTGGTCACTCTATAAAAGCCATTGCCTTCTAGGATATCGAAAACTGTACAAAAAAGTCTTTTGCCGTGTTCAGAACGCAGGCTGCATGCATTCTGGACACATACTGCCCCAAACACAAGTCCTGTCCAGTTGGGCAGCTTTCAGCCTCCCATATCGTTTTACAGGCTTTCGAGTCGCCAGCAGGACTGGACAGTGTACCTGTGCCATCCACACACTTCTAAATGCTGGCGCCTCATGGATAGGTGCTAAACACCCTAGTGTGCATGGGACCTTAGGCAGGCCATACACAGTTCAAATCTCCCCCGGCTCAGCAGGAACTGGCTGAGATTTGAACCGTGTATGGGTAGGCTGAATGTGCCAAGTTGGTCGTTCAACTTGGGTACAACAAGCATGCTGGGTTTTACCTGAGATTATTGCTAAACTTTGCTATCCAATCTCTCAAGAAGTTGTAAACCGTTCTGCATGCCAGCATTCCTGTTTACTTAAATATACATATATTTATCTTCCTTACCATACTGTATATGCCCTGGGAGCCTGGCACTGTTGGTATTCTGTCAAATGCCTGGTGCTGGTAAATATGTAAAAGGGGTTACTTGGAGTATATTGCACAATAAAAGATGTTGGACCGTTTTACACTATGAGTGAAGAGCTGTCAGTGTTCATGCAGCTGGTGTAGCGATATAGGGATTTGAAATCCCGCTCTTCCTCTTTCTGCAGTGCTTCCAGGACAGATGAGAGTGTTACTGATTGGTCAGTGCTGGCACGGAGCCTTTCTTTGATTTCATCCTGGATGGATCCTGGCTGGGTGTACAGTGTTCATTTTTTCTTTTTTTTTCTGAATAAGGTTAACTTACACGTTAGGTTAATCTGTGTTAAAGATATTTTGGCACTCGTGAAGCACAGTGGTGGTATCTCCCTGAAGATAGTGAAACAGCCACTCTTCACATCACAGCAGCTGTCATCCCAATTGGAAGATATCCTTCTTCTCCTGTTCTGGTGATGCCTTGCATCTGTTTTCCCCTCATGTCTACTCTAGTGACAATAGTCCCCGATGTCTCCCACAGGAAGACTGGATGAGATAAAAATCTGACAGATGTTCTAATCCTTTCACACATTGTACAAAACCTAGAACCATGGGTTGCAGGAAAGAAAATGGCTCAATTCCCCCCCATCAACACAGTGTTGATGGAGGAATCCTTTCCGCTGAGCTATTGTGGTCTGCTAGTGGGGGGGGGGGGGGGGGGTGCAGGGAGCTGTCCCTGCTTGGAGAACACAGTGATTATTGAAATCTGACATGCTGGCTGTACCCAATTCGATTGAGGGATCGACTTGGGTACAATCAGCCTGCCTATACATGGATCAAATCTATGGCTGACTTAATTTTTTATTCTTCTTCTTTTTTTTTTTTTTGTTCAGGCGACCCTTTTTTTTTTATTGCTAGCTTAAAGTGTCATTCAACCCACATGAATAAAATCTATCATTAAATGCTGTATTACATGTCTTTTCATACTCATTCAGTCACAATGGGATTTGTTTTCTGTATTCTACAAAAACCTGGTTGATCCTGCTGTTCTGTCTCCCCCCTACTGTCAATGTCCCCACTGCAGCTAGGCATTCTGCATGCTCAGTTTTCAGTGTGTTTCTATTCCTTCCACGTGACTATAAAGTCACATGTGTGGGTGTATACACAGTGGTAAATGACAGCCCACTCCATCCCCCCCATGCCCACTAACCTACTATATACAATGGGGGCGGATTATTGCATGTCTATTGAGGCTTCACCTCCCTCTTATTCTAAGACACAGGCTGGAGGGGTGTGACACAGCTTGTGATTGGCAGAAATCTGCCCACACCAGTTTATTGCCAAAAATAATAAAGATTTGAGAGTTTTTTTTTTTTTTTTTTGAAGATGTGACCAGTAGCAAAGGACTAGAAGCCCATCCTACTTCTGTTTCCCTGCAGACAGGCTGGGAAAGAGCTGATTCATGTGACAGCTATATATTGATTAGGAAAAAGGGTATAGATTTTTTTTTTTAAATTAAAATAATTACAGTGCCATCATTCACATACAGAAACTTTAAATGCCCTTAAAAAGCTGCATTGTTGATGCCCAGTGTAAATGGACTCTTGCGCATATGTAGTGGAGCTGCACTTTAACTAAGCAGCTATAGGAAAGTGTAGGCCAGATACATACTAGGGTCACATTAAGTACACATATATCAAAGCCCAGAAATCACTCCACTTCAGCACTTCCTGGATGGATTTTAACAGCCACAAAAAAAGCACTACTCAGATTTGTTATCCAACTTTAAGGGAAGTCGAGGATAGCTGTAGGAGGGGGCCTGGGTTACATAGATCAGCATGGTCGACCTCTATGGGGCTGTGTACCGAAGCCAGAAATGAAGGTAGATGGCCCTATAAGAAGTCTAAGTGCCGGTTCACACTGGGGCGGGTTCATAGTTGTCCGACTTTGAAGCCGCCCCACACAGCGTGACCTCAGCGCGGCTTGCAAACGACTTTGATGCAAGCCGCTCCATAGTCGCCCCCAAGTAGTGCAGGAACCTTTTTCTAAGTTGGATCGACTTAAGTCGCTCCCATTACAACAGTTCCATTGAGCTTGACTTGTCAGGCGACCCTAGTGTGAGCTGGTATTAAGGTGTTGTAATTGGTGGGCGCATCCAGGATGTAAAGCATGTGGAACTTCCCCATTTGGGTGAAGTTCCGCTTTAAGAGACCCGTCTAGTAATCTCCTTTTAATTTGGTGTTTTACCTCCTCTACCTGCCACAAAAATGCTCAGCCAAGGTACATACTGTAATTACTGAATGGAGTAATGAAATTCTAAACTTCACATTCTCTGTGTAATCCAAGGTAACAGGATATTAAATCCTGATCTTTGCACAACATCAGATAGTCTACGGATTGCCAGTGCACATGTAAACTAACAGTATAGGCACTTAGACACCAGTTCTCGATTCCGGGAGCTGTGAGAACTGAGTGAACGGCGGTGTTTGATCGCTCGGTTCCCAGTGTTAGAACCGTCGGACAGGCATGGCATCCAGCTAGGCAAGTATGATTCTTAAACCTAAATAAATAAAACCCATACTACTCTTTTAATATTTGTGTTGGGTTTACATATAAATGGCAGGATCCAGGGGTGTACACTGCATGGCGGTGTACATATGAATGTAAAAAAATTCCTATCACTATGGGAAAAATGTTTTTGGCTTTGCATATCTCTTCTTCTTCCAAAATCCATAACTTACCTTTTTGTAAGACTTTAGCTCTGCTTTAGGATTCTCTTACAGGTAGAAAGCTGAATTAATATGTCTTTTATGTCTGCCAAAAAATCAGCTTTAGGGCTCTTTCACACCGACGTATGTCCCTTTTTCATCCTTTCGTTTTCGGATGAAAAACAGACATGCATGCCTCCCTATGGGATAGCGGGTGAGCATCCGCTGACACCCGATATCATCCGTGTCCACTATGGTCCGATTCTGCAGATGGAGGAAAACCCTATTTTTCCATCCGTCTGCGGATCGGATTGGATGACGACGAACTCTACGGTCCGTCGTCACCCGATCCCCCATAGGGGAGAGCGGCGCTGTGACAGGTCCGTCCCTGCGCTGTGTGCAGAGACGGACCTGTCGTCTTCCTGCTCAGCGGAGATCGCTCCGGCGATCCCTGCTGAGCAAGCGGATATCCACGGGGCGGATCAGCACTGATCCGCCCTGTGTGAAAGAGCCCTTAAGGTTTAAAGAGTGGCAGAAAAAAAATCTATTCCATTTCTGTGTATGGGCAGGTTATGTACCAAGCCAGTTTATTTTTTCATTTGAAACTTTTGTTTGGGTCACATTTTTTGTTATTGTTATTTCTTGCCTGTACAGAAAAAGAGAAAACCACTAGTTTTGGAGGCGTTACGTGTCAAGTGTTTCTGAAAAGATTTGTTGAGTCATCATTTAACAAAAGGCCGTCTATCTGGGGCAAATTGCAGATGTAAATGTTTATGTGTGTTTTATGCTTGCAAGTCCTTTTTTGTATTTTGCAATTCAGGAACGTGTTAATTTAGGGATTATGTACAGTGTGTGATGAAGAGCATGGTATGCTCGAAACTGTACAGTTGCTGCTTATTTCACGTATTGTATGGAGAGAATTATTCAGTAAACCTTTTGCATTGGAGATTGTGTCCCTTAATTTAATATATATATTAAAAAATAAAATAATTATTATATAAAAAAAATATAATCTATTATTTTATATTTATTTTTTTATTTATTATTAAAATAAGTATTGAACACGTTACCATTTTGCTAGGTAAATTTTTCTAAAGGTGCTCTTGACGTAAAACAATCACCACATGACAGCAACAGCCCATGCAATCCATACATACAAAGAAACCAGAACAAATAAGTTCAGAAATGATGTGTAATAAAATGGAATGACACAGAGAATAAGTAACCAACACAAAGCCAAGGAAACTCTCAATTGAATTCAAAGAAAGGGGGGGGGGGAGCTGCTAGAATGGCCCATCCAATTGAAAATCTATGGAAAGAATTAAAAATCACAGTTCATAGAAGAAGCCGACAGAACCTTCAAGATTTCAAAACTGTGTGGAAGAATGGGCCAAAATCACACCTGAGCAATGCATGCGACTAGTTTCTCCATACAGGAGGCGTCTTGAACCTGTCATTACCAAAAAAGGATTTTGTACCAAGTATTAAATACATTTTAGTTAGTGTGTTCAACACTTTTACTGTGTCATTTTAATTTTATTACACATAATTTAATAAGAGAGATATGAACTTGAGAGAGAACTTTGCCCCTGTACGACCTCATCTGGAATATGCAGTTCAGTTTTGGGCCCCAGTTCACAAATGGATATCGGGGAACTGAAGAAAGTGCAGAGAAGGGCAACCAAACTGATAAGAGGCATTGAGGAGCTCAGCTATGAGGAAAGATTAGAGGAACTGAATTTATTTTCTCTTCAGAAGAGGAGATTAAGGGGGGATTTGATCAAGATGTACAAATACATAAGTGGTCCATATAGTGGACTTTGTGATGACCTTAAAGTCAATAACTCAACACCGAGGACAAGGGGGCACTCTTTACATCTAGAAAAAAAGATTTCATCTCCAAATACGGAAAGGTTTCTTCACAGTAAGATCTGTGAAAATGTGGAATAGACTCCCTGCAGAGGTGGTTCTGGCCAACTCAGTAGATTGCTTTAAAGGCCTGGATACTTTCCTAAATGTACATAATATAACTGGGTACTGACTTTTATAGGTAAAGTTGATCCAGGGAAAATCCAATTGCCTCTCTGTTGATCAGGAAGGAATTTTTTCCCCTGCTGTACCAAATTGGCCTTCCTCTGGATCAACTGTGGGTATAGGATTGTAAAAAAAAAAAAAAAATTATGGGATATTTTTTTTTATTTATTTTTATGGTTAGACTGGATGTATTTTATTTTTATTTTTTTCCAACCCTCCTATGTAATTTCTGAACGTATTTGTTTTGGTTTCTTGTATGTATGGGTTGTTACAGACGTGGTAAAAATTTCATGTCAATAGCACCAAAGGTTGGATTAATATCTGGTGACTGTGGAGGCCATTGGAGTACAATGAACTCAATGTCATGTTTAGGAAACCAGTGGTGAGATGATTTGAGCTCTGTGACATGGTGCATTATCCTGGAAGTAGCCATCAGAAGATGGGTACACTGTAGTCATAAAGGGATGGACATGGTCAGCAATGCTCAAATGGCCCAAAGTGTACCAAAGAAAATATCCCCCATAACATTGCACCACCAGCCTGAACTGTTGTTACAAAGCAGGGATGGATCCATGCGTTTATGTTGTTTATGCCACATTCTGACCCTACCATCTGAACGTCGCAGCTGAAATCGAGACTCATTAGAATAGGCGACGTTTTTCCAGTCTTTTATTGTCCAATTTTGGTGAACCTGTGCGACTTGCAGCCTCCGGTTTTTGTTCTTAGCTGACAGGCATGGCACCAGGTGTGGTCTTTTGCTGCTGTTGCTCATCTGCTTCAAGGTGTTGTGCAGTCAGAGATGGTATTCTGCATACGGTACCTTGGTTGTAACACGTGGTTATTTCAGTTACTGTTGTCTTTCAATCATCTTAAACCAGTCTACCCATTCTCCTCTGATCTCTGACATCAACAGGCATTCTCTGTAAACCCTAGAGATGGTTGTGCGTAAAAATCCCAGTAGATCAGCAGTTTATTTTTATTTTTTTTAAATACTCAGACCAGCCGGTCTGGCACCAACCACCATGCCACTTTCAAAGTCACTTAAATCCCCTTTCTTGCCCATTCAGATGCTTGGTTTGAACTTCAGCAAGTTGTATTCACCTCGTCTACATGGCTAAATGCAATGAGTTGCTGCCATGTGATTGGCTGATTAGCAATTTGTGTTACCAAGTGATTGAACAGGTGTACGTAATTAAGTGGCCGGTGAGTGTGTAGTGTATATACAGTGGCAAACATGAATAGATTATTGAATACATTTAAATAGTGGGTCTACCACATGTTCAGGGCATTTTAGTTGTATTTTTAAGACCCCATTTGATTTTTCCTGGAATACAAGTCTAGACAAAATTTTACAAAATATTATGGATCTGTAATACATGAACATTTACCTGTGTGTTTCTTTAGAAAAGCTGCAAATGCATAAAAATACCTGTTGATCCTGCCAGAACTCACAGGTATTATTATGTACTCACAGCATTTTTTTTAAGAGCCAAAACATAGAAAAAAAATTTCATGGCATGAAAATACACCCAGTGTGATCAAAGCCCAGTTTAATTTTAAAAATAAATTGCTTCCATTCTCTATGCCCCATAAGAGTCCACTCAGGTTAAAATGGTTGTAAAGGCAGAAGGTTTTTTTTATCCTCCTTTTTATTTTTTAAGTACTTTGTTTATTGAATTTTCCATAAAAAAAAAATGTTAACGGACACTTTGCAAAAGGGGTACATCAGGAATACAGTGAGTGTTATATTACTTTCTGCCCAACATGGACAACATTACATATCAGAATCTGTATAGTGGGTTCTCAATATTGCTTTCTGGGGTCCGCGTAGGACCCCTTGCTTCAACAGTACGGTTTCATAAAAGGAGAAAAACTTTCAAACTCAATTAAATTTGCCACACACACACGCGACTTGGTACCCCTCCCCAGCCACCCGAGGGCCCCCATCTGAACACATGATGGGTACAAATATAGTGTTATAAACATAAGTCCGCTACCCACTACTGTTGGGATAGTGGAGTGTTTCTCCAAAAGCAGTCAGCAATATCAAGCCATGGCTGTCAGATCTTGAACGTTTTAGGACAGGCTCTGCCATGGTAAATGAGCTTGAAAATAGGCAATACTTTATTCACCATGCGGTAAAAGGTTTGTATATCTGGAGCCACAGCGTTTTTACATTGTAACAGAATACATTTTGCAGCATAGAATAACAATATACATACAAGGGTACGAGCATGAGTCCTGTGGATAAAATCATTTAACACACCAAGTAAACCAACTTCAGGAGTATGATGTACAAGTAAATGTAAAGTGTTGTCAAAAAAAGAAAATAAGTCCTTTTCAATATACTGACAAGGCAGGGCAAGACCAAAACATGTGTAAGTACTCTGCTTCCATATGCCCACATCTGGGACAGGTGGATGCAGAGTCAAAGCCCATGCTGACCAATCTGTCCGGAGTGTTATGCAGCTTGTGTATAAATTTGAACTGTGTATAGCGATCATTAGCACTTATAAGGTTAAGTGGACCTGGTCTATACAGCCAAAGTCGGTGAACAAATAATACAATTCACCTTGGCAGCACAGTCTCTCAGGTGGAGAACTACATCCTCTTCACAGAGCAAATAACTATGGGTACCTGTCCCTGCAGGAGCTGAAAGTGAAGAAAAATAAGGGTAGGAATTGCTACCAGAAGGAGAACCCGTTTCAGGTGCCTGGTCAGACCAGGTTTTCGCAGGGACCCTTAATGTGGCAGGAAATAACATGGAGTATTGAATGGCCTTTTCCCGTAGTTTCTGCTTGACATGTCGGTATTTGGCCCTCGATGCATGGACAGCAGGGGAGTAATCGGGGAAGAGGGACACCATCACGTTTGTTGATCTTGAGGCTCCCTTTCAGGCAAGCAGCGCGTAGGATGGGGTCCCTGTCCCGGTAGTAGAGTAGACGGATAACCATGGTGCGTGGAGTGTTACCTTTAGTGTTTACCTTTTAGGGAGCGGTCTGCCAGGAACTCTATGAGCTCTTTCCAGGACAAAGCAGGGGGTCTGACGGGCTTTCCTAAATTCCTGGTGAACCAGCATTTTAGGAAGGATACCGGGCTCAGACCCCTCGACCCGATCAGGGAGGCCCACCAGTCGCAGGTTGTTTCTGTGCAGACGGTTTTCCAAATTGTCCACCTTGTCTTCCAGTGATCTGATATTGATGCCACAGGTTTTAGGAGCAGGGATAACAGGGTGAACAGTGTCCTCCAGATCCCTGATGCGCCGATCCCATGTCCGAGACCCGATCACGGATTTTGTGCATGTCTTTACGCATTATAGTTATGTCTAGTTTAAGCTCCTCCACCTTGCCCATAACTGAATGATTTACCTTGATAATTTTAAGAACATCCAGCAGACTAGGTTCTGGTTCTGGGTCATCTTCCATGCCATTGTCGCTAGGGGAGGTCTGGGATAGCAGCGGGGACCCCAAGGGAGGGTGGTGGAGAGGGGTCTGGCTCCTCACAATTCTGGCATGGATGCATGTAGAACAATGGAGAAGAGGCCATCTTGTCTGGAGCGCGTGGTGATATTCATTTTGGCCAGGGGCTGCTGCTTCTTGCGATTTTTTTTTTTTTTTTTTTTTTTTTTTTTTTTTTTTTATTTATTTATTTTTTCCCTCATCCACTAAATGCTCAAAATGGAGCACGGGGCCTTCACTAAGTAGCCAGGTAGGCAATCGGCCAAAGTATCGAGACAGGTACACAGGATTGCACAGGATAATGCAGAGGGGATCTCAGAGTTGCTGGGAGGGCATCAATAGGCGTCCTCCCATCCATGAGCTGTCTGCATACCCCGTGTGACGCGCTCTGTGACTAGCGAGTCAATGGGCAATGGGACTCGGCTGATCAGAGTAAGGTGCCGATCCCGGCTCCTTACCACGTGATCAGCTGTCAGCCAGTGACAGCTCATCACGTGATGTAAGCAGAAGATTAGTCATCTGCTTTTTTTCTTCTTCTGAGAAAAAAAAAAAAAAAAACAGATCACCGGCTTCTGTCAAAGGGATATTGTTTGACAGAACAGGTTTTTTTATTGTTGTTTTTTTTTTTTAAATTTCAGTCTTCTTTTTTTTTTTTTTTTTCAAAAAATACCAGCACTGATTAAATACAACCAAAGGAGAGCTCTATTTGTGGGGGGGGGGGGGGGGGGGAATATGTGTGTTGCATGAGTGCACAATTGTCATTCAAAGAGTGACAGCGCTGAAAGCTGAAAATTGGCCTGGGCAGGAAGAGGGGGTTTAAGTTCCCTGTAAGCAAGTGGTTAAGATATTAAAAAGAAAAAAAAAAAAACTCCTACGTGCAGCAGCTCCCGTAATATTTACCTGACTCACATCTCGAACCAGTGATGTTGCACGAGAGACTCTGCTGTCCGTGACTCTCTCTGGCTGAAACACACCGTGGGCACCATTGGCTCCCGCTGCTGTCAATGAGGAGGCAGGGCGAGGCTCTGCTCTGTCTGAACACACAGAGCAGTGGCTCGGCTTGAGTGCCCCCATAGCATGCTGCTTGCTATGGGGGCACTCAACAGGAGGGAGGGGCCAGGAGAACCGGTGTTCTGTCACGAACAGTCCGGCTATCACCAAGTGTCCGATGTGTACTGCGCATGCGCAGTACGGAGCATAAGGATTTTCGGAAAAATCTCCGAAGATGAACGGCGCCTTCCCCGTGAGTCGAGGTGTAAGCCCCACCATCCAAGTGGACATGGGGCTACACAACCTTAGAGGGCCCCTCGTGGGTTCGCTTAGTTCGCCACGCTTGCTCGCGCAGGCGCCGTTCATCTTCGGCAATTTTCGGAATCTGGGTGTCCTGGACACTTTGTGATGGGGGACAGAAAATGATAGTACACCGGCAAGAAGAGAGGATCAGGGCTGCTCTGTGCAAAACTATGGCATAGAGCAGGTAAGTATAGCATGTTTGTTGTTTTTAAACAACAACAAAAAAGACTTTAGTATCTCTTTAAATTCAAGCATGCTTGTTGTGTAATTCTTCTTCTTTTTTTTACCATATCAAACCAGCTGGCAGGCTGAGCAGTTTGGGACCATGTAGAGATTGCCAGATACCTTTTCACCAAGACAGGATAAAATAATTTTTACACATATGTGAGAATATTCAGAGCCAAGCATCCAACACCTAAACATAAGTGTCTTCTAGCAAGTTATCTGCTGATTTCACAATGGGTAAACACGCTCATTCTAGGGAGATTTTTCCTTCTTTCTGAACTTGTCTATTATACTGCTAACAAGTAAGCCCAACACTGCCTCCTTGATTACAGATGCAGCTCATTCCCTTGGCAATATTCTAATTACAGATATGCTCTCCCTATGGGATTTGGCCTAACTCCTAATTCTGCTCTTATTATGAGAACAGTTTTTGTTTTATTCAATAACTAGCAAAGCACATAGGAAATCTGGCTTGGCTGTGTAAATTAATTATGGGGTTTATACAAGGAGCGTGATCGCACACATTGAGTCGACAGCTTAGCTCACATTTTCGCACTTTTATAAAAACGCAACAAATCTGTGCATTCTGGCTTTACAAATTCTGTAGTACGTAATAAGATTACAATGTTCTGTATTCTATAATAAGAACTTACTGCTTTTTTGTTAATGTAAACCTGGCATGGCCTCAAAGTTTTTCCGAAAGCATCAAAAGTCCTGAAGAATGGCGAAAAGTGCCTGCCAGTACCAGTTAGTCTTCAAATCCATCTCTGTGGTGCCACTTGGGCCCCAGATCAACTCTCTGCATAAATCTTTGACTTCTCTTCAAGAAAAGATTAAGCCCTGCTCCTGTCGTTTTGCTGTAAAATCCCAGAGCCTCACATGTGCACTGTGGGGTTGATTTACTAAAACTGGAGAGTGCAAAATCTAATACAGCTCTGCATAGAAACCATCGGCTTCCAGGTTTTACACAAGGTGAAGTTAGAGGCTTATTGTCTACCATGCACAGCTGCACCAGATTTTGGTCCGTCAGCGGTAAAGCGCCACTATTTTTAGCGGCGCTTTACCGATGTTTTTTTGCGATGGTTTTCGGCCGCTAGCGGGGCTGTTTTGACCCCCCTAGCGGTTGAGAAAGGGTTAAAACGACCCGCAAATCACCCCTGCAGCGGCGATTTGCCGTTGGTTCTGCAGCGATGCCCATTCATTTCAATGGGCAGGAGCGGTGAAGGTGCGGTGTATACACTGCTCTTTCACCGCTCCAAAGATGCTGCTTGCAGGACTTTTTTTTTTTAGCGTCCTGTCCTTCACACTGGAGAGACGCTTTACAGGCACTATGCAAGCGCTATTTTTAGCTCTGTGAAAGGGGTCTTAGTAAATCCAACCCTAAGCTCTCGTTGACACTGAACATGGCTTTGAAATCGCGCGACTTCGTCTGAACTCGTGCGATTTCAAAGCTGCAGTTTAGTCCCACTTCGGAGGCGACTTCAATAGACATCTGTGCATGAACCCGCACAGATGCCTTTCAAGTTGCTAAAAGTAGTGCAGGAACTACTTTTGCAAAAACGAGGGCGGCACAGTGGTGTAGTGGGTAGCACTCTCACCTAGCAGTAAGAAGGGTCGCTGGTTCGAATCCCAACCACGACACTACCTGCCTGTTTGCATGTTCTCCCTGTGCCTGCGTGGGTTTCCTCCGGGTACTCCGGTTTCCTCCCACAATCCAAAGACATGCAGGTAGGTTAATTGGCTTCTGTTCAAAAATTGGCCCTAGTATATGAATGGGGACCTTGTATTGTGGGCTCCTTGAGGGTAGGGATCAATGTGAGTGCGCAATGTACAGGGATAGGGACTATTGTAGACACTCACTCAGGTTGAACTGGATGGACTGATGTCTTTATTCAACCTTACTAACTATGAAACTATGAAATGGGTGCAGCCCGGCAAAGTTGGCGTTGCACTGATTGGGACACTCCCATTGCTGACAATAGGCTGCGATTTTGACCTGTCAAATCGTGCCAGTGTGAACGGGTGCTCAGGCTGGGTTCACACTTATACGATTGCAGACATTGCATGTGATTTGCACTGCATTCCCGTGCACATCACATGCGATGTCTGCACAATGCAAATTCACATTTGCACCAAAATGGTGCTGGACCCTTTTTTTTTTTTTTTTTGAGGGGGGGGGGGGGGGGGGAAATGCGCATCGCATGCGTGTTTAGACCCATGTGATCTGATTCCACAGTTCGCACTGCGTTCTGCAAACAGATTTGGGGGTTTCATTACCTTTTTTATATTGACACCCACAGCGGTTCGCAGAGCGTTGTGTGAACTGGCTGGGATTCAGATGCGGGAAACCGCACAGGAATCGCTGTGGTTCCCTCATCTCACCAGTGTGAACCTAGCCTTAGTATTTGACAGTTGAATGACAAGGGGTAAGCTTAGTGCTGGGGATCTAATCTCAACTTAAAGCCTTTTGTAAAGCCTTCGCCTTGCATCCAATGGGATCTGAATTCCGACACTGTTAATTGCACTTTAGTACTGATTATTACCTGGGACCATTTTTTAAAGCCAGCTCAGGTTCAGATGATCTTTAAATACACATATGATGATTTTGCCAGTAAAATGAACAGTACACTTGTTATTAAAATGAAAACTAAAATCTTTTAAGCCCAACTCTTGGATGGAGAAACGTCAAGGGTTAAATACTTCTTAGGCCTAGGGAGAGATAAAGAGAATGTATAACTTGCCTAAGAGCTGGTTCACACTGGGACGACTTGTCAGGCGACTTAGGAGCCTGACAAGTTGCGTCCCGTTCTGTATAATGGAACCGTACTAATCGGATCGACTCAAGTCGCTCCGACTTGGAAAAAGGTTCCTGTACTACTTTGGGGGCGACTTGTATTGACTTTATACAGAAGTCGTTTTGCAAGTCGTCACTGCTGTCGTGTGCAGGTCACCTGAGGCAGTCTCGCTACCTCAGTGTGAACCGGCACTTCTCACTTCCTCTCTGGCAGGCCCTCTTTGTCATTGTGGATAATGCAGAGCTAATAACTTGGCATTGTATGTGGAAGAGCCAGGTCTGTGAGCACAGCCTGGAGTGCCTTGTAGAAGAGAGGCAGATGGAGGGAGCCTGCAAGAGTGAGGAGTATGACAAGTATTAATCTTTATCCTTGTACCCCTAGACTAAGAGAGAGGTCAACCCTTACAGTGTGGCGGCCCCATTGCAAGGGTGGTCTTTGTCTTGTGCCTGGAGTTGGGCCTTAAACATAGGTACAACAAAAACTTGAATGAATCCTGTATTATTAGACAACTTTGTTGTGAAAAATGATTTGCTGGTCTAAATGGGACATTTCCTTAGGCCCCTTTCACACTGGGGCGGGTTTCAGGCGGCACAGTGCGAAAAATAGCGCCTGTACACCGCCTGAAAAAAAAACGACCCCATTCACTCCAGTGTGAAAGCCGGTGGGCTTTTACACTGGAGCGGTGCGCTAGCAGGACGGTAAAAATTGTCCTGCTAGCAGCATCTTTGGGCGGTATAGGAGCGGTGTATTCACCGCTCCTACCCATTGAAATCAATGGGACACCGCGGTAATACCGCTGCAAAGCGCCACTACGGCGGCGCTTTGCCGGGGGTTTAACCCTTTTTCGGCCGCTCGCGGGGGTAAAACCGCACCGCGAGCGGCCGAATCCCGCGGCTAAAATGGCGGTAAAGCAGCGCTAAATATAGCGCTGCTTTACCATCACCGCGGCTCCCACCCCAGTGTGAAAGGGGCCTTAAAGCTGAACTCTGGGGAAATTAGAAATTCTCCCTTATATGGGGGTCCCCCCACACTGCTAAAGTTGAATGCTTGTTTACATTTAAGGGACTGGAGAAAGCAAGTTTACTTACCCACTCTGTAAGACTGGTCCCAAAGCCTCTTCTTCTGTATTTTCCAGTAGTTGGATGCCCTCCAACATCAGGACCAGTCTAAGACCCATAGCCTTACATTGGACCCAAGGGCACCAAGAAACAGTCCACCGCTGGAACGTAGGGGAATCCTGTCTGTCAGGTGGAGTGGATCATCGGGTAAAACTGTTTTTTTGGAACCCCCTAGACGTAAGGCAACATTTAACCCTTGCAGTCTGGGGAACGGCCCCATTGCAAAGAAAGTTTTTTTACTTTTCTTGGAATAGAACTTTGAAGGAACACTTTCATTCCCCGCCAAAAAAAAAACCCCAAAAGAATTGTGCTTAACTCTCCAGAAGCCCATGTCTCCTGTCTTGGCTCTGTTCATTCAAGGGCTGCATTCTCCAAAAGACATTTCAGCATTCAGTGTTGGTGTCCACTGTCGTGTGCTGTGTTTTTATCCCTCGACCCCCAAAATCACTACAGGATGCTAATAACCTTATGTAGTTCAAGCTGGTTACTTTTATTTAAAAACCTTGAGAAATAGTACCATCCTCCTTTTAATAAAATGCAGCTGGTTGAAAGACTATTGAGGAAGACCTCAAAAGCCTCTGAATTTCATTATTGGCAGAGGGTCATATTGAGTGTAAAATTATACTATTCTAGCAAACTGCTTCAACTAGAATTAGGCATGGTATCCCTGCTTGTTTGGTTGGGGATTCCCATTGAAGGCAGTGAGGAAGCACCAAATCTTTGCTGGTAGCCAACAGATGATTTTTTTCAGGCAAACTTGTTAAAAACAGTAAAGCGTTTGGTGGTAATGTGCAAGCATATAATTTATCAATTTAATTGTTTTAATTTGTTCTTTTTCAGGAAACAGATACAGAAATGTCTTTCATATTTGAGTGGATTTATAATGGCTTCAGCAGTATGCTGCAGTTTTTAGGTAAATCATTTTTTTTTACACCATTTAAACAGATACGACAGATATGTGTAACAACTGACCTTCCTGATCCATATTTTTTGTTTTGCAGGGTTATACAAAAAGTCGGGGAAACTAGTGTTTTTAGGTTTGGACAATGCTGGCAAAACAACACTGCTTCACATGCTGAAGGATGACCGGCTTGGACAGCATGTCCCTACACTACATCCAAGTATGTCTTCTTTTTTTTTTTTTTTTTTACATTGACTTGTATGACGATGAAAGCAAAAACCTGAGTACATATTAGTAGAATCTCTATTATTGACTTTTTTTTTTTGTATGGAAATCCTGGTGTGTGTGTGTGTGTGTGTGTCGCTTAAAGTGTAAGGAAACTCAAACAAAGCCATATTGCCCCACCTCCCCTGAGCATAACCAGCCTTATCCCTCAAAGTTGTATAGTTGCAAAGATCACGCTACCGAGGCTTGTGCCAGTGTTTATATGCCTCTGCCTGCTTCTGTGTATGGATATGTGCACCTGTTCATTAACCAGTTCAGGCTCGGTAGGATTTACCCACTTCCTGACAGGCCATTTTTTGCTATTCAGCACTGTGTGGCTTTAACTGACAATTTTGTGGGCGTGCAACGTTGTACCCAAACAAAATTGATGTCCCTTTTTTCCCACAACTAGGGCTTTCTTTTGGTGGTATTTGATCACCTCTTCGGTTTTTATTTTTTGCACTATAAACAAAAAAAGACCAACAATTTTGAAAAAAACTATATTTTTTATTTTCTGCTATAAGGCAAACCCAATAAAAATGAATTTCTTCATCAATTAAGGCCAATTTGTATTCTGCTACATGTTTTTGGGTAAAAAAAAAAAAAATCGTATATTGATTGGTTTGCACAAAAGTTATAGCATCTACAAAATAGGGGATAGCTTTATGGCATATTTTTTTTTTTTTTTTTTTTAACCTAGCAATGGCGGTGATCTGTGTATTTAAGTGGGACTGCAACATTGTGGCAGACAGATCAGACACCTAACTGACATTTCCCCCCCTCATCTTCCAGGACAACTACTTGAGAGATGATTGGCTCCGCCCTCTACAGGACACAATTTAAAAGGCCCCTCCCTCTCCTCTGACCCTCAGTTGTTTTGTGTTTCCAGACCCTCCAGGAGCACACCATAATGTTTGTTGTTACACATATGTATGTATGTGTGTGTGTGTGTATGTGTGTGTGTGTGTCTGTCTGGTAACTGTGGTTGGTGAACCCCCCTTCTGTTGGTGATATCCAGGACTGGTTGTGGCCATGTCTGGGGTGTTTTTCTATGTTTATAGACCAAGAAGGGCTCTCTGTGTATGTATTGGGTTACCTGCCTCCCTGGTGGTTTAGCAGCGGCAACTCCCTTCCATTTCTAGCCTCTAGCTGTGTGGAGAGGCATCTTGCTCGTGTCTTCCCCACGTTGGGTGTACCAAAATGGCGTTGGGGGACTTCCCTTGACGCAGAAAGATGGAACCGGAAGTGACATGACGCACCTCCTGGATGCTGTTTTCTTAAAGGATCTCGGCGTGGTACAATGCAGGGGACTCGCTGCTTTGGGAACAGTCTGCCAAACGTAGGGCAGACAAGTTTAGCAGTAGTTAAAGGAGTCTCACCAGCCGGCTTACGTTCTCCTCTATGGAGTCTGAGGACAGGACTGAGGATGGAGCACCCGATTGAGTCAACGGTGGCATATGGGTCCAATACTGCCCCCAAGGAAAGTCCTTTATCTGTGGATAAAGAGCTTCTGCAGCAGGGGGTCTGTACAAGCCTTTTTTTATGGTTTTGTTTTCAGTTTTTTTTTTTTTTTTTTTTTTTATAGGATGACAAACCTGTAAAGAAAAAAAATGTGGGAGCTGTTGAGCCAGGCTTTCTGATAGTTATAAAAAACGATTTTGTGAGGATTGTATTCACCTGAAAGAAGGTTGTTCCAGTCTAGAGGACATAAAAGGTTTCCCTTTCAATCCGATTTTGAGGAGGTTTTTTTCAAATGTCCTAAATTAGAAGCTTCTATGTCACAAGTATCTAAAAAGTCAGATCTTACATTTCGAGGACTCTGGAGTCCTTAAGGATCAGATGGATAGTAAGGCAGACTCCTTATTACGTAAGGCCTCGGATGCCTCTGCTTTTTCTTTAGGGCCTGCTGTAGCATCCACCTGTGTTGCTAGGAATTTAGACGTGTGGGTCCAACGTCTGGATGACCTTCTCTCCTCTGACACCCCCATAGAGGAGATCGGGGATTCTCTACCCCTTATTGCCAAGTCAGTTGCTTTTTTGGCTGATGCGGCAGCAGATTCTGTAAAATCTGTTGCCAGAACATCAACACTCTTTAATTCAGCTAGGTGGGCCTAATGGCTAAAATCTTGGGAAGGTCATCTTGCCTCCAAGAATAAACTTTGCGGCATACCCTTTGAGGGCAAGCTCTTATTTGGTTCTTCCTTAGAAGATGTCCTAGCTCGTTTCTCTGAGAAGAGTAAACTGTTTCCATCTTTTCAAAGGAATAAGCCCCAGAATAAGAGGCCTTTTCGTGACTTTCAGAACAAAGTTAATTTTAAGACCAACAGGCAAAGTAGAAGTGGTAATTTAACAAAGACAAGCCAAAAGGGGGGGGGGGTGCACTCTTTGCTCCTTCAGCCCCTACCATTAAAAACCCAGTTATGCCAAAGCGGGGGTAGGAGGGAGGTTGTCCAATTTCATCAAAGAATGGGCAGAGATTACCAGCAACGGGAACATCTGCGGGGGACTGGGCACAGTATTCCCCAATGAAAATTGGTACAAATGCCAGTCTGTGGGGCTGGGGAGCTCACTTGGGGACTGGCAGGCCCAGGGAGCCTGGCTGCCAGAGGAGGCATGGCAGTCATCGAATTTCAGAGAACTGTTAGCAGTGGGGGAAGGCTTTCATTTCAAGGCTTTGCTTGAAAAAAGCATGGCTATTCCAACACCAACAGCACACCGGCTCTAAAACGCGTTGCATGTTAGTGACGTCACGGCCCGGCGCCACGCTGTGTTTTTGCTTCCCCGGCCTCGCTTTGGATTCTCAGCCCCCCCCCCCCCCCCCACGGCCGTTCACCATCATACCTGGAACCCGAAGAAGGACAGTGAGGCCACAGCGTGGCTCGTTACCGGCCCTGACGCCGTATAAAATATAATTTTAACTTTTTTCTCTTCACCCTCTCCCTTTTTATTGGGAATTTGTGCCTACTGAGTGGACTTTTTATTGGAAGCCACTAGTGCACAATCTCTGTGGAAGTTCTTAATGCTGCACCAAGTCAGCACTTGGACTTGCTGTGACCTGTAGTTCCACACCATCCGAATTGTGGTTTGATGTGCTACACCCTCCAAGCCTGAAGCAGACTGACTGCAACCTGTAGCCCCACCTCATCAGCCTAGAGATGTGCCTGTACTCAACTCTATGTTCTTCCATGTGAGTGGATATTGTTTTTATTTAATAAATTGTAACTTGATATATATTCAGAGGCGCCCCTCTCCTTGTTTTTGTTCTCTAGTTTCGCCGGAACTTGCTTCTGGTCCTCGTGGTGGCAGCCCTGACAGATTTGCCTATTTTCTTTCCCCCATATTTGCCAGCGGACTATTATGGACTACATATTGTCATTTTGAGGTATCCAAGCATCGTGCTATTTTTACTTGTTGAGGATTTTACAGGGTAGTGATTGGGCCCGATCCTTTGTACTTGCCCAAAGTTTCTTCCAGCTTTCACAGGTCCCAGGAGGTAGTTCTTCCTAGTTTTTTTTTTTTTTTTCCTCCCCCCCCAAGAATGCAGAAGAGGAAAGATTTATTTTTTTTGAACGTGAAAAGATGCCTTCTGCTTTATCTAGAAAGGTCTAGTGAGTTTAGGAGAACTCTTTGTGTTGTTCAGTGGCCCCTAAAAGGGGACCAAGGCATCTAGAAATTCCATTTCTAGATGGATTAGGGAAGCAATTTGTGAAGCTTACAGCGCATCTGGCACTGGCAGGGAAGGGGTTAACAGGGGCAATCAAGGCTGTAAATATGTTCCCTCAGTGTGTTTACTAATTGTATGGGGATAGGCTGCCTGGGACAACACATAGATCCGTCTTCCTGCATAGCAGAAAGATAGGATCTGTGTGTCATCCATTGACAGAATGGAGATCTGCATTGTTTGCTTTGGCAGATCCCCGTTCAGTCACTGCATTGAACGATCGCCGGCAGACATCGAGTCCGCTGATTGGCAACCCCCCTCTGGCCAATCGACGCATGCCCAGAGGTTAAACTTACAGCCCTTTTAAATGGGTTTTAATGCTGGAAGACGTAGCTACATCCCAATCACGTGACCTCTGTAGTTGGCTTCCACTGTAGTTGGAGCCCATCCTACTGTTGGACAAAGTTGTCCGTGTTGCTGGGAGCGTGCAATGAGCATGCTCTGGGCTAACGGTTCTGGTTGCCGTGGACACATGTGGCAGCAGGGTGTTGAAGCACACTTTTTTCTTCTGCATATTTACAACACATCATTGTTAAGAGGTTAAATCAGGTCCAGAGTCCTTTCCCACTTTCATTCCCAATTTTTTTTTTTATTATTTTAATACTTTCAGTTCTGTTCCCTATAATATTTTCAACCTTTTTTTTTATTTATTTTTTATTATTCTACTTAAAAGGGAAAAAAACATTTTTTTTTTCTCAATCCAACTTTTAATGCGTTTCATGGAGACCCAGATATTTTCCCCACAGCAGGATCAACAAATTCCTCTAAGAGTATTGTATAGTGTGACTTTTTTTTCCTGAACGTTTTATAATTACCAAAAATGTTTTCGCTTCTTGATGTTCATGAACAGGAAAAAAAATTGTGCAAAATTGTATTTTTACACATTGTTCTTACTCCTGACCTGATCCCCCCCCATACACTTCTGCATCAACAGCTCACTTAGGGGGGTGTATTAATAAAGCAAGGAAGCTGACTTGCACCAAAAACTCATTAGTGATGAATCACTCCCATATCACATTACATATGTCCCACACACACCCTTTTCTTTAATTATAATTTACATGATACAATGGCTCCTTTTTAATTTTTTTTAAATACAGTGGAACCCTATCCCATCAGAGCTTCCCCTTGATGTGTGGGGGTGGAGGTAGCAGGGCATCATCATAAGAGATGCCTTTTCATTGACAATGTCTTGCTGTTCCTTACCAAGATTTGTCTGCCATTTCAGGCCCGCATGTTAATGATTCTAAGGCCTTGAACATATCTCTTACATCAGATAAACTACTCTTATCAGTGGATCGCTCTCATGTTTCACTTTATGACACTAACTTTGGTTAATTTCTACGCCAATAATCTTTTCGACCCTGGATTTATGGAAGAGATACCAGATCTGGCTGGGAAGGATTCTGACCCTGAAAATTACGCTTCTTCCGAAGATCCTTTTATCCTTTCCAGACCCTCCTAATATGTTCTCCCACTTACAGGGGGTCCCCGACTTACGAACGGGCCTCAATGCTGGCTGCTTGTACTCCCTCAATGGTCCTGGATACCTCCGAGCAGCTATCTTGCCACATTCCACACTGCAGTACGTAATGTACTGCATGGCTAGAAGAGCCCCTAAAGCGCCCGGAACATGCCACATTTCTGCACAGGCGGAAGCAGAAACATCTCACATTTCTGCACAGGTGAAAGTTACAATTCCAAGCAGTGTTCCGACTTAACGAACAGATTTCACTTACGAACAAACCTACAGTCCTTATTGCATTCGTAAGTCAGGGACTCCCTGTATTCTTAGATCTAGCCAACGACCGTGCCTCAGGTTTATTTAGCTGTACTCCCAGATCAAGGATCTAAAAGTCCTATTTTGACCAAAATCTCAAGGGGGGCCTACCTGTGCTCCAGATTCAGCACTATTATTGGGTGGTGCAGCGTGCTCCAATGGCAACCTACCATGTAATACCCCTTTTGGAGGTGAGTATTTTGGCGTTTTTGACGGCACCCATTGCCATACACAATCTTTTATGGATCCTACTGGAAAAGGGAAAACCTATTACTAATTCTATAATAAAACATTTGCTGAATGTATGGGACTCTGTTAGTCTGTTAGTACTCTGGGTGGGAAGCTGATGCGCGCGCACACACACTTCTCGCTGACTACCTTTTTCACAACCCTTTCTTCAGCCCAGGCCTGGAGGGGACTGGTTGGTTCTTACGGTGGGTGGCTTCACGATTCCACCGCATCCAAGACCTCTTGACCCCAAAAGGGGTTTTGACCTACAATGTTCTGCATCCCTCCCATAAGATCCCTCCCTTTTGAACTGTTCCATTATCTCCAAATACGCAACTTCGTTCAAATTCACCTTAGACATGCAAATTCATTGCTTACTCTTGTCAGTGCGTCTGTCACACTGACCCTCTGATGAAAGGCATTTTTTCCCTGATCTATACATCCTAGTTGTCCAGGGGTATGTCTGACCACCTGCCTTACACCACTCAATGGGAGGTTGACCTGGGGACCCCACTGAACGCCCATCAATGGTCCCAAATATGGCATACTCTCACACATGGGTCAGTCAATTCTTGGAGGCAAACTACAAGCTTATGCTGCAATAGTACATGGTACTGTCAAGACTGACTAAATTTACCTGAGGTGCCTCGGAGCGCTGCTTCCAAGGATGTGGTTAGGCTGGCAGTTTGGTACATGTGACAGGATTGTCTGCGGATCAAAAGATATTTGAGGAAGGTGTACCAACTAATCTACACTGTTTTTGATACCATTACATAGTTGGTAAGGTTTAAAAAAGACACCGGGTCAATACAGTTCAACCGTGGTAGTGTGAGAGTGTGTTTTATGTCAATAGCACATTGTATATCCCTGTATGTTGTGATCGCTAGATCACAGTATTGCTAAAAAAAAACAAAAAACTTACTGACTCAAGTATAAGCCTAGGGTGAGAAATGCGCAGCTACTGTAAGTGGAAAAGAGGGTCAACAATGTCCATTTGCAGCCTCATTGTGCCCATTTGCAGCCATAGGTCCCCCAAACTTTAAACTTGGTAGTTAAGGGTTCCTAAATGCCCCCTAGCTGCAGCCAATGGGGTCTCTGGACCCAAAGGGTCCCGAAATAACATTGCTGCAGATGGACACAGTTGACCGACTTTGGGGGCCCTGTATCTCGGGGTCACTTGGTGCTAGGAACCCCATCTTTGGATATGTTGTAGTGCTAGTTCCACTGGGTTTGAATACAATTTGGGGTTCCTAGCACCAGGTATCCCCGAGATATGGGGTCCCAAAGTCGGGTCAGAAAATGTCAAGCACTTTTCTGCAGCAGAGAATGACATTTTCCGAACCGACTTTGGGGCCCCGTATCTCGGGGCCACTTAGTGCTAGGAACCCCATATTTGGATATGTTGTATTCCTTGGTCCACTGGGTTGGCACACCAAATTGGGGTTCCTAGATATACGGGGCCCCAAAGTCGGGTCAGATTTTTTTATTATTTTTTGCTGCAGAAAAGTGCTTGACTCGAGTATAAGCCGAGGGGGGCACTTTCAGCACAAAAAAAATGGGCTGAAAAACTCGGCTTATACTCGAGTATATACGGTAAGAGGCTTTGCTCAATTTGGAACCATATCCTGTTTCAAACATCTGTTGTCAGACATATACTACCATATATTTAATATTTTATGCAAACAAGTGTCTCTGTCATGTACCTTCTTTTCATTCTACTTTTCTTCTACGTTTTGCATAATTCAATCTCCAAATCTTTTTGTGATGACCTTTTCTTCTTTTAATCCTCAGAACCAGCTCATTGTATTGGGTGGTATAACCTTTATATCAGAGAAATGTCAGTTAGTGGCATGTGATCTAGAGTTATAAGGATTAGGAAAATGAAACCTTGGAGGCCCTTGTTTGGGTAATCTGATTGTGCAAATACAGAGCTGCTTTGTGTAGAGAACAGTGATTCTTACATTTTGAAAAATAGCAGAGAGCAGCAATGTTGCATGGTATGTCATATGCAAATAGCCACTTACAGTTGGCATCCGGAGGTAAGTCACCAATACATACATGCTGGCAACTTATGCTGTCATTTACTTGGTGTTTCCTCTAGTGAACTTATAAAATGATCTATACACTATATTTTAACTGTAAAATGTTAGTGTTTTTTGAAAAGCATTGCATACTTTTAAACCTATTAGCATTTTTAAATGTTTTTTTTTTTTTTCCTTTCCATTTTGGATAGAGCAAGGGAGGACCCCTGTCAGTTTATTTTCTGACATTTGTGTCCCATGACAGAGTACCCTTCTCTTCCTGTCCCATAGACATAACTGGAAGTGAGAGGAAATCCTTGCAAATTAAGGGAACCCCCAGGTCACCAGAACTATTGTCTCTATAGGAAGATTTCCCCTCTATTACTTTTAAATGTGATTTTTCTTTCACCTTCCATTATAATGCTAACCGCTTGCCACCCGCCCACAGTCAAACGACAAAGGAGCGGTGCGCCTCGCATTCTGTGTGGACGTCATATGACGTCACCCCAGAGCGGCCACGGCCGCAGTGCAGCAGCCACCTGGGACCCGGCACAACCTCGATCTCTGTATAGAGCCGATGACGTGGCTCTTTAACCATGTGATCGGCTGTGTCCAATCACAGCCGGTCACATGCAAATGCGACAGTGCCGGTAATCGGCTCGCCTCACACTGACAGAGCCGATCAGTGGCATCTCCTCATTACATTAAAGCCCCCCCCAGTGCCACCAATCGGTGCCCATTATTGATGCCTATTAGTGTCGCATGTAAGTGCAGCCTCATCAGCGCTCATCAGTGAAGGAGAAAAATTACATGTTTACAAAATTTACTTACAGAAACGAAGAGAAGCTTTATTTATTTTTTTCTAAATTTTTGGCCCTTTTTTTTTTTTTTTTTTAAGTTTGGGTACAGTGCTGCATGACCACGCAATTGTCAAGTGTGACAGCGCTGGAAAATGGCCTTGATAGGAAGGGGGTGAAAGTGCCCGGTAGTGAAGTGGTTAAACAAGACAAATAGAGAGGGTGAATCTCATTAACAGGGGCACAGGCAGCAATAAAAACTGACAGGTGTTCTAATCCATCTCTTCTCTGTCCAAATCTAAGAAAAAGTTTTGCCTTTTGCTGGGGGCATGTACTTCAGGGTTTTTACTTTAACATTTATTAGCCAAGAAAGTGTGATGATTTAGGCCTGACTTCCTTGACTTCAGGGACAAATCTACCCATAACAGCCATTCATATGTACATAAAATATGTTCCTCTGCTCGCTGTCCTTAAACAATTTAGGAGGTAATTGCTCTTAAAGCGGGATTCCACCCTAAAGTGGAACTCCCGCTTTTCGGAACCCTCCCCCCTCCGGTGTCACATTTGGCACCTTTCAAGTGGGTGCAGATACTTTCAGGTATCTGCACCCACTTCCGGCATAAACTCCCGTGGGAGTTTACGCAAGTTCCTGTCCCGGCGCGCTGTCTGCCGGGACACACATGTGACCCGGCAGACAGCGCTGAAGATTCTCATTGCGCCGCGCGACTCGCGCATGCGCAGTAGGGAATCGGGAAGTGAAGCCACTTCCTGATTCCCTCACCGAGAATGGCGCCGGCTACAGCAGAGAGCCGAGCGAGCGAGCGATCGGCTTCTGCTGCCGACACCGCTGGAACCAGGGACAGGTAAGTGTCCATTTTTTTTAAAAGTCAGCAGCTGCAGTATTTGTAGCTGCTGGCTTTTAAAATTTTTTTTTACAGTACAGTCCCGCTTTAAAGCAATGTTAAATATGGAAAAAGCCAGCACACTGCTCAGAGATGGCGAAAGGGCTTACAAGGTGGCCATATGCAGGACTGTTAGCTTTTTATTTAAATAAAGATTTTTGATGCAGATCTCAGAGTGGACCTCTGTCATTTTTGCATCTTGGACCCAACATTTGTTCTCCGTTTTTCAACCAGGAGGTCTCATTGGTCAATAAGGGCACATACAGTTGTAGTTTGGGTGTCATTGCCCCTAGTAACATAAACACACGTTTGTAGAACATCTGGCTCTGCAGGAATTCAATATGTATGCCTTTGTGTTTAACACTGCTATGGCACAGCATTGCTGATATCATTGCATGCTTTGTGCTAATCTGGAAAGTGACAGTCGGAAGGTTTGCCTCTTCATTTAAAGCTTTGACAGTGATACTGTGCCTCCAAGCAACTGCTCATATTCCACTTGTAGCTACATTTAGAAATAATCTGTATTTAGATGTTTTGGTGGATCATGTTTATAACCTTCAAGACACGAGATAAAGAAAGGATCAGAGTGACGTGTAATTACATTATTATTAGGTGTATTGACTCTGCTCAGCAACATGTTTTAAATTTTCACTTTGAAATACAAAAAATATTAGTATATTTGTAATCCTTATTTAACGTTTATTATAAATGTGCCTTTTGTCTTGATTGTGCAGTCTAACATGGAAATTATGTATTCATTAGCATCAGAAGAGTTGACGATTGCTGGAATGACCTTCACAACCTTTGACCTTGGTGGCCATGAACAAGGTACGCATTTCTTTCCTACTTATTTATCAGATAACCACATATTTAACTTGCTTAAAGTGGTTGTAAAGTCAGAAGTTTTTTTTATCTTAATGCATTCTATGCATTAAGATAAAAAGCCTTCTGTGTGCAGCAGACTCCCTTGGCTCCCCTGACCCCCCCCCCCCCCCCCCCCCCATCTCACCCAAGCGATGTCCACTAGTGTGTCGGCCATTCGGGACTCTCCCTACTGATTGGCTGAGACAGAGCAGTGGCGCTATTGACTCCCGAGGCTGTCAATCAAACTCTGTTATTTAATCAGGAGAGAGAGGGGGTGGGGCTGAAATGCATCTCTATGTCTGAATGGACACAGCTGCAGCTCGGCTCGGGTGCCCCCATAGCAAGCTGCTTACTGTGGGGGCACTCAACGGGAGGGCCGAAGAGGCAACACCTGGGTATGTTTAATGTCACGTGGTACTGAAGCTTACACAGGGTTGATGTTTCGGGCCTAGTGATTGGGTGATAAGGCCTAATCTCTGCATCCAGGGAGGAGGTCGCATGCTTCCCCATACCCAAAAGCCCATGTAAAATATAATAAACCTATAATCGGAAGACGCTTTTTTTTGCTTCTTTTGTTATGTTATCTTGTTGATGTTCCTTTTTTCAATTTAAATGTTTTATTTTTTTTGGTGTTCAGCTCGGCGTGTTTGGAAAAACTATCTACCAGCAATCAATGGAATTGTGTTTCTTGTGGATTGTGTAGACCATTCACGCCTTATGGAGTCCAAAGTGGAGCTTAATGTAAGTAAATAGCTGAAGCAAAGTTGTTCTGTTATGTCCTCACACCCATTTTCTATGCTTCATGACCATGAATAGTGGTCAAATCCGCTTCCTTCCTGTCTTATTTTGTGCTGTATGTTCCTCTTAGCTTGGCATAAGCCCAGATGCAGTATGCAATTCAACATATCTTTAAAGGGGGTTCTACAGTGGTTTTTGTTTTCCTTATCAGGATGAAAAAAAAAAAAATCCCCAAAACTTTTTGTAGCTTGTCCACTTTTCTTTAAGTAACTAAACTGTTTTCAACAGCTAAGGTTAAAAAGAAAAAAAAATAGTTTTTTTATTACATGTATGTGTATATGTATACTTTATAACAGTACTTTGGATCCCCACCGATTTTTTTTTTTTTTTTTTTTTTTATAATTTTTGAAAACTACAATTGGACTCAAGTAGGCCTAGCAATAAATATATTTTGTAAAAAGTACAACTGAACGCAAAACGTCCTTTTTTTTTTTTTCTTTTTTTTTGACAGAGTGGAGAGGTATTAGAAGGTCTGTTTGTTTTTATTTCTCTCTGTACCCCATTAGGGAGATTCACCCTCTCCTATTTTTCCAGTTTAGCATTATCATGGAAAGTTAAGGTAAAAGAAATTTTGTGTTGCCCCCAGAAAAGAATCTTCCAATGGGGACACTGGTTCTGGTGACCTGGGGGTCCTCGAGGAATTCCCCTAATTTGCTGGTATTTCCTTTCACTTCCTGTTTGGCTATGAGACAGGAAGTGAAGGGAAATCTATGCAATGGGACAAAGATGGTGAAACAAAATGTGACCGGGGTTACAACCCTCCCTTACTCTATCCAAAACATTGTGCCTATAGTTCTACTTTTATAGGCATGCATTCTAAGTAAGTAACATTTTAAAGGTATTTTATTACCTCGTAAAGAGTTCACAATACTCCTGCTGACCATGCCTTTAACCTCCTTCTCCCTTAGAGGGTCAGTGCCATATATCTTCAGGCATTATCCAGGATCAGCATTTACTAACTAGGCCCATATTTGACACAATCGTGCATATCCGAATGTCCGTTAGAAAGCTGTGTGTACATGTCGTCTTCTTCCTGCTGCCGACTGGTTTTTCACTATGTATATTCTGTGTGAGTGATGGGGAGGGAAAATAAAGGAATGCTTCATCCTGCCTGCAGTATACTGATGACATAATTCTTCCATAAAGTAACTCCGTCCTAGAACATGACTGGAGCTGAAATACTGCCTTTTAATAAAGAAATTAAAGGTTTTTGATTTAAATCGGTACTGCCTCTGCATATTGTTGGAAATATTTCCATACAGACATGTAAGGCTGCAACAGTCCTACTGATGATTATAGTGGACTTCTTGGTAAATAAGGACCAGAATGCATTTTGGCACACACGGATAGGGTATTTATGTAAGGGAATTGCAGTAATCTTCTTATGTTTTGTTCATTATAAAAAATAAAATAAAATCTGGAAGTACTACCATAAGTAACTAAGAACATGTGTACCTATAGATAAATGATTGCAGTCAGTGTGAATTCAAACCAGAAATAAGTGGCATTTCTACTTTAACATCACAAACCAGATGACATCATCTAATGGGCCTCAGTTGGTATCGGTTGTTCTGCCACATGGTCTCAAAACTGCAGTGTTGGTTCCGTTTCCAATCTTTTCCCCAATCGACCAGTCCTTTTCTAACCAGATACCAGAGGGAAAGTTGTAATCGTCCATATGCATGGCTGACTATTGCATCAGTAATCCACAGGGCTTTGTTTGCTCTCTTGTGTATTTCATTGCCGCATTATTTTGCTGCAAGCCATTTACCTTCAGAAATGGATCAAACCTGACACTATTACTGTTCATACCTTTTTATGATCAGGACAGTTTTATGTCTTTTGAACTTTGTAAAATTTTAGATATTCTGCCTGTATCTTGTTTTAGGAAATACATCGTTTTTTTTCAATAAAAATAATTTTAAGCGGTAGTAAATCCTCAAGAACAAAATAGAAATGGTCCCCCTGCAGGTTTAAATCATAATGTACTAGTATGCACTGCATGCTAGTACTTTATGACAGACTTGCATACAAAAGAAGTCTTCCAGTGATGTGCTGTCAGGTCTCTTTCTGGTCTCCAATGCTTCCATCTTCATCCAGTCTTCTTTCAGGGGGTTTTGTGTTTTCGGCCGCTTGATTGGCTGGACCAAGGTGAAGTTTTGGCTGTAAATGTGGCCTGAGCTGCACATGTGCAGCTCAGATCACATTACCCACTGACAGGCGGGGGGGGGATTTGACAGAAGAGACCTTTAGGGCTCTTTCACACGGACGGACTGTATGTCCGTTTTTCATCCATCCGTTTTCGGATGAAAAACGGACATACATGTATCCCTATGGGATAGCGGGTGTCAGCGGATGAGCATCCGCTGACACCCGATCTCGTCCGTGCCCGCTCTGCTCCGTTTCTGCAGACGGAGGAAAACCCTATTTTTCCATCCGTCTGCAGAGCGAATCGGATGACGACGGACCGTAGAGCCCTGCACCCGATCTCCCATAGGGGAGAGCGGCGCTCTGACAGGTCTGTCCCTGCGCTGTGTGCAGAGACTGACCTGTCATCTTCCTCCTCAGCGGAGATCACTCCGGCGATCCCCGCTGAGCAAGCGGATATTCACGGGGCGGATCAACACTGATCCGCCCTGTGTGAAAGGACCCTTAGGGTCTCTTCTGTTAGAAAAAGCCTGCCTGGCAGCAGATTTTTACATGAATTACTTTACTACCACTTTAAATGTAGTAGCCCTTATTTTTTTTTTTAATGACACGGGGGGGGGGGGGCAGCTTTTTCAGTTAAAGCGGAAGTAAACATCACTATATTTTACACCCAAGGAAGATGCCACCTTATCCTCTGATGTGCAATTGCCATGGTGCAGCACATGTGACCAGCTATTTTTTATGGTGTGTTTGGTTGGGAGTGAACATAAACACACTAGTAACTGTAAAAGTTTTATAATTCAAGGTATTCCTTGAATGTAACTGTCTTGGGAAGCTGGTTGGTTGCCATGCATAGCTGCTCTGGATTCTGGGTGCCCCGTAATTTCCCCTCATTGAATACAGGTGTTTTGACCTGATAGGCAGGCCAATAACCAACCTAGGAGCTCACGTGGCAGGTTGAAAACTGATTCTAATTGCAATGCAAGAGAAGTATGGGGTTTATTAAAAAATGATAACCCTTAAACTCACCTAGATGGGTGCAGCGTCGATTCAATGCTGCATCTGTCCTCTGCTGCCTCTGCACTAAGAACTGAACGATCACACAACGGGTTGCTCCGTTCTCTCCTCTACTCTGAGCAGAGAGCTGTGACTGTTATCGACTCTCTGCTCTGCCCCTCCAGCGCTCACTGGAGCACCAGACTGGGCAGGGGAGGTAGCAGCTGAGAGTCTGAGCCAGCTTTATTTTTTATCCTCCTTTTTTTTTTTTTTTTTTTCATCCTTTTATCCTTACAAGGCTGAATGTAGCAGACTGTATACCTACTTTTTGTAAATGTAGTACACAAAGCAGCATTTATAAATAATTTGCCATTTACTAGTTCCTAATTTGCATTTCTTCAAGCTCCTCTTTACCATTACCTTGGATGTCACTTAAGGGTCTGCCTAGGTCACAGGTAGGCAAACTCGACACTTCAGCGGTGGTGAAGTACAAATCTGGTCATACCGGTGGCTGTCGGAGTCCTGCAATGTCTTATAACTCTTAAACTTTCAATCCAGCTGGAGTGCCAAGATTGCTTACTTCTTATTTAAACAGTAGGGTGTGTACATAATGAATGCGGAAATGCATTAAAATTGACATGCTTGCAAATAGGAATGAGCTCTGGCATATTTGGATCATAGTCCGAACCCATCGCTGTCATCTCACCAGAAAGGTGTCACTGCACACTAAGCATCCCTTGTCCCACAGCCGCAAATATATAAGGGGGCTATTTAAGTACCGCTAAAGGGCAGGAAATCCTTGGTTGCTTATGATTTGGTGCTGTGCAGTGACTGCTTTTTTGGTGGGTTTGAACAAGGATCTAAACACACCTGAGCCCATCCCTGCTTGTAAACACTTATATGCACAGACATGCTTATAAATATAAAGAGTTGTTAATAATGTGACAAAGGGGGACATTCAGAAGGCAGTGATCTGTGCCAACAACAGCCAATCAACAGTCAGTTTTCAGAAGACTGACTGACTACAATGACATTTTCTCCTTTTTAATACATTTTTGTTTAAAGTTTTAAAGAATACAACATGCGACCGCAATCGGAAGCTTAAAGGGGTTGCAAGTCATAGGCAGTCATACATCAAATAGAGAAGGCTACAATGACATTTTAAAATCTGAGCACTTCACAGCAATTCTTTTAACACATTAATCTTGGATTCTAAACCATATCGCACAAATATAATTTTTTCAACTGTTAAATGTTTTAGTCAGATTACATTATATTGACCCCCCTTTAAATCTTGCAGGCGCTCATGACAGATGAAACGATATCTAATGTGCCAATCCTAATCCTTGGGAATAAAATTGACAGACCTGAAGCAATCAGTGAAGAGAAGCTGAGAGAAATATTTGGACTTTATGGACAAACCACAGGAAAAGTAAGTTTTCTTTTTCCTTTCTTCCTTTCTTTTTACAGATGTATTTTTATATCCATTCATTAGCTTTTCATAATTACTGTGATAGCTTTTTTTCTTTTTTTGCAAGTTTGCTTTCAGTTCGCCATTTTTTCTTAGGTTAGGGAAATAAATCTTTATCTTCTCCCAGAGCCCAGCAGCCTGTCTCCCTGATATTTAATATTCCTTGATTTATTATAGCAAATGGCAAGCCTAGTATTACTGTTCAGTGATGAACGGGGTGTCTCATGGTCATTGATGGGTAATGAGAAGTTTCTAAAACCTTCCAGGAGCTACTTCAAGCATCTGCACAACTCTACTGATGAGCGCAAGTTGTGCCTGCATCTACCCTTTACCTTTTTTCTTAATGACAAAATAGATCCTTTGTAAGAAGTAATAAAGCAGTGGTTGCCAACTTATGAGCTTAAAGTGTAAGTGTAATATCTGTGAGGTGGACTTACACTGAACGGCATACACACCCACACCACAGTGGAACTTGGGGGGGGGGGGTGGGGAGGGGGTCCTGTGTGAGTTCACCTTACAGATTTTTCTGTAAAGGTGAACTGGCCCTTTTAAAGTGGTTGTTAACTCGATTCGTGAAATTTGACCTAGGCACATATATTGGTAGTGTTTACTTATCTCTCTCCAAAGCTGTTGTGTCGTGTCTTTCTGCTGCTCTGTTCCTCTATCAGCAGATTCCCTTCTGACAAATTCTCTGACACATGAGATAACAGCAGCTGAAAATGTGTGTCAGGGAGGGAGATTACAGAGAGATAAGCAGAGAGCTTGTCTATTCATGGTACAGCTCTGCATGTTCCTTTGTTCCTCTGCCTATGTGGAGGAGGGGGGGGGGGGTGCCATTCCTCCAATCGGCTCACACACAGTGTAAGCCCAGACTCCACACCCACCCCTATGTGCTGCTGAAAGAAAGATTTTTAACACAATCTGCACTTTCCATACAGTGTAGAAAGGGGGAGACAGCAGATATACAAGTAAAACTTGTGTAGGAGGATTTGTTTCAACTCTGTGTATCATCTGAGGCTATTCACTTCACTGTGGTTATATGTGAGGATTTACAACCACTTTAAGGGGACTCCAGTGCTGCACCTGACATCACCAAAGGGCTTTATATGATGATTAATATATGTAATGCATGTGAGAACTGTCAAACTGCAGACCTAATAGAGGAAATATGTGTCAGAGCGTGGACATGCTACATTTTTGGCTGGGGATATGCTAAAAAAGACAATACGGAACTGGGAACATGTTGCATGAGGCTAGAAGAGATTAGTGCTTTTACCCCAATCAATGTTCCTACTACAGACTGTTGAGGTTCGAGGGCAGCACATCCTATAGCATTGGGCACCAGGGTTATAAAGTCCTTGTTTTTGGTAATGAGTACGCCTAACGGTCAGGAGGACTTAGTATGGATGCAGCAAAATTTCGGGTGCCGAAAAATATCGGCCGAAAACGCCCTTTTCGGCAATTTGCCGAAAGAGAAAAATGTCCGATAATGGAGCCGAAAAATTGTGTCGTATAGCGCAGAAGAGAGGAGAGCTGCCACCGCCTGGTTAATTAGCGCGTCGGGAACATCACAGCTTTAATTTCAATGTGTGTTCCCCGCCGCGCGCCGTCACATACAGCCACTCCTCTTTGTCCGGGCACTTAGACAGATCACCCGTCCCAGGATTGGACGGGTGATCTATCAATCAAAGTTCCCCGGACAAAGGGGAGGGGCTGTATGTGACGGCGCGCGGCTCTCCTCTTCCCCTGCACAGGTAGGCTGCATCTGATGGGCACTGGTGAGGCTGCATTGATCTCTTGTACCATGTCCCCCAGCCTCTGACCGTCTCTTGTACCATGTCCCCCAGCCTCTGACCGTCTCTTGTACCATGTCCCCCAGCCTCTGACCGTCTCTTGTACCATGTCCCCCAGCCTCTGACCGTCTCTTGTACCATGTCCCCCAGCCTCTGACCGTCTCTTGTACCATGTCCCCCAGCCTCTGACCGTCTCTTGTACCATGTCCCCCAGCCTCTGACCGTCTCTTGTACCATGTCCCCCAGCCTCTGACCGTCTCTTGTACCATGTCCCCCAGCCTCTGACCGTCTCTTGTACCATGTCCCCCAGCCTCTGACCGTCTCTTGTACCATGTCCCCCAGCCTCTGACCGTCTCTTGTACCATGTCCCCCAGCCTCTGACCGTCTCTTGTACCATGTCCCCCAGCCTCTGACCGTCTCTTGTACCATGTCCCCCAGCCTCTGACCGTCTCTTGTACCATGTCCCCCAGCCTCTGACCGTCTCTTGTACCATGTCCCCCAGCCTCTGACCGTCTCTTGTACCATGTCCCCCAGCCTCTGACCGTCTCTTGTACCATGTCCCCCAGCCTCTGACCGTCTCTTGTACCATGTCCCCCAGCCTCTGACCGTCTCTTGTACCATGTCCCCCAGCCTCTGACCGTCTCTTGTACCATGTCCCCCAGCCTCTGACCGTCTCTTGTACCATGTCCCCCAGCCTCTGACCGTCTCTTGTACCATGTCCCCCAGCCTCTGACCGTCTCTTGTACCATGTCCCCCAGCCTCTGACCGTCTCTTGTACCATGTCCCCCAGCCTCTGACCGTCTCTTGTACCATGTCCCCCAGCCTCTGACCGTCTCTTGTACCATGTCCCCCAGCCTCTGACCGTCTCTTGTACCATGTCCCCCAGCCTCTGACCGTCTCTTGTACCATGTCCCCCAGCCTCTGACCGTCTCTTGTACCATGTCCCCCAGCCTCTGACCGTCTCTTGTACCATGTCCCCCAGCCTCTGACCGTCTCTTGTACCATGTCCCCCAGCCTCTGACCGTCTCTTGTACCATGTCCCCCAGCCTCTGACCGTCTCTTGTACCATGTCCCCCAGCCTCTGACCGTCTCCTGTACCATGTCCCCCAGCCTCTGACCGTCTCCTGTACCATGTCCCCCAGCCTCTGACCGTCTCCTGTATAAAAATATATATATTTTTTTTAAGAAAAGTTTCGGTAGCGGTCGTTTTCAGCCTAGTGTATTTTTCATTTTCGGTATCGGTTTTGGCACCAAAAAACCCATTCGGTGCACCCCTAGCACTTTCTCTTCCTAGAGAAGCTTTACTTGGCACAATCTCTGTATCAGCTAATTAAATTGGAGAATTAGGCTATGTATGGGCACCCCAAGTGTAGGGAATCGCGTGAGTGACATCACTGTGAGAGCTACTTTACAAGACTCCAGAAATATAACAAGTATGGTGATGGGCAGAATAGGAGGAGATGGTCACAATGCCATGACATTTTGCATTCTTTTACAGTTTGTGGTGTGCCAATGCTAACAACATTCTCTCCCTTCATCTGCAGGGAAATGTGCCACTGAAGGATCTTAATGCTCGCCCCATGGAAGTGTTCATGTGCAGCGTGCTCAAGAGGCAAGGCTATGGCGAGGGCTTTCGTTGGCTCTCTCAGTACATTGACTGAAACTTTTTTTTTTTTTTCTTCTCTCCAACTCCTCCCTTTGGATTGACAAGGCAACAAAAAATAAAAACCGATTCTGCAGAGTTCAACTCCTCCGGACTTGATCCAGGCAGACTTCTCTCTGTGTGGGGCAGGCCCACATAGGCAGTGATTAACATGTACAACAACCAGGAGTCTTGTGGGACACCGCCCCCCCATCAAAAGTTAATATCCATGAAAACAGTTCTATTTTTTAAGAAAATGTCAATGTTAACAGTGTCCCCTTATCCTTTTATTTCTTTTTTTGTTTGTTTTTTTTTTTTTTATCGGTTTGTTTTTTGTCCGGAGTTTATATTAGGATTTTTTTTTATCTATTTAATGGTATTTACATATATCACTAAATACTGATCCACGTATCATTACATTAGAAGTCCATAATAAACATAGTTTTGGGCTGGCCTGCTCTGTAACAGTGATTTTTGCTGTGCAAACATGCCTAACATGTATATGGAGGGTGATTTTTTTTTTGCCACATCGGGGTATAGCATTTTATGCTCCTTGCTTTTCACTTGTCTGAAGTGAAACTAGCTATTTGAAGCAAAGGTTGATGTGTTTTGCCCAGTTGAGCAGTTCATGTATTTCCAATATCTCTTGTCCCTAGTTATTTGCTGGCATGTATGCTCAATCTTGTCCTTAAACTGCCAAAGTCATATGGCCAACTTGGCAGTTAAAGGGTTAAGTGTTCCTGCCTTAATTACATAGAAATAACGTTGCACAGAGCATTGATGTGCAGTAACCCATAGCAAACCGGCGTATATCTGCTTTTTAGCAGGTGCAAGTTAGGGCAGGTGGTTACTGCATGACTGTCCTCTGCAACATTTTATGAATTGATGCCCAATCACTGCAAAGTGGTGAAGCTGTCCTTTGACCGTGGAAGAGAGTTTTTGGTGCGTACTCCTTTTTTAGGATCAGGGTGTATGGACAGTGATGAGTGCATTAAAATATTTAGAAAAGATCTACTCAATTTATTTCATATTTCCCAAATCTTTTAGTTGCTTTTTAAAAACCACTGGATTGTCCAGTCCCCAGTTTGCAACTATCTAGAATTTGCAATAAAGTAAACACTCATATGTAAATGTTTTGTGGAGTGATTTTTGGTACCTTGTTCTGAGAGACCTAAATAGACAATGCCATTTTGCAGATTCAGAGCACAGTGACTGTATTTGCACATAGCCATCCTCCCAGGCATACGCACTTACCCAGTATTCCAAAAAATACTCTATTAATTGGGACCATTATAGATGTATACTTGTGTATAAAAATTATGTAAACAGCTTTAGTGCTGCAACCCCATAAGAGTTCATATAAAATACAGTGTGGCTACATCTAACATGTATAGATTACATAGGGTTGATTACAGACATCAACCTTGACCATGAGTAGGTAAATGCTAGGCATCCAACGCGTTTCAAGACAGGTCTTTATTATTCTTCATGGATGCCCATACGTAGGTTCAAGGATGTTCCAACTACAGCCATGGCAAAAATTTGAGAATGACACAAATATAAATTTTCACAAAGTCTGCTGCCTCAGTTTTTATGATTCCTATTTGCATGTACTCCAGAATATTATGAAGAGTGCCTCTTTGCCATACAAATTAACTTAATCCCATAAAAAACATTTCCACTGCATTTGTGAAGAAGGCTTCAGGGCGCCCAAGCAAGTCCAGCAAGCGTCAGGACTGTCTACTACAGTTGATTCAGCTGCGGATTCGGGGCACTACCAGTGCAGAGCTTGCTCAGGAATGGCAGCAGGTAGGTGTGAGTGCATCTGCACGCACAGTGAGGCAAAGACTTTTGGAGGGTGGCCTGGCATCAAGAAGGACAGCATAGAAGCCACTAATCTCCAGGAAAAACATCAGTGACAGACTGATATTCTGCAAAAGGTACAGGGATTGGACTGGGGTAAAGTAATTTTCTCTGATTAATCCCCTTTCCGATTGTTTGGGACGTCCGTAAAAAACCTTGTCTGGAGAAGAAAAGGTGACCGCTGCAATCAGTCTTGTGTCATGCTAACAGTAAAGCATCCTGTGACCATTCATGTGTTGAGTGGGCTCACTCACAATTTTGCCTAAGAACACAGCCATGCATAAAGAATGGTACAAAAACATCCTCCGAGAGCAACTTCTCCCAACCATCCAAGAACAGTTTGGTGACGAACAATGCCTTTTCCAGCATGATGGAGCACCTTGCCATAAGGCAAAAGTAATAACTAAGCGACTTGGGGAACAAAACGGTTACATTTTGGGTCCATAGCCAGGAAACTCCCCACACCTTAAGCCCATTGAGAGCTGGTGGTCAATCCTCAAGAGGTGGGTAAACAAGTTGCAGGCACACTCTGGTCTGTTAATCTTTTCTGGGCAGTATAGAAGTCAGTATTTGGGATAAAAGCAACCTGCGGCCTCAGCAGCCATTTACGGGTCTGGGCCTGACCTTGATGCTCCTGTTTGGGAATCCACAAGAGCAACTGCATATATCTACCCTTCATTTTTATTTTAGAGGCTATGCATGTTTGAAAGCTCAAACATAGTTGGAACTAGCCCTCAAATTTTCTACTCGCAAAAATGAGGGCTGGCGAGGAACTGGGCTGTCTGGGAGCGGGGGGCGAGCACCGCCGGTGGGCAGGGTTGATCGGGAGCCGTTCTCCCAGCCATCACTCCGGGGGAAGAGCATGGAGAAAGAGGAGAGCTGCTGGATCACAGAGCTTGGATAGCCCGCTGTTACAGCTTGCATTACAATTGCCTCCGCTCTGTTTGTCGTCACACACAGCCCGCCTCCTCCTGACCCCACGCCTGCGATAGACAGAACAGGGGTCCAATACTGGGACGCATTCGGTCTATCACAGGCACAGGGTCAGGAGGAGGCAGGGCTGTGTATGACGTCGAGCAGAGTGGAGGCAATTGTAATGTAAGCTGTTCCGGCGTGCTATCCTCTTCCTCCAGTCGTGATCCGGCTGCCCTCTCACTTCCTCTGCCCAGGTGAGGCTGCAATGGTGGGCACAGTGAGGCTGTGCTGAGGGGCACTGATAAAGTTGTTAATATTTATTTTTGTAACTTAATTCTGCATAAAACTTTTTAAGTGTAATTTCATGAGATCATTTATGAGGGTGTGTTTAGGGGTGGGGCAGGGTAGGGGTTGGGTGGGGCAACTGTTTTCAACTAACTCTTGAGGCCTGGCTAGTAGCTCAGGACTTGAATTTTTGAGCCCTGGTTGGAACATCCTTGAACCTATGTATGGGCGTTTCTGAAGAAGAATTATAAAGCCCTGTCTCAAAACGCATTGCATGCCTAGCATTTAACAATATATGGTCAAGGTTGATGTCTAATCACCCACCACTATGTAATCTACACATGTATGATGTAGCCCCACTGTATTTTAAATTACTGTAACTCTTTTGTGTTTATCAATAAAGCTATTTGCATCATTTTTATATGCACGAGTTCACATGTATGTGTCTATAATGGTCCCAATTAATAGAGGGTATTTTTTGGAATTCATGTTAAGGGATGATGGCACTGCTCTAGCACTCTACCATAATCTATATTGACTTATTCAGCATTTGCTCCAGCTATGGCTGCATGTCATTGCTTAGGGTTGGACCCGCTGATGGTGACTCCAGGTTAACATGCCCTCATTAAATGTGCTGACACATCTAATTCAACTGAAAGCAAATGTGATAGTATCTGGACAAGCGCGTTCATAATGACATTACCAGATTTATTTTAATGAAAGCTGCAGATTAAAAGGACTGAAAATTATATTTGAAATTACATTAACATGGTAAAGGTTGTATGAGATTTTATTGATTTGAGTTTTGATCTAATTTTCATATCATTTGATCATATTTTTGAACCTGTCAAATAAAAAAAATGAACATTTTAAATATAGCACACATTTGGACAAATCAGTAAAATTGCTCCCTACAGAGATATTCCTGCTTTGACCCTTTTAATTATGACTTTATAGTTACACCCTGTCCCAATTTTGCAAATTGGCAGTCTGTTATGTACAACTAGTGTTGCTCAACTGGATTTAGGGTGTCTCATTTTCTCCTGCCTACAAAGACAGCTTGACAAAGTGTTTTTCAAATAGCTGCATGCAAAGTCCTCATTAGTGTGTTTGATGGTAGGTAATGCTGTAATACATACAACTTTATCTGTGCCAATCCTATTGATGCCAAATGGAAGCAAAATGTAATGTCAGGCATTTGAGGTTTCTGGGGTATCTCTAGAGTACCCCAGAAGCAGTGAATCCCAGGGTTCTGTATTATGCACATTCTCACTTAGTGTATATAACTGACGAACTTCTCTTATGTGCTTCTTTTTGGCATGTTAAAGTAGAACTTCACTCTCTCAATCAACATTGTCAATTTTTAATCCCTGTGCTGCTAGCATTAGGAAACGGATAGATAGGAAAGTATATCGAACTTGCTTTTTAAAAAAAAATATATATTTAATTTTTTTTACTTTTCTTTAGATACATCCTGGTTTTCAGGCCTAGGTAAATGATGTCATACATCCCAGGAATCTCCAGGAAGGTTTTTTTTTTCCATTTTTTTTTTTTTTTTTTTAAGCCAAGTACACCTTCCTGTCTGCATGCCTTTGGTAAGGGCGGATGAATTTCTAGGAAGTAAATGCTACATGAATCATCTGCCCTTACTTAAGATGGCCATAGACAAATGCTAGAGGGGTGTTTTTCACAGTGATTTCCCAGCAAATTAAATCATGGAGACATGGATGGGGGGAGTTTGTTTTGAATATTAAAAATCATTTACATAGTGCTCAGATAAGCATGTTGATGTATCTGTTTGATGGGTTAAAATACGGAAACTCAGAGCTGCCTTTTTTTGTCACTTCCTGTGTTATCTCAAAGAGACTATTTAGCTCTCCCAGATTTTACCCTGGACTCCAGAATAAATAGTCATTATGTTATAGAAATTTGAAAGAGGGTGTGGTTGAGTAGATTAGCAAAAGACACTGGTCAGGGCAGACACTACTTTGTCCACAAAAATGCCGGGTGGTGTTAACCCAAACTAAATAGACCTCTGGCAGATCAACAGGTTTTTTTTTTTTGTTATGTCCATAAAGTGATAGTTAAACAGAGAAGTCTTAGTTTCCATTATTCATACAGCTTATACATAGAGATCATGGCACTGTATTTTATTTTTTAAATCCTCTCCGTACCTTATTTCTGTAGGATGGTTTAGTGGTCATGTGATCTTTCCCTGTTCTTCGGTGTCCTCCCGGAAAGACCTTTAGGGGTTGCTGCCATTATGACACTCCTAAATGTCAGCAGAGGACGTCTTCACTATGAATCTGATTGGTGCTGGGCCAGACACATGACTTAAAAATAGAAACAGACCTTCAAATTAACAAATGGAAGAAAAAAATAAATGTTTTACCACTTCCTATATATTGTTATAGGAGAGCAGTTTTTTTTTTTTTTTTTTTGTGTGCCTTAACATGGTGTTGACAGGGTCAAAGATGGAGCATGGAGGAGGGAGAGAACAGGGACTGTCATTTAGCACTGTATATACACCCATATTTTTCACCCTATATAAAACAATCTCTAGTGGATGAGTGTCTATGCACAGTATGTTTTTATAGCATGTTATGACAGTTTTTCCATACTCTGGGTTTAATGGCACTTTGAATTTTCCCAATAGGTAAGCATATAATAAGGCTTACCAATAGGTACTGTAAATATCTCCTAAACCTGCATCGGTTAGGAGATATTTACTGTACATGCAGCAAGTAACATCACCGGCGCATGTGCTCTGAACGAACGGCCACCCAAGTCCTTTGCCGTAAACGGCAGCGCCTGTGCCTATGTGTGGGAGTGACGTCGTCGTGGCTCCGGCCACTCGCACAACTGGAGTCTGCAAAACCGGATGGAAGACTGGTGAGAAGGTGGAAGCCCTTTTCAGGGGGCTTTGTTCTAAGGTAAGTTTTAGTATGCGATTCATCTAGCGCATTATAACTTTACCTTGCAGGTTTAAAAAAAAAAAACGCCAGCGGTTTACTACCACTTTACAACAGAGAACATAAAAATTGGTGTAACCTTACCTTATGGCAGGTGAGGCTATAGATTAACTGGAAGGGTGTGTCCAAGCTTGACTTGTACTACAGTTGGGATTTGTATAGTAGAACCTCCAGGCTGTGGGGCGCCAGGTACCTAGAGGTAAACTTTGGCTACAGTTTAGCATCGTTGTTTGTTCCCTGACCCACACCCCTCCACCAATATGAAGTATTCTACCATCCTTCTCTCCGAAGGAGTCTCTTTACTCCCGGCCGCCCATAGAGCAGAGCAAGCTCTGTGTTCTTTTTGCAGAAACTGAGCCTACCTGGACCTGTCATCTGCTCTGATCAGTGTGCAGATCCCCTTCTGATCAAAGCAGAGTCCGCCCCCTGTGAAAGGGTACTAAGGTAAACGGGGCTTTTTTTTTTTAACCACTTACGGACCGCCCGCCGTACATATACTGCAGCAGGATGGCCGCTCTGTGCCAGATCACGTACTAGGTACCTAGTACGTGATCTGACACTTCCGGGTCTGAGGCATGCACGCCCCGCATGCGACCCATTCTGGGAGCCCAGCGATTAGACAGTACACAGGCAAAACAGCGGATTGCCATTCTGTCATAAAGGGAGGTATTGATCCTGTGTTTCTGAGCAGGAACATGGATCAGTGCCTTGCCCTAGTCAAAGCACTTCCCCCCACAGTGAGTAGGCACACACTTAACCCTTTCATCGCCCCAGGTAACCCTTTACCAGCTAGTGTCATTAGTACAGTGACAGTGCTTTTTTTTTTTTTTTTTTTTGCACTGATCACTATATTAGTGTCACTGGTCCCCAAAAAGTGCCAGGTGTCGGATTTGTCTGCTGCAGAATCGCAGTCCCGATATAAGTTGCAGATCACTGCTATTACTAGTAAAAAAAAAAAAAAAAAACATATCCCATAGCTTGTACATGCTATAACTTTTGCGCTTATTGGGTTTTTTATCTATTTTTTTTAACCAAAAACATGTAGCAGAATACATGTTGGGTTAAATTGATGAAGACATTTAATTTTTTTTTATTGAATGTGTTTTATAGCAGAAAGTTTTTTTTTTTTCAAAATTGTTAATGAGCGCAAAAAATATAAACCGCAGAGGTTTTCAAATACCACCAAAAGAAAGCTCCATTTGTGGGGAAAACGGGACATACATTTTATGTCCTGAAGGGGGGTAAATCTTCCAGAAGTCAAGTGGTTAAACAATGTTTTTTTTTCCTTTTTATAATAGTAATATAAAATAAGGTCTCGTAATGAATGGGTATTTCAGGTTAGAACAGAATGCGACAAGGAAACGAGTAAATTATTTAGTTCACAGGTGGTTTTTATCATTTAAGGTGGTTGAGTGTCATCGACTAATTTGTGGCATTTTTGAAGAAACTTAACTAACTTTAAATTTCAAGTAATCCATCCACAAGTAAATAAAGAGTTAAAATGGTATATTTGCAACTTTTAATGGCCAGAAATACTAAAATGCTAATTATTGGGGTAGTATGTATATAAACGATTAACACATACCAAATGCTTGTATTAGGCACCAGACATTGGCATCCAATATAACTAAACTTGGTTTTTGCAAAGTGACCGTTCTGCATCTCAAGCTTTATTTTAGTATTTGTTTTTGTTTTTTCATTGTCATAGTGTCCTGAGCTTGATAGAATTGTTGCTATATTTTTATCAGCTTTGAATCCAACTGTAGATTTATGTTTTCACTTATGAGTCATTTATGACTAATGTATGTTTACCAAAGGGATTTATAGCTGGAGTACAGGAGACAGAGCCCTGTAATGTTTGGAGAATGTCTCCTTTGCCAAAATGAAAAATCACTTTACATTTTGGCAGCCAAATTGGGATAATGCCTACCGTATTTTATATTTGTTATATCTCCATTCACATAGCATAACTTCAAAAATATTTAAAATTCTACCAAATGTTCCCCTTCTATGTAATTTTAACCACTCGACCTCCGTAAGATTTACCCCCCCCGTGACTAGGCCATTTTTGTCGATACGATACTGCGTTACTTTTACTGCCATCTACGCGGCCATTCAACGATTTAACCAAATACAATTTTGTGTTTCTCCCCCCCACACACACACACACACACACACACACACACACACACACACACACCTTTCTTTTGATTTAATCATCTCTGCAGGTTTTTTTTATCTTTTTTGTGATATAAAACAATAAAGATGGACAATTTTGAAAAACAAAAGAATATTTTTTTACTTTCTACTATAAAACATATTCAATAAATAAACAAAAAAAATCGAATTTCTTCATAAAGTTAGGCCAGTACTATTACATGTTTTTGTTAAAAAAAATAAAATAAGCCAGATAACTTTTTTTTTTTTTTTTTTACTAGTAATGGTGGCAGTGACTTATAGCAGGATATTGTGGCAGACATTGGGAGCAAGTGACACTAATACAGTGATCAGTGCTAAAATAAATATGCACTGTCACTGTACTAATGACACTGGCTGGGAAGGGGTTAACATCGGGATGATCAAAGGGTTAACTGTGTGCCTAGCCAGTGGTTTTCTAAACTGTGGAAGTTGCTTTTACTAGGGGAAGACATGGATCCTAGTTTCTGCTTTGCAGAGACACAGGATCCATGCCTTCCCTTCTGTCATAACGTTCTGCTTCGCTGCTCGATCATCGGCGGATCCTTGCGCACCCCCTACCCAGAAGGTGGATCGGCAGCGGATCCGGCGCACAGGGGTCTGAAAACCAGTCAGTATCTGGTGTGACCACCATTTGCCTCATGCAGTGCAGCACATCTCAGCACAGAGTTGATCAGGTTGTTAATTGTGGCCTGTGGAATGTTGGTCCATTCCTCTTCAATGGCTGTGCGAAGTTGCTGGATATTCTCAGGGACTGGAACACGCTGTCGTATACGCCGATCCAGAGCATCCCAAACACGCTCACTGGGTGACATGTCCAGTGAGTATGCTGGCCATGCAAGAACTGGGATGTTTTGTGTAGAGATACTTGCAACATGGGGCCGTGCATTATCATGCTGCAACATGGTGGATAAATGGCACAACAATGGGCCTCAGGATCTCCTCACAGTATCTCTGTGCATTCAAAATGCCATCAATAAAATGCACCTGTGTTCATTGTCCATAGCATATGCCTGCCCATATCATAACCCCAATGCCACCATGGGCCACTTGATCCACAACGTTGACATAAAAAAAAAACTCACCCCACACGATGTCATACACACTGTCTGCCATCTGCCCTGTACAGTGAAAACCGGGATTCATCCATGAAGAAAACACCTCTCCAAAGTGCCAGACAGAAATTGTATTCCCAACACTCCTACCTATGGGTAAAGTTTAGGTAAAAAAACGTAGATATTCGGCAGCTAGGGACACCGGGGGAACATCACCTGCAAAAAAAAAAAATATATCACGTTAGCACGTGGTGTTATGAATGACGTCACTGGTGTGGGCGTGGCGTCGACTGTGCTCCCACGTTTGGTAAGATCGGGAGGCGAGGGGAAGTCCTGACGCAGCTCCCGGGGATTAGAAAGGCCACAGCCAACCCCCGCACGAACCTAATGAGGTGGATTAACCCAAATGTACTAAGATAAAAACTGTATTGGCCATTGATGGTCACAGATGATAACGCTATACATAAAATACATAGGTGTGTGTGTGTTTCCATCCCTAAATGAGCATATAAAATGGTTGGTACATTGTAAGGTAATATACAGTACTTTTTCTGCAGTTTGTCTCTCTAAGTGCACTTAGAAATTGTCCAGGTTAGCTTACAAAATCCCTATAGAGTTCTTTGTATAAACCTGCTCTAAAGAAAGCTCTAGAAAGGTAAAAATTAAAATTTGTAATAAGTCTTAGGTATAGTGGGATATATGGATGATCTTCCCCTGAGGGAGCAGTCGGCATAGGCCTTGTCTTCCAATGTCCATCAAACTGCTCAGAGTCTGCAGAGGTTTGGTCTTCAACTTTCCGAAATGAGCACTGGATCCAACTCATTGATTAGAGTATCTAGGTTCTCTGTACTAGATACAGCTCAGACAAGACAAACTTCTGGCTCTCTATTCCAAGGTCGGACTGTGCAGTCCAAGAAATGGGCATCCCTTTGTTTTTGCTTGACATGCCTGTGCTTTATGGTTGCCTTCCTCTGCCTGCCCAACTCCATTCCAGACCATTGCAACTCCAAATTTTGTCTGCTTAGAACAAGACGGCAAAGCCTCATGTGCCTGAGGCCTAGGACCAGGTTATGCCTTGCCTGGTGGCTCACAAATCCAGTCCTGGAGTTAGATTCTCACAACGGTCGCGTGACTGGAAGATCCTCACAACGGTCGCGTGACTAGGCTGTGGAGAAGTCTTGAAAACTTTTGGTGCTAAGGACCTAGTAGCTGGAGGAAGCTCATCTTATATACAGTATACTGGAACTCTGAGCAACTTGGTTATCGCTTCAGCACCGAACCTATCGATTGAAGGATAATCTGACATGGCTATAGCCATACAATACCACAGAGGTGGTGTTTGTCAACCATCGAGAAGAATGCAGAAGTTTTTCATGGTTGAAATAGAGGCCAGGCAGATTCTGGCTTGGTAGAAGTTCACATTCCAGGTGTGGAAAATTGGCAGGTGGACTTTTTCAGTTGTCAGCATCTAGACTCTGGAGAGTTAAACTCCCTACTTGTGTCAGAGGTGTTGACACGCCTCCAGGTAAAGAGACCACGCATGGTTCTTTTGGCTTCCAGACTCAGCACTTTTGTAATTACCATAATATCATTAGGTTCATTAAAACTGGAGCATGATGAGAGTGGGAGGAGTTAGATCTCGCTGACTAGCAGCTTTTTTGCTAGGGCCCAGTCTCCAGTAGGCAGCAGTATATAACCATCTTGTCTCAGTATTAACTTTGTGTCCCCAGTAACTCAAACATACAAATGCTTTTATAATAAGTACAAAAATCCAATTTTAGTAAGCATTGGGTCAACAAAAGAACTCACTTTTACAAGACTTTGCTACTTTAGGCTGGGTTTCATTTCAGGTCCAATTTCACCCTGAATTTTTGGCTGAAATGGACCAAAAGATGCACAGGGCTCCTGTGCAATTCACACCGAAGCCGCTGCGGAGATATGTGAACGGGCTCCATAGAGTGACAGTCACAATCTCCTGCTATGCGAATTGGATACAGGGAAACCCACATTCAATTTGCAATAGTGTGAACCTAGCCTCAAATTGTGACATCTATGTGCTAGAGATGCCTCTTGCATTCCACTTGTTTTTCTAGGACTACAATCTCAGATTTTACCTGCAGCTGCTGAACCCAGGTCCATGGGGGCAGCAATACCAAAAATCAAGGGGCCTTGTATTGCAAGGTAGGTATGCGATAAGAAAGATTCCTCCTTTATGTAGAAGCTCTAAACTGATTAAATTGGTAACCCTTTTTAAATAATTAATGATGGCACGGTTTATGAATTCCCAGCTTATGTACCTCTTGCAGCCGCTAATATATTGAGACAAATGCCATGCCTTCACTAGATGGAGAAAAGATACAGCTTGAAGTCCAATGTGGAAACAACAATGTATATTCCATGATAAAAAAATGTTGATAAAATCAAACGTCTGCAACTTTAGCATTCAGCTTATTTTATATTTGTGTTTTAATAATATTGGCAATATTTGCTGGTTTAGTTAGTTGTGTATTCTTTAAGCCCTTAACACCATCTTCCAGTGGCCTGGGACGTGGCATGGTTTCTGTATCATGTGACTTCTGTGATTGGCTCTTACAGAGGTCACGTGATCCAGGATCCCATCCCACTGACTCTCAATTAGAAGCCTTGACCGAGAGCAGTTGGTGACAGCTCAGCCAGTGTGCTGGGAATGTGCAGTATCAGCAGGGCTCAAGTCCTGCATGAACGCATGGGAACGGAGTTCCTGTACTTTTTCCACAACAGGAACTTAGTTCCCGTTAGCAGCCGTGTCCCGCAAGACTTTGAAGTATGCGAGCTGTGTGGCAGGTGCTACACCAGCAGCTGCCGACACAGCTCGCAATAGTAAGTGCCGCACACCTGACCATTTAGGAATTGCCAGTAGGGGGCCCCATGACAGCTTCCGCTTCGATCTACCTGTCAATCACAGCTAGCTGACAGGTAGATCAGGTCCCTGCTGCTAAGAGATTGTATTTAGTCAGACCTCTCGTGATGCGCTCCTCCCCGCCGGCTCCTCCTGATTTTCTGTCTCCTCACCCCCCCCCCCCCCAGTCTCCTGCATACTTTCTCTGTGTGTCCCGCTGAATCCCCCCCCCCCTCCTCTATCTTCAGTGCCATATGATGAGAGAACCCAGAGGAGGAGCACAGCTATTCTGCTCACAGGACATGCAGGGAGAGAGGTGAGCTGAGGTAGGGACATCAGTTTGGGGTGGTAAGCTGAGCACAATACCTGGCAAAGTTTAATGCCAGGAGGGAAGTTTATGTGGAAATATGTGAAGGGTTGGAATAGCAGCGAGTGTGTGTTGGAGCCCTGCAGAGTTTGCAGCCCCCCGAGCTAACATATATCTCCTAAGCAGGAACACATCACTATCTCCCCAAGCATTCTGTCCAGATAATGTGCAGTTCATTTATGACCTTTCCGTTTAACCCTGTGTTATCCAAAGTCTGTTCAATGAAAAGTGTAAACTCACCACATAAACACTCTATATACAAAATAACATTCCCCAATAAAGATCAGAACATGATGTTCACATTTGCATGGAAGCACAATTGAATGAATGCAGATCATTCAGAGAATTGCCATATTTATTGAGAATTGTTTTTTTTTTTTTTTTTTATGTACTAACAGTTAAGCTTCATACACACAATATGAAATTTGGATGAAAAAATACCACTTTTGAAGCGTTCGTGGATATGAGCGTATCATTTTTTTTTTTTTTGGTGGGCGAGTGGATCTTGGGTGGGAGTTCCCTCACTTTTTTCCCCAGGACTTGACCCCTGAGTATCAGTACACATCCTCAGGTCATCATAAATGCATATGTGTGGTGGCAGCTAGGTATTTAAAGCCCACCTTTCTTGTCCTCGCATATATGCAATTTGCTTTTGGCAAGAGGTAAAATTGCATACTGTATATAAAATGGCAAATAGAATCTTCTAAAATCAAGGAAGGTTTCCAGGGAAGCATATTGTGTTCTTACCACCTGTGCAATTAGAAAAAAATGCTTGGATATCTTGCTCAGAAAGGAGGGAGGTTGAAAATCTCCCTTCCTGTAATTGTATCGCCACGTCGCTGTCTTCTTGATTATTTTCAGTGCCTGTTGGATGTTGGTGGTGCAGAGGTGACAGTTTGATTGTTCTGTTTGCAGAAAGCAGTTAGATCAGCACTTCTGCTACTACATTTTCTTCTTATTTTCTTAGTCATTGCTTACATCCATTAGGCTAAGTTCACACAGGAGTTGCATTTCAAAGCAGTCTTCAATTCTTTTATGGCGTTATTGAGTGTTTTATATGCATTGCTCAGACATTTACAGTATATGCATAAAGCAACATCTTGTAAGATGATTTTTTTTTTTTTTTTTTTTTTTACAAAATGGTAAATTAAAATAAGAAATGATCTCTTTTGATGCTTTTCATCTGCACCTGAAAGGGTAACTCCACTTGGGAAAAAAAATGTCAAATAAAAAAAAATATAGCATATACAATTGTGACTCATATTGAAATTAAATGTTATTAAAAATGACTTTTTCTTTTCAATCTGCTGCTCCTGTTTTTTTCTGTAAAATGCAATGCAATATGGCTACTTGAAGGTGTTCTGTACATTTGCTCACTGATTTTCCCAGAAGTCTGCACTAAGATACAAGTCACATTTTAGGCATCCCTTGGAACAAAAATGTCATTTTTGGTGAGATACTCCCAATAGGAAATCATGTCTAAAGGAATGCAAACCCTGCAATTTTCCTCATTAGAGCCCTGCAAGTGCAGCAGCTGATAATTATGAAACCACTCCCATACATTTTTTTTTATTAAATGACATTTAATTATTTTTTTTTATTGCATTTTTGTGTAAATATGAGATCTGAAGTCTTTTTGACCCCAGATCTCATATTTAAGAGGTCCTGTCATGCTTTTTTTTCTATTACAAGGGATGTTTACATTCCTTGTAATAGGAATAAAAGTGACACAATTTATTTTTATTTTTTTAAAGAACAGTGTAAAAATAAAAGTTAAAATAAATAAGAAAAAAAAATAGTTTTCCCCCCCGTCCCACCGAGCTCACGTGAAGAAGTGAACGCATACGTGAGTAGCGCCAGCATATGAAAACGGTGTTCAAACCACACATGTGAGTTATCGCCGCGATCATTAGAGGGAGAGCAATAATTCTAGCACTAGACCTCCTCTGTAACTCAAAACATGCAACCTGCAGAATTTTTTAAACGTCGCCTATGGAGATTTTTAAGGGTAAAATTTTATCACCATTCCACAAGCGGGTGCAATTTTGAAGTGTGACATGTTGGGTATCAATTTACTCGGCATAGCATTATCTTTCACAGTATAAAATTTTTTTATTTTACTGTTGTCATATTTTTTAATTCAAAAAAGTGTATTTAAAAAAATAAATAAAAAAAGTGCGCTTGTAAGACCGCTGCGCAAATACGGTGTAACAGAAATTATTTCAACGACCGCCATTTTATTCTCTAGGGTGTTAGAACCCCCAAACATTTTATTGATTTTTTAAGTAATTTTCTAGCAAACAAATCTCAGAAAGAGGCTCAGTCCTTAACTGGTTAAGGGGCAAATCCTTCTGGGGCTAAAGTGGTTAAATGAGCTGTAAATGCCACAGGTGCGTTTATGATGTGTTTGCAACCATTGCTGTTCACTTCTACGTGCTGCAAAGTGTCAATGCTTGCCAGACAGTTTATTTTTGCTGTGCTCTAACGCAAGACAATGCTAGTGCTGTTATGTGTACACCTCCTGCCACTCGTTGTTTTAAACAGTTGTGCTTGGCGTTGATGGGTGGTTCGGAAGCAGTAAACATGCCACCCAACTGCCTTTTTTTCAACACTTGTGTGAATGAGGCCTTAGTGTAATTATGTACCAGTGACCTATCAAGTAGGAGTATTTACAAAGGGTGGTGTGTGCTTAGAAGAGTAAAAAACTGCAAAACAGCCAGACTAGTCAAGTCTGTCAATATTACACGTTTTGTAAAATTAACCACTTAAGGACCGGAAGGATTTGCCCCCTTAAAGACCAGGCCAATTTTTGCGATACAGCACTGCGTCGATTTAACTGCCAATTGCGCAATCGATTGACGTTGTACCCAAACAAAATGTATGTGCTTTTTTCCCACAAATAGAGCTTTCTTTTGGTGGTATTTGATCACCGCTGCGGTTTTTAAATTTTGCGCTATAAACAAAAAAAGACCGTCAATTTTGAAGAAAAAAACAATTTTTAACTTTAACTATAATAAATATCCCATAAAATGTAAAAAAAAAAAAATAATTTCATTAGTTTAGGCCAATATGTATTCTTCTGCAATTGCCGCCCCCTATTCAGGTGTCCGGCCCCTTGTCGGGCGCCGGGCATCTGAATTACAGCGGCAGGGTTTCTTTGGAAGCGCCCGATTAGAGCTGTCAGCTCTAATAGGTGTCCTGATTAGAGCAGTGGGCTCTAATAGGCTTCCAAAAGTGTAAACAGCGGGCGCAATGCTGTGCGTTCGCTGTTTACACAGTGTTAGAGAAGCGAATACATCGCTTCCCTAACATTGACCCGCCTCTCAGCCAATCATGTTGCCGGGTCTGTGTTACCTGTCACCTGATTGGCTGAAGTCACAAGCCTAGGCGTCCAATCATTGCAGAAGACAAGAGGAGGAGCACGGGAGAAGATATCGGGTCTGGATGAAATGGAGGACACCGGACACTGCTCGCCGCCTGCCGCCGTCACCTGCTGCACACTAGAGACAAGGTAAGTGCCGGGCAGATGGCGGGTGGGGGGGGGTACATTGGCAGCATTTGGGGAACAGTGGCACTATTTAATGGGCACAGTGGCAGCATTTGGGGCACAGTGAGGCTGCAATTGATGGGGTTTTTTTCTGAATTTTTCAGTTTGTTTGAGCCCCCCAAAAATTTTGAGCACCAGCCTCCACTGGCGGTGATCTGCGATTTTTAGCGGGACTGTGACATTGCAGCGGACAGATCGGACAGTTTTGTTGGGACCATTGACATTTATACAGTGATCAGAGCTAAAAATAGCTACTGATTACTGCATAAATGTCACTGACATGGAAGGGGTTAGGTGTTCCCCAGTTAGGTGTTTCTAACAGTGGGGGGGGGGGGACTGACTGGAGGAGGAGAGAGATCGCTGTTCCGCGTGTGGCCAGCAGGCATTGCTCACCTATGACGATTTGCGCAACCATGCCAACCTGTCGCAGTATAATGACAGCAGCTGGTCGGCAAGCGGTTAAAATAAAACTTTCAGTAAGAACAGGCTACACAAAAATACATCTTTCTTAAGAAGCTCTGCTGTGTGAAGAGTGCATGTAACATTAGCCTTCTGCTTCCTGTAGTCCTACTGAGGAGGTGACCATCATTGTTCAGTGACTGGATGTTTGGCTGTCTACAAAAAAAATGCATAGCCATTTGCTCAGTGAGAGTTGCATGTACATTTGTTCTGTGAAAATATATACCGGTTGTGTGTATATATATATATATATATATATATATATATTCCGGTGCGAATTCCAGCCCCGTTCTCTGTGTGAAGAGAAAAAGCAGCTGTTCAGTGCTTCCTCTCCGTTGTAGCTGCGGATCAGCTGAGCAGGGAGAGGGGGAGGTGTAGTGAGGAGGGGGAGAGAATTCCTGTTCACAACGGAATGCATTTGTGAATCAGATGCGTTCCCATAGAAGAATATGTGCCTGCAATTCGTACTGCACTTCCTAAAAAACACACCCGTTTTTTGTGTATTGCGGAGTGCGAATTCAATGCACATATGTTAACCAGACTGATTGAAAGTAATAGATTTTAAAATGTTCTGCGAATTGGATGCGGTGTAATTCGCATAGTTGTGAACCCAGCCTTATACCCCGTACACACGATCCGAAAATCGGACGAAAAATACTGCTTTCGACGTGATCGTACGATAATCGGATCTTTAGTACAGAGCTTTTCGTTCGAGAGCCGATCACGACAATTCATCCGATATTATTAGATCGGACAAGCATGAAAATTTTCCTCGTACAATACCAGATCGTACGATTTTCGTCAGTACAGTTGTCGTCCAAAAATGACATCACTTCCGATTTTTTTTTCTGTCGTACGAGAATTTTCGGGACTTTAGTAACCTATTCAATTTCTACTTGTGACTATTAAGCAAAAAAAGTTGTACAATCTGTCGTACGATATTCGGATAATGTGTACTGGCCATTGGTGTCTATGGGATTTATTTTTAATTTTTTTACTAGTAATCGCGGCGATCAGCGACTTATAGCAGGATTGTGCTATTGCGGCAGACAAATCAGTCACTAACTGACACTTTTTGGGGACCAGTGACACTAATACAGTGATTAGTGCTAAAAAATATATGCACTGTCACTATACTAATGACACTGGCTGTTGGGAAGGGGTTAAGTGTGTGCCTAGCCTGTGCTTTCTCACTGCGGGGAGGTGCTTTTACTATGGGAAGGCATTAATCCATGTTCCTACTTTTCAGGAACACAGGATCAATACCTTCCCCACTAACAGAATGGCAATCTGCCTTGTTTACATAGGCAGATCGGCATTCTGCCAGTGTACTTTTCAAGCGATGGGTGCCGGCGTACATCGACTGCGGTACCTGCCGCTGGGCTCCCGCTGTCTGTGATCTGGCACAGAGCGGCCGCCCTGCCAGACGGTGGCCAGTCAGAAAGTGATTAAATCAGAAATCTACTAACATCATTGCTACTACGGCATTGGGGTTGGTTTACTAAAGGCAAACAGACTGCGCACTTTGCAAGTACAGTTGCACTCATTTCCTCAGAGCTTAGGGAATGTGGTGAAACTTTGCTGATTTCCATCATCCAATCATGTGCAAGCAAAAAATGCTGTGTTTTTTTTTTTTTTTTTCCTTGCACCTCATTGGGCATTTTTAACAACCTGTAGCTTTACCACATTCTCTAAGCTTTGTGGGAAAATTTTGTGCACTTTCGCAAGCGGAATTGCACAGTCTATTTTCCTTTACTAAATGAACCTCCTTGCAACGCAAGTTGTTTGTCTACATCTCTGTTTTCAAGCTGTGGCGATCAAAACATACTAGAGCTTCTGCTATCCTAGTAAATGCCTGACATTGCCTTTCTATTTATGAGATGTATCTATTTACACAACTGCAGCTTCCCAGTGCCAGCGTTCAGGACACAGAGGGGCCCCGCTTAAAAATACACTCATCCCAAAGTTTCATCCCATGTCATTGTTATGCCACGTACACACGATCAGAAGTTCTGCCACCAAAAGTCCGATGAGAGCTTTTGGTTCGGAAAGTGCAACCGTGTGTATGCTCCATCGGACTTTTGCTGGCGGATTTCCAGCCAGCAAAAGATTGGGAGCAGGTTCTTATATTTTCGGTTGGAAAAAGTTTGTTTCCGAGCATGCGCAGAAATTTTGCGTGTCGGAATTGGTACAATTTGACGCATGCTCGGAAGCATTGGACTTAATGTTCTCGGCTCATCGCAGTGTTGTACGTCACCGTGTTCTTGTCGGTTGAAAGTTCAGCAAACTTTTGTGTGACCGTGTGTATGCGAGCGGAATTCCATCGGAAAAAACATCCAGCATTTTTCTGACGGAAAATCCGCTCGTGTGAAACAAATAAGTAAAACAAATGTTAAGGCCTGAACACAATTTTGTAACTTTGACATGTGTTGGTAAATCTGTACATGTCATCACAACTACTTTGTGTATCCAACCGGATTATATCTTGTATTTTTTCAGGAGAAATTGGGCTTTCTCTTGGTGGAAAATGGGAACGATCTGGCCCAAAATAGTAAACAAAAATTTTTTTTTTAAATTTAGCTGTATATTTCTTGGTATTACCACAGTTTACCACCAAAGAAAAACCTAAAATCCTTCTCCTGACAATCACAGCAATACCACATATGTGTATGTTATTTGTACCCGTAGTAGGGCCCAGTAGCAATGGTGCGCATTTTCCTTTTCTTTTTTATTCTATCTACAACACACTGGGGGTTAGTTACTAAAACTGCAGAGTGGAAAATCTGGTGCGGCTCTACATAGAAACCAATCATTTTCCAGGTTTTATTGCCAAAGCTTAATTGAGCAAGCTGAAGTTAGAAGCTGATTGGCTACCATGCACAGCTGCACCAGTTTCTGAGTGCTCCAGTTTTAGTAAATCAACCCCACTGACACTAATTAAAAAAATGCTTAAAAAAAAAAAAAACCTACCAAAAATATACTGACCTTGACCCTTGACCCGCACTGCCCATAATACTAACCCTGGCACTGGCCTAGATCTAACCCTGATCTATTTTTTTTTTCTACACACTTTCTTTTATTTACATCTACTTCATCTTATGCAAGGAGATGAAAATGCAATGCATCTTCCTCTCCATTCAGAAAAGCAAGTAAACACAGGGGCGGGCTCACAGTGACTGATCACTGTGATAGCGAATCAGACCCTTGACCCGCACTGCCCATAATACTAACCCTGGCACTGGCCTAGATCTAACCCTGATCTATTTTTTTTTTCTACACACTTTCTTTTATTTACATCTACTTCATCTTATGCAAGGAGATGAAAATGCAATGCATCTTCCTCTCCATTCAGAAAAGCAAGTAAACACAGGGGCGGGCTCACAGTGACTGATCACTGTGATAGCGAATCAGAGGCGATCAGGTGACCTGGAACCAGAGCTCCCAGTGAGAGCCTGGTGTCTGTGCTGGGATCGTGCTGTGTAGTATTTATATATGTGGCCCCACGAGAAAAAAAAAAAGCCATGTCCAGTGAGGCGGCAGCTATGCATACCGTTGGTGGGAAGGGGTAAAAAAAAAAAGAATCAACCATACTCCCCTAGATGGCTGCAGCACCGATCCCAACTTTAGCTGTCCCCCACCGCCTCTAAGACTGAGAACTGAGCGATCAAAGACCGCTGATCGCTCAGCTCGGTCTTCAGCTTGCAGAGAGCCGGTGACTGTCAGTCACCGGCTCTCTGCCCCTCCAGTGCTCGCTGAAGCACTATGCTGTGGAGGGGGTGGGAGCGGCTGGCTCAGCCTCCTAGCGGCTTACTGAGAGGCTGAGCCAGCTGCTGGTCCAGGCATCTTGGGGATCCTGACTATAAAGTCGGGCTCTTTCCTGAGACTAAACCAACTGAGTGATGTCAGCTGGCAGCGGTTTTAGCCCATCATGTTTTTTGATGTTTTTAAAATAAAGTATGCACTTTTGTTTCCACGTTCTACTGCCCCTTAGCCCCCTTTCACACTGGTGCGACTTGTTATGCGATTTGACAGGTCCAAATCACATGACAAGTCGCACCCTATTGTCAGCAATGGAACTGTTCAAATTGGTGTGGCACCTGCAAAGTCAGCGTCACACCGATTTGAAGAAGTTTCTGCCCTATTTTTGACAATTTCAGGTGCGACTTGCATAGACATCTGTGCATGAAGTCGCACAGATGTTAGCCAAGTCACATCTGAAGTCGCACTGACATGCAGCTTGGAAATCGTGCAATTTTAAGTGAAGTTGCACAATTTCAAAGTTGGATTTGGTGTGAATGTGCCCTTAAGGCACTTTCACACGGGCAATCTGATCAGGATTAGTTGAATGAAACATTTTTATTATCAATGTAAAAGCCAGCATTGATAAATGTGATCATGTTCCCTCTTAGGCCTCTTGCACACAGGAATAAAAAAACTCCATGTTTTTTCCTTGTCTATGCACACAACTGCCTAAAGATCAGTAATATAGAGATAAGTACAGGGCCATGAAACAAAAATAGAAAATAGTATTATTGAGTGCCGTAATTTACGTGTGTGTGTGTGTGTGTGTGTGTGAATAAATGTGATCTATGTACTCATTCCTCATAACTCTCTCATTCATGTCGTTGTCCTTCTCTGAACTTCAGCCCTGGTTCAGATTGATGCGATTTGGCATGCGCTTTGACATGTCAAAGCGCATTCCAAATTGGCGGCAATGGCACTGTCTGAATCAGTGCGACGCCACATTTGTGGCACCACACCGATTCCCAAAAGTAGTTTCTGTACTACTTTTGGCATAGCTCCCAACTGTCCCTTTTTGAGGGATGGTCCCTGATTTGGAGCAATGTCTCTTTGTCCCTCATTCCTCCTCATTTGTCCCTCATTTTGGTCTAAAACTTTCATCCAATTTCTAAATTGCAGCATTTGTAAATTCCAAAAGCCAATATGAAGGAATAATTGTGGTAAAAAAAGCACTTGTGGGTTTAACTAATCTTGTTTTTTTGAACAATTCTCCTTTAAGGGGGCGTAACAAGGGGTGTGTCCTATGCCCTGCATAATTTTGCTGATAGGTGTCCCTTATTCCCATCTCAAAAAGTTGGGAGGTATGCTTTTGGTGATTTCAATGGTTATGATTTCCATTGACATCTGTGCAGCAACCTGCACACATGTCTCTGAAATCGCCCCCGAAGTCGGGACTGACATGTGGGAATAAAATCGTGTGAGTTCCGCTAAACTCACACAATTTCATTCTTGCTGTCAGTGTGAACCAGGGCATAAAGCAGGGCTGGTACAAGGGGTGGGTGGAAGGGGCGGATGCCCTGGGCGGTGAAATTTATTATAGGAAGGGTGGCGCAGTGCTGGTAAACTTTATGGGCAACAAGTGACTGTGGCTACTGCCGGCCGCCCCTACAACATTGCAGCGCTGCGCCTGCTTGCAAAGATGTGCCGAGGGCGCTCTAGCACCCAGCACAAGCAAAGGACCTGGTCTTCCCTTCCCTGTCTGGTGGAGCAATCTCCGCCCGACAGGCGCTTCCAAGTCTCGGCGAGGTGTGACGTCACTGTGACATCACGAGAGGCCGGGCGGGAGGAGAGATGACTATAGAGAGTGTAATGGAAATTTGTAAGTTCTGTATATAATTGTATTCCATTTTGTATGTATTGCACACTGCCCTCACTGTGCACACGGCACTAATAATGTTTTCAGTACATGTTTACATTCTTTCGAGTCCTGATTAGAATAAGCCTGCCTATGTTACGCCCCTTGTTACCATAAATGAACAATTGTAATATTAATGTGATACCTACGTAATCATGTGTATAAAACCCCTGAATTGCGTCATAATAAAGGTGAACGGTTATTTGGAAAGATGCTGAGCGTATCTTTTGTGTCTGTTCCCTACTGCAGTAGTTATTATTAATTTGGAACCACTAATCAATATGAGGATAGGAGTTGCCTATCTATAAATTGCCAGGACAGGTGGCGAGCTTTGCCCAGGAGGGGTTAAAAGGTGACCCTGAGTATCCGAAACGAGGAGCTTGAGACGATCCGGGAATTTCTGATAATCAGCCGGCTGAGGTAAGCCTTTTGCTTACATTTGAGTTATCAGACTTCCTTGATCGGTAAGGCATTTTCGGGACAAAGGGTACCTATCTTACTCCCCTTAATCGAACTGTATTGATTGGTGGTTATATGTTATCACTGTCTACTGTCCATCGGAGTGTTATAGATAAGAAAGGGAAGAATAGTGCTGTTCACAGGTATATGTAGTACATCTGCTAGAAAAAGTAGTTTAGAGGCAAGAGGGTATAGGCACATGTAGAGAAGACTGGCCAGTCATTATGGGCATTAAATTAAGTAAGGGAATGAAGGGTAAGAGACCCTCAAAAATGCCCAGCGCAAGAGGAGCGCTATATATGAACCGAAGGTGCGGTTTCCGCCTATACTGAGCCCCTAGATTAATGGTTAAAGTGGACAGGGATCCACAATGGGTAACTGGGTTACCACCGAAGTCCAGAGGGACTAAGAATCATGCAGAGTACACAGCTAGAGAAACAGCTATGTGAGCAGGATGGATCAAGGGTGACAATTAACACTAGACAGAAAGGGACATTTTCATGTTAAGTTGTGGGATGAATTTGGGGTCAGGCACTACAACTAGTAAAGTCAAGAAACAGAGAAATGAGAGTTAAAACTGAATATTTTATATGTTGTCAGAGAGGGAAGATGGGATGAGCACTATTGCTGCCCGTCTGATCATAGAAGGTACAGTATGTGAAGTATGGTATTACAATATATTGGATGTAAAGGATATCAGAACAAAATAAGGAAAGCAGAAATTTAGCAAGGAAGTATTAAAAAGAGTTAAAAGAATGTGAGAGAATGATATGCATGTGTTGTGTACAAATGGGAAAAATGTAAGCGATTTTAGAGAGATATTTGTGTATGTGTGTGAATGCTGGAACCTTTAGTTCTATCGCTTGTGTGTGTCATGTACAAAGATGTGACCCCCTCCTTTGTGCTCTCCTGAAAGAATGTAGCTGGGATGAGAGGTCGGTGATAAGCTGGAAGGACACCATGCCAATTTCAGTTTTTTAGACAAAACATTTATAACTTTATGTGCCGGGTTAACGAATCTAATGATAAACAAAATGGAATACAATTATATACAGAACTTACAAATTTCCATTACAGTCTCCCCTCTTTTGATCAATATTTTGATCACTAACCATACCTGCTACCACCTTTAACCTGGAACCTCCACACGCTTAGGTGGAGGTAGTCCTGGCCAAAGAGGCAAAAACTCCATTGTGGAGAAAATAATAGCTGAGCAGCTTTTTTTAATTAATATTACAATTGTTCATTTATGGTAACAAGGGGCGTAACATAGGCAGGCTTATTCTAATCAGGACTCGAAAGAATGTAAACATGTACTGAAAACATTATTAGTGCCGTGTGCACAGTGAGGGCAGTGAGCAATACATACACAATGTGATCACAATTATTTTTGAATCTGTTTTCCAAACATGGTAAAATGAAGGTTACATTTAACCATGTATTACACAAATTGAATATCCTTTGATAGTGGAAACAGTGCATCTAATAGGGAATTAAGTAAAATTAAGTAATATGTCCCCCTTTAAGGAACGTTATCTGTGGATATATATATTAGGGTGTGATATTGAAATTATCATTTGAGTATTAATTTTTAATTGGAGTTTAACAATCCACAAGTCACCTGGCTTTAGTTTTAGATCCTTCCAAACTTTTAGGATCTGGAATTGGGGAGAAAACACATAAATTAGTTTGTCAAAAACCTTAAAAGATCAGCAACATTCTCCAGTCATTTCGATGACGTAGGAATCAGCTGCTGTGAGCCCAGTGCAGGACACACTCCCTGAAGACCCAGATATTTAATTTTTTGTAGAGTTATTCCCGGTTTTATACTGAGTATGCAGTTCATCACCCAGAAGGATACTCTGTATATAGAGTCATTGGATCCTTTTTCCCCAGCTCAAGAAGCAGAGCTCCATGTTTTAGCAAAGCCTGTGAGCTATAAAAAGAGTGTATATTTATATAGATAGTAGAGAATTAGAGAGCTTTTGGTTCCATTTGAAGGGCCAGAAGTTTGTTTTTACTTCGGCAGGTAAACCAATCAAGCATGCAAAGTTAATTTGATCGGCTGTTTTTAGCCTTCCCAGTTCTTGCTGAGGTAGCCATACTAACATTAAAACTCACACATGGAAGCAGACCGACTAAGGATGCTGCATTTACAGCCCCGGACACTTGCTGAGTCTGTGCAACTCACAGATTCCACCCTAGTTCTGGCCCAGTATAGCTGGGATTAATAATTCAACTTTAAGGACCCCAGAACGAGAAGAACAAGTGGTCCACAGTGGGCAACTTCTTATGAAACAGGACATTGGAAAAGGTGATCATTTATGTTTGCCAGCCACTCTTTTCCCTCCAGCTTGACACATGGACCGTGTCATCAGTCACAAGAAGTTATGGCTGCCTTAGTAAATGAGCATGGGATAGAGCCAGGGTTCACCACAGTTGTTTTTATAACATACCACTTCTTGTTTTACCTGTTACCAAAGGTGTTACCAAAAGCTGAACATCCCTTCCAGAGATTACAAAAAGATATATCCAGTTTCCCAAGTCAGGATCTTATGAGTATGCATTTTGTCTGTATGGACATGTTTTTTGGATGTCCAGTGGCCAATGCTACTGCAAAGGCCACAGTAAAAAGTGTTATCAGAAGTAGTTTGTAAGTACAGAGAGTAACAGAGGAAATCATTTTTATAGGAGAGTCCTTACTAGAAGTTTTGAGGTTTTATTTTTACACTCCCTACTGTCTACAATGTAGCGGACAAAGTAGAGTAAGAAACTTTTGCCTGAGTGTTTTCTTATAATTTATCAAGCCCCTAAGGGGATGTTGGACTCTTTCCCTATGGGATTTGGTTTGGGAGTGTGTTACTCACTTGCTTATATTTTGTCTCAGCAGCTGAAGTCCTCCATTCGGATCTCACAGAGAATGTTGCTGATCTTTTAAGGTTTTTGACAAACTCATTTATGTGTTTTCTCCCCAATTCCAGATCCTAAAAGTTTGGAAGGATCTAAAACTAAAGCCAGGTGATTTGTGGATTGTTAAGAGACATTTATATATAAGGAAATGTTTGGAGACTCAATACAACATCTATTTCATGTACAGTTTTGCAAAACTTGAAGGAAAAGTCACCTGGATCCACACCAGACACTGCAAAAATGACTAAATTAAAGAAATATCTGAGTTTAATTTGTTTACCTTTTGCAATCACAGTCTAGGGTACTTAATGATTTAATTACTTTAATGTAAGGGATATATATTTGAAAAGTAGTTTAGCCATGTTGAAGTCATATTTGTCTTTTGTACCTCTTCCATTTTATGTAGAATTGTCTGTGTTTACATGTGCTGATAAGTCAGCATACCAACATTAAGCTAGAAGACCATTCTGGCCTCAGGAGTGTACAGCCAGTACTCTGTAAATATGTCTTATCAATCATTTGTTTTTCACAATGAAAAGTCATTTTGTAATGAAAAAAGCTGCTCGGCTATTATTTTCTCCACAATGGAGTTTTTGCCTCTTTGGCCAGGACTACCTCCACCTAAGCGTGTGGAGGGTCCAGGTTAAAGGTGATAGCAGGTATGGTTAGTGATCAAAATATTGATCAAAAGAGAGGAGATGTAATGGAAATTTGTAAGTTCTGTATATAATTGTATTCTATTTTGTATGTATTGCACACTGCCCTCACTGTGCACACGGCACTAATAATGTTTTCAGTACATGTTTGCATTCTTTCAAGTCCTGATTAGAATAAGCCTGCCTAAGTTACGCCCCTTGTTACCATAAATGAACAATTGTAATATTAATGTGATACCTACGTAATCATGTGTATAAAACCCCTGAATTGCGTCATAATAAAGGTGAACGGTTATTTGGAAAGATGCCGAGCGTATCTTTTGTGTCTGTTCCCTACTGCAGTAGTTATTATTAATTTGGAACCACTAATCAATATGAGGATAGGAGTTGCCTATCTATAAATTGCCAGGACAAGAGCTTCCGGGCGAGAGGAGGAACCAACCAGGCAGTTAATAACAAAGTAAATGAATTGGCTAACTATGGTGGTGGTGGGGGGAGGTGAGATTAATAATGGTTTTCCAATGGTATTTGCAATATGCAGCATGAGGGGGGTTCCTGTATTGCCACTGGTCACTAATGCTTTAATGACCAGTGTCAGTTAATTAACCTCTGTGTGCTGCATTAGTGGAACCAGTGTCAGTGTTCATTAACTCTTTCATGCTGCAGCATGACACTGACACCACTGCCACTACTGCAGCACAAAGGGGTTAATTAACTGACATTGGTCATTAATGCATTAGTGACCAGTGGCAATACAGGAACCCCCACATGCTGCATATTACAAATATGAGGGACTCTACTGGGGACACCTGATGTAAGAAGGGACTGTGCTGGGGGCACCTGATGTAAGGAGGGACTCTGCTGGGGGCACCTGATGTAAGGAGGAACACCTGATCTGATTCTTCCCCCACTTTGGCATACCTAGAAATGAATGCCCCACCCCCTATTTATAATAAGACCTAGAAACAAAAAGGTGTCCCTACACATTTTTGGACAATGTTGGCAACTATAGAACTATACCAGGGTCACAAGTGCACCTGGGACTGGACCCTGGCCTCAGAAGGAAGGACACCAGACGTCTCAGCATCGTGCAGGAATAGCAATGGGTATCATCAGCGTATAGCCACACTGGGGTGTTTCTAAAGATGTAGTTAAACTCCTCCAGAGACGTCTCAGCATCCCGGAGGCCCTGTACCGCCCCTGACTCCCGAATCCTGGTGGCCAGGGGCTCGAGAGCCAGAGCAAACAAGCTGGGCGATAGAGGGCAGCCCTGTCTGGTGCCCCTCTGAAGGGAAAAGAACCCTGAGAGAGTAACGTTGGTGCGGATCCTCGCTCTGGGGGACCTATATAACATTCCTAGCCAGGCTAGGAACTTTGGGCCAAAACCAAACCTCCGGAGCACCTCCCACAGGTACCTCCACTCTACAGAGTCGAATGCCTTTTCGGCGTCAAGGGAGGCTCTGACTCTAGAACCGCTGTTGTCGTGGGTTATGCCTAGGTTGAGGAAGAGCCTACGTATGTTAATATCGGTGCCCTTACCCGGCATGAACCCGGTCTGGTCGTGATGTACCAGACCCTCTATCACTTTGGACAGCCTAGTAGCCAGAATCTTGGCAATCAGTTTCGCGTCGGCGTTAATTATAGAGATAGGTCTATATGAAGAGCACTCTTCCGGGTCCTTACCAGGCTTGGGCACCAACACCACCACCACTTCTGTCATAGTGTCTGGGAGTAGTTCTTGCGAGGAAAACTGCGCAAGGAGGGAGACCAGTCTAGGGGCCAGCAGTTCCTGATAGGTCGAGTAAAATTCTATGGGAATACCATCCGGGCCTGGGGACTTGCCTGCCTGCATGTGGGCCATCGCTTTTTGTACCTCCTCCAGGGTGATGTCACTGTCCATGGTCTGTCGTTGGTCAGGGTTAAGTGTGGGGAGGTCAACTAAGTCCAGGTAGGAGGTCAGTTCGTCGTTAGTGTGAGTAACTTTGGATGCATACAGTTCCTGATAAAATTGAAAGAACCTATGACTAATTGCCTCCGGGGTGGTCACAATGTCACCTCCTGGAGCCTTAATTCTACCTATGTGGGTCGCGGCAAATTGTCCCTTAGCCAGCCACGCCAGTAACTTCCCATTTTTGTCACCGAATTCGAACACCCTCTGGGCACTGGCCAGCATTGCTTTTTTGGTCATGTCTATCCTTAATAACGATAGCTCACGGAGAGTTGCCTGCCAGGGGGCATAATTTGTCTGGGTAGGATGTCTAACATATTCCCTCTCCATAGTAAGGGCCCTGTCTTCCAGTTGTGTAAGCGAGTGCTTATATTCGCGTTGTCTACCTGCTATTTTTTTAATATATGTGCCCCTAACCCATGCTTTGAAGGCGTCCCAAAGGACCTGCGGATCAGCAGAGTCAGCGTTGTGTAGCCAAAACTGCAGATGTCCTCAGGCATGTCCCTCCTGAATTTTCACTTCCTCAATCCAATATTTTGACAATCTCCACAGGCGTGCCCCTCCAGGAGGAGCAACCCGTACCTTAACCAGTAATGGAGCATGATCCGATATGCCCGGGAGAGGATCTCAGCGGATGATATCTCCCGTAGCATATCAGATGAGGCAAACGCCATGTCCAGCCGTGACAGGGTCCTGTATGTTGTCGATAGGCATGTATACTGCCTGTCAGACGGGTGGAAGTGTCTCCACACATCTGTCAGGTTAAACGCTGAAGCCCAAAGGGGCAGTCCAGTGCTGGAAGAGGGAGGTGGGTGAAGTCTGTCAATACCCCCGGCCATTACTAGATTGAAGTCCCCAACCATCAACACCCTGCTGACGTCAAATTGTATCACTGTATGCATTATTTCATGTAACAGAGTGACGTCAGCTGGGGGAGGCAAGTAAATTCCTACTATAACATATGGGATATCCCCAATACGAGCATGCAGCAGGACGTAGCGTCCCTGGGGGTCTAACTTGACCTGTTCTAGCTGGAAGGCTAGGGACCTGTGGATCAGTACACTAATCCCTCTTGCATAATTAGAGTAAGTGGCATGGTATGAGGCGGCAACCCAGGCTCTTTTCAGCCCCAGAATCCTAGCTCCGATCAGGTGCGTCTCTTGAAGTATGCAGATTTGGGGGCAGTGCTGTCGAATATATTTAAGTACCAATGAGCGTTTTATGGCTGAGTTGAGTCCCCTGACGTTCCAGGACATCACAGAGAAGTCAGCCATGGGATCAACTCAGTCATACTAAAAGGATTGTACCTGCCAGTGCAGTAGAGCATTCCTCCCCGGAAAGCGCAGGCAATCTGCAATCTCCATATCCGGCTAGAGATAATAGCTATGTCAGGAGGTGTCATCATATCTCCGTTAATACAAACCCCATCATGTACATGAATTTTTACAAAAAGACCATACCAATAAAAACATAACCAAAACAAAAAAAAAAAAAAACCAATTTCCCAACATACCAGCGGGCGGCAACGGCCGACCCTCCCCCCCTCCCCCCCCCCATGCGCTCCCAAACAGCGGCAGGCATCTGGATCCCAAAAACTGTACACCCCTCATGAGAGATGTATTGCCAGGTCGGGGGGCGCGGGCCCGATCAAAACTGCGCCAAACACTGAGTCTGAATTAGAGTGGAGTCTTTTCTCATAACCACTCCTTAAATGAGATGCTGGAAACATGTACCATAGGAGAAGGGTCATAATTTGAAAGAAAAAAAGAGAGAGGGGGCCTATATGATGCAGGGGGAAAAAAGAGCCAAAGCATGGGAAGGCCATAGAGGTGTCCGAGGCGCCCCGTAAGAGTGGAGGATGGGAGGAAGGGGGGTAGTGGGGCCACAACTCTTGCTAGGAGGTAGGGTGGAATCTTCCGGGGGCCTATGTCCTCCGGGGCAGGGTCCAAGACCAGGTATCCAAAGGTAGACCGGATCAGTTCGTTACTGGGTCCCCCTCTGGAGGGCGTCCGGTTGCAACATGGGACATTTCAAATCCCTAGGTAAAAGGAAGGGGGAGACCCAGCCCAGCCACCAGGAGACTGTGCCCAACGGGGAAACATAGCAAGGGGGCAAATAAGTCTCAGTCATACCTTAGGGGCGATCCGGTTCCATCAAGTCCTATATTCAAAGGGTATACAGCAAGTTAGCGGTCATCATCCCGGGGGCAAGGTGTCCATCCATGCGCTGGCGTCTTTCGGTTGATTGAATATACGGATCGTTTCGCCGTCCACCACCCGCAGTTTCGCCGGGAACAAAATACTGTAGCGGATATTTCTGGCCCTGAGGGCCGCCTTCACCGCATCGAATGACCGGCGTTGTTTTTGCGTCTCGAGGGTGTAATCGGGGAACATCATCAGCTTGGTGTTCCTGTAGTGGATGTCCCCAGCCGTTCTCGCAGCACGGAGCAGTTCGTCTCTGTCCCGGTAGTTCAATAGGCGAAGGATTAGTGTGCGCGGGGGGGCCCCCTCTGGCCCGGGCCTAGGAGGGACGCGGTGGGCTCTCTCCACCGTAAAGTGAGGGGAGAGCTGGGCAGCGGGAAGGGCCGTCCGGAGCAGGTCTTCAGTGAACCCTGAGGGATTTCGCCCCTCCACCCCTTCAGGGAGGCCCACGATACGGAGGTTGTTCCTCCTGCTCCGGTTCTCGGCGTCCTCGGCTCTGTATTCCAGTGCTCTCACCTTGGTCTGCAGGGCCCTGATGGACGCTTCGTGGGTGGTTACCGCATCTTCCGTGTCCCCAACCCGTTGCTCCACTGCTGTTATCCTAGTGCGGATTTTGTCCAGGTCTTGGCGGACTAGGCCCACATCTAGTTGCACTGCTTCTATTTTATTAGTTAGCGCCGTCTGACACAGACTTATAGCTGCCATCACCTCCGGGATACCAGGCGGCGCCTCTTCCTCGTGGTCCGTCTGGGACGCCATGCTGTTATGGAGTGAGGGAGTAGGCCTCGAATCCGGCACCGTCTCAGGAGCGTCCACAACCGGAGGGAATTTTAGTTTCTTGGCCCTCTTTGGGCCCGTCGAGCACCTAGATGGCATGCACGGGCTGTATGGCACGGATGAGGGTAATTATCCTCCAAAAACGGATCATTTAGCGGGTTCCTTTCCAGCAGAGCTCAAGGAGTGCGACCGCTCAGTTCAGCATCCTGGCCACGCCCCCCGGATGTGTGTCAATTTTGAAGTCTCTGTCTCATTCGGTTCGGAAGTTATTGACCGAAAACCGATTTCAGCACCCCCAGGCTGAAGGCCCAAAAACACCCAACTTTGCACGGTCGGTTCTCCGGAACCGTGACCGGTAGAGAATTAATTTCTTCGCCAGATTGTAGCTACATATTTTGTGAACATGCATGCCAATTTGTGGGTTGCTGTGACCCATGGGCGCAGAGAGAAATCGCGCCCCAAGCTGACCCTGTTTTCCCATAGGCTCCCATGTTAAACGGTCCTTTTTTTGGGGACCCGGTACCGGCTGACCATCGGTCCCCTGGAATTTGATAGCAAGCTTAATAAAGCCATCGAATTTGGTTACCCCTCCCAATATAGCTTCCATAGCATTTCAAGGGTTACAAACACAGGGGGGGGGGGTGGTGGGGGCTCAGGCGGCCAGATTTTTGGCCAGCTTGGCGCGCAGAGGCGATCCGAGTGACCCACTTTGGGCTCCTGTTTCCGGCGAGCCACCAAACTACATGAGCGTGCAGTATCGCGGGAGCACTACCAGCACACCAAATTTGGATACAACACGGGCCCCTGATAAAGATTTGGGGTTTCGGGGACCTTTTACCGGGGAGTTAAAGTTTACCGGAAGGTTCCGGTAACCGGAAAACCGCACTTTGAACCGGTATAGCTCGAAAACTGTTCACCGCACAGAGCTCTGGGGGGTCTCAAAAGATTTCCCCATCTGTTTCCAATCGAATGACACCTCATTTGTAATTTTAGACACCGAAAATCGTAACCGGTGAACCGGCAAAGACAAGTACACCGATCTCCGCGTCTACGGGTCTTAAAAATACACAGACAACTGGAGGTGATAGCCACACTCCTCCAGTACTTAAGTTCCAAAGGAATAGTCAACCGGTAGCCCAAACACAACCGACAGAAACCACCGGTTAACATGGGAGTCTATGGCGATTTGAGGTCGGATCAAAAATTCGCTGCTCGCCGGTCTTAGGTCCCACGGTCCTCGGATTTGGTGTGCAGGTAGAGGAGGGGTTGGGCTATAGGTGTACCAAGTTTGGGGTCCAGGGGACCGATGGCCGGCCGGTTCCGACTCCCCAAAAATGACCAAAAAACTATCCGGGGCTCCATTTTCACCACAAAGGCCAGCAGCCATTTTGGACGGTTTTCGGTGAATAACTCCCGAACCGAATGAGACAGCAACTTCAAACTTGGCACACATCCATTTGGCTGCAACACGGGCCCATGATAAAAATTTGGGGTTTCGGGGACCTTTTACCGGGGAGTTACCGGAGACCCTCCATTCAGGGTAACCGCGATTCGGGACCATGAGTCACAGAGACACCAAACTTCTTGGTGCTGTAGGGCTAGGGGAACCCCCATACCGAGTTTGGACCCGGTACCTCAACCGGAAGGTTCCGGTAACCGGAAAACCGCACTTTGAACCGGTATAGCTCGAAAACTGTTCACCGCACAGAGCTCTGGGGGGTCTCAAAAGATTTCCATATCGCTTTCCAATCGAATGACACCTCATTTGTATTTTAAGACACCGAAATTCGGTAACCAGTGAACCGTCAAAGACAAGTACACCGATCTCTGCGTCTACGGGTCTTAAAAACACACAGACAACTGGAGGTGATAGCCACACTCCTCCAGTAATTAAGTTCCAAAGGAATAGTCAAGGGGACCGATGGTCGGCCGGTACCGGTAGCCCAAACACAACCGACAGAAACCACCGGTTAACATGGGAGTCTATGGCGATTTGGGGTCGGATCAAAAATTCGGTGCTCCCCGGTCTTAGGTCCCCAGGGGACCGATGGCCGGCCGGTACCGACCGTGCAAACCGGAAGGTTCCGGTAACCGGAAAACCGCACTTTGAACCGGTATAGCTCAAAAACTATGCACCGCACAGAGCTCTGGGGGGTCTCAAAAGAATTCCCCATCGGTTTCCAGTCGAATGACACATAATTTGCATATCTAGGCACCGAAAATCGGTAAACGGTGCACCGGTAAAGACAAGTACACCGATTTCCACGTCTACGGGTCTTAAAAATACACCGACAGCGGGAGGTGATAGCCACACTTCGCCAGTACTTAAGTTCCAAAGGAATAGTAAAAAAACACGGTTTAACATTGGAGTCTATGGCGCTGAAGATTCGGCTTCAAAAATCGGTAGAGGAAGTGATGGGCTACAAGTGTACCAAATTTGGGGTCCAGGGGACCTATGGTCGGCCAGTACCGGGTCCCCAAAAGATGACCATTTAACATTGGAGTCTATGGAACCGCTCCCCGGCTTGAAAAAAATCGGTGCTCCCCGGTCCTCAGGAATAGTCAAGGGCCGGCCTGGGGCCCTTACTAGTTGCTTGCACCAGAGCCCTGAAGATTCTAGTTCTGCGTCTTACACACTGTAAACCTTCTCAGCACACAGAGTACATTGTGAAGAAGACTGCACAGACACGTACGTTTTTCTTATTGCAGAAGTAACAGAACATATCTGTCAACAGCCTGCCTGACCCATTGTTTTTTTTTTCTCTTTACTCCCTGCTGTGCTGAGGCAATGTGGCACACAGAACGGAACACAAAAAAAAGGCACTTCACTTTCTAGCTTTCTTAAATGAATGTGTAAAAGGGAGTCTGGCGCCCCCCTCAGGACGATGGGTGCATTGCTGTGAACGCTGCACAGTACATACTCTCCGTTGGTGTTGGGGGTGACAGCTGCTCGTGTCATCGCAATCAGCCAATGAAATCTGCAGATACATCACGATAGCCTACTGGGTGGGAGGCTCAGCCACTCACTGTACAGCAGCGTGTTGGGGGCGGTACAGCTACTCACCGCACGGCAGCCTATTGGCTGGGAGGCTCAGCTACTGATAGTATATTAGCCCATTGGATGGGAGGCTCAGCCACTCACAGCACGACAGACCAATGAGTGGGCGGCTCAGCTGCTCACAGCGCAGCAGCCTATTGGGTGGGAGGCTCAGCTGCTCGTAGCCTGACAGCCTATTGGGTAGAAGACTTATCCACTACAACACGTGCATGGAGTGACAACTTCCTGGTCATGCAGCTGTCATTGAACTTTGAATGTGTACTGTGTGCTGGAGATGAAGATCGTTGCGGATCTCCTGGGATTAGAAGGACGGGTCCTATGTAACATGTATGTGTAGGATCATCAGTGATGTGATCGGCCATTGTACAGATCTCACACAGTATAATGATGAGGTCTCACCTGCTGCTTGCAGAATGCAGTGGCTGCGTTGTCACCACCTCTCAGTCATCCCTTGGTGGATCAGATCCCAGAGATGTCCCCTCTGATGTATATAGAGGGAGAAGTCCTCCAGCTAGAAGTGAAGGTGATGGGTGGTGGAGCTGCAGTGGGGTGATCTTAGACCGCAGTGCAGGAATTGTCATCTGTCAGGCCGCTGTCTTTTTTCCTTTCTTAAAAGAAAAGAATCTCTCATTGTCTCCCTCTGATGACACCGTGCTTTCATCACATGACTTCCCACCTGATTTATTCATTCAGGTGGAATGCCCATTGGAGCCCAAGATGGATGAAGAGCACAGAACCCGCGCTAATCCTCCAGATCAGAGGTCAGGGCTCGGCCTAGTGCCCGTGTCAAAGCGGCAGAGCCAGCGAATGCAGTGCCAGGCTGACCTTCTCATGGTAGTACCCTGCCCTGAATTTCAAATGGCATTTTCCAGCTTATTCAGGAAAGAAGAGGGCTGGGTGTTTTCCAGCGAAGACGAGAAAGAATATGAATTCCAGAAAGATCTGGCACACCTACATTGGTTTGCTGTTCTGAAGTTGCAGAGCCCCCCTACCCAAGCTATGAGCAGACTGGATGCCATGAAATCCTCCGGTGTGGTAAAAGGCAGTACGGTGTTTGCATGCGGCTCTCCATTTGGCTCTTTCTACACCGACATCTTTTTAAACTCCGTTAGTAAAGGAGTCATAAGCAACATTGCTGGAGATGGAAACGTCGTACTGCTTACTGATGCCCGTTGTCTCCCGGGGTCAGAAGGAGGGGGCGTGTATTTGTTAGAACATGGGCGTTTGTATTTGATAGGAATTATCGTGGCACCGCTGTGCTGGAAGGCAAACGAATGGGTAGGATTGGCTTTGGCTTGTTCCATTAGCCATATCATTAATAACGTTATTAAGGCACTTGGCAAGGCAGATGTTGCTGTTAAAGATGAATTGACAGCATTGGAGATGGGGAGATGTATTGTGGACAGACCCAATAGAGGTGCAAGACCCTCAGAACGCCTGATGGCAGTTGCTGTTCTAGTGGATTCAGGCCAGTCTTGGGGATCGGGAGTTCTGCTAAACTCAAAACTGGTGCTGACGTGCCGACATGTGGTGAGACATTCATCCAAAGTCTCTGTGAAGATCCAGAGTGCTATCATGGCAAGTGGAGATCATCATGCTTTTAAAAGGTAGGCGGAGAATATTTAAAGGGTTAATATAGCGCATACAAAATGCAAGATGTGTATTTTCTTGCACAATAACTACAAAACTTAAAAACCTTTATGCCATCGGGTTTATTTACTAAAGTCAAATAAACTGCACTTTGCAAAGTGCAGTTGCTCCAGGTCTCAGTAACTGAGGTAAAGCTTCACTTTGCAAAGAATAACCAATCATGTGCAAGAAAAATACAAAAACAGCATTTTTTTTTGCTTGCACATGATTGGATGAAGGAAGTCAGCAGAGTTCTCCCTCATTTACTAAGCTCTGCTGCACTTTGCAAAGTGCACAATCTATTAGCCTCTAGTAAACCAACCCAAATGTGTCACTGTGTTGCTGCTGGACAAACTAAGAATCCACATCACTTTACCAAAGTAACTATATACAACTAGATCCTGTGCTACACCCCCATAAATTATAGGTTTATATCATGTATGCAGAAATGATCATACAATAACAAATATCCATAAAATAAATAAAATGTGCAAAAGTCCCAAATATTAGTTAAATGTCTATAGAGAACATTAAATATGCACCCCATGAAATAAGTGATCCTTATTTCACTTGTTAACCACTTTCCACGTGTCATCACCACTTCTTGCGACTCCTAATCCACCACCACTAGCAATTCACCTCATGAAGTTGGCATACTTAATATTTGGTCGCAATGCGCCAGTCCCTTTTTAAAGGAATATATGGGGTCCACTGTGCTTATATATATATATATATATATATATATATATATATATATATATATATATATATATATATATATATATATATATATAATAAAACATAGCGTTTTCTGTAAAAAAAAAAAAAAAAAAAAAAAAAAAAATCAATTTTATTAAAACGCTGGGAGCAGCACACAGCTCCAAGATGGCTCCATGTGAAAGGAGCCTAAAGTATCAGTTATTGGACACCCCAAGATCCCAACTGCTTCAGATCCATTGTATAGCTTAATGGGACCCCTGACATCATAGGGGGTGCTTTATTACAAATAACTGACCGCCCTTACTAGCCAATAGTAAGGTGTATCCCAAAGGATGGTGTGGTTTTGGCCCCACTCACTTGGAAGCTTACTTACTTTTTTTGCAGTATGGAGCACCTTTTTGGTTTCAGAGGTCCTAGCAGTGCCCTGTCAGATGTTGGAAAGTTGCACTCTTCCATCATTCTTAGTGACTGATCAGTCAGAGGGTCAGCTGAGAAGATTCATGCTAGCTGCAGCAGATTGTTTCCCCAGCATGCCTTGACTGGGACTGTAAGTACTGTTATTTTTTTTAAAAAAATGCAGGATGTACTTAGCCAAAAACTGAAACCGAAAATGACAGTTTATAAAAAAAATATTAATATTTTTAGATATAATTGTATTTTATTAAACTTTTTTAATATCAATTTAAATTAATATGAATTTATTGTTGCCAGTGCAAGAAAAATGCAGTCTGACCATCTCTCACTTAAACACACTTCTAATAGTATTAGCAAAATTTCCATTTGGTGTACCTCTAGCAGCCATGATACAGGAGATGGTCAGAGACTGTGCAGACATGATACAGGGGATGGTCAGAGACTGTGCAGCCATGATACAGGGGATGGTCAGAGACTGTGCAGACATGATACAGGGGATGGTCAGAGACTGTGCAGACATGATACAGGGGATGGTCAGAGACTGTGCAGACATGATACAGGGGATGGTCAGAGACTGTGCAGACATGATACAGGGGATGGTCAGAGACTGTGCAGACATGATACAGGGGATGGTCAGAGACTGTGCAGACATGATACAGGGGATGGTCAGAGACTGTGCAGACATGATACAGGGGATGGTCAGAGACTGTGCAGACATGATACAGGGGATGGTCAGAGACTGTGCAGACATGATACAGGGGATGGTCAGAGACTGTGCCGACATGATACAGGGGATGGTCAGAGACTGTGCAGACATGATACAGGAGGTCAATGCAGCCTCACCGGTGCCCGGATCAGAGCGGCAATCTCCCGCTGTGTCGTAGAGCTGGATTTGAATTTCCCGGGCCGGGCAGCCGCAGTAACAAAGTCCCTTCTGTGATATGTCGCACTGATTTAATTTCCTGGCATTGGATCAGTGTGATGTCTATCACAGGAGGCGGGACATTGTTACAGGGGCTGCCAAATAATCAGCTCCATGACACAGAGGGAGATCGCGGCTCTGCGTGACAAGGAGGGGAGGACTCTGACTGAGCTGCCAGAATGACACCCCCGCAATGTGCTGCACCTGGGGCGGACTGCACCCTTTTCGGTGCCATTATCTGCACCTTTTCTTTTTTCAACCGATCTGTTTCAGCAGCCAAAATTTCAGTGCACCTCTAGTTATTTTACAGCCAAAAAGTAACCTGGAGCCCTGGTTCACATTGGTACGATTTGGCATGTCAAATCGGCGGCAATTGCACTGTCCTAATGGATGTGACGTTGCATTTGCAGCCCCACACCGATTTTCTGTACTACTTTTTGCGATTTTGGGCTGCGATTTACATTGACATCTGTGCAGAAACCTGCACAGATGTCTCCGATATTGTGGCCGAAACTGGGACTGACATGCGGGAGTGAAATCGTGGGAGTTCTGCTGAACTTCGTTCCCGCAGCTAAGCGTAAACCTGGGCTAAAACACGCATGTCCTATTCCTAAAGTATAACATTATATATTTTTTTTTTTCTACTTTTGTTGCAAGCTTCCTCCATAATATAGCACTTGTGTTTTTTCCAGTCCATGCTGGAAACAACATGAACATTGTTATGTCATAGGTAAATCCTCATGCCAAAAATTCTAATTCATTTCTGAAAACATTTTGTAGGTTTCATCCTGTCAGAGGTGATGTGGTGTTTTCAACTCAGGAATCCTCTCCCTATGACATTGCCATCATAAAACTGGAAGAAGAAATATCTGGTATACCTGAACCAGTTCTGGCGTCTGGCTACTGTGCAGGTTTGTTATATTTATTCCAAAACGTGACGAGTCTTTGGATTTGTGTGGTTGGCACTTTTTCTGTCTGAATTTCCTCCAGCAAAAGATTGAGAGCAGGTTCTCTATTTTTCTGACGGAAATTCCGTTCGTCTGTATGCAATTCTGACACGCAAAAAAACATGCATGCTTGGAAGCATTGAACTTCATTCTCTTGGCTCCTCGTAGTGTTTTGTGTGACTGTGTGTATGCAAGCCAAGCTTGAGAGGAATTCCATCGGAAAAACCATCCAAGATTTTGCCAACGGGAATTCCGCTAGTTTGTATGGGGAATAAAGTTAGTCACGTGGCTCAAAATAAAGATTCTTATCCTTATTTAAAGCTTTGGGATTTCAGCTTCATCTATCTTAAGGGACTTCCAGAATCTATGCTCAAGGTGTGTCTGGTGCTTGGCTGAGTTTCCTAGAATGTGACACTCACAATTTTTGTATTCACACATTTCACTATTGATTACTTTCTGACAACCACCCTAATTTTTTCCTTTGGTCATCTCGTATTGGCTCTCGTTTAACCACTTCAGCCCCCTGGAAGAATTTACCCCCTTCCTGGGAAGCACTAATCACAAGTTGTGAGACATTTCCCGAACTCTGCAGCCGCGCATCGGGACAATGTCTCACTGCTTCTGATTAGCCGACTTCCTGGCAGGCTCTGCACGTGCTGTTTGCGAACACGCCTGAGCTCATCTTTAGTGTTTGCACACACAGATCCCGGTTCTCACTCTGTTGTGAGCGATCGTGGGTGACCGGCGGTCATCAGCTCTGGGGACACGCTGTGGGCAGGCGTGCGCCTGCTAAAGCTTCTTAAAGAGCCGACGTACAGCTACGACGGTTCGCGCAGGGGAAACTGTGTAACTGCGGCGGCTGGTCCGGAAGCAGTTAATGTTTCTATTTAGGGCTGAAACAACTATTCGGCATTATCGATTATAAAAATAGTTAACTTTTCATAATCGATTAGTTGGTCAGCCGATTAGTTGTCATGCATACAGATTGTATTTTCTGATATGTAAAAATATAATGCAGTGCAACACACACATACAGCTCAATACACCTTCCATACATGTCACAATACACAGTGCAACACACATACAGCTCATTACACCCTCCATACATGTCAGTAAGTACCTGAGAATTGTAAATCTGGGAGGAGCAATGCCTCATGGGACATGTAGTCCTGGGCAGGAGAAATAAGTGAGTGATCTAAAGTCGGATTTTTTTTTTTTTTTTTTTTTTTACCATGGGCATATGTGGAATTACACCCCAAAATACATTTCCTGAGTACGGGGATACCACATGTGAGACTTTTTGGGAGCCTAGCCGCGTACAGGACCCCGAAAACCAATCACCGCCTTCAGGCTTTCTATTCAATCTTAGTTTTATTGGAAAATGATTGTACAAATATACATACATTAATGGCATAATCATACCATCAAACATCTTACAAATACATTATACAGACTAACATAACCAAAACAATAAAAAAAAAAGAAAAAAGGATGGCAACACAGACATCCATATATTGAAAACTTATTATTAACTACCTATCGCAGTTACAGAGGCCCTGAAATGTCAAGCTAGCACAAAGTAGGCACTCCAAGCTATTTGTTGAGAGGCATGGTGAGTATTTTGCAGCTCTCATTTGTTTTTGAAAATGAAAAAGAAAAGAAAAAAAAAATGTTTTTTTCTTTATTTTTTTCAAAACTTTGTGACAAAATGTGAGATCTGCAAAATACTCAACATGCCTCTCAGCAAATAGCTTGGGGTGTCTACTTTTAAAATGGGGTCATTTTTTTTTATTTTTTTTTTTGTGCTATCTGGGCATTTCTTGGTCTCCGAAACTGTGATTGGTAGTGAGGAGTGAAATCAGAAATTTACGCCCTTAGAAAGCCTGAAGGCGGTGATTGGATTTTGGGGCCCCGTACGCAGCTAGGCTCCCAAAAAGTCTCACACATGTGGTATCCCCGTACTCAGGAGAAGCAGCAGAATGTATTTTGGGGGTAATTCCACATATAACCATGGCATGTGTGGGCAATATATCATTTAGTGACAACTTTTGAGTAATTAAAAAAATTTTTTTTTTTTTTGTAATTTTTCAGTTACTTGTGACAAAAATTCAACACGCCTCTCAGCAAATTCCTTGGGGTGTCTACTTTCCAAAATGGGGTTATTTGGGGGAGGGTTGTACTGCCCTGCCATTTTAGCACCAAGGAATGAGAGTCATAAGCTAAAAGTTGCCAGAACTCCAGAAATGTTGTTTGGGTACAACATTGCATGACCGCGCAATTACCAGTTAAAGCAGCGCAGTGCCAAATTGTAAAACGTGCTCTGGTCATTGAGCAGCCAAATCTATGTCTGATTATATACCAGATTCAACCATTAACAGTATATCTCTTCTGTTATTCTCAGAGTGAATTATAGATTTTGTTCCCCAACCATATAGCTTGTTATTTATATTTTTCACTGCATAGGGGAAATGCATTTTATCTTTTTTTTTTTCTTACTTTACATATTAGCTAAGTTGCAGCCTTATTTCTATAAAATTTCAAACCGCTTTATTCTTTCCGGTTTTGTAGTGATAATCTTAGGTCCTCTTCACATGGGTGGCGCTTAGGATGCGGTTTTACCTTCCCCCTCGACCGCCCTCCTAAAGTCTACAATACAGCTGGAGGGAGCTGTTCAAATGCTGTGCCCGTGATGCCCTGCGTTGCACATGCAGCAAATTTAATGAGGCATGTCGGGTTGAGGCACCGCCTATCAACTCAGCCATTCAACACAATGGGGCCGTGACGCAACCACAAACCAAATGCTTGGCTTGCAGTTGCAGCGCATTCGTCCCGTTGTAAATTAATCTTGATATTAAGTTACCACATCAACTGCTTGAGCCCTATAGTTATTGGGATATCCTTGTTTACTTTATGCTTCAGCTTTCTGCCTTTATACCTGACGAAGGAGAAATTGCCACAATTATGTAAAAAGCTGCATAGCCATACACTTATTGTTTTACAGCAGACCCGATGCAAGATTGGGTTCCAGGAAAGAAAATTAGAGAACTAAGGGTAGCTGCAAAGATATATGGTCCTACTAGTAAGAGTAAATTTATTTGTTAAAAGGCTGATATGCTAAAGTGACTTTTTATATACTAAATCTAGTATTTTCCTAATATGAGTACTATGATATGGAAAAAATGTTAACACTTTACCATCTGTTTTGTGGCAGGAGAGGATGTCTGCATTGTTGGATTTGGGGCTCTGGGGGAACGCTGTGGCCCATCTGTAACATCGGGAGTCTTGTCATCTGTCATATCTGTCGGCGATGGCCCAGTCATGTTACAGACATCATGTGCTGTTCATGGAGGTTCCAGTGGAGGACCTTTGTTTGCAGTTCAGTCTGGAGAACTACTAGGTAAAAAGTGGAATAATGTTCTGGTTATTTCGTTCAAATGTACATTTTATGTTCATTTGGCTTCAGTGGCGGCTGGTGCTCAAGATTTTTTTTTGGGGGGGGGGCGCAAACAAACTGAAAAAAAAAAAAAACATTAAGCGCAGCCATTGTGCCCATCAATTGCCGCCAGTGTACCCATCAATTGCTGCTACTGTGCCCCCTCAAATGCTGCCAGTGTGCCCATTAATTGCCGTTACTGTGCCCCATTAAATGCTGCCAGTGTGCCCATCAATTGCAGCTACTGTGCCCCATCAAATGCTGCCAGTGTGCCCATCAATTGCCGCTACTTTACCCCATCAAATGCTGCCAGTGTGCATCGCCCGGCACTTACCTGTCTCACAGCGGGTCAGCGGCGGTGTCCTGCGCGCTCCTCAAGTCTTCTTCCGTCCTCTCTCTCAGGCGTCCAATCACAGCGCCTGACGTTTCAGCCAATCAGGTAACAGACCCGAGCACCTGATTGGCTGAGAGACGGTTCAGTGTTAGCAAAGCAAATTCCTTAGCTTTGCTAACACACAGCTGAGTAAACAGTGAACGCACAGCATTGCGCCAGCTGTTCACCTTTTTGGACAACTATTAGAGCCTACGGCTCTAATCAGGTGCTTCCAAAAAACATCCCGCTGCTGTAATTCTGGTGCCCGGAGCACGAAAAGGGGCCGGACACCCGAATAGGGGGTGTCAGCGGTGACCATAGATGGATAGATTCATGCAATGCAATGTGGTGCCAGGAGGGAGGGGGCGGCGCTCCTGCGCCCTTTATGAACACACCGCCACTGTTTGGCCTTGAAATTTCCATGAGCCAGATAAAATGGTCACCTTTCCACTGGCTTCAGTAGCTAATTACAAACTGTTAAAGTCTCACACGTTTAAAACTGATATTTTAGTTCTTGGTAGGTGCTGGAGTCCTAACATCAAGAAAAAAAAAAGGAAAGCAAAGGTTGTTCAAGGATGGCCCATCGTATCAAAATGACACTAAATTCATAAAAAAATATATATTTTATTACAAAAAGTCATCTAAAATACACTATATTCTTAAAAGTTTTGGGACACCTGCCTTTACGCGCACATGAAATTGAATGGCATTCCAGTCTTAGTCCGTAGGGTTCAATATTGAGTCGGCCCCCCTTTGCAGCTTTAACTCTTCTGGGAAGGCTGTCCACAAGGTTTAGGAGTGTGTCTATGAGAATGTTTTGACCATTCTTCCAGAAGTGCATTTGTGAGGTCAGGCACTGATGTGCACGAGAAGGCCTGGCTCGCAGTCTCTGATCTAAATTTATCCCAAAGTGATCTGTCGGGTTGAGGTCGGGAATCTGTGCAGACCAGTCAATTTCCTACACCCCAAACTCGCTCATCCATGTCTTTATGGACCTTGCTTTATGCACTGGTGTGCAGTCATGTTGGAACAGGAAGAGGCCATCCCCAAACTGTTCCCACAAAGTTGGGAGCATGAAATTGTCCTAAATGTCTTGGTATGCTGATGCCTTAAGAGTTCCCTTCACTGGAACTAAGGGGCCAAGCCCAACCCCTGAAAAACAACCCCACACCATAATGCCCCTCCACCAAATGATTTGGACCAGTGCACAAAGCAAGGTCCATAAAGACATGGATGAGCGAGTCTGGGGTGGAGGAACTTGACTGGCCTGACCTCAACCCGATAGAACACCTTTGGGATGAATTAGAGCGGAGACTGTGAGCCAGGCCTTCTCATCCAACATTCATGCCTGACCTCACAAATTCTGTAAGAATGGTCGAAAATTCCCATAGACACTCCTAAACCTTGTGGACAGCCTTCTCAGAAGAATTGAAGCTGTTAGAGCTGCAAAGGGTGGGCCAACTCAATATTGAACCCTATTAACCCTATGGACTAAGACTGGGATGCCATTAAAGTTCATGTGCGTGTAAAGGCAGGTGTCCCAATACGTTTGGCAATATACAGCGTCATAAAAATCACAGATCCAAAATATCACCATCTATAGATATTTTTTAGGTATAGAAGTAGCAAATGGCAATTTTCATCTATCCAGAAAGTCAATGCATTTCGTGGTTGTTGCCGCTTCTTCAAGACTTCACATTTTCAAATGACAGATGCCTTGTTGCATGTGATTTCAATCTAGAAGTCAGAAATGCAAAAATAAGTCTAGAATTTACAGCTATCCATCAATAATCATACTTTAAAAACATAAACATATGGATGCTATCCAGTCTGGGAGGGGAAGAGAGAGAAGAAAAAACTCACACCATGCATGTACTTTACACCTAACGTCAACGTATAGCTGGGGAGATTTTAGTTTTAGTTTTTTCAGTATCCAAGCTTCAGGTTGCTATTTACCAAGACTTACCTGTGGAAGTTGATGGGATTTGGGTATAGCAGTTCTACTGATTGGTGACCTTGATTTGAACACAAGTGTTCTAGATGGAAACTGTGAACCTAGAAATTTGGGAACTTCCATAACTGCTTTTCAACCCCTTTGGTGCTGACCTCCTCCCAGCCCTTTAAGAGTCCTAAAAGCCAGGAGGCAGGCATTCGGGTCTTTTGACCACTGTGATTGGCTGTCACAGTGGTCACATAAACGAAAAAAACACGATCGCAAATATGCATCAGAACTTTGCCGATCACCGCCAGCACCCGTGCTGGAAGCTTGCAGGGAGCGCGCTCTTAGCATGGTAAGTAGTTTACACAGGGCTGCATATATGCAGCCACACGGTGTTAAGGCCCACACGCCAAGATGCTATATATATATATATATATATATATATATACAAAATTGGCTAGAGATTCCTTCTTTAACTGCTTGGCACTGGCCATAAAATAAATAAATATAATTATGGCCGGTGCCAAGCAGTTAAAAAAGGAATCTCTATTCAATTTTGTATTAACGTTTTCTGTTCCCCAAAAAACAAAGTACATGTAATACTTTGTCCCATCTTCCTATGTGCTGTCTAAGGTTAGCTGTGAATTCATAAAGGGCACTCCTTCTCCCTCTACAGCAGTTCAACAATGCAGCTCGCAAGAAAATGGGTGCTTTGACAGATGGCACTTTTCTCCATCACCAAGCACTTTGTCAAGAGAAGAGTCTTACAAAGAATGTAGGGGAAGTTCCAGATGCGTGGGCAAGTGCTTGTAGATGTCCTAAAGTGTCATTTGTCAAAGCAGCCGTCTCCTTGTTAGCTGTTGTCAGATGGCTGTGGAGGGAGAAGGAGTGCCCTGTCTGACCTCACAGCTAGCCCTAGACAGCACATAGGAAGATGGAACAAAGTACTACATATACTTTGTCCCCTGGGGAACATAACACATTAAAGCGGGAGTCCCGCAAAATTATTATTATTTTTTTTTTTTTAAGTCAGCAGCTACAAATACTGCAGCTTCTGACTTTTAAAATAAGGACACTCGCCTGTCCCAGGGTCCAGCGAAGTCGGCACCCGAGGCAGAACTGTCCCTCGGATGCTGCCGCCGCCATCTTTGTTAAGGGAATCGGTTCCCTTCTGCGCATGCACGAGTCGCGCTGCGCAATCTGGATGTCCCTGGGACCCGTGAAAGGTGCCAAATGTGACACTGGAGGGGGGGATGGTTCTGAAAAGCGGAGGTTCAATTTTTGTGTGAACCTCCGCTTTAATAATAATTAAAGTGAGACTTCTTGTTTAACTGTTCCAGGAAATGAACTTAAAATATGAAAAGCAAACCCATGGGCATGACTCTTATTTTTTGAGTTGCTAAATTTAGATTCATCCATAGTATAAATTATAGTTTCACAAGGGGTTCCTCGATTGCTTGCAAACTAGTAGTGAAATGTGGGGACCTCTCTCTGCGGCTGGAGGTTCTTCTTCTTACTTGTGATTTTAGCAAATACAGTTGTGCTCATAAGTTTACATACCCTGGCAGAATTTATGATTTCTTGGCCATTCTTCAGAGAATATGAATGATAACACAAAAACTTTTCTTTCACTCATGGTTAGTGTTTGGCTGAAGCCATTTATTATCAATCAACTGTGTTTACTATTTTTAAATCATAATGGCAACAGAACCTTCCCAAATGACCCTGATCAAAAGTTTACATACCCCAGGTCTTAATACCTTTTTTTTGCCCCCTTTAACATCAATGACAGCTTGAAGTCTTTTGTGGTATTTGGGGATGAGGTTCTTTATCTTCTCAGATGGTAAAGCTGCCCATTCCTCTTGGCAAAAAGCCTCCAGTTCCTGTACATTCTTGGGCTGTCTTGCATGAACTGAACGTTTGAGATCTCCCCAGAGTGGCTCAATGATATTGAGGTCAGAAGACTGAGATGGCCACTCCAGAACCTTCACTTTATTCTGCTGTAGCCAATGACAGGTCGACTTGGCCTTGCGTTTTGGATCATTGTCGTGCTGGAATGTCCAAGTACGTCTCATGCGCAGCTTCCTGGCTGATGAATGAAAATGTTCCTCCAGTATTTTTTGATAACATACTGCATTCATCTTGCCAACAATTTTGACCAAATTTCCTATGTCTTTTGTAGCTCACACATCCCCAAAACATCAGTGATCCACCTCCCGTGTTTCACAGTAGGACCTTTCATCATAGGCCTTGTTGACTCCTCTTCAAATGTAGCGTTTATGGTTGTGGCCAAAAAGCTAAATTTTTGGTCTCATCACTCCAAATGACTTTGTGTCAGAAGGTTTGAGGCTTGTCTCTGTGTTCTTTGGCGTATTGTAATCGAGATACTTTGTGGCATTTGCGTAGTAATGGCTTTCTTCTGGCGACTCGACCACGCAGCCCATCTTTCTTCAAGTGCCTCCTTATTGTGCATCTTGAAACAGCCACAGCATGTGTTCAGAGAGTCCTGTATTTCACCTGAAGTTATTTGTGTGTTTTTCTTTGCATCCCGAACAATTTTCCTGGCAGTTGTGGCTGAAATTTTAGTTGGTCTACCTGACCGTGGTTTGGTTTCAACAGTGTTAATAAAGTGACAAGAAATGGCGCCAAACTATCAATGTATAAATGAGTGAAGCTGTTCCTTTTTAAAGGTAAATAAACACTCAAGTGGATAAGGCTGTGTTAAAAGGGTGTGGCGCTACCTCAAAAAAAACAAGATGCATATAATACTCTACTAAAATCAAATTGGGAATCTAATACCTCTGATTATATATAGAATATAACTAACATGATTAACAATCGGCTTCAAAAGAATATACAATCAAGAAAAAAATCCAATAAAAAAACACTGCGATAAAACGTGAAAGAGTTTAAAAATATTGTGAGAGATGCAATTCTAAAAAGGTGATAAGAATGCCAAATCACCCCAAGACATACATGGGCACTCACTCACCAGCACTTTTTGTAAAAAAAAAAAAAAAAAAAAACTCGAGGTTGGGAGATATCTCTACACCAGCGACACAGGTAGTGATAATTCCTTATTCTTTGTTGAACTTCAGGCAATCATGCTCAAAGAAAGACATAGGAGACGCAACAAAGGAACAATCGTAGCATAGCAAAGCTTACTAGCAGGAGCTAATGCAGGTTAGAAAAACAATGCCCACTTACATTTGAAAGTGCTAGCACCAAAGCACCAACATCAACAAATTTAGGGTACCTCTGTACGCCATCCAGACGGCAATGGCGTGTGTTCCAAAGCAAGAGGAAATAGAAACCAGCAGGCATGGAAGTGACGTCAGTGAGGGATGGGCAAACAGCCTCCTATGCATTTCGTGTGATACAAGTCATCGGGAAGCATGCCCTCCACCCTTTTACTGAAGCCTTATAAACCCCTCCCTTCAACACAATAGGCTTATGGAGAATACAATGGTAAAACATCATCCGAAAACTTCTGGAGCTCATATTTGCTCAAAGGGCTAGTATTTAAGAGCAAAACCAACTACATTAATAGTTTCACAAATGCAGTATAAGTATAAAAGAACTTAAAAATATATGCAAATGGATACATACAACGTGGTTTGTACAAACAGTCATTCCAATGCGTAAAAAATAACAATACTACATCAATACACAAGGAGTCTAGATCATTCTACACTTTGAAATGTATAAAAAAAATATATATATATATATATAGTTAATAAGAATTCAATATGTATAGTTGAAAAAAATGTTGTACAATGCGGAACAATGACCAGTCTCTTGCTGGTATATCAAATCCCTTAGACACCATCTTTTGGCCAAATAGATGAATTGCATGCAAAAAAAAAAAACCGAAGTCTCGAGGAAAAACAGCCATAATAGGAAAAATTTAAAAAAATGCTAATAATATAGACAAATGGCAATTTAAGTCGATATCGATATTTTAAACCCGCTGGCCACAAAATTGATTTATTAATGAGATTATTGCGTAAAGTAAAACAGACGGTTCCTCATATGTTTTTTTTTTTTTTTTGTTTAACTTAAATTCATTAAAAAAAAAAAAAAAAAAAAAAATGTACCATTTAAACTTCCTTGCAAATTCCTCAGTATCTATGTACAATTCAAATTTATCTGAAATTTTTTTTGTAGATGCATATTTAAGTCCCTCCCTTTTTAATATTGATAGTTCTTGTGAAAATAAAAATGCCTGCAAGATTGAATAATCCTAATTCTGAACTGCTCTTTTTCTCTTTCTTTCACCCACCTCTACATCCTCTCTTTCTTCCCTTTCTTGGGTATTATGAGTATACTGTGGTGGGTGATAGTATCTTGAGGTACAGTACCTTACAAAAGTATTTACTTCCCCTTGGCATTTTTCGTGTGTTTTGTTGCCTCACAACCTGGAATTAACATGGATTGTTTGAGGATTTGCATCATTTAATTTACAGAACATGCCCACAACTTTAAATATTTTTAATTTTTTTTATTGAAGTGAAGAAAACAACAAATAGGACAAAATAACAGAAAAAGTCAATGTGTATAACTATTCACCCCCCTAAAGTCAATACTTTGTAGAGTCACCTTTTGCGGCTATCACAGCTCCAAGTCGCTTTGGATAAGTCTCTATGAGCTTGCCACATCTTACCACTGGGATTTTTGCCCACTCCTCCTTGTAAAACTGCTCCAGCTCCTTCAAGTTGGATGGTTTGCGCTTGTGAACAGCAATCTTTAAGTCTGACCACCAATTTTCTATTGGATTGAGGTCTGGGCTTTGACTAGGCCATTCCAACACATTTACATGTTTCCCCTTAAACTACTCAAGTGTTGCTTTAGCAGTGTGTTTGGGGTCATTGTCCTGCTGGAAGGTGAACCTCCGTCCTAGCCTCAAATCACACACAGAGTGGTACAGGTGCTGCTAAAGAATATCCCTGTATTTGGCACCATCCATCTTTCCCTCAACTCTGACCAGTTTCCCAGTCCCGACTGCTGAAAAACATCCCCACAGCATGATGCTGCCACCACCATGTTTCACTGTGGGGATGGTGTTCTTTGGGTGATGTGTTGGGTTTGCCCCAGACACAGCGGTTTCTTTGGCCAAAAAGTAGAATTTTAGTCTCATCAGACCAGAGCACCTTCCTCCATACATTTTGGGAGTCTCCCACATGCCTTTTCGCAAACTCAAAATGTGCCATTTAGTTTTTTTCTGAAAGTAATGGCTTTCTTCTGGCCACTCTGCTATAAAGCCCAACTCTATGGAGTGTACGGCTTATTGCCGTCCTGTACAGATACTCCAGTCTCTGCTGTGGAACTCTGCAGCTCCTCCAGGGTTACCTTAGGTCTCTGTGCTGCCTCTCTGATTAATACCCTCATTGCCGGTCCGAGAGTTTTGGTGTGCGACCGTCTCTTGGCAGGTTTGCTGTTGTGCCATGTTCTTTCCATTTGGTTATGATGGATTTGATGGTCTTCCTAGGGTTCATCAAAGATTTGGATATTTTTTTTTATAGCACAGCCACAGCCGGGTGCCCACAGTTAGAATGCCGCAGAGTGGAGGGGGGGACAAGCGGGGCCTTGATCCCCCGCATCGCTGGACCCTGGGACAGGTAAGTGTCCGATTTATTAAAAGTCAGCAGCATTTGTAGCTGCTGACTTTTAATTTTTTTTCAAAATGGTTACTCCTCTTTTAAGTCCTTTTTTTTTTTTTTTTTTTTTTTTCCCCTCCTATTCAAGGGGGACTTAAATATGCACCTACAAAAAACGTTTTAGATAAATTTGAATTGTACATAGATACTGAGGACTTTGCAAGAAAGCTTAATGGTAAACATTTTTTAATGAATTTAAGTTTAAAAAAAAAAAAAAAAAAAAGAGGAACCGTCTGTTTTTTTTTTTTTACACAATAATCTCATTAATCAATTTTGTGGCCAGCGGGTTTAAATATCGATATCGACTTGAATTGCTATTTGTCTAGTTATTAGCACATTTTAGATTTTTTTTTTTATTTATTTTTTTTTTTGCATGTACGGTAATTCATCTATTTGGCCACAAGATGGCATCTAGGAGATTTGGTATACAAGCTAGAGAATGGTCATTGTTCCTCATTGTATAAAACGTTTTTTAACTATACATATTGCATTCCTTTTAACTATTTTTTTTTTTTTTTTTATACCTTAAAAGTGTAGAATGTTGTTTAAAATGATCTAGACTCCTTGTGTATTGATGTAGTATTATTTTTTACGCATTAGAATGACTGTTTATACATTCTATTTGCATATATTTTTAATGAAGTTCTTGTATACTTCTACTGTATTTGTGAAACTATTAATGTAGTCGGTTTTGTTCTTAAATACTATATCTTTGAGCAACTATGAGCTCCGGAAGTGTTCGGATGATTTTTTTTACCATTGTAATTGTAATCTCCATAAACCTATTGTGTTGAAGGGAGGGGTTTATAAGGCTTCAGTAGGGTGGAGGGCATGCTTCTCGATGACGTGTATCACACAAAATACATAGAGGCCGTTTGCCCATCCCTCACTGACATCACTTCCTTGCCCGCTGGTTTCTACTTCCTCTTGCTTTGGAACACATGCCGTGGCCGTCTGGACAGCGTACAGATGTACCTTAAAGTTGTTGATGTTGGTGCTAACACATAGCACTTTCAAATGTAAGTGGGCATTGTTTTTCTAACCTGCATTAGCTCCTGCTATTAAGCTTTGCTACGCTATGATTGTTCCTTTGTTGTGTCTCCTATGTCTTTCTTTGAGCATGATTGCCTGAAGTTCAACAAAAAATAAGGAATTACCTGTGTCACTGGTGTAGAGATATCTACCAACCTTGAGTTTTTATTTTTTTATTTATTTTTTTACAAAAAGTGCTGGTGAGTGTGAACACCCCATGTATGTCTTAGGTTGATTTTACACTCTTATCACCTTTTTAGAACTGCATCTCTCACAATATTTTTGAACTCTCGTCTTATTACGGTGTTTATTTTATTTTTTTATTGGATTTTTTTCTTGATTGTATATTATTCTTTTGAAGCTGATTTGTTAATCATGTTAGAGATAGATTATATATATATAAATATATATATATATATATATATATATATATATATATATATATATATATCTCTCTATCTATCAGAGGTATTCGATTCCCAATTTGATTTTAGTGGAGTATTATATGTACCTTTTTTTTTTTTTTTTTTTTTTTTTTTTTTTTTTTTTTTTTGCGGTAGCGCCACACCCATTTTTCACAGCCTTATCCACTGGGTTTCAATAGAACCCCTCATTTTCCACTTCTAAATTAGAGTTTGAACACTGCTGATTGTCATTCTCAATTCCTTGGATATCTTTTTATATCCCTTTCCTGTTTTATACAGTTCAACTACCTTTTCCCACAGATCCTTTGACAATTCTTATGCTTTCCCCATGACTCAGAATCCAGAAATGTCAGTGCAGCACTGGATGAACGATGCAAGGGTCTGTCAGGAATCCAGAAACTCATTGACCTTTTATACACGCACACACATTACTTACAAGCAAACAGATCACAGGTGAAGATGGTTACCTTTTAATAGCCATTCAAACCCCTTTGTGTCAACTTGTGGGCATGTTATCAGGCCAAAATCACCAGGGTATGTAAACTTTTGATCAGGGTCATTTGGGTAGTTAATTCTGTTGCCATTATGATAGATTAAAAAGAGTATAAACACAGTTAATTGATAATAAATGGCTTCAGCCAAATGCTAACCATGAGTATATTATTTTTTTTGTTATTCCTAGTCTCTATAAAATGGCCAAGAAATCATAAATTCTGCCAGGGTATGTAAACTTATGAGCACAACTGTAACTGTGATCACTGTCTGAAATTGAAAGTTATTGTAAATGCATTATTTTTTTTTTTTTTGTTTACAAACTTTTTTTATTGGGTGCTAAAAATGGTACAAAAAGAGTACAAAAGTATGTTGAAACTTTAACAGTAATAAAACGTTTTGCATATGTAACATTGTATGATACAAATAATTAGGTATGAATATCTAGTTGTGGTACAAAAGTTTTGAATATGGTTTATAGTACAATATAAAGGGTAGACTGACGCTTTGTGTGTAGACATTCTCAGATTGGATTAAAAAATGATAAGGAGTGTTGAAACCAAGGATCCCATTTTTTATTATATACATGAATAGTGTTCTGAAGTGTGTGAAATATCTTTTCCATGAGATTGATGTTTTTAATTCTGGTTTTCAGATGTTCTAAAGGAATTGATTGGGATTTCCAATGATATGCAATTAACCAGTGAATTTTTTTAAACAGAGTTATGTTTACAGTATCACAAAAGTGAGTACACCCCTTACATTCTTGTAAATATTTTATTATATCTTTTCATTTGACAACACTGAAGAAATTACACTTTGCTACAATTTAAAGTAGTGAGTGTACAGCTTGTATAACAGTGTAAATTTGCTGTCCCCTCAAAATAACTCAACACACAGCCATTAATGTCTAAACCACTGGCAACAAATGAGTACACCCCTGTTGAAGTGAAGTGAAAATGTCCAAATTGGGCCCAAAGTGTCAATATTTTGTGTGGCCACCATTATTTTCCAGCACTGCCTTAACCCTCTTGGGCATGGAGTTCACAAGAGCATCACAGGTTGCCACTGGAATCCTCTTCCACTACTCCATGACGACATCACGGAGCTGATGGATATTAGAGACCTTGCGCTCCTCCACCTTCCATTTGAGGATGCCCCACAGATGCTTAAGAGTTTTTAGGTCTGGAGACATCCTTGGCCAGTCCATCACCTTTTACCCTCGGCTTCTTTAGCAAGGCAGTGGTGGTTTTGAAGGTGTGTTTGGGGTTGTTATGTTCGAATACTGCCCTGCACCCCAGTCTCCGAAGGGAGGGGATCATGCTCTGCTTCAATATGTCACAGTACATGTTGGCATTCATGGTTTCCTCAATAAACTGTAGCTCCCCAGTGCTGGCAGCACTCATGCAGCCCCAGAGAATGACACTCCCACCACCATGCTTGACTGTAGGCAAGAAAAACTTGTCTTTGTACTCCTCACTTGGTTCCCGCCACACATGCTTGACACCATCTAAACCAAATAAGTTTATCTTGGTCTCATCAGACCACAGGACATGGTTTCAGTAAGCCATGTCCTTAGTTTGCTTGTCCTCGGCAAACTGTTTTGCGGGTCATCTTTAGAAGAGGCTTCCTTCTGGGACGCAGCCGTGCAGACCAGTTTGATGCAGTGTGTGGCATATGGTCGGAGCACTGACAGGCTGACGCCCCACCCCTTCAACCTCTGCAGCAATGCTGGCAGCACTCGTATGTCTATTTCCCAAAGACAACCTCCTGGATATGACACTGAGCACGTGCACTCAACTTCTTTGGTTGCCCATGGCAAGGCCTGTTCTAAGTGGAACCTGTCCTGTTAAACTGTTGTATGGTCTTGGCCATCTTGCTGCAGCTCAGTTTCAGGGTCTTGGCAATCTTCTTATAGCCCAGGTCATCTTTATGTAGAGCAACAATTCTTTTTTTTTCAGATCCTCAGAGTTCTTCACCATGAGGTGCCATGTTTTACTTCCAGTGACCAGTATGAGAGAGTGCGAGCAATGACACCAAATTTACCACACCTGCTCCCCATTCACACCCGAGACCTTGTAACACTAACGAATCACATGACTATGGGAGGGAAAATGGCTAATTGGGCCCAATTTGGAAATTTTTACTTAGGGGTGTACTCACTTTTGTTGCCAGCGGTTTAGACATTAGTGGCTGTGGGTTTGAGTTATTTTGAGGGGACAGTAAATTTACACTGTTATACAAGCTGTACACTCACTACTTTACATTGTAACAAAGTGTCATTTCTTCAGTGTTTGAAGATAGAACAAAATATTTACAAAAATGTGAGGGGTGTACTCACTTTTGTGAGATGCTGTACCTGCTCTGTGCAGTGGAATTCTTTTCTCGGGCCGGCATTCATGGCTCCTTTTACTCCTGCGAGTGCCCCCATAGGACAGCACTTTCTTGGGGACACTTATGTGGGCTTGCTATCAAGCCTCGCTGTCTATAGACATAGATAGCTGGAGTCGGCCCTGCCCTCGCTCTTTAGTCACAGGCTTTGATTGGCAGCAGCAGGAGCTAAAGGTTGCTGCTGTCTCAGCAAAGCCTGTTAGACCAGGAAGTGAGAGAAGAGATGAGTTGCAGACGGGCACAGTGCTGGGTTGAATGAGGGCTCAGGTAAGTAAAAGGGGGGGGGGGGAATGCAAGGAATGCATTAAGGTAAAAAATGTTTAGGTTTTATAACCACTTGAAGCAGTGTTTTATTTACTTCTCTTAGCCTGGGTCAATTTATATATTTTGTGTCAGCATTTTGTTTTATGTTTTCTTTATTTTAGGGATTGTTGCTAGTAACACAAGGGATAACAATACAGGGGCAACATACCCCCATTTAAACTTCAGTGTCCCTGTTACCATTCTTCAAGCAGCACTAGACAGATATGTGCAATTTGGGGATTTGCGGAGCTTCGGAGAGCTTAATAAGGCTGGTCTTGCGGTGCGAGATGTGTGGCGACTACAGAGGTCTCCTGAAAATGTTTTCAAGAGCAAGTTATGATTCCCTTGTAAGTACATTTGGACTGCATACATGTAATTAATACCTTGCGTTCACACGATCCGTGCCAAAAAGGGGTTGTGCAGAAAAAGGACATTGTATTCCGACAGTGGCACATGCTGCTGCAGCTGCTGATCAAGATAAATTTTCCAACATGTTCTTTCAACAGAAGTCAATGAAATGATGGACTACTGAGCAGGGATGACCACACACTGATCAAAATTCAGCTGCCAGTCCCTGCACAAAAGTGCACAAAAGTGATTTGGCCTGCTTTAGGCAAGTCCATGTGATAAGGTCTGATTTATAAGCTAAAAGCTCATGGCAAAAAAAATAAAAAATACACATTTGAACAATCATTAACTATCACGAGATTCTTTGCAGTTGTGAAAACTCCCTCCCCTAATAACTTGTGTTCCGGCAATCGATCGTTTTTAAAAAGAGGGAGGGTATACTTGATAATTTTCTATACTTATAATTGCACAAAACTGGGGAAGAAGGAACTACATTAGATTGCGATTTAAAAAGAGGGAAAAATACTTATAATACCTGTGATGTGACTGATTTGATTTAGTCATGCGATAAAACAGCAGTTTGTTGCAAATCAAGCAATGGAATCCAAGCAATTGTAGTAACACTATTGCAAGATCTAAAATTCCTTTTGTGACTCTAACCTTAGTCTACATTTAGACCTGTGTGTTTTATGTGCATTTAAAAAAAAAAAAAATCCTGCTTGCTGCATTTTTGATACACTTTCATGAATACACGTCATATAGGGTTCAATGGTTGGCATGCCCGAAACACACACAAAACGTGCCCTTGGAGGAAGTGCTGCTGTATATAGTGAATCGGGCAGACTTAAAGTGATTCTAAAGGCAGAAGATTATTTTATTTTTTTTATCTTAATGCATTAAAGTGGTTTTTCTTTGTATAAAAAGATCCATCCCCTCTGTATTCGAACAATAAGTTCCCCTGTGTCTGTGTTATATCATAAATATGCTTATCTGTACTGATAACACACCGTCTTCCTGCGATCAGTTGCTTCCTTTCTCCTCTCTTCTGCCCGGCTGACAGTTCCAGCGGATGGGGCCGAGCACTGCCGCTGATGTCAACCAGGGAGGAGAGGAGAGACAGAGCCGAGGAGTCACATTATCTCAGGAAGATGTTGTGTTATCAGTACAGATAAGCATATTTATGATGAAACAATAAGTTCACCTGTGTCTGTGTTACAATACAGAGGGGATGGGAGCTTTTAATGTTAAGTATGAGAGGGGCGGGGGGCGCTTACATGAGCAGACAGTCGGAGAAGACACAGGAGACAGAGAGCAGGGCTGCAGTTGATGGAGGCACGTATGCTGACAACGGCAGTGTCAGGGCTCATGATGTATATCTTGGTCAGCGTATAGGGTATTACAGGGGACACAGCACAAGCATTGTGCTGTATAACAACCCAGTTTTTTGAGGTAACAAACACTTTAAGATAAAAAGCCTTCTGTGTACAGCAACCTCCCTAATACTTGCCCTGAGCCCCATCTTGTCCAGCGATGTGGCACGAGAGACTCTGCTGTCCGGTACTCTCTCTCCTGATGGGCTGAGACACACAGCGGGCATCATTGGCTCCTGCTGTTGTCAATCAAAGTCGGAGCAGATGAGAAGAGCGAGAGAGGGCAGGGCCCGAGCCACGTCTCTGCATCTGAATGAACACGCATAGCAGCGGCTTGGCTCGGGTTCCCCCATAGCAAGCTGCCTGCTGTGGTGGCACTCAGCAGGAGAGAGGGACGAGGAGAGCTGGCAAGGGACCCGAGAAGAGGAGGATCTGGGCTACTGTGTAGAGCAGGTGAGTATAACAAATGCCTTCAGAAAAATTGTACTAAAAAATTTATGTTTTTGACACAGTTAAGAAATAGTCCAAAATAACATGTTTTGTTTGTTATTTAAAAAAAAAAAAAAAAAAAACAAGACTTTAGTATCCCTTTTTAAAGTCTTCTTCTTTCCCATACAAGTTGGGGAGCTGAGTTGTGTAAATTACTTAACAGCCTCCATTTTTAAAGCCTAACTCCATGTTTAATGTCCGTTTTCAATGGTTTGTTTGGACCAAGCTGGCCTATATTAGTTCTCGCTATTCACACTGTCTTAACTGTACGTAGCCTCAGCTACCTACAATATACAGCACTGTGTTCTGGCAGTGGAACGAGAACTTCCTGTTCCTCTGCTGGAAAAAAAAATTGAGTCAGGCTGAGCACTGCTCAGCCATTTCACAGAAACCTGTGTAATCTGTTAATGATCACAGTGCTTCCCCCTAATTGGCTGAGGCAGGCAGATGACATCACAAACTCGGCCTGTGCTAGTCAGAGGAAGCTTTGTATTTATTCATGGCATACAAAGCTTTCCGTGAATGGCTGCGCTGCACTTAGTTTCACTCGATTTTGTTCCGGGAGCAGGACAGGAAGTTCTCATCGCACTGCCAGAACACGGTGCTATAGATATAACATACAGGTAATACAGCGTGCCCAGCAAGCGTACCTTTTTAGTGCTGTAAACCGTTTGTTTGGGCCAACTTGGCTCAAACTATTTAAAGTGGTCGTAAACCTCAGATATTAATTATCAACAAAGCATATGTGTCTCAACAATGACACTTGTCAGTGCTCTTAATTGTCTGCTGCCTCATTCCTCTGCTATCATCATGAATCCCTTCTGACAAGTTTTTCTGACCCTAAGAGAAAAAAGGTGACTGGGGAGGGACCTCTAGCTGATTGACAGCCTCAGCTCTGTTTCGGTGAGCTGTGTGGAGTGTGTGTGGCCCTTTTCTTTCAATCATCTCTCAGAGCTCTCCTCATTGAGCTCTGCAGAGTGTAGCTTCAGCCCTCCGCCCCCTTTTTTCCGACAGCTCTGACAAGCATTATAAATTCTGGACTTTGAATGAATGTAGAGAAAAGAATACTACAGATAAACAGGTAAAACATATGTAGGAAGATTTGTTTCAAATATGTGCATCATCTGAGGCCACTCACTTCACTGGGTATATGTAAGGATATACAACCACTTCTTTACTGGACACTTTCACCCCCTTCCTGCCCAGACCAATTTTCAGCTTTCAGCGCTGTCACACTTTGACAATTGTGCGGTCATGCAACACTGTACCCAAATTACATTTTTATTATTTTTTTTTTTTTTTTCACATAGAGTTTTCTTTGTTATTTTTATTCATCGTTTTTTATTTTTTTGCAAAACAAAAGACTGAAAATTTTGAAAAATAAACATTTTGTTTTTTCATTTTGTTATAAAATGTTGCCATTAATCTTCAGAAATTTAAGCCAACATGTATACTGCTAAATTTCTTTGGTGAAAATAACCCACGTCGGTGTATATTATTTAAGCTTTAGGAAAGGTATAGAGTTCACAAACTATATATATATATATATATATATATACAGTATATCTGAAAATCAGTCCTGATGTACTGACTGCCTGTCTCATTTCTTGAGGCACAAAAATGCCAGGACAGTACAAATACTCCCCCAAATTACCCCTTTTTGGAAAGAAGACATTTTGTCACAATTTTTTTTTAAAACGGAAATACAAAAATAGATTAAAAAAAAAAATGTTTTACATACTGTCACCAGTACAGTGCAGCGTCATCATATGACGCCACTGGTGTGGCGGTGATCAGCGACACTGACTGAAGATAATTATTTTTTCAATTATTTTAAAAAAAAAACATTACATACAGTGACCAGAGAAATACAATGTTACCTATAGTAATAGTAACACTGTACTTCTCTGGGGAGGTAATCAGGATTTTTTATTTTTTTTTTTTTTTTTTTACACACTATGGTTGCTTCTGACTGTGCATTTTACAGTTATAAGCAACCATGTTTTCTGAATGAAAACTACTCATTCAGTATTTACTATTGTGATTGGCCACAGTTAATTATGTGGTACAGATGGGCTGTGTATGTACCATGTGATGACTGTGACCAATCGCAGAGCTCATCACAATAGTACACAATGAAAGGCATGAATCAAAGCCTTTCATTGTGTACAACTCTCATATGATCTGCTGTGATTGGCCACAACAGTCACATGGTACCGGCAGTGGGCTGGTGAGTGATCTGTCATGGGCTGTGTCCGATGGACCCGACAGGTGACAGATCGTTCCGGAGCGCAGCCTGATCTTGGGAGGATTTCACATAATGTCCTCCCAGAACAGTGCTCCTGCCTGGCCTATTGTAAAATAACTAACCCTAAGGTGTTAAAGGGACATCAAATATGGAGTTAGGTCTTAAGTAGGGGGAAAATACATTTATATTTTTAAGCCATAGCTTGAAATACAATTTTCCTTTTTGATTTCACAACCTAGCCAAGCAACTGGAAAGAGAGAAGCCAATTGGTTGCCAGGATGGACAAAAAGCCGTTACTTCTTCTTGCAGGTGATCCATATATGAGGTCTATTTGTCTCCATATGATCAGAAATTCTAACACACCTACGCAACTTTGTGTCCAATTATGTTTCTCTGCACAATAAGGGTTAGATGAAGCTTTTAAATGCTGAGCAATTATTTGTTACAGACTGCCCAAGGTTTCACTTGACTGTAACTTGCTTCTAAACACCAAGAACCAAAGAGGTGGTCTGTATAATGCTTTGCCTCTGACTGCTAAAAATAATGGGAAGCATTGGGAGTCTGATTGCTGACATTTGTTCTCATCTTGAAATGTTTACAGAAAATCAGAGCACCGCTGGAAATATTAAAATGCAACCCATTCAACATTGTTTAGCAATTATTTATTTGAACAATGTGTAATGTGTGAAGCCCCACTGATCATGTCGTAGCAGTAGTTGGTTCCTCTATGGTAATTGAACATGTACTGAATTACCTTTTTTCTCTTCTAGGGTATAAATTATTCTTATCTATACAAGATAAATAAGGTGAATATTAGGGTGGGGTCTCTGACAAAGGGATTATCAGAATTTGTATGTAAAAGTTTTTATTTTTTTATACAATCACTCATGTTATGCTGATAGGTTATAGCACTTCTGCATTGCAACAAAGGGGTCCTCGGTTCGAATCCTGGTGAAGACACTATATCCATGGAGTTTCTCTGTTCCCTGGTTATGCGAGATGGGGGCCCTAGATCGGGGTCTCCAAGCTTTCTAAACCAAGGGCCAGTTTACTGGCCTTTAGACATTAGGGGGGGCTGGACTGTGGCCATTGGGAGTAGAAAATGCCCCAGAGTCAAATGTATAAGTCATGTCATATAGCTAAGCATGTAAATAATTCCTCTGGTTTGGTGATCAGTGGGAGTAAAAAAAATAAAAATAACATAGCATCTGTGGACAGTAGGAGGAGAAATTGTGTCTCATAATTGATATTGGTGAGAGGAATGGTACCCCATCATTTGTAGTAGGAAGAATGTTGCCCCATTCTTGGTGTTAGTGGGAGGAATTATGTCCAACTGTTGGTGTCAGTGGAAGAAATGGTGCCTCCAATGTTGGTGTCAGTGGGATGAATACTGGTAAGAGGAATAGTCCTACAAGGGCCAGATAAAGGCAAGCAAAGGGCTGCAGTTTGGAGACCACTGGTCTAGATTGTAAGCTCCTTAAAGGCAGAGACTGAATGTACAATTTGCAAATCACTGAATAATTGGCTGTTATAAAAATGTTACTACTAATAAATAAATATAATTTGCAGTAGGTGAGTCATCTACTGAATATTTGGCTAATAAAAATGGACTTGCTGTTTACAGTAGGGAAAATTATTTTATCCCCTGCAGATTTTGTAAGTTTGCCCACTTGCAAAGAAAGAATTGAAGGGTCTATAATTGTTATCATAGATGTATTTTAAGTGATAGAGACAGAATATCAACCAAAAATCCAGACAAAACACATGATACAAATGTTATAAATTCAGTTGCAGTTCAGTGAGTAAAAAAAGTATTTGATCCCCTACCAACCAACAATAATTCTGGCTCCCACAGACTGGCTACAGTATGTGGTACACAGACTAGTCATGTCAATTTAAGAAGGGGATCCTAACGACAACTCGTTATGTGTATAAAAGACACCTGTCCACAGTATCTTTCTTCCATTCAAACCTCACCATCATGGGCAAGACCAAAGAACTGTCAAAGGATGTCAGGGACAAGATTGTAGAACTGCACAAGGCTGGAATGGGCTACAAGAACATCAGCAATAAGCTTGGTGAGAAGGAGACAACTGTTGGAGTGATTATTTGCAAATGGCATAAATAAAAAAATAACCATTATTCGCCCTCTGTCTGGAGCTCCATGCAAGATTTCGCCTCATGGGGTAAGGATTTAATGAGAAAAGTGAGGGATCAGCCCAGAACTACACAGGAGGAGCTTGTGAATGATCTCAAGGCAGTTGGGTCCACAGTCACCAAACAAACCATTGGTAACACAATATGCCGCCATGGATTGAAATTCTGCAGCGCCAGCAAGGCCCCGTCAAGAAGGCACATGTACAGGCCTTTCAGAGAAGGATTGGGAGAAAGTGCTGTGGTCTGATGAGACCAAAACTGAGCTCTTTGGCATTAACTCGTCTCGCTGTGTTTAGAGGAAGAAAAATGCTGACTTTGACTCCAAGAACACCATCCCTACAGTCACGCACCAAGGTGGAAACATTTATGCTTTGGGGCTGTTTCTCTGCTAAAGGTACAGGCTGAATGATGGGCCAATGGATGGGGCCATGTACTGTAAAATCTTGGGTGAGAACCTTCTTCCCTCAGAACACCTGTAGATGGGTCGTGGATGGGTCTTCCAGCCTAACAATAACTGAAAACATCAGGCAACAAAGGTGTGGCCTAGCCAGTCTCCAGACCTTAATACTATAGAAAATGTATGGAGGGAGCTGAAACTTTGAGTTGCCAAGCGACAGCCAAGAAACCTTAATGATTTACAGAAGATCTGTAAAGAAGAGTGGACCAAAATCCCTCCTGAGATGTTTGCTAACCTGGTAACCAACAACAAGAAATGTCTTACCTCTGTGCTTGCCAACAAGGGTTTCTCCACCAAGTCATGTTCAGCTTGTTGATCAAATGCTTATAAATTGAGTTGCCATTCAGTGAGTAAAATAACATTTGTATCATGTGGGTTTCTTTTCTGGATTTTTTGTTGATATTCTGTCTATCATTTTAAATACACCTATGATAAGTTATAGGCCCTTAATTTCTTTGTAAGTTGGCTAACTTACAAAATCTGCAGGGGATCAATTAATTTTCCCACTAGAGTTGTGTTTGTATTCCAGGTGAATAGCAAAATACATGATGTACAGGGGGTCCCCGGGTTACAAACGAGATAGGGACTGCAGGTTTGTTCTTAAGTTGAATCTGTTTGTAAGTCGGAACAGGTACATTTTTTAAGTGTAGCTCCAGCCAAAAAATCTATTTTCCTGTCGCATCATGGCAGCATACACTCTGGGTTGTGGCTCCGCCTCCACGACCTGATAGGACCACATAGCTATAAGATGACGATACGGCCCCCGCCTCGGTATTCTCTAATTTTTCCTCACCTGTTGGGACCGCACGGATCATCACCCTCTTACCGCTTCGCCCCAGCCAGGTTCTAGCCTCTCCTGGTTTGGAAGTCCTTACCGGTACAGCCTCTAAACGAAGCTAAATGGAAGGAACCCCACTCTGGTGATCTCAGGGGTACTGCGCACCTGCCTGCTGTAATAAGCCTTAAACAGGTCTTTAAAGCACTGCACTGCCAATACTGCCTTAAGAAGATAAGCCTTAAACAGGCTTAGAGGTATGTGGCCATCTTTACTACAGTATAAGCCTTAAACAGGCTTTCTTACCTTGCAGTGGTCCTCCGTCTTTCCTTCTCTCCCATCTCTGCTGGCTGCTGAGGTGCTTATTAATGTATATTTAATGCTTGTTTATCGGCTGATGCCTCCTGGGCCCTGTAGTCCCACTGCCCTCTGTGTGTACTAGCAGCGCCGAGCGGTCTGGCACTTCCGCGCATGCGCACTGCGGTCTATGGGCATCCTGTGTTCTCCTTTCCAGGTTCCAAGATGGCGCCAACGGCCGTACGGCGCTACTGCGCATGCGCGAGCGGCACGGCGCTCCCGGCGCCAAATTTAAAAGTGAAAATTCCCCTTTCCCATTCCCCTGAGAGTTTTGAAGCAGGAAAAGCTACAGATCATCCCAGGAACATCCCAGCACATCCTCAATAGGTAAGTTAGCCTTTTGCTTCCTCCTTCTCTCCTTCCCTGTGCACTCTGCACACTGCTCTCATTTTTCTCCCTTTCTTTTTCTCTCTGCTCCCTCTGCCTTCTTTCCTCTTACTATGCCTATCTTTGTATTGTTGCTAGGCTGCCTTCTTCTCTATCCCTATGGAGACCACTGCCCCAGCAGATCACCTTCAACGTGATAGGTAAGAGGGACGGCAATGGGTAAGTAGAGAAGATCGAAAAAGAGTGCAGGACCAACTAACGCTGCCTAAACGGTTAGCCCCGCCAGGTCCGCAAGATCATCAAAGTCCAGACGCAGGGAGACCTCTCGCGGAAGAAGCCGTTCGGGGCGCAGGCGAAGCCACTCGAGTCGCAGCAGGAGAAGGAGTCGCTCTGGCCATAGGAGAAGCCACAGGAGGAGTCGCAGCAGATCCTGCTCCCGCAGTCACTCCCACCGCAGAAGGTCTCCACGCAGACGTCGCTCACCAGCCCCCCCCCCGGCCAGCCGCCAATGCCTGCTGGATATGCGGGGCCGCTGCTCTCCCGGACAAGCTTGCCTGTCGCAGGTGCTTCGAGGAGGCCACCAGGGAGAAAGTCCAGGAGCCCAAGGAACCTGCGGCCTCAGCCACGCAGACTGCCCCGGACACGGATATGTCCGTCAGAACCGCCTCTCCCACTCCCCCGAGTACGTCTAGAGAGCTAGACTCCCAGTCAGAGGAGGAGGAGCTAGAGGCCTCAGCCGGCTTCGATTTTTCTCTCATCGAGCCCTTCGTGAGGTCGGTCAAAGAGGCGATCAACTGGGAGGAACCCCAGGAAGCCCCTCAAAAACCGAGAAAGTATTTCCCCAATCTCAAAAAGGATCCGGAAGCCTTCCCCTTTATTGAGGAACTGGACGACATGATCAGGGAGGAGTGGCTGAAGCCGGACAGAAAGTCGGGCCTAAATAACAGGCTCACCAAACTGTACCCGCTCAGAGAACCGAAGGCAAAACCCCTGGTCACCCCGCCGGTGGTGGATGCCACCCTCATGCGCCTAGCCCGCCACGTCACACTTCCTATTGAAGACGCGGTAACCTTCCGGGACGTCTTGGATAGGAAGATAGACACCGATCTTAAGAGGGCCTACCTGGCTGCAGGAGGCGCATGTAGGCCAGCTGTGGCATTGGCCGCCGTGGGCAAGGCCATATCCAGTTGGTCAGCCTCCACGGAGAAACTCGTGACAGGGGGCGCTGACCAAGACAAGATCGTTAGGGCTCTTCAGGAGCTGAGCCTCGCAGGGGATTTCGTGGCGGAAGCCTCGGTAGACGCCATTAGGTCCTCATCCAGGGCCATGCTGGCTTCGGTTGTGGCCAGACGTGCCCTCTGGCTGAAACCCTGGGCAGCAGATCCCGCCTCAAAGTCAAATTGGTGCCGCATCCCCTTCGACGGTGAAAACCTTTTTGGGGCCAAGTTAGACTCGGCCATATCGAAGGTGACCGGCGGCAAATCAGGGCTCATCCCCTCCGACAGAAAACCAAGGCAGCAGAGGCCTCCTCCCTTTAAGCGCAACCTGCCGGATAAATATAGGGACGCCAAGGCCTATAGGCCAGGCAGAGAGTATAGGAGAAACTGGAGGAACCCCCAGGCGACCTTCTCTAGGTTTCAGAAGCCCAAGACTTCTGCGTCCGCGGACCAGAAGTCCTTTTGAAGGCGCGTCCGTCCAGCCGGTGGTAGTGGGGGCCAGGCTCCTAAAGTTCCTGCCGGCTTGGACGGATGCCATCAAAGATCTCTGGACGGTGGCCACCGTCCGTTTCGGGCACAGGTGGTCCTTCAAAGGGCGGCCCCCGGGGTTGTCACCCCCCCTCAGGAGATAGTTACCACGGATGCCAGTTTGGAGGGGTGGGGGGCCCACTACCTACACCATGCAGTCCAGGGCCGCTGGCCATTCGAGGCACGAGCCGCTGTGTCCAATATTCTGGAGATGAGGGCGGCCTTCCAAGCCCTTCTGGCCCTCGGTTCTCTCCTAAGGGGCAAATATGTTCTCCTGAGGATGGACAACAAGGTTGCTGTTGCCTACATCAACAGGCAGGGGGGTACCAGGAGCTCGTCCATGATGCGGGAGGTTCTCCCCGTCATGGAGTGGGCACAGCAGAATCTCCGGGACCTAAGAGCAGCTTACATCCCCGGTGTCGAGAACCTCCTGGCCGATTCCCTCAGCAGGAGGTTCCTCTCGAACAACGAGTGGTCCCTGAGTCCGCAGGCCTTCGACCTTATCTCCAGAACCTGGGGTCCTCCGGACATAGATCTGGCAGCGACTCCGGAGAACACGAAATGCCAGAGGTTCCTGTCCCGAGTCCCCTTCCCCTCTGCCGAGGGGACAGACTGTCTCCAGCACCCCTGGGACTTTCACCTCGGGTACATCTTCCCTCCGACCCCGCTGATAGCGAGGTTCCTGCTGAGGCTCAAGAGGTCATCGGCACTGGTAGTGGCCGTGATCCCCTTTTGGCCCAGGAGGCCGTGGTTTACCACCCTCCTTCAGCTAAACACAGCAGACCCTCTCCCTCTCCCGCAGTCAGCCGACTTGCTCTCCCAGAGCCAGATGCTCCATCCGAGTCCGGAGAAACTGCACCTGACGGCTTGGAGACTGAGAGGGCTAGATATCTAGAGCAGGGCTGCTCCGATAGGGTGGCGGATACACTCCTCCAGGCCAGGAAGCCTACCACAAACTCCACCTACCGGCGAGTCTGGGATAGGTTCTCTTCCTTCGCCCATCAGCAGGGGTGGAACCTGTCCTCTATATCAACCCCGCAGATCTTGGAATTCCTGCAGGCAGGCCTGGACAGAGGCCTCAGCTCCAGTACCCTGAAGGTACAGGTGTCAGCCCTGTCCGCCCTGACCGGAACCAGGTGGGCGCTAGACCCCCTCATTGTCCAATTTCAGAAAGCCTGTCTTAAACTGAGACCTCCCAGAAGACCTTCCTTCCCGACCTGGGACCTGTCGGTCGTCTTGGAGGCCCTATCCAGGGAGCCCTTCTTCCCGTTAGAGAACATCTCCCTCTGGGACCTAACACTGAAGGTGACATTCCTGATTGCCATAGCCTCAGCGAAGAGGGTCTCAGAAATGCAAGCTTTACTGGCCAGGGACCCCTACCTGGTCGTTTTTCCCGGACAGGGTTGTCCTAAGACCCTCAGACCGCTTCATCCCTAAGGTCTCTTCTTCATTCCACTTTAACCAGGAGATCAACCTGCCAGCACTCACTACCGACCAGGGTGTTCCGCACCCCCTGGATGTCAGAGGCAATATCCTCAAATATCTTGCAGCCTCAGAACCCATCAGAAAGTCGGAAAATCTCCTAGTAATCCCTCATGGGTTCAGGAAGGGTCAGCCAGCATCGGCCCGCACCATCGCCTCATGGCTGGTAAAGACCATTAAGAAGGCCTACTCGCTAGGCTCCACACAGATTCCAGAGGGCCTGAAGGCGCATTCCACCAGGGCAGTGGCAACCTCATGGGCAGCCTATTGTAGGGTGTCAGCGGAAACTATCTGCAAAGCGGCCACCTGGTCCTCCAGGAACACCTTTATTGACCATTACAAAGTTGATTTTGCACGTTTGTCAACCGTAAATTTCGGAAAATCTGTTATTCAAGCCAACTCTGCCATTCCTTGCGAATAAATTTTTGCTTATTGATGCACTACCCACCCTGTCTGCGAGTTACTCCCCAGAGTGTATGCTGCCATGATGCGACAGGAAAACGGAAAATTGTATACTTACCTTTCCGTAATTTTCCTTTCCTGTCGCATCTTCATGGCAGCATACAACGACCCACCCTTTGTTTCTTGAGGTGACTCATATATACGGAGAATACCGGGGCGGGGGCCGTATCGTCATCTTATAGCTATGTGGTCCTATCAGGTCGTGGAGGCGGAGCCACAACCCAGAGTGTATGCTGCCATGAAGATGCGACAGGAAAGGAAAATTACGGAAAGGTAAGTATACAATTTTCCGTTTTTTAAGCTTTTTGGAGAACATTGGGAAGGGTTATCACCCCTGTAACATTTATTTTGCTGTCTGTGCCCCTGTTCAGAACATTTCACCTCACCTTCTGTCCCAATGAAAATTGGATTTTGAAAATTTTGGGTTGTTAGGGAAGCATGGACTGGTGATAAAGCATCAGTGGAGACACCTTTTTCCCATATTGACTCTTCCAGGAGTGAATTTTCCTTCCTAGGGGTAGATTTCCTCTCATTTCCTGTTGTCTCCCTCCGTTTGTAAGTAGGAGTCGTTTGTAAGTCGGATGTTTGTAAGTCGGGGACCCCCTGTATATGGGGTCTGTTTTACCTGCCAAAGGATTTGTGATTCTGTGCAGCCAGTCTTGAGATTTACACCTTGATAAAGTTCAAGCAAAGGTAGATGAAAAATGTTGGTGTTTACTGATTGCCTGCACTTGATGCTGACATCCAGGCAGAGATTGGCTCTAGAAACAGCGCATTAATATATCGGTCTGTTCCCACAGGGAAAAGATATTTTTTGGCTGATGTTTTAAATTTAAGATATTTTGTATCTTGTCATTCAATAAAGTGATTTTTATACTATTTCAAGTTCTTTGTTTTTCATGTGCTGCTTGGTTTTGGTAATTTTATATCCAGCGTACAGGACTTTTGTGTGGAAATGTTTTATGTATTTGGTAAGGCTGTGTAAATCTCTGTCAACAAAACAGCACATCCATGTGGGTGACTTTTTTTATTTTTATTTTTTTTTGAAGAAGGTTTGACACTTCTCTGCCCCCAGCCTGTGACAGGGCAGTAAAGAAGTGTCAGCAACAGTCGGGTTCAAAGTACTTACCCTCCATCTTTGAGTCTCCTTTTCAGGGGGTAAAAAGAAAATGGCTAAAAGCTTAAAGCAAAATGGTTACAAAATGGGTTTTTGCAGATCAGTATTTATTTTTTGAAATGATTGTAAAATATCATATTTTTTTTTTTTTTTTAATATATAATATATTATATAATATATTATATATATATATATATATATATATATATATATATATATATATATATATATATATATATATATATATTTTTTTTTTTTTTTTCATACTTCCCTGCTCCGTGCAGTGGATTTGCACAGGCAGCCCAGATCCTCCTTCTCAGGTCCCTGTTCGGCTCTCCTGGCCCCTCCCTCCTGTTGAGTGCCCCCACAGCAAGCCGCTTCTTATGGGGGCACCCGAGCTGGGTCACAGCTCCCTGTGTCCATTTAGACATGGAGCCCCAGCTTGCCCTGCCCCTTTCTCCCCTCATTGCTTTTCTGACTTTGACAGCAGCGGAAGCCAATGGCACCGCTCTGCTGTCTCCGCCAATGAGGAGGGGAGACCTGGGCAGATGAAACTCTGCTGCAACATTGCTGGATAGAGAATGGGGTCAGATAAGTACAAGGAGGGGCTTAGAGGGGTTACTGCACACAGAAGATGTTTTATCTTAATGCATAGAATGCATTAAGATAAAAAAAAAAAAAAACCTTCTGCCTTTACAACCACTTTAAGCTGAACTCTAAGCAGATGCATACTAATTCCAGTATCTCAAAGTATAGAAGCCACTAGAAAAACATTACAGATGGGGCATCAGAAGTAGAGGTCAGCATGATAGCCTCCATATTCTGTCAGCGGAGGTTTTCAATTTTGGTATGGCTATTCTATAAAGATTCCCATTCATTAACCACTTGACCTCTGGAAGATTTACCCCCTTGATGTTCAGGTCATTTGCAATACGCCACTGTGTTACTTTAACTGACAATTACATGGTCATACAATGCTGTACCCCCCCCCCCCCCCCCCAAAAAAAAAAAAAACACAGCTTTCTTTGTGCCATAAATAAAAAAAGACCAACTTAGGAAAGTTTTTTTTTTTTTTTTTATTCTGCTATAAAATCTATCCAGTAAAAAAAATGCCTTCGGAAATTTAGGCCAATATGTATTCTGCTACATAGCGTATACAAGCGTATATTGATTGGTTTGCACAAAAGTTATAGCGTCTACAAAATATAGGATATATATACTGAAAATTACATATTTTTCATACTAGTAATGGAAGCGATCAGCAACTTATGGCAGGGCTGCAATATTCCGGCGGACATTCTGACACTTTGTAGGAACCAGTGACATTAATACAATGATCAGTGCTAAAAATTATGCACTGTCACTGTACTAATGATACTGGCTGGGAAGGGGTTAACATCTAGTGTGATCAAAGGGTTAAATGTATGCCTAGCCTGTGTTTTTGTGTGGTGCTTTTACTAAAGGAAGTGATGGATTTTATGCCCTTCTTTGTAGGGAATGAAAATCCATCACTTTCCACCTGTCAGGGCAGCGCACTGCCTTATTTACATAGGCACCGCTCTTTCCAGCCTCTCTCCTAGGCGATTAGCGGGTGTCGGCGGATATCCATTGGCCAGCATCTGCTGATCAGCTTCTGCTGTGACTAAACGCAGCAGAACCGGCGCCCTCTATCAGGAAGTTCAGAATCACCATTTATGGAAGACAGAGAGAGTGTACATTTCTTCTATGTCTCTTTTCTTCCTCCTCTTTCCTTTTTATAAGATTACCTTTCCCTACCTCATGGTAAAGCACATACACAAAATGTAAATGCATTTGCAAAGAAGCCAATGGTTTGATATTAATGTATTTTTCCTAAACATCCTCTTGTTTTCGGAGCAGCCTATGACTGTACAGATCCTAGCACGCAAGGCCCTAAAATGCCAGTACCACTCGATACATTATTCAACCGGTTCAGCTGCATCCTGCCATGGATTTTGATGATTCAAAGAAACTGGATGGCCCTGTGTGCAAAAAAGCCTGATCGTCCTGTTTCCTTCTAATTCTCTTTTCTCTTACTCTTCCCCTTATTTATTTTTTTAAGCCATCCCTTATTTTGAAAAAAAAAATACAACTATCACCAAATGAAGAGGTGCAACACAAGACTGCAAGGAGCTACACTGTTCTGTGTAATGATGGTTCTGCCAGTTCTGCAAACATAGGAGACTATGGTGTGCAAAGTCTAGGACAGTGATGGCAAACCTTGGCACCCCAGATGTTTTGGAACTACATTTCCCATGATGCTCATGCATTCTGCAGTGTAGGTGAGCATCATGGGAAATGTAGTTCCAAAACATCTGGGGTGCCAAGGTTCGCCATCACTGGTCTAGGACCTTTGAGGCGTGAAGTTAAAAGCCATGAGATTGCAGAGAATCCCATCTCCTGCATCTGGCATAGCACCTAGTAGACTCCATGGAAAAGACACAGACTGTTTGCAATAAAATAAATCTGCTACTTTAAAATATAGCTAAAGACAATGTGTGCGAGTTGTGTTTTCTTTTATTTTGGATAGAGTAGGTGGTGTTTTAAGCTTTTAGCAGACAACGAAAAAAAACACTGTCTTTTTTTTCATATTCCAGGGACACACAAGGAAATTAGCAAAAAGTCTACAAGTTTCGTGGGAGATATCTGCTTCTTTAGGACTCAAAAGTCTATTGTAATCTTTAACTGCTTCCTGGCTGCGCTAAAGCCAAAAGACGGCTACAGCGCAGCTCTCCAGTTCTGTGAGGATGTCCTATAGATGGCTTCCCGGGCACACATCAGAAGCTCTCTCTGACTGCTGTGTCCCTCAGACACATCACAGATCAGGAAATGGGCTCTCTGATTGGCCCTCCTGATCATGTGATGGGTGTCTAATCACAGCCATCACACAATGTAAACAGAAGCACGTGCTCCCTCTTCTCACACAGAGAGCTCAGTGGGGAGAGTGGATCACCGCAGCCTGTTAGGGGTCTGTGTGTAGCTATACAACCATCTGTAAACCGTGCTCCCAGCACCATCTTTCACAGTGTCCAAGTGTGCATCAACATCTGCCAGTGTACAAGTGTCCCTTCAACATCTGTTATAGAGTCTGATTGCAAAACAAAACATCTATCGGTGTCCTCAGTGGACTATCAACATCTGTCACAGTGGGGTTGATTTACTAAAACTGAAGAGTAAAAAAAATCTGATGCAGCTGTGTATGGTAGCCAATCAGCTTCTAACTTCAACTTGTTCAATTAAGCTTTGACAAACATGGAAGCTGATTGGTTTTTATGAAGAGCTGCACCAGATTTTGCACTCTCTAGTTTTAGTAAATCAAACCCAGTGTCCCAGGCCAGGTACTAGTAGTGGGGTGTCATGTCCACCACAAAGAATTAGGGCCAAAACCACATGCCATACTCAGGAGGAGTAGCTAAATGTGTTCTGAGGTGTAGTTCTAAGTATGCCTATGCTGTGTGGTATAAATAGTAATTCATAGTAATTCACAAAAAAAAAAAAAAGGAAGCATTTCCACATTCCCTAAAAGCTTGTGGCAAAAAAAATGTCATGTTGAAAAGACTCATCATGCCTCATAGAAAATACAGTTGTGCTCATAAGTTTACATACCCTGGCAGAATTTATGATTTCTGGTTAATATTTGGTTGAAGCCATTTATTATCAATCAACTGTGTTTACTCTTTTTACATTATAATCACAACAGAAACTACCCAAATGACCCTGTGTATAAAAGGTCAGTGAGTTTCTGGACTCCTGACAGACACTTGCATCTTTCTTCCAATGCTGCACTGATGTTTCTGGTTTCTTTGACAAAAGAATTGTCAAAGGATCTGCGGGAAAAGGTAGTTGAACTGTATAAAACAGGAAAGGGATTTTAAAAGATATCCAAGGAATTGAGAATGCCAATCAATAGTGTTCAAACTCTAATCAAGAAGTGTAAAATTAGGGGTTCTGTTGATACCAAACTACGGTCAGGTAGACCAACTAAAATTTCAGCCACAACTGCCAGGAAAATTGTTTGGGATGCAATGAAAAACCCACAATTAACTTCAGGTGAAATACAGGACTCTCTGAAAACATGTGGTGTGGCTGTTTCAAGTTCACAATAAGAAGGCACTTGATGAAAGATGGGCTGCATTGTCAAGTTTCCAGAAGAAAGCTATTACTACACAAATGCTACAAAGTAAATGCAAATGCCACAAAGTATCCCGCTTACAATATGCCAAACAGCACAGAGACAAGCCTCAAACCTTCTGGCGCAAAGTCATTTGGAGTCCAAAATTTAGCTTTTTGGCCACAACCTTAAACGCTTCATTTGGAGAGGAGCCAACAAGGCCTATGATGAAAGGTACACCATTCCTAATGTGAAACACGGAGGTGGATCGCTGATGTTTTGGGGATGTGTGAGCTACAAAGGCACAGGAAATTTTGATGGCAAGATGAATGCAATATGTTATCAAAAAATACCAGAGTAACATTTGCATTCATCAGCCAGGAAGCTGCGCATGGTACATACTTGGACATTTCAACATGACAATGATCCAAAACACAAGGCCAATTTGACCTGTCATTGGCTACAGCAGAATAAAGTGAAGGTTCTTGAGTGGCCATCTCAGTCTCTGTGCCTCAATATCATTGAGCCACTGGGGCGATCTCAAATGTACAGTTCATACAAGCCCAAGAATTTACAGGAACTGGAGGCATCACCATCTGAGAAGATAAAGAGCCTTATCCACAAATACCATAAAAGACTTCAAGCTTTTATTGATGTTACAGGGGGCAATACACTGTATTAAGAATTGGGGTGTGTAAACTTTTGATTAGGGTCATTTGGGCAGTTTCTGTTGTGATTATGATTTAAAAAGAGTAAATACAGTTGACTGATAATAAATGGCTTCAGCCAAACACTAACCATGAGTAAAAAAAAGTTCATTCATATTCTCTGAAAAATGGCCAAGAAATCAATATCAATATTAACTTTCACACAGACTAAACAATATACACTGATTTTGGTTATTTTTACCAAATAAATGGGGCAGATTAAATTTTTGCCTAAATTTATGAAGAACGAGTGATTATTTGCAAAATTTTATAACAAACGAAAAAAAATGCTTTTTTTTTCTAATTTTTTGTTTTTTGCATCTATATAGCAAAAAGTTAAAAGCTAGTGGTGATTAAATACCACCAGAAGAAAACTATTTGTGTGTACCCAAATGACATTTTTATCATTTTTTTCAATGTTGCATGAGTAATTGTCATTCAAAATGTAACAGCCCTGAAAGCTAAAAATTATCCTGGGCAGGAAGGGGGTGAATGTGCCCGGTATTGAAGTGGTTAAACAAAGAAATCATGGTATTGAAGTAAGAAAATAATCTAAAAGCAGAAAATACTAGATAAACATAACTATATTATATGCAACCATGTAGCATAACCATAGGGGAGGGGGGGGGGCAAACCCCATATCACCAGAGTCTCACAGGTTCACTTAATAAATGTCAAGCCAAGGAACAGGGATAAGAGGGCCAATCAGACAGGCCCATCTGGCCCATGGGGAGCCCACACGACACAAAGGGCGTCAAACCAAAAGGGAGGTTTTTAGCATTTATTGTGAGGTTGGGTCCCTCAAAAAGCTGCCTATTGCCAGGTGTGGTGAGACCAGCATCATTTATTTTGAGAGCTACAGTGCTGCCTTTTAACGCAACGCAGGTCAACACAGAATTGTGTGAACAGGACACATAAAAAACTATTGTTTTTTATGTGTCTATGCATTTACCTGCATTTTACAAGTGTGCTAAAACGCAGATCAACAAGTCACCGTTTGTTAAAACGGGCATGAAATGGATGGAAATGTACATACATTTTTACTGCATTTTATTGCAGGTCAGTGTGAATTCAGCCTCACTCACACAGGGTGTGGTGACAGATGTTTTACTGCATTTACTGACACACGGGAAACAATTGTTTCCTATGTATGCCATTTACACTGCAAAACAGCCTAGGCTGTGCTGCAGGATGCTGCGATAAAATGCAGACATGCCGCATTTAATTGCAGCGCACCGTGCCAAATCGCATGGTAATGTACAGCAGCCGGGAACAGACAGCTACTGACGGGATAAGGGCTCCAGCAGTTCTTCGTTCCCATGTGTGTGCAGCCAGTTCCTAACTGGCCACAAACCGATACCGGCCCATGGCTTGGGGGTTGGGTACCTACGTGTTAAACAATAAAATGAAAAACACAAAAAAATAATTCAATGTTTCCTTCCTCTGTGTGCTCTGTCCTCAGCCACTGCACTGGTCACATAGACAGGCACATGGCTGAGAGGTTTGGTACTGGAGGGGGTTCCCTGATGGGGAACTGAGAGACTAGTGCCCCATTGGGACTTCTTTCCTTTTTATTGTCAGAGCACAGCAGCGGACAGACCCATAGCCACTATTCAGTCAAATCCACCCACTGCGGTCCACTGTCAGTCAAAAGCAAGGTGGACCTGATGGGAAACTACTCTGTTCCCCATCAGACTCCATCCACCCAACAAGCGCTGTAGCCATGGGAACTTCATCCCTGTGAGCTTGTCATTTCACATATATGGGCATGGCTTAACCACTTCAGCCCTGGAAGGATTTTGCCACCTTAATTAATGACCAGGCCATTTTTTGCGATACAACACTGCGTCGCAACTGACAATTGCGCCAAAATGTCCTTTTTTCCCACAAATAGAGATTTCTTTTGGTGGTATTTGATCACCTCTACGGTTTTATTTTTTGCGCTATAAACACAAAAAGAATGACAATTTTTTGAAAAAAAGCAATATATTGTTACTTTTTGCTATAATAAATATCCCCCAAAAAATATAAAAAAAAATATAAAAAAACTATTTCTTGATCGGGTTGCGCAAAAGTTATAGCGTCTACAAAACAAAGGGCTATATTTATGGCATTTTTATTATAATTTTTTTTTTACTAGAAATGATGGCGATCTGCGATTTTTACCGGGACTGCAGCAGACAGGTCGGACACTTTTGACACATTTTTGGGACCATTGGCATATATATAGCAATCAGAGCTATAAAAATGCACTGATTACTGTGTAAATGTTGCTGGCAGGAAAGGGGTTAACACTAGGGGGTGATAAAGGGGTTAAATGTGTTCCCTTGTGAGTGTTACTAACTGTGGGGGGATGTGACTGACTAGAGGAGGAGCCAGATCACTGTTCCTAGCTAGTAGGAACAGACGATCTGTCTCTCCTCTCCTGACAATAGGGATGTGTGTGTGTGTTTACCCTGTTCTGGCTCTCGTGCCCATGATCGCACGCCTGCTAGAGCTGTTTTAAGGGCTGACGTACAGCTATGGCGATTTGCGCAGGAGAGCCGGCCTGCCGCACTAGAATGACGGCGACTGGTCGGCTAGTGGTTTAAAGTAGAACTATAGGCAAAAAGAGGGTTAGAACCCCTGTAAGGTTTACTTTTGCCATTTTTGTCCTATTGGGGAGATTTTCCCATAGCCAAACAGGAAGTGAGAGGAAATACCAACAAATGGAGGGAATCCCTTGGGGACCCCCAGGTCACCAGAACTAGTGTCCCTGATGGAAATTTTCCCCTCTATTACTTTTCTGGGGACAACCAAAAATTTTCTCTCTCACTGATAATGGTAAACAGGACAAAAAGAGAGGGTGAAACAGGGGTACAGACAGCAATAAAAACTCACAAGCATTCTAATCCCTCCTCACTCTATCCAAAACTAAAAAAAGTTTTGCCTTTAGTTATACTTTAATAATGGCAGGTTCGTAAAGCGGTGGAAGTAATAACTAACTGATCGTGTCACCTGTATTTGTAATGTCACCAAAGCTGGCACAAATACTTGCCTCAATTAGCCACAGATAGTTTTAAAGGGAACTGCCACAAGAAAACCGACGTAAATGAATTCCCCAGAATGTTTTAAGATTTTACAACCAGTTTCTGCATATATCAAATCTACCACCAGATGGCACACCTGCTTCTCTATTTAATTCGCATTGCGCTGCTTGCAGTTAGTACATTAGATTAAAAAAAACTAATACATTGGTTGTGCAAAATTGTTTCATAGTAAATTAAAACAACGTACAGGAGACATACACACATATACTATGCGTGTGTGTGTATATATATATATATATATATATATATATAGTATGTGTGTGTGTATGTATATATATATATATGTATATATATATATATATATATAATATTGTAAATATATATATTTTTTTCCAAGTGAGGTAATTATTATGCTAAAAAGGGTAACCGGATCCATTTGGGGAGATCAACCTGACAGTAGCCTTTCTCTGAGTTTTGCTGTGTACAATGGTTTTCATTTTTATATGTCCCTATTATTAGGAACTCAGAATAGGTAACAATGGCTGTCTCTCATCTAATCAAAGTGTGCATATATTATTGTTTTCAAGTGTGCAAGACAGAGAATATCTATTGAATTTCACTGCAAAGTGAAAATGTAATTCATGGAAATTGGTAAGGTGGTGCCTCATTGTCTTTCAAAGGGTTAAGATAATATCTAGTTTCTATGGCAACCTGAATGCAGAAGCTGTAGATACGGAATAAACTGTTGCTCAAGTGCAGTAAGGCTGCTGGTCTCCTGTCTGATTAGAAGCACAATAAATTGATTTGGTCACAGTATTTATGCAGCTCTTGGTTTTTAAATGCTGCCAAAATCATAAGAGTTTGTTAAAAATTATTCCTGTGCTCTACTCAAACAATATCCTGTATGTTAGTCATTGAAAGCTGGCTTTACCTTTTAAATAGCTAAAAAAAAAAAATCCCTTTTCTTTATGTTTAATCTGGTACAAATAGCAGATTTTTGTATCAATACTAACCATATTTCCTGTCCTGGTGCCTGAAAGTGGCAGCATACATGTGGCAGTAGCTCCTAACTGGGGCTAACTAACTGGTAATGCAAGGTGGTGGTTAGCAATTCTGCCTTGTATTACTAGGGTCCCTGGTTTAAATCCCAATCAGGGCACAGTTTGCATGTTCTCCCTGTGCTTGCATGGGTATCCTTTGGGTACTCCAGTTTCCTCCCGCATTCCAAAGACCTGCTGGTAGGTTAATTGGCTCCTTGCTTTTTAGGCTCCAGTATGCATGCACCTTTCAGTATGGATCTTAGAGTGTAATCTCCTTGTGGGCAGGGATTGATGTGAATGTACAATATTTAAAGCACTGTGTAAATTTTTGGGGCTATATAAATAACTGAAATTAATAAAATAAACTACCTATAAGAATAATGAATACTATCAGGCTCGGTTCACACTGGATGCCAATGCGGCTCCCAGCAGGGGTCCTGTGCTTCCTGGTTCACCTTTTCAGGTCTGATTTCAGCCCAAATTTTGGGCATGATTCGGACCTGAACTGGACCAAAAAACGCACAGAGCTCCTGTGCAAATTCGCAATGGAGCCGCATCAGAGATATGGGGGTCGGCTCCATAGCGAGACGATCACAGTCTTCTGCTATTGTGAATTGGATGGGGAGATCAGTTACATGAAGACACTACAGGTCATTCAAGAACCACAAACACATACACCCTATTGCTCATTTATCCCTATTTCCTTCCCAGCTCTCAGAAAAAATGGAACATCCTCTGGCAGTACCTTCAACAAGAAGTCTGCCCTGTCCCTTCATCAAAAGTTTATAGCTACTACTCCCCTTTATTTCTCCTGGAAAATCTGGAAGGTGGAGGCTGGTCATAGACCTGAAGAGTCTCAAAAAAACAAATCTAATTACAGAAATTCAAGATGGAGTTTTTACAATCCATCATTCTCAACGTACAGCTGGGGGACTATAGATGCTAATTTTAGACCTTTAAGATGCACATCTTCACATTCCCATCCTTCCAGATTTTCAGCACTTCTTTCAGTTTGCTGTTGGCAGTCTCCACCTGCAATTCCCCTTCATTCTCTTTGACCTGTCAACATCCCATTTAATGTTTAAGTTCTTGTTGTGAATCTGCCTGTAGGTAGGTGCCCTATCTGACAACTCCAAGGGTACTTTTTCATTGCCAGAAGCCAACTTTACAGACGTTCAGAGTAGGGTTCATATAGCCCTCTCCAACAATCTCCTCTCTGCATCTCATTTCCTGAAGTTTTTAGGCACTCTCTTATCCTGTATTCCAATGGTAAAGTGGTCCTACTGGCATCTGCTGCTATGCCAAAGACCTCTGATAATGAACAGACCCCCAAAGTCTTTGTCGCTTTCACGTTTTAGGATTCCAATATGCTGGAGTATTCTTACCATCAAATGCCAGTGGCCAGGGTTGGAGCACGCATCTGGAAGACCTTGTGGCACAAGAAAAATCCTGGGGTATTTTACCTCAAATCTTTGGGTAAGGTGGTCCTTCAGATGGACAAAGAGCAGCAGTACCTTATTTGCAGTGCCAAAGCAGAACACACTGCCAGTTTGTTCAAAAGAGGTGATCCCCATTCTGGAGTGGACAGAGAGAAATGTGGAAGACCTGAAGGCCACATGTGTCCCGGCCTATGACAATGTTAAAGCAGACCATCTATGTTGACACTTCGTAGACAACCAGTTGTCCCTTGCATTGGAAGTTTTCCACCAGATCTGCCTCTGTTGATATTAGCCTCAAGTGGACAACTTTGTGTCGCCTCACAATGGTAAGCTTACTGTTTTTTCCCCAGGTACCTGTGTTGTGTTCCATTCAGTGTGCCTAATAATGAGATTATCAGTATGTGACTTATCACGGTATGTGAAAGTCTTGGCCGCTCTTTTATATTTGATGATGATAATATATTACTTGCGGGCAGTCACGCTTTTATATATACATAAAACAATTTTTCGGAAATAAAAAAATTATAATTGGCATGTTGTTGAGAAGTACAAGTCAGGGTTAGGTTATAAAAAAATATCCAAATCTTTTATGATCCCTAGGAGCACCATCAAGTCTATCATAACCAAATGGAAAGAACATAGCACAACAGCAAACCTGCCAAGAGATGGCCACACACCAAAACTCACGGACCGGCCAAGGAGGGCATTAATCAGAAAGGCAGCACGGAGACCTAAGGTAACCCTGGAGGAGCTGCAGAGTTCCACAGCAGAGACTGTAATATCTGTACATAGGACGACAATAAGCCGTACGGCTCCACAGAGTTGGGCTTAATGGCAGAGTGGCCAGAAGAAAGCCATTACTTTCAGCAAAAAACAAAATGGCACGTTTTGAAAAGGCATGCCGGAGCCTCACAAAATGTATGGAAGAAGGTGCTCTGGTCTGATGAGACTAAAATTGAACTTTTTGGCCATCAAAGAAAACGCTATGTCTGGCATAAACCCTGTACCCGTGTTGTGTTCCATTCAGTGTGCCTAATAATGAGATTATCAGTATGTCTCTTATCACGGTATGTGAAAGTCTTGGCTTCTCTTTTATATTTGATGATGATAATATATTACTTGCGGGCAGCCGTGCTTTTCTCTATGTATGCATATTGATCAATGGTGAATAGTATTAAAGTAGTGCTCGCCCACTATTAGCAACCAAATACCTTCAATTAAGTGCAATTAACAAATAAGTAAATAAATTCATATTTATAAAATCAGAAAAAGACCTCCTTTTTAAAGTGCCAGTGTTTCAAATTATAAGTGAATAAATTCATCTATGTGCAATATAATAAAAGGGTCGACAAGAAAGGTCCAAAGTTGATGTCAAAAAATCCTCTTTAGTAAAGTTTTTTTAATCTGAATTATATGTGATGGATCTGAACACAATAGTCTAAGTTGGTGAAGTAAAATTAGAATAATATATACATAAAACAATTTTTCAGAAATAAAAAAATGATAATTGGCATGTGCGTATGTATTCACCCCCTTTGTTATGAAGCCCATAAAAAGCTCTGGTGCAACCAATTACCTTCAGAAGTCACATAATTAGTGAAATGATGTACAGCTGTTTGCAATCTAAGTGTCACATGATCTGTCATTACATCTTTTTGAAAGGCCCCAGAGGCTGCAACACCTAAGCAAGAGGCACCACTTACCAAACACTGCCATGAAGACCAAGGGACAAACAAGTAAGGGACATGAAGACACTACAGGTCATTCAAGAAACACAAACACATACACCCTATTGCTCATTTATCCCTATTTCCTTCCCAGCTCTCAGAAAAAATGAAACATCCTCTGGCAGTACCTTCAAAAAGAAGTCTGCCCTGTCCCTTCATCAAAAGTTTATAGCTACTACTCCCCTTTATTTCTCCTGGAAAATCCTGAAGGTGGAGGCTGGTCATAGGCCTGAAGAGTCTCAAAAAAAGAAATCTAATTACAGAAATTCAAGATTCGCAATTCGCAATAGTGTGAACCCGGCCTAAAAGTTTCCCCTCAGACAGAGTACCCCCTTCCCATAACTAGAATTAACATTAGAGGGTGCGTAAAGCATGCTGCCAGGTTTAGGCACCAAGAATTTACGGTAAAAACTGATAGCAACATGGGAGGGTATGATGCAAAGTATAATATTTAAAGTGGAATTTTAGTCAGAAAACTAAGTTCTGCTAGATGACTTCAGGCTGGCCCCCCTGCAGGTATAGCTATGTAAAACATTATAAATAAGTGTGTATACTGTTTAAAATCCAGTAATACACGGTCTCACCCTGCTCTGCACATGCTCAGTTGTGCTTTATTTTTTGGCACTATGCCTAAAATCAGAGCTACTAGAGGCCAATCTAATGACAGCCTAAAGATCTACTGCTGCTCATGGGCTCTGGGCATCAGCCAAATGGAAGCCCTCTGCCAGAAGAAACAGGAGTAATGCTGGAGGCAATTTACAACACACACTAATTTTGGTAGCATAATTATTCATGTTCACTGTATATTCCTTGTTAAAGAACATTATATTTTATCAGGTTATGGATAAAGTTCCACTTTAATGAGACTGGATAGGAAAGAATCAGTCACCACTCTAGCACTGAAGCCTCCACCTGCCCAAGCTACTGGGTCCACGCTGTAATGTAACAAAAAAGTATGAAAAGATGATCAGTGGCAGGCTAACTGATGATCTCATGAGAAACACCTTCAAAAACTGCACATGATGCTGTTTTTTTCTCTGGTCAAATGGGCAATAAACACTTGTGGGGGATTTCACTCATTTGCCCTGTATGCTCTGCTGATCAGCTTGGCAATCCAAGTCAATGCCCACTTCAAAGCTTCATTGCTCCTGCTAACACCCATATAGTGTGCTACTTTCTGAAAGTCTGAAAGATTCTGAAGCTGTAATGTGGGTTTAGGGGGAACTTGGTCACATCCAACTCGTGCAACCCTTGTGGCTCTGACTAGTCTCTGAAGGTGGAAAGAGCTCAGTCTTGGTTGATGTGAAAGCTTGAAGGCGCTTAATGAAATTATGAATAAGTGGCAGAATCACTTTGGAAAAAAAAAAAAAAGTATTTTATGGTTCCCTACATTCTATGACTTAATCTAAAAGATACAACCAAAGTAACATCTACCAGAATTAGAGACTTCAAGGTCATATCCAGAAAGTAGCAAGATTCCACTGGAGAAAAAGAAGGGATGTTAGAAGCAGAGATAAATCCTATTGTGTGAAACTGCACTGCTCAAGACCCTCACGATCTGACTTGTGGGTGCTCAGGCTTAGCCCTAGATCGAGGTCCACCTGGAGAACATCCAGCAGTTGAGAGGAGTGTGCAAGGTGAAGAGGATCAAAGTCTCTTCCCGTCGCAAAGATGACTGACATCTCCGAAATCTTGTGATAAACTGTGCTTGTACTGTATGCCCTGGGCAAGGTGGAATATACCGTGAAAGAACAGGCTCTACAACACCCATGTCCTGGAGATGCAGACATCTCCAGGCCATTGATGTTGTAAAGAACATTGTTAGAGATACAGTCCCTTGTGAAAGTATTCACCCCCCTTGGCATTTTTTCTGTTTTGTTGCCTCACAACTTGGAATTAACATGGATTGTTTCAGGATTTGCATCATTTAATTTACAGAACCTGTCCACAAATTTGAAGATTTTTTTTATTGTGAAGCAAACAACAAATAGGACAAAATAACAGAAAAAGCCAATGTGCATAACTATTCACCATCCTAAAGTCAATACTTTGAAGAGCCACCTTTTGCAGCTCTCACAGCTCCAAGTCGCTTTGGATAAGTCTCTATGAGCTTGCCACATCTTACCACTGGGATTTTTGCCCATTCCTCCTGGCAAAACTGCTCCAGCTCCTTCAAGTTGAATGGTTTGCGCTTGTGAACAGCAATCTTTAAGTCTGACCGCAGATTTTCTATTGGATTGAGGTCTGGGCTTTGACTAGGCCATTCCAACACATTTACATGTTTCCCCTTAAACCACTCAAGTGTTGCTTTAGCAGTGTGTTTGGGGTCATTGTCCTGCTGGAAGGTGAACCTTCATCCTAGCCTCAAATCACACACAGTGGTACAGGTTTTGCACAAGAATATCCCTGTATTTAGCACCATCCATCTTTCCCTCAACTCTGACCAGTTTCCCAGTCCCTACTGCTGAAAAACTGTGTTCTTTGGGTGATTAGAAAGTAACAAGGGGAACTCTGGACAGCCGCACACCAGACGAAGATGAAAAATCAAATGGATTTATTAAAAACAGGAATCACATCAAAGTCCAAAAACACAGCAAAACAGGGAAGGGGGGGGGCACATATTTGACGCGTTTCACGCTAAATACAGCGTTTACTCATAGCTGGGTGATGTGATGTGTTGGGTTAACACCAGACATAGCGTTTTCTTTGATGGCCAAAAAGTTAAATTTTAGTCTCATCAGACCAGAGCACATTCTTCCATACATTTTGTGAGGCTCCGGCATGCCTTTTCAAAACGTGCCATTTTGTTTTTTGCTGAAAGTAATGGCTTTCTTCTGGCCACTCTGCCATTAAGCCCAACTCTATGGAGCTGTACGGCTTATTGTCGTCCTATGTACAGATATTCCAGTCTCTGCTGTGGAACTCTGCAGCTCCTCCAGGGTTAACTTAGGTCTCCGTGCTGCCTTTCTGATTAATGCCCTCCTTGGCCGGTCCGTGAGTTTTGGTGTGTGGCCATCTCTTGGCAGGTTTGCTGTTGTGCTATGTTCTTTCCATTTGGTTATGATAGACTTGATGGTGCTCCTAGGGATCATAAAAGATTTGGATATTTTTTTATAACCTTATGCGGCGTACACACGAAGGGACAATCCCGCGGGATTATCCTCTGGACTGAAGTCCAGCGGATAATCCCCTCGTGTGTGGGCGCCGGCGGACTTTTTGGCGCCAAAGTACGGCGGACTAAAGTTTCAGGTTTTGTTTTCAAATTATCCGCTGGACTTGGAAGTCCAGCGGACAATCCCGCCGTTAGTGGGCAAGTCCGCAGGACTTTTGAAATGAAGGGACTTGCCGCTCATCGGCAAGTCCGTTCATTTAGCACGTGACTTCAGGTTACGTAGCTAGCGTAGGCAGTTACTGCCGCCGCGCTAGCTCCGTGACCTGGCATGGATTTAAAGGGAATCCCCACGCCGAAAAAACGGCGTGAGGGTTCCCCCCAAATCCATGTCAGACCCTCATCCGAGCACGCAGCCTGGCAGGCCAGGAAAGGGGTGGGGACGAACGAGCCCCCCCCCCCCCTCCTGAGCCGTACCAGGCCGCGTGCCCTCAACATGGGGGGTGCCCTGGGGAAAGGGGGGCCGTGCGGCCCCCCCACCCCAAAGCACCTTGTCCCCATGTTGATGAGGACAAGGGCCTCTTCCCGACAACCCTGGCCGTTGGTTGTCGGGGTCTGCGGGCGGGGGCTTATCGGAATCTGGGAGCCCCCTTTAATAAGGGGCCCCCCAGATACCGGCCCCCCACCCTATGTGAATGAGTATGGGGTACGATGTACCCCTACCCATTCACCTAAGGTGTAAAATGTAAAGTAAAAAAAAAACACCCACACTTTTGAAAAAATAGTTTATTGCACTGCTCCGGGGGTCTTCTTCCGTCTTGGGGGTCTTCTCGCCGGACTCCCCCGCCATTTACCAAGCTCTTTTACCGAGCGAGGGGAGTCCGGCTACCTTCTTCGTCGTCGCCGCCGTCTGGGGGTCTCGATCCGCCTTCGGGGGTCTTCTTCCGTCTTGGGGGTCTTCTCGCCGGACTCCTCCCCTCTCTTCTGCTCTTTTACCTAGCTCTTTCACGAGGGGAGGAGTCCGGCTACCTTCTTCGTCGTCGCCGCCGTCGTCTGGGGGTCTCGATCCGCCTTCGGGGGTCTTCCGGGGGTCTCTTCTGTTCTTGCGGCGGTCGTCGTCTTCCGCGCCGCCGGCGCCTTGTCCTTCTTCTTGTCCTTCTTGTTCTTCTTCTTCTTCCGATGTTGACCCGTCGCTGTCTCTGCCCGGAATGCCTGTGCCGATCTGCGCTCGGACTTATATAGGGACATGGGGGACAGGGTCACATGTTCATGTCACATGGTGACCCCGCCCCCTTGCGATGTCACAGTCCCAGCATCCTCCGGGACTGTGACAACACACGGGGGCGGGGTCACCATGTGACATGTGCATGTGACCCTGTCCCCCATGTCCCTATATAAGTCCGAGCGCAGATCGGCACAGGCATTCCGGGCAGAGACAGCGACGGGTCAACATCGGAAGAAGAAGAAGAACAAGAAGGACAAGAAGAAGGACAAGGCGCCGGCGGCGCGGAAGACGACGACCGCCGCAAGAACAGAAGAGACCCCCGGAAGACCCCGAAGGCGGATCGAGACCCCCAGACGACGGCGGCGACGACGAAGAAGGTAGCCGGACTCCGCCCCTCGTGAAAGAGCTAGGTAAAAGAGCAGAAGAGAGGGGAGGAGTCCGGCGAGAAGACCCCCAAGCCGGAAGAAGACCCCGAAGGCGGATCGAGACCCCCAGACGGCGGCGACGACGAAGAAGGTAGCCGGACTCCCCTCGCTCGGTAAAAGAGCTTGGTAAATGGCGGGGGAGTCCGGCGAGAAGACCCCCAAGACGGAAGAAGACCCCCGGAGCAGTGCAATAAACTATTTTTTCAAAAGTGTGGGTGTTTTTTTTTACTTTACATTTTACACCTTAGGTGAATGGGTAGGGGTACATCGTACCCCATACTCATTCACATAGGGTGGGGGGCCGGTATCTGGGGGGCCCCTTATTAAAGGGGGCTCCCAGATTCCGATAAGCCCCCGCCCGCAGACCCCGACAACCAACGGCCAGGGTTGTCGGGAAGAGGCCCTTGTCCTCATCAACATGGGGACAAGGTGCTTTGGGGTGGGGGGGCCGCACGGCCCCCCTTTCCCCAGGGCACCCCCCATGTTGAGGGCACGCGGCCTGGTACGGCTCAGGAGGGGGGGGCGCTCGTTCGTCCCCACCCCTTTCCTGGCCTGCCAGGCTGCGTGCTCGGATGAGGGTCTGACATGGATTTGGGGGGAACCCCCACGCCGTTTTTTCGGCGTGGGGATTCCCTTTAAATCCATGCCAGCTTGCGGAGCTAGCGCGGCGGCATTTACTGCCTACGCTAGCTACGTAACCTGAAGTTACGTTCGAAATGAACGGACTGCTCCGTGTGTGGGCAAGTCCGTTCATTTTCAAAAGTCCCGCGGACTTTTGGCCGGCGGATTATCCGCTGGAGAAGTCCGTGCGTGTGTGGGCAAGTCCACACCCTCGGAAAGTCCAGCGGACCTAGCCGGAAAGTCCAGCGGATTGTCCGCTGGACTTAGGTCCGCCGGGAAAAGTCCGTACGTGTGTACGAGGCATAACCCTGACTTGTACTTCTCAACAACATGCCAATTATCATCATTTTTTTATTTCTGAAAAATTGTTTTATGTATATATAAAAGCGTGGCTGCCCACAAGTAATATATTATCATCATCAAATATAAAAGAGCGGCCAAGACTTTCATATACTGTGATAAGTCACATACTGATAATCTCATTATTAGGCACACTGAATGGAACACAACACAGGTACCTGGGGAAAAAACAGTAAGCTTACCATTGTGAGGCAACACAAAGTTGTCCACTTGAGGCTAATATCAACAGAGGCAGATCTGGTGGAAAACTTCCAATGCAAGGGACCACTGGTTGTCTACGAAGTGTCAACATAGATGGTCTGCTTTAACATTGTCATAGGCCGGGACACATGTGGCCTTCAGGTCTTCCACATTTCTCTCTGTCCACTCCAGAATGGGGATCACCTCTTTTGAACAAACTGGCAGTGTGTTCTGCTTTGGCACTGCAAATAAGTGCCACGAGGTCTTCCAGATGTGTGCTCCAACCCTGGCCACTGGCATTTGATGGTAAGAATACTCCAGCATATTGGAATCCTAAAACGTGAAAAGGGGTTTGTTCATTATCAGAGGCTCTTTGGCATAGCAGCAGATGCCAGTAGGACCACTTTACCATTGGAATGCATGATAAGATAGTGCCTAAAAACTTCAGGAAATGAGATGCAGAGAGGAGATTGTTGGAGAGGGCTATATGAACCCTACTCTGAACGTCTGTAAAGTTGGCTTCTGGCAATGAAAAAGTACCCTTGGAGTTGTCAGATAGGGCACCTACCTACAGGCAGATTCACAACAAGAACTTAAACATTAAATGGGATGTTGACAGGTCAAAGAGAATGAAGGGGAATTGCAGGTGGAGACTGCCAACAGCAAACTGAAACAAGTGCTGAAAATCTGGAAGGATGGGAATGTGAAGATGTGCATCTTAAAGGTCTAAAATTAGCATCTATAGTCCCCCAGCTGTACATTGAGAATGATGTATTGTAAAAACTCCATCTTGAATTTCTGTAATTAGATTTGTTTTTTTGAGACTCTTCAGGTCTATGACCAACCTCCACCTTCCAGATTTTCCAGGAGAAATAAAGGGTAGTAGTAGATATAAACTTTTGATGAAGGGACAGGGCAGACTTCTTGTTGAAGGTACTGCTAGAGGATGTTCCATTTTTTTTCTGAGAGCTGGGAAGGAAATAGGGATAAATGAGCAATAGGGTGTATGTGTTTGTGGTTCTTGAATGACCTGTAGTGTCTTCATGTAACTGGTCTAAACAATGTGTCACCCAAACCTGCTCTAAGGCCCTCAGCCTTGCTACCACTGTACAGTTCTGAGTGGGTGACAAGTTAAAAAGGCTTGGTATTACCAGGGTGGACAAAATCTGCATTGGCTTTGAAGCTTTCTGAATGGATGTTTGGCAGGCCTTCCATGAGTGACAATATTCTTTTGCTGGACATTAGGATCTTAAAGTGATCCTAAACACACATTATTTAATTTACATTGTCCCTTCTGTTTCTGTATGTGGATGATGGCGCTGTAATTATTTTAATTCAAAAACCCAAAACATTTAAGTACCTTTCATATGACCCAGATCTTCCCCAGTCTGTCTGCAGGGAAACATAAGCAGGAGAAGATTTTATCCCTGTGCTGCTGGTCACATGTTCAAAATAATAAAAAAGCCTTTGGAGTACAGAGTAAAAATAAATAAGTAATATCAATAAATGGATAAACTAATATCAATATACATATATATATTTGAAATAAAATGTTTATTATTTTGTGGAAATGGTGTGGGTGGATTTCCACCAGTCACATGCTGTCATGGCCCTCCAGCCTGTGACTTAGAATAAGAGGGAGGTGAATCAAGATGTAATATCCCACCCCTATAGCGTTTAGCTGGTTAGTGGACATGGAGGAGGAAGGAGGGAGGGAGTGGGCTGTTATTAACCACTATGTATACGCCCACATGTGTGACTCTATAGTCACGTGGGCTGCTCAGATGTGATAGGGAGGAAATGCTCAGCATAGAAAGTCACTGAAAACTGAGCATATGCAGAGTTGCCACAACAGCTGCAAAATCCCTAGCTGAATTGGGGACATGAACAGAAGGTGGAAATAGAGATTGACAAGGTTGTTTTTTTTGCAGACTACAGAAAGGAATCTCATAGTGACTGAGTGAGTATGAACAGCATGTAAAACACCATTTATTGATATTTTTTTATGTTGTGGGTTTAGTGACAATTTAAGTCTTTATACGAAGACTTCTGCTTTATTGGTAGTGTATATGGACCTTCTAAAGGACTATTCTGGGGAACAAGCCCTGAATTACCACCAGTAAGCCTGTTGATGGATGAAAAGAAAATGCTCATCAAAAGGAATCTTTCACCACCTGTGCTTTGAAGTGCCTGCCACCTAAGGCTTCAGCCAGGGAGCTTTACATGCCATTGTGACTGATTGTACCAGTGTGTGAGGGAAATTCACCTTAGACCACACTCTCCTAGATATGATTGGTTGCTAAGATCTACATCAATGTAACTAACCATAAATCTGACACTTGTCATACAACCAGACAAACTTATTCATTCCCAGAATTCCTACATGTTTATTAAAATGATTTATAATTGTTATTGTCTTTGGCTTTACCCATTAACCACATGCGGACCAGCCGCCGCAGTAGAATGCGGCAGAATGGCTCAGCTGGGCGAAACGACATTATGTAACGTTGCTTCGCCGCGTGGCCACTAGGGGGTGCATGTGCTCCCCGCTCGCCCCCCAGCCGATGCGAGTGCCCGGCGGTCTCGATCGCCGCTGAGTCACGGAGAACCCGGAACTGTGTGTAAACACACAGTTTCCCGTTCTCTGAGGGGAAAAGTGACAGATCGTCTGTTCATACAGAGTATGAACAGACAATCTGTTATCTCCCCTGCACAGTCCCCATTCCCCTTCAGTTAGAACACAAACTAGGACACACTTAACCCCTTCACTGCCCCCTAGTGTTAACCCACTCACTGCCAGTGACATTTTTACAGTAATCAATGCATTTTTAATCACATTAATGCCAATGGGCCCAAAAATGTGTCAAAATTGTCCGACGTGTCCGCCATAATGTCACAGTCACGATAAAAATCGCAGATTGCCACCATTACTAGTTAAAAAAAAAATAAAAAAAAATAAAAATGCTATAAATCTATCCCCTTTTTTGTAGACGCTAAAACTTTTGCGCAAACCAATCAATATACGCTTGTTGCGATATTTTTTTTACCAAAAATATGTAGAATACATATCGCCCTAAACTGAGGAAAATTTTTTTTTATATATTTTTGGGGGATATTTATTATACCAAAAATTCTGTTTTTTTTTCAAAATCGATGCTCTTTTTTTGTTTATAGCGCAAAAAATAAAAAGCGCAGAGGTGATCAAATAACACCAAAAGAAAGCTCTATTTGTGGGGAAAAAAGGACCTCAATTTTGTTTGAGTACAATGTGGCACGACCGCGCAATTGTCAGTTAAAGCTACGCAGTACCGAATCGCAAAAAGTGCTCTGGTCAGGAAGGGGGTAGAATCTTCTGGGGCTGAAGTGGTTAAAATACTTGTATAGAGACGATATGGCACCCAGTCATGTTAAATCAAACCCTCCTTGTCCTAATAAAACTTCACCAACTTCAAGGATAACAGATTTACAAATTTGGGAGAATGAACTTTCAATAACCCCACCTTATGTGTTATATGTCTCACTACTATATAATCCTATATGTATGTATTCATATATTGGTTCTACAAAAAGGTACTGTATCACTTACATTATATATATATATATATATATATATATATATATATATATATATATATATATATATATATATATATATACACAAAGCCAACTACTTTAATCAATATTGTCTAATTATTAATATATACATACATACATACAGATCAGTGTTTTCTTATTCAATGTATTTTAACAGTTTTTAATGAGGGCACAAGCAGACCTTTGTTTGACCCTTTCAAACTTAATTAATGTACTGTACATAACTTTCCCATATTCCACATAATTATTTCTAAACCACCTGTATAAGATGTTCTTATCTTATCACGCTGTAGTTCAACTGCTGTCAAAAGTTTATTTTCTCATTAGTGAACTAAAAATTAACTATCTTATCTCTGTGATTTATAAGAATTTCAAGGACTCAAAACAATTCTGTGTAACTTGAAACTATTCTACTTCTAAGCAATCTTTTGCAAGCATGCATAAATGATTATAAAATCAGAATCTAATTTCTCTAACTCCCCCCCCCCCTGTTTATACTCATTTATGACAGTTCTTTTAGCACTTCAGCTTTCAGGATTTTATCAAGGTGCATCATATAGTTCACACATGAGAGTCAGGGGTAAAGTTCTTATACTCGTCCTCATCTGTTTCAAAATGAAGTCTAGAATAGGCAACTTTATCTCATCACCTACAGGTATAATATAAAAAGGGAGAAGCAAATTGGTTAAAGCACAGCTCCCTTAACATTTAGGAGGGAGTTTGGTCCCAAGTTTCATATCCTCACACATCAGCTAATTGTTTCTTTTGGTTTTGAAACCAATCCTGCTGGTATGATGGGTCACTAGTTGATATACTTTGTATGCAGTGATTTGGGGGCAAGTCTTCTACCTGCTGTCCATAATCCTCGGTTCTGACAAAGCAGGTGAAATTCCCTGGGACCGCTCTAACAGAGGGGGGTATACTTCGTATCTTGGAGGTTGAATATCATTTCTGCTCTTTTGTACATTCAGTATTTGTGACATTTTCCTTGAACATTCTTATTATACATGTCAGGTTTGTTTCGTCAGTTAGGAAAGGAACAGTCGCTAGCTGGGGTTGTAAGTTGGCACATGAGATACAATTCCTCAGCCCCTTGGTCTTGGTTGTCCATCTTACCCATTCTATCCACTCATTTTTATCTCCAAATCCCGTTTCTATACTTAACTGCTCTTTATAAGTGAAGATAGCTTTGAACAGGTCTGGATGTGGCTTTATTAGTGGCATGCTGGTGACTGAGGGCACAACTTGTCCTTTCCAGAGTACTTGAATCCGTATGGTCCCCACTTCATCTTTTCTCAGGGGTATATGCAGGGGCGGACTGACCATTCGGCCACTCGGGCACTGCCCGGGGGCCCCATCAGGGTTGCCAGCCTCACTAAAACCAGGGACAGTATGTAAAAATCAGTGTTTTTTTTTTTTTTTTACACGTGTCTCTGAAATGTCTCTTACCGACATCCTTTTGGTCTTAAAATTCAGAGATTATAGCTGCCCGACCTCTCCAGTACCTTCTCAGCCAATAGAAACATGTCTGTATATACTGTGTGATTGTATACTGTGCGTGTGTATACTGTGTGGCCCCATAATCTCTGATTGCCTGGGGGCCCCATAATCTCCTATTGCCCGGGAGCCCCATGAGTTGTCAGTCCACCCTTGGGTATATGTATTCCTAGCCCATAGGGTCCCGAATCCTCCCTCTTTGCAGCTCTCAAAGCTAATAACAGTTGGTTAGAGCCCTTCCCCCGTGGTGATATATGGTGATTTATACAATCTTAAACGATGGGCTTGACTCCTCTTTTGTTGGGGAACCTGGGCTGAGGAAGTTAGGTAACCATCCAAATCTGTAGTCCACCATACCTCAGACTACAAAGAACAGGTGGCAGTTACACACAAATACTTTTCGTAATCACTATATGTAAGTTCCCAGTTATGTGGGCATTCTATTACCTGACAGATATCAAATTGGACTGCTGTGATGGGTCCTTTGTGATAACTAGGTCACCATTGGGCATTTTTGTCAGCTCTCTTCTGTACTGGTTTGTCCTGTTTTTGGGTCTTAGTGTTTGGATCCAAGAGTATTAGTACCAATGCTACAATGCTTCCCACTGTCATTATCCTTATTAGAAATATGCCTGTCCATGTTTTGGTAAAGTACCCTGGCTCTAACAGTTGTCTTTCCCTGAGCTGTTTTACCGCCCCTATGAGCCTGTATTGTGCCATGTTTCTTCACCGGGGTTGAGATGAGTGGTCCCTATTGGAGTCACCCCCTTTTGTAGCCAGACTTGCACTCAAGACTCTATGGGCATTCCCTGGTCTGGCCCTAGACTTTTTACCTTTTTGCAATGTGAGAGGTGTATCCAGGGTACTCTTTCTGCTATTTTAACTGCTGTGGGTGTGGACAATAGTACCTGATATGGCCCTTCCCACCTTGGATCTGACCATTGCTATCTTGATTATTTTGATCCAAACCCAATCCCCTGGTTGGACTAGCGTGTCCTGTTTTGTTGATGTATATTGACCTGTAAGAGAGTTTAGAGACAAAACCGCCTTAGACATTAATAGTTTTCTTATATAGTTTGCCCAGGCCTTTAGGAAAAAACTCAAGACCCACCTCTTCTAAGAAGGAATCAACGCAGGTCGGATCAAGCGCCTCAAGGCGATTCAGTTCACAGTTGCAGCGCTATACAAATCATTCATTCAATTCACAATCCATTTCCTCATCTTCCTTAGCAAATGGCTTAAAGGGGTGTTTCAGCTGTAAATTTTTTTTTTTAAAAGTCAGCTAAAATAAAAGTAGCTGCTGACTTTTAATAAGTACACTTACCCTCCCAGGGCGCCCGCGATGTCGGCCGCCGAGGCCGACATGTCCCTCGGCTCTCTGGTCCCAGCGCCACCATCCTGACTAAGGGAAACAGGCAGTGGAGCCTTGCGGCTTCACTGCCCGTTTCCTACTGCGCACGTGCGAGTCGCGTGTCGCTTTGCGAATGGGACGCGCTGTGTTAGGGAACATACAGTTCCCAGAACACAGTGCGCCCCATTACCCAGAAGACAACACAGAGGAGGACAGAAGACCGAAGATCACAGTGGAGTAGGAAGGGGGCAGATTAGGAAGACTGCCTAGCAACAGGGATTTCTGATGAGGTAAAAAAATATTTATTTTTCAAATGTTTTTTTTTTTTTTAACCACTTAAGCCCCGGACCAATTTGCAGCCAAAGGACCAGGCCCCTTTTTGCGATTCGGCACTGCGTCGCTTTAACTGACAATTGCGCGGTCGTGCGACGTTGCTCCCAAACAAAATTGGCGTCCTTTTTACCCACAAATAGAGCTTTCTTTTGGTAGTATTTGATCGCCTATGCAGTTTTTTATTTTTTGCGCTATAAACAAAAATAGAGCGACAATTTTGAAAAAAATTCTATATTTTTTACTTTTTGCTATAATAAATATCCCCAAAAAATATATAAAATTTTTTTTTCGTCAGTTTAGGCCGATACATATTCTTCTACATATTTTTGGTAAAAAAAATCGCAATTAGCGATTATTGATTGGTTTGCGCAAAAGTTATAGCGTTTACAAAATTGGGGATAGTTTTATAGCATTTTTATTAATATTTTTTTTTTACTAGTAATGGCAGCGATCAGTGATTTTTATTGTGACTGCAACATATGGCGGACACATCGGACATTTTTGACACATTTTTGGGACCATTGTCATTTATACAGAAATCAGTGCTATTTAAATGCACTGATTCCTATGTAAATGACACTGGCAGTAAAGGAGTTAACCACTAGGGGGTGGGGAGGGGTTAAGTCTGTGACGTGTGTGTTTTTTTTTTACAGTAGGGGGCGTGGCTTTACATCTGACATCACTGATCGGCTTTCCCCATGACAGGGAACAGCCAATCAGTGACCGGCAGTGTAGGAAGCACGGGGAGAGGTTTGTTTACACAGACCTCTCCCCGTTCTTCAGCTCTGTGGCACTTAAAGAAGGACGTACAGGTACGTGCTTATGCCCAGCCATGACATTCTGCTGACGTAAATCTACAGGAGGCGGTCTTTAAGTGGTTAAAGAATATTAATGCTCTTTTTTTTTGAGGGTGGCCCTCCACTTTAAGCTGTGGAATATATGTGGAAGCTATTGGCAGACACTGAACCCAGTTTTTCCAGTTTCCTCCATTAGCTTCCTCAGTTTACTTTTTATAGTACCAGTATGCCTTTCCACAGTACCTGCAGACTGTGGGTGATAAACACAATGGTTCTTCAAGTCAGTCAATATTATACCATTTCCCGATCTGCTGTATTGTCTGGTTTACGAAATGCAAACCATTGTCACTGTAGATGAGGGAAGGAATCACAAATCTCTGAACTATTTCTTTTATAATTGCCTTGGCAACTGACTTCCCATCAGGGTGAGTCAGAGGGAAAGCTTCCACCCATTTTGTGTGTAAATCGACAATTACCAGGCAATACTTCTTATTTTCACATTTGTTTAGTTCAATGAAATCCATACATATTGTGTGAAAGGGGTAGGGAGGCTTAGGAAATTGACTTCTCAGAGGTCTCAGTGCCCCTTGCACATGATATTTGTTACAGGTCAGACAAGATTTTCTTTTTTTTTTTTTGTAATTTTTGTAAATTCATACGTTGTGAACACTTTATTAATCATCTGTACCATCCCCCCTTTTGAGACATGGGCCTGCCCATGACTCAATAAAACTACATATCTAAACAATGAGGTAGGCAATATAGGTTTACCATCTATGCTTATATAAATACCTTCTACCTGTACTGCCCCTTTTGACAACCATTTTCATTTCTCAGCCTCAGGTGCTGATTTTTGCATTTCTATTAACCATGTTTCATTTATCACGCTCTGCATTTCTGCTGGTTTCGCAAGATAGGAATGTACTTATATCAATAACAGAAAATACCTTGTTTTCAGGCTGGAGGTCGTTCAGGAGGACATGGGGGGTCAGGCACTACTGCCAAATCTTTATTTATTGCTTGTAAGTCCTGAGCGAATCTCCAGCCTCCTTGTGGCTTCTTAACAGGAAACAATGGTGTAACAGGGTGAATCCGGACACTCTATGACCATACCCCTACCCTGACCACAGGATCCATTCCAACCTCTGCATCATTTCTCAAAGGACACCGTTTCTTGATGCAGTCTCACAGTACTTTTGGGGGTAATAACTTGCTGCTTTAATTAGTCATACATCACCTTTTCCTCTTGACCAAAGGTGGTCAGGGATGTCTTTTAGTGCATCCTCTTCCTCCCAGGTCAAGAGGACCAGTCATTCCTCGTCACAATGTCCCCCTGAAAGGTGCACCCCTGGTGTACTTTGTGTGACCCAATTGAGGCTACAAGATTGGATTCCCTTCGTTTTTCATTGTTCTGGTGTCATGTGTACCCAATCATTTAACAAATCTCCCAACTCATACCATTGTACTGTAGTGCTTCAAGTAATTGACACATGGGTGTAACTCATTTTAGAAGCGTAAAAAAAATCAACAAATGTTTAAGAATAAGAAAGTATTCTGAGATTTTCTGCTCAGCTCATCAAGTTTCTGTCTAAAGGCACCAGACATAACTCCCTAAACGTGCCCCTTGAGAGATACAGAGTACTGAGATTAACTGTCGCAAAAGTGATTTAATGTTGTTGTTGCACATACGTGCAGACAGCTATTTCTAAAATGGTGGCTATACCTTCTACTCTCCTACACTCATACTGAAAGAAATACATTTCCCTGGACATCCGCATGTCAGCCTACTATGGGTCAGCTCCGCCCCCTCTGACCCCTCCAGGACCACCTTTTTTCTAGCCCATAAAGGGCGGCTGTCGGACCAGCTCAACGTTCTTCTTTCGTCCTCGCTCCGGATGCCTTTAAAAATATATATATATATATATATATATATATATATATATATATATATATTTGAGTGAAGAATATGGGTCGAATTTATGTCCTGCTCGGGTTCAGCCGCCGCTCCCAGCACAGAAGACCCCCCGATGGGCTGTAAATCTCCCAAGGAGGTGGGTTCCCATGGTGCAGGGACATATGCTACAGTTTAAAGAATGGTGTTGTTGTGGCAGTTGTGAAGCAGGCAGTTTTTTTTGGGGCTGTTTTATCACAGTGTAAGCTCTGTTTACATTTAAGTAGATTGTTACCTTTCTTCCCTGGTGTCTAGTGATCTTCTGGGCTCTACAGTGCACCCCTCGTATGAGCAGCGCTGAGCCGGGCGGGTGGCGTCACGGCGGCTTCTCTTCTCGTTCTGTTGCCTAGCAACCACCAAGACGCTCGGTGCTGACTCACGCCACCGCCTAGACTTAAGGGGTGGTTATCCCATGCTCTGGGCTTCCCTGGAGTTACTCAGCGCTCCAGCTTGGCAAGTACTGCTCTGCCTAAAGGTAGGAACTCTGCTGTGGTTTCATGCTTGTTCCTGTTGCTAAATACTGCTGTGCACTGTGCATTGAGCCCCCCTTCCCTTCTATCTGCCTGTGTTCCCTGCCTGTTTGCACTGAAGAACCCATGGAAAGGTTTTTACCTATGCTTTTCTTTATTTATATACTTAATTTAATTTATTTAATTTTTAATTATATGTATGTGTTTTTTGTATACATATGTGAAGAGATATTTTTTTATATTTTTTATATTTTACATTTTTTAAAAGAGAGCACCTCTTCTGTCTTTTTACACAGAGAAAAGCCCAGTGCGAGCTAAATGCCCACAAAGAGGCTCTAAATCTGCTGCGCTGCCTCTGAAAAGCAAGAGAAAATCGCGACATGTCAAATCGCCCAGTCGCATGCAGCCATGAGTTCCTCCACGATCTCGGTATTCCAGATCTCCTTCTTCAGAGCCTCATTGCAGTCGCTCATACCTAAGCCAAGAAGGGTCAAGCCACCGAAAAGCCTCTAAAAAGACCAGATCCAGTCACAAGCACAGAGGACAGTCTTCCTCCTCATCCAGGTCAGTTGGAAGAAGCAGCCTGTTGGGCCTGTGCGGCTGAAGCCCTTCCAGGAAAGTTGGCGTGCGTTTCTTGTCTTAGAGAAGCTGCCCGAGATAACGCATCTGAAGCTTGTCAGGTGAAGTCCTGTATTAAATCCGCAGTCAGGGAAGAGCTAAGAGGAGCATCCAAGAAGATCGCCCGTCCAGCATCTTCTTCGGCAGGTTTGGATCTGGAGGCAGGCGGAGAGTCCGACACCAATTCCTCAGAGGCCGAGGTGACCCCCGAGTCATGCACCTTCGATTTTGCATTGGTTCCCATCTTGGTGGAGGTGGTCAAGGACGCATTACAGTGGCAGGAGGAGACTCCCCCTCCAAAAAAGCAACGGAAATACTATCCAGAGTTGAAAAAATCCTTGCCTTCTTTTCCCCTAATTTTTGAGATCCAAGAAATACTGGAGGATGAATGGGCTAGGCCAGAGAGGAAGTTTAACGTCAATAACAGATTTTCAAAGTTGTATCCATTCAGTTTGAAGGATGCAGAGTTATGGGACACTACCCCCAGGGTGGATGCCTCACTGCAGCATTTGGCCCACTATATCACTCTGCCATTAGAGGATTTGGTCTCTTTTAGGGATCCCATGGATCGGAGAGTGGATACGGATTTAAAGCGATTATATTCAGTGGAGGGGGCGGCGTGCAGGCTGGCGATTTTCTGGCGGAAGCAGCAGTTGACAGCCCGAAGAGCATTGTGGTTACGACATTGGGCGGCAGACAATTCTTCAAAACAGAGCCTATGTTCGGTGCCGTTCGATGGTAAACTGCTATTTTGGTAAACCCTTGGAGTCAGCGATCCAACGTGTATCCGTAGGTAAATCTGGCTTAATTCCACAAGAAAAGAGAAGGCAGCGGCAGCCCTTACACCCGGCAAAAAGGTCCAGGAAGCAAGTTCCTACAGGCCTGGCAGGCTATTCTCCAGGCAATGGAGACCAGCTGGTTCACCCTTTCCGAAGGCTTCCAAGTCCAAACCTGACCAGGCCCCGAAGGCCTCCGATAAGACCTTTTGAAGCTTTCTCCGCCCAAGACCCTCATGTGGGAGCGAGGCTCGCTCAGTTCAAGAGAGTTTGGGCGGACAAAATTCAGGACATAAGGGTGTTGGCCATAATTTGAGACGGCAATCGTCTGGAGTTTGGGTCAAGACCTCCGCAGTCCCTGTTTTTGGAAACCAGAGTTCTGACTTCTTCGGAGAAGAGGCACTGTTTGCAAGATTATATAAACAGATTGCTGACAGCGAGAGCCATCATCCCGGTGCCAAGGCAAGAATGGAGTCTAGGAGTCTATTCCCCATTGTTCCTGGTGATGAAAGCTTTGGGTGGTTTCAGACCAGTGTTAGATCTGAAGGCTCTAAATTTGTTTATGAGGGTCCCGCCTTTCAAAATGGAGTCATTGGAGACAATCATATCCGTGGTGAAAGAAGGAGACTGGATGGCCTCCATCGACTTGGCGGATGCCTATTTACATGTTCCCATCCATCCAGCTCATCATCGTTTCCTCAGGTTTGCAGCGGAAGGCTCTCATTACCAGTTTCGGTGCCTCCCGTTTGGCCTTTGCACAGCACCCAGAACCTTTTCGAAAGTGCTTTCAGCCGTCATAGCGACCCTAAGAGTCAGAGACGTTCACATTTTTCATTATTTGGACGATCTATTACTACTAGCCTCTTCAGAACATCTTCTCCTTCAACATGTGGCCCTCACCTGCGAAACACTGGCTCGGTTCGGCTGGCTAGTCAACCATCGGAAGAGCCAAATGCGGCCAACCCAGGTTTTATAATACCTGGGGGTGAAGTTCGACACAAGACGGGCCGAGTCTGTCTCCCTCAGAGGAAAATTTGTGACATTCTGATCCAGACCAGCAGAGTAATGACCAGTTCATTCCTTGCTGTGAGAGAATGCATGCGCTATCTCAGAGTATTATCAGCCACGATCCCGGTAGTCCCATGGGCCAGGTGGAGAAGAAGAACTTTTCAGTGCAATTTCCTTCTCCAATGGGATCGTCACTCCCTAATACAGAGGATACACATTCCAAGGTCGATAAGTCAATCCCTGCTTTGGTTGAAAGTCTCACGCAACTTGCCCGGGGTGTATCCCTTCGGCCTCCGGAGCCGGTGATACTCACTACCAATGCCAGTCTCCTGGGTTGGGGAAAAAAAAAAAAAAAAAAAAAGTGGAGAAAAAGCGCCTCTGGGTGTAGTAGTTTTGGTAAAAGGACATTTTATTACAGCAATATCAATGCACTCACATTTGTGAAGATAGTAAACAGCATGGTATATGTCTCTCAGTGGCGGCTCCCCATCGATGTATAACTGTCAGCTTTGTCCATGCAGTTCCATAGAAGCACTTCCTGTGGATGGTAAGGGCCGGCTCCGGAAGGCGGCCTCAAAACGAGGCTTGGATAGCAGGGAAGCGACGAGCTCAGGGGGATGACGTCAAAGATGGACGCGTTTCGTGAGCATGCGCACTCGGATGTAGTGATGAGTCGCACTCCTTTCTCAACATTAGGACATAAACCAGGCTAGAAATGAACAAGCTTATACAGGAAAAAGGGGAGGGGCGGGGGCGGAACTAGCAGAGAGAAAAAATAAAAAATAAAAAATAAAAAAGGGGAGAGAAGCACAGCTGGCAGACATAGTGTTATTAGTGTGAAAAAGGGAAGAGGCTAACAGAAATAAAGGAAAAAAGGGGAATAAAAAGCTAAAACAAAAAAACGGATGATCTATTTGTATGTGAAAACACATACCTAAATAAAAGATCGCACTAAGGATCTCTGGGGTCAATGTTTTTTTAGAAAAAAACAAACAAACAGTTGTAAGCATATTAGAAAAAAGCTAATTAGTTTATGTGAAATAGGGGCATGTATGTAGCATAAGATATATATATATCTATATGTGGAATAAATAAAAAATAATACTAATAAATAATAAGTAATAAATAGTCAAGAAAATCACATCAATGCAAGAAAATGCAAAAAAATGCAAGAAAATCGCATGAAAATCGCATGGACATGTATAAGAGACGTATGTGAGATATATACATATTGGAAGCTATAAAAAGATAAAAGATGATGAGGGGCAGGGGCGGAACTAGCAGAAAAAAAAAAAGGAACTGATGAAGATATGTGATATGGGCTAGTTAAATTATATATTACCAATATGATACAGTGGGTAAAGTATGGTTAATTGGTCTATGGTAAGTTAATCTGAAAGGGTATAAAGAAGTGCAAGGGGTAATGAACGAGATATACAAGAAATGCAACAAAAATGCAAGAAAATCTCATCAATGCAAGAAAATCGCATGAAAATCGCATGGACATGTATAAGAGACGTATGTGAGATATATACATATTGGAAGCTATAAAAAGATAAAAAATGATTATCTGTGCATGATGTAATATAAATTTATATAAGATATATATAAAAAATTATTATATAAAAAAATACAAAAATATTATTATAATCATCAAGAAAAAAAAAAATAAAAAAAAAATAAAAGTATATATGTATACATATGTATAAAAAACATATAAATAATACCTAATATGTAAAAAGAGTATATATATTAGGAATATTGATCAAATGACAATCGCAATTGTCACATGCCCATCCATATGTATATTTGTCCACATGCGTCTCCATAAGTAGAAAAGTCAGGTAAAAACAGGTAAAATCATATATCATATATATGTGTGTTTTTTAGTTGATAAGAAACACACAGGCTCAACCATGTAGCCATAAAAACATATACAGAAGAGAAGCATATAGGAACACATGCATATCTAAAAAAAATGTGAATGTGATTATAATGGGATCTAGGTCTAAAATGCACTATATATCAATAGTCTATAGGATGGTAGAAATTTCGATTCCTTCGTTCATTCCTCCGGGTGCGAGAACGTCCAGTGTATATATCCAAAAAGTTTCTCTTGAGCATAGTTTTTTGAATCGTTCTGCAGCCGGGAGTGAATTTGGTATTTGCTCTATGACCCACACTTCCAGTCCATCAGTGGACTGTTGGTGTGTTTGAGTGAAATGCCTAGGTACAGTATGAGGGTCTTTATCACTTTCGATTGATCTCCTATGCTCTCCGAATCTAGTCCGGAGGGCTCTTATGGTGCGGCCCACGTATACTAGGCCGCATGGGCAAGTCAATCCATAGACAACATAATCCGAAGAGCAATTAAAAAAATCTTTCAAAGTATAAGTTGTTCCTTTTGTCGTGAAGGATTTTTTACCATGCTTCACGTATTTGCATGTTTTACATTGAGATTTGTTGCACCGGAACATTCCCACCAGGGGTATTAGGACGGGTCTATTTGGTGATGGACAACTGGAGTGAACTTTACTAGGTGCAATCTTTGATTTCAGGTTTGGTGCTCTGCGATATGTGACTTTGGGCCGTTCCGGGATAAAAGATTTTAAAAAGGGATCTTGTAGTAAAATCGTCCAATGATTGTTAAGAATTCTTTCCATCTTCTTAAAATCAACATTAAAAGTGGTGATAAAACGTAAATTATGATTATTTTGCTGTTCAGTAATTTTTTTGGGGGGTTTACCCTTTAAAAATAATTCACAGGCATGATCGATGGAAGCTGTCGGATATTCTTTATCTTTAAATTTTTCTTTTAGTAGGACACTTTGGCTTAAGTAGTCACTGTCTCTAGTGCAATTTTGACGTAGTCTATAAAATTGTCCTTTAGGGATATTATCAATCCATCTGGGGAGGTGGCAACTCTTGTGATGGAGATAAGAGTTACCCGCTGTGGGTTTAACATAATTTTTTGAAATAGTTGAAGATATATTATCATCATGACCTAGTTGGAGGTCGAGAAAAGGTAATGTCTCTGTATTAGCCTCTGAGGTAAAAGACAAGCCATATGGATTCTTGTTACAATAATCCAAAAAAGGATTAATTGATTCTAATGTACCGTCCCAAATGATGATTATGTCATCAATATATCGACCGAAAAATACCATCTTACTAGCGAAGGGGTTATTTTGAAGGATATAGGCATTCTCCCAATAGCCCATTGCTAGGTTGGCATAAGATGGAGCAAAGTTGGCTCCCATGGCTGTTCCTTGTTTTTGAATATAAAAATCACCGTCAAAAGTAAAATAATTGTGCGTTAAGCAATAGGAGGCTGCATCAAGGATAAAAGAGGCCTGACGTGAATTAATAAGAGGTTCTTTAGCCAGAAAGTGCTCTAAGGCCATTAAGCCAAAAGAGTGGGGAATGGACGTATAAAGGGAGCTGACGTCAAGTGAGAGCCAAGTGTAGGTTGGCTCCCACTTGTACGTAGAAAGAAGTTCCATCAAATGAGTACCATCCCTAATATATGATGGGAGCTGGTGGACAATAGGTTGAAGGAAATAATCTATATACAAACTGAGTCCAGTGGTGACACTGTCCATTGCCGCCACAATAGGACGGCCTGGGGGATTATCTAATTTTTTATGGACTTTAGGAAGGTGATGAAAGATCCTTAGTGCGATCTTTTATTTAGGTATCTGTTTTCACATACAAATAGATTTTGGTCTGAAAGAGGTGTGGGTGATGGGTGGGGAAGTCATTGGATGTTGCGTAAATAAATGTTTTTTTTTAGCTTTTTATTCCCCGTTTTTTTTTTAGCTTTTTATTTTTTTCCTTTATTTCTGTTAGCCTCTTCCTTTTTTCACACTAATAACACTATGTCTGCCAGCTGTGCTTCTCTCCCCTTTTTTTTTTTTTTTTTTTTTTTTTCTTTTTTTTCTCTCTGCTAGTTCCGCCCCCGCCCCTCCCCTTTTTCCTTTATAAGCTTGTTCATTTCTAGCCTGGTTTATGTCCTAATGTTGAGAAAGGAGTGCGACTCATCACTACATCCGAGTGCGCATGCTCACAAAACGCGTCCATCTTTGACGTCATCCCCCTGAGCTCGTCGCTTCCCTGCTATCCAAGCCTCGTTTTGAGGCCGCCTTCCGGAGCCGGCCCTTACCATCCACAGGAAGTGCTTCTATGGAACTGCATGGACAAAGCTGACAGTTATACATCGATGGGGAGCCGCCACTGAGAGACATATACCATGCTGTTTACTATCTTCACAAATGTGAGTGCATTGATATTGCTGTAATAAAATTTCCTTTTACCAAAACTACTACACCCAGAGGCGCTTTTTCTCCACTTGTTTTTGCTTACAGTCTCTGAACATGGTTTATGTTCTACCCTGAATGCTGCCCTGTGCTGTAATGTGGATAAAGTCTCTCATATACTCCTGGACTGACTTCCTTTTATAGACTATAACCTGATTTATATTGGTTGTTTAATGGACTTTATCTACACTTTTTGTGCATACTGCTTTGAATTATTGTTTTTATTTATTTATATAGGCTTCCCATGATACAGGGAGATACCTATTGATAATCAAGGATTCTTGCGCCTACATTTGTTATTTATGTTCACTATAGAAACCCTTTGTGCTGCATATTCTTGCTTGTCATTTTTTCTCCTCCCTCATTCCCTCAGTCCGCCACCATCATTATCATTTTTTATCATCATTTTCATTTTCTTCTTTTTTATTCTTATTTTTTATTATTATTATTTTTATTTTCATTTTAATTTTATTTTTGATATTTTCTTTTTTTTTTTTTATTTTTTTCTCCTTTATTTATATATACATATTTTGTACAGCTATTTTTTATAGCTATATTGCAATTTTTTTTTTTTTTATTAATACCTCTGATACCCCACACCTCATATTATCTATTTTCCTCCCCCCAATTTTTTTTTTTTTGTTTTGTTTAATATGGATTTCATTCATGATATAGAAAATCACAAATACCTGATCTTGGAAGAATTCTATACCCTTTTTCCTTCCTCCATGTTTAAAAATGATTATACTCTTCCTAGCAAACAACGACAAACATTATGCGGAAAATTCAAGCAACTTGAGAGAATTATAGAAACTGCCAACCAGCAATGGTGGGATAAATTCTTTTTAAGAAAGTATATTGATACACAAATCTCACCCAGAGGTTTGAGGATAATGAAAGACTGCCCCTTCCTTGATACAGATAACAAAAAGGAATGGAATGATATTGCCATTTTTTGCACATCCAAATGGATGACCATTCTCATCTCACATCGAACATCAAGGTTCGAAAAACTTAGACTCGATGCTGAGAACATAATTAAAGATATTATTGACCTAAAAATGATTATTCCTTCATCTTGGTTAAATATGCTAAAGAAAAATACAAAAGCCGATGAGGATGAACTTCTGTATATGAAACTAGGAAAATTTAGACGTGATCTAGATGATTTTAATAATGACAGAGTTTTTACCTGGAACAAAAAAGACAACAGACATACACATATTTTACCTACTACTTTCGAACAGAGACAACTCCCAATACATACATCAAGAAAAATAACACACATCATTAACCCATCCATTCATCATAATCGCTCCCCCTTACCAAGTCCCATTTTGCCTTTACTCAGTTTATCTTTAAAACATATTAAACACCCTCGACAACCCAATGTGCCACAACGCAAACTACCAATGGTGACCAGTAATGCCATTCAACCACTAAATAATAAACATAATAAACCTAATAACTCTAGATTATTACATGCCCTGAATCAATTTTATAATCGTCCATCCACCACTCCAAACGAGATTGGAGCTACCTATGTGGCCACCCCTGCTTGTGCAATACCTCTACCTTACCCTACTTCTGAACAGACATTGGACTCTGATTCAGAGAAAAATGCCAGCTCTGCAAATACCATGGAAATTACAATCCTATCCCCCACCAATACGGATCCTGTTCTCCCTACGCCTGCTGATATTTCGTCTATTTCTAATAGTATTCTCCCTCTCCCACAAGCACCCAGTACTTCCACATTTACGTCCCACAAGCACCCACCGTACTTCCACATTTACGTCCTCTTTTTTAGTACACAGTCCTCCCCGAGCGGCCTCCAAAAAAAGAAAACACACCGAAGAGGCTGCAGAGGAGGACGTAAAAATAGGAAACCCAGGAACACCAAAAATAAGGAAACTATAAAAATCTTTAATCTGTCATCACGTACCCTATCAAGTGCCGATACGTCCCTTCTTTCCAAAGGTCTAAATTTTGCCCCCCTTAATAAGCCCAATCCTTTTCTTCTATTCAAAGATTTGAATTGTTATATACGCAATCTCACTTTAAAAAGATATTTTAACATAAAAAAAAAGAAGAACCTTCTAATCAGTACCAATCCCCCTAGCAATACCCCCTCCTCACTACCCATTACACCAGTATTACCTGAAATATTTTCTTTTGACTCCAACTGCTCTGACGACATAGATGATCTTTCTTTTGATACAGAGATGTCACATTTATTTACGCAACATCCAATGACTTCCCCACCCATCACCCACACCTCTTTCAGACCAAAATCCATCTTTAACCCCATCCATTCTAAAGGTCCATACATAGAAACGTTCTACAGAGTTGTATTTGCAGATTTTCAAAAACTCTGTCAAACCTCAAATAGCAATCTGGCAAATAATCTGACACCGTCTGAAAAAGGAGCCCTTAAAGCTCTGATGGAAGCCAATGATATAGTCATCAAATCAGCAGACAAAGGAGGGGGCATCGTCATACAAGACAAAGCGGACTACATTAATGAGGCAAAAAGACTATTAACAGACTCCAGTACATACGAAAAAATAAAAAAAGATCCTACTGACGACTTCGCCAATGAGATGAACACCTTAGTGTCTGCTGCATTCCAAGATAACATTCTCAATAAAGTAGAAAAATCGTTTCTTGTAAAAAATTTCTACCAAATCCCCTACTTTCATCACCTTCCTAAAGTCCATAAAAAATTAGATAATCCCCCAGGCCGTCCTATTGTGGCGGCAATGGACAGTGTCACCACTGGACTCAGTTTGTATATAGATTATTTCCTTCAACCTATTGTCCACCAGCTCCCATCATATATTAGGGATGGTACTCATTTGATGGAACTTCTTTCTACGTACAAGTGGGAGCCAACTTACACTTGGCTCTCACTTGACGTCAGCTCCCTTTATACGTCCATTCCCCACTCTTTTGGTTTAATGGCCTTAGAGCACTTTCTGGCTAAAGAACCTCTTATTAATTCACGTCAGGCCTCTTTTATCCTTGATGCAGCCTCCTATTGCTTAACGCACAATTATTTTACTTTTGACGGTGATTTTTATATTCAAAAACAAGGAACAGCCATGGGAGCCAACTTTGCTCCATCTTATGCCAACCTAGCAATGGGCTATTGGGAGAATGCCTATATCCTTCAAAATAACCCCTTCGCTAGTAAGATGGTTTTTTTCGGTCGATATATTGATGACATAATCATCATTTGGGACGGTACATTAGAATCAATTAATCCTTTTTTGGATTATTGTAACAAGAATCCATATGGCTTGTCTTTTACCTCAGAGGCTAATACAGAGACATTACCTTTTCTCGACCTCCAACTAGGTCATGATGATAATATATCTTCAATTATTTCAAAAAATTATGTTAAACCCACAGCGGGTAACTCTTATCTCCATCACAAGAGTTGCCACCTCCCCAGATGGATTGATAATATCCCTAAAGGACAATTTTATAGACTACGTCAAAATTGCACTAGAGACAGTGACTACTTAAGCCAAAGTGTCCTACTAAAAGAAAAATTTAAAGATAAAGAATATCCGACAGTTTCCATCGATCATGCCTGTGAATTATTTTTAAAGGTTAAACCCCCCAAAAAAATTAATGAACAGCAAAATAATCATAATTTACGTTTTATCACCACTTTTAATGTTGATTTTAAGAAGATGGAAAGAATTCTTAACAATCATTGGACGATTTTACTACAAGATCCCTTTTTAAAATCTTTTATCCCGGAACGGCCCAAAGTCACATATCGCAGAGCACCAAACCTGAAATCAAAGATTGCACCTAGTAAAGTTCACTCCAGTTGTCCATCACCAAATAGACCCGTCCTAATACCCCTGGTGGGAATGTTCCGGTGCAACAAATCTCAATGTAAAACATGCAAATACGTGAAGCATGGTAAAAAATCCTTCACGACAAAAGGAACAACTTATACTTTGAAAGATTTTTTTAATTGCTCTTCGGATTATGTTGTCTATGGTTTGACTTGCCCATGCGGCCTAGTATACGTGGGCCGCACCATAAGAGCCCTCCGGACTAGATTCGGAGAGCATAGGAGATCAATCGAAAGTGATAAAGACCCTCATACTGTACCTAGGCATTTCACTCAAACACACCAACAGTCCACTGATGGACTGGAAGTGTGGGTCATAGAGCAAATACCAAATTCACTCCCGGCTGCAGAACGATTCAAAAAACTATGCTCAAGAGAAACTTTTTGGATATATACACTGGACGTTCTCGCACCCGGAGGAATGAACGAAGGAATCAAAATTTCTACCATCCTATAGACTATTGATATATAGTGCATTTTAGACCTAGATCCCATTATAATCACATTGACATTTTTTTAGATATGCATGTGTTCCTATATGCTTCTCTTCTGTATATGTTTTTATGGCTACATGGTTGAGCCTGTGTGTTTCTTATCAACTAAAAAAAACACACATATATATGATATATGATTTTACCTGTTTTTACCTGACTTTTACACTTATGGAGACGCATGTGGACAAATATACATATGGATGGGCATGTGACAATTGCGATTGTCATTTGATCAATATTCCTAATATATATACTCTTTTTACATATTAGGTATTATTTATATGTTTTTTATACATATGTATACATATATACTTTTATTTTTATTTATTTTTTTATTTTTTCTTGATGATTATAATAATATTTTTGTATTTTTTTTATATAATATTTTTTTATATATATCTTATATAAATTTATATTACATCATGCACAGATAATCATTTTTTATCTTTTTATAGCTTCCAATATGTATATATCTCACATACGTCTCTTATACATGTCCATGCGATTTTCATGCGATTTTCTTGCATTGATGAGATTTTCTTGCATTTTTGTTGCATTTCTTGTATATCTCGTTCATTACCCCTTGCACTTCTTTATACCCTTTCAGATTAACTTACCATAGACCAATTAACCATACTTTACCCACTGTATCATATTGGTAATATATAATTTAACTAGCCCATATCACATATCTTCATCAGTTCCTTTTTTTTTTTTTTTTCTGCTAGTTCCGCCCCTGCCCCTCATCATCTTTTATCTTTTTATAGCTTCCAATATGTATATATCTCACATACGTCTCTTATACATGTCCATGCGATTTTCATGCGATTTTCTTGCATTTTTTTGCATTTTCTTGCATTGATGTGATTTTCTTGACTATTTATTACTTATTATTATTTATTAGTATTATTTTTTTATTTATTCCACATATAGATATATATATATATATATATATATATATATAATCTATATATCTATATATCTTATGCTACATACATGCCCCTATTTCACATAAACTAATTAGCTTTTTTCTAATATGCTTACAACTGTTTGTTTTTTTTTTCTAAAAAAACATTGACCCCAGAGATCCTTAGTGCGATCTTTTATTTAGGTATGTGTTTTCACATACAAATAGATCATCCGTTTTTTTTTTAGCTTTTTATTCCCCTTTTTTCCTTTATTTCTGTTAGCCTCTTCCCTTTTTCACACTAATAACACTATGTCTGCCAGCTGTGCTTCTCTCCCCTTTTTTTTTTTTTTTTTTTTCTTTTTTCTTTTTAATTTTTTCTCTCTGCTAGTTTTCCTGTATAAGCTTGTTCATTTCTAGCCTGGTTTATGTCCTAATGTTGAGAAAGGAGTGCGACTCGTCACTACATCCGAGTGCGCATGCTCACGAAACGCGTCCATCTTTGACGTCATCCCCCTGAGCTCGTCACTTCCCTGCTATCCAAGCCTCGTTTTGAGGCCGCCTTCCGGAGCCGGCCCTTACCATCCACAGGAAGTGCTTCTATGGAACTGCATGGACAAAGCTGACAGTTATACATCGATGGGGAGCCGCCACTGAGAGACATATACCATGTTGTTTACTATCTTCACAAATGTGAGTGCATTGATATTGCTGTAATAAAATTTCCTTTTACCAAAACTACTACACCCAGAGGCGCTTTTTCTCCACTTGTTTTTGCTTACAGTCCCTGAACATGGTTTCTGTTCTACCCTGAAGGCTGCCCTGTGCTGTAATGTGGATAAAGTCTCTCATATACTCCTGGACTGACTTCCTTTTATAGACTATAACCTGATTTATATTGGTTGTTGCATGGACTTTATCTACACTTTTTGTGCATACTGCTTTGAATTATTGTTTTTATTTATTTATATAGGCTTCCCATGATACAGGGAGATACCTATTGATAATCAAGGATTCTTGCGCCTACATTTGTTATTTATATTCCTGGGTTGGGGAGCCCACTGTCTGGGTCAGCAGGCTCAGGGTCGGTGGCCCCCCAACGTCTCGCAAACATCAAATTTACTAGAATTGGAGGCTCTCTGGCGCGCTCTTCTAGCCTTCCGGCCCCTCTTGAAAGATCAAGCTGTCAAAATATTGTCCGACTACAAGAGCACTGTCACGTACGTGTCCCGTCGGGGGGCACCAGGAGCCGAGTCCTACTTCAAGTCGCGTGCCAGATATTCCAATGGGCAGAGAGGAACCTTGTTTGCCTGACGGCAGCCTATCTCCCAGGGCCCAAGAATACCTTAGCGGAACATTTAAGTTAGAGCTTTTTGGATCCCGGCGAATGGGCCTTGAATCCGAAATTCCTGCAAAGGATCTTCAGAGTCTGGGGGTTGCCAAACCGTGGTCATTTCCCCCTGGTGTATGTATTCCCTCTGCTTCCTTTAATCCTAAAGACCCTATTGAAGATTCACAGGGAGACGGTTACAGCCATAGCAATTCGACAAGGCCATGGTTCCCGCTGGTGTGGAGAATGAAGATGTGTCAACCAATCCCGCTGCCATTTTGTCGGGATTTCCTGCTCCAGAACGGAATATGTCATCCAAACCCCAGGAGGCTGAGGCTAATGGTGTGGAAATTGAGAGGAGATCTTTGAAGGATTTAGGCCTCTCAAAGCGAGTGTTGAGCACCTTGTTGCAGTCTCGTAAAAAATCTACAAACTCGACCTATCACAGAGTATGGAAGGCTTTCGACACGTTGCTGTGGAAAAGCGCTGGGAGCCCAAATCTCCTTCAGTCTCGAACATCTTGGAATTTCTCTAGCAGGGACTGGATGATGACCTGGCTTATAATTCCCTGAAGGTCCAGATTTCTGTCCTTTCAGCAATGATGAATTCCAGGTGGGCATTGGATCCAGTCGTGGTCCGTTTCCTGAAGGCAGCCATTAAAATCGGACCTCCCCTAAAGTCTTACTTTCCCAAATGGGACCTGATTCTGGTCCTAAAAGCCTTGTTGGCTCCTCCTTTTGACCAGACATCATCCTGTTCTTTATTTCATTTAACATTAAGGACAGTGTTCCTGACGGCCATAGCCTCCGTTAGGAGAGTTTCCGAATTATGCTCCTTTTCATCCAAAGAGCCCTTTTGTGTCATTTTTCCCTGACAAGATTATTCTCAGACCGGTTCCTAGCTTTCTACCGAAGGTTTCTACTGTTTTTCACATTAATTGGGAGACTGTTCTGCCAGCCTTCACTGTGGATCAGTTCCAGGATGATTGGAAGAGCAAGCAAGATCAACTGTTCATATTTCCTATGGGACCTAAAAAGGGCATGGCGGCTCCACTAAGGATTGTCTCATCCTGGATTGTGAAGACTATCCAGATTGCTTATGAGTCCCTGGGCCTTCCCTCTCCTGCAGAGATCAGAGCGCACTCGACTAGGGGTATGGCAGCATCATGGGCAGCTTATGCAAAGGTGTCACCCGAGATAGTGTGCAGAGCAGCGAGTTGGAGCGCACCCAACACTTTTATCCAGCATTATAGGCTAAATGTAGCCCTCTCTCCTGCGGAAACGTTTGATTCTTCTGTTATTTCTGCGGCTATCGCCCATTAAATTTGTTTAGCAGCAGTACTCTCTCTGAGTTGTTTTGTTCTTTCCCTCCCTTATTGAAGGTTGCTTGGTACATCCCATAGTAGGCTGACATGGGGAGGTCCAGGAATAAGGAATATTGTTGCCCATACTTACCGTAATTCTCCTTTCCTGGATCCTCCTCATGTCAGCCGGGGATTCCCACCCTATCTTCCATTGCGAGGAAGGGTGTTTGAACGTTGAGCTGGTTCGACAGCCACCCTTTATGGGCTAGAAAAAAGGTGGTCCTGGAGGGGTCAGAGGGGGCTGAGCTGACCCATAGTAGGCTGACATGAGGAGGATCCAGGATAGGAAAATTACGGTAAGTATGGGCAACAATTTTCCTTAATCTTGCCTACCATGTAAAACCTACAACTGTAATTACATTAGCAGCATTGAATTTATCTACAGATTCAAGCTATGCTGGGACTTGTGGTTCCACAACGGATAGTACTCAGACTTTATAACCATTATTATATGTCACTATATATGTTCACTTATTTTCAGTTATTTTGAAGCTGATTCCTTAGCGCTGCACTTGTTCCACAAATACGTTTATCCATTTACACCCTTTGTGCTGGTTGCTAATATGTGGACAGCGCAGTATATATATTTACTTTGATAGTACTCAGAGAGCAGTTACAACAATGAGATATATACACAAATTGTATCTAAGCATCCAATCAGGAGAGAGATCATTACAGTCATCTGCACAATCAAAACGTCTAATATTCTTATGACTATAAACTTCAGTATTATTTATGTCACACTGAACCATCTGCCTATTGCAGTATTTCGGCAAGAAAAGGGGGCTAATGACTATAAAATAACCAAGCCCTCTTTTCAGTTTAAGACCCTATAATTTCCTACAGATATTTTCCTTCCAGAAGCAGTATGCTAGATACAAACAATGTCGTAAATTTCCTAAAACAAACAACTTTCTTTTTTCTGCAGTTTAAATAACTTCTAACTCCTCAGCCTATTCATGGAGCTATCTAGCTGAGGTGACTCTTTCTTTGTGTAGCTTGAATACCTTATTGGGGAGGAGGCAGGTGGCCATGCTGTCTCCCTCCCGATCCCAATACAGAGTTTTCAAGGTGATTCTAACCCCTTAAAACTTAGTTTCTTTTCATAATTTATATTAGGTCCTGAAGAATGTTTAAAATATATTGTACAGTGAGAATGATGATGGACCTTGTGGTTTCTCACTTTAACTTTTTCCTCCACCTTGTTCGGGGGGGATTGTTGCATGCACCCAGGACCCTACAGTACATAGATCCAGGCTATACTAATGATAAGGCTCGTTGTTAGCCTCCACTACATGTGTTTTGCAATTACGGTGGGCTCTCAAACCCCCTGGTATAACCGAGATATCAAGTGCATGCAACAAATCCCTGCCCAGCAGGTTAACCGGACATCGTTTAGATATCACATTTTTACATTCAGCTTTTTTGCTCGTTAGTGGGTCCTCTATAGGAAGATTTTCTGAAACATCCTCCTCACACATTAACCCGTTGCTGATTTTACAAAAATGTTACCTTTTTTCTTAACTCCTCCAGGCATATCCTGGGGATGAATCGGGGTCCTGCACGCCCCTGTGTCACACAGAAAGGTGACTTCTTTCCCTTTTACAAAAAGTGTTATTTCAGGTTTAATCTCACTCTGTAAATACATTTACACATTACATATGTCCAATACTTCAGACCCCTCTGAATTCATTTCATCGTAGATACATTCCTTTTTCCACTTGCAATCCCTGGCCAAGTGGCCTTTCTTGCCACACCAAAAACATTCACTCCTTTCTTTCCCACCCTTGTAATCCTTATTACGAGGTCTACATTGGGAGTTTCTTAACCTTTCTGTAACTCTTTCCGCAACATACACATTACACCACCTCTACAGCAAACACCTTCCTTAAATGAATCCTAGAGTTATCTAATTAGGATTTAACATTGCTATATAATCACACATTTCTTAGATATCCAGAACTATCTGTCTGCTTACTTTCCTGATTTTAGTGTCGGCTTCAATTTTAATTCTTCTACATCATTTTAATAAGAATCCTTGCTTAACTACTTCCCACCCGGCCACTGTATATATACGGCCGGGTGGGAGCCGTCTACTTCTGATCGGACGTTCCTGAACGTCCATCAGAAGTAGCGGGATCGCGCGCACGCGTGCCCGCGCAGCGGCGCGATCCCGATGCACTCGTGTCACCCGGACACGGCACATCTCGGATCGGCAGGAGGGCTCTGTGATTGGCCCTCCTGATCACATGCCCCTTGTCCAATCACAGCCGTCATGTGATGTAAGCAAACAGCCGGTTGCTAGGCAATCGGCTCTCTCCTCACACGGAAGTCGTCGGTGAGGAGAGCGGATCACTGCAGCCGGCTGGTGATCAGTGAGTATTAGCTGTTTTTTTACAGCTTTTTACTCACTGATCACCAGTCTAGTGTAAACACACATGTCCCCACACATGTCCCCAAAACATATATGTCCCCAAAACACACATGTCCCCAAATAAAAAAAACGCATGTCCCCAAAAAAAAAAATACATGTCCCCAAATAAATAAAAACACATGTCCCTCACATATGTCCCAATAAAATAACATGTGCCAATGATTATCTGCACACATATATATATTTTACATTATCTTTGTCTAATTTGTACATATGTTTAGTATCATCATTTATTTAATTTCACTTATGGCCATTTTAACGTACGTACGGAGTAATTTAAGGTCTTCTCACACAGACACTTATACACTGTTTTCGTTAACTCGCAGACCAGCACAAATTTCTTAAGAGGTTACTGTACTTTTTCAACCCTCCTAATCCTGTGTTCTACTAAAAAACATTGGTATTCTTATCTTCTAACCAAATTAAAAACAAATTGTGAATTGTTCTTACCTTGAAACAGAATGGGTCTTTTCTGACAATTTTTGGGAACCCGTCACCTGATAGGGACCAGTCAGTCGACCGGCCTCTGTTAACATCAATTCAGACGGAGGACTTTGGAATAAGGAATCTCGTGTGTTCTGAGATTCTCCCATATGGTAACAGTCACCGGTGGTCTGGTCCCTTCACAGGATTTTGAGTTCCGGCTCGAAGGACCAAATTGTGAGGGAAATTCACCTTAGACCACACTCTCCTAGATATGATTGGTTCAATGTAACTAACCATAAATCTGACTCTTGTACACTTTATACAACCAGACAAACTTATTCATTCCCAGAATTCCTACATGTTTATTAAAATGTTTTTTAATGTTTTATATATATATATATATAATACATTTGGTGTCGAGTGGCGGTGTGTGGGGCAACTGGTCTATCTCATCCCTTGAATATAGTAACAAAAAAAGGTCTGGTGCACAAGGCACAGCACATACCCCTTTGGATGTTTAGGTAGATGAACCAGTCAGTATTTGCAAAAGTATATATTTATTAGATAGACATATGAAAAAATTATAAAAATTGTACAAAATGCAAAAACATCAAACAACGACAATATTGTCACATGTACATAAAGATGCAAGTATGGGAAAGGATTTATCACATGTGTTAGGTAGAAACTGACACCGACATGTTTTGGGCTATTCAGTCCTTTTTCATAAAAAGTAAATAAGTGTGGCGCTGTGAAACTTGTATCTGATCGGTAGCTGTAAGGAAGAATCCAATCTCCGTTACACTGCTATCATCCAGATTTTAGTGGCTAATCACCGCCTATAAAGGATGGTGAAAAGAAAGTGAATATAAACAATCCACGTCAGAACTGTTTATAAAAAATGAATGAAGAGTCCTTTTTCATAGGCAATTTACAGTCGTCTCAAGCACATAAAATCTAATGCAAGTAATTGTCACAATGAGTAACAAAGATCAAAAAAGATCATGAAGTACATAGGTGTATAGCTTTATACATTGATAATCAAAAGAATTAAATGTTCTCACAAGTCAGGGATCCCCACTCAGAGCAGCACCATGGATTTTTAAAAATTCTAAAAAAGCATACGATAGTGTGGGCAGCTGTAGATGCAGTATATAGTGTGCCATTAAGTGCACACCAATGCTATGAGCTGACACAGCCCAAAGGGGCTGATTGATAGTTGGGTATGCTGAATGCTGCAGGACCTCTACTGATCAGCTAAAGCGCCGGAAAAACGCCCCAGTGTGAAAGGGGTCTAAGAAGAGTTTTTGTGTTGTTTGAACTGCCTATAAAGACAAAGCTTGTCAATTTTCTTTTGCTTTTGCTGAATAAAGCCTTTTAAGTTGACTGAACTGTCTAAGCCGGCTTGTCACCCCCTGATCCCTTACAGCCTGTATCAAGGAAAGACAGATTCTGGTGGTAGGGGACTCAATTCTATAAGGACAGAGGGTAAAAAAGCGGGAGGGGTATGCCTATTAATCAAGACTAATGTACAAGTGAATGTAAGAGATGACATCACTAAGGCTGCTTTCACACTGGAGCGGTGGGGGCGCTGGCGGTAAAGCGGCGCTATATTTAGCGCCGCTTTACCGGCGTTTTAGCGGCGCATTGCGGCCGCTCGCGGGGTGTTTTTACCCCCCGCGAGCGTCCGAAAAAGGGTCAATACCGCCCGCACTCCCCCATTGTTTTCAAGGGACCGGGCGCTATAGGAGCGGTAAATATACCGCTCCTATAGCGAGCCAAAGATGCGGCTTGCAGGATTTTTAGCGTCCTGCAAGCGCACCGCTTCAGTGTGAAAGCCCTCGGGCTTTCACACTGAGGGAACAGCAACAGCTGTTTCGGGTCGGTTTGCAGGCGCTATTCTTAGCGCAATAGCGCTTGCAAACCGCCCCAGTGTGAAAGGGGCCTTAGGGAGCTAGGGAGGAGGTGGAATCATTATGGCAAGAGCTCCAAAGGGATAGCGTTACTGGGTCTACTGATTACCAACAATGCAGAGCTGATCACGGATGTGGAAATATGGGGCAATTTAGGAAACAGCGATCACAAGTCAATTGGCTTTAGCATAAACCACACAAATAGAAAACATAAGGGGAATACAAAGACACTGAATTTCAAAAGAGCCAACTTCCCTAAACAACAAACCTTGCTAGAAGGCATAAATTGGGATAAAATATTAGGAACAAAGAACACGGAGGAGAGATGGGTTTGCTTTAAGAGCTTATTAAATAAGGGGATTAGCCAATGCATCCAATTGGGTAATAAATTTAAAAGGGATGGCTTAACTCCAATGTAAAAATGCATATGAAAGCAAATGAGAAGGCCTTCAAAAAATAAAAGGTTGAAGGATCATCATCAGTATTCAGACTTTATAAGGAATGCAATAAGAAATGTAAGGGTGCAATTAGGGTGGCTAAGATAGAACACGGAAGACACATAGCGGAGGAAAGCAAAAACAATCCCAAGAAATTCTTTAAGTATGTAAACAGTAAAAAAGGGAGGACAGACCACATTGGCCCCATAAAGAATGAGGAAGGTCATCTGGTTACAAAGCATGGGGAGATGGCGAAGGTATTGAATTTATTCTTCTCAGTCTTCATGAGGGAATCGGAAAGTTTCAGTACCAAAACTGCAGTGTTTATCCTCATGACACATCACAGGAAGTACCTCCATGGTTAACAGAGGACAGAATTAAAATTAGACTTGGGAAACTTAACATTAATAAATCACCAGAACCAGATGGCTTGCACCTGAGGGTACTTGGGGAACTCAGTCTAGTAATTGCCAGACCATTGTTCCTAATTTTTACTGACAGTCTACTGACTGGAATGGTACCAGCTGATTGGAGAAAATCCAATGTAGCTCCAATATTTAAAAAGGGCCCAAAATACAACCCGTGGAATTACAGACCAGTTAGCTTAACATCAATAGTATGTAAGCTCTTGGAGGGGATGATAGGGGACTATATACATGATTTTAGTAATTAGAACAGTACCATTAGCAGTAATCAGCATGGTTTTATAAAGAATCTTTCTTGCCAAATCAATCTATTAACACTTTTATGAGGAGGTGAGTTGCCATCTAGATAAAGGAAGGCCCGTAGACGTGTATCTGGATTTTGCAAAAGCATTTGACACAGTTCCCCATAAACGTTTACTGTACAAAATAAGGTCCGTTGGCATGGACCATAGGGTGAGTACATGGATTGAAAACTGTCTACAAGGGCGAGTTCAGAGGGTGGTGATAAATGAGGAGTACTCGGAATGGTAAGGGGTGGGTAGTGGGGTCCCCCAGGGTTCTGTGCTGGGACCAATCCTATTTAATTTGTTCATAAACGACCTGGAGGATGGGGTAAACAGTTCAATCTCTGTATTTGCAGATGATACTGAGCTAAGCAGGGCAATACCTTCTCTGCAGGATGTGGAAACCTTGCAAGAAGATCTGAACAAATTAATGGGATGGGCAACTACATGGCAAATGAGGTTAAATGTAGAAAAATGTAAAATAATGCATTTGGGTGGCAAAAATATGAATGCAATCTACACACAATACACTGGGGGGAGAACCTCTGCGGGAATCTAGGATGGAAAAGGACCTAGTAGATGATAGCCTCAGCAATGCCAAGCTGCTGCTAACAAAGCAAACAGAGTATTGGCATGCCTTAAAAAGGGGATCAACTCCAGAGATAAAATAATAATTCTCCCGCTCTACAAGACTCTGGTCCAGCCGCACCTAGAGTATGCTGTATGCTGTTCAGTTCTGGGCACCAGTCCTCGGGAAGGATGTACTGGAAATGTAGCGAGTACAAAGAAGGGCAACAAAGCTAACATCCTCCAGACCTAAAGGGTCTGGAGGATGTTAGTTATGAGGAAAGGTTGCAAGCACTGAACTTATTCTCTCTGGAGAAGAGACGCTTGAGAGGGGATATGATTTAAATTTACAAATACCATACTGGTGACCCCACAATAGGGATGAAACCTTTTTGCGTGAAGGGAGGATGTGGAATTCCCTTCCACAGGCGGTGGTTTCAGTGGGGGGCATCGAGATTTTCAAAAACTATTAGATAAGCACCGGAATGACAACAACATACAGGGATATACAATATAATACTAACATATAATCACACAGTTAGGTTGGACTTGATGGACTTGTGTCTTTTTTTCAACCTCACCTAACTATGTAACTATGTATCATGTTACCATGTCAATTTTTTTTTACCAATAAAATTATTTTGTACAATAGTAACTGATCCATTAGCCTCACTTACCCACCTCATTTAAAGTCCCAAACACCTCTTTTTCATTGATGTAAAAGAAATTAATGCAACTTTCTTTCAGTGTAATACAGAATAACAGGCTGAGATTGATGTCTTCCATTTATGAATGCTATTTACCTGGCTGTTATGCTGATGTAAAAAGTCAGAAAATATTATTTGCTACTTACACTCACCTTCCACTTTATTATGTACTGTTCAATTGCGTTATAACACAAATTGCTAATCAGTCAATCACATGGCAGCAACTCAATTCATTTAGGCATCTAGACATGGTGAAGACAACTTGCTGAAGTTCAAACTGAGCATTAGAATGGGGAAGAAAGGGGATTTAAGTGTCTTTGAACGTGGCATGTTTGTTGGTGCCAGATGGGCTGGTCTGAGTATTTGAAAAACGGTGGATCTACTGGGATTTTCATGCACGACTATCTCTAGAGTTTACAGAGAATGGTCTGAAAAAGAGAAAATATCCAGTAAGCGGCGGTTATGTGGACGAAAATGTCTTGTTGATGTGAGGTGAGAGGAGAATTGGCAGACTGGTTTGAGATGATAGAAAGGCGACAGTAACTCAAACCACTTGTTACATACCATCTCTAAGTGCACAACACATCGAACCTTGAAGCAGATGGGCTACAGCAGCAGTAGACCACACCAGGTGACACTCCTGTCAGCTAAGAACAGGAAACTGAGGCTACAATTCACATAGGCTCACCAAAATTGGACAATAGAAGATTGGAAAAACGTTGCCTTGTCTGATGAATCTCGATGTCATCAGAGACATTCAGATGGTAGGGTTAGAATTTGTCATAAACAACATAAAAGAATGGGTCCATCCTGCCTTGTATCAACAGTTCAGGCTGGTGGTGTAGTGGTGTGGGGGATATTTTCTTGACACACTTTGGACCCCTTAGTACCAATTGAGCATCAATGCACCAGCAGTCCTGTATTGAAGGTGAGGACTGCAGAGGCCCACCCACATTCAGGAGTGTCAGACAGAAGGGGAAAGCAATGGAAAAGGCATGTATAACAGTTTATACCTCTATTCCTAGGCTAAATGAGTATTTAACCCTTGCAGTACAGGGGCAATGAGGGTATTTTTTCCCCCCTGGTGTGAATTGGATGTGGGTTTCCCCGCATCCAATTTGCATTCCAGGAGACTGTGACCAGCTCTCAATGGAGCCAGTTCACACAGCTCTGGGACAGCTGTGGATCGGTTTTAAGAAGAGTCCTGTGTGTCTTATGGTCTGTTTCAGGTCCGAATTCAGCCCAAAATTTGGACCGAATTTGGACCTGAAATGGTGAACAGGGACGCACCGGACCTCCTGCTGTGAGCCGCGCGCATCTGCACAACAGTGTGAACCCAACCTTAATGTGCAAGTGGTAATGCACTGTGATGCATCAGCATGCTTTGAATGGGCCCTTAAAGTGTAGTTTCACTCAAAAGTGGAAGCTCCGCTTATCTGTCTCCTCCCACTGCCACATTTGGCACCTTTCGGGGGGAGCGGGTATCTGTTTTTGACAGGTACCTGTCCCCACTTCCATCGGACCTTGCTGCGGCAAGGTACGGCAGAAGTTTGGCCCCCCTCCTTCCCCGCCGCCGGGCCATTCAGAGAGCGCTTCACGCATGCGTAGTAGGGAATCCGGTAGGGAATAGTAGGGAATGCCGGTTTTCATTACAGGCTATGGCAGCGGCAGCACCCGAGAGCCAATGGATACATCGGCTGGGGTGCCGACATCGCTGGATTCCAAGACAGGTAAGTGTCCTAATATTAAAAGTCAGCAGCTGCAGTATGTGTAGCTGCTGACTTAATTTTTCTGTGGGGGGGGGGGGGGGGGGCTGGAGAAAATTCAGATTTAAAAGATTTAACTAAAAGCATGTTAGCCCACCCTAACCTAATTTAACCGCTTCCCGACCGGCGCACGACGATGTACGTCGAAAGAATGGCACGGACAGGCATAAGGGCGTACAGGTACGTCCCCTTTAAGATGCCGCCGTGCCATCGAGCGCTCGCGCCGGTCGGGACCCCCGTGAGGCCGGTCGCGGGTCCCACGGACTTGATCGCCGCGGGGATACCGGCGATCGTCTCACGGGAAGGCTGAACGGGGAGATGCGGAAATAAACAGCATCTCCCTGTTCTACCTAGCAACTAGTGATGCCGATCTCTGCTCCCTGTGATTGGAGCAGAGATCAGCATTCACTAGCTGACAGTCACGCCCCCCCACAGTTAGAAGCACACCTCTAGGAACATGTAACCCCCTACACTGCCACCTAGTGGTTAACCCCTTCACTGCCAGTGTCATTTACACAGGAATCAATGCATTTAAATAGCACTGATTGCTGTATAAATGACAATGGTCCCAAAAATGTGTCAAAAATCTCTGATCGCCGCCATTACTAGTAAAAAAAATAATTATTAATAAAAATGCTATAAAACTATCCCATATTTTGTAAATGCTATAACTTCTGCGCAAACCAATCAATAATCGCTTATTGCGATTTTTTTTTAACCAAAAATATGTAGAAGAATACGTATCGGCCTAAACTGAGGAAAAAACTTTTTTTTTATATATTTTTGGTGGATATTTATTATAGCAAAAAGTAAAAAATAATGTGTTTTTTTCAAAATTGTCGCTCTTTTTTTGTTTATAGTGCAAAAAAATAAAAACCGCAGGGGCGATCGAATACCACCAAAAGAAAGCTCTATTTGTGGGAAAAAAAAGACATCGATTTTGTTTGGGAGCCATGTCGCACGACCGCGCAATTGTCAGTTAAAGCGACGCAGTGCCGAATCGCAAAAAGTGGTCTGGTCTTAAGCCAGCAAAATGGTCCGGTCTGAAAGTGGTTAAAATGGAACTTTAGTCTCTTAATCAACATTGAAGATGTGGGTGAAATTACTGCGCTAACCCAAATAAAATGTAAAGCAGCTAACACAAAATAGACCAAATTTAAAAGGAAATGTGAAACGCAGTGTATTATTATTTTTAAGGTACTTATATAGAGCTGTCAATTTATGCTGCTCTTTACATATACATTGTACATTCACATCAGTCCCTACCCTCAAGGAGCTTACAATCTAAGGTCCCTAACTCACATTCATATACTAGGGCCAATTTAGACAGGATACAATTAATCGACCAGCATGTATTTGGAGTGTGGGAGGAGACCCATGCAGGCACAGGGAGAACATGCAAACTCTAGGCAGGTAGTGTTGTGGTTGGGATTTGTACCAGCGACCCTTTTTGCTGCTAGGCAAGAGTGCTACCCACTACACCACTGTGCTTCCCAGTAGCGCTGGAGAACAATGATGAAACATAAAATAAGTGCAATATGTCATATAGTGCGTATAAATCATATAATATGTTAATCAACATTGACTATTTTTAATCCTTAGGGCTCATGCACACTGTGCATCTCAAAGATGCTGCTCCTACAGGCTTTTGAGCTTTTCTGAGCTCTCATTTTTTCCTGCCTGGAAACTCTCCTCCATGTTAGCCAATGTATCCATGCACATTATGGCTTATTCAGGCGTTTACAGGCATATGCTCTTACAGAAACTAAAAGAATGACTGCGCTGCAAACCAAAAACACTTTCACAAACCAGTGATAAATGTGGTATGTGACTAAAGTATTTGACAGAAATCAGTGATAAATTAATAGATCACTGATGATAATACCATAATCCAAAAAATTGAACATTTAAGTGAAATAAAATATTCAGAAATAAAAGAAAACTCATTTAAGCCACATATTAGTCAAAAGCAAATTGTAGCCATGCATATTGTGAGCATCCCAAGTGAGCAACAGATTGAATGGTTAGCATATTGTCCATATATCAGATAGCCAGAAATCCAATGTTGACACCACTCAGTATACACCATAAGGAAAAGAAGTGGCCCGATAGAAAAGATCTCCACCACCGAGAACAGCTGCCTCTTACCGGATCCAGAGATCTCCTGTCACAGAGATCACAAGGGCCTTAGGCTTGTCTCCCCAGCCACGGGTCCCAGGAGGAGGTAAGATGACTTTCACTGGTATAGGGTAACAATTTCCTCAGAGGACATAGGCAGGAATAGATAAAAGAAGACTCCATAGTGTATCACTCAAACAAACTATTTTAATTAAAAAACGGGGTTTACACTTACAGAAATGTCGTAAAAAGTAGCATGAAGATAAAAAAGCCGGCGAGCGGGAGAGCGGCGTGCTGACGTCACCGCGCTAGACCCGGAAGCAACGGGCAGCTAATACGAGCCAGCCGGCTTTTTTATCTTCATGCTACTTTTTACGACATTTCTGTAAGTGTAACCCCCGTTTTTTAATTAAAATAGTTTGTTTGAGTGATACACTATGGAGTCTTCTTTTATCTATTCCCACATGATACCTGCCTATGTCCTCTGAGGAAATTGTTACCCTATACCAGTGAAAGTCATCTTACCTCCTCCTGGGACCCGTGGCTGGGGAGACAAGCCTAAGGCCCTTGTGATCTCTGTGACAGGAGATCTCTGGATCCGGTAAGAGGCAGCTGTTCTCGGTGGTGGAGATCTTTTCTATCGGGCCACTTCTTTTCCTTATGGTGTATACTGAGTGGTGTCAACATTGGATTTCTGGCTATCTGATATATGGACAATATGCTAACCATTCAATCTGTTGCTCACTTGTGATGCTCACAATATGCATGGCTACAATTTGCTTTTGACTAATATGTGGCTTAAATGAGTTTTCTTTTATTTCTGAATATTTTATTTCACTTAAATGTTCAATTTTTTGGGATTATGGTATTATCATCAGTGATCTATTAATTTATCACTGATTTCTGTCAAATACTTTAGTCACATACCACATTTATCACTGGTTTGTGAAAGTGTTTTTGGTTTGCAGCGCAGTCATTCTTTTAGTTTTTGTCATCTTAATGTGGGTATCTCGCATTCATGACTGCAGCAGCTTTTAGTTTTATAATTATTATTATTATTTTTGTGACACATTATTTAAATATAATCTGTTTCATTTTGGGACAGCGCAGTAACACACACCTTTTCACCATATGCTCTTACAGGCAGACAAAAACCCCACCAAACTCGTGTTTTAGAGAGGAGCTTTCGAGCAAGAAAGATGCCTAAGTGCGTAAAAACGCACAAAGAAGCGTGAAAAAGCTCAAAGTTGCTGGAACCTGCACAAAAAATATAAAATGAGCCAAGGAGAGGGTTTGTGAAAAAAAACGCTTATGCTCAAGCTCGAAGAAGCTCAATAAAAAAGCACAAGCTTCTTCAAGCTTTTAGTCAGAGAAATAAAATCTCAAATGCCTGTAAAAGCAGCTTTTTTTGTGCTGCAGTGTGCATGAGCCCTTATGCTGCTAGGGTTAGTAAATAGAAAGGAAAGTCATATTTACTTGTTTTAAACTTTTTTTTTAATTTCTTCAGTTATTTCCTGGTTCTCTAAGCGCACCCTCCTGCCTGCATGCCCGAGTTAAAGGAAGGTGGATCCTAAGAAGTAAATGCTACATAAATCATTTGCCCTTACTCAAGATGGCCGCAGCCAGAAATGCTAGGGTGGGGGGTTCAAAGTGATTTCTCAGCAAAAGAAAGCACGGAAACATGGACAGATGGGGGAGTTTGCTTTAAATATTAAGAATTTATTTGATAGAATTTTTGGTTTGTGGTGCTCAGATGCAGTGTAATTCAACTTTAAGTACATGCATGCTAAGTAATGTGAAGGGAAACACTTAACTGTATTTATTACCTCTCACAGAAATCACAATACACCCCCCTGATAATTGTGGTTTTCTTTACTCTCCCCAAAAGACCAGCTGCATCTTTGATTTGACATCATTCTGGAAAACCATATACTTCTAGGCCAAATTTTTATTGTAAATCATGTAAACAGGGTCTGTGCGCCAATCTTTATGTTACTGGATATGTGTAAACTTACTGAAGGACCTGCTATGAGGGATACACACAAAATTGCTAATAATAACGTGAATACTAAAACGTAGAATGCTAGGAAACATGGAACACCACTATCTAGAAAAGGATATTTTCTAAAAGACATGAAGTCATTTTTGGGCAGAGAGGATAATTTCTGTAACTATACTTTCTAAATAAAGATGTACATTGTTATATGTTTTTATGGAGATCTGCTACTTGCACTTTGCAGCCTTTTAGTGTTGGCATCAGATTCGAAGACATCATCTTGCAAACATCTTTGCTGAGTGCTAACATGGCCGATGACACCTCTTTCAGTTATCTGAAACCACCCAGACAGCCTGTCTCACTGGCCCATTAAAGTGAGATCAAGTGTGAAGACCTTTGATAACTGACAAATGAGCTGTTGTTAGCTCATATTCAACTGCAGTGATTTGAGAACATGTCCTAAGAACACATCCCTCTAAGCTCACTGTCTGGAGAAAATAGAATACTGGCAATACTAGGATGGAAACTGTTGCTAGACAAATAATTTCGAAGCAACTGTGTGAAAATCTCTCAGTGTGAGGGGCACTTACATACATTGCATCCGGAAAGTATTCACATCGCTTCACTTGTTTCCACACTTTGTTATGTTACAGCCTTATTCCAAAATAGATTAAGTTCATTATTTTCCTCAAAATTCTACAAAAAATACCCCATAATGACAACGTGAAAGAAGTTTGATTGAACTCTGCAAATGTATTAAAAATAAAAAAATCACATGTACATAAGTATTTACAGCCTTTGCTCAATACTTTGTTGAAGCACCTTTGGCACCAATTACAGCCTCAAGTCTTTTTGAGTATGATGCTACAAGCTTGGCAAACCTATTTGTGGGCAGTTTCTCACATTCTTCTTTGCAGGACCTCTCAAGCTCCATCAGGTTGGATGGGGAGCGGTGGTGCACAGACATTTTCAGATCTCTCCAGAGATGTTCAATTGGGTTCAACTCTGGGCACTGGCTGGGCCACTCAAGGACATTCACAGAGTTGTCCCATAGCCACTTCTTTTGGCTGTGTGCTTAGGGTCATTGTCCTGTTGTAAGATGAACCTTCACCCCAGTCTGAGGTCTAGAGCATTATGGAGCAGGTTTTCATCAAGGATGTCTCTGAACATTGCGCATTCATCTTTCCCTCGATCACTAGTCTCTCAGTTCTAGCCGCTGAAAAAGATCACTACAGAATGATGCCGCTACCACCATGCTTCACTGTAGGGATGGTATTGGTCAGGCGATGAGCAGTGCCCGGTTTCCTCCAGACATGACACTTGCCATACAGGCCAAAGAGTTTAATCGTTGTTTTATCAGACCAGGGAATTTTTTTGTTCATGGTCTGAGAGTCCTTCAGGTGCTATTTGCCACCTCCAGGCTGGGAGGCATGTGAGTTTTACTGAGGAGTGGCTTCAGTCTGGCCATTCTACCAAACAGGCCTGATTGGTGGAGTGCTGCAGAGATGGTTGTTCTTCTGGGAGGCTCTCCTCTCTCCAAAGAGAAACCCTGGAGCTCTGTCAGAGTAACCATCGGGTTCTTGGTCACCTCCCTGACCAAGGCTCTTCTCTTCTGATCGCTCAGTTTGGCCGGGCAGCCCGCTCTAGGAAGAGTCCTGGTGGTTCCAAACTTCTTCCATTTATGAATGATGGTGGCCACTGTGCTAATTGTGACATTCAATGCTGCATAAATGTTTCTATTCCCTTTGCCAGATCTGTGCCTCGATACAATCCTGTCTCGGAGGTCTACAGACATTTCAAACAAACTTCTTTCATGTTATCATTATGGGGTATTGTTTGTAGAGGCCTCATGACTGTAATAGAGAATGCTGATAGAACTGCTGTGACATGCACTGTTAACTGTGGGACCTTATATAGACAGGTGTGTGCCTTTCCAAATCATGTCAAAAACATATCAACTGAATTTCACCGCCATTTTATTCCCAGGTGGACAAAAATATATATATAATGTTTGTAGAATTTTCTAGCAAAAAAAATGTTTTTAACTTGTAAACACCAAATTTCAGAAAGAGGCTCGGTCCTTAAGTGGTTAAAAACATCTCAAGGATGATCAGTTGAAACAGGATGCACCTGAGCACAATCTGCACTATATGGCGGGAATTTGGCATTATGTCTGTACTTATAAGCATATTGCAGAGCTGTCACTCTAGTTCTGCCCCTCCCCACTGGACGCCCATGATTAGTGGGTTGGGCTTTGAAACATCTCTGGGATGGGGTCTATGAATGCACATAGCGAATTCCGACGGACAAACATCTCTGGGATGGGGTCTATGAATGCACATAGGTAGTATGTGCAAGTAGCTGAAGGAGGCAGCACTGCCAAGCTCTGAGGGAGAAGTTTTCCTGCGAAACACATCAACCAGCAGTGGTTCTCGTGTCCTCTCCTTTATCACCTGGAGAATGTTGATACCAGACCGATTAAGGCTTTTACATTGCGGTTTTCATTCACATGTTTGTGAGTAGTTTTTAATGAATTATTTTATTAAACTATCAAAGGATAATGCACAAGGCTGGTGCGCCCTCTCTTTCTTTTTTCCTGTTTGACTGCTAGGATATCCCTATCCTGGAGGGCAGCAAGGCGTGAGACATTATCCATATTTAACTCTAGATCACCCGATGAACACACTTGTGCGCAAGAGTATTTTTTTGTTTGCTGAGGTCAGTATAGTAGCCTGTCAACTAGCATTAAGGGGATATGCAATGGTAGCCCCTGTATTTTTTTCATTATCAGTTTACTTTAAAACCTAAACTTCTACTTTGTAATGAGTTTTTGAGCAAATTATATTGTTAAAAGATATAAGATGTACCACATACCAGAGAGCCATTTATATCCCTATACTATAATCTGATCACTTTGTCCATTGAACTGAACTGATCTGAAAGCTATAAAACCCACTCATGTAATCTTGTAATACTGATTTATTTCTTATGTCTTAGATATAATGACCAAGGAGACGTTTCAGCTGCTAAACTCTCACATGAATGGAAAATAAGTGCTGCAATCAATGTCTACCACAAATTTACCTGGAGCTCAATTCATTCATCTGTGTCATCATTTCCAAAATGTTGCTCCCCCTAAGGCTGTCCTATAGTGACTGTCAATTACACAGTACAATTCAAAATTCTATTTATAACCTATAACGATCTCTCCTGCCTGACACCTTTTTACATTTACTTTTTGTATTTCTCTAGTATTCCTCTAAACCCAACTACTTCTCTGCATTCAACCATCTTTTTTCATCCTTGCCATAAAGACTCTTCTTCTAGTTGATGGGATAACAAAATATTCATGGTTTGGGTGTACTATCATCATTAAAATGAATGTGACGCCACACATTTTGTATTTATTACATGCCCTACTAATTAAACTCCTTCATGGATTTCTACATGACCTGCATACTAAATTCCTGACATTTATTTGGGTGGGTAAACCAGCTAGAGCAGGGCTCAAAATTTCAAGTCCTGAGCTACTAGCCAGGCCTCAAGGGTTACTCGCCACCAGTTGCCCCACCCAACCCCTACCCTAACCTGCCCCTAATTCTGCCCCTAATCGCACCCTCATAAATCACAAAATGACACTTAAATGTTGCAGAATTAAGTTACAAAAATAAATATTAACAACTTTATCAGTTTCCCTCAGCACAGCCTCACCAGTGCCCATCAATGCAGGCTCACCTGTGCCCATCATTGCAGCGTGACCTGTGCCTATCATTGCAGCCTCACCGTGCCCACCATTGCAGCCTCACCGTGCCCACCATTGCAGCCTCACTGTGCCCCCATTGGTCCCATTGCAGCCTCACTGTGCCCATTGCAGCCTCACTGTTCCCCCCATTGCAGCCTCACTGTGCCCCATTGCAGCCTCACTGTGCCCAACATTGCAGCCTCACTGTGCCCAACATTGCAGCCTTACCGTGCCAAACATTGCAGCCTCACTGTGGCCCCATTGCAGCCTCACTGTGCCCCCATTGCTGCCTCACTGTGCCCCCATTGGCCCCATTGCAGCCTCACTGTTCCCCCCCTATTGCAGCCTCACTGTTCCCCCCCATTGCAGCCTCACTGTGCCCAACATTGCAGCCTCACTGTGCCCAACATTGCAACCTCAATGTGCCCACATTGTAGCCCTTACTGTGCCCCCATTGCAGCCTTACCGTGCCCAACATTGCAGCCTCACTGTGCCCCCATTGCAGCCTCACTCTGCCCAACATTCACATTCTGATCATGTGACCACCATGATTGGCTGTCACAGTGGTCACACGATCAGAAAGCTCCTGGTCGCATGTAAAGTTTGGGAGCTTTCCTTTAGCCATCGGTAACTGTGCAAGGAGCACACTCCCAGGACAGCTCTGTTTACATTTTGATACACATATATGCAGCCTCACACCATTAAGGCCCACCCACCTAGGGGCCGCATATATGCATCATGCCGGCACCAAGGGGTTAACACTTCTGGACCAGTGATGTACCGGTACATCATCAACCTTTTTCAGAGGGGGGGGTCTAGCCACTGGATTGGTTTTATGAGCAGCAGGAGGAGACTTGCCCCCACTTCCAAAACCTTACGTTCTAACCCTGCCCATTTATAAGGTTTCTACTTAAGTCCAATGACTATAAAATGTAATTCCTTCAGAATCTAATTTCTTTCTCTTTTATAGACTCATTGCGGCGGAAATATCCTGCGTATTGGAATTCCTCCACAAGCGTGGCATCGTTCATAGGGACATCAACGGAAACAAAATCCTACTGGACAACAAAGGTCATGTCCTCATTGCAGACTATAGAGTGGCAGTAATGGATATGTATGGTGATACAAAGGTGACCGGTGTAGCCGGAACAATTGGATACATGGCCCCAGAAGTAAGTCGCACTCTGTTTACCCATCACTAGACCTTATCTATTCAGTATATCACAATCCATTCACTATCCCTCTGATACTTGTAATATGAACATGTTAGATTGCATACAGAACACTGCAATGTAAATCACCTGACTGGTAAACATTAAACTCTTTATGAATTACGGCCCATTCATAAAATGCATGCCACTGTGTAGAGCCTGTGGTATCCTACCAAATTCTGTATACTTAACATAACAGAGAGAGCTCTGATTTGATTAGTCACATGACTAGGCTCTCCAAGTTTTTATTTTGTTTTATGTTTACAGCCATTCCCTGCAATAGCACTCAAAGTCCCAGTTCCACTGCTGTGCTTTATCAATGTCATTTGTTTTTAAAGTAGCGTTATTGCCATAGTAAGGACATACTGCTGCTTTGTAAATGCCTCCCTTAGAATGCATGTTCAATGAATATATATTATTCTTTCACCTATAAAAGGAATTGTATGTAAAGGAATGTAACTTTGTAGGAACTAAGTAACTGATTTCTCTTCCTCTGGCAGGTTATAAATGGCGAGTTCTACCAGTTTGAACCCGACTGGTTTTCAATGGGGGTTGTGATAAACATGATGGCTACATGCACTGTGCCGTTCTGTAATCATACCACACAGGTATATAGGAGGGCTGTGAGTTTCAAAAATCCTGTTTACCCCCCAGAAATGGACCCATACCTGGGGGACTTCATAGAAAGAGTAAGTAGAAGACATTTTCTAACTTTGAAGAGGCACAGGGAAGGTTTCTAGGCCTACTGCTGATGCTTTAGGGGTATAATGTAGGGGTGTTGTCAAGTCTGGTTGCCAGCTGGGCTGTTGAGTAGTTTGGCTTCTTCATCCCATGGTGAAGATCCAATGGTAATACTTCATCCTGGGGCTGAGGGATCAGAAGATGCCATATGAGGGCCAATCACTGATGTGCACATTGTATGAGGTTGTTAAAGCTGAACTCCTACCCATTTACTATTGCTTTGAACATAGTGGGGAGAATTAGATCACCTTCCATCATTTTAATGTTGTCTGTATCCCTGTTGTGGACATTTTGTTTCATATCCTGTCATGGGGACATGGAAATCTCACCAAGGAGGGACACATATAGCAAACACAACCTAACAGAGAGGTTCTAACCATTTCAAACTCCATTCATCAAACTGCTTTTATCACCCTGTGCTGATAAATTATGTCAATGAGAAGAAAAAAGATCTTTAAAAAAATCTAATCTCCTCCCTTTTTGTAGCTGTAATTCTACTTTAAGTGTCACCACCAATCTAAAGAGCCCAGGAAGGTAGAAGTGATCTAACGGCAGCACAGCATAATGTGTACTCATTTGTTTTGCTGGAATATAATATGAATTCCATCCATGTGCAATCACTCAGCTGATCTCAGCAGACAGACATCCAGCACCTGTACTTGGCTAGCTGTGTGTCTTCCTAAGCTAAGATCCTCCAATGGATGAAAGGACCGCACAGTAGAAGACTCACTGTAGACATTTTTCTTTTTTTTCTTTCTAAAAACTGCAAAACTAACTCCGAATAACTCTTAATGTCTTTTTTATAGCTGCTATGCGAATGTCCGAACAAGAGGCTTGGAGTGGGCAGATACATAAGACTCCATCTGTTCATGAGGCACATCGATTGGAAGTTGCTGTAAAAAGGGAAAGGATGGCCTCCTTTCTCAGTAGGCTCAGTAAGTACACAAATGAGGTTGAAGATTACTCATATTTGTACAATACTTCTTGATGTGACATAATACCTGGATTGGACCTAGATACATTGAAATATTCATGAGAAATTTGGAGAGGACAGTTCATCTGTAAAGACATAGTTCATCTGGATCTTCTGAAGAGGATGTCAAAGATTCCTTATATTTGAACATTACTTCTTGGTTTTCATAAAACAAGCAGTTTTAAACTGAAAACCATCAAAAGATATTGTGATATCCACCCAGCCTGCAGCTGTGTGCAGCCAGCATATGTTACACTATGGGGACAGAGCAGCCGGGCAGCCAGGGAACACAGCCACAGGTCCTAATTTGTGTGCATTCAGGGCCACTCACCCAAGCCTGCACACCTGTCAAATTATGACCCATGGCTGTTTGTCCAGCCGCTGCATCCTCCTAAAGTAGGGGTGTCAAACTCAATTTCATTGTGGGCCGCATTAGCATTATGGTTGTCATCAAAGGGCCGCTTGTATCTGTAAGACTAGATGTCCAGAGCATTCCACCCCCCTTACATCAGATGTCAAGAGCCCCTCACTCTCCATTATATCACAGTGCACCCCCCTTACCATGTGTTGCTGCCGGGAAGAAGCTGGAGGGAGCAATAGACAGCAGAAAGTGCAGGGCCTAGAGGGGGACCAGAGGAGGGTCAAAACCTCCTTCCAGAGTCTGCTGAATGCTGAGACCAGGGGAGGCAGAGAGGAGGAGGTGCTGTGGCTGCACAGAGAGACACAGGATCTGTAGGAGGTGTTCTGTCCTCATCTCTGCTGCCGGCTGCTGAGACAAGGTGGGGACGAGGGAGGTGTCGTAGCTGCAGGAGAGGTGCAAGGGCCATATGAAATTACCTGGAGGGCTGGATTTGGCCCGCGGGCCTTGTTTTTGACACATGTGCCTTAAAGGGGTGGTTGGACATCACAATATCTTTTAATGGTTTTTATTTTAAAACTGGTTGTTTTATGAATATTGAATACAAATAGATTTTTATAGAAGAACCTATAAGTCTGATTATCTGCTTCGCATTTATTAGTCTTTGTCCCCCACAGATGTATAATCCAAGGAGTAATCCGATCGCCTTCGGTGGTCAGGAAATTTTTTTTCCCCTGTTGGAGCAAATTACACCACGCTTCATCAGGTTTTTTTTCGCCTTCCTCTGGATCATACAAAAAAAAGAAAACTGCACTGTACAGAGGAGCCTTGACGGGGCAGTGCAGCTTCCACATACATTTGCAAATGTGTGCAATGTGACTGCCTGCATGGCGATGCATAGAGCACCTGTACCCACCGCCCCCGCAGGGGGATGGATTCATACGCCTTGTATGAACGAGGTCTTAGGACCGCACTTTACACAGGAGCCTTGGCAAAGAAGTGCGGCTTCCCCATATGCAAATGTGTGAAACTAAGACCTCTGTTTTATTTATTTATGTAAATTGTTAGATTGTGCTATTTTGTTTTATTTGCAGGCTAGCTGGTAAGTGTGCTGGAAAATCTTTTGTTTTTGTGTTGTGCAAAGCCCTTCCATGTGCGCCTTACTTCAAAAGCTAGTTATAAACTTCAGTAGCTGTCCTATTTTGTATACTTTCTTAAGATAAAACTTAAAAAAAATGACATTTATAAAACAAAAAAATGGTGTAGTTGTCTGGTTTTGTATACTATTTTTAAATAAAACTGTAATAAAAACTACAAATTATAAAAAAAAACTGGGGTAGTTGTCCTGTTTTGTATACTGTTTTTTCACAAAACTTTAATACAAAAGACATTTTATAAAACAAATACCTGGTGTAGTTGTCTGGTTTTGTATACTGTTTTTAAATTAAACTTTAATAAAAACTTCAAATTATAAAATAAAAGCTGGGGTAGTTCTCCTGTTATGTATACTGTTTTTTCAGAAAACTTTAATAAAAACTGCGATTATAAAAAAAAAAGGGGGGGGGGTTGTCTTGTTTTGTATAATGTTTTTGGATGAAACTTTAATACAAACTACAATTATATAAAAGAAAAATTTGGAGTAGTTGTCATTCTTGTAAAGACTATCTTAATACATTATATTGATATTATACATATACAGTTTCTTTCTGTTGTCAAAAAACATCAAATATATGACAAGAAAAAAAAATTCTCGGAGCACTATGGTTTATCTAAAGAGGCAGGCAGCGCTCAGGAGGGGCTGGTAGTACCAAGAGAAGTATGAAGGTAAAAGGAGGATAATAAGGTAAAAAAATAAAGAACGAATGCCATGAAAATCAGAATAGATGGGGATGATCTGTGACTCTCAATGAAGTTCTCGGGAAGTGCAAACTGCGCAAGAAAAAAGATGGAAGGCTGAAACACAGTCTCAATTTCCTCTAAAATATGAAAACAAGGAGAAGGGTCATTCCAGGTGCTGCACATTCAACAAAACCCATAGGTAGTGATGGTAAGAGCAGCCTTAGCTCAGACTCCATCCAAGCCAATTCCCCTCTATTGCATTGCGCCCAGCCCACTGGCTTTAGTCCTGAAGGACCTCCATGGCTAAGCCGCGTAGGCAGGGTGAAGCGAGTTGGGGCATGGCCTGGATGGAGTCTGGGCTAAGGCTGCTCTTACCATCACTACCGATTGGTCTTGTGTGGGGCACCTGGAATGTTCCTTCTTGTTGTTTGCATACATTGACCTGATATGAGCCCCTTCTAAGCCTGCACTCCCCAGTGGTCGTTCACCATACTTGGACCAACAGGAGCACCACCCGATTACTTTTTTGTTTGAAATGTACTACATTCGTGTCAAGCCACTGTTTCAAATTACCTTAAAGTGATTGAAAAGTCTCAGTTATTTTTTCTATTACAATAACATGTTATACTTACCTGCTTTGTGCAGTAGTTTTGCACAGATCAGCGTAGATTCTTTTCTCAGTTTCCTGGCTGGAGCTCCTGGCCTCTTCCTCCTGTTGAGTGCCCCCACAGAAAGCAGATTGCTGTGGGGGCACCCAAGCCGAGCTGTAGCTCTGTGTATTCATTCAGACACGAAGCTGCAGTTCGGACCTTCCCCCTCTCTCTCCCGATTGGCTAACTGAATTTGATTGACAGCAGAGGGAGTCAGTGGAGCCGCTGCTGTGTCTCAGCCAATCAGGAGGGAGAGTCCCGGAGGCACACGTTGGCATCACTGGATAGAGAGGGGGCTCAGGTAAGAACAAGGAGGGGCTGAGGGGCACACAGAAGGCTTTTTATCCTTATGCATCAAGATAAAAAACCTTCTGACTTTACAGCCACTTTAATCCCTTCACGCCTAGGGTAAAAAAAAACTTAATGCATAAGCACAACTTTGACATGTGTTAGTAAAACCGTACATATCATCTACTCATATCAACTACTTTGTGTATTCAGGTGGATTATACCGTATGGTTTTCAGGATAAATTAGTCTTTCATCTGGTGGTGAATAGTTTTGGATATCTCCGGATTTTTTTATTGTCAAAGAAAAACTGACCCAAAATAGTAAAGTTAAAAAAATCTATATTTATTTTTAAATGTAGCTGTATATTTCTTAGTACCACTATAACCTACCACCAAAGAACAGCCTAAAATATACAATGATATGCATATATATCACCATTTTATGCAAGTGATTGAAATTTTCTCCTGCTCCTGACGATACCAGCAATACAGAACAATAATTGTTCAACGTTATTTGTATGTTAGTTGTTGTTTGCACAACATTCATTTGGTGGTGAATAGTTTTGGATATCTTCGGGATTTTTTTATTGTCAAAGAAAAACTGACTCAAAATAGTAAAGTTGAGAGAAGAGAGGAAGGGGGAAGGGGAACAGGATGGACGTGTACCCATAGTGCAGTGGCAGAAGCGACAGATGTGTGCTATGCCATAGATATGACGACTAACTGTATAACAAGGGGTACTAGGGGAATAAACGGTTGGAACCTACAAAAACCTACCCATTTTTCTGAAACAGATAAAATCTCTATAAGGATGCCACCAAAAAGTACACACACTCAGAAAACAAAGAGAGGATCTACAGGTGGAACAACAAAAAATCCGGTTAAGCCACAATCTGCACAGAAAACATAAACAGACTTCCACCGAACTGAAACTTTGCTTCACCTATAGTGAGCATTTTGCCAAAACTTTCAAAATAATAACTCTAAACAAAAAGGAAAATACAATAATTCCCCCCCTCTTTTTTTTTTTTTTTTCTCTCCTTCTTTTTTTAGGAGAAAGGGGAGACGGGAGGGTGAGGGGAGGGAGAAGGGAGGGAGGTAAAGGAATGGGGCACAAACAACAACCATCACAATATACACTGCGGGTACACAGTAGATAAAGGGGAAATAATGTTAATATTAGGGGTGAGTAGGGAAGAGATTAGAACACAAGTGAATGGATTGGGCCAAAACCCCCCCGTTTCTTTTTTTTTTTTTTTGTTAGGTCACATCACACAATTCCACTGACATATATATGACACCCCGCATAACTATATACATAACAACTCACACTCCCGGGGGTTGATATAGGATTTGGGATGGAAGGGCAGAAGGGAAAGGGAAACACTGACCACATACCTGTACACTAATATTATTTACACATGACACTGACACACTAGACACAAATCCACAATGCACAATTTACACATTAATTTCAAGAAAAAGGGAAGAAAAAGAAAGAGAGGGGAAGGAGAATAAAGGGGGTCGGGGAGAGTCTAAAGGGGACAAAGGGAGTAAATGGGGGGGGGGGGAAACACCCCCTCCTCCCTCTCCCCCATCCCCCCCCCCCCTGGTGTGTTTTTTTTTTTTTTTTTCTCCGGGAGAAAACAAGGGTCAAAGGGACTCAAAAATTAAATGTAAAGAACTATAAATACAACATGTCAGAATATAGTGGAAAATGTGATAAAAATGTGTGAAATTGCAATGTACTTGGAAAAATGGACACCTATGAGCTACGGGCTTTTGTGAACCGGTTTGCCCCCATTGGATATAATTAATCTAATTTTCCTCTACTCTTCAAAAAAGGACCCTCCTCGGTGAAGAGGGAAAGGTTAAGGCAGTGGAGAGAAATTTTTTTTTTTTTTTTTTTTTTCCTTTTTTCTCTCCTTCCTTTTCTGCCCACCCTATCCCTACAATGAAGAGTAGAGGAAATGAATTGTATAGATTATACATTAATAAAATACATTGTATCCAAAGGAGACAATCCAAATATCAAACTTGTAACAATGGAATAATAGAATGGATAAGATGCATATATACCACATAAACAGTCAGCTTTTAAATACAACTTTAAAGGAGGGGGGGGGGGGGGAGGGGAGGAGGATAGGAGAACAAACGTAAGGAATACAAACAATAACAGGTCATGATGGTAATAAGCAAGATGCAGGGTTAAACATCCAAAGATAGGGATAATGGGAATAGCGATATCAAAAAGCGACATATAATATGACTCATAAAGAGGATAATTTTTTCTTTCCTCGATCTGGGATGGCGGGGGGGGGGGGAGGGGGACGGAGAAAGAGGAGGGAGATGAAACCCTCCCTTTTTTTTTTTTTTTTTCCTTCCCTCCCCCTCCCCCCTCCTCTCTCGTCCTCCCTTCTCTGCTTCCTTCTCCCCTTACCCTATCTTACCCCCCTGGGGGGAACAAGGGGAAAACCCCACCAAATCCTACATCATTTAAATCAAACTATTCCCAGACCAGGGACACGTCCTAAACCTAAGAAAATCCCTATATACCCCCTAATAGGGAACTTACACAGTAAGGGTAGACTCAACGAGTCATTTAGAGAATGCTAAAGGTATGAAAGCTTAAAGTTACAAGTGAGTAGGGACACCTAAGAGCACTCTGCTCTTGGTGCGAGTGAACGCGAACAACAGAAGAGAAAGTTTTAAAAAATTTTTTTTTTTTTTCTCTTTCCCTTTCTTCCCCCCTCCCCCCCTCTTGCTCTCTCCCCTCTCCTTCCTCTAGGCCCCTTGTTTTTGAGGTATGACAACCACTAAAGTTTGTTCTTTTAATACAAGGGGACTAAATGTAACATCTAAGAGAACACAAATCTTATATTCTCTTCAGAAACAAAATGTAGGAGTTATTCTCTTCCAGGAAACGCACTTCCGCACAGATCAACTACCAAATATACAGAATAGACAGTATCCCAACTGGTATCACGATACATACCCATACTCAAAATCTAGAGGGGTTTCAATAGTAATCCATAACTCAATACCCCATCAGGTTATAGAAAAATGGACAAGTCGAGAGGGCAGAGCACTATTGTTAAAATTGAACATATACGGACAGAAATATACTTTTATTAACATTTACCTACCAAATATAGACCAAATTAAAACAGGTATCCAATTACTAACAAAGATGATGATTAAAGCAGAAGGGACAATCATAATTGGTGGCGATTTTAATTTTGTTCTAGATCGAAATATGGACACTACAGCAAAGACAGGACCCCAAAAGAAAAGTGAAAAAAGAGCATTTAAAAAACTACTAGAACAATACCAACTAGTAGATATATGGAGAATAATAAATCCAAACACAAAAGACTATACATTTTACTCTCAGGTACACGATACATACCATAGACTGGACTACTTTTTGATAAACTCTTCGGCGATTGCAACAACCTCTGCCCCTGAGATAGGGAATTTTATATGGTCAGACCATGCACCCATCTATCTAACTATAGATACAATAAATAAAAGTACGTCTAGAAGCACATGGAAACTAAATGATAACTTATTATTTGATGAACCCTGTAGAACCGAAATTAGCTCTGCGATATCGAATTTTACATTAGATCATATAAAAGACAATACATCACTCCCAAATCAATGGGAAGCCCTTAAATGTATAATAAGGGGCCTCTTTATTAAACACGGGTCTAGATTAAAGAAAATGAAAAACAACAGGTCAAAAGAGTTGATACAAGAAATTTCGGAACTAGAGAAACAACATAAACACAATACAACACGAGAAACGCTAATGGTTCTCTCGGATAAAAGAGTAGAGATGAGAACAATATTAAATGAACAATCACTTCGGATTAGAGATAAAAATCGCACCCTATATTACCATCAAGATAATAAACCAGGTAAAATATTAGCTAGAGCTTTAAAACAACAAACACGAATTACATCAATTCCCAAAATTAAAACAGACTCAGGGGAATTGACGTACGACCCAGAGAAGATTATGGAAATTTTCCATACATTCTACTCCGGCTTATATAACCTACCCAACCAACTAACAAAACAAAACCCAGAAGACTTTGACCAAAAGATAAAACAATATATAACAGAAACCCCGATACCACCTCTACCTGATAGCGATATAGAACAACTTGAGAACGAATTTTCAGAAACTGAAATACAAATAGTAATAGACTCACTGACAGTAGGTAAAAGCCCAGGACCCGACGGATTTACTCCACGGTTTTATAAAACATATAAAGACTTGCTTATCCCAATTTTAAAACGTACATTTAACTCTGTATCTATAGCTCAGCCATTTGTATCACAAAGTATGCAAGCATACATATCTCTCATACCCAAACCCGACAAAGACCATACACTATGTGGAAATTATAGACCGATCTCCCTGACGAATATAGATCTCCGAATCTACTCTAAAATTATAGCCAATAGGCTTACCCCTAAACTACCAACAACGATACATTTAGACCAAGTAGGATTCGTGGAGGGAAGAGAGGCGAGAGATAACACCTTTAAAACCTTGACATTAGTCGAATACGCTAAGAGACACGCCATCCCATCCTGTCTATTGGCAGTAGACGCTGAAAAAGCGTTCGACAGGGTGGGATGGCGATTTCTTTGAAGAGACATTGAAACAATGGGGATTGGGCCCTAGATTGTTAGAAAAAATTTTGGTTCTATACCAGAACCCAACGGCCAAAATTCGAGCAAACGGGGAACTATCAGACACGATAACAATACTAAATGGAACCAGACAGGGATGTCCCTTATCTCCACTGATATATGTTTTAACTATGGAACACCTGATGACAGCAATCCGGATAAATAAAGATATACAGGGAATCAAAATAAAAGATCAAGAATATAAACTGTCAGGATACGCAGACGATCTACTACTATATATTACAAACCCCATAGTGACACTACCCAATCTAATAAAAGAATTTAAACGTTTTGCTGAAGTTAGTAACTTCAAAGTTAATTATAATAAAACAGAAGCTTTAAATATTTCACTTCCTACAAACACTGTTGATACCCTTAAAAGGAATTTCTCTTTTAAATGGCAAAATAGCACTATTAAATACCTGGGAATATTTATCCCCAATGACATGAGAAAACTCCAAGAAAACAACTATGTCCCATTAACACAAAAAATAACGAAACTACTCCAAAACTACAACAAAGGGATTTTCTCTTGGACAGGGCGTATAAATATTATAAAAATGGACATACTTCCCAAAATATTATATGTATTCCAAACAGTCCCAATATTTCCCCTAAAAAACATATTAAACACTCTACGAAAATTGATCGGCAGCTTCATCTGGGCGGGTAAACCGGCAAGGGTTAGCAGGGAAACCCTTATAAGATGCAAAAAAGATGGGGGTTTGGCTCTTCCGGATTTATCCACATACCGAGACCCTTTTATTTTTCTTTTCTCGTTTTTTATGGGCTTTTTAGGATGGGCTTTTTTTTTTTTTTCTTTCTCTTTTTTCTTTTCTTTTTTTATTTTTTTTCTGTTGGATGCTAATATGAATGAAGAGAGTATGATAGATTGCTAGATAAGTTTTAATGATATATGATGGGAAGAAGGAACGAATGCAATATAAACAATATATAATTAACATGCATAGGTACAGGAGTGAAAAATTATAAAACTATAAACAGATACAACTGTAAATGCCTGTATAATATATGTAACTGCAAAGTTCTATGTTTGTTAAAATGTGAAAATGGAAATAAAGTAAGATTTGAACAACAAAATAGTAAAGTTAAAAAAATCTATATTTATTTTTAAATGTAGCTGTATATTTCTTAGTACCACTATAACCTACCACCAAAGAACAGCCTAAAATAAATTCTCCTGCTCCTGACGATACCAGCAATACACAATAATATTTGTATGTTAGTTGTTGTTTGTACCCATAGTACAGCCCAGAAACAATAGTGAGCATTTTGCTTTTTTTTCCCCTACTTAAAACACACTGACCCAAACACTAACCCTGGCACTGACCTAGATCAAACCTTGATCTAGGTATTTTTTTCTTTTGTTTTTGTTTTATGTATTTCTTTACACACACTTTTTTTTTCTCTCTGCAAGGAGAGACAAAGATACAGCATATCTTTCCTCTCCATTCATAGAGAGAGAAACACAGGGGCAGTCTTCAAAGTGACTGATCACTGTGGTAGCCAAACAGATGCTACCAAAGCGATCAGGTGATCCAGAATCAGGAGTTCCGTGTCCTGATCGTTAATACGAAGTCTGGGGATCTCTGTGCTGGGAACTCGTTGTGCAGCACAAATATGCGGCCCAGTGTCCTATGTTGCTCATGTAGCTTTAAAATAAGAGCCAGATTCATGGGATGAGATACAAAGACCTCCAACCCATGGGAAACAAAAGTTGATCAGATGATTTTACAAAACCACTTACAAGAAACAGATTTCTGAGAAACTGAGATCTGAAATGGGACTAATTTAAATTAGTTGTTGAGTGGAGGTGTTTGAATACATTGTTCATGTTTTTTGTGCAACAACTATATCAGCCAGTAGATGGCAGTGTTTATAAGTTTGTAGTTGCTCTATGGTAAACTGGTAAACTAATTTCTCTGTATAATAAAGTTCCTGTCTGCAGTTAAGCAGAAAAGCCCATGTAGACTGTGCACTGTCTGTTCTGTATGGTTATATACAGAATTTCTAACAACCCCAAACGTGGTGCTTTGTTTTTTTTGTTTGTTTTTTTGAGGGTCTTGATGTTACGATATAATGATGTGACAATTGCCTGTTGATGTGATCTTAAACCATGTCCTTATTTGTCACTTTCTGTGATTTTATGGCTGAACTTGTGATACTCCATTGCCATTCATTTAAATAAAGAATTCATTAAAAAAATCCTAACATTGATCCTTCAAATACGTACAGTTTATATCGATATATATCTATATATATATTTATATATATTGTGACAGCAGGCAGGTAAAATAACCTAGTTGTGTCCAGGATGGAAAATATGTATGCCCTAGATTCAGTTCAGGCTTTATGCTGACTTATACCACTAGGGGGAGTGCTGGGAGTCCTGCAGGAGAAGAGTTAATGAGCCCAGCTGAAGTAAGTAAGTAAAAAAAAAAAAAACAGATTGCTTAGGGAGATGCTCCATCCTGGAACCAGTTCTGTGTTGTGTAGACTGGGGAGTGTGGTATCTGTCCTGTGCGGTGAGTCAACGCCTGTATCAAACTTCTAAAACAGGGAGACAGTTGGTGGAGAAGCCGAGGCAGTTTTTTTTTTTTACGGCCAGCATGGAGGATATACTGAGACAGCTGGCTCTAGCAAATACAAATCAGCAGCAGACAAATGCGGGTTTGCAAAAGAGCCTTGCAGCTCAACAGCAGACAAATACAACTTTGCAACAGAGCCTCGCAGCTCAGCAGCAAGCTCACCAGCAGAGTCTGGAAGCTCAGCAGAAAGCTCACCAGCAGAGTTTGGAAGCTCCGCAACAAGCCCAGCAGCAATCTTAGGCCCGCTTCATAGACCTGTTGCAGAAGCAAGAGCAGAGTCTCCAACAACAAATAGAGACATTAATACAGCAATGTCCGCAGACCAGTGAGGCAAGTGGTTCCACTAAAACTGCATCCTTTGGTGTGAGCCGTTTACTGACAAAAATCCAAAGCACTATATCGAAAATAAAATAATATGTTTTTTGCCCTAATATCTACCTTAAATCACATTGATAATTGTATACTGTACTTGTTTGTAGCCTAAATACTAAAATTTACACTTAAAACTGTAATTTTGTAACTTTTGGCAATGCCAGTAAAAACTTGGCTGTGCCAGGAAATTTTGGGTGTCGTGTCAGTAAATTTCAATCTGGTAGGTTGGCAACACTGATCCGGAGGTATTTTTGACCACATTTGAAAGGACTGCTGAAAGGGAAAAATGGCCTAAGGAGCAGTGGGCTGGACTGGTGGCCCCTCTGTTAACTGGGGATCGCAGAAAGCTTATTATGACCTAGAGCCTGATCAAGCAAAAGACTATGTGGTGCTAAAAACTGAAATATTGGCTCGGCTGGGTGTCACCCTGGCCGTCCAGGCTCAGCGTGTACATAACTGGACTTTCCGGCTTGGAAAACCCCCCAGGTCTCAAATGTATGATCTCATTCACCTGAGCAGGAGGTGGCTGCAGCCAGAGACTTTGACCGCACCAAAGATTGTGGAACGTGTTGTTATGGATCGTTTCCTGAGAGCTCTTCCTACTGCCATCCAAAAGTTGGTAAGCCATGGAGACCCAGAAACTGCAGATAAGCTTGTGGATCTGGTTGAGAGGTACTTGGCTATAGAGAACCTGACCGCCTCTTCCAGGGACTCGCAGACTTTCCACCCTAAGACCAGACCATCCCCAGTGGCGGGTAAGATGAGTCCAAGGGGAGAGGGTGGGAGTTCTACCTAATGTCTGGCGGGAGCAGCTCGGGAAGCCCAGGCCGCAAGAGGCAGCGAAAAAGATTGTTTGCTGCAGCTGCCGGCAAGAGGGACATATTGCAACCAATTGCCCAGTTGTGGATGAACCTATGCAATGTGACTTTATAAGGGACAGACGTCAGTCGCTGTTTGCGACTGTTGCATGCACTACCATTCGGGGACCTGAGAAACATTTATGTAAAATGTGTATTAATGGTAGAAATGTTGTTGTGTTGCTGGATTCAGGTAGCCTGGTGACATTGATAAAAGCTGAATTAGTTTGAATTAGCAGAGGTCTCTGGGAATAACAAGGTGGCTGTTATTTGTGTGCATGGGGACACCCGAGAGTATCCTGTGACTTAAGTGTTTTTTGTGACCCCCCAAAGGTAACCTCTCTCATCAGGTGGGGTTAGTGTCTCACTTACCACATGATGCCATTGTGGGAAGGTATTTTCCAAAGTTCTGGGAACTCTGGAAATGTCCTGAGCCCCCCACTGGTGCGCCTATAGACCAGGAAGGTGATGACCAGAATTCCTCTGAGAGTGGTGAGGACTCTCCAGAATTTCCCTTGTCGGTATTGGCAAGGGGAAACTTGAGAAACTGTGGAGGAGCCAACATCCTCAGACAAAAACCTGCCGTCTGTGGAGTTTTCGGATCTCGAGGTTCACAGGGAAAATTTTGCCACAGAACAGTTAAAAGACCCCACCCTAATAAAGGCACCGGAAAATGTGGTGAAAATAGATGGCGAGTTAGTGAACCCAGACAAGACTTGCACTTACCCATACTTCATTGTGGAAAGGGACCTGGTGTATCGAGTGGCTCAAAGGGCAGAAGAAACCATTGAGCAACTTGTGGCGCCCAAACCTTACGGGAAGTTGGTGTTAGAATTGGCCCATGGGCACATTCTTGGAGGTCATCTGGGGACAGAGAAAACCAGAGAGAGAGTATTACAGAGATTATATTGGCCTGGGGGTCATGAAGGAAACAGAAAATTATTGTTCCTCCTGCCCCGTGTGTCATAAGTCGGCACCTATGCCACATTTCCATAACCCGCTGGTACCTCTTCCCATCATTGAGGTCCCCTTTGAGAGGATCGCAATGGATTTGGTAGGTCCGATAATGAAGTCCGCTAGGGGGCATCAGTAAATTTTGGATATATTGGACTAAGCCACCCGTTATCCGGAAGCGATTCCTCTTCAAAATACCTTGGCCAAAACCATAGCCAAAGAGCTATCTCTTGTTTTTAGCCGCGTGGGTATTTGTAAGGAACTGCTTACGGACCAAGGTACACCCTTTATGTCCCGGGTTATGAAAGAACTATGCAAGTTGTTCAAAGTGACACAATTGCGTACGTCTGTGTATCACCCCCAAACAGATGGGTTGGTTGAAAGATTCAACAAAACCCTAAAACAAATGTTAAAGAAGGTGGTGGATAGAGATGGAAAGATTTGGGACTGTCTAATACCCTATTTGATGTTTGCCATTAGGGAGGTACCCCAATCCTCTACAGGTTTATCACCCTTCGAGTTACTCTATGGGAGACACCCAAGAGGGCTGCTGGATATCGTCAAGGAAACTTGGGAAAATTAGAGTTCTCCCCACAGGAGAATTTCGCCCTGATGCAAGATAGAATTGCACAGGTAACGCCGATTGTAAAGGAACATTTGGCCCAAGCACAGTTAGCACAGAAGAGAGTGTACAACCGTGGGGCCAAGACCCATACTTTTTCTCCAGGGGATAGGGTATTGGTGCTAGTCCCTACGGTTGAAAGAAAATTCCTGGCCACATGGCAAGGTCCATACGAAATTATTGAAAAAGTGAGTGAGGTGAACTACAGGGTCAGACAGCCAGGAAGGCGAAAGCCAGAACAGATATATGACATCAATCTGCTGAAAGCCTGGAGGGATAGGGAATCCCTAGTCACAGAGACTTTATCACTGGCCCAGTCTGATTGTTTTGTTCCTGAGGTTGGAATCGCAGTCACCTTATCGAAACCCCAACAACAGGAGGTTAAAGAGTTTGTACTTCGCAGCAAAGAGATCTTCTCTGAGCTGTCGGGACAAACATCTGGCGTAGAGCATGACATTATCACCCCACCAGGAGAAAGGGTAAAACTAAAACCTTATAGAATACCAGAGGCCCGACGGGAGGCAATACCTGGGGAGGTTCAAAGGATGCTGGAATTGGGTGTGATAGAAGAGTCCCAGAGTGACTGGTCCAGTCCTATCGTTCTAGTGCCCAAATCTGATGGTAGCTGGCAGTTTTGTAATGATTTTCGACAATTGAATAAAGTTACAAAATTTGACACCTACCCCATGCCGTGTATAGATGAGTTGATCGACCGGCTGGGAACAGCCCAATACATGACAACTCTCAATCTCACCAAAGGCTATTGGCAAATTCCCCTGGCCGAGTCGGCCTAGGAGAAAACTGCATTTGTAAACCCAGATGGGGTGTTCCAATATAAGAGAATGCCGTTTGGGTTACAGAATGCACCGGCAACATTCCAGCGGAAAATAGACAAGATTCTGAGGCCCCATCAGAAGTATGCTGCAGCTTACCTGGATGATGTGATTATCCATAGCACAGATTGGGTCTCACATCTGCCAAAAGTGCCAGCCGTCTTAGACTCTATCCGGAAAGCAGGGTTTACGGCCAATCCAAAGAAGTGTACCATTGGACAGGAGGAGGCTAAATATCTTGGGTACACTATTGGGAGGGGAGTGATAAAACCTCAAGTCAATCAAGTCGAGGCCATACAGAGTTGGCTACGTCCCAACAGCAAGAAGCAGGTACGAGCCTTTCTGGGAATCGCTGGCTATTATCGACGATTCATTCACCCATTTTGCCTCTCAGGCTGTGCCCCTCGCTAACCTGACAAAAGGGAAAGAGTCTGTCATGGTTCCCCGAGGCTGAAGCAGCATTCCAGTCCTTAAAAACTGCCTTATGTAGCCAGCCAGTGTTGTATTCACCAGACTTCTCTAAGGACTTTGTTGTAGAAACTGATGCATCAGACGTTGGGTTAGAAGCAGTGTTGTCCCAGGTCTGGAACGGGGAAGAGCACCCAGTCATTTACCTCAGCAGGAAATTGAAGTCTCATGAGGTAAATTAGGCCACGATTGAGAAGGAGTGTTTAGCGGTGAAGTAGGCTCTAGAGTCCCTTCGGTACTATCTGCTAGGTAGGCACTTTGACCTGGTTACTGATCATGCCCCTTTAAAGTGGATGGCTCAAAACAAGGAGACCAATAGAAGGGTAAATGGGTGGTTCCTGGCCCTACTTTACAACTTTACAGTAAAGCATCTCCCTGGTGTTAAAATGGGGAATGTGGATGCTTTGTCTTGGGTACATGCATGCCTTACTGCTTGTGTTCCACCCCCAAGGTTGAAACAAGAGGGGGGTATGGGGGTATATGACAGCAGGCAGGTAAAATCACCTTGTTGCATCCAGGATGGAAAATATGTATTCCCTAGATTCAGGCTTTATGCTGACTTATACCACTAGGGGGAGTGCTGGGAGTCCTGCAATTGAAGAGTTAATGAGCCCAGCTGAAGTAAGGGAGCTCATTAAGACCTCAATAAAAAATCCCAGCATGCTTAGGGAGATGCTCCATCCTGGAACCAGTTCTGTGTTGTGTAGACTGGGGAGTGTGGTATCTGTCCTGTGTGGTGAGTCAACGCCTGTGTGGCAAACTTCTAAAACAGGGAGATAGGGACTGGGGCAGCACAAGGCTGCACCTGGTTGTTAGGGAATCTACATGTATAGTAAGCGGTCAAGCTGACCAGGATTTCTTTTCATGTTTCTTTTTGTTTTGCTGTTATATTTTTCCTTGCATATAGTATAAATAAACTGCACCTTTGTTTTTTTTTTTTTTCACCTACAACGCTGTCTGCTGTGCCTGATTTTGTGTGGTGAACCCATCCAGGGGGTCACACACACCCGCTGCCGAGCTAACCCCCTCACGTAGATATACACACACTGTAATGCTGGCTTGGTCTAACATCAGGTAACCTGCCAGTATGTTTTGGGATGTGGGAGATTGAGAGTTTTCAGGGAACCCATGCAAACCCGGAAGAAACATATTAACTCCATGTAGACCGGGGTGATAGCATGCTTTATTTTGTTATTCTCTCCTCTCATCATGTTCTTATACATTCAATATTTACACATTCCATGACGCTTGGAATAAAGTGGCTAAGTTACCCATGTGGCTATAAATGCTGGCGTGTGTTTCTGACACTTATCTGAGATTAAGGATGATCCCGGTGTTCGATTCGAACCCATGTTCGAATCGAGCACCGGGTGTTCGCTCGCTCGGCGAGCCCAGAACTATTGGGACCGCTCGCATCAAATTCGTGTGATGCGAGCGGCCCCGCAATGCATTGCGGCCCGCGCAGTGCAATGCTGGCTGATGATTGGCCAAGCATGCACTGTGACCCCGCATGCTTGGCCAATCACAGCGCCGGCAGCGAGGAGAGCCATAATTGGCTACAGGCAGGATGCCTGTAGCCAATTATAGCTCAGGGGCTTTAATACACGCCCCACGGTATAAGAGGCCGCCGCGGCGGCGGCCTCGCATATTATGTTTCACTCACAGTGTCAGCGTGTCAGTGTGCTGCTGACTGCTGACAACAATATGTTCTTTATTTCTGGGGATATGTGTGTGCATGCTGTTAGAACAGCATTGCAGTATCACATCTGGGGGGTGTCTATAGGTAGCCTGTGAAGGAGGGCAGGTTTCCTGTGCTTAGAACTTTCCCTGCAAAAAAGTGTCATTTTTGCAGGAAGAAAGCTATTTAAATCACTCGCGGCTAATGAATTGATGGCTCCTGTAACACAGAGAGCTGTCATTCATTAATAAAAAACAAAAAAAAAAGCGTAGGGGTCCCCCCAAATTCAATAACCAGGCCCTTCAGGTCTGGGATGGATATTAAGGGGGATCCCAGCCAAAAAAAAAAAAAAAAAATGGCGTAGGGTCCCCCTCAAAATCCATACCAGACCCTTGAGGTCTGGTATGGATTTTAAGGGGAACCCTAGCCAAAAAAAATGGCGTGGGGTCCCCCTCAAAATCCATACCAGACCCTTATCCGAGCTCGCAACCTGGCAGGCCGCAGGAAAAGAGGGGGGACGAGAGCGGCCCCCCCTCTCGCCTGAACCGTACCAGGCCACATGCCCTCAACATTGGGAGGATGCTTTGGGGGTCTAAGACCCCTAAAGCACCTTGTCCCCATGTTGATTAGGACAAGGGCCTCTTCCCCACAACCCTGGCCGGTGGTTGTGGGGGTCTGCGGGCGGGGGGCTTATCGGAATCTGGAAGCCCCCTTTAACAAGGGGACCCCCAGATCCCGGCCCCCCCCCTGTGTGAAATGGTAAGGGGGTACAAAAGTACCCCTACCATTTCACCAAAAAAGTGGCAAAAATGGTAAAAAGGACAGGAGACAGTCTTTGACAATTCCTTTATTAAAATCTTCTTTCTTCTTTCTTCATCCTTCGGTTTCTTCATCTTCTCCTTCCTTCATCTTCTTCCATCTTCTTCTTCCATTTTCTTCTTCCTCCGATCCGCTTCTTCTTGCGCTGGTCTTCTCGTCCTTCCCGTCCGGCATCTTCTTCCGTCGGCGTCGGCGTCGGTGTCTCTGTCTCTTCTTGGGCCGCTCCGCGCAATGGGAGGCTCCCGCTGTGTGAGGCTCCGCTCCGTCTGACAGGTCTTTTATAATGGAGGGCACCTGGTGACCCCGCCCCCTCTGACGCACAGGGACGTCATGGGGAATTCCATGATGGCTTTCCCCATGATGTCAGAGGGGGGCGGGGTCACCAGGTGCCCTCCGTTTTAAAAGACCTGTCTGATGGAGCGGAGCCTCACACAGCGGGAGCCTCCCATTGCGCGGAGCGGCCCAAGAAGACACCGACACCGACGCCGACGGAAGAAGATGCCGGACGAGAAGGACGAGAAGACCAGCGCAAGAAGAAGCGGATCGGAGGAAGAAGAAAATGGAAGAAGAAGATGGAAGAAGATGAAGGAAGGAGAAGATGAAGAAACCGAAGGATGAAGAAAGAAGAAAGAAGATTTTAATAAAGGAATTGTCAAAGACTGTCTCCTGTCCTTTTTACCATTTTTGCCACTTTTTTGGTGAAATGGTAGGGGTACTTTTGTACCCCCTTACCATTTCACACAGGGGGGGGGCCGGGATCTGGGGGTCCCCTTGTTAAAGGGGGCTTCCAGATTCCGATAAGCCCCCCGCCCGCAGACCCCCACAACCACCGGCCAGGGTTGTGGGGAAGAGGCCCTTGTCCTAATCAACATGGGGACAAGGTGCTTTAGGGGTCTTAGACCCCCAAAGCATCCTCCCAATGTTGAGGGCATGTGGCCTGGTACGGTTCAGGCGAGAGGGGGGGCCGCTCTCGTCCCCCCCTCTTATCCTGCGGCCTGCCAGGTTGCGTGCTCGGATAAGGGTCTGGTATGGATTTTGAGGGGGACCCCACGCCATTTTTTTTGGCTAGGGTTCCCCTTAAAATCCATACCAGACCTCAAGGGTCTGGTATGGATTTTGAGGGGGACCCTACGCCATTTTTTTTTTTTTTTTTTGGCTGGGATCCCCCTTAATATCCATCCCAGACCTGAAGGGCCTGGTTATTGAATTTGGGGGGACCCCTACGCTTTTTTTTTTTTTTTTTTTTTTTTTTTTTTATCAATGACTTTTTTTTATGAATGAGTTTCAATGAATCACTGTTCTCTGTGTTACGGGAGCCGTGAATTAACATTAGCCGCGAGTGATTTTAAATAGCTTTTTTACTTTCAAAAATGACACTTTGCGCAGAGACAGTTCTAAACACGGGAAACATGCGCCCCTTTACAGGCATACTATAGACACCCCCCAGGTACGAAATTTAAAGGAATATTACACTTTTATTGTTTCAATTTAAGCATTATTAAAATCACTGCTCCTGAAAAAACGGCCGTTTTTAAAAAATTTTTTTGCATTGATACATGTCCCCTGGGGCAGGACCCAGGTCCCCAAACACTTTTTATGACATTAACATGCATATTAGCCTTTAAAATGAGCACTTTTAATTTCGAACGTTCGCATCCATTATAACTAATAGGGTTCTAAAGCTCGCACGGACTTTAGGTCCGTTCGCGGGTTCTGGTGCGAGCCGAACGGGGGGGTGTTCGGCTCATCCCTATCTGAGATGAAGAAACTACTACATCTTCAACATTTACAAAATAAGTACACACACACACACACAACTAGGGACCAATACCTTGACCAAGAAAAAGTGTTGATTATGCAGGAATTGGGCTGCAAGATCGTTTGAGCTGACAGAATGTATTAATCTGTAACCTTCTAAAGAAACACTACATTTTAGGCATTGGCTGATTTATTGAGATCTATTTTTTTCAGCAACACTTTATAGGAATGCGACCTCAGCAAATCAAAGCTATAGTACTGCTTGTAGAGGGTTTATTGCAGTGCAGAACATTGCAAAGCATGAGATGTACATAGATCCACTACAAAAATGAAAAAGGCTTTAGCCTTGGTATGCTTTTTGCATGTATTAAAGTAGAAGTATGGCTTACCATTAGGGATGAGCCGAACACCTCCCGGTTTGGTTCGTAGCAGAACATGCGAAAAGGCAAAAAATTTGTTCGAACACCGTTAAAGTCTATGGGACACTAACATGAATAATGAAAAGTGCTAATTTTAAAGGCTTATATGCAAGTTATTGTCATAAAAAGTTTGGGGACCTGGGTCCTGCCCAAGGGGACATGTATCAATGCAAAAAAAAGTTTTGAAAACGGCAGTTTTTTCGGGAGCAGTGATTTAAATAATGCTTAAAGTAAAACAATAAAAGTGAAATATTCCTTTAAATTTTGTACCTGGGGTGTCTATAGTATGGCTGTAAAGTGGTGCATGTTTCCCGTGTTTAGAAGGAAAAAAAGTAATTTAAAACTACTCGCGGCTATAATGAATTGACGGTCCCGGCAATACAGATAAAATAAGTAATTGAAAAAAAACGGCATGGGATCCCTCCAGTCCATTACCAGTCCCTTTGGGTCTGGTATGAATATTAAGGGGAACCCTGAACCAAAATTTAAAAAAAAATTGCGTGGGGGTCTCCCCAAATTCCATACCAGGCCCTTCAGGTCTGGTATGGATATTAAGGGGAACCCCGCGCCAATTTTTTAAAATAAAATTGTGTGGGGTCCCCCCAAAAATCCATACCAGACACTTACCGGAGCACGCAACCTGGCAGGCCGCAGGAAAAGAGGGGGGACAGGAGATCGCCCCCCTCCTGAACCGCACCAGGCCACATGCCCTCAACATGGGGAGGGTGCTTTTGGGTAGCCCCCCAAATCACCTTGTCCCCATGTTGATGGGGACAAGGGCCTTATCCCCCACAACCCTTGCCCAGTGGTTGTGGGGGTCTGCGGGCGGGGGGCTTATCAGAATCTGGAAGCTTCCTTTAACAAGGGGACCCCCAGATCCCAGCCTCCCCATGTGTGAAATGGTAACGGGGTACAAATGTACCCGTACCATTTCACAAAAAAGTGTAAAAATTTTAAAAATTACAAGACATGGCTTGGTACAAGTCCTTTATTAAAAAATAAAAATGTCCCACGAAGTCCATTCTTCTTCTTATCTCGCTCCGCCGATGGACTGAAAATTAAAAAAAAATTAAAAAGCCGCAACCAACCCACCTCCATGGGAGGCTCCCGCCGTATGACGCGTCTTCGCTTTGACAGTTCTTTTATAACTGAGGGCGGGGCCATACCGTGACGTTCCCGGGTGACCCCACCCCCTCTGATGCACGGGGACTTCCCTATGGCTTTCCCGGGGTGTCAGAAGGGGGTGGGGCCACCCGGTTATGTAAACGGTGTGGCCCCACCCTCAGTTATAAAAGAACTGTCAAAGCAAAGACGCGTCATATGGCGGGAGCCTCCCATGGAGGCGGGTCGCGGCTTTTTTAAAAAATATATATTTTTTATTTTTTGGTCCGTCGGTGCAGCAAGAGAAGATGAATGAAATTTTTTTTAAATTTGGTTTGGGGTACCCCTTAATATTCATACCAGACCCAAAGGAACTGGTAATGGACTGGGGGGATCCTATGCCGTTTTTTTTCAATGAATTCTTTTATCTTTTATCCGGGACCGACAAATCATTATAGCCGCGAGTAGTTTTAAATTACTTTTTTTCCTTTAGAAATGTAATTTTGTGCAGGGACTGTTCTAAACACAGGAAACATGCAACACTTTACAGGCATACTATAGACACCCCCAGGTACAAAATTTAAAGGAATATTTCACTTTTATTGTTTCACTTTAAGCATTATTAAAATCACTGCTCCTGAAAAAACTTCAGTTTTTAAAACTTTTTTTTGCATTGATACATGTCCCCTGGGCAGGACCCAGGTCCTCAAACACTTTTTATGACAATACCATGCATATAAGCCTTTAAAATTAGCACTTTTGATTTCTCTTTCGAATTTGCAACGAACACCCCAAATTGTTTGCTATTTGGCGAACAGGCAAACACCCGATGTCCGAGTCGAACTTAATTCGACTCGAACATCGGGCTCATCCCTACTTACCATTAAAGGGTAATAATGCATCTTCTGAAAGTGTCTGTTGCTTTATGAGTTTATGTGAAATCTCCATTAATGATATACACAGACTAGACGGGAGGAAAACTCACATTCTCTGGTTGAGCGGCCACCCAGATGGAACCATTGTGGGTCATAGCCTGGTAAATATGGGAAATGTCTGCCTTGTACTTGTAACTAAATATGTTTGTCTTATATCTTTTATGTGCTACTGTTTTAAGATTAATGTTTTAAGGAATATACTCTGTATTCCTTGATTTTTTTTACCCTTTCCCTGTACAAATAGATAGATTGTGTGTATTAGTCTAGGCCTATTTACTATGTACTAATACATTTTTGTTAATGTGTTAAAGCTTTCACTCATGGTTAAAGAAATCTCATTTAACGCAAATCATATCTGAGAGATATTAAATCTTAAACGAGTAACATAATTGGTAACCACAAAGGGACCTAGACTGAAAGTATTTAATATAATACCAAGATTTGTGTAATGCCGAGGTTATTAAGGTGAATTTAAACTGAGTCAGTTTTTCCGGGAGTTTGGAGGTCACAGCAAGTTTATCTAGGGAAAAATATAGGTAAATGTTTTTTGTTTTATTAGTGGGTTTTAGAAGAACTCAAAAAAAAAAAGGAGACAGGATACACCACATATTGTGTTTAGGTTAATATTCCGTAATTATAGTTGAAAAAAAATATATTGGATGAACCATTAAAAAGCGGTCACTTTAACCACTTCAGCCCCAGAAGATTTGGCTGCTCAATGACCAGGCCATTTCTTGTGATGCGGCACTGCCTCGCTTTAACTGATAATTGCGCGGTCATGCAACATTGTACCCAAACAAAATTGACGATCTTTTTTTACCACAAATAGAGCTTTCTTTTGGTGGTATTTGATCATCTCTGCGTTTTTTTTTGTTTTGTTTTTTTTTGTGCTATAAACTATTTTGAATAAAAACTGAACATTTAGTTTTTTCTGCTATAATAAATATCCCCAATTTTTTTAAAAAGCTAATTTTTTTCCTCAGTTTAGGCCAATATGTATTCTTCTACATATTTTCGGTAATAAAAATCGCAATAAGCGTATATTGATTATTTTGCACAAAAGTTATAGCATCTACAAAATAGGGGAGAGATTTATGGCATTTTTATTATTATTTTTTTTTTCACTATTAATGGTGGTGATCAGCAATTTTTATCAGGACTGCAACATTATGGCGGACAGATCGGACACTTTTGACACATTTTGGGACCATTGGCATTTATACAGCGATCAGTACTATAAAAATGCACTGATTACTGTGTAAATGTCAATGGCAGGGAAGGGGTTAACACTAGGGGGGCGATCAAGGGGTTAACTGTTCCCTAGGGAGTGATTCTAACTGTGGGAGGAGGAGACTGACTGGGTGAGGAGAGAGAGATCGTTGTTCATACTTAGTATGAACAACAGATCACTCTCCTCAACCCTGACACCACGGAGATCTGTTTGTTTACATTGACAGATCTCTGTTCTGTCCCTGTGTGGAGCGATCATAGGTGCCCGGCGGACCGGCTCTGGCACAAACCAATCAATATACGCTTATTGCGATTTTTTTTTTTTTTTTTTTTACCAAAAATATGTATAAGGATGTATATTGGCCTAAACTGATGAAGATTTTTTTATTTTATTTAAATTGGGGGGGATATTTATTATTGCAAAAAGTAAAAAATATTGTTTTTTTTTTTCAAAATTGTCGCTCTTTTTTTTGTTTATACCGCAAAAAATAAAAACTGCAGAGGTGATCAAATACCACCAAAATAAATCTCTATTTGTGGGAAAAAAAGGGCGCAAATTTTGTTTGGGTACAGCGTAGAACGACCATGCAATTGTCAGTTAAAGCGACGCAGTGCCAAATTGTAAAAAGTGCTCTGGTCAGGAAGGGGGTAAAACCTTCCGGGCTGAAGCGGTTAAAGAACAAATGTGGATGAATATTGCTTTTAATCGACAAATCCTTATTGAAAATGGATGACATCACTATGATATAGTGAATGTGTGTTTTTAAATCTTGGGTGAAAGTTGAGTTTCTTGGTTAAAAATCCTTTATAAGTGGACCATGCTTGGATATACAGTATAATTGATTGAGTAAAAAATGCATACCTTTTCTGATGTTCAATCTTCACATGTGCTGCCCATAAAAGTCCAGCAAAGGGTTTAGAGAAGCATAATGTCCCGTACACACGGTCGGAAATTCTGACCACAAAATCCGACGGATTTTATCCGACACTGGTGTTGCATACACACGGTCGGACAAATTTGTCGGAAAATCCGATCATTCTGAACGTGGTGACGTTTGTTGCGTACGACGGGACTACGTAGAGGCTAGTAGCCAATAGCTTTGGTCTTGTAATGTAATCTGAGCATGCAGATTGTCCGTCGGAATTCGCTACACATGATCGGAAAAAGTCCGATAGGACTTTGTTGTGGGAAAATTTGAGAGCAGGATCTCAAACTTTTTCCGTCGGAAATTCTGACGGAAAAAGTCCGATGGAGCCCACACACGGTCGGAATTTCTGACAACATGGTCCGATAGGACATTTTCCGTCGGAAAATCCGACCGTGTGTACGGGGCATTAGAGTACAGATTAAAGCGGAGCTCCCCCCACATTTTTCCCTCCTCACCATGAAGCACTAATGTGCATCCTTAAAATTAACTGGTAAGTTATTGAAAGGAAATAAATCAAGATTAGGGGTATTCTCTTTGCTTTGGTGTGCCGTGCAATCCGATACCAGATCTGGGAGATTTGCCCTTTGAGATAAAGAAAAGTATACACAGCAAGTTTCTCTCCGAGCAAATCTAAATCTTTATTCTTGGGTGTGAATATAAGAGGGGGCTTTCAGAAAGTACCGCCCTTTAACAGATTATCCAATCATATATAGAGACGCACAAGTACAGTCTGACGCCCACAGTGAAACTAATTATTTCTAAAATATCACGTGCTTTACAAGAAAATGAAACTCAACAGAAGATTACAGTATTATGGAAAAACGAAACTAGATTAGCAAGACTTGAGCATATTTCACAAAATGGATGTTAGAGACACACAAAATGGAAGCTGACTATAATACAAAGAAGTAGTTAAACTAAATATCCCTTCAATCCCCTCTTAGATCATATAAGATGATCTCTACATTCTATGTTGTGCTTTAATACTTGTTTTGGGCTGTGGCATAGATTGCCTGATGACTCTTCATGTATGTCATGTGAGATAGAACCTTATTATCAGGAGATTGAAGGTGCGCAATTATGTAAGTGCAACATTTAAAACAGAAGTAAAGAATCAGAGCAAGGATAAATATCATAACAAGGACAATGTCTTTTAACCATAAAAATATACCTCCAAGCTCAAATCCTGCATTGGCAAATGGGCTCCATGTTTTAGCAATGTCCCTAGCTTCCTGCTGGAGCTGGCCTCTAGTGGATGTCCCCTTTTTATAATCCCCTACCATTCCCATGACAGATAACAAGGATGCAAGGTAACACCATCCCTTAACATGGAGGGGCACCCAGGGATAACACACTTTCCTACAACATACATGGATACTTTGTCCCAGTGCAAAAAGGTCTCTTAGCGACAAACTCATGAGTGTACTTGTCCTGTGTTGCGATTTATAAATTAGTGTAATATTTCACCTACATTTTTTAGAGAAAAAGAAAAGTTATGCAAAGTACAGTTTAACCCTGGGTCAGTTACTTGAAACAGTGAGCAGGCAGGGGCAGAGACTCCGGATTCGCGCATGGAGATATTAAATATTGACCTGCTGCAGAAAGAGGGGTTAGTCTGTGTCTCATTCTCTAAATTAAAACACCAAACAGGGGAATGACTTCTACCTGCTATTGGAAAGGTAACAATGTTGTTTATGTACAGAGTGGATATGTTAGTCAAGAATACAGGAGGAGTCTCATTGAGAAAGGAGGAAACATTTAAAGGTACAGCCAAAAGGGCAATTCGGGCAGTACTAGGATGTAATATTATTATACAGGATTTATATAACAGTTTGCGCAGCGCTTAATATGCTACATATGCAACATTCTTCATACCCTGATTTTTTTTGTGTTTGTGTTCCCACAGATACTTTTAATTGCACCCAAATCTTCAGGGTGGTAGATACAGTTAGTGGTGATCCAGGTGGGTAGGAACACTGTCAGAGAGATCAGGATTAGTGGGCAGAATGCCTTGTCAGAAGTCTGTGGTGAAGTAAGCGAGGTCATCTTCTCTGGCCGGACCTGCTTTCCCAGGAACTCCTTCATCTGCTTGGACTTCTGCTTGAGGGCCTCCTGTATCCAAGATCTCCTTCTTGCTCTTGGGGCTTTGGGCAACCTTTTTTACTCTGTTGGCATGGATCCAGGACTGGCAATTTTCCACTAGGATGGCTGTTCTGGTCACTGCAACCACTGTGGTAGGAGGTCCAAAGGGATACTCTTGCTTCTTATTTCTGTTCAGCTGATGGACCACCACGGTGTCTCCCAATTTGAAGGGGAGAGTAGTTTCCTGTGAAGAAAAAGAAAAAGGTGCGAGCAACATTTCTCTCAACTGTTTACAATGTTTCAACCAATTACCTTACATATTCTTCCTGTAATAAGTCTAAATCTCCCTTTTCTATCATTAAATGTGCTCTGGCCCATGGGGTGGGGAAAAGTCGACCCATCAAGACATCAAAAGGTGAATACACTGTTGTCTTGGAAGGGTCATTCTTATTTCTGCCAGGACTGCTGGGAGGACCTTCTTCCAGTTGGCAAAGGTTCCTCCTGGGGCCTTTCTTGTTTTGTCTTTTTATTGTTCTGTTTATTCTTTCTACTATCCCTGAGCTTTGAGGGTGTTAGGGAATGTGAAACTTCCGTTCTATCTTGAGAGTTTTTACCCAGTCCTGGCAGACCCTTGATACAAATGTAGGTCCATTGTCTGTCTGAGTTTATAAGAAGTGGGCATCCCCATCGAGGAATAATTTCCTGAACGAGGATCCTCACTACTGTTTGTGCATCTTCTTTTGTGGTGACAAAAAGTTCAACTCAACTTGAGAACTTGTCCACAATTTCCAAAAGATATTGCTGTCTTTTGCCTAGTTTGGGCATGTGTGTGAAGTCAATCTGCAAATGTGTAAAAGGGGTTGTTGGATATATCAGGTGTTCATGTTCGGCCTTGTGTGGGTTGTTCCTGATACATGTGATGCATCTTGCTACATAAAATTGGCCAGGAAAGTTCTGTAATGTAAAAGTCTTTCTCCAATAGTTCACACGTGGCTTTCCAGCCTCTGTGACCTATTCCATGGAACTGGGAAATAAAACGATGCATAAAAAGTGATGCACTAGCTACAAAAAGTGATGCACTAGCTACTGGTATACATGGCTTCCCCTCTTTGCAGAGAAGTCCAGTCTTTGGATCTTTCTGCACACCTATTTTGTCCCAACCTCTGAGATCAGCTTCGTCTGCCATACCTGCAAATCTGAAAGAACCTGATCAAAAAACAAAAACACAAAAACAAAACAACAATTCTGGTGCTAGCATGGGCATTTGGATCTGTGCATTTTGTGAAGTAGCAGCTTATTTAGCAGCTAATCAGCCAGAGCATTTCCCTTGGCTATCTGTTTGTTGGCCTGTGTATGCTCTGCAGTGTTGTGGGTGATGTGTGTTAGTGAATGAGGTCTATGCAATCATGTTGTGGCACAACCTCATTCTGCTCTCCTTTTAATCCTAAAAGGGCATTTGTATTTGGTGCTGGTCCTGAAGTGGGAGAAGCATATTTGATGTGCAATTTTGGATTGGACATGAAGATCAACTCATAGCCGCTCAACCTTTTGAGCAGACATGTGCTGTGTATGTACATTTTTCATACATTGTGGGTGATGTGAAGTGTAGTGTCGTGCCCCAGAGTGAAAGAAGTGGCCATCTCAAAACCATCATCGAATAGGATGCCTCTGAGACACACAGGCATGCCTTGAACCTGCACCGGAACCATCTTTGAAAAAAAATAGGGCGCAACTTGCCTCCATGCTCCTGAGTGAGGACACCTGACACGTCCTTACAATTTTCCCTTGCAAACAAATGAAACATTTTTTCTTGCAAACAAATTAAACATTTTTCCTAGTTAGGGAGGCCGAGCCCTGGAGCCATTACCATAGCATTTTTCAAATACACAAAAGCATTGCACATTTCATTTGACCATTTTATACAATCTGGCATGTGTAAACCTGTGGCTTGTCTCAGGAGATTGTAATAGGAACAGTCAGGTACTCATTGGCGGCAGTAACCAATCATAATTACCAAGAAAGGTGAACATGTCTTTCTTAGCAAGTGGGCGGGGCAGACCCACAAGAGCCATAGCTCTTCTGTGATTGACTTTCCTTTCTCCTTTTGAGAGTACAAAACCAAAATATTCAACCTTTTCTGACACCATTGCAATTTTTTTTCGTTAACACTTTGTGACCACTTTCAAAAATACATTTCAAAAGATCCCTCCCATCCTCCAGGGCGGCCACCCGAGTAGAACTGCAGACGAGGAAATTCATCCACATACTGCAGCAGGGATGAACAATGTCCTGGTATCCAAGCTCTGAGAGTAGTTTGGAATAGGCTGCAAGGGAGTCTATATAGCCCTGGGGCATTCTGCACCATGTTAGTTGGCGGTTTTTTAAAAAAAAACATAAAGCAAAGATTGGTTGTGCCTCCTCATCCACAGGGACGGAAATAAAAATGCGTTCAATAAATCAATCACAGTAAAATACTCTGCATCGTAATGTATGGTGGTAAATATTGATGGCACATCAGGCACTTTTGGGGCAATCGGTACCACTAGGCTATTGATGGCCCTCAGGTCTTGTACAAACCTATAGTCACAATTGCCTTCTTTACTTTTCTTACCTTCTCTTTTGTTAATATAACAAGATAATTTCCCTTTAAGATCCCTTTTATAAAAATAAATCTTCAACTATTGGCTGTAAGCCATCCTCTCTTTTAATGTGTCTGCCCTGGTGTTTCAAACTCATTCTGCTATTCTCTGTGTCCTTGTGTCTGTGCTGCTCTGTGTAGCTGTTATCTGGTTATGGAATGTAAGGGGGGAGGAAGCGGGGCGCCTGATAAAGGCATGGAGAAAGTTAATTTAACCTCTAAATTCACCATCCCATGACTGCTAAACCTATTTTGGGCAGCTTTTGGGCTAGGATGCCATAGGGACCCCCCGTCCAGCCGGAGATCTCCTACAGCATCTTCTTTTGTCTTTCTTTGTAACCATTCTGATTTGATTTTATTTTTTTTTCTTCTTGGCAAAATGCTAATAAGCACTCCTTTATAGACAAGCTTCATACATTATTACTTTTCTTATTATTTATAACCAAACAATAATTTTTTTTTATTTATTTATTTATTTATTTTTGGCAGAGTGCCAACAGGTTCAAACAGTACTTGCAACTTCTGTACTACCAATGCCGCAAACAATTCTTCACAATATCTATTACGTTTAGCGAGATATAAGTACTTGAACCATGTTGGCAAAAAGCCAAACATCCAAATCTTGACTTTCCCTGCATAGCAGCAAAAGGAATCATTACCTTAAGAAACTGTTATTAACACTGCTATTTTCTGCTAACTTTCTAGTCAAAACATTCATACATAAATCATTAAGAATAAACATCAATACATCACCGGATACTGTAGCATTACTCTGCGTTTCGATCTGGAACTTCCATCAATCACAAAAGAACCCGGGAGTCCATAGGAAGGCACGTCTGTCGCTCTTAAATCTAAGTCCTATGATAACACGGAGCAGTGGAAGGCGTTGTCTTACCTTACAAACGCTGACAAATTCCACACAGACAGTTTACAAATTAACTTATCATCTATGCGAAAGATAAGGAAAGCAAAGAGATCGGTTTTGTCCAGCACACCTTAGCAGACTTTGTTTTGTAATTACAGTACTGTATTATCATTGACCTACGGACTTCACAGAGTCCCAGGGACCTACCGAGGTCCACATTAAGGACTGTCCACCCCCGAACAGACGGCTGCCGCAGTCTTATGGACTTCACAGAGTCCCACTGTTCACACTGAACAGCTGCTTTTTTCTAAAGCATATGCTATTACACAGAATAGCTCTTATCTAATGGGCTTCCTAAAGCCCATCCAGCCCCCCTTAAGGCTGTCGCTGTTATCTCAACAGCGCTTGACTTTTTTCAAAGTCTAAAACTATTTCTACATAAATCACAGGTCCCGTTAAAGGAACGATTTCTAAATAGAGGTCACGGTGAGAGAAGATATATATCAAGTCTACTCACCAGACATATAATAATCGATTGCGGAACGAGCCCCCAAACTGAAAGGAAATAAATCAAGATTAGGGATATTCTCTTTGCTTTGGTGTGCCGCAGGGCTCAAGTCCTGCGGGAACGCATGGGAACGGAGTTCCTGTACTTTTTCCACAACAGGAACTCAGTTCCTGTTAGCAGCTGTGTCCTGCAAGACTTTGAAGTATGCGAGCTGTGTGGCAGGTCCTACACCAGCAGCCGCTGACACAGCTCGCAATAGTAAGTGGCGCACACCAGGGGTGGACTGCCCATTCAGGCATTGCCAGTAGGGGGCCCCATGACAGCTTCCGCTTCGATCTACCTGTCAATCACAGCTAGCTGACGAGTAGATCAGGTCCCTTCTGCTAAGAGATTGTGTTTAGTCAGACCTCTGGTGATGCGCTCCTCCCCGCCGGCCCCTCCTGATTTTCTGTCTCCTCATCTCCCCCCCCCCCCCCAGTCTCCTGCATACTTGCTCTGTGTGTCCCGCTGAATCCCCCCTCTATCTTCAGTGTCATATGATGAGAGAACCCAGAGGAGGAGCACAGCTATTCTGCTCACAGGACATGCAGGGAGAGAGGTGATCTGAGGGAGGAACATCAGTTTGGGGTGGTAAGCGGAGCACAATACCTGGCAAAGTTTAATGCCAGGAGGGAAGTTTATGTGGAAATATGTGAAGGGTTGGAATAGCAGCAAATGTGTGTTGGAGCCCTGCAGAGTTTGCAGCCCCCCAAGCTAACATACATCTCCTAAGCAGGAACACATCACTATCTCCCCAAGCATTCTGTCCAGATAATGTGCAGTTCATTTATGACCTTTCCATTTAACCCTGTGTTATCCAAACTCTGTTCAATGAAAAGTGTAAACTCACCACATAAACACTCTATATACAAAATAAAATTCCCCAATAAAGATCAGAACATGATGTTCACATTTGCATGGGAGCACAATTGAATGAATGCTGATTATTCAGAGAATTACCGTATTTATGTTTATTGAGGATTGTTTTTTTAATGTACTAACAGTTTAGCTTCATACACACAATACGAAAATAGGATGAAAAATACCACTTTTGAAGCGTTCGTGCATATGAGCGTATCATTTTTTTTTTTTCGGTGGGGGAGTGGATCTTGGGTGGGAGTTCCCACACTTTTTTCCCCAGGACTTGACCCCTGGTGTGCCGTGCAATCCGATACCAGATCTGGGAGATTTGCCCTTTTGAGATAAAGAAAAGTATACACAGCAAGTTTCTCTCCGAGCAAATCTAAATCTTTATTCTTGGGTGTGAATATAAGAGGGGGTTTTCAGAAAGTACCGCCCTTTAACAGATTATCCAATCATATACAGAGACGCACAAGTACAGTCTGACGCCCACAGTGAAACTAATTATTTCTAAAATATCACGTGCTTTACAAGAAAATTAAACTCAACAGAAGATTACAGTATTAGGGAAAAACTAAACTAGATTAGCAAGACTTGAGCATAGTTCACAAAATGGATGTTAGAGACACACAAAATGGAAGCTGACTATAATACAAAGAAGTATTTGTGTTCTTTTCACTTACCTGATTTATGCCTATATCTCATTTCACTTCCTTCTTTAGGGACCGCGGCGCCGTACGTCATTTCCGTTTTTGCATTGGCTCCTGGGAGATCTTGGTCAGCCTGGCATGGCACTGCTCCCGTAACATTTAACATTGGCGTCTATGGAAAATCTTGGTCAGCTTGTGCCATGTCAAGCTGACCAAGATTGCACCGCACTGCACATGCGCGAGAATGGCAGGTGCATGCTGAGTAGCTAGCATGCACGGAATCCAAGAAGTAAAACACTGTGGCTTCAGATTCCCACACTGGAGATGTCCGTGCTGAGCAGAAACTTCACAAAGTAAGAAAAGGATGCTGCACAAATAGAAAACTGGGCATAGTTTACAGCATACCTTTGCTACATTGCACGAAGCATGAGTATTCTAGGGGTATTTTTATCTTAAGTCATATTTCAGCCGGAACTCCGCTTTAACTGTCCCCCCCCCCCCCTTCTGTAGATATCATGAGACCAAATGTCTGGGATTTTGGCTATACAAGCAGCACTTCTTTATCCACCCTTGCAGCATAGATGGTCTACCTGATTAGAGTTTTTTTTTCTAAATTAGGTGTTAATGTAAAGTACTTCAAGGAACCCACTGTATGTATTATCCTTTTTTATCCTTTGTTGATCTAAAAATAATTTCTGAGGCATTTCAATGTGCAGAGGGATATTCAGAATCATGTAAACTCCACATGCCACTCAACTGCCATTCTGTCACTCAGCATAGCTGATAGCACACTACAGACTGGCCAGGATGCGCAATAACCTACCTCCTCAACCGCACCTTGTACCGGCACTCAGTTACGACTGCCTTATTATCATTAGCTATTTTCAGTAACAAGCATACAACGAAATGAAATTGACCAGCTGGCAAGCAATAATTTTTTTACTTTTCTAGGTGAAAAATAAATAGCAGCTTGTACAGAGGTGGGTGTGTATAAATTAGACTTTAATAAATGTTATACACTTTAATGGATCATACAGTAAAATGGACCTGAATTAGGGAACATCAAGAAATGTTAATTGTGCCTAACAGTACCAAATGTCTTGCATTCATCCTGAAAATACCAATGTACCTCCTGTGTTTTGAGCTTTATAACTGTATATCTGCAGTGTGAAATCATCTAGGGCACTGCTCCCTCTGATTGCTATTTGGAGTAAGATTAGGGGAGGTTACTAATGTGCTCTTCACTGTTCTTCCTGGAAAATAAGTTGTACCTGTGGACCTGCAGTGCAAGTGTAGCACTGAACCCCCGAAGGAGCTGCTGGTTTTTGTTGGGCTTACCGTTACCTCACCCTTTCACTGTGTCCGTCCTAGGGGTCCCGTTGTAGAGTTGGTTACAGAACATTGGCTCCGACACTTACTTAGTCCTTTTTCCAAAGCTTTATTAAAGAACATCAATTTTGCCATAGAGGGTTAAGGGGAGTTCAGGTACCTTGTAATTTGCGGGTTAGAGGTATTTTCTTGATCCAGAGGACAAACAAACAGAACCCAAAATCGATCTAGCAACCACCGGATAGGCCTCTCTCACTGACCTAGCAGCCGATGAGATGTCAATTTAGTGAAATCGTTGTGCAATCCTCTGCCACAGGAAGGCACAACCAACTTGTTGCAAAATCAAAAGAACTGTTACACAGTACCAGTTTCTTTCAGCCAGTTCGGCGGTACTGTGTGGTAGGTGACCCGGGATGCGTCCTCCAACTGAGTCTCGAGGCTCTTCCAGAGATAGAGACAGCCTTGTTGCTTGGTCCTCCCCTGGATCCTCCAGTCGCTTGGCTTCTCCCCGCATGCAAGATAGCACAGGACCACCCCTGGATCGGTAGGCCCCAGGGCTTCTGGGCCTACCCTTCAGTTGCGAAGCCTTGGGCCAGAGACATAGAGTAAGGCAGCACACACCTTAGGCCAGGAGGGCCATGAGGTCGGGATAACGAACCCCAAAAAATGGCACCTGTACCTTAAATACCCTTAACCTAGAATGCACAGTGGGTAGACCACTGTCCGGTCACCTGCGACTAGGTGACAGGTGCACTCAGTAGGAGTCAGAAGTGCACCGCTAGGTAGTGGACCTTAGGACTGACTGCTGCGGATTGTACCCAGGGAGATTCAGGACACAGGTCTACTGGATCACTAACACAGATCCCAGTGGGAGCTAGAGCATAGATTCCCCAGGGCGCGGAGTCTAAGAGCCAGCAGGTGTTCGCCAGAGCCTCTAGTGGTGAGGATGGACTTCGCTGCAGTCTGGCTCCAGGTCGCGGCCCCCAGGGTCTCACAGGTCACGCTCACAGTAGACTACAGGAGAAGTAAGCAGCAGGCTGGAACGACAAGGATAGTAAGGGGATAAGGCAGAGGTCAGGGCAACTAGCAGACAGGAACAACAGAGTACACGCCAAAGGTTCAGGGTCACAGGCAGACAGGGATGGTCGGGGACATGCCAAAGGGTCAAGGTCACAAGCAGACAGGAATCGTTGAGAACACGCCAAGGTCGGTAACAGAGACAAACATCGAGCACACGGCAAGCAGGAACCAGGAAGCCGAACACACCATGGATACACAATGGTTGATCAGCACCACTGGCTTGCAGTGCCCATGTTAATATAGGTTTCCCTGATAGGGCCTGGGGTGGAGCCATGCTTAGAGGAGAGGTTATAAAAACCACCAGGTGAGAGTGGCTGGGCTCTTAGTCTGAACACATGAGGAGAGGTAAGCAAACTGGGGAAGATTACTGCATAACCGTGACAACCACCCTATATATTCGGTATGTTCTGTGCCACCTGGACGGCTGTCTGGGTGGATGTGTGTTGTATTGCCCGGGCTGCTAGGCCGGAGATTGGGCCTATCCTGGGCACATCTGGCTGCTAGGCTGTCTGAGGGTCTATCCAGAAGCAAGAGAGCAGCGCAGGGTTGGGACTGCGGCTTGCAGTCCAACCAAAAGTGACAGTTCTGCCAGCCGGAGAACCTGTCGTGGTTGTAGTTAGAGTAGAAGCTGTCGCCAGTAAGGGACTATCCGTCTAATTACCAGGGACCACAGTGAGTAACTGAAGCAAGAACCGGAGCAGCATTCTCACCAACCGGGGACGGTGAAGAATCGGAAACTTCAGTGGGTATCAAGCCAGGGACCCAGCCAGCGGAGGTGATGCTCACAGAGCAGCCTTGTGTGTCAAGCCAGGGATCGAGCAGGCCAGAAGGGGGTGAAGCTTGAGAGGTATCTAGAGTGCCAAGCTAGGGACCCAGCAGAGAAGCAGAGGTGACGCTTGAGGAAGATACCACCATGAAGATTGGAGGAGCTCAAGGGATTCAGTGACAGTGAATCAGCAGGTCTAGTGAGAAACCGGGAGCTCAATGGGCTGAAGAAGTACAAGGAGTGATTGCAGTGGAATAGAAAGAAACTGTTAAGCTTTGTGTTTGGAACAGTTAAAGACTGTTGCCATAGGAGACAGCATTCCTGCAAATGCTGATGTGGCATCTTCCTGGATGCTTTTCCCTCACCAACCGGGGACGGTGAAGAATCGTGGTTTCTCAAGCCAGGGACCCAGTCAGCGGAGGTGATGCTCACAGAGCAGCCTTGTGTGTCAAGCCAGGGATCGAGCAGGCCAGAAGGGGGGTGAAGCTTGAGAGGTATCTATAGTGCCAAGCTAGGGACCCAGCAGAGAAGCAGAGGTGACGCTTGAGGAAGATACCACCTTGCAACTATCTAAGGGTTATTGCAGATTTCAAAAATGTCTCTAGTACAGTTTTGGCTCGCCCCAGCACGAAGAAGGTAGGCGCCACAGTTCCCAGAAAAAAATTGCACCAATCCGTTGGCAGGGGGAGGATAAGGAACTCTTGCCACGCGTGTCTGATTGTGGGTTGGAGAGATAGATGGCACAGTTCTTAGGATCTTAGGAGATATGGCGGATTGGAGTAAATATGTTCCGGGTGTTTGTTTCGGTCCGAGCAAGGCGAAACCTGTCCTGACTGACACCAGAGTGCGTTATAAACCGAAGGGCAAGCTTGCCTTGCATTCGGCTGGAGGCTACGAGGCTCTGGGACTGATCTGTGGGAAATGTTCCAGCCTGACCATGCAGTTGAGGCCTTGGATAGTCTGTGGACTATCAACCTCTGTGGATCCTACAAGTCGATTTGGACAGGAACATCGCATCCCGGCTGGGAGTGATATTCCGAGCCCACCGGTCACCACCAAAGTCGTGCGGGAGGCTGCTGCTCTTGCCTTGGTGACTGCCCCAGGACCCAGTGCAACGATCGCTCCTCGAGGCCGCGGTCAGGCCTAACTACTCGCTCTGATGTCCGAACCGCCCCAGGAGGAAAGTACCAGAGCTGGGTAAGCCTGCGAGAAGTGAGAGTGGTGTGCCTGTGGGGGGAGGTGATGCCTGTGGCCATCAAGGGGGATGAAAATTCAGACATTCCGTCTGACGGTCTATCGGAACTCTTTTCTCACTGGTTGTCTTACAAAGGGGAAAGTGGGGAGAGAGTGATGAAGAGCCAATAAGAAATGTGCAGGAGGATGAAACACCTGCTACTACCGCTAGTGTGCACATTACACTGTCAGCCAGTGCAGCTCCACTGATCAGCATTGCCATGTCCATTGAGCAAGACCATGGGGCTCAATGGGTCCCCAAAGTCTGCTCTAGCACGCCCATGCCCAACGCTAAACCAGACCATAAGCCTGATGTGGTCACTGGGTGCTCGGTTCTGCATGCTCTAGATGCCCGGGTTCTTCCAAGGATGTCAGCAGCCTTTTAGAGTCTGTACAGGACTCATTACATGTTTGCTGTGAAGCCTCAATCTCCCCCCATTTTTAGGAGTGCTATGTCGAGTTTTAATATACCACCCACGCAGTTTGCTGTGGTGGGCGGTGACGAGACCGGTTATTTATACTACTGGACACGTGCTACCAGTGCTGTGTTATCATTGTTTATCATCCTCTTTTTGGCTTAGTTCACAGTTATATATTTTCTTCACGGTTAAAGCGACTCTACGTGCCGATTTCCTTTTTAAACTCCTGATGATGCTTGTGTACGCGAAACAGCTGTAGAGGTTTATTACTATACAATGCCTGGGGTCCTGGCCGCCACTCTGTTTTAGATTGGTGGCGCTTCATGTAAGTGCAAGCTTGCTATTTCACACGTGATATTTTGCATTTGAGATCCTGCTGCCATTATATATATTATATATAGAATATTATAATATTATATATATATATATATATATATATATATATATATATATATATATATAGATAGTCTATGTTTGTTTTCTGTTGACACCATTTTTTTTTTATTAACAGTATAAACCTTCGGAAATTTTTGCAATTATCTTATATCTTATAAGCCCCCGATACAAAATGTTGTGGAACCTGTTACATCTCTTTTTTTTTTTTTTTATAATCTTGCTTGGATGACCTAAGTTGTGAGGAAAATAAAATGGCACAGCACACAAAACCTACTTATCTTTATTACATAAGGGTATTCATGTTGTATGTTTAATGTCTTTGGCAGCACACTGACAATAAGGAACACATTTTTATAGAATCGGTCACTTGTTCTTTTATCACTGGGATTATTTAGATAATTATTGGAGTAATATAGAATGGTGTCCTGATGTGTATATGACAATCCTTTTGATAGAATGGTGTTCAGCCCTTGTCTATCGGTTGCCTGACCAACTCTTTTTTTTTTTTTTTCTGGGTGTCACAGTTTAGGCTTTTCATGGCAAGCACCAGGCAAACAGCAGTGAGCGTTTGTGCTCATATCATGTGTGCAAAGATTTTCGAATCTGACAAGCTATCAGTGCTTTAGGGAGGCAGAAGCTGTGACCAGCTGATTTTTTTTCTGCTATATTCCCACATTTCGATAAGCATATTTACAGCTCAGAGTATGCAGTTGAAGCTTGGCAGTGCTTACTTAGTTGCACTGGAATTGCAAGGCATTTTTTTTAATCAGATCATTTTTATTAGGAAAAAAAACAGTGTAATGAAAGTGATCAATAGTCATAATAAAGTATTGTCATAACAATAACCTCACGTCTGTGTGATTATTTACAATGAAGTGTGAAAGCGTCAAGCGAAAGGGAAGGCAGAGTCACATTAGAAGATGAATTTCCCTGACAAGTTGAAAAGGAGCTAAGCCAGGGGTGCCCAGTCAGTTATCGCAGATTTGAATGAATCTGGCAGGGCAATCATTATGTTGAGACAAGACGTCCACAAATTAAAACATCATCGAATGCTTTCACCCACGGGGCATGAGTCGGCGGGGTCAAGGATATCCATCTCTGTGTAATATGTTTCTGTGCAACACACAGCAAACGGATAATTGCAGTATGTGTAGTAAAAATCTCATCATCCAACCAACTTAATAAACATGTCTTATGCCTCGTACACACGATAGGATTTTCCGACAACAAAAGCGTGGATTTTTTTCCGAAGGATGTTGGCTCAAACTTGTCTTGCATACACACGGTCACACAAATGTCGGAAATTCCGAACGTCAAGAACGCAGTGACGTACAACACATACGACGAGCCGAGAAAAATTAAGTTCAATAGCCAGTGTGGCTCTTCTGCTTCAAATGCTGCCCTCAGTAATAGACCCCGACCAGACAGGTTTTATGCCCCGTAGATCCACAGATGTAAATCTCAGAAGGCTTTTTACTAACATACATGTTCAACATCTAAATACAGGATCACGTGCGGTGGCCTCTAAAGATGTGGAAAAGGCCTTTGATACGGTCGAGTGGCACCCCACCTGGTGACTTTCTGCATATTTTCTGGCGATGCCCAAAGGTCCAGCAGTACTGGGTAACGGTGCTAGAACTAATCAGCAAAGTCACCTTGATCACTGTGCTTTTGGTTATGGAGGTTTGCATACTGGGACTTATAGAAAACATTGTGCCATCTACTGCCAAACGCACGATGATTAGCCTGCTGCTCTTTTACGCACGCAAGAACATTGCTATGCAATGGAAAAAGCCGGAGCCCCCTTCCATAGTGCAATGGAAACGCCTGGTGAATAACAGCCTTCCCTTATACAAAGACACATATACACACAGGGCCTGCCCACTAAAATACGATAAGGTACGGCGCACCTGGTTAGCTGAACCCGAAACAGCCTGAGAAGATGAGAGTGAACTAAGACATGATGCTGGGGCTCTGCTCCTTCCCCACCCCTGAGAGTCCTGAACAGATACAGTTTCCAAAGGGTCCCCACAGGGGATCAAATGACCTATCGCTTCAGATGGACCAGGGCAATACGAGATGTACCCTAATAATGTATTGTACTACAGCATTATGTTTGCATTGCAGAAGTATATTACTTTCACACAACTCTCCTTGTATACTGTAAGCACTTAAGTTGTGTGTGTTTTTTATGTTGTCAAAACTTCAATAAAAATAACTATAAAAAAAAAACACTCTCTTGATGGTGTGCAATACCGAACAAGTTTTGGACAGTTCTACAACATACAGTGCCTTGCAAAAGTATTCACTCCCCCTTGGCTTTTTACCTATTTTGTTAAATTACAGCCTTCCGTTCAATGTTTTTTTAATCTTAATTATATGTGATGGATCAGAACACAATAGCCTAAGTTGGTGAAGTAAAATGTGAAAAATATATATATAAAACTATTTTTCAGAATTAAAAAACTGATAATTGGCATGTGCATATGTATTCACCCCCTTTGTTATGAAGCCCATAAAAAGCTCTGGTGCAACCAATTAACTTCAGAAGTCACATAATTTGTGAAATGATGCCCACCTGTGTGCAATCTAAGTGTCAAATGATCTGTCATTACATATACACCTTTTTGAAAGGCCCCAGAGGCTGCAACACCTAAGCAAGAGGCACCGTTAACCAAACACTGCCATGAAGACTAAGGAACTCTCCAAACAAGTAAGAGACAATGTTGTTGAGAAGTACAAGTCAGGGTGAGGTTATAAAAAAAAAATATCCAAATCTTTGATGATCTCTAGGAGCACCATCAAATCTATCATAACCAAATGCAAAGAACATGGCACAACAGCAAACCTGCCAAGAGACGGCCACACACCAAAATGCACATACCGGGCAAGGAGGGCATTAAACAGAGAGGCAGCACAGATACTTAAGGTAACCCTGGAGGAGCTGCAGAGTTTCACAGCAAAGACTGGAGTATCTGTACATAGGATGACAATAGCCATAGGCTCCATAGAGTTGGGCTTTATGGCAGAGTGACCAGAAGAAAGCCATTACTTTCAGCACAAAAAATAAAAATGGCACGTTTTGAGTTTGAGAAAAGGCATCTGGGAGACTCCCAAAATGTATGGAGGAAGGTGCTCTGGTCTGATGAGACAGAAATTGTACTTTTTGGCCATCAAAGAAAACGCTATGTCTGGCGCAAACCCAACACATCACATCACCCAAAGAACACCATCCAGCAGTCGGGACTGGGAAACTGGTCAGAGTTGAGGAAAAGATGGATGGTGCTAAATACAGGGATATTCTTGAGCAAAACCTGTACCACTCTGTGTGTGATTTGAGGTTAGGATGGAGGTTCACCTTCCAGCAGGAAAATTACCCCAAACACACTGCTAAATGTGTTGGAATGGCCTAGTCAAAGCCCAGACCTCAATCCAATAGAAAATCTGTGGTCAGACTTAAAGATTGCTGTTCACAAGTGCAAACCATCCAACTTGAAAGAGCTGGAGCAGTTTTGCAAGGAGGAATGTGCAAAAATCCCAGTGGTAAGATAAAACACGAAAAATGCCAAGAGGGGTGAATACTTTTGCAAGGCACTGTATGTATTAACCACTTCAGCCCCGGATCAATTGGCAGCCAAAGAACCAGGCCCCTTTTTGCGATTCGGCACTGCGTCGCTTTAACTGACAATTGCGCGGTCGTGCGACGTGGCTCCCAAACAAAATTGGCGTCCTTTTTTTCCCACAAATAGAGCTTTCTTTTTGTGGTATTTGATCGCCCCTGCGGTTTTTATTTTTTGCGCTATAAACAAAAATAGAGCGACAATTTTGAAAAAAATGCAATATTTTTTGCTTTTTGCTATAATAAATATCCCCCAAAAATATATAAAAAACATTTTTTTTCCTCAGTTTAGGCCGATACGTATTCTTCTACATATTTTTGGTAAAAAAAATCGCAATTAGCGATTATTGATTGGTTTGCGCAAAAGTTATAGCGTTTACAAAATAGGGGATAGTTTTATAGCATTTTATTAATATTTTTTTTTTTACTAGTAATGGCGGCGATCAGCGATTTTTATTGTGACTGCGACATTATGGCGAACACATCGGACATTTTTGGGACCATTGTCATTTATACAGCACTCAATGCTATTTAAATGCATTGATTCCTGTATAAATGACAGTGGCAGTGAAAGAGTTAACCACTAGGGGGAGGGGAGGGGTTATGGGCTGTGACGTGTGTGTTTTTTTTAACATTAGGGGGCGGGGCTGACGTCTGACGTCATTGACCGGCTTTCCCGATGACAGGGAACAGCCGATCAATGACAGGCAGAGTAGGAAGCGCGGGGAGAGGTTTGTTTACACAGACCTCTCCCGTTCTTCAGCTCTGTGACCCGATCGCGGGACACCAGCGGCGATCGGGTCCGCTGGTCCCACGGCCGTGGTCACGGAGCTCCTGACCGCGTCGCGAGCGCAGCCCACGGCTAGGCAATTAAAGGGCCACGTACCTGTACGTGGTTTTGCCTAGCCGTGCCATTCTGCCGACGTATATGTGCAGGAGGCGGTCCGGAAGCGGTTAAAGTACCATTATCAATCTCGCATCTTGGACATAGTGGGGCGTCTCTCCTATGCTTTGTGTAAAATTTCTGAGGGGTGTGGTAAGATCAATGGACAATAAAAAGCTAGATGAGAGTTTGAGTCACAAAGAGGGATACCAGTAGTACATTGGTAAGGGTAGTGGACAATTCCTCATCAGGAATGTGGCCTACTTCATTTTGCAATGTGTCCTACATTTCAGTGACTTGGACTTGGAGGATTCCTGTAATAGAAAACTATATAAGGCTGAGATTTATACCCTTTTAGAGGTGAACGACAAGGTCTGATTAAGTATAGTAGTCTTAGTATACACACTTGAGGACAGCTTGGCCAGAATGGCCTCTTTTGCGCGCCCGCAGGGGAATGCAGCGCAGTGATCGCGGCTGCGCCGCGTTGCTAAGACACAGAGTGACCCCGATCTTTGGAAAGAGCCGCGTCCGCGGTCACATGTAAACACAGAGATGCTGGTAATCGGCACTCCTCGTCTCACACTGACAGAGTGTGAGGAGAGGAGAGCCGATCCGTGCCCACCATTGCCCACCAGTGGCAGCAATCAGTGCCCACCACTACCCACAAGTGCCACCAATCAGTGCTCATTAGCGATGCCAGTCAGTGCTGGCTATCAGTGCTGCCCATCAATGCCCATCACTGCTGTCGATTAGTGCCACCCATCAATGCCCATCAGTGCCCATCAGTACCGCCTATCCGTGCCCACCAGTGCTGCCTATCAGTGCCACCTAACAGTACCCATTAATGCCGCCTATCAGTGCTCATCAGTGCCCATAAGTGCAGCATGTTAGTGCCTCCTCATCAATGCCCACCAGTTCAGCCTATCAGTGCCGCCTCATCAGCGCACAGCAGTGAAGAAGAAAAATTACTTAGTTACAAAATTTACTGACAGAAACTAAGTAAAAAAAAAATGTTTTTTCTAAATTTTTGGTCTTTTTTTTTTTTTGTAAAAAATAAAAAACCCAGCAGTGATTAAATACCACCAAAAGAAAGCTCTATTTGTGTGAAGAAAATGCTAAAAAATGTGTTTGGGTACAGTGTAGCATGACTGCGCAATTGTAATTCAAAGTGCGACAGCGCTGAAAGCTGAAAATGGCCTGGGCAAGAAGGGGGTGTAAGTGCTCTGTAGGCAAGTGGTTAAAGAAGATGAGAATGTGCGCTGCATTTCAACATTTCATCAATTCCCGCGTCACGGATGTTAATTCTAGATTAGGAACGGTAGTTTACAAGACAAAACTCTTCCCAGTCGTTCCTTGATTCCGATCATGCGTGTTTGTACTTTCGACTTTTGTGTGACGGATTTCTGTACTGACCATCCAAAAATCACATCAGTTCACATCAGACAAGAATTTTATAGCCTGCACATCCAGCTTTTGTCTGATGAAAAAGTGAAATCATCTGTCGAAAGCACCGTACTAACGATCTGAGGATCCGCAGACGTCTTACAAATTTTTCTATCTGATTTTCGTATCGTGTGTACGGGCCTTAAGATTGGCAATCAGACATCTGTCGACAGAGAAAACATACTGCAGGGGTCATCTATGAATTGAAGGTGAATATTGCAGCAAAATATGGATTTATTTTATGCTTTATTGGGCTATTCATTTTTATTTTGTTATTTTTGGCTGGAGATCTGCTTTAATATTGTCAGATACCATTCTAGGTGTATTTTGTTATTGTGCTAATTTATCAGTAAATGAAAACTTAAAGCGGACGTAAACTCTCTCAATCAATAATTCCTATTTTTAATGCTTCTGCTGCTAGCATTAGTAAAAAGATAGGAAGGTATATCATATTTTCTTGTTTTAAACTTCTTTTTATTTATATTTTCTTACATTTCTTCAGTTGTTCCCTGGTTTCTGGCCTAGGCCAACATTAAGTCATGCATCCCAGGAGTCTTCATGGGCATTTTTTTCTTTCAGCTGGAGGAAGGGCAGAGGGGCTTTTTCAGCTGAGCACACCCTTTTGCCTGCATGCCTGAGCTAAGGGCAGATGGATTACAGGAAGTAAATGCTACATGAATCACCTGCCCTTACTCAAGATGGCCATGGTATGGAGACATGGATGGATGGTTGAGCTTGTTTTGAATGAATGAAATAGCGTTTTCAGTTTGTGGTGCCAAGATACAGTTTAGTTCCACCTCAACGCTCTATGGATCTGAACTTTTAATAAAAATATTGTCTGAGAAATCAGATACAAGTGTTGTCAATGGGTAGTATAGTACAGGAAGTTAAAAATATGGTAGCCTAATTACAATCTTAAGAACTGCATGCAAACTGTTTGCAGCATATCAGCCACCAAAAACAGGTTTCATATAGAAAATTATAGAGCAATATCGAGAGCCCAGAGCACTTATCACACTCTGCTGAGTAGATGAGCTTAGCAATGATTAAATTCCATTCAGCTGTTGTCCAAGGTTTTCACCTTACTTTGCATGATAGCAGGAATATCTTTTGATCAATCTTCTTCTCCTGGAAGAAGCCAGTTTCCTGTGGCTTAATGCTGACAGACAGTGTGAGCGCTTTACTCACACATAGTTCATCCAATTCATCTTATTCTTCACTGAGGTGTTCCTGTGGTTTTATTCAAGTTCTAAAACCTCCGCCCAGCTTGGCTAATGCACCTGAATCAAACTTGATTTACGAACCCCCTGCAGCGTCAGTGTCAGGACTGCTGTGTGTTGTGAATTGTATCAGCAGAAATCCTATCAGATAAATCCACTTTCATTTGTATGGCCAAAGCTTAATGAGAGATGCCTCTTAATAGGGTACATATTTTCTTCCATTTCACTACATTTTCTGGATTGTCAATACTTGCAAGTAGTGTCACACATTGATTACTGAAAAAGATAGCAATTGTTCTTTGTACTTTATATAATGACATAAAGTTGTGTCAGCTTATGGTGCACATTTTACTTTTACATTTATAACAAAATCTCTTAAAGGAGAAGCTTGTGGTTAACAAAAAAAACAAAAACACATACTCACCTCTGTGCTGCAGCATCATACTGATGCTGCAGCACAGTCTAAGCCAGAGAACTGAGCAATCACATGACCGCTGATCACTCAGTTCTTGGTTCTTGACTGTCAGTAGCCGCTCTCCACTCTGTCCCTCCAGCGGTCACTGAAATACCGGGCTGGCGAAGGGGCGGGCGCAGCTGGCTTCAGTTCTTAGCTGGGCACTGAGAGCTGGAGCCAACTGTCAATAAACTAGCTAGGTGGATTTTGACAATATGGTCAGGATCCTTCCAAAGCCTGGAGCTGCTTTACCAGGTCAATTGATAGCAGACAATAGCCTGCTATAAGATGGCTCTGGGTAACAGGAGAGCAAAAGTAAGTTCACTCCTGTGACCCATATCAGAGGTATGGCCAAAAAACCTTTGGCCATACTTCTCTTTTAAAAGCTTGTCTTTACTAAGCTTATCTTGATTACATTTTTATCCATTAAAGGCTGGAAAATCTGAACCCCCTTCCCATATTTCTTATATTGTTACATTTCTTGTGAAACAAAGTTTTACTCACCTGTACTCATCTTGGCTTCTGGGTACCTCGCTGGCACCGGTTATGGGGGTGGGGAACCAGTAATCAAGAGTAGAAGAAGTGCCCTGTCCGCCAGTCCCTTGCAGTGCCCATTTTTTTACATCAACATTACTACTGAGACTCCTATGTTTGATCCTGAGAAAACCACTTCCCTGTACAGCAGGGTGACCATGAGGCACCCGACGAATGACCTCCCCTTTTTTCTCTTTCTGAAGCAACAGTAGATAATGGGGAGAAGGAGTGTAGGCAGGGCAGGTGGCAGGCTGGAGTAAGGCTTTAAAGTAGATGTGAAACCACCAAACTGAATGGCATCTAGTTTTCAAAAGCACTGTGTATCATAAACAATTGCCTTAAAAATAAAATACTTATTTTCACCTTTTTCATCCTTTGTTGCATCTCAGTGCTATTGATCATCTGCAGCCGCTTCCTGTCTACATGCACTGCAGCTGTTAAGAGCCCAAATTCTGAAGTCAGATATGAACAGATACAAGAGAAATACATCAAAGTACACTGCCATCAGATACCGTGAAATATAACAGGTGACATAAAACATAGACAACCAACAAATAAATACAGGGTGAAGCAGAGGAAAGCAAATCTATTTTTATACAAACATTTGAACAGGAGAGTAATGTATATAGGAACCAGGGATGTGTCAGAAACCATGAATCAGACCGAGACAGAAGTACAGTTAAATCACACTTGTTTAATAATAAAAGAGAAATGGAACAAACGTAGTCAAAACATAGCCAAATTTCGGTAACCGTAACTGATAGAGAAGTCAGAAAGTCAGGAAGCCAGAGATCAGCGTAGTGGATCTGGAGCCAGAAGGAATGTCAGCCAAGCAAGTCTTTAACAGGAATGCAGTAGATAGTCTCTGTGATGTTGACCAAGACGAAAGCAGAGATCATCTGGGCTGGACGGCTTAAGTAGACAGGACTGACGAGCAGCAAATCTTAAAAAAGTGAGTCACTGTGGAGAGATAGGAGCTGGCAATTAGCTGACAGCTGAGCGGCTGGCTCAGAGAAGGAAGGGCTGAGCCCAGCCCTGACAGGATGGCTGCATGGCATCTCAGGGTGGATTTCTTAATGGTGACAACAGTGGACCCTACTTGCATATTGTGTGTAAAAATAACTACTTGTAGTCCCCTTAGGAAGCCTGTGTGACAATGTGACAACATAGTCAAACAGTTAGAAAGCAGAGACAGAGTGTTTCCAGGGAAACTTTGTGGCAATAGGTATGCTTTTTTTAAAAAGCTGCAGATTTAAAAAGTTAGAAAATAACTTCAGAAAATTCATCAACATATTATAAGAGATCTTAGACCGCTTTAACACCACACCGCCCATAGCGTCGGCGTTAAAACGCCACTATTTTTAGTGGCGTTTTACCGTAGGATTTGCGGCTCATTTCGCCCGCTAACGGTACGCTTTTACCCCCTGCTAGTGGTCGAGAAAGGGTTAAAATCCCCGACAATACGCCGCAATTGCGGCGTTTTGCCGACGGTATTACAGCGCTGCCCCATTGATTTCCATGGGGAGCAACGGTGGAGCAGCGGTGGAGGAGCGGTAAACACACCGCTCCTTCACCGCTCCAAAGAAGCTGCTGGCAGGACTTTTCCTGACGTCGGAGGGCTTTCACACTGGAGACAATGGAGCAGCAGTTTTAGGGCGGATTGCAGGCGCTATTTCTAACACTATATCGCCTGCAAAACGCCCTTGGTGTGAAAGGGGTCTTAGTGATTGGGTTTACATCTGCTTTAAAAGAAATTGTGGTTATAAAACCAAAACATCGTCTTCATTACCTACTTTGTTTTTAGTGCAATAATATACCCTGTGACGCTTTCTCCTGCAAAAAAAAGTTTTTGTCTTTGTATAAAAGAAGAAGCATACAAAGCTGATCCCTTAAATGCCTAGATTAGCCATGACAGCGAACAAGACTGTTTTTCAGTTATGCAACTCTCAAGGCCATTTTTGTGTAAATCTCTTATTTGACATTGAAACTCTAATACAAAATACAAACATATTTTGCATGAAATCAGTTGGTTAGAATACAACATTGGACACTAAAAGAACCCCAAACTTCCTACTTTTTTTTCTGACTTATTTTGTATGTCTGGATAAGCTACTATTAAACTTCCCCATTTATTACAGATGAGGAACTTGGAGGATAAATAGAATGGACATTCTATGAAATTTAACTCAGTTCAACAAAGTTTCAGAAATAACTCTAAGCCCCCATACACACGATCGGAAATTACAACCACAAAATCCGTCGGATTTTTTCTGACGGATTTTGTCCAACACTGGTGTTGCATACACACGGTCAGACAAAGTTGTCGGAAAATCTGATCATTCTGAACGTGGTGACGTTCGTTGCGTACGACGGAACTACGTAGAGGCTAGTAGCCAATAGCTTTGGTCTCATAATTTGATCTGAGCATGCGTGGCACTTTGTCCGTCGGAATTCTCTACACACGATCCGAAAAAGTCTGATCGGATTTTGTTGTCGGAAAATTTGAGAGCAGGATCTCAAATTTTTTCTGTTGGAAAAAGTCTGATGGACCCCACACATGGGCAGATTTTCCGACAACATGGTCCGATCTGACATTTTCCGTCGGAATTTCCGACTGTGTGTACGGGGCTTAGGCCCAGTTCACACATACTGCAGTGACCTGCATTTTACTGCACTGGAAGAATGCAGGTCACAGCAAGGACACATAAAAAGCAATTGTTTTCTAGGTGTCATGTGTAGTGTGTTGCATTGCGTTAAAAGGCTACATGTATTCATTTTAACCAAAAAAAATGCACATAAACACAATGCACATCTATTGAAAAGAAAAACAAAGCTTTCTACTATTGTGTCTCTTACAAGGACACATAGTGGCAAAAATGCGTTAAAACGCAATTCAAAGCACATACAATGAAATGTCAATAGAAGACAATGCACATCCACTTTTCAAGCATGCATTTTAATGCAGGTTTATGTGTGCACAAGCCCTATGTTGTCCGACATACTACAGTTTGATCCAGCTTTGCTTTTAGAGCTGAGGAAATATGTACAATCCCTGCAATCTTAAGCCTAAACTACAAGGGTGATTTATTTCTTAAGCCCCATACACACGGTCGGACTTTTTCATGGATTCCGTCCGATCGGACAATGTTGTTGAAAAATCAGACCGTGTGTATGCACCATCGGACAGTGTTCGTCGGTTTGTCCGACGGACAAAGTCTTATCTCCTGCTGGAAAGATTTGCCGTCAACCCGGTCCGATCACACCAAACCCGATCGTGTGTACGGTTGTCCGACCGGACAAAGTGCTACGCATGCTCAGATCACATTACAAGACCAAAGCTATTGGCTACTAGCCTCTACGTAGTCCCGTCGTAGGCAACAAACGTCACCACGTTCAGAATGATCGGATTTTCCGACAACTTTGTCCGACCGTGTGTACGCAAAACCAACATCGGACAAAGTACGACGGACATGATCCGACGGACCTGGTCCGCGGATTGTCCGACCGTGTGTATGGGGCTTTAGTAGTTCAAAATTTCAATTAACGTTGAAAACCTGTTATGATTTACTGCAGGAGAGTAGTGAATGATCGATTGATTGAATAATGACTTCCTATTGTATAAGCTGCACAGTAGCATGTAATTCTGTTTAATCGCACTTGACTACATGGTATGCACCAATGTACGTTACACCTCAGAGAGCCATTTGTCCCTTTGGTTATCTGATAGCTGCTTTGCTTCAGTTCATTTTAGTCTGTTTAGAGCAAACTAGCTACAGTACTAAAAATTCCAGTGTAGCTTAGTCCTTCTTTACCTTTCTGGTTGTGGAAAAAGGACACGACTGTACTTTCTCCTCTCTACTCCTATTTCAGCCACTGTTTTTGCGGTTTTCTTCAAGTAGGATGTTATTTTTTAGAACTTGTCATCTAATCTCAACTTTGGAACATTGGGATAACATTAGAGTCAGGACATCCGCTCAAACTGGAGACAGGAGGAATCCTCTGTATGCAGTGGCGGCTGATGCTCAACATTTTTGGGGGAAGCAAACAAACTGAAAAATTCAGAAAAAAAAACCCATCAATTGCAGCCTCACTGTACCATCAACCGCAGCCAATGTGTCCATCAAATGCAGCCACTGTGCCCATCAAACGCTGCCACTGTGCCATATCAAACGCTGCCACTGTGCCATATCAAACGCTGCCACTGTGCCATATCAAACGCTGCCACTGTGCCATATCAAACGCTGCCACTGTGCCCATCTTATGCAGCCACTGTGCCCCATCGAATGCAGCCACTGTGCAGCATTGAATGCAGCCACTGTGCCCATCATATGCAGCCTCACTGTGCCCCATCAAATGCAGCCTCACTGTGCCCCATCAAATGCAGCCTCACTGTGCCCCATCAAATGTAGCCTCACTGTGCCCCCTCAAATGCAGCCTCACTGAGCCCCATCATATACAGCCTCACTGTGCCCCATCAAATACAGCCTCACTGTGCCCCATCATATACAGCCTCACTGTGCCCCATCATATGCAGCCTCACTGTGCACAATGCACAATGTCATTTGTTGCTATGGTGTTGGTAGCCAACCCACCTACACCATGGCAACACATGACACAGGCATCTTGCAAGGCCACCCCCAGCATTTGGGAGAGGATGAAAGTCCACTTCCACCAGACCTTCTCCACTTCCGGCCCTCTTCCAAAAGGTAGGGCTCTGATGTGAAGAGGAGACTGTGTGATTGGGGGGATTTGTGATGGTGGGACTCCGATGCGATGGAGAGCACTCTGATGTGAAGGAAGCTTCCTGTATAGCGTGGGCCTCTGATGAAACGTTTACATCAGTTGTGTGCATTGTCCCAGGTTTATGTTTCCCATTGATAAGTAGCATTTAGGCTTTTTAAATTTTATACAGAGTGCATTGCCATTTTTCTTACTTTTAAAGAGTAAGAGTTTAAAGAACACTTTGAAAACACATCAGATCTCAATGGGGAAAAATATCATGCTGGATATCTATACTGATATGGACTGGGTAATGTGTTACACATGAAAAGATGCCACATCGTTTGCTGGAAATGAAAATGATCAACCTACAGAGGACAGAATTCAAAGACATCCCAAAAATCAAAGTAAAAAAATTATGCAGTAAGCTAGTTCATTTTGCTGAAATTTCACTGCAGCAACTCAAAATGGTACTCAGTAGTTTGTATGTCCCCCCACATAATGTCCCAGAGGTGTTCTATTGGATTTAGGTCAGGCGAGCGAGGGAGCAATTCAGTGGTATCAATTACTTTATCCTCCAGGAACTGGTTGCATACTCTCGCCACATGAACCTCAGGGTGCCATTGTCTAGCCTGTAGAGGTCTGTGTATCCCTGCATGGATATGGCTTCCCAGACTATCACTGACCCACCACCAAATCGGTCATGCTGAATGATGTTACAGGCAGCATAAAGCTCTCCACAGCTTCTCCAGACCTTTTCACGTCTGTCACATGTGCTCAGGGTGAACCTAATCTCATCTGTGAAAGGCACAGGGCGCCAGTGGTGGACCTGCCTATTCTGGTGTTCAATGGCAAAAGCCATTCAAGCTCCATGGTGCCGGGCAGTGAGCACATGGCCCACTAGAGGATGTAGAAAAAAAAAGTAAAAAAGGCGCAACAACACAAGTGTATATACCTCATACAATATTACCAAATAGTCCAGGGGTGATAGCGATATATGTATATATATGTGTATACATATATATACCCTCAAAGATTACGAGTGTCTTGGGGTCAGTCAGGGCAGCCACCCAGGAGAACCAGAAAGCGGGTTCCAATAAGCTAGAAAAAAACAAGGAAAGGGGGAGCCTCTGAGTATGTATCAAAATTCAATTTATTACAGCAACAATTATCCACTCACATGGGGGTATATGATGTCACATTCAAGTTCTGCATGCTGGGCTGGGAAGATGGTGGAACTGCAGATTTCAGCAAGTCCAGGTTACAGCTGCTTCACTTAGGCTTGCCTCTCATCAGGGAATGTAGGTATGGCAGAGCGTGGTGCTTGTATGGTCTTCCTTCAGACCCAGGAGCAGGTAGAAAAGTCCAGTCTGTAAGTAGGGGCACAGGGCCCGTTTTTCCAGAGCAGGGGTTCCGATGGTGGGGCTGAGGAGGATAAGGAGGGGGGGGCGCCAATGCCAGGAGAGCGCTGCGATATGTCCAGAAAGCCGTCGCTCTCACCTCTAGGATGTAGTGGGACACGGCCGTGTATAGGAGAGGTGAAAACGAGGCCTGGGGAGCAAACACACGGCGCAGTCGCCCGGCGATGACGTCACCGTAATGTGACGCGTTTCGGGATTGGCTAGCCACTGTTGGCGGAGTGGCCGCATTCCTTTATCAAGCACTAGAGGATGTAGGGCCCTCAGGCCACCCTCATGAAATCTGTATCTGATTGTTTGGTCAGAGACATTCACACCAGTGGCCGCTGGAGGTCATTTTGTAGGGCTCTGGCAGTGCTCATCCTGTCCCTTCTTGCACAAAGGAGCAGATGCCGGTCCTACTGATGGGTTAAGGACCTTATTCTGACCTGTTCAGCTCTCCTAGAGTAACTGCCTGTCTCCTGGAATCTCCTCTATGCTCTTGAGACTGTACTGAGAGACACAGCAAACCTTCTGGCAGTGGCACATATTGATGTGCCATCCTGGAGAAGTTGGACTGCCTGTGCAACCTCTATAGGGTCCAGGTATGGCCTCATGCTACTAGTGGTGACACTGACCCTAGCCAAATGCAAAACTAGTGAAAACCCGTCAGAAAAGATGAGTAGGGAAAAAAAATGTCAGTGGCCCTCACCTGTAACACCATTCTTGTTTTGGAGGTCGCCTCATTGTTGCCCATCTAGTGCACCTGTTGTTAATTTCATTAACACCAAAGCAGCTGAAACTGATTAACAATCCCCTCTGCTATTTAACTGACCAGATCAATATCCCAGGAGTTAAATTGACTTGATGCTATACTGCTATTTGTTTGAGCAGTGTACATACTGCATATTTGTACATGCATAGGTGGGAAGTGAAACCCATATTCCTTTTCTATACAGTTTATTTATTTTTTAGCATTAGACTTTGGATATTATGGGCACAGTCAACTTCAATACACCAAGATAATTTAATATGCAATTATCTTATTAGATGTCTCTACATAGAATAACCTACCTGCTCCCTTCACTCCTGGTGATAACAGTTCTTCTTCAGCAGTTCTCATTATTCTTTATTCTTCCTTTGACCTTATTTGCTATTTCTTCTTGTTCCAATCTCCTTTCTTGAAGTTTTGCTTGGGAGGTTAGTCATTCATCAAAAACTCACTAACAATGTCCCTGTGGCCTTTGTAGAAAGATACTTGAGGAACTGCAAACACTAACCGGCCAGGTAAATGAGCCATTCCATTTTTATGCAGCCCAGAAAATGTCAGAGGACTTCTTTGTATGTAAATGCCTTCGGCTAAGCTCAGATGAAAATATATTTGTATTGGTCTCCAAATTTAGCTTTATTGAAGTACATCACATTAGTTCGTTTTCAGCTTAGTGTATAAGTATAGGGAACAGTTCACGAAAACCAAGATGTCATACAAGCCCTGTTTGCTGCGCATCCTTCCGAATAAAGTGGTTGTAAACCTCAGACATGAAAACAAAGCAGTGTATAGTTCTTTAGTGTATACTTTTCTCAATTAAGCACTAAGTGTAATTTCTGTCTGCTGTTTCATTCCTCTGTAATCAACATGAATTACTTCTGCCAAATTTTCCTGAAACCAAGAGAAAAACTAGGTGACAGGGGATGGACCTCCAGCTGATTGACAGCCTTAGCTCTGTTCCTGTGTGCTGTGTGAAGGGGGGTGTGTCCCTTCCCCCCAGTCAGCTCTCAGAACTCTCCTCACTGAGCTCTGCAGAGTATACTTTCAGCTCTACTCCTTTTTTTCTGAATTCCCAGACAAGCTTTATAAATTATGGCCTTTGAACGGATGTAGAGAACAGAAGACTGTAGATAAACAGGTACCAATTATGTAGGAAGATTTGTTTAATCTCTGTGTATCACCCAAGGCTATCACTTCAATTAGTATATTTAAGGGTTTACAACCACTTTAAAATAGATTCCTTCACCCAGGATTCATACATTTTTCCAATGGAATCCCATTAGAAAAATAGGTAAAAGTTGTGAGAATCTTGTGTGAAAACATTTAACAATTACAACTATCGTGTATTATAAGCAAATGTCAAGGATTTTTTTTATTTAAATAAAATACCCTTTTCACCTATTTTAAGTTTTTTTGCATCTCGGCACTGCTGATCTTCTTTGCCCTCTTTGCAACCACTTTCTGTCTACATGCACTCGAGCGATGACTGCATGGCATTTGTAAAGCTGGTTTCTTGATGGAGACAACAGTGGAACAAACCTGCATTTTATGTGTTGAAATTTCCTTATTTTTACACCATGTTCATATATGTTTACTAGTCTTCTTCATATTTGAACATAAGTGTTTTTGTGGCAGTAGGCGTGATAGGATAGATTCGTGGATATTTCCTCCTTGCACATAAACACGTATGTGCACAGTGTATTTAAACTGATTCTTTCCACAACGTTTTCTTTCTTTCTTCTTTTTCCAGATAAATTCTATTGCATTTACTATGTCTACAAGCTTTGACTACAACATTTACGACCATCCGAGGCTGTGACAAGCCATGGCATGGTTTAGAGGTAGTTATTAGCTTTAGTTGAAACAAGTTATATGTCAAGCATTTGTTCGACTTACCTTTAGTACTTGTATACAGTATCTCACAAAAGAGACTACACCCCTCACATTTTTGTAAATATCTTATTATATCTTTTCGTGTGACAACACTGAAGAAATTACACTTTCTTACAATGTAAAGTAGTGAGTGTACAGCTTGTATAACAGTGTAAATTTGCTGTCCCCTCAAAATAACTCAACACCTCAAGTCATTAATGTCTAGAAGTGAGTACACCCCTAAGTGAAAATGTCCAAATTGGGCCCAAAGGGTCAATATTTTGTGTGGCCACCATTATTTTTCAACACTTCCTTAACCCTCTTGGGCAAGGAGTTTACCAGAGCTTCACAGGTTGCCACTGAAGTCCTCTTCCACTCCTCCATGACGACATCACGGAGCTGGTGGATGTTAGAGACCTTGCGCTCCTCCACGTTCTGTTTGATGATGCCCCACAGATGCTCAAAAGGGTTTAGGTCTGCAGACATGCTTGGCCAGTCCATCACCTTTACCCTCAGCTTCTTTAGCAAGGCAGTGGTCGTCTTGGGGGTGTGTTTGGGGTCGTTATCATGCTGGAATACTGCCCTGCGGCCCAGTCTCCGAAAAGAGGGGATTATGCTCTGCTTCAGTATGACAGTACATGTTGGCATTCATGGTTCCCTCAATGAACTGTAGCTCCCTAGCGCTGGCAGCACTCATGCAGCCCCAGACCATGACACTCCCACCACCATGCTCGACTGTAGGCAAGACACCCTTGTCTTTGTACTCCTCGTCGGGTTGCCGCCACATACTCTTGACACCATCTGAATACATTTATCTTGGTCTCATCAGACCACAGGACATGGTTCCAGTAGTCCATGTCCTTAGTCTGCTTGTCTTCAGCAAACTGTTTGCAGGCTTTCTTGTGCATTATCTTTAGAAAAGGCTTCCTCTGGGATGACAGCCATGCAGACCAATTTGATGCAGTGTGTGGCGTATGGTCTGAGCACTGACAGGCTGACCCCCACCCCTTCAACCTCTGCAGCAATGCTGGCAGCACTCATACATCTATTACCCAAAGAGAACCTCTGGATATGACGCTGAGCATGTGCACTCAACTCCTTTGGTCGACCATAGCGAGGTCTGTTCTGAGTGGAATCTGTACTGTTAAAGCGCTGTATGTTCTTGGCCACCGTGCTGCAGCTCAGTTTCAGGGTCTTGGCAATCTTCTTATAGCCTAGCCCATCTTTATGTAGAGCAACAGTTATTTTTTTCAGATCCTCAGAGAGTTCTTTGCCATGAAGTGCCATGTTAAACTTCCAGTGACCAGTAGGAAAGAGTGAGAGCGATAACACCAAATTTAACACATAAAATCTTGTAACACTAACGAGTCGCATGACACCGGAAGGGAAAATGGCTAATTGGCCCCTATTTGGGCATTTTTACTTAGGGGTGTACTCACTTTTGTTGCCAGCTGTTAAGAAATGAATAGCTGTGTGTTGAGTTATTTTGAGGGGACAGAAAATGTACACTGTTATACAAGCTGTACACTCACTACTGTTGTGAATTTATGAAGAAATATATTTACTATTCAATGACAGAAATGTATAATTTCAAAAAGACACGTGAACTGTGAGGTCACCATAATTGACCTATCAAAGACCTCTAAGACACAGGGAACTCATGTATTCTAAATTACTACAACCATTCTATTCAAGGGGTTTTTACAAGCCTGTATTTAGACAGAAACTGCAGGACAATGAGGTTCTAGTTCGAAAACAAAAGAGATGAGTTCCTATATGTGTGATAGTAAATACAACTACAAGTTCCTTGGTTCAAGGGAAGGTTGAGCAAATAAATTGATTGTCTCAATGTGGGCTCAGAAAGTGAGAGATAAATAAGACCAAGGAGTCTGTATTGTCCCCACTTCTCATAAGACAATGACTAGGATAGAAAATGATGGCTTCTTTCAACAGGACAAATAATGAGAATAAACATGAGATTGTTCACCCGAATGTTTAAAGTCATTTGAGACATTGTAAGGAAAAAGACTTGAAATATTTGCAGTCAGAGATATTTTAAAAATACTTATACGGTTGATATAAATCATTCAAACTTTATGTGATATCTGGAAATCACAAAAAGAAAACTATCATTTTAGTATCCGATGAATTGATGAAGTCGGTTATAAAGAAAACATAATAAATAAAGGGTGATTATTAATAGAATTGTTTTAGGAACAAATTAGTATTAAGACAAATATATGATTATGATATGAATGTATTAGAATTGAAATGCTTAGATAAACAAATATTGATTGGATACCCAAATTATACAGGTATCCAGATAGATAAAAACTGTATGTGATGTTGATTAATATATATATATATATATATATATATATATATATATATATATATATATATATATATATATATACATACATATAACTTGTGTCCTTTTTCAAATGGACTAAATTTGCAGATATACAATGATATGCATATATATCACCATTTTATGCAAGTGATTGATCAATAATTATGCTAGGCAATTTGATAGTATGGGGTTAGTTGAATTCCCAAATACTAAAGATATAGATATTTTCACTAAGGTATGATATCCAGTATAAAATAAAAAATATATTACTTTACAGAGCAGCCCCAAAACACATGTGGGACACCTGGTGGTTGAAGGTGCAATTACATTAAAAACATTTAGGCCAATAGGAAAGAGACACATACCTTTTGGGCTGAACATCTTACAAGTTTTATAATCTTATTGTGTGAGAGGGTATTTAAGAAGCTAGATAGATAGTGAAGAAGACAGCTCAGGGGAACCTGAGAGCTCAGGGACCCACCCTGGGGAAGGGACACTGGGAGAAACATCTTCCCAGATAGATTGACAGCCATGCCTGGAAATATACTTTAACCTCCAAGGAGATTCCTGAACCCGGTAGCCATCTTAAATCCAGACTAATAGCCATGTTGGAATGGGTAAATATAATATGTTGATTTTATCTGGTGTGTTCTCTTAATTATTGATGTATTGAATATTCTAATATTGGTAATCATTCTCCAGAATCAATAACCGCCTTTTAGATTTTTTCTCTAATATTCAATTTTTATTATATATTACTTTTTGCATAGTTGCTTTTTATTGACAAACAAATGTCTAAAGTATTTTGCATTGTTCAACGTTGCTTACCTGCAGCATAGCAACGGCTGGGTGTGTGAAATACAGACATTCTGTTAAATTGTCAAGTATAAGGTTATTGATTCTACTGAAGAAGTTATCATGGTGATATTGTGTCCAAGGTACTATTACGCCCATTTTGAGGGTATTTCCATCAATTGTCAAATGTTCAAATAATGCAATCTGTATTTTAATTTCATGTAAATATTTGTTTTCTGTCAACCAATAAATGTGACTATTAAGTATGATCACTCGTCTCCGTGAACAAGTTTCGCATATATAGACTGTCGTATCGATTGATCTTGTATCTTAAAAATATCTTCGTTAAAAATTACTTAATAAAAATGTGCGGGAAACTTTCCTTAAAAAAGCACTACATATTAAATGGAGGCACTGCGTGAGATAACGTTGATATTTTGTACAGGATCAGTCATAGTTACGGTGGTGACAGAAATAATATTTTGCATGAAATTATTAATTATTCATTTTTAAAAAAAAAATATTTTTGCCAAGAAAAATGTCTGGTCAAAGTGAATTTTATGTTGATAGGGAAGTAAAGGAAGTAAAGGAAGTAAAGGAAATGTTGGATAGGTTTTCAAAAATTAACATGACGAATCATGCCGAAAAAAGTTTGTCTAACGAGACTAGTCTAGAAGCAGGCATTGAAGACCTTATAAACCACGCCCGTCAGTTAATGAAAGACGTGTGGAACGTGGAAGGTCAAAGCGATGAACTCACAGACAGCTCCTCTGAGACAAAGGAAATAGATAGGCCTGATCCCATGCATTTTGAATTAAGCGATAACCTGATGTATCTTTATAGTGAGTTTAAAAGTCAATATACCCAACAGGAGAGTGATATCTTAGAACCCCAGTCCCATTTAATAGAAGGGGAATATGAGCTTAATAAAAAGCTAAAGGAAATTAATGACAAGGCAGATTGTTATGATGAGTCTACAGTGACAATGATGAAATATGAAATAAAACAGATGCAAAATAATGCAATAATAATGCTGGAAGAATGTCACTAATTAAATAAAGAATGTAAACAATTGAGAAGGAGAGTTTTCTGCAGGAAAACGAGTCTCCTGACGAAAGTTGCAGAGTAATAGGCAGTGGAAATTTAGAAAGTTGCCGAGTAATAGGCAGTGGAAATTTAAAAAATTGCAGAGTAATATGCAGTGGCAATTTAAAAGAAGAAACAAATCAGCTTAGGTCAGGACAGGAATCCCTAATTAAGCAACAAGAAGAATTAAAAGAACAAGGGAAGTTTATGCCCCAGAATAATGCTCAGATGCTTAACCCTGAAAGTATAGAATCTGATAATACTCCAAAATTTGACTCTCAACCTAAAGTTTGGGAGTTACATAATGAAGAGGAATTAGAAAAAGTAACCGTAAATGTTCTACCCCAAGCCATCTGTAGAGCAAAGGGGGGTAAAAATTGAACCACCACATAAAAGTAGGTCTAATCAGTTTTCTTTGGGATCAGAGAAAACTACAGGCACCCCTAAACAGGACGCCTCAGAAATAATACAATTTTTAAAAGATGCTGTCCTAGTGTTTAAGGAAGAGGGATCTGTGTGCATTATTGACCACATTGAGGCCTATGAAAATGCTTTATCAGCTGTAGGCCTAAATGATGACCAATCTAGGATTAATTTCTTACCGTGGGTATTTGAAACCAAACACCGTCCATTTTGCGAAGATTTAAAAAGTCTGTTGGGTACTGCCTGGCAAGAAATTAAAAACGTCTGTCATCTAGAATTTGTCCCGCACAAAAATGTTAATGCGGCTAGCGCGGATATACACAATATCACATGTACCAATAATGAAAGCCCCTTTGAATTTATGGCTGTGCTCAAAAGTGATGACCACTTAGCAGAAAAGGAGCCAGGTTATGATAAACCTGGGTTCAAACCCATGTTCTTCGAGGCCCCGCCTACCCACGTAAAAGTAAATTTAGCGAAAGATTACAAAGGGGGGTGTTCACTGGAGTCTTTGGTAAAAGAGAGTAACAATTTGTACTCTATCCAACAGACTGGTGAAAACAAGGGAAGGCCTGAAAGCCCTATAATGAAATTTGTGGATGAATTTCATGTATCTCCTCAATCACTACAGTCCAAAACAAAGAAAAAGAGATACGCTGATATAGTCAGAGGAGAGATGCTACCGAGTTTCCCTAGCGGGAGACCAATGTCCCCACCCATCAGAAGGGGGGAGCAGAGAGTACCCTTTAGAGGGGGAGTTCAAAGACCACCTCAGGAGTCTCATCCAAGGGATCCAGACCCGAGATTTAGGAGAAACTATAGGGTATATCTCCAACGGGTCAGATTTAAACCTAAGGGTAGACACCCTCACCTTTACCGGTGTAATTGGCTTCGGGGGCCTACACGGGTAAATAGGGAGAAACTACAGGGTAGGACACCTCAAAATCCCCAGAACAATAGGGAACAACTAAGGCCCAGACAACTATCCCAAAATCAAGACAATGTTTCTGATGGTGATATGTCTGATCAAACTGAGCCAGTAGTCCCCAGAAAGTACAGAAACCGGGTCCCACAACCCAATTCTGATCAGCCTGTAAGCAATATGGAAACCAAAATAGACAAAATTACGGATATGTTACACGGTTTGAATAAGTACTGAATGCATGTACTCAAGCGCTACTATGAATTTAAAATCAGAGATACAACCGATATTTAAGATAACCAAATGATGTAGCTGCAACCCATATAATAGTGTTCCCACACGTAAAATAAGTTAGACAAGTACACATTTTTGTGTAATAGGTGCGCTTAAATCAACCTTAAAAACTCAATAGATTGTTTAAAATAAGTTATTTAGGAGACCTCTGCGCAAAACGTGAATAATATGTGATATATGAATACGTGATAAAATAAATAAAACCGTGTTAAGTGTATTAAAACTTCCTTCAAAAGGTGAATTTGCTGAGGTATAGATGGCTGCAGTGCGCATAAACCTCATACAATATATGGTTTGATAATCCGTGCAAACCAAAGCTTGGTAAAATTAGGAACAGATATATAGGATCTAAAATGTTGAACTGTCTATAGTACACCGGCAAATGGTGTGGACCAGTTGGTTACTTTAGTTCAGTGTGTTGTGCCAATTTGTGAAATAAATAAATAGATTGACTTAATTAATTGAATAGATTAAAAACCACGAGTGTATCAATGGTTTCATTGCTAAAATGAACATGAATAGAAATTCTTCAAGGGGCAAATCCTGTGACCAGCCAAGGGCCACAGAGCCTTTTAAGCGCCTATGTTAAAATAAATCAGAGGAATGCACTGAATAAAGATATAGGAAGTAGAGGTTCTAACACTATGTTTCTCCCAGGTCACAGTAATGAGGATCCTGAAATCCCTTCCGGGGGATTGTGGTTGTTAGATATTAATTATTCTCCTATTTTTCAGTGGTCACTTCATTCCTCTGACATAAACAGGTCGCTCCAAACAGCCTAATTTCAAGAAGTCGACGAAGACGGTAATTCCAGAGGAAGACCGAATCCTAAAGACATTAATATCAGGAGGCCTAAATGGTTTGATATTTTGGTAAAAGATGAGGAGTCACCCGCATAAGGTAGTTTGATTGCCTCAAATGAGTTATATTGACACCCCAAAGGGGGGAGAATTTATTTGTTTTATTCCTCACAAGTAGAAGGTTGACTATGATGTCAAATATCTTATTACTGACAGTGAGTTGTCACTTACATGTCAAACTGAAATGCTTTTATTGTTACTCCAGAACCGCTACAATTAAGCTAAAGAAAAAAAAAATGGTTCTGAAGAACATAAGTCAGTCATAAATGTCTGGTATCCACAGCTATTAATAAATGTCCTCATGATAATGAGCCCTGGAGCTTGGTCTCCCATAGCAAATGTGTCATACATTGTCTTTATATCCAAGGTGTTTAGTTAAAGGACTGATAACACAATGGGAAAGAGGGGGGCTCCGAGGAAGCCCAGGATACCTGCTTGTCATGGATATCTCAAACATAAATCATATAAAAAGAAAAAGGACATATATGTTTTTCTCATGGAATCTATTTTCCTTTACAGAACCAATATGTCCATGAGCCGGTCAACAGAACCGAGAGTCCAACATGTGTGAAACATCCAGAGAAGGAACCGTATGTGGAATCCAGGGACATCATTGATGGCCAGTCTACAGGGACACAACCCACCAGGACAGCCAAGAACCAAAAGATAAAATTTTGTGAAGAATACTGCGCTGTCCTAAAATTTACTGTGAATTATATCCCATATCATTGATTTTAGGAAAAATTGTGAAGATAAAAAAACAAAATAAAATTAATTTAAAAAGCTGCTGCAGTTGTAAATGCGAGATACCCACACCAACAAGACCAATATAAAAATAAACAACTGCGCTGCAAACAATAGTGCACTTGTGACACAAATTGAGTAAACCAACATACATAAAGTTGACACAGTAGATTTATACCTCCTTAAAACTCAATAGTATCAGGTTCAAGGGAGTCCGTATTACATGAAACAATCGTGTAAGACAAAAAGTGAAAGAAACAATCATTGGTGACTGACTGTCCTTATGAAGATCAATGTGATTTGTGAAAAACACAATAAACATATATAAAGTTCCAGAGATTCCACAGTGCTCTCATTCAATGAACAGCAACTCAAAGGGTGATCCTGATGAGAAAAAGAAAAAGAAAACACCTCCACCGTCCACACACACTGACCCTTACCGGATTGTGCGACCCCCTGTCACAGAGGTCACACTAGCTTGTGGCTTTATCCCGGCCAAGGGAATCCAAAGGCCGAAGGTTGAATTAACTGCAGACTTCAATGTATGGGGGCTTATGGAAAGAAAAGCTCTAATGTGCCAACACGGACATTGGGGGTGCACATTATTGTATGAAGCTGTCCGGTTGTCTCAGCTCTGCACAGCAATACTAGTCAGGTATACAACAGATGGATCATCAACACACCACTTCCCCGCTTGTCCAGCCCGCCTCTACACACTCAGCCAATAGCCGAAGGAGGTGCCATCCTGTCCTATAGGCAGCGATAGGACAGGATGGCACCTCCTTCGGCTATTGGCTGAGTGTGTAGAGGCGGGCTGGACAAGCGGGGAAGTGGTGTGTTGATGATCCATCTGTTGTATACCTGACTAGTATTGCTGTGCAGAGCTGAGACAACCGGACAGCTTCATACAATAATGTGCACCCCCAATGTCCGTGTTGGCACATTAGAGCTTTTCTTTCCATAAGCCCCCATACATTGAAGTCTGCAGTTAATTCAACCTTCGGCCTTTGGATTCCCTTGGCCGGGATAAAGCCACAAGCTAGTGTGACCTCTGTGACAGGGGGTCGCACAATCCGGTAAGGGTCAGTGTGTGTGGACGGTGGAGGTGTTTTCTTTTTCTCATCAGGATCACCCTTTGAGTTGCTGTTCATTGAATGAGAGCACTGTGGAATCTCTGGAACTTTATATATGTTTATTGTGTTTTTCACAAATCACATTGATCTTCATAAGGACAGTCAGTCACCAATGATTGTTTCTTTCACTTTTTGTCTTACACGATTGTTTCATGTAATACGGACTCCCTTGAACCTGATACTATTGAGTTTTAAGGAGGTATAAATCTACTGTGTCAACTTTATGTATGTTGGTTTACTCAATTTGTGTCACAAGTGCACTATTGTTTGCAGCGCAGTTGTTTATTTTTATAAAGAACCAAAAGATGCCCGGAGTGATCCATTTCCCGCCAAAGAACGGATGACGGCCCTGAGATGCACACATCGATCACAAACCCATTTTTGTTTTCCAAAAAATTACACCCATCTGCAGGTGTCTATACCTTTTAAATATATCCACAATCCGGATCCATTTTCACAACTCGACTTACAAGGCCCAAACGAAGCCATATTTCTTCAACAAGTTGCATTGGGAAAGTCTGTCAGATGACTTCCGGCAACCGACAACTTTCCAAGGGGGGCTTTGTTGTGAATTTATGAAGAAATATATTTACTATTCAATGACAGAAATGTATAATTTCAAAAAGACACGTGAACTGTGAGGTCACCATAATTGACCTATCAAAGACCTCTAAGACACAGGGAACTCATGTATTCTAAATTACTACAACCATTCTATTCAAGGGGTTTTTACAAGCCTGTATTTAGACAGAAACTGCAGGACAATGAGGTTCTAGTTCGAAAACAAAAGAGATGATTTCCTATATGTGTGATAGTAAATACAACTACAAGTTCCTTGGTTCAAGGGAAGGTTGAGCAAATAAATTGATTGTCTCAATGTGGGCTCAGAAAGTGAGAGATAAATAAGACCAAGGAGTCTGTATTGTCCCCACTTCTCATAAGACAATGACTAGGATAGAAAATGATGGCTTCTTTCAACAGGACAAATAATGAGAATAAACATGAGATTGTTCACCCGAATGTTTAAAGTCATTTGAGACATTGTAAGGAAAAAGACTTGAAATATTTGCAGTCAGAGATATTTTAAAAATACTTATACGGTTGATATAAATCATTCAAACTTTATGTGATATCTAGAAATCACAAAAAGAAAACTATCATTTTAGTATCCGATGAATTGATGAAGTCGGTTATAAAGAAAACATAATAAATAAAGGGTGATTATTAATAGAATTGTTTTAGGAACAAATTAGTATTAAGACAAATATATGATTATGATATGAATGTATTAGAATTGAAATGCTTAGATAAACAAATATTGATTGGATACCCAAATTATACAGGTATCCAGATAGATAAAAACTGTATGTGATGTTGATTAATATATATAAGAAGCTAGATAGATAGTGAAGAAGACAGCTCAGGGGAACCTGAGAGCTCAGGGACCCACCCTGGGGAAGGGACACTGGGAGAAACATCTTCCCAGATAGATTGACAGCCATGCCTGGAAATATACTTTAACCTCCAAGGAGATTCCTGAACCCGGTAGCCATCTTAAATCCAGACTAATAGCCATGTTGGAATGGGTAAATATAATATGTTGATTTTATCTGGTGTGTTCTCTTAATTATTGATGTATTGAATATTCTAATATTGGTAATCATTCTCCAGAATCAATAACCGCCTTTTAGATTTTTTCTCTAATATTCAATTTTTATTATATATTACTTTTTGCATAGTTGCTTTTTATTGACAAACAAATGTCTAAAGTATTTCGCATTGTTCAACGTTGCTTACCTGCAGCATAGCAACGGCTGGGTGTGTGAAATACAGACATTCTGTTAAATTGTCAAGTATAAGGTTATTGATTCTACTGAAGAAGTTATCATGGTGATATTGTGTCCAAGGTACTATTACGCCCATTTTGAGGGTATTTCCATCAATTGTCAAATGTTCAAATAATGCAATCTGTATTTTAATTTCATGTAAATATTTGTTTTCTGTCAACCAATAAATGTGACTATTAAGTATGATCACTCGTCTCCGTGAACAAGTTTCGCATATATAGACTGTGTCGTATCGATTGATCTTGTATCTTAAAAATATCTTCGTTAAAAATTACTTAATAAAAATGTGCGGGAAACTTTCCTTAAAAAAGCACTACACTACTTTACATTGTAGCAATGTGTAATTTCTTCAGTGTTGTCACATGAAAAGATATAATAAAATATTTACAAAAATGTGAGGGGTGTACTCACTTTAGTGAGATACTCTATGTATTTACAATTTTCTCATGCGATTGATATATTTATTTGTCGCAGGTCTATGGGTGTATATATAGTGTATAAATTACAGAAATTCTCTCTGAATGTGTGTTTTGACTAATATTAATGCCTGTATACTAGTGATAAATGAAGGTTCCCTCATTTTGAATACATACATATTGTTCTTAATGTATTTATTATGTGTTATTTTGGTCATTTGGTTCTTCTTTGACTGCAGGAACCTGATGAATGTGTTAAACAGCGTAATTAAGCACCCATTATGTTCAGCTGAGTTTATACCATTTAAACGTTACATCTAGTGGTGCATTTTAGGTTGTGACTAAGCGAATCTAATTTGTGAGAAGCGCCAACCCCTGCTGTTGCTTGTCTGTATCTGTGTGGTCATGACTTGTTTATATTTGGAATAAAGTAATACTTTTTATCCTCTATATCCTGGAGTCAACATTACTCAACTGTTTGGACACTTAAAGAGGAAGTAAACTTCCTCTGCTGACATTTACCTATAGGTAGGCCTATAATAAGGCTTACATATAGGTAGTGTAAATATCTCCTAAACATGCACCGTTTAGGAGATATTTACATTACATGCAGCCAGTGACATCACTGGCGCATGCACTCTGAAGGAATGGCCACCGATGTCGTTCCTTTCGAGCCCTGTGCTGTGGAGGGGGGCTCCAGCGCGCATTCACGGAAGTGACATTATGTCACAGAGCCGGAGCCCACAAACCTAGAAAAAAGATGGTGAACATGGAAGCGGCTGCAGCACTGACATTGCAGTGCTCGAACAGCTTTGTTTCAAGGTAAGTTTCACATAATGTGCTAGTATGTGATGAATACTAGCACATTATAACTTTACCTTGCAGGAAGAAGAAAAAAAAATGTCCAGCGGTATGCAACTGCTTTAAAAACATGGACAGAGGGCAATAACCTTGTAACGGTAACAGGAAGTGCTTGCTTTCAAGCCTTCATGGCAGGATCACCAGATATTCTAAAGAGAGCTGCAGATTTAAAACGAATGACCATTACTTTTGAAATTACATTTAAATGTAAAAACTTATGTAGCGTCATAACCCCTGCGGGGCGGCTATGTATTTTCTGGGCTTACCAATTACCTCCTCCTTGTAGCTCGTCGTTTGTTGTCTAGGGGTTCCCAGGGTTAGTACCCAGTAATTTCAGAGACCGATACTCAAAAGTCCTTTTCAGGATTTTTATTTGTAAAAGTAACCGTTCAACATAACACAGTCTCTTAGTTGGGGATAGAGGGTATGGGTGATAAAGCTCAGGCACTTCAGAACTGCTGACATCAAATAAATGTCTCCTCAGATAGCCCAGAGAGTAGCCACTCGCAACTGGACTCTTCACTGTTGAATAAACCCCTGTCTGTAGATTTAGCAGCCAACAAGTGATTCGCAATTTTGCAAAGTCTCTGCCACAGACTAGGTTGTGAAACTTCAGGTGAACAATGTAAAAGTCTATGTTGTAACCGAAGGATAGGTTTAGGAGCTTTCCCTATGGTACCTGGATCTTCCAGCCGTTTCGGCGATACCGTAGGGAATGCGGATTCACTAGTGTCCATACAATCTCAGCTCCCAGGCTCTTACCGAGCAGCCAGCTTCATGGCCCTCCTCCGAAGAGTCCTCCCCTGGTCGCTTGTATGAGTTGCTGTGCCTCTCCAATCCTGAGAGAACACCGGGACACCTCAGAATCCTCCTTCAGTTACTGGGCCTCGAACTAGCCAGTTCCGAGGCTCAGGAACGGATGGATCCCCACCCCAGACCATGAGGGCCTCTGGGGCTGGTCAGGGTGACCAAGCTTACGGGGCAGCAGACACTCCTGGGTCCGGGACCCCTCACAGGGTTGGTCCAGACCAGAACCAGGAATCAAAAGAGCAAGCCGAACCCTGAACATGTGACTTCAGCATCTTAAATACCCCTTCCCAAAATACACAGCGGGCCAAACGCGCCCACTGATTGGCTCCGAGAAAGATTGGTACCTAACACGTCCAACCAGGCTGCGTTCTCAGCCTGTCACAGGTAGAACTCCAATACAGCCCAGCCAAACTGATGACAAAGTAAAAGACCTAAAACAATTAACCCCCAGAACTCAGTTACAGTTATGGAAAAACTAAATTTACACATAGTGCACACTTTAGAAAAGTGTCGACGCTACACTTATATGTGACTTTAACCATTTGCCTACTCAGCGCTTTTACCCCCTTCCTGCCCAGGCCCATTTGAAGCTTTCAGCGCTGTCGCACTTTGAATGACAATTGCACGGTTATGCAGCATTGTACCCATATGATATTTTTTATCACTTTTTTCACACAAATATAGCCTTTGGTGTATTTAATTACCACTGAGTTTTTTTTCAAATTTATGCTTAACAAATTAAAAAAGAACAAAAATGTAAAAAAAAAAGAAAAAGTTGTTCTTAGTTTCTGGTATAATATTTAGCAAAAAGGTAATTTTTCTTCTTCACTGATGAGTGCGCTGATGAGGCTGCACTGATGGGAACTGATGAGGCGGCACTGATAGGCTAGACTGATGGGCACTGATGAGGGGGCACTGGAGGGGGCTGTACCGATATTCGGCACTGATGAGCACTGATAGGCAGCACTGGTTGGCACTGATGAGGCGGCACTGGTGAGCACTGAAGAGGAGGCACTGATAGGTAGCACTGATGGACACTAATAGGCAGCACTGATGAGCACTAATAGGCGGCACTGATTGGCGGCACTGATGGGCACTTATTGTCAGCAGTGATTGGCACTAATTTGCAGCACTGATGGGTACTGATTGGCATCGCTGACTACCACTGATAATCACCATCCATCAACCATCAGTGCTGCCTATCAGTGTAGATGTCCACTTTCACACTAGTCGGTTACTGGCTGTCTCTTCTCTTCACGCTGTCACAGCGTGAGGAAAGAAATGCTGATAACTGACAAATGTGTTTACATCAGGATCATCTGTAATTTGACACAGCTGATCACATGGTAAAGAGCTGCTGTGATTGCTGTGATTGATTGAGGGTATAGAATGGGGTTTATTGGATTGTTGGATTGGATTGTACAATATATTTTATTTTTATTTATTATTTCTTTTATTTTTATGGTTGAACTGGATGGACTTGTGTCTTTTTTCGGCCTAGCTAACTATGTAACTATATGACTCTTTACCCTGATCTGTGACCAGCTGTGTCTGAAGGACACAGTGATCACAGAGCATGCCGGGTGTGCGCCACAGGAGTCATGATGTGCGGTTCTAGGAGGATATCATATGATATCCTCCCAGAACTAGACAACCGTGCTGTAGCCATCATTTGGCTATAGCGCAGTCGACAAATGGTTGAAGTGGAAGTTTAGTCAAAACCTAGCTAACTCTAAACCAGCTCAGCCTGGGAACGGACCTGAGCAGCTACAGAACAGGTAAGTATAGCGATTTTTTTTTTTTCTTTACAGGGCTAGACAGATTAGGCTTAGAATGTGGCAGAGAGTAGGTTTAAAGTTAGTTTTGACTAAAGTTCCACTTTAATATATGATTTACATCTAATTTAAATATATAATCGGATCTGCATTTTTCCTGTACAGATGTATCCAATCATCCAAACCTTCTGACAATCAAAAGATAAAGATTGGGAACGTTACTGAACTCCACTTATACTGATGGTAAGTGGGCTGTGTGTGTAAATCTTAGAGTCTCAAAAGGGCTCCTACAATCATATACATGGTACATATCTCCTTTATAGTGTAATTTGCTTACTATATATAGTATGTTTACTCTATTTCTTCTTCTTACTTGATTTGTCAATATGCTATTAGACCTTAAGTTTTCACTTCCTTTTGTGCTGCCTCGTGTACATCACATGTAAATAGTGTCTTGTGGTAGGACAGAGCACAACTCTTATACTGGCACACTGTTATTGTTGACTCTGATGGATACTTCTAGGAAGTAGTCAGTCTAGCCTTGCATATTGGCAGGGCTAAATACTAGTTATGTCTAGGGGAAGAAGGAGTGATACTTATCCCAACCCCCCGGTGCTGTCTTTTTTTCCCCATAAGCTCCAGTCTGTGAGTGGTCTCCCTGAGTCATCATGTACAGTGGAGGGCTATTAACCCTGCACTGTATGTGACCGCTACCATGAGCGGAGACTTCAGCAACCTGGTCACACCTCTGGAGGGTACCTGCTGGATAGTAAAATAGGGTATTTCTCCTTATTCTGGCACCCTTAAATAAAATGAGCATTTGACCCTTTCAGTGTAGGGGGGCCTGACTGCAAGGTTATTTTTTTGTGCCCAGAGTTTAGTTTTCAGCACAAAAATGTGTTTCAGTTATCACATAAGACGTAGGAGTTGATTTACTAAAGGCAAATCCACTTTACACTACTAGTGCACTTGGAAGTAAAGTCGCTGTAGATCTGAGGGGGACATGCAAGGAAAATAAAAAACATAATTTTAGCTTGCACATGATTGGATGATAAAATCAGCAGAGCTTCCCCTCATTTCAGATCTTCCCCTCAGATCTACAGCAACTGCACTTCCAAGTGCACTTATAGTGCAAAGTGGATTTGCCTTTCTTAAATAACCCCAATGGTGTGTATTACATAGCAATACAAATTACCACAATCAATTTTTTAAAAGGATTGTGACCTTGCAACAATGGACTTTGAAGGCCTATGCCATCCGAGCCACAATTTAAGAAGAGTCGGTTATGGCTGGGTTGTTGTGACTTGTAATAACTTCACTTCTTGATTATTTTCTAGTGGATTGCGGCAACAAGGTTTCAGCAACACCTTAATAATGTAAGTTAGAAAGAGAAGTAGATGGAATATGGGTCAGGTTAAGGTGGATTGGGAGTGATCAGAGCTAAAGGTGGGAAGAAAATAGGGGAGGAAGGTTAAAAGAAAACAAAGGGGGAAGGAGTTACTGTATGTGGGGAAAGGTAAGGAGGTAAAGGAAAAAACATGTTGCTGAGTAGGTGGAGCACAGGGTGGCAAAGGTAGTCTAGATCACGTTGATAAGGCCAAGATGGCCAATTAGTAAAGGAATAGGTTGGCCTCTGAAAGTCACCTGAAGAATGCTGATAGTCCCTGTATTCCGTGAAATTGAGCCTGTATTACCAGGTCTTAAAAAAACTTTTTGGGGATTGCTATCATTGGAAATTGTGCAATTAAACTGTGCTTGTGTTTATATATGAACAATCAATAGTGGGCCAAAGCAGAAACTTCACCGTGAGATACTTGACACAGTACAATAAATTATAAATATCAAAACTGGGCTGTTTAAAAATGTAATTATTTAAACATCTGCGTGTCGTTGTCAATTAATATGAATTCCACAGTGACAACACCAAAAAAATACAAGAAAGTCCATGTGAGTCCACAAAATTCTCCTTTATGAAATACATAAATATAGTGAGTATCCATCACCGTTTCCCATACTTGTGCAAAACCACCACCTTCAATTGTACAAATGTGTGCTTACCGCTGAGAGGTCTACAAGGCTCAAATTTTAATCCTCCAAGAGTAAATCATTAAAAGTGGCTCCAAGATCTCTCCTCTTATATAATAGACTTAAAATTGGAATTTAAATTGACAGTGAAAAGTACAAGAAAGTTTCTGAATTTGTTAAAAAGCATGGCCATGTGTATACCATGTGTGTGTACAATGTGCTATGTACATTAAGGGAGGGTGGAGATCTGTGCCAGAATTGGGTTTCTTTTTTATGTTCTGTGATTAAGGAGAAAGAAAGCTGTCTCAATAGGTACCAGTTTGTTAGTGAATTTCTATGTGACTTTTGCAGTATTTTCAGGACTACCACATTTCATTCTAAACCTAATAATTCTGTAATATCTACTGTTGCATATATAAACAGTCTTACTTATAGCACTCACATGTTAAGATTCGTTTTCTAATGTGTGCTAGAATAATGGATCTTAAACCTAATGTAATTGATTGCTATGAGCAGTAAAAAGACTTTTCTTTCTTATAGTAACTTACTGCATAGGCTGCATTTGCTAGAAGTGTTAATAAATTTATATTTAGAAGCCACTTTGTAAGAGTGATTAAATCATGTTTCTTCTCCTCTCTAGCTAATATGAACAGGCTTTATTTCACCGTAGCTTCTTAGAGAGATGTCAGTAGTACCCAGCAGGGCTGGCTGCTTTTCCATCTCTGAATGTAATTAAAGAAATGGCTCAGAAAATTACAGTGTATAAATATCTGGCAAAGGCAGCACTGAATTTCTTATGACAGCATCTTGTATCTACTAACTTGATTGGTGTAAGGCCACCAGAACTTGGGACTATTAACAGACCAGGTCATATTAGACTTGTAGTGATGTTTTTTTATTTTATGTTTGATTCAGACTCAGGGCAAGGGAGTAACATATATACAGTATATATTTATATCGCAGTGCTGTCAACTCTCAGTACTATTTTAATTGTAGTTTTTCTAGAGGTACTCAGCAAGGCCACTTTGTATGTATATGTGTGTGTGTATATATATATATATTTTATATATATATATATATTATACTGTGTATATATGTATGTTGTATGTATGTATGTGTGTGTGTATATATATATATATATATATATATATATATATATACATACAGTATCTCACAAAAGTGAGTACACCCCTCACATTTTTGAAAATATTTTATTATATCTTTTCGTGTGACAACACTGAAGAAATTACACTTTGCTACAATGTAAAGTAGAGTGTACAGCTTGTATAATTTGCTGTCCACTCAAAATAACTCAACACACAGTGAGTGAGTACACAGTGAGTGAGTACACCCCTAAGTGAAAATGTCCAAATTGGGCCCAAAGTGTCAATATTTTGTGTGGTCACCATTATTTTCCAGCACTGCCTTAACCCTCTTGGGCATGGAGTTCACCAGAGCTTCACAGGTTGCCACTGGAGTCCTCTTCCACTCCTCTATGACGACATCACAGAGTTAGTGGATGTTAGAGACCTTGCAGTCTTCCACCTTTCATTTAAGGATGCCCTACATATGCTCAATAGGATTTAGGTATGGAGACATGCTTGGCCAGTCCATTACCTTTACCCTCAGCTTCTTTAGCAAGGCAGTGGTCGTCTTGGAGGTGTGTTTGGGGTCGTTATCATGTTTGAATACTGCCCTGTGGCCCAGTCTCCGAAGGGAGGGGATCATGCTCTGCTTCAGTATGTCACAGTACATATTGGCATTCATGGTTCCCTCAATAAACTGTAGCTCCCCAGTGATGGCAGCACTCATGCAGCCCCAGACAATGGCACTCCTACCACCATGCTTGACTGTAGGCAAGACAAACTTGTCTTTGTACCCCTCACCTGGTTGCCGCCACACACGCTTGACATCATCTGAACCAAATAAGTTTATCTTAGTCTCATCAGACCACAGGACATGGTTCCAGTAATCCATGTCCTTAGTCTGCTTGTCCTCAGCAAAATGTTTGCAGGCATTCTTGTGCATCATCTTTAGAAGAGGCTTCCTTCTGGGATGATAGCTATGCAGACCAATTTTAATATTGTTTTCTAAATAGTGCAGCGCTGTGTCTCATTAAATAATGTGCGTACAAAATTTATATCAAACATTTCATGATCAAAAAAAAAAATATTATAAATTAAAAATTGAAAATGTCAAAAAATTTGAAAAAAAATGTTCATCTGTGTCAATGCTTCAAAAGCAATTACCACTGTGTGTGTTCGTCCTCAAAAGGACCAATATCCAGTGCACACCTCCACCAGCTAAAGTGCCTGCTCACCTCAAAGATGAATGTAAAAGCATAGACAAATAACTCCTCGTGTCCACCACAATGGATCAACTTTCACTCTCCAATGGTAATCCTGCAGTCTCCAGACTGCTCCTCTGTGTGGGTAATCAGCATTTGTATTGCCGTCAGACAAACCTTCCTTCACTTTCTCATAAGTGCTCAATCTCGCTATTACTTCCGTAGGTTATAGAGATGAAACAACAAACACAAGTGCCATAGTGTACTCTGTTTGCATGTTTATTAAAAGCCCCCAAAACAAATCCACTTACAAGATAAAAACTTTAAAACAGCATGTCTCAAATCATCACTTTATTCACGGCAAATCAACACTCACGATGCTTCACAGATTCGGCTCCTCCCCTCTACACGCGTGTCGGCATCTCATTGGCCTTCATCAGTAAATGGTCCTTTTGAGGATGAACACACACAGCGGTGATTGCTTTTGAAGCATTGACACAGATTAACAGTTTTTTTCAAATTTTTTTACATTTTCAATTTTTAATTTATAATATTTTTTTTTTTGATCATGAAATGTTTGATATAAATTTTGTACGCACATTATTTAATGAGACACAGTGCTGAGCTATTTAGAAAACAATATTGAATTTGGTGTGGTGTATTACCGTAAGTGTTAAGCAGCTGTACCCTGTACCCTGTTATAGGAGGAAGTAATTTATTTTGGCGCTGATTGTTTTTTTCACAATGCAGACCAATTTGATGAAGTGTGCGGCGTATGGTCTGAGCGCTGATAGGCTGACCCCCCACCCCTTCAACCTCTGCATGCATGTGCACTCAACTTCATTGGTCGACCATGGCGAGGCCTGTTCTGAGTGGAACCTGTCCTGTTAAGCCACTGTATGATCTTGACCACCATGCTGCAGCTCAGTTTCAGGGTCTTGGCAATCTTCTTATAGCCTAGACCATCTTTATGTAGAGCAACAATTCTTTTTTTCAGATCTTCAGAGAGTTCTTTGCCATGAGGTGCCATGTTGAACTTCTAGTGACCAGTATGAGAGAGTGAGAGCGATGACACCACATTTAATACACCTGTTCCCCATTCACATCTGAGACCTTTTTACACTAACGAGTCACATGACACCGGGGAGGGGAAATGGCTAATTGGGCCCAATTTGGACATTTTCACTTAGGGGTGTACTCACCTTTGTTGCTCGCGTTTTTTTGAGGGGACTGCAAATTTACACTGTTATACAAAGTGTAATTTCTTCAGTGTTGAGGGGTGTACTCACTTTTGTGAAATACTGCATATATATTAACAAGTACATTAAAAACAATTCCCCAATGCTCATTGCTAGGGGCATATTCACAGTATATTTTCTATCTGTCACAGTCTGATGCAAGCTGTAGTAAGTAAAGAGTAATGATAGGAACCGCAGCAAGCCATGTAGGTGGTCTCAGGCAGCACCGCTCACCTTTTGAAGTGCCACCATTTTTGTCTGCAAGCTTATTAAACAAATAAGGAGAAGGCAAGGAGAAAAATTACATAAAAAGTGTTCCAACCAGGGTGCTGACTTCTTGAACCTGCTGCTGCCTAAAGTTCTGCCCAGCGGGTGCCTTCATTACAAATATAGCCATGGCAATAACACAGATCAGTCGATTAGGAGGCAGTGGCTTCACTTGTCATCTTAAAAATTACAGAATGCAGGTAAAAGTATAGATATAATATATTGGCAAGGCCATAACCCCCAACGCAGGTATCAGAGGACACATAAATAACCCCCAACACTGGTATCAGAGGACGCATTAGTAACTCCCAGCAATGAAGCAAGTGGATGCATTAATAATCCCCAGCATTGATGTCAGTGGATGCATTAATAACCGCTAGCACAGGTGTCAGTATTATTAACCCCCTCCCTCACATTGGTGGTCAGTGGCATTGAAATATAACCCCTCCCAGGACCCCCAATGTGGGGGGACGGGGTTAACTTTCACTGACATTACCACAAATGCAGAAGGGGGTTAACATTCACTGCCATTAAGACCCATGCATGTGGGAGGGTTAACTTTCACTATCACTACCCCCCCATCCCCCCCTGCATTGCTGGACATGGCAATGTTACCCCTTTCTCAATCCCAGCTTGTTCCAGTCCCATTGCCCTAGTGCAGGACAGGAAGCAGGAGCGATTTTTTTTTTAATCTGTTGGCTTAGTTTGGCTCTTCAGGTCAAAGAGGGTTCTCTCAATAATTCTGTGTGCTTTTGTGTTTCTTGGTCTTTTTTTGTGGTGGTTCATGTTTTGTTTTTTTCTGTCTGTGTTTAGTAGGGGAGATTTCCTTTCATTCCCTCTATCAGAACAGAAAGAAAGCCTCTGCAAAGTTAGGGGAAATCTCAAGTTGTCAGTGGAGCAGGTGTTCCTATTGGATGATTTCTACTCTTCCTGTTACAGTAATAGCCATAACATTTTGTATTTCTCATCACTTTTGTGTTTATTATGATATTCTCCAAGAAAAAAGAGATGGAGAATTTCCACAGACAACAATACAAATTAGATAAAGGTCCTAACCATTCTCTTTTCTACCTAAAATGTCTGAATTTTCTGAAATATTGCCATCTAGCACTGATTTTAATATACATCTCCCTATCAGAGTCCTCCTTTACATCGGATGCCCCCTTCCCCCCCTCAAACTCACAGCTAATGGCGCCACCTGATGTGAAGGGGACACTGATGGTGACACCTGATGTAAAGGGGGACATTGATTGTGATGCCTAATGTAAAGGTGGACTCTGAAGGGGACATCTGATGTAAAGGGGGACTCTGATGGTGACATCTGATGTAAAAGGGGACTCCACATCAGATGTCACCATTAGAGTCCCCCTTCACATCAGATGTCCCCACCAAAGTCCCCCTTTAGATGTCACCATCAGAGTTCCCCTTCACATCAGGTGTCACCATTAGAGAAGGGAACAATGCTATAATGGGAGGGTTCTGGGTGCAGAGCTCAGCACCCAATGACTTTCTAAAGTAAGCCAATGGAGCTTTTTGTTTGCAATCACGTGATGCTTTGCAAACACGTCATGCTTCTTATAGCAGCTGTGTGTCCGACACCCTGCACACACTTAAGCGCCATTTTTTTTTCAGTGATTGCAGTAAGTCATGCTTCTCAAACACCTGTGTGTCTGGGGTCCCACACACACTTAAAGGGCCACCACTGGCTGGTACGGATTTACAACAGAACAGGATATTCCAGATGAATAATGGTGTAAAAAAGTATGGGTGTTGCCAGGGCTGGGCTCAGCCCTTCCTTCTCAGAGCAGGCCGCTAAGCTGTCGGTTAATTGCCAGCTCTAATCTTTCCACAGTGACTCACCTGGTAATGATATCCTGCTCGTCAGTCCTGCTGGCTACTTAAGCTGTTCAGTCCAGATCCTCTCTGCCTTCGCCTCGTCAACATATCAGAGACTCTCTCCTGTGTACCTGTAAAAAACTTGCTTGGCTGATGTCCCCTCTGGTTCCTGATCCTGCTTGCTGTTCCACTATGCTGATTCTGGAGTTTCCTGATTTCCTGGCTTGTCCTGAAGTACGCTGATCCCTGGCTCCCTGATGTCCTGGCTTGTCTGACTATCCGTTACCGGTTACCGAACTCTATGTTTTGAATACGTTTGTTGTTTACCTTTTACTATTATTATTAAACTAGTGTAAATTTTCACTGAACTTCTGTCTCGGTCTGATTCATGGTTTCTGACAGGTGTGCACCCACCAAAGTGGTTGTAGATGGTTGGTGGCCAGGAAGGGTTTCCAACGGAACATGTTATTGGGTGGCACTGTCAAGGACCTGGCTTTAAAAATTGTATCAGAATTCTTGTATGTTTTTGAAAAACTGGTGTCTAAATCATGTTACTGTTATTATCTTGTTGTTTAGTAAAAGATGTGGCCATATTACTCCAATGAACATAATTTGTGTCATATTGTATTATTTATGGTTTAATGTTCAATATCACTCCATTCCCTCAGCCCTACCGGGGTCATGGTATATTTCTGGCCTGCCATACCACATTAAGAGGTTTTTTTTAACATGAAAGACGCAGTGAAATCGGCTTATAGCCATGCTGTAAATACAACAGCTCTTTACAATGCACCCACAGCTAAAACATGGTATCCCTCCAGCAGCTGCAAAACCATCCCAACATAAGACGGGAGTCACTTTTGGGCGCAGGGTGACCAAGAAAAGAATGAACCCTGAGAATATGATTGGAATACTTCAAATGGGACAGTAATAGTCATTAACAATATCTCTCAAGAAATATGAAGATTTTATCCCCTGTACACTATGAGGTCTATGGCCAGGAAGTATAACTCCTAATATGGGCATTCCAGGAAGTTAAATGTAAAAGACCGACCGTCTATTGCTCAACGACATTGCTTTTGTCTGGATAAGTAAATCGTGTCAATCTTGTCTGAGGCAGTTTTCCCTTCACCTATTATTAAGTGTGCTAATGAACTCACCTGTTGTCTGCTAGGGGAGGTATTGACACTCAGAATAATGTGTATTGGGGACTTGTTATGTAACCATTGTGTGATGTTGAGGGTGGATCCGGGTCATTGTTAATGTGGCGCCTGCAGTATTCTCAAGTGGATAAAAAGAGCCTGGATTCATTTCAAGAGTCTGATTCCTGTTTGACCCTCCGTACAGAGCCTTGTCTCGTACTTGGGGGGGGGGGGGTGGAATTATTCGTATGGGTTTTTTGTTCGGCTGATTGGAGTGTTCGGTTGCTGCCTTTGTGTTCGGAAATGGAATGTCCTAAACGGCTTTAACCCCTTTCATACTCGGGGTGTCGTTACAAAAACCATAAACTACAAGTGAAGGGAAGTGATACATAGAATAGTTCTTCTACCTCCAACTGGGGTTCCAAAGAGTACCCTAAGACCATCTGTCTGTCTTCAGTATTGTCATGCGTATAAATATTATTGATATTTTTTGTTCCAGAAGTTGAATACACTTACAGTGCCTTGAAAAAGTATTCATACCCCTTGGGATTTTCCACATTTTGTCATGGTACAACCAAAAACAAATGTTTTTTATCGAAATTTTATGTAATAGACCAACACTAAGTAGCACTTAATTGTGAAGTGGAAGGAAAATTATAAATAGCTTTCAATTTTTTACAAATAAATATCTGAGGGGTGTAGCGTGCATTTGTATTCAGCCCCCTTTACTCTGATACCCATAACTAAAATCTAGTGGAACCAATTGCCTTCGGAATTCACCTAATTAGTAAATAGAGTCCACCTGTGTATAATTTATACTCAATATAAATCCAGCTGTTCTGTGAAGCACTCAGAGGTTTGTTAGAGAACCTCAGTGACCAAACAGCATCATGAAGGCAAAGGAACACACCCAACAGGTCAGGGATAAAGTTGTGGAGACATTTAAAGCAGGGTTAGGTTATAAAAAAATATTCCAAGTTTTGAAAATCTCATGGAGCACTGCTCAATCCATCATCGAAAAATGAAAAGAGTATGGCACAACTGCAAACCTACCAAGACATGGCCGTCCACCTAAACTGACAGGCTGGGCAAGAGCATTAATCAGAGCAGCAGTCAAGAGGCCCATGGTAACTCTGGAGGAGCTGCAAAGATCACAGCTCAGGTGGGAGAATCTAGCCACAGGACAACTATTCTTTGTGCACTCCACAAATCTGTCGTTTATGGAAGAGTGGCAAGAAGAAAGCCATTATTAAAAGGAAGCCATAAGAAGTCCTGTTTGCAGTTTGCAAGAAGTCATGTGGGGGACACAGCAAACATGTGGAAGAAGGTGCTCCGGTCAGATGAGACCAAAATTGAACTTTCTGGCCTAAATGCAAAACACTATGTGTGGCCGGAAATTAGCACTGCACATCACCCTGAACACACCATCCCCACCGTGAAACATGGTGGTGGCAGCACTATGTCGTGGGGATGCTTTTCTTCAGCGGGGACAGGGAAGCTGGTCAGAGTTGACGGAAAGATGGATGGGAGCCACTTACAGGCCAATCTTAGAAGAAAACCTGTTAGTCGTAAAAAGACTTGATACTGGGGCGGAGGTTCACCTTCCAGCAGGACAACGACCCTAAACATACAGCCAGACCTACAATGGAATGGTTTAGATCAAAGCATATTCATGTGTTAGAATGGCCCAGTCAAAGTCCAGACCTAAATCCAATTGAGAATCTGTTGCAAAACTTGAAAATTGCTGTTCATAGACGCTCTCCATCCAATCTGGCAGAGCTTGAGCTATTTTGCAAAGAAGAATGGGCAAAAATCTCTCTCTGTAGATGTGCAAAGCTGGTAGAAACATCCCCAAAAAGACTTGCAGCTGTAATTGCAGCACAAGGTGGTTCTACAAAGTATTGACTCAGGGGGGCTGAATACAAATGCACACCACATTTTTTTATTATTATTTTGAAAACCATTTATCATTTTCCCTCCACTTCCCAATTATGTGCCACTTTGTGTTGGTCTATCACATAAAATCCCAATAAAATGCATTTATGTTTTTGGTTGTAATATGACAAAATGTGGAAAATTTCAAGGGGTATGAATACCTTTTCAAGGCACTGTATATGTACACACACATATTATTTGTTTGGTTGTTATTCTTAAGCATATGAACCAACCAGGTATTCCCATTGTTTCTGCACTTGGAGATAAAACATGGGTGGTATGGACAAACAGACTAGGTTTTATTTTCAGCATGTTTTCAAACAGGACCCATTGTTATATCTGTCAGCTTATACCAGCTCAGTGTATTGTAGGGGAAAGTTACATAGCAGTGTACAATCCCTGAGGGATTTAGCAATGGCTCAACTGTGCATTCAAGCATTGTCTTTGTTACCTAAAATAAAATTCTCCTCAATTATGTAGGTTTAATGAATCATCTGTATAGAATACAGGATAACGTTCATTAAACATCATGTAAATATCCCAATTTATTATTGAGCAGTGCTTCACCTACAAATTGTAGCTGGCCATCGTGGGTATGGGCTCCAAATAATGAAATGTTTTTTCATTTCAGAAGACAGAACTGTTGTATTTAAACACAAGTTGCATTCTTTTTTTGTAAATGTTGTGCAAAGTTTTTTTTATGGTGTGAGCAAATGTTTCATAAATATGTGTTGATCCTGTTTTTGTTCTCCCTCTGAGGCTTTTTTAATAGGATAACCACCAGCTTCCAAATCTACAGGATGGTGGTCTCCCTGTGCTTTGCTTTCATCCAAACCCCTGTCTGCTAGACTGACAGCTGCTCAGATGATTTAGCAGCTACAACAAATGTAACTGTTCTTTTTGATGGACAGCTCAGCCTGTTACAGTTAGTGGAAAAAAAGCTGAACTACTGGAAGGATCAATGGCTAATAAAAGTATGTTGCCGGGGGAATTCAGAAAAACAAAAGCTGGCCTTACACTGAGCAAATTTCGGACAGTTCATGGTGAAATTCACAATGTAGGTGGCCCTGTTAGCTCCTTCCCAATATCCTTTCATTGAAAAGTCAATGGCGCTTGGTGGAAAATTGTCAACCAAACAGCAACTGATGCAGCCACTGTTCGGGAATACAATAGTCGCAGGGGGCAATTAGTCCTTTTGCTGTGTTTTCTGTGGATGGACGACTCTGTTAGGCCTGCAGGCTAAACAAAAAAAATATCTATGTGTATGGCCAACTAAACACTGCTGTCTTATGGCTAGTGACCGTCTGCATCCTTTTTTTTTTGTATATACTGTAGTTATACTTTTTGGCCCCATTCACACTTGTGCAATGTGTCATGCGACTTTGGACCCCAATGTCGCATGACTAGTCACATCCCATGTTTCCCAATAAGAATTATTCATATCTGTGCAACTTCAAGTGCGCTACTTTGGTCTGACTTTCATGCGACTTGAGGTCCATAGACCTCAATGTAAATGCACGAAAGTCACACCTGCATGATACTGATGTGATTTTGTTGAGACTTGTGTGTGACTTGTGAATGTCAGCAATGAAAAAAAACGCGTGGAGTCCCCCCCAATATGGATTTTAAGGAGAATCCCACGCTAAAGAAAATGGCATGGACCCCCCCAAAATCCATACCAGACTCTTATCCAAGTATGCAGCCAGCAGGTCAGTAAAGGGGGGGATGAGTGAGCAGCCTTCTGAACCATATCAGGCCTCATGCCCTTAACATGGGTGGGTGCTTTTGGGCTCTTCCCCCCAAAGCACCTTGTCCCCATGTTTTATTTTTTATTAAAGGACTTGTCAAATTTCCCCCAGTGCAGATCCATCATCAATTACGCTGCTCGCTGCCACCACCGCCCTAAAAAAAGAAGAAAAAAAACCAGGGTGGGGCCATCCGGTGATGTCACTGGGCAGCACTGCCGCTTGTGATGTCGCCAACTGCGAGCATGCTGGGTCGATGACATCACACAAGGGGGCTACATGCTAATAAGGGTCTGGTATGGATTTTGGGGGGAACCCCCCTTTTTTTTATCCTGGAGTGGGGTTCCCCTTAAAATCTGTACCAGACCCAAAGGACCTGTTATGCATTGGAGGGGGGACCCCACGCCATTTTTCTAATTTGTTTTTCATTGCATTCTTTTTTTTACATTCAGCTGTCATTGGGGAAACCTGCTGACAGCTGATGAGTCATCGGTTGTTAAGGACGCAGCGGCCAGCTTCCTGGCCCACTCCTTAACAACCAGTGAAAGTTTGGAATTCGTTAGAAAATAAGGAAATCAAATGAAACTAAACCCATTTTTCTGTTCTGCACAACGACTTTGTGGAACACAAACAAAACGATCACAATGGTCAAAGCCAAAATCTTTACAAAGTCGTACTCCAAAGTTGCATCAAGTTGCAGAGTAAAGTTGCAATGGAAATCGCACAATTTTTCAGTCGCACAAGTGTGAATGGACTCTTAATGCTCATTTATTTTTTTACTCAAGTAAAAAAAAAAAAATCAAACAAATAACCAAAAACACACTTAGCCTTTTTTAAATTATTTTTTAATTATTTTTTAAAAATATGTTTCAACCTTTTGCGTGTGTATATTTGTTTCACTTAATCATAAGTAATAGGCAGTTATAGACACTGTGAGGGTCACCCAGACTGAGATGAAATATATTGGCGAGCACCAATCATTAAACATTTGAACTTGGCGCCCTATTAGTACATTTACATTCTAACACTGTTTTTTTTTTTTTTACATCTAAAGTTACCGAGAGATACAATGTCAGCACGTAATAAATATACAAACTGAAGTTCTAGCACTTGCACGTGGTTTGTCATCTAATTTCAAAAGGTATTGCACATGAGAAGACATTATGTTTTTTTAGACTAGCAGTTAGCAGTTTGTGTTTTTATTACCTTTCAAGACTTGATTTATAAGCACAGACTTAAAAAAAATTAACACCTTCAAGATACACATGTATATTAAAGGCTTATATGGATACATGCATGTGATTGTTCTGCAACCCTTATGACATACCTTCTATGCCAACAGGTCAGTACATTGAAATATGGAGGATCAAGCACACATGATAACCGTATCGGACATTTGTTTTTGTAAAGCAAATCATTGATGCATCTTAATAGAATAGGGATTGATTTAATATTACTATGCCAGAGCAATGCTTGGCAGAGGCCTACTTCCAACAGTGTGATAAGTGCTAAGTGCACATCCCTGCTCTTTGCATGCCACTGACAGATCCATATCATTTAACTAGGAGAAATATGATGGCACCATATTCAATGCAATTTAACTGCATTCTTTGACAAATGGAATTTCAAAACTTTAAACAAAAAGGGAACATTGGTAAGCGCAATAATCAGGTTGGTAGTTAAAAGTTACAGTAAATCATGCCAGGCTATTATAAAAAAATTAGATTTGCCCTCAAAGATGTTTGTTACTCGCTGTCATTAAAGTGGAACTTTAGTGAGAAAAGGAAGTCCTGCTAGATCACAAAAGGCAGATATTGCTATGTAAAAGATTAAAAATAAGTGCTTACACTGTTTACAATCCAGTAATACACTGCCTCATCCTCCTCTAGACATGCTCAATTGCTCTCTATTTTTCAGCACTTTGCTGAAAATCTAGAGGCCAATCTGCTGACAACCTAAAGATTTTCTGCTGCTCAGGGGCACTCGGCTTCAGCAAAATGGCAGCCTAGGGCACAAAGAAACAGGAGCAATGCTGGATGCAATTTACAGCACGCACTATTTTTGGCAGCATAATTATTAATGTGGAATGTATGTTTCTTGCTAAAGAGTATTATTTGTTATTAAGGGTTAAATTCCACTTTAAAGTAGTTGTAAACCTCAATCATGAAATCTGAACAAAGCACATATATCTATAGTGTTTACTTATCTCTCCCCAAAGCTCTAAGTGTTGTTTCTCTCTGGTGCTTCATTCCTCTGTTATCAGCATGTGTCACTTCTGAGAAGTTTTCCAGACACATGAGATACATTTGTGATGGGGGAGGGAGCTCAGTACACAGCTCTGTATCCTTCCTTCGCTCCTGTGTGCTGTGGGAAGGGGTATGTGTCTTTCCTCCAATCAGCTGTCTCACACACACACACACACACACTCACTGCAGCTCTCCACCCCATCCGTTGTGATACTAACAGATGTAGAAGGATTTTAACACTATTCTGCCCTTTGGAAGGGGGGTAGGGAAGAGAAGACTGCAGATAAACCTACATAGGAGGATTTGTTGCATCTCTGTGTATAATCTAAAGCCAGTCACTTCACTGTGTATATGAGTTGGTTCACAACCACTTTAAGTACAATATAATTGATTAGAAGTTAAAGTATAGGTTCAGCCAAAACGTTTTTTTCTAGTTTTGGATGGAGTGGGCAAGCATTAGAACCCATGTCAGTTTTTAAGGCTATCTAGGCCCCTGTTAGAAAGACTTTCCCTTACTTCCTGTCCTGCTGACAATGTTTTACCAGACCGGAAGTGTGGGGAACTCTCCAGCCGCAACACAGACAGAAATAAAAATGCTTTTCTTTAGTAGAGATGGGAAAGGCTGGAACCCCGTTACATTTCTGTCTGTGTCCTTGTTGAAGATATCCCCTTTGGTGAAACAATTGTCAGCAAGACAGGAAGAGAGGGGAACCCAGGCAGTAAAAACCCAACAGAATTTATAATCTGTGCTCACTATACCAAAAACTAGAAATCCATTTTGGTTGGACATACACTTTAAGAACATATATATCCTGCACCTCTACCCTCTATACAAGCTGTCTTGTGTGATCAGAATGAACCAGATGTTTAAGTTAGAGCAAACACATTGTACTGTTTGACCACTAAAGACAAATGTTCAGTTGGCTGGTTCTTGCTTTAGATAACATGTATTGTGTCCTTATAAAGAAGCATCAATTTATTTTTTGGTTAGTTCCCAGAACATTAGATCTTTCTGTGATAGCAACCTGCAGCATCCTAAGTTTGGCGAAGAAAATAAATGCTATATTTTTGCTGATCTAACCTTTAAGAGTTTCTAAATACCTGTAAATACATGTATATTTCAGACCATTGTAAAAGCTGCCCCCATATTGAAATTTACATAAATATTTAAATTCTTTAAAGGAAAAGAGACACATTTCAAGCATTTAGCAAGAATGATAATTTAAGAAAATGCATGATGAATAGTGTTCAGTCTGCAAGTGGATAGATAAACCAAAACATCATGGACTAACTTGCTCTTATGGACCCAGTTACACCAGTGAGCACTTTATGGTGCACATAATACACATGTGCGGGTGCTTTATTACAACACATCACAGTGTTTAAATAAAAAATAAAAAGATTTGTAATTTCATTCAACGCAAAACAATACATTGAGATGCACTGATATATGCTGCAACAAACTTTTGTTTGTTGCATTGTGTAAAAACACAGACATTCTTCATTTTTTTTGCACCACAAACCAACGCATTTGTATGGTGTGAAAAGGGCACATAGAGAAGATTTGTTTTCTCCAATGTTAATTTTGGCAGCAAATTTCGATTTAGTTTTAGTCTTCTGCCTTGTACACACAGTCGGACATTCCGACCACAAAATCCGTCAGATTTTTTCCGACAAATTTTGGCCGAAACCTGTCTTGCATACACACGGTCGCACAAAGTTGTCGGAAAAATCCGATCGATGTGACGTCCAATATGTACAACGGGACTACGTAGAGGCCAGTAGCCAATAGCTTTCGTCTCCAAATTTGTTCTGAGCATGCGTGGCGTCGGAATTCTGTACACACGATCGGAAAAAGTCTGATCGGATTTTGTCGGAAAATTTTAGATCCTGCTCTCAAATTTTTTCCGTCGGGGAAATAAGGGGCATAAGTTTTTGGACTAAAATGGCATTTTAGTTTTAGTCCCATTTTAGTCTACTGCAATTGTTTTCGTTTTAGTCGTATTTAGTCAACTAAATCTCCAGTACATTATAGTTGACTAAAATGTCCTACGTTATAGTCGACTAAAATCTCCAGTACATTTTAGTCGACTAAAAAAAAATTTTAGTCGTCTAAAATCGAATAGGTGTAATTAAATTGTAATGCAATAGGTAACATTTCTCTACAATTTCCAAACTCATTATATACTACTGGAGTGAAAAATCTAATATGTTATTTATTATGGCATTGAGGTATGAACATGCACTACAGACCAATGTTAATTTTGAAGTCAAATTTACATTTAGTTTTAGTCTTAATCCTTTGACTAAAATGGCATTTTAGTTTTAGTCCCATTTTTCATTTTAGTCGTAATTTAGTCATCTCAGTTGTTTTAGTTTCAGTCTAATTTTAGTCAACTAAAATAATATTCATTTAGTCGACGAAATTAACACTGCTTTTCTCAGTGTCCTTGTGCTGATCCTGCTTTGATTTGTGCAGCTCAATGCACTTGGCCTGAACAAACCATAACACTTTTGAGAGGCTTAGACCAAACCACTGCGATCATTAGCGTAGATGTATGTTTGTAGTGTATATACAGAGCTATATGCTCCGGTTATTGAGAATCCTTTAGTGGCTAATTTATTGAACCACTGTGCAACAGTGCGAGTCTGTGTGGGGCAAAGTCATTTTGTCCACAAGGAATATGGATATGGAAAGCATCAATCCCATATCTTTCCAAAATTCTTTCTTAAGGAAATATTTTTGGAGACTCCCTGCTAGGCGCTAACATCAATTAGATGACACAGTATGAAGTCACAAGTCTAAACAGATCCTTTTGTTAACATGCCTAAATGGTAATTATAGAAAAGAAGTCCCAAAGAAATCAATTAATTTATATACAGATTATCCCCAGAGTTTGCTCTAGTTCATAGACTATGATAAAAAATGCTCTGTTGATGAGAATCTTCATATGCTGGCTGCCTTTTCACTGTAGGAATAAAAATTTAGTGTAATACACCATGTAACTGCATCCTATAAAACAAAGATCATTCAGTAGAATTCAGTTCTGTATTAGCATAATATCACAGATATAGAAGGGAACATTGATGCATTTTTTTTGCCATGTGATACGTCTTTAGAGAGACAAGCTATTTTCCAGTACATGTGTACATTTGATATACAAATCATTAATGGCCAATGACAATTGAATGCTGAAGTTTGTCAAGTGGCCTTCGCAATGTATAGTATAGGGGTTGCCATTTTAAGAAGCCTCCAGCAATGAACATCCTGCTCTTAATAATGTATATAGGGAATGCCTTACAGATAGGTCTATTAGAGGAAACCTATTACAGGCAGGGCAAAAAAAAGCATTGCCATTGTGTAAAAGAAATGCACTTGTTCTACTTTACAACCTCAAATGGTAGACCATAATGGCATGAACGTAAATAATTATTTTCACAAGAACTAGTAGCTTATGTAATACCTTCACAAAGGAGGGAGGGGTTTATTAAAATACATTAGATATACATTTTTGATATAATTTATTAATATGTATTATCCCAAACACATACAAGTAAATTATAGTACACAGACTAGACAGACCTGCGGCTTGCAAACATGTAAACATAACTGACCTGTCCATATCCTGCACAAAGTCTTATAACGCACATCTCTTGTTTAAGCTGTTTCTTATTTTTAAAAAAATTTCAGTTAAGAAGATACAAGTTTCAAATGTCTTTTGTTCTCAAAAACAAATAACACAATACTTCCCAGTTTATATACTTTAAAGGATGTAATTGGGGAAAAAAAAAACATATATTAATTATTTGCCATTTCGACTTAAACTAGAGAATGTCAGACTCTTACAATATATCTACATGAAGAACTCCATAACGCTGAGCACATGCTGCACATGGAGGTGTAAAGTGTTGTGTGGGAGCAGAATGTCATCTTATCTAACACTACACCAGCTAGCAGCAGAGCATCAGCCATACAGTGAGGGAAGGTTGCAGTCACTCAGCAATACTCAGGGAGGTGGAAATCCAGTTACAGTTTATTTACCAAATTCAGATCAAGTTGTCCCATTTGCATGGGGGTAATGCACACCTCGCCATTTGTGAAAGATGTCTTCACTGTGGCAGTATTCAGACATGATATAATGGCCAGATGATGTGACAAAATAATAATAATAGTTACACAAAAGTACATTTCAGCTGGCACACTGATCATGCACAGTTGTCAGACAAAGACTAATATGTTTGATCTCCCTAATTATTATGCAAGGAGGCATGTACTCTAAGCCAGCCCGATATGTTAATGACAAGATATAGGTTTGATATGCATTTTTACAGCCAAAAAGAACCATTAATCATCTATATAACTCCACCCGTTCTGGATTGTAATATAAACAATGTTAACATGTTCACAACGTGTTTTACTATTAATGTGTATATATGGTGTTTTATTTTGTGGCTAGAAGTAGCTCATCATCAGGAGAGATAAAGTGTGTCCCAGACATGTGTGCTTGATTCACAAATAAAGAATGGAATGGTCCAGTGCTAGAGTATATGCAAACATCCTCATGACTTTAAATAAAATGAAGAAATGGTTTTCTTTTGTCTGCAGTAGAAAAGCTCCTCTATATTATGGGGAGGAAATGAGCTGCAATCTCAAAGCAGTCAGTCGACAGGCACACTTGCATGCGCACACACACAATTTCTGTTGAATTATAATGTACATTCAGCTGTGTTTCCTGATCACTGTGGCATCTCTTTTTACTATTTACTGCAGTCTTCCAAACTTGGCTGCAAGGCCCAGACAGGACTGTGCTGCTGAGGTTCTACCATATGTATCCTCCGTCATCTGCCTCTCCCGTTTCACCCTCTTCTTCTTCAGCCTCTTCCCCAGCATCTTCAGTTTCTTTCTCTTCTTCATCTTCCCAACCGACACCACTGCCAAAATCCCCCGAGAATCCAACCACATCATCTGTTAGACAAAGTCAACAAGATTATATATCCATTTTTTAAATATTAGATGTGTAGGTTACAGATTATGCAAGCAATTTACAGTAGTAAGTTTTTAACTCACAAGGAAGCGTTGAAAGAGTTAACCAATATTTTTGTCTAACCACTTCAATATAGGGCACCCCCTTACTGCCCAAGCCAATTTTCAGCACTGTCACACTTTGACTGACATCATTTTTTTTGAGACAGATAGAGCTTTCTTTTGGTGGTAATCACCACTGAGTTTTTTAGTTTTTGCTAAACAAATGAAAAAAGGACACAAATGTTGAAAAAAAAAAGTTTTTCTTTGTTTCTGTTATAAAAGGTTGTAAGTGGAAAAAGGATGCGTCAGGGGCTACTCCAAAATATTGCCCCACAACAAAGAGAATGTTGAGGACTATCTTGGTACCCAGGGATTCGGACAAGGTAAATATAAAAAAATATAAATTTATTGAGGAATAGGACGTAGATAAAAACCAAATGGCCCACACGTTTACATGTACTCACTGCACTGTTTTTCTTTAGCCTCTGACTGGATTTTCTGACTGGATTGGTTTCAATGTCCTTCCCCCTTCCCTTTCAATACCCTTTTGGTCCCAAACTCCCCCCCTCTGGTTTTCACCTCTCCTTTCCTCTTCCCCGTTTTTCCCCCCTCCTCCCTTTTTCCTCCCCTTCCCCCTCTCCCCATTTTCCTCCCCTTCCCCCCTCTCCCACCTTCCCTTCTATCCCCCCTCTCCTTCTTACCCCCTTCATCCCTTCCCCCACTTTTTCCCCTCCCCCATCCTTTTGTTTTTGTGTTCCTGTCCACAGATTATTTAGACCGGTGGTCATCAACTTTGTCCTCAGGGCCCACAAACAGGCCAGGTTTGCAAGATAACTGAAATACATCACAGGTGATAAAATTTGCTGCTCAGTGATTGCAGTATTCTAGTCTGCATCTCCCCAAGGTAATACATAAAACCTGGCCTGTTAGTGGGCCCTGAGGAGAGGGTTGATGACCACTGATTTAGACCCATACTAGAATACTCTATATATATATATATTTTTTTTTTTTTATTCCAGTTATTGCACCTTCCAGTGTCTTCCGTGTTTGCAGCGGGGGGGATTACCCATTTTGGGTGCCTCTAATTGTGCTATCTGGTGCCCCCTTTGGGCCTCCGCTAGTAAGCTATGCCTGATCATAACACTCAAAAACAACCTTATTTACTGTATTTTGCTTCTTCTTTATTGCCTTAAATACCTGTGATTATGTAATTATGAGATTGTATTTTTCTGTAGATGTATATGGTCGATATCTCCTGAAGAAGCGACTCAGTCGCGAAACATGTCGAGAATTACGTCAGGACCTACATCCGTATTCCCCATATACCCGTGGGGTTTAGTTGTTCTCTTTTAAACCACCTGTAACTGTATGCAATAACTATTATATGTACTTTTGTACTTAATGTTTTTTATCTACGTCCTATTTCTCAATAAATTCATATTTTTTTATAGTTACCTTGTCTGAATCCCTGGGTACCGAGATAGTCCCCAACAATCTTGTTTTCGTGGGGCAATATTTTGAAGTAGCCCCTGACACATCCCTTTTTCCACTATCCTAATACTAAGGATGATGGTACCCACCCTTATTCTTTTAATTACCTAGTTTGAGGCAATACCCTATATTTCATAAAAGTTTGTAAGTAATTTTTCTCCTTCACTAATATGCGCTGATGAGGCTGCACTGACGGGCACTGATGAGGTGGCACCAATGAGGAGGCACTAATATGCAGCATTGATGGGCACTGATATGCAGCACTGACAGGTACTCATGGGCACTGATGTGCAGCCTGATGTGCAGCAATGATGGGCACTGATAGGTAGCACTACTGATGGGCACTGGTAGGCAGCACTGATGAGGAGGCACTGACAGGCATCATTGATGAGCAGGCACTTGTGGGCACCACTGATGGGGCTGCACTGATTACCAGTGCAGATCCCCCCTGTCAGGAAAGTCGGCTTGCTGTCAGCGTGAGTAGAGTAATGCCGATAACCGGCCCTTCCTAGTTATACTCTGGTCAGTTGTGATTGGACACAGCTGATCACATAGTAGAGAGCCTACGTCATAGGCTCTTTACTGTGATTGGAAATGCGATGTGTTCCTGGAGGCACGTATGAGCCTAATGTTCTGAAGGACATCACATGACGTCCAGTCAGAACTGGAAAGCCACCGCCCGGCAGTCATTTTGCTATAGGCCAGGCGGGATGTGGTTAAAGATGCCCTAGACTGTTTGGAACGGGGACCTAAGTTGGTAGTCTCGGCAGCTGATAAATTAATACAGACAAAGTTCCTCCATAGAGTATACTTTACACCGGAACGACTATCCAAGATATACCCGGCCAGGGACTCCCATTGTCCCAGATGCAGGACACAGCTGGGTACATTTATCCATATGTTCTGGGATTGCCCTCAACTATCTATGTACTGGGCAGGTATATTTGAGCAGTTGAACGTCCGCCTTGACCTATCGGTGCCCGTGACACCTGAGGTGGCCCTGTTGGGGGTATGCGACGATGATCAAAGGTCACACCACAGTAAACTACTGATTGCATATCTCCTTTTTTATGCCAAAAAAGAAATACTGTGCCAATGGACCTCGTCATCTCCCCCAACGGTTGCCACATGGGAGGCTAAAGTTAATGCTGCCCTCCCCTTGTACAAGCTGACTTACATCAGTCGTGGTTGTCCCTGGAAGTTTGACAAGGTGTGGTTACCATGGACTGGAGAATAGAGGTGACGGGTGTGATCGAAGTTCTCCTCTTTCTCCCTCCCCTCTCTCTCGCTCCTACCTCTACCTCTTCCCCCTTCCTTCCGTCCCCCATCCTCTTTTCTTTGCTTTCCTCACCTCTCTCTCTACTAAAACTACTTGACTACTTTCTCTCCTTGCTACCTGCTTCCCATTCTAGGCAGGAAACAAAAGGACTGAGATATGTCTTGAACGAAGGTTAGATAATACTACTTAGACTGTCTTATAATACATGCTGCAATAAGATGACATCTTGTATCCTGTATCTAGGCTACGTTAACATCCTGTATCATTTGTACTGATTGCATCTATGGTGTCGAATGCATATTTATCCTGTACTGTATACTTTCCTTCAATAAAGCACTCCTGTTTGTTAAAAAAAAAAAAAGATGCCCTAGACTACCTATCTTGCTCCGTAACAAACTCAATGGAGGCCTAGGGGTACCTAATTTTCTGCGTTATTACCACGCAGCCCAATTGGCCCAAATCACACTCTACCACGCAAAAGCTGAAACGCCTCTATGGGTTGCCTTGGAAGCAATAGACCTTCACCCTCTCACAGTATCCAATTTGCTATGGCTGCCCACTTCAGTTGGTGGACCTATTACAAACCCAATAACGCAACACTCCCTAAAAATTTGGGATAAATTAGGAAAACCATTCAAATTAATATCATTCACCATTACTTTCTTTCCTTGGCCATCCACTTTTCTACCTGGCCTACACCGAACCCACCTCATTCCAGGCCTGGACCCAGGCTGGTCTGAGTCACATATATGACCTGGTCTCTGGCGACGCCATAAAAACATTTCCATCCCTACAAGCACAAACTCAACTCCCGCATCAGGAGTGTTTTCATTTTGTTCAGATCTCCCACTTTGCCCAAAAAGTTATTGGGTCAAACACAGGGCTGGACAACCTATCAATGTTTAAGGGTATGTGCGACTCAGATCCACATGCTCCAGGTATCATATCCCATCTCTATACCCATCTCACATCCCCCCAGCTATGCTCCCGTCATATGCTTTACAGTGGTCCAAGGACCTAGCTATAGACTTAGACCGGGAAGACTGGTCAAATATATGGACAAACACCAAAATTTCATCCCAAAATGTTGTCGCATCAGAAGCAAACTATAAAGTTCTTATGCTGTGGTATTTGGTCCCTGTTAGGATTGCCAAATTCCTACCATCCTACCCTCCAGATTGTTTTAGGGGTTGTGGCAAAAGAGGCACACGTGCCCAACTGTACAACGCTTCAGGGCGAAATATTCCAAATGGCCTCTACCCTTCTTCGAGAATCTCTTGATCCTGACCCGTCCTTTGCTCTATTGAACTATTCCCCACAGGACTATACTAGGGCGCAATTATCTCTTCTTCTCCAACTCACTACTGCAGCCAAGCAAACGATAGCGAGAGCTTGGAAAACTCCAACCTTAAACATTACTGAATTGAAGAATAGGGTCACCCAGGCTATGATACATAGCAAATTGGAAGCCACAATTCTGAACAAAATTCCCTAACATCTCAAAATCTGGCGCCCATGAATAGATCAGTTTTTGCCTCCTGACTTTGACAAACACCTCCTGGAACCTTAATTCCCCACGACCCACTTGTGAAATTGACACCAAGCATCAACGGTCCATGCAAGACACCTGACCACCTTTCTTCTACCTTTTATCTAGTATAATTCTCTTCCTTTTTCCCTTTCTTCCTTTTGCCTTACAGTTATTACTTGATCCAGAGGGTATCAAGATGGTGAAAACCTCTTGTGACAATTCAGGTCCAGTGCCATATATAAAGAGTTAAATCCTCTCAACAGAAAAGAAGGCTTTGTGTAGCAGCCAATAAATGTTAGTGTTAGGTTTTATGAGTTTCTGTAATGTAACAAAAAAATGAAATTGAAGATCCACACCACTGCTAAAAAATACAATTTTATTTTGATAAAAGTCAGAGGGACAATACAAATAGTAACCAATGCATTTTAGGGTTTGGCAGCTACTTGTAAGGTCTGTGCTTGTAATCAGACTGAAAAAATAACATTAAAGGTCCAGTTCACTTCTAGCCTGTTCACGTTGTCAATCAAGCCCTGATGAAGGGGATTCTCTTGGACCCCAAAACGTGCTGGCCACTTTTTGGATTGTACCCTTGACTGTTTGTCAGGGCTGGGTCAGGTCTTCCTTCTCTCAGCTGGCCGCTCAGCTGCTGGCTAATTGCCAGCTCCTATCTCTCCACAGTATCTCACCTGTTGATGATATCCTGCCCATCAGTCCAGCCTACTTAAGCCATCCAGACCAGATGATCTCTGCCTTCACCTTAGTCACATCTCTAGAGACGCTCTCCTGTGTTCCTGTTAAAGACTTGCTTGGCTGACATTCCTTCTGGCTCCAGATCCTGCTTGCTGTTCTACTAAGCTCATCTCTGGCTCCCTGACGTTTTGGCTTGTCTGACTATCTGTTCTGGTTCCTGAACTCTGGCTATGTTTTTAAAACGTTTTCTCTGTTTACCTTTTTTTATTATTATTAAACAAGTGTGATTTTACTGTAAATCTGTCTCAGTCCGATTCATGATTTCTGACACTGTTATTGGTAAAAAGTTATATATGGACCTTTTAGCAGAGGTGTGGTGCTTTGGATTTCAATTTTGTTACAATATACTACAATCCAAGGTGACCCCATAGATCCTCTGGGGTACAGAAGCTGCCTGCCCAAGAACCAGATCATTTGCATCAACATTGATACTTTAAGATAGCAAAACCAGTGAGTTAACCCTACAAGTCCAATGCTATTTTTCCACTTTCCTCAACTTATGAGCTTCTGTATTCATAGGATTTCAGAAATCTTGTTGCATTGGGTAAATCTTTCACTGTCTCTACACAACGTCCATAGACCTAAAAAGTGGAAATCTTTTACCTTTTTTGCGCTGGTAAAGAATGTCCTATTTTGGGGAAAAAACACAATACAATATATACAGTGGGTATAGAAAAGAACCACCCCCCTTTTAAAATAATCACATTTTGTTTCTTTGTAGCCTGAAATGAAGACAGATACAATTTTGTTTTATCCAGCTTTATTTACTCAGTTTAACTTATAACATCCAAGTGAATGATATAACACCAACTTGTCAGAAAAAAAATTCAAAAACAGAATCACTGAGTTGGAAAAAGGATCACCCCCTCCCCTAAAATGACTTGTAAACTCAATCAGGTGTAGCTAATCCCCTTCTAAGTGGCTCACAAAGCCATTTGACTTTTAGCTGTCATCAGCTGTGGTCAATTTGATTAGATCAGCATGAATAGAGCTTTCCTGGAGCATTTCAGTCCCTGGTAGTGTAACTGAAGCAAACAAACTATGGGTGGCAAGGCACTGTCAAAAGATCTGCAGGATAAAGTTGTGGACAGCCACAAGTCAGGAGATGAATACACAAAAATCCAAAGGCCTTATCAATGCCCAAAACCACAGTGAAGTCTATTTTTAGGAAGTGGAAGGTATTTAGTACAACACAGACCCTCCCTGGATCATGACATTGCTCCAAACTGGATGAAAGAGCCACAATGAAACTGGTCAGAGAGGCTACCAAGAGGCCTACAGGAACTCTAAAGCAGTTGCAGGAATTTATGACAAAGAGTGGTCATTGTGTGCATGTGACAACAATATCACAAATTCTCCACAAATGTGGCTTGTATGGGGGACGGGTTAAAAGAAAAAGTCCACTCCTCAAGAAAGGTCACATTCAGTCACAACGGAGCTTTGCTAAAATGCACCTTGAAGATTCTGAGGCCACATGGAAAAAGGTGTTATGCCGCGTACACACGAGCAGACTTTGACGGACTTGGTCCGACGGACTGTCCGGCGGACTTTGCAGCGGAGGTCCACCGGACTTTCAAACGAACGGACTTGCCCACACACGATCACTCCAAAAGTCAGATGGATTTGAACGTGATGATGTACGACCGGACTAGAATAAGGAAGTTCATAGCCAGTAGCCAATAGCTGCCCTAGCGTCGGTTTTCATCCGTCGGACTAGCACACAGACTACTGGATTTTTCGATCAGACTCAAGTCCGTCAGAAAGATTTGAAACACGTTTTATTTCTAGGTCCGTCTAACTTTTGGGAAAGGAAAGTCTGCTGGAGCCCACACACGATCGAATTGTCTGATGGATTCCGGTCTGCTGGACCTAGTCCGTCAAAAAGTCTGATCGTGTTGTAAGCGGCATTATAGTCAGAAGAGACTAACATTTAATTATTTGGCCTCAACACCAACCGATATGTCTGGCGGAAATTCAATACAGCTCACCCTCCAAATAACACCATCCCTACAGTAAAGCATGTAATATCCTGTTATGGGGCTGTTTCTCTGCAGCAGGGACTGGAGCACTTGTCAGGATAGAAGGTAAAATGGGTGGGGAAAAATACTGTCAAATTCTTGTGGAAAATCTGCTGCCCTCTGCCAGAAAGTTGTCAATAGGAAGAAGGTTTACCTTCCAACATGACAATGACCCAAAGCACACAGCAAAAATTACTGCACAGTGATTGAAGGAGAAAAATGTCCTTGCATGACCTAGTGGAATGACTTGACGACTGCAGTCCCCAAAGGTCACTATCGAATTTAACTTGAACAGTTCTGCAAAGAAGAGTGGGCAAATATTGCAAAGTTAGTAAATACATATCCCAATAGACTAAAGGCTGTAATTAAAGTAAAACGGGGTTCAACAAAATACTGACACAAGGGGGTGATCTTTTTTCCAAGTCAGTGATTGTTTTGGAATTTTTTTCTGCTGGTTTTATATCTTTCACGTGTATGATATAAGTTGAGTAAATACTGCTGGATAAAACAAAAACTGTGTCTATCTATTTCAGGCCGCAAAGCAACAAAATGTGAATATTTTAAAGGGGGTTATTCTTTTCTATACCCACTGTAGCTACATCAAATAAATGTGGAGCTAAATCTTCTTAAAGAAAAAGTCTCACCAAAAGACAAAAAAGTATGTTAAATACCCCAGGGGACCCTGTGCATTTAAGGTTCTGAAGAAGGCCAGTCCTTCGAAACACGTCAGCCTGAGGGGTCTTATGCAGGACCCCTAGGTTCTGTTATTCGAGCTAACATATTTAGGATTTTATTTATATATCTTTTAATAAACCTGTTGGGTAATGCGCTAGGCCAGTGTGCCCTCTTTTGTTTTTCTATTCACACAGATTCTGTGCATTCAACACTTGTCTCTGTTTAAGTTTGTGCAGGGGGTTGCTAAGCAGCATTGTCCAATGACTGACCCTGCCTCCCAACACCGCTATTTCACAGCACTAAACAACGGAGAAGGGCTTCTGACTGACAATGCAGAAGGAAAGGGGGCCTGACAGGCAGTGCACACAGAGCCTGAATAACTCCCACCCCCTCTCCTAAGATGGCAGACAGAACATACAGCTCTACTGTGAAGCCCTCTGCCTCCCAGTTTCTTAATGCAGACTCAACCCAGACCTGCCGGCAGCTTATCAGAATATGAAGAGTGTGGATGTGTCAGCCTGTGAATGATTGTGGCTGGAGAAGACCACTTGTATTCAGAAAAACACAAGCTGAAAACAGCACACAAGATATACAGCACTAGTTTCTCTTGGACAAGTGTAGTACCTGGCTTGTGCTGTTGTCAGCTTGTGTTTTTGTGCAGGAAGGCACACTTGCCACAATCAATCATTCACAACACAAGCTGACAGTTTCCATTCTCTCTGCCTTGTATAGCTGCTGGGTCGGGGCTGAGTCTACACCAAGAAGCATTTAGAGAGAAGTGGGACACAGTGCTGGCTGTACCTTAAGAACAACCATCTTTTTGCCTTCAGGAACATGGAACTAAAGCCAACACTAACAGAAATAAAATAATCATTTAAAATCCAAAGAATGGATTTGAATGGTGACCAATGCTGCACAGTGTCCCTTGGGGGATTTAAAAAGTATTTTTGTCTGCTGGTGATACTTCTTTAAATTAAGTCAGCTGATGGTCATTTTTATTAGAAATATATCACAGTCCATTTATATGTAGCGAAAGACCTGAGTGAACCCTTTCTCTTCCTCCTTTCAGCAAGTATGCCATTATTAATGCATCTCTCTTTGCAAAGTGCTGCAGACCTTGCTCAAAGTGTTATATCTAACGTGCTACAAGAATGAATATAACAATGAAATGTCCAAGAGCGATACATATATTGGTGTTCCAAAACAGGACATGATGTGCTCACAGATTTTCGTTCTGTACATGTGAAGGTTATCTTCTAATGCTGCATTTAGGTACAAAGCCGCAGTCAGTTATAGTGAACAGACATTATTACTGTCCAATTTGCTGGGCAGATAAAGTCTAATGCCGCGTACACACGATCAGACATTCCGACAACAAAATCCCATGTTTTTTTTCTGACAGATTTTGGCTCAAACTTGTCTTGCATACACATGGTCGCACAAAGTTGGTCGGAAATTCTGAAAATCAAGAATGCGGTACAACACGTACGACGAGCCGAGAAAAATGAAGTTCAATAGCCAGTGTTGCTCTTCTGCTTAATTCAGAGCATGCGTGGCAGATTTTGTTGTCGGAAAATTTGAGAACCAGATCTCAAATATTTTGTGCGACGGAAATTCCGATGGAAACTGTCCGATGAAGCCTACACACATTTGGAATTTTGGACACCAAGCTCCGATCGCACATTTTAAGTCGGAAAGTCTGATCGCGTGTAAGCGGGATTAGTGCTGCTTGGGTGGCGTGGGAGTTATTTCCCACAATCTCCATTATCCAGAAGGTGCAGCAAACAGTGATAATAATGCTACCAATAATGTCATCATACACATAGGCAATGAGGTAGATTTTGTAAAGGAATAAAGACTGTTCATTATAAAAATTTGCAAAGCTATTTGTCCAGCAAATTGCATGTACATTTCTTTCCATGTGAACTGGGCAAAAACAAATGTTCTTTAGGCTATTTTTTCTTAGTAATGTTCTTTTTTTTGGGCAGTACTAAAATACATGCAGTCCCTGTTACAAACATCTAACTTACAAACAACTCATACTTACAAACAGAGGGAGACAACTGGAAGTGAGAGGAAATCTACCCCATGGAAGGGAAATTTACCCCTGTAAGAATTATCAGTGGACAAAGGTGTCTCCACTGAAGCTTTATCACCAATCCTTGTTTCCACAACCACCCAACATTTTCAAAATCCAATTGTCATTGGAACTGAAAGTGAGGTGAAATCTTCTGAACAGGGGCAGAGACAGCAAAACAAAACTTTACAAGGGTGAAAACCCTCCCCTATGCTAACCAAGAAACTTAAAAATATTTTTTTGGGCAGGAGATACACTTAGAAAAGGACTTGTTTCAACTTACATACAAATTAAACTTGAACAAACATACAGAACCTATCTTGTTTGTAACCCAAAGACTGCCTGTACTGCATTATGGTCACTAGATGGAACAGAGGAGGATAGAAAACATATGTCTTTGTAAAAACAGACAAAGTTCTAGAGAACGCTAAAGGGAATTGGCAAATAAATGTAACCATGTTATCCCCCCCCCCCCCCCCCCGGTATTCCACTTTCTCATGTTCTAAAGTTGGGAGGTATGTCACAATAAGTTCTTCAATGATGTAGAAAGTATTGAAAGTGTATGTAAACCCTAAAAATGTACTTTTCTTATGTTGCCACTATATAAATCCTGAATAACAACAATAATAATAATATGTTATATCTGTTTGATAAGTGCAAAAAATCTAAGGACTGAAAGCTGCAGTGCATTACATTGTTGTTTTTGGGTTTCAATGGGCTTTAAGTCAAAGCATCAGCATGATAAGTAGGCAACTAGCATTTTCAGAACAAGAGTCTAGATATTTCTCTTAAACCTGGAATACAAAACAATAGAAATCTTATGATACTTCCACCTTTTAAGAACTGTAACAGAGCATACAATAGATGCAAGAAGATATAAGATAAACCCCATACTGGAGAGATATTTATATTTATATTGTACTTTAATCTGTCCACTTTGTCTATTAAAAGGGACCCATTTTTAAGATATAAAAGCCACACATGGAGTCCTGCAATACGGTCTTATTGCTTGTGACTTACACATGATGATCAGTGAGCCATTTAACCTACTAAACTCACACTGAGGACAAACAAGTCTGCACTGCTTCAGTTGTCCATCCAGCTTGATGGGTGGGGGGATTAGTTGCAATATGCAATATCCATAAGTAGCATTTACTAAAAATGTTACTTTTTTTTAACCTGAAGTTTTTAAAAAAAATTATACTGCATTCAACCATATACTGTACATCTATGTATCATTATTTACACATCTTACCACAATCTGGATTTCCATGTATCCTTGTGCCAGTTAGCTCAGCTCCATGCTGATCTACACACCAGCACTCCCCACTGGACTGATCACACTGCATCTTCCTGTAGTAGCCATCTTCATCACAGCTGGGAATGAAAACCCCTACAATATATGTGATTATGTAATTATAATGTGTAGAGGAATGTCAAAGGTAAACATAAATGCCTATTTGTTTCAGGTCAACATACAGGTCACTAGGTAGGGAAGCCAAAATTAGAATGGCAGGCCTAGAGACAAAAATCCTGTTTCTACCCTTGCATGGTGCTTATATCCTGGCTAGGTTCAGAACAATATAATATATATATGTTACACACACACACACACACAGTATCTCACAAAAGTGTGTACACCCCTCACATTTTTGTAAATATTTTTTCATGTGACAACACTGAAGAAATTACACTTTCCTACAATGTAAAGTAGTGAGCGTACAGCTTGTATAACTATGTCAATTTGCTGTCCCATCAAAATAACTCAAACACACAGCCATTAATATCTAAACCGCTGTCAACCAAAGTGAGCACATAAGCTCCCCAAGTGAAAATGTCCAAATTGGGCCCAATTAGCCATTTTCCCTCCCCGGTGTCATGTGACTCGTTAGTCTTACAAGGTCTCAGGTGTGAATGGGGAGCAGGTGTGTAAAATTTGGTGTAATTGCTCTCACACTCTCATACTGGTCAGTGGAAGTTCAACATGACACCTCATGACAAAGAACTCTCTGAGGATCTGAAATAAAAGAATTGTTACTCTACATAAAGATGGCCTAGGCTATACGAAGATTGCCAAGATCCTGAAACTGATCTGCAGCACGGTGGCCAAGACCATACACCAGTTTAATAGGACAGGTTCCACTCAGAACAGGCCTCGCCATGGTCGACCAAAGAAGTTGAGTGCACGTACTCAGCGTCATATCCAGAGGTTTTCTTTAGGAAATAGACATATGACTGCTGCCAGCATTGCTGCAGAGGTTGAAGGGGGGGGGGGGGGGGGTCAGCCTGTCAGTGCTCAGACCATATGCCGCACACTGCATCAGATTGGTCTGCATGGCTGTCGTCCAAGAAGGAAGCCTCTTCTAAAGATGATGCACAAGAAAGCCCGCAAACAGTTTGCTGAAGACAAGCAGACTAAGGACATGGATTACTGGAACTGTCCTGTGTTCTGATGAGACCAAGATAAACTTATTTGGTTCAGATGGTGTCAAGCGTGTTTGGCGGCAACCAGGTGAGGAGTACAAAGACAAATGTGTCTTGCCTACAGTCAAGTAAAGTGGTGGGAGTGTCATGGTCTAGGGTTGCGTGAGTGCTGCCAGCACTGGGGAGCTACAGTTCATCGAGGGAACCATGAATGCCAACATTTACTGTGACATACTGAAGCAGAGCATGATCCCTTCCCTTCAGAGACTGGGCCACAGGACAGGATTCTAACATGATAACGACCCCAAACACACCTCCAAGACAACCACTGCCTTGCTAAAGAAGCTGAGGGTCAAGGTGATGGACTGGCCAAGCATGTCTCCAGACCTAAACTCTATTGAGCATATGTGCGGCATCCTCAAACGAAAGGTGGAGGAGCGCAAGGTCTCTAACATCCACCAGCTCCGTGATTTAGTAATGGTGACGTGGAAGAGGACTCCATGCCCAAGATGGTTAAGGCAGTGCTGGAAAATAATGGTGGGCACACAAAATATTTGTTCCCAATTTGGACATTTTCACTAATGCCCCGTACACACGGTCGGATTTTCCGACGGAAATTGTCCTATCGGACAAAGTTGTCGGAAATTCAGACCGTGTGTAGGCTCCATCGGACTTTTTCCGACGGACAAAGTTTTATCTCCTGCTCTCAAATTTTCCGACAACAAAGTCCTATCGGACTTTTTCCGATCGTGTGTAGCGAATTCCGATGGACAAAGTGCCACGCATGCTCAGATCACATTACAAGACCAAAGCTATTGGCTACTAGCCTCTACGTAGTCCCGTCGTACGCAACGAACGTCACCACGTTCAGAATGATCGGATTTTCCGACAACTTTGTCCGACCGTGTGTATGCAACACCAGTGTCGGAAAAAATCAGACGGATTTTGTGGTCGGAATTTCCGACCGTGTGTACGGGGCATTAGGGGTGTACTCACTTTTGTTGCCAGCGGTTTAGACAATAATGGCTGTGTGTTGAGTTATTTTGAGGGGACAGCAAATTTACACTGTTATACATGCTGTACACTCTACATTGTAGCAAAATGTAATTTCTTCATTGTTGTCACATGAAAAGATATAATAAAATATTTACAAAAATGTGAGGGATGTACTCAGTTTTGTGAGATACTGTGTATATATATATATATATATATATATATATATATATATATATATATATATATATATATATATATATATATTCAATTGTTTGGTTGCTTTAAAGGGTAACTTAAAGAAAAAACTTGGCAAAGGTTCAACACCCCCTCCCCAAGAACTCCACAAGATGTAATAGCATCGCAGACACTACTGCCCAGCTTGTTCAATGATTAGAAATCATGCTGGGGATCTCTGTTATAGTGCACATGGTACATAGACCCTCAGGCAGATAGTCTTTGCATTCTTTTTTGATCTCCACACATGCTCAGTACAAAGGCACTCCACTTGATCTTGAATTAAAAACACTGTTGCTGCACAGATTAGACACTACCAGAAGACTGTTCTTTGATTCTTTTCTATAACCTGGGTATGCAAAAATGAGCAGAGGCAACAAGGCAAACGTTTGTTCTAAATTGTCTGACACTACTAAGCAGTGCAATATGAGGGGGTGGGCCTTGCCAAATTTTTCACTATAAGCTCAGTCCATTCAGAGTTTTTTTTTTTTTTTTGTGCACTGTGTTAACGCACATTGGGTTGATTTACTAAAACTGGAGCACTCAGAATCTGGAGTAGCTGTGCAAGGTAGCCAATCAGCTTCTAACCTCAGCTTGTTCAATTAAGCTTTGGCAATAAAACCTGGAAGCTGGTTTCTATGCAGACGTGAGCCTGATTTTGCACTCTCTAATTTTAGTAAATATACCCCATTGTGTCACTTCATTTTGAATGGCCTAACAGTGTACAAGAACGGACATGCAGTATTTTTTCTGATGCAGGGGTACTGCATTTTTTTTTTGCAGTGAGGTGTGCTGCAACACGCCTGTCTGAGCTGTGTTACCTTAGTGTGTTGGGCTGCCATTCAAAATGAATAGCAATGGAATTCCCTAATGCATATAACACAGATTACCATGCATTGCAGTAGAACGTATTACTGCAAAGAACTACATTGTGTGCGTTTTGACCTTCAATATGTGGTGCATGCTGACATAACTAATTGCATTTGTTTTGCTTACACCTAGGGTTACATGAGCAATTATTCTCCCTGCTACTGAGATATTTAACTACTTGTTGCCCAATATCTCTTTATCACCGATTCAATGTGCCGCAAATGAGGTTATTGCTCACAAGCAGTTAAATATGTTTTGTAGAATAGAGATTTGTTTGTAATGGCAAATCTGTGGAAGAAAATGTTTTTGGTCTTTTTAATATTTACACAATTATTGAATTAAATATGATTTAATATAATATATTGTAATTACCTATTGTGCTAACCCAAGAAAACACTGGCCCTGAAAGGACTAAAAGGCAGGACCAGGCCGTTACAGACAAAGAAGGTTGTCACCTGGGGTACAGCTTGGGTGGGATCCTTTCTTGATCTTACATTATCCCAGTTGTCTTCTGCACTGAGCAGGACCAGGTTGTCAAAGCCGACAACCCTGTTGACAGCCTTATCCTGAAGTTTACATTGAATGAATGCAATGAATGGAAGTCAAAGTGACAGCAAAGATCTACTGATAACACTGAGGAAGCAATTTTTCCAATTTAATTATCAAAGCTGAGCTTTGACTATTTCTTTCCTCAGTCATTTGCCGCTTTGTGTTTTTTTAGCAATCATATGTAAACTCTCAAAATTTTCTCTTATCCTTTTTGTAGCACTGTATTAAAATGTTTTGCACACGAAAAATAAAAAATAAAAATGAAAAATAAATATAGTACCTTTACAAAAAGGCCAATTTTCAAAAAAGATTTTTCACCTCCGTGAGTTATAAGCCACCCTAGTTCTCAGATAGAAGACCAACTTTAAGTTATGATAATTTTAACATGCTCATAATGACTAAATCACACTGACTTAACTACCCCCCTTTCCCATTCTGTTTTCCATGGACCAAATGATTTGTGTGTTCAGCTCAGGGAGATGGGCTTTGGCACCTTTGTCTTGGGTGCCAGAGGAACTTGTCCTTTGCTTGGTCTCAAGAATAGTAAAGCTAAATGGCAAGCCTGTTTAGGATCTTTGTAGACTCACCAGGTTTTTTCTTAGCAGCCTCTTGGATCTGCACTTTCTCAAGTTCCACAAGACATGGAGGCTCTAAAAAGAGAGACATTGTCAGTGTCAAGAATCCATGTTCACAACCATGTTATTGTTCAGGCATGAATCCAACAAGACCTAACATCATAAAAGTATCATATTAATTCTAATAATTGAGAACAACTGAGGAAAAAGAATAACTGTATGTGCAAGTTACTAATTTGCCTGAATTATGAATTTATTTCCTCATCACCTAAAGTTATGATTAAGACTAAGTTTACATAAGCAGCTGGGGAAGGAGGGTTAGTAAAAACAGGCAGTTGGTACACATTTTTAGTGCCCCTAAAAGTCCACCTACAAGCAGACATGGCTGCCATGTTTGCTGCCAGGTCTGTTGCCACAGCCATGATGCTTCAGATTGCAGCAATTTTAACTCAATATGTCAAGCTTGAAAGGCTGCCTGTCGAAACTGCCCACTGAAGTCAATGGGGCTATGGCAGTGGTGGTGCAGTAGTTCAATTTAAAATCCTCACAGAAATGAAAGAAAAAACTGTCATTCAGGAGGTGACAGTATAGCCTGAATGCTTGCAAAAGGCTCTAAACAGGCTATGCGCTCAGGGCTTCAGCTCCTTCTATTGGCCCCAGAGTAGAAGAGGCCAGTAGAAGGAGCTTAAGCTCTGAGTGCACAGCCTGTCTCTTCCTGTGTGTCTCTCAGCCATCTCCCCACCTCCGGTGAAGTTACATCCACTCTGCACTCCACGGTGGTTCTTCTGGGTTCCCTGTGACTACAGGACACCATACAGCATCTCTCCATCTCCAGCATCCCAGCACGATGGCTGCAGGATGGATTAGAGTGCCCCTGCACACATCAGGTGAGCATTATATAGAATTTTATTTTGTGGCGCTTCCTGCCTTCTCTTCCTTCTTCCTACCAAAAATTTTGCCTTGGATGCAGATACCTCTTCTTTTTTTTTTTTACTTAGGTGATTGGTACAGCACCAATCATGGCTGGCCAGACACAGACTTACACTGTAGAGAACATACAGTGGTGTGAAAAAGTGTTTGCCCCCTTCCTCATTTCCTGTTCCTTTGCATGTTTGTCACACTTAAGTGTTTCGGAACATCAAACCAATTTAAACAATAGTCAAGGAAAACACAAGTAAACACAAAATGCAATTTGTAAATGAAGGTGTTTATTATTAAAGGTGAAAAAAAATCCAAACCATCATGGCCCTGTGTGAAAAAGTGATTGCCCCCCTTGTTAAAACATACTATAACTGTGGTTGTCCACACCTGAGTTCAATTTCTCTAGCCACACCCAGGCCTGATTATTGCCACACCTGTTTACAATCAAGGCATCACTTAAATAGGAGCTGCTTGACACAGTAAGGTCCACCAGAAGATCCTTAAAAGCTACACATCATGCCGAGACCCAAAGAAATTCAGGAACAATTGAGAAAGAAAGTAATTGAGATCTATCAGTCTGGAAAGGGTTATAAAGCCATTTCCAAAGCTTTGGGAATCCAGCGAACCACAGTGAGAGCCATTATCCACAAATGGCGAAGACATGGAACAGTGGTGAACCTTCCCAGGAGTGGCCGGCCGCCCAAAATTACCCCAAGAGCGCAGCGGCGACTCATCCAAGAGGTCACAAAAGACCCCACAACAACGTCCAAGGAACTGCAGGCCTCACTTGCCTCAGTTAAGGTCAGCGTTCATGCCTCCACCATCAGGAAAAGACTGGGCAAAAATGGCCTGCATGGCAGAGTTCCAAGGAGAAAACCACTGCTGAGCAAAAAGAACATCAAAGCTCGTCTCAATTTCTCCACAACACATCTTGATGATCCCCAAGACTTTTGGGACAACATTCTGTGGACCGATGAGACAAAAGTGGAACTCTTTGGAAGGTGTGTGTCCATGTATATCTGGCGTAGAAGGAACACTGCATTTCAGAAAAAGAACATTATACCAACAGTAAAATATGGTGGTGGTAGTGTGATGGTCTGGGGCTGTTTTGCTGCTTCAGGACCTGGAAGACTTGCCGTGATAAAAGGAACTATGAATTCTGCTGTCTACCAAGAGATCCTGAAGGAGAATGTCCGACCATCTGTTCGTGTACTCAAGCTGAAACGAACTTGGGTTCTGCAGCAGGACAATGATCCTAAACACACCAGCAAGTCCACCACCGAATGGCTGAAGAAAAACAAAATGAAGACTTTGGAGTGGCCTAGCCAAAGTACTGACCTGAATCCAATTGAGATGTTGTGGTATGACCTTAAAAAGGCCGTTCATGCTCGAAAACCCTCTAATGTAACTGAATTAGGACAATTCTGCAAAGATGAGTGGGCCAAAATTCCTCCAGGACGCTGTAAAAGCCTCATTGCACGTTATCGCAAACGCTTGGTTGCAGTTGTTGCTGCTAAGGGTGGCCCAACCAGTTATTAGGTTTAGGGGGCAATCACTTTTTCACACAGGGCCATGATGGTTTGGATTTTTTTTCACCTTTAATAATAAACACCTTCATTTACAAATTGCATTTTGTGTTTACTTGTGTTGTCCTTGACTATTGTTTAAATTGGTTTGATGTTCCGAAACACTTAAGTGTGACAAACATGCAAAGGAACAGGAAATGAGGAAGGGGGCAAACACTTTTTCACACCACTGTACATCAGCAGACTAATAGAAGTCCCTTCCAAAGATCTTTCCCTTCAGATGCCAAAGAACAAGGAAAGATCATGTGACCAAACAACAGTGCTGCAGGAATAAGGGACTCAGTGGATTAAAATGAAAAAAAAAAAAAATACAGTGGCTTAATATACTGTATATGATTTATGTGAATGAATTATGGCAATTATCACTCCTCTGTTTAGTATTACAGAATTCCAGTGATGTAATAATCCAACTACTTACTTTCTCTCCAGAAACAGAAGCACCACTCAGCAGTGGACACCCGCCCATCTTTGTAAGTGTCACAGGAGTTGAAGAAGGGCCGGATGCAGATCTCATACTTGTCAAGGTTGATTGCTGCCAGCTCAGCTTGGTCCAAAAAGAGGTCATTGTTGGAGTCCAACTTGGAAAACATCCATCCTATTGAGTCTTTGCAGCTGGCCACTAAGGTCTTGTCTAACACTGTATAAATAACATCCGCAGTTACTAGCATTTTCTAAACAACATGTGGACCTGTCAACTCTTTTATTATAAAATAAATTGTAGGCTTTTCAAAAAGAGGTTTTGTACAGAATTTATTTTTATGTGTATACTTTTGCCTACTTGTATGTGTTTTTTTTTTTTTTTTCTAAAGTCATTCTAAGCTTTGGTAATGGTTGCAGCTCTTATTTACTTCTGATCTGATGTCATCTCCTTTGCTAGCAACTTGGAAGTGATTCTTGGCTATTCATTTTCCACCAGCTGCACTGCACTATCTTCACTATAGGGAAGTAGAAAAGTCAGAGCTTAAAACCTCTTGGGTGGACCATTATTTTAGTGACAAGTGCAGTTATATGTTTATTCTGTTTATTGATTAATTGAGCTAGCTGGAGTTGTGGTGGAATATGTTTCAAAGTAAAGATATTATCAGTTATGTTTTTTTAAGTATACACTAGTTTTACAGGTGTCATCTTTATTATATATTCCTTTCCATTAAAGAAATATGGGCATACCTTTCCTGACTTCCTTCTGAAAATGCTAGGCTGCTTCTTTACCTTTCCTGACTTCCTTCTGAAAATGCTAGGCTGCTTCTTTACCTTTCCTGACTTCCTTCTGAAAATGCTAGGCTGCTTCTTTACCTTTCCTGACTTCCTTCTGAAAATGCTAGGCTGCTTCTTTACCTTTTCTGACTTCCTTCTGAAAATGCTAGACTGATTCTGGCTTCCACCCTCGAAAGTCAGTAAATACATGCAGCAAATAAGAATCAAGCAAAAGTCAAACTTATTTCTACACTTGTTCAAGGTCAGCAACTCTAGTAACAGCCTGACAGTCACACAGCTAAGGCTTTTTTACAGCTCTTTAAACCAAACAATTTTTTCAATCCATTATATAATTTATATTTCTATGAAAAATGGTTTGGAAATGAGACTCTGCCATGGTAAAAGGTTTGACAAACATGGATCAGACCAAAAACAGCCGGAGAAGGTATTTAACTGGTTTATTATGAATAAAACAAAACAGTTCCACATGTACTGTGTACAATCCAATACACTTACAGGGAATCAAAATGTATTCTAGGTTTAGCTACTTGTGCCTAATGAGCATTCATTCTGATTAATCACTTCAGGCTAAATCCACTTATACTAAGATCTGATTCAAAAGAGGCCTATTTTATTTCCAGCAGAGTACATTACCTTGTGCTTAAGGTAAGAGGGGTCAAATGAGTATACGTATTACATAAAATGAAATGACAGAGTACTCATTGTTCTGTTTACTGAACGGCCCCAATCTTCAAAAGATTATCATATTTCCAGGGCTTAGCAGTTCTACCAACACTTGCCGATTCTCACAACATCTGTGGAATGCCACATTTTGATGGAGCAGACGTGTGCTTAATTTCTGGTCAGCCCCATGTCAAACTGTTTATCAACATCACTCGGTGGTACTATTGTCCCTATGTCATGCCAGGAGATTCTGATAATTAACTTCTAAAATGTTTTGCTTTACTAACGAGATGCTAATTAAGCAATGAATCATTTCTCCAAAGTACCGATCAAGCTCTTTTGGAATGTGAAGTGCTTCAATAAATTATTGGCCCAAGTCTCTTTCAAACTGCTCCTAGATTCATGACCAGATGCTTCATCTGAATCTTTGGATTGCTAATACACGTGCCTGCTCCGTGTTCATTAATGGAGACTGGAACACTGTATCGTTGTCTCTATGAAGGCATAAAAGCTATATATCATATCATCCAAGAAACTGGTATAATCACTTGGCGGGCATTACATAGAATGCATTTGTGAGTGTAATTGCCATGCACTGCTTGACTCTAATAGAACGTTATGCCACCCAGTTAAAATAAATTTGCTGTTCTATGGTGGAAGTACAAAGCATTTATTGGTATCAGCATTGGCATTGTAATATTATTTGTATATCTCTTAGTACTACTGCCATGGTATTTGCATACATACACAATCCATAGAACATCAAACAATTATTGGGATCTTCCTAATCTTTATGCCAAAATCATAGTATTTAATTTTATACAGTTTGCAGTCAAAAATAATCATGTTACTCAATCTGCAATTTGCCAATACATTTCCTCACTACTTGTTTTGATAATCTTCACAGATAACGCTAAGCAGTGCCGGAACATGGTCATCTAGCACCCATGGAAAAGATGCCAAACAGCACTAAAGAGCAATAAAGAAGAAGCAACACACTTACATGTCATCAAATCTGTTCTCTTCTACTGTCTGGGTTCCCTGTCAACAAATATGTAGCATGACACAGCCTGATTAGCTTCTGGTGCTGTCCCTTTTCCCATCACTAGTAGGGATAACATGGTGATATAATGACACCCTCAGATCTTGTGTATAAAACAAATTTAATTATTTTTGAAAGGAATGAACAACTGCATTAAATTTTTTTTTTTTTATATATCTTGCCTGGAGTACAGCTATAAATCTTTATTAACCATTTTATCAGATAGAATTATCCCTTGAACCTGTCAAAAATATCTCAACATGTTCAATTACCACTGATTGAGAAGGCATGAAGGTATGTTTTGCACAGGTATTTTGCTATCTAATCTGCTCATCCAGAAACCTTTGTGATGAAAAAAACATTAATTTTTATACAGCTGAACTACAATGACATACTTTTACTGTATATATACACAATATTATATATATATATATATATATATATATATATATATGTGTGTGTGTGTGTAGGCTCATGGACCATTATGAAATCCACTAATTTCAAATGTGTTCTCTATAGGAATTATAAATTAAATAAAACAAGCTTTTTAGGGTAAGTACATTACCATTCACTTGTTTCACTCCTGCAGCTGCTGTACTGTTCTGCTTGGAGTTCTCATGAAGTAGCTGAAACCAATCCCGTAAACGGTCTCCAAGGTCTGCCAGGTCCTGACCAGTACATGTCTCTCCTATAATAAGAACAATATCAATATTTAAAAGGGAACCAAGTGGTCAATTAGAGCTATTATTCTAAGGCAATGCATCTATTTACAATGTTTACTTTCTAATGTACTTTGTGCCAACTAGGCTTTCAGTCTAGTTTCTGCATCGTCTCTCAAAGAATCTAGGGTCCAAACACGTAAAGTGATTGTAAACCTTTTTTTTTTTTTATAACAAACATGTTATACTTACCTGCTCTGTGCAATGGTTTTGCACAGAGCAGCCCTGATCTTCCTCTTCTGGGGTCTCCTGCAGGCACTCCTGGCTCCTCCACCCCCCCCCCCCCACAGAGTGCTCACCATAGCAAACCTCTTGCTATGGAGGCACTCCTGCTGGTTCACTGTCCATTGACACAGAGCATGGCTCAGCCCCACCCCAGCTCCCTCCTCACTGGCTGTGATTGACAGCAGTGGGGCTCCTGCTGCTGTCTCTGAACCAATGAGGAGTGAGAGAGCCACTGCTCTCATGCCCATCACTGGATTGAGATTGAGTTCAGATAAGTATACGGGGCAAGCTGCACTCAGAAGTTTTTTTTTACCTTAATGCAGAAAATGCATTAAGGTAAAAAAAACCTTCAGCCTGTAGAACCACTTTAATCCATCTTGTACAGTGTAATAATAACCCCCACCTCCCACAAAAACTCAGAAACTGAAAATGTATTGGGTATATTAATAGGGGAAGATGGAGATGGAGAATGGAGAATTAAAAGGACATAACAGAACTGAGTAATAAATAAAAGCAGCCACTTACCTGCTTCTGAATATTGTTTGTCAAAAAACGAATGATTCATATAAGATTTCGGCTTTCTATAAAAGGTGTACCTCGCTAAATCATCAAACTATGCTAACAGCATCTGACTTAACTTCATCTCTCTATTCTTTCCTTTTCTTTCTACAGTACTATCAATGTTATAGATAGTTGATAAACTGGCTCCACATCTTTAAAAGTTTATACCAAGTGCTAATGTAGGAAGCCAGACATATAGTAATGAAACTGTTACAATAAGTAATAATTTGTTTTTAATTATGTTAACGTGGTAAATTTGTAAAACTTGAAATAAAAACCATTGAAACAAAACTATGCTAACAGCAGCGACAGAACCATGAGATATCATCAAAAGTAAACAGAAAATAAAAATGCAAAAAGCCACGCTTATTCAAAATGAACCACAAAAAAACGTGTATAAGTGATAATCCAATGATAATAGGTGAATATTGAAAAAGTGATATAAATAAATAATAAAGAGAAAAAAATATGAAAAATTAATAATAATTGAAAAAATGATAATAAAAATGAAAATAATAATGAAAATATTGAGTATATAAATGTCTTTAGTAGAGTTAGGCCTAAGACGGATCCGTCTCACAGCAGGGGTCCAGTGCATGCTGGTTCCCGTTTCAGGTACGATTTCAGACCAAATTCAGACTGAATTCGAACCTGAAACAGACGCTCAGCATTTTTTCTGCAAAACGCACCAGACCTGCTGTGGAGATATGTGAACCGGCTCCATAGCGAGGCAGTCAAAATCTCCTGCTATTGCGAACTGGATGCGGGGATCCTGCATCCAATTCGCAAGGGTGTGAACCCAGCCTAAAGGTCCAATCTTGATTACACAAAAAAAGTTCTAAAGTGTAGAAAAAAGTTCCATCAAAATAGAATGTTCCAAAGCTTTTTCCACTGCCACCAAGGGAATAGATATTATCTGTGTAATGAACACTTTGTAAGTGGGAACTCCTGTAATAGCGAGGTCGTAAACGCCTGAAGATATAGCCCTCTGCGGGGTCAGATGATTAGCCTCATCACCGGAGCTCACTGGCAGTCATGGACAGGCATCAATGATATCCAGCTAGTACCCAACTCTCATCCGGAAGCGTATAAAAAATAGAAGGCTCCAATAGTGTGTTATTGTTTAAAAGGTTTCTTTATTGTTCAAACCAAAAATCGATACTCACACAGCATACAAATTTGTGTAGCTAAAAACATTTGTCGGCAAAACAAAATACAAATCACCCACACTTCAGGGGTCACGTGGGGCGTGATGACATCAGTGCAGAGCTCACGTCATCAGGGCGGAGCTACGTAGCAGAGGACGATATCTGCAAGCGCTTACGACCTCGCTATTACAGGAGGTTCACATCTTCTGGTAAGAGTTCCCACTTACAGAGTGATCATTACACAGATAATTTCTATTCCCATGGTGGCAGTGGAAAAGCTTTGGAACATTGTATTTTGCTGGAACTTTTTTCTACACTTTAGAACTTTGTGTATTCAAGATTACCTTTACTCTACTAGAGACATTTATATACTCAATATTTTCATTACTATTATAATTTTTTCAATAATTATTCATTTTTCATATTTTTTCTTTTTTTCTCTTTTTTATTTATTCTTATTACTTTTTCAATATTCACCTATTATCATTGGATTATCACTTAGGCTTTCTATAATCTGCCTGCTTCCAACACAAGGGATTCTGCCTATGAGTATACAAGCCTCTGACTGTTCTGCCCAAGCCAAAAAAGAAATCCAGCCAAAAACAACTTTAGTATTCAGTATGGCCACTGGGAAATACATTTGTTGGAGCTTTAAAGAGACTCTTTACTTTAAAAATACTAAATCATGTTTACATACCGTATATACATTAGCTTTCTCTACCCTCTACTTTATCCACATGACAGGCTATTGTGATCAGACAGAGATTTTTAACACCTGTAGTAAATCAGCCCAAATGTTTAAGTGTTACATATTACAGAAAACATTCAGAAAACCTGAAACCTCGAATAAACAGCTGCCTTTGCCTGGGGTTAATTTGAGGGACGGTCATTGAAACCATCATAAAGTCTGAAATTGCGAAGCCCATTGAAGTCTATAGGGGGGACAAATCTTGAAAATATATTCTAAGCATTTCCAACGCTAATAGGAATCAGATTGTCAAACAATGGGCATGGGGAGCTGGGCACTGGCATAGAGAAAAGGCACCAATGCGAAAAAAGTGAAAAATACTATACAGCAAGGAGAAGGTTCCCTTTTTATGCAACTTCAAGGACGACATGGGAAAAACACCAATCCTTATAATTACATGTTCAGGAGATGCCTTTAACCTGTATGTGGTGTTACAGAACAGTACAAGTCTCATGAACAGCATCAGTGACACAATGGGGGTTATTTACGAAAGGCAAATCCACTTTGCACTGCAAGTGCACTTGGAAGTACAGTCACTCTAAATCTAAGGGGTAGATCTGAAATGAGTGGAAGCTCTGCTCATTTCATCATCCAATCATGTGCAAGCTAAAATGCTGTTATTTATTTTCCTTGCATGTCCCCCTCGGATCTACAGCGACTTTACTTCGAAGTGCACTTTCGAGTGGACATGCAGTGCAAAGTGAATTTTCCTTTAGTAAATAACCCCCCATATTCTGACGTCACATATGTAATAGATTATTGTTTATCCAGGGCTAATAGACGTGAATTGACCAGTGGAAGTAGCAACAACAACAGATCTGAAAGCTATAAGAAAGTTTAAAAAAGTTTTACAAAAAATAAGGAGCTCTCAATGTGTATACATTAGCCAGCAACACAACAGTTTAATAGTATAGTTGAATAGTATTGTGAACTTTTTTTGCAATACCGTGCTGCATAAAGTCTAAAACCTTAAGACAGTGCACAAAAACACTTCAAAACCACAACCCCACATAACCCAAGCCCCCTCCCATATCCCCAATTATTCTAAAAATGTTTAAAAAATAAACTTCAGGTTTGTGTTTGGTAGAAACAGGCTAAGATAAAGGAATTGAATATGGGCAAAAATGAAAGAGCTCTGCAGTGTGGGCCTTTACTATTGTAACTGTTGCCAACAGCATCATTGTGGTCTGCAGCATATCAGCTGTGGTAAAAGTGTGAGAGCACTTCAAGGAGACAAGTTGTCAAAAGGCACACATTACTCCTCCTCTGTGGCACCCTTTCTTTTATAGTGCTGCTAATGCACCCTTTCCTTTTTCCTCCTCCTCAACCACACATACAGTAGCAGTCATTTTTGTTGGGCCCGCTAATGCGCTCATTTTCTCATCCTCCTACTTTTTTTATTTGGCCAAGTTCTTTTTGCTGCAACATCTTAAATATAACCTCATGAAAATTTCCTGGCCCTTTTTCTCTTCTTCCACTGCAAGGGTACATGACAGCCATTTATTTGGGTCTGCTTGTGTGCCCATTTCTTCCTCCTTTCAAGCGATCAAATCATCATTTGTTATAGTAGATGTAAAGCCAAACACAAAAATCCCATATAAGCTTTAATAGCTGTTGATAGTGATGGGCACTTTGTGTTATGGGGTGACAATGCTCTGCCCCTGTCTTCTACAATCTCCTGCCTGCAAAGCACCCTGTAACATGCTTTCCCAAAGGAAAGAAGCAGGTTTATCAGAATTTACCCCCCTTTTTGGGGGGGGGGGGGAAAGAGCCTTTAAAAAGATTGCAGCCAGCAATAATTAGGAAACTTGTCCTATGAAAATACACATGCAGCCACTTTGCAGTGAAATGCATGTAGGCTCAGGGACAGCCTGTGAAAAAAATGCAGGCAGCAAAAAGATATGCAAATAACATGTGCAAACTGGTAAGATTGTAGACAGTGCATGTGAAGAGGCTGTAGGATACAAGTCAGCACACAACCACCACATTAATCTATTCCTATGCAATTCACCAGCAGCACTCCCTATGCTTTCTCAGTTATGCACATTTTCAATATGGCTGCTAGAAACCCTACCTTTTTATAGTGAGGGGTTGGCACATAGTATAGCCCCCATTATTGCCCATTCTATCCCACCAAACCTAAGTTTAGAGGTCAGGAAATGTATTATTGGGAGTTGATTGCTATGGCAGCAAATGGCCACATTAGTTTGGTCCATAAACCAATAACAAGTTTAACTTCAAACGATCCTTGTCCTGCACCCATAGCTCACCCCTAATCTGAGCTACTTTTTGTTATCCTAACTTTTTAAAAGCTGTAAATATTTTAATAATTTATTTTTCATTATCTAAAGCTGGCTGCCTACATTAAAACTGGGCTGTATAATGTGACAAATTTACACTGCATGGCATAGAAATCTCACTGTAATTGGGATCACTTAAGGTTAGCTATAGAGCTGAAAAAACTACAAGAGGTTGCATAAAAATGAGTTGGGCATTTAAAAAAACTGTAAATCATGTAGTTCTGATTGAGAAATTCTACATAATTGGTTCAGTTTACTAAGCTTTAACACAAGCGGTAATTGCCATAACAATTTCTAGTGTTTAGTCAAGTAACTGTGAACTATTGCATATGAATAGTTTTTATTTTCTGCCAGCAACTGGAGCTTTTCCATATTTTCTGGTATCCCTTTTCTCTTTTGTTCAAAAAAAGCTTTTTTACAGTGATTAATTAATAGGTCATGCTAAAATTTACATACACGGCTAAATGAGAAGCGACTCTTCCCCCTCAATCCCTCTCCCAGGTGTCTACAGGGTGCACCTTGTGAATTTCCAGTCAGACAGGGGGAGTCTAAATGCAAACAGCTCTCACTGTACTTTTTCTTTTAAAAAAAACACAGTGTGCTCTGAATCTTGTGTCATTGGTGCTCCCAGGATTAAATATTTATTTGTAAAAACAAAGATTTTATATGAATAAAAATGTATCAGTTTAAAAATGTATGAATATAACAAATCAAATGAAACATAGAAACATAAAAAAGTGATGGTCGAGTAGTCCATCGAGTTTGCCCATTTTTATTTATTTATTTTTTGTGTTGTTTTTTTTTCATTAACTTTATTGTCTGAGTATAGATGTTTGTCCCAAGGACGGCCGGGTGCCAGAGCGGAGGAAAGCTTCAGAACCTGCAGGAGCAGGTTCCACTTCTGCAATTACTTCCTCATCCCCTAGAGCAGGAGTCTCCAAACTTTTCAAACAAAGGGCCAGTTTACTGTCTTTCAGACTTCAGGGGGGCTGAATTGTGGCCAGTAAGGATATAAAGGGTAGAAAATGTCCCGGGCCCAGTATCTGTGAGAATCAACATGGTCGCAGGGTTTGAGGTCTGTAAGAGGAAGAATAGTGCCCCATTGTTGGCATTAGTATGAGTAATAAATAGTACCTCATCATCGGTATCAGTAGAAGAAATAGTCCCCCATTGTTGGTGTCAGAGGGAGGAATATTGTCTCATATCATTGGCAGGAATAGTGCCCCAAGGGCCAGATAAAGGCTAAAAAAGGACCGCATCTGGCCCTTGGGCCGCAGTTTGGAGACCCCTGCTCTCGAGCATTTAACCCATGTAGTTTGCAGGAGTCCTACTGCAAGGTTCACTTTTTTGTAATTCTTGGAGTTGGACTTTAATTGAATTAAACAGTTTTAAAGCTTACCCTGTTTGTTGACATCTGTAGTGGTGGTGGTGGGGGTCGTGGTAGGAGAGTTCTCTGTTGGACATGGACAAGAACCTTGGCACTTCACAGTCAGCTGTTTGCTGCTCAGGCATGCCTGCTGCTCCAGTTTACACTAATAAATGAGAGAAGGAAGATCTGAGCATTGCTTTTCTAATTCCTGGCACACAGCTACGTGTACGTGACGGCAGTAACTCTCACGTAAGCTAATGTGTGACACCCTCTGTTGTTTCAGAACCTGCAATTGCAAACACTTTTTGCTGTTCCCAAGCTGCTAAGACCTACAGAATAGTAGCACTTTCTATCACAGATGTTATCTAACACACTGCTAAGAGTAGACATAGAGGGAGGATTGTAGAAATGCCAGCATGACTTTGGCAGTAAACTCATTGTAAGATGTTATTTAGCAGTTGGGTTGACAGATGTGATATTTTCTTGTGTTCTGTGAAATACTGGGGATGAAAACTTTCTCTTTTAGTATAAATGACTGCAATAATCAAATACACATTTAGGAAAGTAGCAAGGAGTGTGGTAATATGGCAACAGATAAATCACTTTTCAAGGGAAACCTTTGTGTGAACGTCGCAGGAAGGCAGAAATCACTCCCTTCTCACTTCCATTATTCTGAACCATAGCAGCCCTTTCTTGCAGAACAAGCACAGATACACCTTACTGCATAGAAGTTAGTGTAGTGAGTTGCACTTTGGACTACAATAACTAGGACTTTAATATGTTTACGGCTCTTCCCCTACATTCAGCTACAAACCTAAACAATGCTAGCCTGTGTCCATTTGGCAACTACTGATACCTCGAACAGCAGGTATGTGCTGCGCAGGCATACCTTTAAACTGTTTGAGATGGGAACGAGAGACAGCTATTAGCAAAAGTATGAAGGCATAGGACACACACCCTGCCACACCCCTTTAAAGGAGAATTACACAAAAAAATGACTAGTTAAACCCACAAGTGCTTTTTTTTACCACTACTATTTCTTTATACTGACTTCTGAAATTTACAAATGCAGCAATGTAGAAATTGGATGAAAGGTTTAGCACTGGGAAACACTTTGTAAAAGGTAAATAATGCATTTGATATACAACTATATAAATCAGACCAAAATGAGGGACAAATGAGGAGGAAAGAGGGACAGAGGGACTTTGTTCCAAATCAGACACAGTACCCCGAAATTAGGGACAGTTGGGAACTATGTGCGCAGGTGTACAAAGTATTTCTTATGAATATATCAAATGCAGTTGTCTCCAATGACTGCAGTCTGTTCTGTTCTCAGTTAAGGATGGGCCCGGTGCTCGATGCGAACCCACGTTCGCATCGAGCACCGGGCGTTCGCTCGCTCGGCGAGCCCAGAACTATTTTGGCCGCTCGCATCACGTTCGTGTGATGCGAGCGGCCCCGCAATGCATTGCGGCCGGCGCGGCCGACGCAGTGCATTGCTGGCTGATGATTGGCCAAGCATGCACTGTGACCCCGCATGCTTGGCCAATCACAGCCCCGGAAACTCGAAGAGCCATAATTGGCTACAGGCAGGACGCCTGTAGCCAATTACAGCTCAGGGGCTGTAGTACACGCCCCCCCCTATAAAACGCCGCCACGCCGTCTGCGCCGGTCACATGCTGTTCCGGCGCAGATTGAGCAGGCTGTTCCTGTGACACTCTGCTGCATTTAGATAGATAGAGAGAGAGATTCACTTGCAGAGATTGAGTTAGATAGATTCAGTTATAAAGATTGATTGACAAAGAGGGGCTTGTAGTGTGCTCGTGGCAGGCAGGCAGAGCTCCTATATTTTGTTACCAGAAGCACCTATAGGACTTGTAGTGTGTTCGTGGCAGGCAGGCAGAGCTCCTATATTTTGTTACCAGAAGCACCTATAGGACTTGTAGTGTGTTAGTGGCAGGCAGGCAGAGCTCCTATATTTTGTTACCAGAAGCACCTATAGGACTTGTAGTGTGTTAGTGACAGGCAGGCAGAGCTCCTATATTTTGTTACCAGAAGCACCTATAGGACTTGTAGTGTGTTAGTGGCAGGCAGGCAGAGCTCCTATATTTTGTTACCAGAAGCACCTATAGGACTTGTAGTGTGTTAGTGACAGGCAGGCAGAGCTCCTATATTTTGTTACCAGAAGCACCTATAGGACTTGTAGTGTGTTAGTGACAGGCAGGCAGAGCTCCTATATTTTGTTACCAGAAGCACCTATAGGACTTGTAGTGTGTTAGTGGCAGGCAGGCAGAGCTCCTATATTTTGTTACCAGAAGCACCTATAGGACTTGTAGTGTGTTAGTGACAGGCAGGCAGAGCTCCTATATTTTGTTACCAGAAGCACCTATAGGACTTGTAGTGTGTTAGTGGCAGGCAGGCAGAGCTCCTATATTTTGTTACCAGAAGCACCTATAGGACTTGTAGTGTGTTAGTGACAGGCAGGCAGAGCTCCTATATTTTGTTACCAGAAGCACCTATAGGACTTGTAGTGTGTTAGTGACAGGCAGGCAGAGCTCCTATATTTTGTTACCAGAAGCACCTATAGGACTTGTAGTGTGTTAGTGGCAGGCAGGCAGAGCTCCTATATTTTGTTACCAGAAGCACCTATAGGACTTGTAGTGTGTTAGTGACAGGCAGGCAGAGCTCCTATATTTTGTTACCAGAAGCACCTATAGGACTTGTAGTGTGTTAGTGGCAGGCAGGCAGAGCTCCTATATTTTGTTACCAGAAGCACCTATAGGACTTGTAGTGTGTTAGTGACAGGCAGGCAGAGCTCCTATATTTTGTTACCAGAAGCACCTATAGGACTTGTAGTGTGTTAGTGGCAGGCAGGCAGAGCTCCTATATTTTGTTACCAGAAGCACCTATAGGACTTGTAGTGTGTTCGTGGCAGGCAGGCAGAGCTCCTATATTTTGTTCCCAGAAGCACCTATAGGACTTGAAGTGTGTTAGTCCCATCACACACACAGAGCTATATTTTCTTCCCAGAAGCACCTATAGGACTTGAAGTGTGTTAGTCCCATTACACACACAGAGCTATATTTTCTTCCCAGAAGCACCTATAGGACTTGAAGTGTGTTAGTCCCATTACACACACAGAGCTATACTTTGTTCCCAGAAGCACCTATAGGACTTGAAGTGTGTTAGTCCCATTACACACACAGAGCTATATTTTCTTCCCAGAAGCACCTATAGGACTTGAAGTGTGTTAGTCCCATCACACACACAGAGCTATATTTTCTTCCCAGAAGCACCTATAGGACTTGAAGTGTGTTAGTCCCATTACACACACAGAGCTATATTTTCTTCCCAGAAGCACCTATAGGACTTGAAGTGTGTTAGTCCCATTACACACACAGAGCTATATTTTCTTCCCAGAAGCACCTATAGGACTTGAAGTGTGTTAGTCCCATTACACACACAGAGCTATATTTTCTTCCCAGAAGCACCTATAGGACTTGAAGTGTGTTAGTCCCATTACACACACAGAGCTATATTTTCTTCCCAGAAGCACCTATAGGACTTGAAGTGTGTTAGTCCCATTACACACACAGAGCTATATTTTCTTCCCAGAAGCACCTATAGGACTTGAAGTGTGTTAGTCCCATTACACACACAGAGCTATATTTTCTTCCCAGAAGCACCTATAGGACTTGAAGTGTGTTAGTCCCATCACACACACAGAGCTATATTTTCTTCCCAGAAGCACCTATAGGACTTGAAGTGTGTTAGTCCCATCACACACACAGAGCTATATTTTCTTCCCAGAAGCACCTATAGGACTTGAAGTGTGTTAGTCCCATTACACACACAGAGCTATATTTTCTTCCCAGAAGCACCTATAGGACTTGAAGTGTGTTAGTCCCATTACACACACAGAGCTATATTTTCTTCCCAGAAGCACCTATAGGACTTGAAGTGTGTTAGTCCCATTACACACACAGAGCTATATTTTCTTCCCAGAAGCACCTATAGGACTTGAAGTGTGTTAGTCCCATTACACACACAGAGCTATATTTTCTTCCCAGAAGCACCTATAGGACTTGAAGTGTGTTAGTCCCATTACACACACAGAGCTATATTTTCTTCCCAGAAGCACCTATAGGACTTGAAGTGTGTTAGTCCCATCACACACACAGAGCTATATTTTCTTCCCAGAAGCACCTATAGGACTTGAAGTGTGTTAGTCCCATTACACACACAGAGCTATATTTTCTTCCCAGAAGCACCTATAGGACTTGAGTGTGTTAGTCCCATTACACACACAGAGCTATATTTTCTTCCCAGAAGCACCTATAGGACTTGAAGTGTGTTAGTCCCATTACACACAAAGAGCTATACTTTGTTCCCAGAAGCACCTATAGGACTTGAAGTGTGTTAGTCCCATTACACACACACAGAGCTATATTTTCTTCCCAGAAGCACCTATAGGACTTGTAGTGTGTTCGTGGCAGGCAGGCAGAGCTCCTATATTTTGTTCCCAGAAGCACTTATAGGACTTGAAGTGTGTTAGTCCCATTACACACACAGAGCTATATTTTCTTCCCAGAAGCACCTATAGGACTTGTAGTGTGTTAGTGGCAGGCAGGCAGAGCTCCTATATTTTGTTACCAGAAGCACCTATAGGACTTGTAGTGTGTTCGTGGCAGGCAGGCAGAGCTCCTATATTTTGTTCCCAGAGGCACCTATAGGACTTGAAGTGTGTTAGTCCCATTACACACACAGAGCTATATTTTCTTCCCAGAAGCACCTATAGGACTTGAAGTGTGTTAGTCCCATTACACACACAGAGCAATATTTTCTTCCCAGAAGCACCTATAGGACTTGAAGTGTGTTAGTCCCATCACACAGAGCTCCTCTATTTTCTTTGCATAAGCACCCACAGGACTTCTAGTGTGTTAGTGGCATCACACAGAGCTCCTATATATTCTTCTCAGCAGCACCCACAGGACTTCTAGTGTGTTAGTGGCATCACACAGAGCTCCTCTATTTTCTTTGCAGAAGCACCCATAGGACTTCTAGTGTGTTAGTGGCATCACACAGAGCTCCTATATTTTCTTCTCAGCAGCACCCACAGGACTTCTAGTGTGTTAGTGGCATCACACAGAGCTCCTATATTTTCTTTGCAGAAGCACCTATAGGACTTCTAGTGTGTTAGTGGCATCACACAGAGCTCCTATATTTTCTTCTCAGCAGCACCCACAGGACTTCTAGTGTGTTAGTGGCATCACACAGAGCTCCTATATTTTCTTTGCAGAAGCACCCATAGGACTTCTAGTGTGTTAGTGGCATCACACAGAGCTCCTATATTTTCTTCTCAGCAGCACCCACAGGACTTCTAGTGTGTTAGTGGCATCACACAGAGCTCCTCTATTTTCTTTGCAGAAGCACCCACAGGACTTCTAGTGTGTTAGTGGCATCACACAGAGCTCCTCTATTTTCTTTGCAGAAGCACCCATAGGACTTCTAGTGTGTTAGTGGCATCACACAGAGCTCCTATATATTCTTCTCAGCAGCACCCACAGGACTTCTAGTGTGTTAGTGGCATCACACAGAGCTCCTCTATTTTCTTTGCAGAAGCACCCATAGGACTTCTAGTGTGTTAGTGGCATCACACAGAGCTCCTATATATTCTTCTCAGCAGCACCCACAGGACTTCTAGTGTGTTAGTGGCATCACACAGAGCTCCTCTATTTTCTTTGCAGAAGCACCCACAGGACTTCTAGTGTGTTAGTGGCATCACACAGAGCTCCTCTATTTTCTTTGCAGAAGCACCCATAGGACTTCTAGTGTGTTAGTGGCATCACACAGAGCTCCTATATATTCTTCTCAGCAGCACCCACAGGACTTCTAGTGTGTTAGTGGCATCACACAGAGCTCCTCTATTTTCTTTGCAGAAGCACCCACAGGACTTCTAGTGTGTTAGTGGCATCACACAGAGCTCCTCTATTTTCTTTGCAGAAGCACCCATAGGACTTCTAGTGTGTTAGTGGCATCACACAGAGCTCCTATATATTCTTCTCAGCAGCACCCATAGGACTTCTAGTGTGTTAGTGGCATCACACAGAGCTCCTATATTTTCTTTGCAGAAGCACCCATAGGACTTCTAGTGTGTTAGTGGCATCACACAGAGCTCCTATATTTTCTTCTCAGCAGCACCCACAGGACTTCTAGTGTGTTAGTGGCATCACACAGAGCTCCTATATTTTCTTTGCAGAAGCACCTATAGGACTTCTAGTGTGTTAGTGGCATCACACAGAGCTCCTATATTTTCTTCTCAGCAGCACCCACAGGACTACCGACTACAATGGCTGGAAGACCGCCAAGGGGAGGCAGAGCGTGCAGAGCCAAGAACACAGGGCAGACAGTCTCTGTTTCTAGTGGACGTGGCCGTGGACGTGGACGTGGTCGTGCATCGTCATCAGCACGTGGCCATGGGACACGCGCGTCTTTGTTTTCGGCAGCTGGACATGTGGAGCCGCATCATGCTGAAGGCTTGGTAGAATGGATGACCAAGCCCTCCTCATCCTCCTCATCCTCTCTCACCCAGGCTCAGGGTACTGACAGAGCATCATCAGCCACCCCTTCCCTAGACCCACCATGTCCTCCTGAGGAGTCCCCCGAACTCTTTGAGCACAGTGTTGGGTACATGCTCCAGGAGGATGCCCAACGATTCGAAGGCTCGGATGACGATACCCAGCTTGAGGAATCTGGCAGTACAGTTCCACCAGCTGCAGCTTACTGCCAGGTTTGCTCTAGTGGTGAAGAGGGAGGGGATGATGAGGTCACTGACTCCACGTGGGTGCCTCAAGGGAGAGAGGATGAGGAGGAGGACGAGGAGGAGGAGGATGCGGCGTCACATGTCCAACGAGGCAGGATGCCCCCTGGAGGCCAGGTAGAGGCCAGCACAGCAACTGTACAACACCGCAGAGCTCCGCCTGTGCAGGGCGCTGCCTCTGCACGTTATCAGAAAAGTTCTTTGGTGTGGGCCTTTTTTGAGACGAGTGCAGCAGATCGCACCACTGCTATTTGCAATATTTGTCTCAAGCGTATCTCGCGTGGCCAAAACATCAGCCGCTTGGGCACGACAAGCATGACCAGACATATGGCGACCTGCCATGCAGCTCGTTGGCAGGCACACATAAAAGACCCACACCAAAGAACTAAGCGGACCTCTCCTTGCTCCTCCTCAGCTGGGATCTCCATCCCCACTACACCTTCAGTCCTCTCTGAAAGCTGCTCTGAGAGGACTGAAGGTGTAGAATTCGGTGTGTCACAACCAAGTACTTGCAGTACACCGACGTCCGAATGCAGCAGGCAAATTTCCCTGCCCCAGCTGCTGGACCGTAGAAAGAAGTACACTCCCAGCCATCCACATGCCCAGCGGTTGAATGCTAGCCTTGCTAAATTGCTAGCACTTCAACTGCTGCCTTTTCAGTTGGTAGACTCGGCCCCCTTCCGTGAGTTTGTTCAATGTGCGGTTCCTCAGTGGCAGGTTCCCAAACGCCACTTTTTTTCTCGCGGAAGGCGATTCCGTCTCTCTACCGGCATGTGGAGGGCAATGTCCATGCCTCGCTGGACAGGGCGGTCAGCGGTAAGGTGCATATTACCGCTGACTCATGGTCCAGCAGGCATGGACAGGGACGGTACCTTTCTTTCACGGCCCATTGGGTCACTCTATTGGCAGCTGGGAGGGATGCAGGACAAGGTGCAGTAGTGTTGGAGGTTGTTCCGCCACCACGCCTCCAAAACGCGACTACTGCTACTGGTTGTGACACACCTCTCTCCTCCACCCCCTCCTCTTCTTCTTCCTCCAGTGCTCTGTCCTTGGAACCAGCGGTGCTCCGTAGGCGTACAAGGGGCTACGCAAGTACGCAGGCAAAAAGATGCCATGCCGTGCTTGCGCTGGTGTGTTTGGGGGACAGGAGCCACACTGGGCCAGAGGTTCTGGCAGCTCTGCAGGGGCAGGCCGAGAGGTGGTTGACGCCACGTCAGCTTAAGCCAGGAATGGTCGTTTCTGACAATGGCACCAACCTCCTCTCCGCCCTGCGACAGGGGCAGCTCACCCATGTGCCCTGCATGGCTCACGTCCTCAACCTGGTGGTGCAGCGGTTCTTGGGCAGGTTCCCAGGCTTACAGGATGTCCTGAGGCAGGCCAGGAAAGTCTGTGTGCATTTCCGCCGATCTTATAATGCCAGTGCTCGGCTGACTGAGCTGCAAAAGGAGCTGAACCTGCCCAAGAACCGCCTAATATCTGACATGCCCACCAGGTGGAACTCAACGTTGGCCATGCTGCAGCGACTGCACACGCAGCAGAGGGCCATCAATGAGTACCTTTGCGACTACGGCACCAGGACAGGGTCAGGGGAGCTTGGGTTTTTTTCCCCACGTCAGTGGAGCATGATCAGGGATGCATGCACTGTCCTCTCACCATTTGAGGAGGCCACGAGGATGGTGAGCAGTGACAGTGCATGCATCAGTGACACTGTCCCTCTTGTCCACCTGTTGGAGCATACGCTGCGTGGGATAATGGACAGGGCACTTGAGGCAGAACAGAGGCAGGAAGAGGAGGACTTCCTTGCCTCTCAAGGCCCCCTTTATCCGGACAGTGTTCCTTCTGTCCCACCCATCACACAGGAAGAGGATGAGGAGGAGGAGGAGGAGGAGGAGGAGGAGGATTGTGTGAGCATGGAGGTGGAGCCTGGCACTCAGCATCAGCAGCAGCAGTCTTTTAGGGATGATGTACAGTCCCAACAAGCCAGTGGACTTGTACGTGGCTGGGAGGAGGTGGCTGGCGATCATGTCATCCTCAGTGACCCAGAAGACTCCGGACCGAATGCCTCAGCTAACCTACGCTGCATGGCCTCCCTGATCCTGCAAAGCCTGCGGAAGGATCCTCGTGTTCTTCGGATCAAGGAGAGGGACCATTACTGGCTGGCCACTCTCCTTGATCCGCGGTACAAGGGTAAGGTTGCGGACCTTATCTTGCCGTCGCAGAGGGAGCAGAGGATGAGACATCTCAGGGAGGCCTTGCAGAAAGGTCTGTGCAACGCGTTCCCAGAAACTGGGAGGCTACAAACTCCTGGTCCTGGGCGACGAGTTGCTGAGGCTTCGGTCAGTGGCAGAAGGAGCGGTGGGGAAGGTGGACGTCTGACCGATGCGTTCAGACAATTTTTTTAGTCCGCAGCCCCAAGGTATGATCGGTTCCAGCAACCATCGCCAGCGTCTGATATACATGGTGCAGGAATACCTTGGGGCAAGGTCAGACTTGGACACCTTTCCCACCGAAAATCCTCTGGCTTACTGGGTCCTGAGGATGGATCACTGGCCAGAGCTTGCACAGTATGCAATTGAGCTACTGGCCTGTCCTGCCTCCAGCGTTCTTTCCGAACGCACATTCAGTGCTGCTGGAGGATTTGTGACTGATCATAGGGTGCGCCTGTCCACCGCCTCGGTTGATCGACTGACATTCATCAAAATGAATCAGTCTTGGATCACCACCAGCTACCAGGCACCTGAGGCGGATATAACCGAATAATTTTTAATGTCACATCCCTTCAAGACTGCCTATGCTGATGCTGAGTGACTGTCCTCTTATGTTCACTGACTATCCTCTTCCTCCTCCTCAATGATCCATGCCACAGCACCAGTGCCTAAGGCACAATTTTTCAGCCCCTGTTTAACAGGGGCGTGTACTTACAATTTTTTAAAAAAATGCTTCGCAACACGTGTGACTGCTGTGCTCCAAGTACAGTCTCTGTGAGGGCCGTGTTGCAGTGTTGTGGCACCAGCACCAGTGCCTAAGGCACAATTTTTCAGCCCCTGTTTAACAGGGGCGTGTACTTACAATTTTTTTAAAAAAATGCTTCGCAACACGTGTGACTGCTGTGCTCCAAGTACAGTCTCTGTGAGGGCCGTGTTGCAGTGTTGTGGCACCAGCACCAGTGCCTAAGGCACAATTTTTCAGCCCCTGTTTAACAGGGGCGTGTACTTACAATTTTTTAAAAAATGCTTCGCAACACGTGTGACTGCTGTGCTCCAAGTACAGTCTCTGTGAGGGCCGTGTTGCAGTGTTGTGGCACCAGCACCAGTGCCTAAGGCACAATTTTTCAGCCCCTGTTTAACAGGGGCGTGTACTTACAATTTTTTAAAAAAATGCTTCGCAACACGTGTGACTGCTGTGCTCCAAGTACAGTCTCTGTGAGGGGTTGCAGTGTTGTGGCACCAGCACCAGTGCCTAAGGCACAATTTTTCAGCCCCTGTTTAACAGGGGCGGGTAATTACAAATCTTGATCTAATAGTTCACAGCAGGGCCCATTCCTGCGCCCACCAAGAGTAACTATGAGGGCCTACAGTCTTGTGGCAACACCGTCCACCACCACCGCCAAAGGCCCAATTTTTCTGCCCTGTTCATCAGGTGCTTGCAATTACAAATCTTGATCTAATAACTCACAGCAGGGCCCATTCCTGCGCCCACCAAGAGTAACTGTGAGAGCTTACAGTCTTGTGGCAAAACCGTCCACCACCACCACCACCACCACCACCAAAGGCCCAATTTTTCTGCCCTGTTCAACAGGTGCATGCAATTATAAATCTTGATCCAATAACTCACAGCAGGGCCCATTCCTGTGACCACCAGTCTCGTGGCTACACCAACATCTAATAGGGCAAATTTCTGCAGAGTATATACGGCAGGCCCCTACTTTCAAACATCCAACTTACAAACGACTCCTACTTGCAAACGGAAAGAGAAAACAGGAAGTGAGAGGAAATCTACCCCTAGGAAGGGAAATTCTATCCTGTTAGATTTATTTTGGGAAAAAAGTATCTCCTCTTTACTGATGCTTTATCACCAATCCTTGTTTCAATTAAAACCCCACTTTTCCAAAAACATTTGTCATTGGGACGGAAAGTGAGGTGACATGTTCTGAACAGATGTGCAAAGACAGCAAATGTTACAGGGGTGATAACCCCTCCCTATGTTCTCCAAAAAGCTTAAAAATAGATTTTTTTGGGATGGAGCTACACTTCATAATGTACCTGTTCAGATTCTACTTAAGATCAAACCTAAAGCCGCAAGTGGTTTTAAATGGCTTCTTTTTTTCCTTTACAAATGTCATTTTGTGCAAGGACAGTTCTAAACACGGGAAACACATGCCACTTCACAGGCATACTTTGGACACCCCCCAGGTACCATATTTAAAGGAAAATGTCACTTTTTTTTTTTCACTTTATGCATCATTAAAATGACTGCTCCCGAAAAAACGTTAGTTTTTAAAAGTTCTTTTTGCATTGATATATGTCCCCTGGGGCAGGACCCGGGTCCCCAAACCTGTTTTATGACATTAACATGCATATTGGCCGTTGTAATTAGCACTTTTGATTTCGAACGTTCGCGTCCATTATAACGTATAGGGTTCGAAAATTCGCGCGAACTTTCGGTCCGTTCGAAGGTTCTGGTTCGAACCGAACCCGGGGGTGTTCGGCTCATCCCTATTCTCAGTATTTGTGACCTAATGTGACCTGTGTGATATTTGAAATATCAATTTTTTACAAGATATATAAAGCCAATAAGGGAAACTTGTCATTGGTGACTTCACTCTGAAAATGCTGGCTGTTTGGCTGCCACAATTACTCTAAAGCAGGGGTAGGCAACCTCTGCCCTCCAGCTACAAGTTCCATGAGACATTGCAGGACCCTGACAATCACAGGCATGACTCCTAGAGGCAGATGCATGATGGAATTTGTAGTTTCACCACAGCTGGAGGGCCAAGGTTGCCTACCCCTGCTCTAAAGTGTGAATATTTTCTAAGTCAACGAAACTGAAAATTCTGACTATACTTACGTCTTATCTTTTCCTTGTCAGTATCTCAGAAAGGCCTGTTTCACACGGTCTTCAGTTTGTATAAGTGCAGCGTGAATAGAAAGTTTTGATAAAGCATTTGCAGAGCTGTCAGCAACCTTTATTTTAAGTTTCAGCTCCAGTTTGTGAATGTGGAACACAGATCCTAATGAGAGTGCTGATTGCCACTTTAAACAAGCTGCTAGCAGGCTTCAACGCTACTTGAAGCTTGTTGAAAATCTGCTGAAGCCTGCTAGCGGCTTGCTTAAAGTGGCAATCAGCATTCCCATTAGGATCAGTTTTCAACATTTACCAACTTGGGCTGAAGAGTACTTTAAAAGCTTCAATAAATCTTGGTGCAAGTGCTGCAAATGCTTTATCAAAGCTTGCTGTTCACACTGCAGTTATAAGCTGAAGCCAGCCTGAAACAGACCATCGTACTGAATCCAAGGTTGCAGCATGAAACTAAAACCAGTATTTTATGAAAGGTTTCCTTAAAAGGCAACAAGTAAGGATAGAGTCACTGTATATGAGCTGCCACTACTGACTTATTTTAAATCGGCATGCTTCAGGGGTTCTCTGGAAGTGATTCTAACATCAGTGGATGTTCTGTTATATACACATCAGTGGACCGTCTGTTACTTTATATACACCTTGCATGTTTTCAGAGAAGAACTGGGGAAGCGCTGCTTTTAACATTATATAATTCATTTAATATTTAGGGGTGTATTTATAAAAAAAAATTGCAGAGCTATTTGTCTTGTACATTTCTTTTTGTGCAAATGGGGGGCAAAATAAACATTATTAGGCCATTTTCTCTCCAGGTAAAACTCATTCATGCAGAACAGTGAATCAGAAATCGCCATGAGATAGAGCTGATGATCATAGGAAATCAATATTATATTACTATGATAATCAGCTTTACCTAGTGGCCATACTGTGGTATTTTTTTTTTTTTTAACATAAACTTTTTATTTTATATTACAAGAAACAAACATACATTATCAGGTGTCAACAAAAAACTTACAGACAGTCATCCTCATGGAAGAGCAGAATAAACAAGGATCCATTAAATCTGCAGCAGGTGTACATAGCCATTAAAAAGTGAGATCAAACATTCACAGGGTAAGTATGGGATCAACAGGTCATGACCCCATGGGTCATCCTATGCGGAGACATATAGCAACTAGCTACTTCAGTAATCAATCAATGGTCAAGTGTTTCGCCTCCACCCAATCCTCCCAAATCTTCCCAAATTTCTTAGGGCAATTCCTACCCAGGTATGTCATCTTGTAGAGTGGCAAAGCCGAGTTTATCAGTGATTGCCACAGTTGTTTGGTAGGGGGGAGGGCCTGGTTCCAGTGGAGAAGGATGGCCTTGCGTGCATACATGGTGGTATAAAATACAAATCTTCTTGCCCCAGGCAATTTCTAAGAAATCACATACACCCAGAAGGAGAGGTATCGGGCTGAACGGAACCGCCAGTTTCCCTATATTATTAATGTCTGCCCACACCTCCCTCCAGAAATCGACCAACCGAGGACAGGACCAGACTACATGGAAGAAATCTGCGTCTGGGTAGTCACATCTATGACAGGTGGGTGATCTGTCAGGGTATATCCTAGCTAATCGTGCCGGTGAGTAGTATACTCGGTGGAGAAACTTAATCTGAGTGAACCTGTCTCTAGCCGATACCGTCAGGGGCAGGTACTGTTGGATACCCTCCTCCCAGTCCTCCGCAGTGAGCTCCCCAATGTCAGACTTCCATTGATTAAACAGATGGGACACTTTAGACGTGTCCTGCGTAGCCAGTATACTGTATAAGGTTGAGAGTGTGCGTCTCTCATCTTGTAAGCGTAACGCTTCCTCTAGTGGTGACCTCTCCAGGTTTACCGGGGCAGGGAATTGTGCCTGGTAGGCATGCCTCAATTGGAGGAACCTAAAGAACATATAGTTCGGGAGGTCATATTGCGCCTTCAGAGCGTCGAAGGGTAGCAGTTGCCCCCCTAAAGTAATGTCCCTTAATGTGGAAATTCCACGTCCAGCCCAGACTCCAGGGTCTGGGATGGATTGGAAGTGGGGCAGACGGGGGTTCCCCCAGAGGGGAGTGTCTGGGGACCAGGTCCCCGGATTCGTGAGCCGCTTATGAACTGTGTCCCATACCTTCAGGGTCGTACGCATCGGTTTGGTCATGGCCGTGTTGGAACGGGGGCCTCTGTATATCAAGCTCCTGAGCTCCGCAGGTGATCCCACCAACACCGCCTCCAAAGAGGATGCGGGGTTAGCCGTCACCAGGACCGCGGCCCAGTAGTATTTAAGGAAGCAGGGTAGGGCAAGCCCCCCTAGCTTGAGAGGCAGTTGGAGCGTCGTTCTGGCTATTCTGGGGGCCCTCCCCCCCCAAATAAAGGAGGTGATAATGCTGTCGAGTTTCTTAAAAAACTTTTGAGGTATAGGGACGGGGGTTTGACGGAAAAGGTATGTGAATTTGGGGAGGACCGACATTTTCACTAGATTCACCCGACCCACCGGTGATAGGGGCAGGCATACTGTGGTATTTTACCTATTTACACTTAAACCCTGTCGCTGCCAGAGCTGTTTTTGCATTTTTTGCACACATGCTTAAAAAATAATTTTACACCTGAAGATAACAATACACCCCCCCCCCCCCCCCCCAAAAAAAAAATATTATATATTTTCTAAAAGCAGACACCCTACAGAATAAAACAGTTCCAATTTTTTTTTGTCTCACAATATTTTGACAAATCTCTAGGAAACACATTTTACCCAATTTTTTGGTAGCATATAAAAAATAAGGTTGCACTAAGTAAATAGATACCCAACATGTCAAACCTTAAATTTGAGTGCGCCCGTGAAATGGCGACAATCTTCAGTACCCTATATTTTCCATAGGAGACACTTTAAAGCCCCCTATAGCTTATCAGTTTAGTGTTTTAGGTCTGGTGCTAGAAATATTGCTCTCACTTTGGTGTGCACAGCGACATGTAATACGCGTATCACAATCAGCGTTTTCATGCGTAGGCACCCTTGACGTGTGCATTAGCCCAGGTATGTGTGTAAAACCCTCCGTCGGGTCCTGACAGCAGAAGGGTTAATGCATGAATGAAAAACAATCAACCTGGAGAGAAAACAGCCTAATAACATCACACAAAATGTACAAAATAGCTCTGCAAACTTTATATAAACACACTCCTTAGTGATTCACTGACCGTGACTAGTCTTAACACCTGATATGTACACACTTGCTCTAGGTCAGTAGCACACCAAGCAGTGAAAGAAAGATAAGCATGGCAGACCCAGACCAATCACCTTTAAAAACAAGTCAGCAATAGCAATTCCCCTGACAGGTTTCTTGAGGCAGTTCTGCACTCCAACAATAGTAATACACCCATATAACTGTGATCTGTGAAGCCGACACCTTATGGGGTCACTCAGCACAAGTCCCTCCCATTTTTAGTATTTTACTGACTCTGTATTAGCCATTATAACAACAACTACTTCTTACCACAGAGGTGTACGTGTGGCCATCAGAACCACACACTGATGCAAGCTGAGTCACGTGGCAGGGTTTACAGAGATTGTCTTTGCTCCCATGGAGTTTCAAGGTAGGTTGCTTAATTCTGCAAGGAAAAATACAAATAAATATTTAAAAAAAGAATAACCTAGAACAGTTTCAGATGACTAAACTCATCAGTTTAATTATTTACTAGCCAAGTGTGCCCTGTTTCTTGAACAGCTCACTTGGAATGGCGTGTTTGTTTATAAGGTTTGAACACTTATCCCTTTTGTCCATTTACACTGACTTAATTGAACCCACCCTCCCCCTCCACAGGTGTATGTTTACCGAAGGCCATGGCCTCCTGTTGGAAGTCGACATGGTCCAATGTCATATTTGTGGATTTTCTACATATCTGTTTCCTATTCCCAAAATCAGCCAGGCTGCCATGGTTTTAAAGGGTAAGGATATTCTCACTCTCTGAAAAGCCTCATACACACAATCGGACCGTGGACCAACTTTCCCGTGGATTTTTGTCCAAAGGGCGTTGGCCCCAAGTTGGTATTGCATACACACGATCAGACTTTTTAGGCAACAAACATGAACGTAGTGACGTTTCAACGTACTGACGACACTTCAAAAGAGGACGTTCGAATACTCCAGCGCCACCTTTGGTCAAGTTCTATATTGTTGTCTGATCTTTTTCATTGGTTCTGAGCATGTGTGTTTGTACTTTGTACAAAAGTCTGTTGGTTTTGTGTACACACGGTCGGACTTTGGTCTATCGGACTTTTGTTGGCAGAAAGTTGGTCCATTCGCACAGCCAACAAAAGTCAGATGAAACCTGGAAAAAGTTGGTCGGATGGAGCGTACACATGGTCGGATGTTGGTCCAAAACAGCTAATTTGCATGTTGGTTGTCAAAAAGTCCGATCGTGTGTACGGGCCTTAAGACTGACATATGGTCCCCACGTTGGAATGTAGCCAATTAAGCCTAACTCTGCATGACAATACTGACTCCAATCTGTCTATGAGAATTCCTGATTAACTGCTCTGCAAACAATCTCAAAGAGCCACTGCTGGCAAGATGACTGATGGGTTAAGCTAAGATTTGACCCAGGTCGGACAGTGGCGATTCATAAACAAGCGCTTCCCCTCTAGTGGACAATACAGCATGCTTCCTGGAGAATGGATAGATATTAGGAATACCTCTTGGCAATATCTATGGGGAGGAGGCAAATGGGGGTGGCTACGAGTGGGCCGGTATGTTTGAGTAAAAAGGAGCACAGACACAGGCAATTTGTCCCCTTTTTACTTTGGATCATGGCTTGGGCCTAAGCCTCATGGCTCTTGCCTTCTCTTCAACATCTGAGCATAGCTGATGATACAATGCCTCGCGGATAGCCTTGTGATAAGTATCCTTGATGTTCTTGTATTATATGTTCTGATTGTAAGCTTTGTAATATCTTTTAATACTTTCATGTTAGCTTTCTTATTTCCTTGGGAAATAAATAAGACTTTATTACTTATAAACCTTGTGTTTGGTTTCATAGTATCAGTAACATCAGAAATCAGAGTTTCTATAGACTAGCTAACTATAGAGATTAGACTAATTAATATATAGATACAATAGTATTTATTGTATCATTATTACTTCGCCTCCATTATTTGTTTATTTCCAGCTCTGCAATTCTCTCCATCTTGGCCAAGCCTACGCATTGCAGCCCCATAGATTTCTACAGGGCTGACTCTTGAAACCGCAAAAAAAGACAGAGGGGCCCATGGAAGTCTGGGGGCTGTAATGTGCAGGTGCAGCCAGGATATAAACAAACATCAAAGCCTGCAGCCGTCTGATTGAGCTTATTATGCACACCAGAGTCTGAGCAATAATTTCGGGGCCATTATTTACTGTTAACTCATGGCCTGTATACGGTTTTAAAGCATCACCTATATAACATTTTGGGTACCAAAGTTTGTAGCCCCCGCAGGCAATTTTAGGACTTACAGGACAGGTAGAGAATCTTTTTACTCGGCATGACCTCATCTTTTACCAAAATATGGATAATATACTACAATAAAATTAGATTTAGTGCATTTTCTTCTAATAAACCAGTGAGCTAATACCATGTAACATAAAAAATTGGATTGGACCATTTTATTCTTCAGGGTCTATGCTACCAGAAAATATACTGTTTGGGGATTTAACTAATCTTCTGGACACATAATAATTACTTTAACATGTATGTGAAAAATGGCTCTGGCATCAAAGGGTTAAGAGATGGAGATCTCTAATCTCAAGTGAAATAAAGACCACATCATCTGGACCATCATACCACTTTGCCACTGTCCCAATACCAGGTTGCAAATAACGAAATGGGCAGGTAGGGTGAGGCTCTTAACATCATTTTTTATTATACAGTTAGTGTTCTTAAAAACATTTGCTCCTTGAATGGGCAGTGTTGGGTTGACTGTTAGAAATTTGCAAGGCCCATTTAAAGTTAATAAAGTAGACAAAATCTGATGAATGTTTAGTAAGATTTATTAACATTATATTGTTAAAATATATTTATTAATCACCTGTGTTCCAACTTCTTGCGACTTATACACATAGCTTTCTGGTAGCCGTGGGCTATGCAAACCTTATGTCGACTGCATTTCACTTTCTGGCAAGGGTCCTTTGTGGTATCCAGGGCTAGGATAAGGAAGATACTAGTTTAATAATATTAAAGCAATAATGATGTATATTACTAGGGCTTTATAAATATTAATATGGAACAGTGACTTATTCTAAAAGGAAATCCAATAGTCTGCTCTAAAATGTAAGTTGACATCTTATATTATCTGTAATATATTATGAATATAAATCTCACTTAAATAATACAGATTTCACAGGATTTATTAATGAATAAGCTATTTTTTTGAATTTCAGAACAGGCTACCTGATTCTGTTTCCCCATAATGGTATTGGCAGAAACCTATAGACTGCTACAAAATACAATATATATGTAGATTTGTTAATTCCCTTGAGTTCATTGACCATAACAGGCATGCAACTTCCATGGACCATATATCCATTGTAGTACACATTTATTTTTAATTATACATGTTACATTTTCTGTATGCATTATATTTTATTATGTGCAAAGTGTAATATTTGCCATTTTTTTTATTCTATAAAGCTATACAATCAGCAAAATGACGTGATAGCGTATAACAGTTATTAAGATGGCAAAATATGTGTCAATGGTATTAATACACATTATACTTAAAAAAAAAAAAATTCTAGTGATTCTAGAGTAACGCACACATTTCTTTTTTCAGGGGGTCAATAATATAGCTTTTTACCCAATTCAGGTGTCATACCAGAATACAAAACCAACCCTGGCTCATTTAAATGTATTCACAATGGTGAGGAGATGACTATTTTGGCTATTAGCTAGTTAATTTATAAGCTTAGCTACAGGATCATCAAATCATTGCTCAAAGTTGTGCATTTTTTTTTTCGAAACAGATAAATGTAATGAGACTTCTGAGTTTATAGGCATACTATTCTTATCATACCCACACTTCCCTTCCACCTCAGTCTACTGTGAAAGACCCTAGACACTTTCAAAGAAGTTAAAACTTTCAAATTTTGTGACTGCCTCCTGTCTTCACATGACAGCACTTGAGGCCTACTAGATGGCTGCTATAAATGAGCCTGTTACCTTTCTAATTTTTTAACCCAACAAAAAAGTACAAGATTATATTTGAGCCCATACTCTTACCAGGAATGCACTGTGACTATTTTGAAGCTGTTTAGATTCCAGTTTGTCATGAAATGGCTGGTTGATCTACAGCATTATGCCTAAATAGTTTAGATTAATATTTACTACCCTAAATCAATCTGCAATTCCAGCATTGAGATTTCTAAGCCCTACTACCTACTTTGGCCATTATTAAGGCTTTGCCCAATTTATTTTACATTAAGAAGAATGCAAAAAGGAGCCACTTGTTCTTATAATCAATTGAAATATCTGAAGTTAAGAAACAAAATATAACACACTCTAACAACAAATGGCTAGAAAATACATCAAATAACAACATTCACTAGTGAGTAAACATTAAGAGAAGTTACTGATCGCTAAAAATAAGGAACAAATGTCTTCCTATGGTGTAAGCTGCATAAGCAACATTTGGTAGAATGTTGTAGTGATCAATCAGACATAACTCAAGCATTATGTGATCAGGCAAGATCTACATCTACTACATTACACTTGTGTTGGTTACACCACAGGAAGCCATTTATTCTATCTTTTTAACCACCAACTACTACATTAAGTGATAAACAAAGCCAAGAACAAATACAAGTGCATCTCAAAAAATTAGAATATCATCAAAAAGTAATTTTTTTTCAGTAATTCAATTTAAAAAATGAAACTCTTATTATATAGATTTATTACACACGGAGTGATATATTTCAAGCATTTCTTTCTTTTAATTTTGAGGATTACAGCTATTGAGAACCCAAAATTCAGTATCTCAGAAAATTTGAATATTACATAAGACCAGTAAAAAAAGGATTTTTAATACAGAAATGTTGGCTTACTGAAAAGTATGCCCCTGTACAGTATAGTATGAACTCAATACTTCGTCTGGGCTTCTTTTGCATGAATTACTGCATCAATGCACGTGGCATGGAGGCACTGCTGAGGTGTTATGGAAGTCCAGGTTGCTTTGATATTGGCTTTCAGCTCGTCTGCATTGTTGGTCTGGTGTTTTTCATCTTTCACTTGACAATACCCTACAGATTCTCAATGGGGTTTAGGTCAGGTGAGGTTGCTGGCCAATTAACCACAGTGATACCATAATCGTCAAACCAGGTATTGGTACTTTTGACAGTGTGGGCAGGTGCCAAGTACTGCTGGAAAATTAAATCAGCATCTCCATAAAGCTGGTCAGCAGAGGGAAGCATGAAGTGTTCTAGAATTTCCTGCGAGAGGGCTGCGCTGACTTTGGACTTGATAAAACACAGTGAACAAACACCAGCAGATGACATGGCTCCCCAAATCATCATTGACTGTAGAAACTTCACACTGGACTTCATGCAACTTGGATTTTGTGCCTCTCCACTCTTCCTCCAGATTCTGGAACCTTGATTTCCAAATGAAATGCAAAATTTACTTTCATCTGAAAAGAGGACTTTGGACCACAAAGCAACAGTCCAGTCCTTTTTCTCTTTAGCCCAGGTAAGACACTTCTGACTTTGTCTCTGGTTCAGGAGGGGCTTGACACAAGGAATGCGACAGTTGTAACCCATGTCCTGGATACATCTGTGTGTGGTGGCTCCTGAAGCACTGACACCAGCTATAGTCCACTCCTTGTGAATCTCCCCCAAATACTTGAATGGACTTTGTTTCACAATCCTCTTAAGGTTGTGTGGTTATCCTTGTTGCCTGTGCACCTTTTTTTATCACACTTTTTCCTTCCACTCAACTTTCCATTACTATGCTTGGATTCAGCACTCTGTGAACAGCCAGCTTCTTTAGCAATGACCTTTTGTGACTTACTCTCCTTGTGGAGGGTGTCAATGACCTTCTTCTGGACATACTTTCAAGTCAGCAGTCTTCCCAATGATTGTGTAACCTACTGAACCAGACTGAGACCATTTAAAGGCTCAGGAAACCTTTACAGGTGTTTTGGGTTAATTAGCTGATTAGAGTGTGACACATGAGTCTACAATATTGAACTTTTTCACAATATTCTATTTTTCTGAGATACCGAATTTTGGGTTTTCACTAGCTGTAAGCCAAAATCCTCAAAAAAAAAAAAAAAAGAAAAGAAAAGAAATGCTTGAAATATATCACTCTGTGTGTAATGAATCTATATGATATGAGTTTCACTTTTTGAATTGAATTACTGAAATAAATTAACTTTTTTTTTTTGAGATGCACCGGTGTATGCGATATATTGCAGCTTGCCAGTTTATAGAATTTGTGCAGTATGCAGCTGCAGTATTTAATATCAGTTTACCCTGAATATTTACCTGGTGATCCTGCCAGTAACACACTTCCTGATTTAGTGTGACAAAGCTCATGTATGGGGTGCTATGAGTATAGCTTATAACGTTTCAGGACCTTATCTCAGTGGATGAGCTCTTTAGTCAAAGAAGCATAATACTTATTCAGGGGTTTACTACATCTTGCTGTCTTTAATCATCTTTTGAAACAGCTCATTCCAAAATAATGCGAGTTTCAAGAGGCCTCCCAGAGATGTGTTTGTTTAGCAAAGACTGGGCAATTGAACACAATTTATACAAAGCAGAGCTGTCTTTCAATGTTAGCAGTTCTTCACAAGGCCCACATCCTCCTGCTGTGAATTACTAATTAGTCCTTTAGATAATGCCTGGCTTTTGTGTTCATACTCAAACGGCTAGACCTGCAACACTGTCCCTTCTCTGTCCTCTTCTGCTATTTAGAGATTACATTTATGAGGATGCTATTTACAGTATGCTAATAAAAACGATGCCGGGCAGACATAATCAACATTAATTAGGGAAGCATAAGAGATCTTATATTTACTTGACAGATACCTGATGCTGTCAACCACAAAGCAATCTACATTGAGCAAGCTATACCGTTAGGAAGCCTGCCAGTAAAACTTCATAGTTCTTGTATCACCAGGGAGACTAAGGTTAAAACGTTTCCTTCTGATCTGCAGATTTATTTTTTTCCCATTTAAGTCGACTTTGGAACAAATGTAAGTTGTCCCTTGACAGCCATTTCCATAGAGCAAATATTAAGCGTACTTCTTTCTTTCTTGCTCTGTATGATCAGGCAGCTAAGACAAACAATCATAAAACTATGGTTGGGAGCACATAGGAACCAATGAAATATAGGAGGTTGTGTTATTCTTTCCACAAGCAAATTAGCTGAAAGCAAAAAAAACTACAACTAATTGTATAAGAATGCAACAACAGTTAAGCCCAATGCCTTATCCAAATCATCTTTAATACCATTAATACCATTAATACAATGACTTCATAACATAGACCATACCTCCCAACCACTCCAATTTCTGCAGGACCTAAACTAAACCCCAGAGTCCTGCAAACCCAACCGGTATCAGACGTCAGACCAGAGCAACGCCTGCACAGGAGAGTGGGGAGAATCTATCACTGCTTGTTTTTCTGGTAATGTGGCAAAGTCTCAAACAACACAGAGGCACAAGGGAAGGATGGAAATAGTCTCCCTCAGCAGCCAAGCTGTTCTGAGGTCTGAAAGGGTTGTACAGGGGGTAAGAAAGGGTGCTGATCTAGGGTCTGTACAGGGCATTAATCTTTAGTTTTGATGAAAAATTTCATCTTTTATTTCTGTATTGCATTTTAAATTCATAGAGGTTCTTTTTTCTGCATCTATTTCCTAAAGTAGAATAATATAATTATATATATATAGATATTTATATCTATATATATATATATATATATATCTATATATATATATAGATATATATATATATATATATATAATTATTACCGTATTTTTTCGCTCCATAAGACACACTTTTTCCCCCCAAAAATAAGGGAGAAAATTTCTCTGTGTCTTATGGAACGCATACTGACCAGGCCCCCCACCGTGACCATGTTAGTACCAGCAGGAGAGCGGAGGACCGACATCTCAAGCCCCTGAAAGTGCCAGGCAATATCCCGGCTGGGCCTTTCACTCAGACAGAAGTGGAATGGACGAATGGAGTATGGCCACTCAAGCTGCTCTGTCTTCTGTCATGCGGATGTGATGAGATCAGGTCCGGCTGCATTTATGGGACTGGTAAGGCTGCATTTCTTTGGCACAGATCAGGCTGCATTTCATGGGCACTGGTAAATATCTTAGTACACCATTTGGTTCAGAATATTTTTTTTTCCTCCTCTAAAACCTATATTCTTATAATATAATCCAACCCCCATATTTATCTTCCTACGTATAAAGCAAGGAAATGACAATAGATCTGGCTTATTACCAATTGGCCTTAATTGGAAGCATTAGCAGAAGACCAGGCACTTCTTTGCAATGGATGCATGGGAAGTGGTGTCAGTGTCAAATGTCATCACAAAACTTAATAGCAGTGTCAGCAGTGTATACATCTATTATGTCTTATGTTTGACTAGCATGGCACTGTCATTCTGGAAAACTACAGATTTTCTGCTTTCATTCGTATGTAGCAAGATGACGTATGGAAATTCTGCACTCTTTTTCCTGACACCTCCACAACCAATGATTATTTGCCCTCATTAACCTCTGGAACTAGGGCATATTTTTCCTCCTACTGACCACTAACACCAGGTTATTTCTTTCTCCCAGTGACATTTAGCCATTTTGTTCATCCTACTGACCCCAGGGCTTTTTTCCCCTGTTGATCAGCAATGTTGATCAGCAATTCCCTGTTGATGTCAATATGACACATACTCCTGATTTCTGCCCATACATATGTTTTATGTTACATTGTCCTGACTGTTCTCTGTGCATGATATTGTATATTACATAGTGCTACCCCCATGTATTCTGTAAGCTGTGTTATATGTTACATACCTCTGACCAATGTGTTTATTGTCTCAGTAATTGCTGGTTATTCATTTCCATCTGTATTAATGAAGTCATTCTTTAAGAAATGCTCAGAAAGTGTTAGCTCTCCATCTATATTTGCTGAGGCTCTCACTTATAGCATAGTAATTATATTTTCAGGATACAAGGACTGTGGCAAATGTGTGTACTGTATACTATAAGTAAACTCAGATTCGAATTAATCATGCCTCTTAAAGCCATGCCCAAAATTCTGCATGATGTAGCCATTTCCAATTTTTGCCATGGCATACTATAAATGTCCCACGTTTATGCCCTCCAGGGTGTCCCTCTTTCTCAAATTCTTATGTTGGGAGGTATGCAAAGACAACTTGCATGTTTAGCTATGATCCCATCTGCATATAACAAGCAGTCACACACAAGCTACTGGACAGATTGCAGCCCATTAGTGTGTGCAAAATTAACTTCATTACTTAATAAGATCTGTCGCCTAAATTTCCAAAGCCATCCTCTACAGTCATTACTGTCTCATTCAGCTTTGGACTGGAGCTTGCTCCCAGAATCACCCCAGGAACAAGCACTATATTTGTACATTTTATTAGCTTTGATGAAAACGAATTCAGGCATTCATGCACAGCCAAACTGACCACTGCTTAAAGCATGATAGAAAGAAAAAAAAATAGAAAAAATTGAACTCCAGGCAGATATAAAATACAAATTAATCCGGTTATGTATGAAAAATAAAATGAAATACAACAACATGTTCTGGGTTATTGGCTCAAAGTATTTAAATAAAAGAGTCAGCATGACAACCAGGCCATGAGTTTTAGCAGAATGAGTTATCATGGCAGTTCCCACATTTCTTTTAAGAACAATTGACATGTTCAAACTGCTCACTTCTCTAGTGGCTGAGATTGAATGGGTCAGAGCAGCCACAAGGGGATGCCTACTTGTAGTGTTCAGCCTGTCTTGCAAATGGCAGGATGGAGGGGGATCAAGGGGCCAGCAGTTTTTTTTTTTTTTTAGATCCCCAAAACTTGCATATATAATGGAAAGCAGGGGCAGTATTTAATATTAATGGGACTTGGAGTAGCATAAGGGGCTTTTTGTAAAAAGTTGCTAAAGGTGAACTTACATTTAACTGTAGTGTAGGCAGCAGTGGTCCAGGACCAAAGGAATGGCTGAATAAAATGATGAAGCCTGGTGCAACAATACACATATACTGTATTGTATGTATTTTATTATTCAGGATTTATATAGTGCCTACAGTTTACACAGCACTTTACAACTTAAGGGTAGACAGTACAAATACAATATACTTTAATTCAGTAGGAATCAGATGGCCCTGCTTGTTAAAACTTACAATCTAAGAGGGAGGGTCAAGAGATACAAGAGGTGATAACTGTGGGGTATGTGCTGATGGATAAAATAAATGTACATTTGTTAGGTGTGGGTAGGATAGGCTTCTCTGAAGAGATGAGTTTTCAGGGATTGTCTGAAAGTGGACAAAGTAGGATATAGTCAGATTGGGCTAGAGCATTCCAGAGGATGGGAGAGGTTCAGAAAAAGTCCTGGAGGCGAGCATGGGATGAGGTGACAAGGGAGCTAGAGAGCAGGAGGACTTCGGAGGAGCGAAGAGGACAATTTGGTTGGTAATTTGAGACCAGGTTAGAGATGTAGCTGGGGGACAGGTTGTGGATGGCTTTGTAAGTTACTGTTAGTATCTTGACTTTAATTCATTGGTTGAGTGGCAGCCAATGGAGGGATTGGCAGAGAGGGGTAGCAGACGCTGAGTGGTTTGTAAGGTGGATGAGCCTTACAGCAGCGTTCATGATGGACTGAAAGGGGATAGCCCATTTAGAGGTAAGCCAATAAGGAGGGAGTTGCAGTAGTCGAGGCGAGAGATGACCAGGAAGTGGATTAGAAGCTTTGGGGTGACATTGGTTAGGAAGTGGAGTCCAGGATTACACCTAGAACCTTGGCATGGGGAACGGGTTGATAATTTACCTGTTGACTTTGACAGAGAAATCAGGGGAAGTGGCACATGGGGGAGGAAATGTCATGAGCTCAGTTTTGGATAGGTTTAGTTTGAGGAAGTAATATGACATCCAGGCTAATATATCTATTTATATTTATATATAAATATATACATTTTTACTTTGTTTTTTGCTGCTTACTAGGAGTTCAGTTTCAAAGCTCAAGAAAATGGGGTGAACGAACAGTGATCTGGCTGCTTTACAGTGTCACCATGATATCACAGAGATTTCCCATATACCTGTTTATAGGAAGGAAAAGATTGTGATGTTTTGTGGAATTTATATTACCTTCATCTCCTGCTTGATTGTCCTCCCAACTCTTGATGTAGTCATCCTAACAAAAAAAAAGAAAATAGTGGATTTAAGTCAGTGGTAATAAAATGATGGTTAAATATAATTTGATTTACAGATAGAAAATATTTTGTTTTGACGAGTTATATTTTTGTCCCTCCAAGCTGTATTCTAAAGGTAATCAGCAGTCAAGCATTAAACATAAATGTAACCGGCCTGAAATAGTGAAAATTTAGATAAACCTAAGGTACCTGCTCTCCTAATTTAGAAGTTCTGATTGATCAGCGCAGTCATAACGGTGATGACCAGTCAAAACTGTTCTACTCTTTTGACATCCCAAGGAAAGCGGAAGAACAGCACTGTTTCAACCCCTAAACAGGTGCACCGGGCTGTGTAGATAATGAAACTGTATCACCCACTGAGATAAGTGCAGCAGTGACTTGAGGGGGGGGCGTGGTTGGGGATTGTGGAGAGCTATTAGTTCATTTTTTTCTGAAAAGGTGAACTTACACTTTAACTGCACATATTTAAATATGTCCCAGAACAGTTGGCTGCACCAAACCACCGCTGTATGGTTTTTCATGCTGATTCCTGTGTGCAATGCTGCTGTATGTAAGTGTTTATTGCCTCAATAGTTCATATTATTGATCTCCATGCAAAGACTTGGATGTTCAGGAATAAACAATAACAAACACAGTAAAAAAGTATCTGCATAGCAATCTGGCACATGTGCCTCAACGATGCACAAATTAAATATTTTCTGCAGATCTTGCATGCTTCTCTAAGAGCTACATCTTGAAAACGGACAATCTTTCCCCAACTAACATTTCCATGGTTTATTTTTTTATTTATTCTTTCTTTATCATTTTCCACAATATATTATACACAGATATCTTACATTACAGCCCACCCTCCATAACAAACAATCCCACCCTCCCAAAAAGGAACCCCCCCCCCCCCTCCACATTCCTAATTATATCCTAAATTTTGCTTATCCAATCTACATAGGCCTCAGACCTAATAAAATTCCATGATATATTGTTCCAAAAAATACATAAGTACTGTACACTAGCAGAATATTTGTGCAAGGGCAATAATTCTTCTATTAAACATGAATAGTCTACTTTTGTGATTTATTCTTTTTTTTTTTTTTTTTTAAATTGTATTTTTATTGAAAAGAAAAGTGAACAGGTACATCGTAACAATAGATATCGTACAATAATTCAGGAACACATAAACACATTCGTAAATGTTATTAACATTACAGAACATTTCGTAGGCCGGGTATTGGTAAATAACCAGGAAAGTAAAATAATAATATATAAGGAGAAAAAAAAAAAAAAAGGAAAAAGAAAACCAAATAAACACAAAGGAAACAAAGATCCAGTATTACAGTAAAATATATAGGTATCAAGCGGGTATACCACTATATATGGTGATCATCCTAGCAATCGTTATCATTTCAAACATCAACATTGATTGCTTAGTCGGCTATATATGTGAGTGAGAGGAGGGGGCTGAGTACCGATAGAGGAGGAGGGGACGAGTGGGGAGTTCGGTAGAATCAGATCTGGGGTGCGAGAGGGTCGGTCAAAGATTCCCCCTGGAGGGTGCCATATACTGAGTGATCCCAAGGGTCCCAGATCTTAGTAAACCTATCCATGGCATCCTCCTCTATCAGTGCTGTCATGTGTTCCATTCTGCGAATTTCACTAATATTCTGTATAAATTGACTCTGTGAGGGGGGGGAAGGTGATAACCAGCATGCTGGGATGGCTCTTTTAGCTGCCAGTGGAATGAACGAGGCCAATTTGTTGGAGGCCTTACCCATACCCGGAAATGGGAGGCCTAGAAGGAGGTGTACAGGATCCTGTGGAACGGTTATGTCAAAGACCTGTTGAAGTATAGTTGAAACCATAAACCAGAAGGGTGTGATCTTTTCACACTGCCAAAAGATGTGAAAATGAGTGCCTCTGAGTTTACCACATCTCCAGCACAGAGGAGAGAGAGAAGAGTCATATCTATGTAATATTTCAGGGGTCCTGTACCAGAAAAATAACACCTTATAAGCAGTCTCTTTTTGTGCCACACATCGAGAGATTTTGGAGGTGGATGACCAAATTTTCGCCCACTGCGTAGGTGAGAGTTGTTGCTGCAAAACTTGGGACCATTTGATCGTGTAGGAGTGGGGGTCAGTGGAAAGTGGGAGGTTTTCCTGCAATATGCGGTATATATCAGATATAAGTTGCCGTTGGTGTAGCCCTTGGGAGCATATAATCTCGAAAAGGGTGGGTTTTGACAGGGTGAGCGTTGGTGAGAGGGAGGCTAAGTAATGAGTTATTTGGAGATATGAGAATGAGAGGTGCGTAGGAATTTGGTGTTTAGTTTGGAGGTCTCTGAAGGTATGGAGTTTGCGCGTGACAGGGTGTACGAAGTGTCGGAGCTGGAAAAGACCTGCGGCTGCCCACGGGAACATTCTAAGATGGGATAGGCTATCCGGAAGGAGGGGGTTAAAAAGAACATTTGAGAGGGGGGGGCAGGGAGAGGATAGGGAAAATTTGTCACGAGAGGAGCGCCAGATTTTAAGCGAAAACGACATGGGGCCTAGACATAGGTCTCGTAACTTGGGATCAAGGGATAGGGTAGGGGACCAAATCAAAGAGCAGGGATGGTTAGGAAACAAGGAGCCCATCTCTATCTCCACCCACCTATTCGGGGGACGCAAGCTAGACCATGCCACCATCGTACGTAGATGAGAAGCCAAGTAGTACTTATAGACGTCCGGGGCACCCATACCTCCCTGACCTTTGGGGGAGAAGATGACTGAACTGGCTACTCTGTGGGCCCCCTCCTTCCATATGAAGTTTAAGAACCATCGTTTAAGGAGCTTCAGTTGGGCTAACGGAATAGAAACTGGGAGAGTTTCAAACAGGTATAGGAGCTTTGGCATTACTGTCATCTTTAGCACATTGATCCTTCCTATCCAAGATATGGGGAGAGTGTTCCACCTGTTAAGCATTTGTTTGATGGACGTGAACATGGGGGTGTAGTTAGCTGAGTAGAGGGTAGGGTAGGATGGCGTAATTTGAATTCCCAGGTACTTGAGAGAGGAGGTGCACCATCGATATGGGTATGAGTTCATGAGAGAAGTGAGGACCTCGGGGGGAACATGTAGGGGAAGTGCCTCTGTCTTCGATGTATTTATTTTGTACCCCGATAGGGAGCTAAATTGGGCGAGGAGAGCGTGAAGGGACAGGAGAGTGGTGTGGAGGTTAGTTAGTGTGATTTATTCTTTTATAGTAGGAGTATCCTGTGGATGCCAATGTTTCAGAAGCCGTTTCACTGCCTTAAGTAAATTAGAGATAATAATTTCCCATATCGTGCCACCAAAATATCTATGTTATGGAATAGGCATGTCCATGGTTCCATGGGCCTGCTCATTTCTGTTATTTTCTAAACATTTTTATTTATTTCTGTATTCTGGTTATATTATATTCTGGACAGTTATACCATATATGTGCAAATTAATATTTCTGGATGGAGCCTATTGGCGTTACATACCATCTTGCCAACAACTTTCCATGGTTTATAACTCCATCATGAATTTAAGGTAATCCTAAATGCAGCCTAAATTCTTGTCTTGTTTTACCAAATGTATGTTTAGGATTTCAAAGAACTATTATTTTGCCTGTATCCACTTGTACTGTTCATTTATTGAGCCCTTATTCTTATATTTAAGTCTAGAGACCTCTCGTGTCCTCATACCCTTCTTCCTGGTGACCTAACTGCATCCCTCTTACCTACCATTTATTGCAAAGTAATCTCCCCAGGGAAGGAATGTCTGGTTCTTTACAAATGTTATGCAGAAGACAGTACTCAAACAGGAAGAAAAACAATATCAACTTGGTATGAAATGTTCATCTTTATCCTGTTATTTAGCTTTTTTTTTGTTGCGGCTTCCTACGCCAACTTTGACATGGATCGCCGCCCCCCTGCCAAGGGAATTGGCGGACCACCCCACGTTGGGAAGTACCCTCCTGGTGGCAAGGGATGCCTTTAAGCACTCCAGTATGTCACCCACACCCTCGCCTATGGTGCCAGTACTGGGCAACCCTGAATTCGTCCCGGGCCTACAGAGCCCCGCTCTCCAACGCCTGGCAACGGGCACCAGACTACGCTTGTGCGATTTTGTAGGACCGGACGGCCGACTCGCCTTGGAAGCAGGGGCACTCGCGACGGACCCCCCTCTAGACTTTTGGAGCGGTATGCAGCTCCGGAATTTCTTGCGCAGCTGCATGCGGAAACCGGGCATCTCCCGCCCACTTACAGAACTGGAGCGCATTTGCTATCGTGGGGAGCCAGAACGCCACTGCCTCTCGCTCATTTACTCTTCTCTAACCCAATCTATAGGAGGGTCTTCACCCCCTTTCATAACTAAATGGGAGACGGAGCTTAACACACACTTTACAGGTGAACAAAGACAAAAGATACTGCACTTCGCCCAGAAGGCGATAGCTGGCGCACAGTCCTGGTCCCCACAGACAGACCTCCTTACCGCCGCCCTCCGGGCAGAGGACACCATCTTCCTCTTAAGATGGGTGACAAAATGTCTACATATAAATATACAATAAATGTAATAGCACTATCACACCGGGGTGCAGCAGATGGAACTGACATTGTAATTGTTCCTAAATAACAGTACACTGCTCATTACATTTATGCAGCAGATCGCTGGTGACTTTACATCTGCTTCTATATATTCCAAGTCTCACTTTGATTGGTTATGCTGTATGCACTTCAACTTTATTTCTAAGAGAACAGGTAGAAAATGTCTGCGATGAAATGGAATATATGATCAGTAATCCACACAGTGGCACTAACATTCTAAATAGGCTGTGATAACCAACAGCTCGGCTCTATTTCATCTACTCTTTACAAGTCAGTCCCAGGCCCCCATAGCTGTTTAAAATATGAAGGCATAAAGGGAAACTCCTGTCTTTTTACAGTTTTGCTACATATTTATAAGAGCAAAATTATATTACAGTATTTAGCATTTGTGTTGTATTTGGAAATCCCAAACTGTTTTCCCGGTGTCTACATGGCAGCATATGAGTGATATAGCTCCACCTCTAATCCCACCCTTAGAACCAGTATAGCACAAAAGAATAAGAACCTCCGGTATTCTCCATTTTTTCCTCATACGCCATGCTGCCTCTAAATTGAAGTACATTCCTACCTCACCCTCAGTGCAGCGTCTGCCTGGGTTCAGCCAGGTTCAGGTGCAGCCCAGTTCTAAGGCCCCTTGAACACAGGAGCAAAATGTGCCAAGTTTTTTAGTGATCTGAACACAAGTGCATTGTTGGAACAACGTGTAAGGATCAGTATTACAGCAATGACTACAAAGCTGTACAATAAAAATTGAAAATTATACATTTAGGTGCTGTAATACACATGTATGTACATGTTTAATTCATACATGTACATACATGTGTATTACTGCACTCCGTACATGTATAATTTATTCACTGGCAACTACAATAGGGTAAAAAAGGATTTTACACATGTATACACATGCGCAAGCCTGTATAAGGGTATGCACAAGGTCTTTACATTTTACTAATGATCTTTCTGTCAACACGATTCTGAGTATCCACATCAGTTAATTATGATGTCCATGTGCAACAGGACTTAGACTTCTAAAGACTAGGAGCCCCTTCTTAGGGCATGCAGTGTCTCCTATCTAGGGGCAAAATCTCCCTGACTATGGAGATTGCTTTGGCTGGGCACAAAGTGAGAAGGGAGTTTGCCATATTTTTGTCCTAGTCTATTTTATTTTCCTTCTATACCTGTTTAGTTATGTTTGTTCTTTCCCTTTTTTCGGAGTCCTTAAATGTACAGCACCATAACCTGCCAGGCCTTTGTTGGGGGGTCGGTATGCTGCTAGGTATCTGCTTGCTTGTAGGTCCTTTTTTCTTTCCTGTGGATTACATTTCCTTACCCATATCTCTGTATTCTCCCAAACAGCTTACTTTGCCGCCATTGCTATGAGATCCTTAAATGACCTCCAGGTAAAGGAGCTAGTGTCAGGTAAGTGCCAGACACTGGTTACATTTCTGTTCATGCTCTGCCTGGTCAAGCTGTAAGAAGTCCACAGGACCTTCAAAGAATTATGAAGAGTCTGACAACAGCCCTTAGCCAAGAGCACACCTGTCTCTCTCCAGGCATTGTTCATAAGGCAGAAAGATATCTATAAAGCATTGTCACTCTTTATCGTCCTCAAAACGCTCTCAATGCTGTAGTGGGAAAACGTGTTGGGCCTGTGGGGCAACACCCATGGCAAACAAACTGGTTTGTAGGGAATGTCTAGGAGAGCACTATATTGAACTTGATTGGGAAAGTCAGCAAGTTGCATCTTGTCTTAAGCGAGTAGTGTGAGAATCAGTTTTTCCATTTGCTTCCGGCAGTAGTACCCTCTCAGTCTCCTCATCTCGGGCCCGTCTATAGACTTTCCTTCTCCTCTCTGTTTACACTCATGGGAGCTGTTAATCCTAGATCCTCATCAGATGAAGGGTCAGAGACCTCAGGATTTAGTTTCACACTTACATTCAAACAGTCTAGCAGGCCATAAGCTGGGAGGAAGAGGGAAGAGCTCCCAAAGAAACAAGGGAATTTTCCTCTTATGCGAAAAAAAACACCCATTTTTTTTCCTTCTATGGAAGAATATAAGGATCTTTTTAAAGACAAGTGACAAAAAGAAGAAATTAGGTTCTCACTAAATCATCCTCGTTTGGAAGCTGATGTTGCTTCTCTATGTTTCAGTCATGTGCCAGGCAAAAATGCCACGCTTCCATGGAAGATTCAGCCTGTTTTAAGGATGCACTTGATAAAAGAGTTGACCTTGACCTCAATAAATCTTTCCAGGCAGAGGGTAAAGCATGCAAGCCAGCCATCACCCTTACCTCAGAAGCCAACGCTATCCGTGTCTGGACCCAAAATATTGAAAATGCAATTAATCAAGACATACCCAAAGAAGACATCATTCAACCTCATTGAATTAAAAATTACAACAGGCTTCATTGGAGAGGTGACAATTGACACCACCCGATGCACTGCACAGGCGATGCCCTACTAAAATCACTGCCAAAAGGGCACTGTGGCTAAAATAAAATCTTTCTTTGGGAAGAAACTAGAGACAGCCATCTCTAAGGTCACAGATGGACAACTGCAAGACTAAAGATTGAGGTGCACAAAGTCCTTATCAAGTAGATTTCAACAAGCCAGATGCAGAGATTCCAAAAAATGTTGCCAGAGCAAGGATCTTAAAAGATAATGAAAAAAAGCACACAAGCATCCCATTGAAATCTCAGAAGCAAAAATCCCCTACTGTTCGCCAAGATCCTTCAAAATTAGGATTATTCAGGGTTTTCCCTCTATTCCTGTTCTGATTACAATTCATAATTTGGGATTTTTCTTTGCTATCAATGCACTGTGGTTTGCATGCTACAGTTACATCATTGTAAAGATGTGAATGGGTTTTTACTGTTTTTGTGTATAATATGTAAAGATATTTTCAAGCCATATGTGTCTATTACATATGCTCATCTCCTGTATCTATGCAAGTCAATAGCAGTCGCCTGAATTACTACAACATCCTTTGTTTTCTAAACAGGTAAACAACATACTTCATTCATAGCTCATCCAAATAGTCATTAAACAAAGATGCTATTTACATCCCCTAAAGTTAAGATGACTACCAAATAAAGGATTTACAAGTCTGTATTTTTTAGACAATAGCAAAATATGAAGCAACTAAAAATCTAAAAGATATATTGAAAGTTACTAAAAACTCAATATATGCTTTCTATGATAAAGAACAAAAGCAACAGGCTTCCTATAATGCCTGTCCCCTACCTGTAAATGCAAGCCTTCCCACCACCCCTACCAATACATTTGCTGCCCAGATTGAGGAGAAACCTCAGATACTTATGGATATGCTGCATATGTTTCAATATTTATATATTTTGCTGCATAAAGTGAATCTGTTACATTTCCTGCACATAATATCTTAAAATGTATACTAAGTGAAGACAATATCTGACACAGTGAGGTTGATCCACTAAAGGCAAATATACCGTGCACTGCAAGTGCACTTGGATCTGAAGGGAAACTGATGATTTTCCGAGTATTCTTTGCAACTTGAAGCTTTACCTCATTTCCCAAGCTCTGGAGCAAGTGCACTTGCGGTGCACAGTATATTTGCCTTTATTAAGGGCTGTTCACACCAGAATCGTTTAATAGACATGTGCATTAGTTTTCGTCCGAATGCATTTTTGTCCAAATTTCAGGTATTTTAACAAACGATAATGAACGTGCAGAATCCAAAAACCGAAAGATCCGAGATAACCAAATGCTTTATTTTCATTTTCGTTGTGACAACAGTTCGATATAGATAGGAGATTCAACATGACGCTGACAATAGCGATCTGTGTCCATCGAACCTGTGGTCGAATGTGCCTAACCTTAACTCTATTAGTCCAAGATTATTCTACATAGAGAGAAAAGATTCTACATAGAGAAGATTCGACATAGAGAGAAAAGGTTCAACATAGAGAGAAAAGATTTGACATAGAGAGAAAAGATTTGACATAGAGAGAAAAGATTCGACATTATAAAGACAATAGAGACATGAAGATTCGACGAAGCAGTCGGTGTAAGCGGACATTTATGGTCAAACGCTATAGGCTATAGAAGAATTCTATTGTTGGTTGACTAGTAATAATAATTAATAAATATAATTATTACTAGTGTCATACAACATTAGAATTCTACTATAGCTTGTAGGCAGAACATTCGACTGGAAATGTACGATTGTGGCGACTGCTTTGTCGAATCTTCATGTCAAATCTTTTCTCTCTATGTCGAATAATCTTGGACTAATAGAGTTAGGTTAGGCACATTCAAACTTTTTTTGCTATTGTCTCTATAATGTCGAATCTTTCCTCTCTATGTCAAATCTTTTCTCTCTGTCGAATCAGTTTAGCTGCTCCGTCAAATCTTTTTAAATCATTCGACAGACTTCATAAGCCTTCAATGACAGATTCAACCTTAATTATTTCTGATTTTCGGACGAAACAAAATAAATAAAAACGAATTTTGGGAGTAACTAAATAAATTAATTTTTCAGACGAAAACGAAATTCACGAAATTCACTTGAATGGGCTGCAAATTGCAAAAGAATGTGGTAAAAGTATTGCATGGCCTACTTTTAAAAACATGCCGCACCAAACTGCATGGTACTGCAGTACCATGCAATCTGGTGATCGTAAATGCACTGTGTTTGCAATCTACGTTTGGGGTACTGTTAATACATTAGCAAGCGCAGTGCATTCCCAAGTGGTGCAGGAAACGTGCACGGCATGTGCCTTTCCCGTACTGCGTACTGGTGTGGCGTTTAGAGGCAGAACACTACACCGTATGTTAACCTATTTATCCATGCACACATAGGCATTTAAAAGGAGTTTTGAGACAGGTTGCAGGAAAAAAAAAAACACTGCCAGGGTGTCCAGGAGCAGGGGCGATTTGGCAGAAAAAATGCTTTACGTGTGTAAACATGTCTAAACACGCAAAAAAGCTAGGCACATTTAGCGCTCCAATGTTAATTAATTTTAATGGCCCGAATAAATTATTATTTTGGCCATTGAAATGAATTAATTCCCAAGCACTTGATGTGCCTAAATTCTTTACATGTGTTTACAAGTGTCAAGCATGTTTTCTGCCAAAACGCTGCTGCCAGGAGGAAAGGAGTCTAGGAAAGATGGCAAATCATCCAGTGTGCATGAGGCCTACGTCTGTTTGTCACTCTCCATAATGCACTGTGTTTGCAATCTACGTTTGGGGTACTGTTAATACATTAGCAAGCGCAGTGCATTCCCAAGTGGTGCAGGAAACGTGCACGGCATGTGCCTTTCCCGTACTGCGTACTGGTGTGGCGTTTAGAGGCAGAACACTACACCGTATGTTAACCTATTTATCCATGCACACATAGGCATTTAAAAGGAGTTTTGAGACAGGTTGCAGGAAAAAAAAAAAACACTGCCAGGGTGTCCAGGAGCAGGGGCGATTTGGCAGAAAAAATGCTTTACGTGTGTAAACATGTCTAAACACGCAAAAAAGCTAGGCACATTTAGCGCTCCAATGTTAATTAATTTTAATGGCCCGAATAAATTATTATTTTGGCCATTGAAATGAATTAATTCCCAAGCACTTGATGTGCCTAAATTCTTTACATGTGTTTACAAGTGTCAAGCATGTTTTCTGCCAAAACGCTGCTGCCAGGAGGAAAGGAGTCTAGGAAAGATGGCAAATCGTCCAGTGTGCATGAGACCTACGTCTGTTTGTCACTCTCCATAATGCTATTCTTTTAATAACAGTCAATGTAGCATTTTAACACGTGCCCAATCTTGTTACTGCACTAGCTACATAGTTAAACACCAGTAAGGTCATAGCTTTCTAGCAAGATAGACTATTGATTGGCCACAGAACAGCTGTTACAATGTCAGCCCACTCATCCATAAAATATTGCTCACTCTCTAGAGATCTATAAGTACACACTGAATTTTATTTAGCAAATGAAACACAATATAGTGCATGTTTTGAGCTTTTATACCTTCTAGTCAGGTTATAATAACTGCACTGTGAATTCTGATTGGTTCCCAGTCTTCCTATATGTGTTTTATGTTTAAAAAGCTATTTTTATCTGCTCTTTTATAGGCATAAACTGTTGGATAATAAAAAAAACAAAAAAAAAAACATATAGTCGTGCAGTGGCACCTCATGGCAAAGAACTCTGAAGATCTGAAAAAAATAAATTGTTGCTCTACATAAATTTGGCCTAGGCTATAAGAAGATTGACAAGACCCTGAAACTGAGCTGCAGCACGGGGGCCAAGATCATACAGCGGTTTAACGGGACAGGTTCCACTCAGAACAGGCCTCGCAATGGTTGACCAAAGAGGTTGAGTGCACATTCTCAGCTGCATATCCAGAGGTTGTCTTTGGGAAATAGACCTATGAGTGCTACCAGCATTGCTGCAGAGGTTGAAGGGGTGGAGGGTCAGCCAGTTAGGGCTCAGACCATACGCTGCATACTGCATCAAATTAGTCTGCATGGCTGTCATCCCAGAAAGAAGCCTCTTCTAAAGATGGTGCACAAGAAAGCCCATAACAGTTTTCTGAAGACAAGCAGACTAAGGACATGGGTTACTGGAACCATGTCCTGTGGTCTGAAGGGACTAAGATAAACCTATTTGGTTCAGATGGTGTCAAGCGTGGGGGGTGGCAACCAGGTGAGGAGTACAAAGACAAGTGTGTCTTGCCTACAGTCAAGCATGGTGGTGAGAGTGTCATGGTCTGGGGCTGCATTAGTGCTGCTGACACTGGGGAGCTACAGTTCATTGAGGGAACCATGAGTGCCTACAGGTACTGTGACATACTGAAGCAGAGCATGACCCCCCTCCCTTCAGAGACGGGGCAGCAGGGCAGTATTCCAGCACAACAACCCCAAACACACCTCCAAGACGACCACCCTCTTGCTAAAGAAGCTGAGGGTAAAGGTGATGGACTCGCCAAGCATGTCTCCAGACCTAAACCCTATTGAGCATCTGTGGGGCATCCTCAAACGGAAGGTGGAGGAATGCAAGGTCTCTAACATCTACCACCTCCTTGATGTCATCATGGAGGAGTGGAAGAGGACTCCAATGGCAACCTGTGAAGCTCTGGTGAACTCCATTACCAAGAGGGTTAAGGCAGTGCTGGAAAATAATGGTGGCCACATAAAATATTGATAGTTTGGGCCCATTTTGGACATTTACACTTAGTAGTGTACTCACTTTTGTTGCCCGCGGGTTGAGACATTAATGGCTGTGTGTGGAGTTATTTTGAGGGGACAGCAAATGTACACTGTTATACAAGCTGTATACTCACTACTTTACATTGTAGCAAAGTGTAATTTCTTCAGTGTTGTCACATGAAAAGATGTAATAAAATATTTACAAAAATGTGAGGGGTGTACTCACTTTTGTGAGATACTGTATGTATATATGTTATATTGACAAAGGTTGTACGGTTTATCTAAAAAAAAATTCAAAAAAACTTTCCCTTATTTATGAATAGAGTAAGAAAGTAAGTGCCTGATTTTTTTTTTCAACTGCTGGAGGCCTCCCTTTCTGTCACAGTGGCACAATTGTCTCCTGGACAGGGACTGAGCAAAACTATTCAATGGGGACACAGGCAGCCATAAAAAGCCACAACATTTTTATTGCTGTCCCCTCACTTCCTGTACTGGTGAAATGTTGTCATCATGACAAGAACTAACCAACCAGTCCACAGAGAGCAATACAAACTGACACAGACCCCCCCCCTCTAGCCACTGGCAGCTATCCAAAGCATTAAAGTAATATTAAACTCAAAAGCAAACATTCGTTATATTGCAGCTTACCGATTCTAAGATGTGATGGCTGTATTAGTTGTCTTTTTAAGGCTTTCTTTCCTTTATATTCACCTGGTGATCTATTCAGTAAGTCTTATTTTTCAACAGAAAAAACTCTACTGCAGATGTAGCAGTTACAGGGTTGAGAAAATATCAATTTACCACTGACAGGGGTTTTACAATGCTCATCGTTTATTTATTTATGTAATACCTCTATCCTAAAAAGAAACAAAACTGTTGCAGTAACTGCGTATTAAGTGTTAAGTGGAGTTTGGCTTCAATTTATCAGTGTATCGAATGTGCAAGTAAAATGTACATTTAACACTCCCCTTCCATCTACACCAGTGGTCTCCACACTGGCCCAAGTGTCAGATGTGGCCCTTTGCTTGCCTTTATCCAGCCCTTTGGGCACCATTCCTTTCCACTGACACCATCGATAGGGCTGAAGAAAAAGAAGATTGGTCGCACACTATGGAAGGAAGAACTTCTGTAGAATAGTTACTGTATTGTCAAGGTGCCAAAGGATGTAGACAGGACATTACAGGAGCATTGGTAGACCAGTTTCACATGGATAACTCGTGCTTATTCACAACAAAAATGTAGCCCCAATACTTCTACACCTGTAGCCGATATGTAATGATTGACTGTAGAACTTGTGGCACGGTTCCCTACCCAGTACATCCATACCCCAGGTGCCACACTTTCATCCTAGGACTAGTCCTCCATTATGACTTGTCAGATGTGCCCCCATCTGTCCACAGATTCTTCCCATTAGGGATGGGCAGACAGAATGAAGGTACATCCGATATTCCTTAGGGACCAACATATTCCATCTGGTCGAGTCCCTTTCTCCCTTATATCCCCTTTAAGATCCAAATACATTCATACAATGTTGATTGCTTTACTCAAATCCAACCGATTGTACATGATCCTCATATCATTACTGTTCATGTTGTACTTATCCCATTGAAAGTTTGTAAACTGACTGTCATATTCATGAAAACTTTAATAAAAATCTTTAACGAGAAAAATGTAGCCCCAAACCTGAGCTATTTAAATGCTCCACCCAAAAGTGATGCAACAATAAAAGCCCAGTTTGATTGGCTGACCAACATGTATAGCATTTACACACACCAGATAAAATCAATAAAATCACAAAGTGTGTAAAAACTGACCTAATGAAGATAGAACAAAGAGTACAGCATGAGGAGAAATATACATAAACATTATATATATATATATATATATATATATATATATATATATATATATATATATATATATATATATACACACACACACACACGTAATAAAGACCCCCAAAAAGTACCTAGAAAAATTCAAGAATAAAACCAAAACAAAATGAATATAAAATAATATACATTGATTGGTTAATTAAACCAGAACAGAAAAAACAAGATGCAACCACTGAATCTTAAAGTGAGAACATATATATCGATTGTAGGACAGCGATTGAAAAAAATTACTCGTAGAAAAATGATTACATAACACACATAAATGTATACAATCAGATCACAAATCCAACAACAGAAAAAAGTCCTCTTTTGAACTCCTATAAACATTTATCTGAATATATGTAAAAGTACACATGGAAATATATAAGAGTGTTTGAAAAAGTATGAGACCAAACAACCATACAAAAACAATTACAAGAAGCAGAGATGTAAGAAATGGTGTGCTAAATACAAATGCAGCAATGGATATCCGATATTGACAAATGCTACATTAAAGCAATACACATCCTAAGAAACACAAAAGCAAAATCTAAAACCATCCAAGTATCATGATTGATAAAATATTATGACAACCTTGTGGAAACCAATAATATATGAATACTAAGATAGCAAAGAATGACATAATGGTAAATCCTGGAAAACTGTCCAGCATGACAGCAAATATCTGTGCAAAAACTCAAAATGACAAAAAATACCAAAAACTTTAAATCACTAGTTCAATAATGAGAACATAAAAACGATATAATATAGTCATTAAAATGTGTGATATCCCATTCGAAGTTTAAACCGTATGGTATACGAGTTTTGAAATGAAAGATCCAAAAAAACTCTACACAGAGATCTAAATGCATCCCCTCCTCTTTTAGGCGGGCTAACTTTCTCAAGGATCTGTAATCCTATTGCTGAAGTGTCACTATTATGGTATTAATTAAAGTGGCGAGCAACATTGGTGGGATGATTTTTCTCAATACTGGATAAATGCTCAATGAATCTATCCCTGAGATGTCTGATTGTGCGTCCAATATACTGTACATTGCAGAGTCATGTGATGATATATACAACATGTTTGGTATTGCAATTATAGAATGTCTCTGTTCTTTCACAGTAGAATAAGAACGCACAACCTCCCCTTTGATAATATGCCTCCAACAAGGACATTTGTATACATCGCAGCTGAAATTGCCTCTGCATTTTGTTGTTGGTAAATAAATTGGGTGATAAGGAATTACCTAGTGACGGAGCTCCATATTGACACCATCCTTCAATAGAGCAGCACAAGTCTGATCCTCAGAATGGATGGTAGATACCTGTATACAATCCTTCTTATATCCTCAAACTCCAAGCTGAAAGATGTACTGAGCGTGAGTCGCTCTTTACTGAATCCCTGCTTGTTGCTCCTAGAATCTTTGTGTTTATTTCCACTGAGTACATTTTTTCTATCTTTGAATCTCGCAATGAACAGGGCTCTATCTAGAATCCATCTCGGATAACCCCTCTGTATAAAACATAAGTAAAGAGCCTCAGCTTCCTCCTCAAAACCCCTTGGTCACTACATATACGGCAAACCCTCCAAAATTGACCTACTGGAATGCCTTTGATTGTATGACGAGGGTGTCCTGATCCTGCCATCAGCAGCGTATTACCTGAGAGGGGTTTTCTATACAGGGAGGCCCGAATCATGCACCAGAATCATGGACACACAGATGGACATCTAAAAAACAGATGTTTGTGTTGTTTGACTGGCCTGTAAACTGAAGATTTCTGTCATTATTATTCAGATATTTGAGACAATTCTCCAAAGTGCCAAAACGGTTATCCATGATAAATATAAGATCATCTATGTAATGTTTGAACATTCTAATGTGGGATCTGAAAGGGTTGGTGCTGCCATAAATGAAATGGTGCTCCCACCAACCCATGTACAAGTTGGCAAGTGAGGGCGAAAATTTAGCCCCCATTGCTGCTCCGCACCTCTGGAGAAAGTATTTCTCATAAAACATGAAGAAGTTGTGTGTTAAAAGATACTCCAGAGCTATTAAACCATATATAACAAACCTCAATAGTAAGATTGGTATGATGTTCAAAGTAAAATCCAACTGCTTCAATGGCCAATCCATGTGGAATTGACAAATACAGACTGGATACATTGCAGGAGATCTGAATAGCATGCGCATCCCACTGAGTGTCACGTGCAATGTTTAAAAGGTGATTAGTATCCAAGTGATTAGGGAGTGTGCTAACCAGAGGTTGCAGAACACCATCCAGCCATTGGCCCAGTCTCTCATTGAGAGAGCTAATCCCGGAGATGATGGGCCTCCCCTGCAATGGATCTAACCCTTTGTGGGTCTTGGGAAGGTGATGAAAAATTGACATCACTGGATGTTCAAGAATAAGACAGTTGCCAGACTTGCTGTCAAACACACCCAAATGAATCCCCTCATTGATCAAAGTTGTTAAAAATACTTTATATTTCTTAGTGGGATCACTTTTGAGTTTTATGTAAGTGTGAGTGTCAGACAACTGCCTGTCAGCTTCTTGTTTATATGCATCTGCCTCCATAACTACCACCAACCCACCTTTATCCAAATTTCTAATAATGATAGACGTGTCATCTTCAAGATTTTTAAGAGCTTCTCTCAAACTTCTAGATAGATTATCCTGTACAATGCTCAAGCCAGTTGGTCGACCAGATGCCAGCAGGGTGAAATCTCTCTCTACCAATTTCTGCATCTCAGGACATCGAGCATTGACAGGGTAAAAGTCAGACCGGGTTTTGAAAGACTTGGAGTCAAGATTAAGATCAACATTGATACTAGCAACAGGTCCTCCCTCCAAAGAGAGGGATCCTCCAATTCATTCAGGGCACAACATTCTCTAAAGCTTTGTTGTAAATGGTCACTGCCTACTTCATTCATTGGAGGTGTCACAACCATGTCACATTGGGAATCTGTATCTGCATTAAAATAATGTTTCTTTATTGCTAAATTTCAAATGAACTTGTTAATGTCCACAATTGTTTCAAAAATAATAAAATGTTTCAATGGACAAAAGTTCAGACCCTTGGAAAGTAAGGAAGTCTCTTCAACTGTTAATACTAGAGAGATTTAACATGTTATGTGTACCTGTTAAGTCCAGCGGTTCTGGGTGCGAAGAGGATATCAATTGCCGCCTCCATTTGTTCCCTCATTTCTGTCCTCTTCTTGTTTTCTTGTACCCCGGGGGCCGCCTGTATGATTTTTGTTTCTGTCCCCCCATTGATGGGGAACCATACTTCCCACTGATGCCAAGAATGGGGCATTGTTTACTACCAGAAGCTATAGTCTGGCCCCTCTAAAGTCTAAAGGACAGTAAACTGGCCATTTGTTTACAAAGTTTGGAGACCCCTGCTTTAGGCTGACAATGCTGCTCTCCAAATGTGATCCTGTGCTCCTTCAATTAGAGTCGGGGGCACTCTAATACAGGAGGTGTTTTTACTGGCCGGATCACCAAGTGAAAACAGAGGGGAAAAGCCTGAAAAAATAAAAGAATGCAGCCACCACATCTAACGATTGGTAAGCTGCAATATATAAAATTTTTGGTTTTTGGTTTAATACAGCTTTAACACACTGCAATAAGGTCACTAAAATTTACCTGATCTTATTCACCTATACAGTACTGTACATGAATAATACTCATAAATATAAAAATGATATATATATTCTAAAGTATCATTTTGTAGGTGCAACTCCATCCTTATCCCTGCTTCAGTAACTAATGAGTCACTGGCCCAGAAAAAGGGCGTGAATACTAAGAGTCCTAATATTTGATATGCACATGCTAATCACTCACTGTTTAGCAAGGTGATCTTTGATTGTATGGGATGGAGAGGCAGGGCAGTGATGCCACAATCTCTCCCTTGCCCAATTAGCTTTACATTTTCTGAAAAATGTTAAGGCATTCTCTGATTGGCACCCTGAGGATCAAGTGACCCCTTGTGGTTACTATGCAGTAGTGCAACCAGTACTCAGAAGATAGCAGCGATCTCTGTAGTAGCGGCGACTACTACAGTAAGTCTCTGCTTCTACAGTGGTCCCACAGGTATGGCAAATGCATACTTACCATTAGTCCAAACTGGACCAATGTATCTATGCTATAGAATTCTTCAGTAGTTCTTTACTCACGAAAGCCCACCATCCACATCCCTGCTTTAGGCATGGCGTCTTTGGGATGTCTTTATATTGTGCAGCCTTCAGAGACACCTCACCCTGTACAGCTAATAGAAAATGTCTACATCACCTAGGCAGCAATGCCAACACCTGAAAAGGGATCCTCCTTTGCAGTGAAGATTAGGGCCCCAGTGAGTCAGGTTTGGCCAGGTTTGGTTAGTAAAATTGGATTTTTCTAGCTGCTTCATGCCAAGCCTAAGAGTACAATGATGGCCGAGCAGGAGCGCTGCCTTCCTGGGCGTATATTGTATGACTTCTTCCCAGGATAGTGCTTCTCGTGCACCCCATGGGCTGCTCTGCGATCTGTCACCTGTTGTGTCCACCAGATGACACATTGTACCGGGCTGTTGCTGGGACCATGTGATTGCTGTGACCAATCACAGCAGATTACATTTACACAGTTGTACACAATGAATGGCTTTGACTGTTGTACACAATGAATGGCTGTGATTGGTCACAGTGATCACATGGTATGGACAGGGCCAATCACAGTGCATCTGTACCATGTGATGGCCAATCACAGCTTCACAATAGCACACACTGGATGAATGGATGCCATTCATAAAAAATAATTGTTTATAACAGTTATTATCACTGTTATAAGCAATCTGAGTGTGTAAAAGAAAAATCCCGATCCCCTCCCCATGGTAACACTGTACTGTTCTGGTAAAAAAAAAACTATTTTAATAAAAAAGAACAAAACATTTTTTTTTTTTTTTACAAACTGTCACCAATCAGTGTCCCTGATCAACACCCCGCCAGTTCAATGATGACACGTACATTTTTTTTTAAATTACTTAATTTTCCAAAAAATTACAACTTCAAAAAACTGCCTCTTACTAAATACCTTGGACTGTCTACTTTCCAAAAACTGGTCATTTGGGGGGTATTTGTACTGTTCTGGCATTTTAGGGCCTCAAGAAATGAGAGTCAGTACACCAGGTTTGATCAATTTTCAAATATATATTCAATATTTTCTGGACTCTATAACTTTCCTACAGACTAAATAGTATACACGGATTTGGGTTATTTTTACCAAAGAAATGTAGCAGATTACATTTGGCCTAAATTTATGAAGAAAGATTATTTGCAAGATTTTATAACATTTTCAAAGTGTTCAGTCTTTTTTCGTTTATTTAACAAGATAAAAAAAAAAAACTGTGGTGATTAAATACCACCTAAAGAAAGCTCCATCTGCCTCAAAAAAAGATAAAACATTTATTTGGGTACAGTGTTGCATGACTGAGTAACTGACAGTGTGACAGCACTGAAAGCTGACCTGGGCAGGAAGGGGGTGAAAATGTCCGGTATTAAGGTAGTTAAACTAACACAGTAAATAGCTGGGGGGGTTTAATGACTGGAGTTCTGAGGTTTAAATATCAGACACTTTCACGCACCAATATGGCACCCTGATTCCTTCCACCAGATAATTTCTTTTATTTATAGTCCACTAATTTTACAAAAGGATTTTGATAATCAAAAATCTGTATTTATTGGGAACAACAGTGATCTGCTACCCAGTTAGAACTTAATGTAAAGTAGACTATTGTTATATATCCAGACAATAATGCAAAGTGATTACTGAAAAGCACTGGGTGAACAAAAATGGATTCCGCACACATTTATGAATAGACGAGTTAGGATTTTATACAAAGGCGTACCTTGAAGCTTGTGGGCCCCGATGCAAAAGTTGACCTGGGCCCCCCCTCACTACTTCCAACGTGCGTGAAGATACATCCACCGCACGCCAAGATACTCAAAGTGGCTTAAGATTAAGAATTTTGAGTTCCCAGAGTTCCTCTTTACATCAGAGGACAGGGATTAACGCTGGAGAATCAGAGGACAGGGATTACCGCTGGAGAATCAGAGGACAGGGATTACCGCTGGAGAATCAGAGGACAGGGATTACCACTGGAGAGTCAGAGGACAGGGATCACCGCTGGAGAATCAGAGGAAAGGGACCCCTGGCAGGTCACTTGGCAGAGCTCTTTTCCCATCCCGGCACTGCATACAGCTCCCCCCCACACTAAACAGGGCTGGAATCACATTCCTTTACACAGTCTGTCAGTCTTCATAGGGTGTATCTAGCTTTTATGTTGCCCTTCTGACCTGTGAAATACCTTGGTCGGAACAGCAGTGTAGTTGCTGTAGGCAGATACACTCTGTGCAGATCATGGCTAACTGGCTGTGTTGTAAAGGAATGTGATTTCAGCCCTGCGGAGGAGGAACAGTATAGAGTGCTGTAATGGGAAAGGAGCTCAACAGCCGGGCATAGCATGCAGGGTGGAGGGGGTGGTCAGGGGGCTTTGGGACGGGCAACTTAGATCTGGGAGGGCAAAGCCATGTGACACAAAATCTGGAGCCTGCAGCCTATCAGGGGCCCCCAGAGGAGGTGTTAAAGCGGGATTCCACCCTAAAGTGGAACTCCCGCTTTTTGGAACCCTCAGCCCCTCCGGTGTCACATTTGGCACCTTTCAGGGGGGAGGGGGGTGCAGATACCTGTCTAAGACAGGTATCTGCACCCACTTCCGGGCATAAACTCCCATGTGTCCCGACACACAGCGCTGAAGATTCTCATTGCGCCGCGCGACTCGCGCATGTGCAGTAGGGAACCGGGAAGTGAAGCCACAGGCTTTACTTCCTGATTCCCTCGCCGAGAATGGAGCCGGCAACAGCAGAGAGCCGAGCGATCGATCGGCCTCTGCTGCCGACATCGCTGGAACTGGGAGACAGGTAAGTGTCCATTTTTAAAAGTCAGCAGCTGCAGTATTTGTAGCTGCTGGCTTTTAAAAAATTTATTTTTCAGTACAGTCCCGCTTTAAGGGATATGTTCTAGCAATTTCTGAAGGTTTCTCTGTCAATGTTGGCAGGTGCTGGGGGAAGGTCACCTCCCGGAGGTGTGTGTCTTTTCCCCAGTTGTCAGGGAAGTGGGGTAAGTAGACATCCCCGGGTGGGGGGTAAAGAGAATCCCAGCTAGTGATTAGGAGACACTGAGCAGTGCCATCGGTCCCATCGTGGCTACAGGACGGCACTCTCCTTCTCTTGCCTCGCTGAGCTTGTTTACCATTCCATGTTGCCAGCACAGACACTTCACCATCCTGGGCTGTTCTCACCTTGTGCTCCTCTCCATTCAGGAAATGGCTTACAGCTTCTTCCCAGCCAATGGGAACAGAGGGTTGTGGACTATGGAAGGCAAAGTAGAAGCCCAGTACTGGAGCTTGGCTGTGGGGCCCTAGGACACATCGGAGCTGGATTTTGTGGAGGATATGATAAAAGGGAGGCTGCAGGAGCTAGGGGCGGGGTTGCGATTGTGAACCCTGCAACCCCTTATGCTACCACCATGATTTTATATAATAATTAGCTATATAAAAAAACATGTTACTATATGGAACACAGAGAGATAGGTTTGTTCGTACATAATAAATGAACAAGGTCTAGCAAAATTGCTTTTACTTTATAAAAATACATTCTCACACAGACAGCAGGGGTATATGGTAATCTGCATGCGATAAAAACATTTTCTATAGATGTAGGCTGGCTTTTAAATAGCACAGAGCATTAACATAAAATGTAATCTGTGCAGCATGCTTTTCCAGCTGCACTGGAATTTAGAGCAGATTGTTATCTCTTTTCAATGCGAAATACTCAGGATCTGGGCTGAGAATAGTACATATATAGCTATAATAGTGTATTTCAAGTAGTTTATATCAATTATAGACCCATACTAATACAAGCAGTCCTCAAGCTTTGTTTTAAAAAGGTAGCTGAAGCCATAAAAAAGTAAGGGACCCACACGCTACACATGAATTAAATTGTAATCAAAGATATAATTTCACGCCCACTATAAATTTTTATGTAATGTTATAGCTTAAAGAAAATACAAAAAGTTATTGTATATTTTTCTTTTTAAATACAAAACTGATGAGTAAATTTTAATATATTTTCCATAAATATTTTAAATTAATATTTTTATGTTATTTTTAACAGACAATATTTAATGTTTACATTTTCAGCCAGCACATTGAGCTCTAGGCTTCATTACATATTTACCAGGCTGACCTTAACTGCTTTGCTATGAAAAGCCTGTTGTTCACTGAGTGCAATAGCTAAAGCTAAAATGTACACTCACAACGGAAACCTGCATTCAATATTTATTTCTAAAACAACAAAACACCTTGTAATACTTTTATTCTGAGAGGCGGGAATAAGCACCATTCAATAACACACAACATTCAGAGTCACAGAAGATGTTTCCCTGTCTATGACTGCAGGCCTGAAATAGTATCAGACAAGAGGGTATTCTTCCAGACAATGCAGCTTATGTTATCTAAGATTCTCAGTTGCAACAAAATCTTTTTTTGTGGCTTTTCTCTATGTTATCCAAGGTCCACATGTGTTTGAAGCCATTGCTTGGGAACCACTGTTGAACAGATTTCCTGGTAAATGAATTCAGAATATTTCAAAACACTACATATGGTGCTGAACGGACAGCTCCGCACACGCTTTTACAGTTAGTATTAGAACAGTGCTTTCCAGGGGCTCTAAGTATAAAATAGTCAGACTAGCATGAATTATCATGAATGATGACCTGTCAGTATAGTCTTATTACAGAAGACAAGGAAATTCAGGTCTGTATATATTGATCAATGCAATATTTCCCATGCATGGTCACAAATGTCAAACCTCATTTTATAATAATTTTATAAACATAACTATCCTACAAATGGAATGTGGTTTTCCATCTTTTTCTGCTTTTTACACAGACAGCCCATGTTTCATTGAAACACAGATAGATTAATCAATGTGTCAGTCATTCGGATGCATCTGCCCATGACCCTTAATCTACTGTATCTGGACATTAGACACAGGAACGGTGTTTGAAGATCAATACTTTTGCTGAAGTTGATCCGATTAGCGCATTACACTTTCTGTAAACTAAAAATGCAAGGCTTGTTAGGTAAAAGTAAAGCAGACCTATTGCCTTATTGCATCTGCATTTAAATATTTATCACCCATGAAGTTAATGTGAATTAGCAGAAAATCTTTCTTCGATAATAGATTGGGTATTTTGTGCCTTTATGGTTAGAGTGATTATTTATTTTCTTACATTTCCCTTATATGAATAGGTAAAAAGTGCTCAGAGAGAGTGTAATAAGGTATATCTCTCTGGGACTTGAATGTAAATGAGGAAAGAACATAGACCTAAGTATATGGTAAAGCAACACTGCTTTGTCAGGTGACAATTTGGAGTGAATATGCTTGGCTCCCAGCATCTGCACTGTGACTTTTAGCTTTGGTAACAACATAGTCACATCAAATACAAAGAACACATGTGCACACTTTAAATTTACAAGACAAGCATTCATGAGAGAAACTGAGGATTTAAAGGATAAGTTAACCTTTTGAGAAAAAATAAGAAACAGACATATTTTTTCAGAAAAACAGAATCGTCATTTATTGTTTTTTTCTCTAAGGAGCCTAGAAAGCTTTGCTACTGTGATCAGGGGTGCAAGGCCAAACTCCTGCAAACAAGCCCTGCAGCTTTCAGCCCGTACCTGCATATGGGCTGGCTGTTTACAAGCTGCAGTGCTTGTGAGTGAACTACCAGGCTGCCAGCGACCTTGCAGTCCATTCAGAACTGCAAGTCATCAGCCGCAAATTAGTTAAATTCATTCCCAGGAGTGAATGAATGATGCAGCCGTGTGGGCAGACCCACGAACCAGCCACGTTCCCTGATCACTGTCACAGGTAAGAGGTGGTGGGTAGGCTGCAGCTAATGGAACAGGTTACATGTTCCACCCCAAATGCAGGTAGGACATACAAAAGTGAACTTATCCTTTAACAATTATCCTAGGCTATGGGAATACAGGTGCCTTTTCTAAATGGAAAACCCAGCTCTGCTTAGAAAAGTACCCTGCAGATTATCCTGCGGTGTTGCCCATAGCAAACTATTCATTCCACCATTCTTCTAGTATAGTGTAAAAAGTTTAACTTATTAGACATGTGCACACTGAAATATTTTGTTTCAGAATTTCGTTTTCGTCCAAAAAATAAATTTATTTAGTTACGCCCGAAATTAGTTTTTATTTATTTTGTTTCGTTAAAAAATGCATTTGTCAGAAAATCCGAAATAATTAAGGTCATATCTGTCATTAAAGGCTTATGGTGTCTGTCGAATGTTCTAAGAAGATTCGACAGAGCAGCTAAACTGTACGACGCCGCAATCTTACATTTCCGGTTGAATGTTCCGCTTGCAAGCTATAGTAGAATTCTAATGTTGTATGACACTAGTAATAATTATATTTATTTATTATTATTACTAGTCAACCAACATTAGAATTTTTCTATAGCCTATCGGCGGAGCATTTGACCATAAATGTCCGCTTGTGGCGACTGCTTCGTCGAATCTTCATGTCGAATGATCTAATGCCGCATACACACGGTCGTAATTCTCGTCGGAAAAGGCTCTGATGGTTTTCCTGACGGAATTCCGAAGGAATTTCACTCAAACTGTCTTGCCTACACACGGTCACACCAAATTCCGACGGTTAATAACACCACGGCATACAACACATTCGACTGCACTATAAAAGGGAAGTTTAATGCTTCTGAGCATGCGTCAAATTGTTTTCGAGCATGCGTCGTAGTTTTGCGTGTCGGAATTGCATACACACGATCGGAAAATCCGATAGAAAGGTTTTCCGTCGGATTTTAAATTAAGAACAGGTTCTCAATCCAAAGTCCGTCGGAAATTCCGACAGAAAAAGACAGACGGGCATACACACGGTCGGAAAATCCGATGAAAAGCTCCCATCGGACTGTTTCCATCGGAAATTCTGACTGTGTGTACGCGGCATTAGACTAATAGAGTTAGGTTAGGCACATTCGACCTTTTTTTGCTATGGTCTCTATAATGTTGAATCTTTTCTCTCTATGTAGAATAATCTTGGACTAAGGCCCCTTTCACACTGGGGCGGGAGCATCGTCGGCGGTAAAGCAGCGCTATATTTAGTGCTGCTTTACCGTAGTTTTAGCTGCGGTATTTGGCCGCTAGCGGTGCGGTTTTAACCCACGCTATAGTTATTGCCGCGGTGTCCCATTGATTTCAATGGGTAGGAGCGGTATAGGAGCGGTGAATACACCGCTCCTTCACCGCTCCAAAGATGTTGCCAGCAGGACTTTTTTGACCGTCCTGCTAGCGCACCGCTCCAGTGTGAAAGCCCTCCGGCTTTCACACTGGAGTGAATGGGGGCGTATTTTTTCAGGCGCTGTACAGGCGCTATTTTTAGCGCTGTAGCACCTGAAAAACGCCCCAGTGTGAAAGGGGCCTAATAGAGCTAAGGTTAGGTACATTCGACCACAGGTCCAATGGACACAGATCGCTATTGTCAGTGTCATGTCGAATCTCCTATCTATATTGAACTGTTGCAACGAAAACGAAAATAAAGCATTTGTTTATGTCGGATCTTTCGGTTTTCAGATTCTGCACATTCTTTATCGTTTGTTAAAACGATAACGAAAATACCCGAAATTCTGAGGAAAATGCATTCGGACGAAAACGAATGCACATGTTTATAAATTATAGTATAAATAAAAAACAAGAAATGTAGGGAAAATTGGTACTAACCTCCACCTCCTTCGAGAAGACAGGATTGAAAACATATGGAAAGAAAAAAACAAAGAAAAATAATGGTTAGTTTTAATGATTTGTTACAGTCTCATTAGGCATTATAACAAATATATATACACATTATAATACATGTATGTATACATCTCAGCTGGTTGGCATATTAATCTATATGTACACACAGTGCCTTGAAAAAGTATTCATTCATTCATTCAAAGAAAAATCGCTGCTCCAGGTGAGAAACTCCAAGCACAATGAATAGTGTGAGACTAATCACATGGGTGCAAGCCTTGGCTCGCCCGCCGTAGAGGACTGAACAAGGAAAGAAATTGGCTGCACAGCAACGTTCTTGAAGTCCATTTATTGAATGTTCTATATACAAACAATGACACACACCACGCTTGCAGTAGTCGGAACAGAGGGGGACTAGATTCGCACAGCTACACTGTGCTTACTCATTACCTTGAGGTGTGCTACTGACATTCCCCCACACCCTTGTCCACAGGTGTAGGTGGGTATCAGTAGACACACCACCTGTCCCATTACATATAGAGCTGTATGTTCAAAACCAGATTGGGGGAAGGGAAATGGCACACATTATCTAATTTTGTTGGAAAATAGGCTAAAAAATAAAAAGATTCAACTTAAAATGTCAAATGCACATAATAAAAACTGATCACCCCCTACCAACATGAAAACGCCCCCATATTCAAATAAATACCAACGGACAATAAATAATAAATACTAATTGACCTTGACAATACATGTTAAACCATCAAATATAAATAAACATAACCATATAAAGAAACTTAAAAAAAAAGAAGAAAAATATCAAATATGTATATATAATAAATTATATCATAATAAATAATAAATGTGCTGGACCCAACTAATACAGATGTCATCTCCATATCTTATACCTTAGCTCTGTGTACTATTTATGTTATGCCAAGTAAGGGCTTCCTTCAAGTGCTAGTTGAACTGAACTCCTATTGTACGTAGAGGATAAACCAACTTTTTTCTGTTAAACTGCCACGTTAATCATCTTTATAAAATAACTGAACTCATATTGTAATCACAAGAGAAACCAACTGTTGTATATTAAACTATCATGGTAAATATCTCTTAAGAGAAAAATGTATAGTTAGTATAGCATAAATAACTATAGACTGTACAGTACAAACAGTTCTTAACTGTTTTTGGTAATGACCGACAAAGGATATCCTCTGCTTCTTTAGCAAAGATATTTTTAAAGTACATGTGTAGGAATTCTCCCACCCCTTCCTATCCATTATACCCATAAATAGAGCTTAGATGCAAACGCGGACCCACTTACATTGCCAATTTTCTACCTGGCACCTGTGCTGCAGTGCACAAACAGGGCTCTAAAGTAATATTGTAAGAATTAAACAATAAATGCTAGAACATGCAAATATGGAAAGGAATAACCAAAACTACCTTCAAGTAACAGTAAGGCTAGGTTTCAACTATTGCGGCCCCAAAGCCGTGCGATTTACAGTGCGACATTACAATGAGAACCATGGGAGAACAAGTTGCACCGAAGTCAGAACAAAGTAGTACAAAAAACTTTTTTGGAGTCGCACAAATTATAAAGGAGACCATTGAAATGCATGGATTTTGATTTTTCATGCGTCTTCAAATGTTTCAAGTCACACAACAACTTGCAGTAATCGAAAGAGAATCTAAGCCCCCGTACGCACGGTCGGAAATTCCGACCACAAAATCCGTCCGATTTTTTCGATGGATTTTGTCCAAAACTGGTGTTGCATACACACGGTCGGACAAAGTTGTTGGAAAATCCGATCGTTCCGAACGTAAGGTACTACGTAGAGGCTAGTAGCCAATAGCTTTGGTCTCGTAATTTGATCTGAGCATGCGTGGCACTTTGTCCGTCGGAATTCTCGACACACGATCAAAAAAAGTCTGATCGGATTTTGTTGTCGGAAAATTTGAGATCCTGCTCTCAAATTTTTTCCGTTGAGATTCCGACGGAAAAAGCCCGCTAGAGCCCACACACAATCAGATTTTCCGACAACATAATCTGATCGGACTTTTTCCATTGGAATATCCGACCGTGTGTACGGGGCATAAGAGACCACCTGCCTGAGATGACACAATTATTGCAGTGCGACCTCTTTACAAAACCCATATTTGTCATAGATTAAATGCACATTTTCATAACAAAATTTGTACACATACAGTAAAAAAATATATAAAACAATTAATGAATGTATAAACTTAAAAAATATCATTAACGTAAAACTGTCCCAAATACATTATAGTTTTTTTTAATTCCTTCCAAAATATTTGTAATAACATTAACCATCATGATGTCCCATGCTAGGGATACATTTATAAATGTCTCCCCTTTGATAGCCACCAGCCAACAATTTTGAGGCTGAGGTCTGTACTGATTATTGGGAACCAACCACAGGAGTTTTCTCGTGTTCAGAATGACATGAAAACTGGCGACTTCATTGGAAAAATAAAACCCCCTGCAGATAACCATTTCTATCTTAAGGTCGCAGTGGCATCTGATGTACAATTTATTAAATACAGTACTTGTAACTGTCAGAAACAATTACAGTATTTAAAAATGTACTAAAAAGTAAAAAAATACAAAAATTGAATTATGTCTTTTTACATTCTTGTGCATTTGTCAGCCTATTATAAGAATAAAAAAATAGATCGGGAATTCATTTAAATAGTGGTACAAATAAAAGCCTTACATGTCCTTAAAAATGTAAAGGTATGCAAACAAAAATTGTCAAGTTTTCCAAGGCATGCGGACACTGTTAATTTGGCCTGGCTCAGGTAAGGGTAAACCTTTTTAACAGTGTATGACACAAAGTTTAAATACTTGCCTAGAAAGCTTTCTATACAAAGGTTGGCAGAGGCATGTACAAACAGGATTGCCGTTACTAAGGAAAGAGACAAGCATCCGCCAAGTGTAAACATGAAATTTATTATGCATGCATCACATTTCCATGGGGATTTGAATTTAATAATTGTACGGATATAAACATTTTTCTCTCGTAATGTTTTGTAGTTTAGTGCATGCATTTGGAATAAAAATAGTCGGTGAATGTTACTGCCTCTGTCATAAAATGTGCTAGGATATTTTTTCAGCTATCCTACATAAGTAAAGCTAGGCTATGATAGTTATTGTAAAAAGGATCAGTGTTGAAGTAAACCGTTCACGAACCTGGAAAATCTGAACTGCACTGATGAGAAGAATTTAAAGTATATAGAAAAGCAGTTCAATACTATCAATAGATCAAGATAAACACACCTGAAATTATATGTAAATGTATAACCATTCCAATAAAATCAATTTTAACCCTGCCCACACCCAGTTCTCTATTGATCTAGTGATGGACAGCCTTAATAAACAATAGCGGGTCTTAGGCCCCTTTCACACGGGACAGATCCGTAATGATCCGCCCCGTGAAGATCCGCTGCTCAGCAGGGATCACTCAGCTGTTCTCCGCTGAGCCGGCTGATGACAGGGCGGTCCCTGCACACTGTGCAGGGACCGCCCTGTCAGTTCTCCGCTCTCCTCTATGGGGATCGGATGAACACGGACCGTCTATCCATGTTCATCCGATCCGCTCTGCAGACAGATGGAAAAATAGGGTTTTCTTCCGTCTGCAGAATCGGACAATAGCGGAGGCGGACGATAGCGGTTGTCAGCGGATGCTCATCCGCTGACACCCGCTATCCCATAGGGGTGCACGTATGTCCATTTTTCATCCAATAAAGGATGGATGAAAAACGGACATACGGTCCGCATGTGTGAAAGGGGCCTTAGAAGGGGGTGGAATCAAGTTGACTTCTACAGGAAAACTTCAGGTTTGCATATAACCTCAGCAGCCTACCGTACATCTCTGCATCTTCTCATTGTTTTGACATTCCATGTTTGCAGTTCTGTGTATGCATTTTTTAACATATGCTCAGGTTTGTAAAAGCTCTACTTTAAAATAAACATGTACTTTGCCCATGCAGAGAACAGTAATAAAGTTCAGTTTAACTTAGCCCTGCCCAGAGGATAGTTTTACTTTTCTTTGCTCCCCCACTGCTCTGTTCAGTTGCTAGCAGCAGCCAAACACAGCAGCCTCTGAATAGGCAAAGTACAGGTTTGCTTTATGTCTGGCAGCCAGATTCTACTTTCATATTTCAGGTTTAAACACAATTTTTTTTTAATTTAATTTAACGTCTAAATCATTGTGGAGCCAATTGCCTCTCCATTATTGAAGCAGAGCTAAATCCATTGATTTAAAGTGGTTCTAAAGGCTGAAGGTTTTTGTACCTCTAATTCATTATCTGCATTAATGTAAACAACCTTCTGAATGCACTCTTCTCCCAGCCCCCCACCTCATAATTACCTGAGCCTAATCTTGATCCAGCGCTGTGCCCAAGAGCTGCAGCTCTCTTCACTCTCTCCATCCTCAGAGGCTCAGCAGTGGGCAGTGGGAGACACACAGATCCGACTCAGGAGCGAGCCTGCTTGAGTGCCCCCATAGCAAGCAGCTTGCTATGGGGGGGGCATTCGGCATGGGAGAGGAGCCAGGAGCACCAGCAGGGGACCCCCGATGAGGAGGATTGGGGTGCTCTGTGCAAAATCTAAGTATAACATGTTTGTTAATTTAAAAAGATCAAGGGTTTATAATCATTTTAAATGTTTCCAAAAACAGTAGCATGTCTTAGATGATAACTGTTATGCCCCATACACACGATCAGACTTTCCAACAACAAAACCGTGAAATTTTGTTCAAAGGTTGTTGGCTCCAACTTGTCTTGTATACACATGGTCACTCAAATGTTTGCCAACAATTACGAACGTGGGAACGTGGTGACAACGAGCCGAGAAAAAGGAAGTTTAATAGCCAGTGCGGCTCCTTCTGCTTGATTGCATGCTTGAAATTTTGTGCGTTGGACTTGTGTACACACAATTGGAAATTCCGACAACAAAGTTTTGTTGGTGGAAAATTTGAGAACCTGCTAGACGACATCTGTTGGCGGAAAGTCCGACAACAAATGTTCGATGGAGCATACACACGGTTGGACTTTCAGCCAACAAGCTCACATCCAACATTTGTTGTCGGAAAATCCGATCATGTGTACGGGGCATTACAGTTCCTAGTGTGCTTATGTTAGCCCTCAACTGACCTGTCAAGCCATCAAAAGGCATCAAAAGGCTGGTGTATCACATCACATGTGCAACTGCAGACCAAACAGAGGCTAAAGCCTAGTACACACGTGCCAAATGTTGGGTGGTTCAATAGAAACCAGACAACGATCGTGTGTACTGGAGTCGTTCCAGACATTCATCCAGCTTCTGTCAAAGGGGCATAATCGAAAAGGCTCCCGCTCTCAGCCAATGGCACAGCAGGGGATTTTTTTTTTCATTCAACCCATCTAGTAGTGTTTACGAGGCAGCATTTTGGCTGTAAAGAAGAGGAGGGTTTATTTCCACTTTAAGCTTAAAGGAAATACAATTACTGAGAATTATGTAATTCTAGATAAGTCTTACTACTGCAGCATTCTAACTGCTTTAGTCTGACAGAGGTGCCTGCATTATAGTATAATCATTTTATACAAATTGTTTAAAAAATATTATTTCTATATTAATGGATTATTTCAAAGCCAAAAAGGACTATGTCTGTGCAGTTCAACCCTTATAGTAACCACTTCCCGACCACCCACCACAGATATACTGCGACAGGGCGGCCGCTCTATGCCAGATCATGTACCTAGCGGGAGCTCAGTGGTGGGTACTGTGGACTCGATGTCTGCTGCCACCTGCCTTTTGTACAGTACACAGGCAGAAGGGCGATCCCCGCTATACATCGCTGATCACCGCCTATTCTAGTAAAAAAAAAAAATTATCCCATAAGTTATAGATGCTATAACTTTTGCGCAAACCAATCAATATACGCTTATTGGGATTTTTTTTTTACCAAAAATATGTAGCAGAATACATAAATCGCTGAATAAGTTTGATTATTTAAATTTTTTTATTGGATGATTTTTATAGCAGAAAGTAAAAAAGAAAAACCACAGAGGTGATCAATTACCACCAAAAGAATGCTCCATTTGTGGGGAAAAAAAGCACAAACATTTTATTTGGGTAGAGTGTCACACGACTGCACAATTGTCAGTTAAATTAACGCAGTGCCGTATCGCAAAAAAAGGCCTGGTCAGGAAGGGGGGAGTAAATCTTCAAGGTCAAGTGGGTAATCATATGGTAAAAGTTATGCACTTGTACTATGCTACTGGTCTGTTAGACCCTTTTTACACTGAGGCAGTTTTCAGGCGTTTTAGTGCTAGAAATAGCACCTGTATAGCACCAGAAAACTGCCTCCCATGCTGCCGAGTATGAAAGCCTGAGTGCATTCACACTGGGGCGGAACGCTTGCGGGATGTTAGAAAAAGTCCTGCAAGTAGCATCTTTGGGGCGGTTTGGGAGCGCTGTATACAGTGCTCTCAAAATGCCCTGCCCATTGAAATGAATGGGCAGAGCTTCCGAAGTGCCGCAAGACGTGTGTGTTTAACCCCTTCTTTGGTGTTAAAAGTGCCCCGTTAGTGCCTGAAAAACGCTGCTTAAACATCAGTAAAGCACCGCTAAAATAAGCGGCACTTTACGACTAATGCACGGGCAGCCCCAGTGTAAAAGGGGTCTTAGGGTATACAATTAATGGGAAATAAAGAAAGAAGAAACTTGCGTTACTTAGAATGTACAATGACTACAAACAAGGGTAGTGTATCCATTAGGTTTTTTCCATGGTTAGAGGTTTCATCCTCTCACAAATAATATGTTTTTCCATGGTTAGGCATTTTTTTCTTGTATCTTTAGTCAATAAAATAATGAGAATTAATAAATGGCTTAGAGCATAATGCAACAAATCCGATGAAATCTACAAATTACATTTCAACCCTGAAAGTCAAACGAGTGAAGAATGTGTCAGTGTACCTTTATTATTGTATTCCTAGATGTGATAATCACTAAATCATTTAAGAACACGTACACAGTAATCCTTTAGCCAGAACGCCCACACTCAGGGCAGCATGCACAATCCAATTTCATCAATTCCCTGCTGTTGTTTACAATGAGCTGGGTGTTATGTTCTGCTCATGGTCTACTGGCTAGGTAAGCAATGCCACCAACTCTGTGACCACCTGTCACCTGGTGCTATGCCGTATATTTGCCAAATACAACTTTCCAAAAGTTTAAAGTTGCAGCACTTTGGAAACTACATTTTAACGGCACATACTGTACCTCTTCTACAATAGTGGGCTAAGCAAGTAAGATTTAGCAGTAGTTAACAAACCCAAGGTCCCGAAAAGACAAAAGCTGGATTCTGTACCACCTTTAATAATATTAGCATTCAGGTAAGTTAATATTCCTGGCTTCACATGTAACTTTTCACCTTGTGAAATGGGAATCTGTTAATTTAATTCAGCTTTGACTTTTTTTTTTTTTTAACTTTGGCAATCTGCAAATTGTGACCAGAGCTTCACATTCTGCTGCTCTGCATACAAAACGCCTGTGGTTATTCAAGTCGATGCATTAAGCCCTTATCGACATTTCCCACATTGTGTCCAGATACTCTGCAGAAGCACAGATCACACCAATGGCTCTGCGTCAAATTTGATGCTGGCAAGAAAATGAAGGGGAACTTTAACACTTCAGTTAAAGAGTCTGCACTCCACAGGCAGAAGTAATTAAAAACTTGTGATGCACAAAAATTGTCCCAATTTATGAAATACGTTGCACACAAGCTATTATAGTATAATCAGTAACACTGAATTTGAGTCAAATAACTTGACAGTTTTCTGTTCTCCTTGCCACAACATAGGTTTACACTGTAAGCAAATGATAGTGAATGCTGTTTACAAAGGAAATACATAACTAAGACAAAATGCATAATATATTTAGAGGCACCTTATCAATCCACATAAATTTTTAATTTTGATGCCCAGCAATGGAGACAACACTGAAGGACACAGCCGTGCCACAGTCTGATCAGAGTTGTCATTGCTACCTGCACCTGGTTTAGAAATAGGTTCCATGTTCCTTTTTTCCTGAATTTACCTCTCCTTACCCAAAAATACATTAACATGCTAAGGGTAGGGATTCAATATAGAGGGTCATTAAAAGCCCTCATAGGGTAAAGACCCTGGCTTGGACAATGATTATTATAAAATTCTTAGACAGAATAACTCAAGGTTCTTTATTATTATTATACATGATTTACTGTATTATAGCGCCAACAGTTTACCCAGCACTTTACAACTTGAGGGTAGACAGTACAGCTACAATACACTTTAATACAATAGGAATCAGAGAGCCCTGCTCTTTAGAGCTTACAAGCAAAGAAGTAGGGTCAAGGGATACAAGAGGTAACTGTGAGGGATGTGCTGATGGATAAAATAAATGTACAATTGTTAGGTGTGGGTAGGATAGGCTTATCTAAAGAGATGTGTTTTCAGGGATCATCTGAAAGTGGACAAAGTAGGAGATAGTCGGATAGATTGGGGTAGAGCATTCCAGAGGATGGGGAAGGCTCGGGAGAAGTCCTTGAGGCAAGCAAGGGAGGAGGTGGCAAGGGAGCTAAAATAGCAGAAGGTCTTGGGAGGAGCGAAGAGAACGATTAGGTATTTTGAGACTAGGTTCGTGATGTAGCTGGGGGCCAGGATGTGGATGGCTTTGTAAGTTATTGTTAGTATCTTGAATTTATTTCATTGGTTGAGTGGCAGCCAATGGAGGGATTGGCAGAGAGGGATAGCAGACACTGAGCGGTTTATAAGGTGGATAAGTCTGGCAGCAGCATTAATGATGGACTGAAGGGGGATAGTCTATTTAAAGGTAAGCCAATGAGGAGGGAGCTGCAGTGGTCGAGTCGAGAGATGACCAGGGAGTGGGTAAGAAAGCCCAACTGTATTGTATTTTCAATCAGATGACAACAATCCAGGCTAATTAGGACAAAAGGTGTACAAAGTCTTAGAGCCTGTTTTCTTCAATAAGCAGCCACAGCCTTAGTAGAAAAACCTGTCCTCTACCATCCTGTTGCCAAGAAAACCCTTGTTCTCTGTGAGGATTATCTCTACTGATGTTCAACACTCCCCCTGCTGAGTTAGAGCTAACACTCTCCAATCAGTAAAACGCAGGCCCCCATTAAGTTCAGAGACCAACCTTGATTCAGCAAGGTGTGTGTTGGAGCTCTGCAGAGAGGTTACTGCTTCCACATAGTGAGGAAGGGGAAAGGATCCTTCTCTGCAGTGGGCTGGCGGTGGACAGGTGACAATTTTTACTACTTAGCCTATTGCTACTATTGAAGGCTTTGTAAACTTTGTGTTTTATGCACTTGAGGATTTAAAACCGAACGTTTGATTGGATTTTAACCACTTTACCCCAGGCTAATTCTGACATTTCTCACACACACGTAAAAATCAGCATTTTTTTTTTTGCTAGAAAATTACTTAGAACCCCTAAACAGTATATATTTGTTAAGTATTTTAATAAAATGGTGGGTGTTGCAATTTTTTTTGTCACACGATATTTGCGCAGCAGTTTTTCAAATCATATTTTTTTGACAAACATACATTTTAATGAATTTTAGTGAATCCAAACCCAATAAAATACCCAATTTTTTTTTTTGTAAAATATAAAAATTATGTTATGCCGAGTAAATAGATACCAAATGGAAGGGCAGCAAACTACGGTACATTAATCTATCTATAGGTGACACTTTAAAAGCCTTTACAGGTTACCAGTTTAGAATTACACAGGGGCTCTGATGTTCGTAGTGATACCTCACATATGCATGAGGGACCTCCGTGCGCATTTGCCTTTGCACGTTAGCGCAGGGGGCGCTTGAGATTTTTTTTAGTAATGTTTATCTTTTTACACTGTCCCTTTAATTTTTTTAACAATTTTATTTCTATCACAAAGGATGAACATCTCTTGTGATAGCATGGGCTGTGACAGGTCCTCTTTATGGAAAGATCTGGGGAGTATTGGACCCCACATTTCTCCTCTGGCCTCCAAAGCATCTGATCAAATCGAGATTGGTTTGTACAGGCTTCTAAAACACAAACTGAAACAGGAAGTGAAGAAATCCTCATTGCTTCTGATTACTGATCTCACAGAGGGGAGGGACAATGTCAGTTCCTTTTTCTCAGATCAGTGCCCGTCTCCCCCGATGGGATGGAAAAGCCCAGGAAAGTTGGTGGTGATGGAGGGTACCCCCTTTTTGCTGCATGTAAAAGTGATCAAGCAGCTGTAAAGCGACTTGGATCAGTTTTATTAGAAAGAGAATCTCCAGCAGAAAAAAATGGTACCAGGATTATGGTTGTCGCATCAACCATGATCCCAGTAAAAGCACTTTAATACAAAGCGGTAGATGTACTTTCTCTAACTGTCCTGATCACCAATATCTCCAGTAATATCCAAAATTTTGAGCTGCCAAACAGCAATGAAACCCATATTAAAGCAGAGTTCCGGACATTTTTTTAATAACCCCCTCACAGTCTCCGATTGTGCATTAATAATCGGCATGTGCTGTTTGTTATAGACTTTGCGTCTTTGTGCACGCCTTTGTGCAGGGCTCAAAATTTCAAGTCCTGAGCTACTAGCCAGGTCTCAAGGGTTACTCGCCACCAATTGCCCCACCCAACCCTTACCCTGCCCCGCCCCTAATCACGCTATCAAAAATGATCTCATGAAATGACACTTAAATGTTTTATGCAGAATTATGTTACAAAAATAAATATCAACAGCAACTTTATCAGTTCCCCTCAGCAGTGCCTCAACAGTGCCCATCAATGCAGGCTCACCGGTGCCCATTATTGCAGCGTGACCTGTGCCCATCATTGCAGCCTCACTGTGCCCCCTTTGCAGCATCACTGTGCCCCACATTGCAGCCTCACCGTGCCCCCATTGCAGCCTCACCGTGCGCCACATTGCAGCCTCACCGTGCCCCACATTGCAGCCTCACGCGCCCCACATTGCAGCCTCACCGCGCCCCACATTGCAGCCTCACCGTGCCCCACATTGCAGCCTCACCGTGCCCCCCCATTTGCAGCCTCACCGTGCCACCATTTGCAGCCCCAAATATCAGCATCACAGTGCCCCAAATATCAGCATCACAGTGCCCCGTTGCAGCCTTGCCAGGGCGGAGGAAGTGAGAGGGCGGCTGGATCATGTCGAGTTAGAGGAGAGCCGCGGGATCGCCGAGCGGTAATACACGCCGTAACAGCTGTCTCCGCTCACTCTCACACAGCCCCACCTCCTCCTAGCCCTGCGCCTGTAATAGACAAAATGCATCGCCGCATTGGACCCGCGTTCTGTCTATCCATACAGAACGCGGGTCCAATGCGGCGATGCATTCTGTCTATTACAGGCGCAGGGCTAGGAAGAGGCGGGGCTGTGTGAGAGTGAGCGGAGACAGCTGTTACGGCGTGTATTACCGCTCGGCGATCCCGCGGCTCTCCTCTAACTCCATGGCACTATTCCACCTGGAGAACAGCTCCCGGTCAACTCCGCCCGGCGGCGGTGCTCGCCCCCCCCCCCAATCCCAGGCAGCCCAGCTCCTCGCCAGCCCTCATTTTCTGCTCGCAAAATGCGAGTAGGCGAGCAGAAAATTTGAGGGCTGCCTTTGTGCACGTCTTTGTGCACGGACGGCACAGTGGTGTAGTGGGTAGCACTCTCGCCTAGCTCACGACACTACCTACCTGGTATTTGGCATGTTCTCCCTGTTCCTGCGTGCTTTTCCTCCAGGTACTCTGGTTTCCTCCCACACTCCAAAGACATGCTGGTAGGTTAATTGGCTTCTGTGCAAAATTGGCCCTAGTATATGAATGGGGACCTTGGATTGAGGGTAGGGACTGATGTTAATGTGCGATGTACAGGGTTAGGGACAATTGTAGACACGTACCCACACTCACTTGGGTTGGACTGGTGTCTTTATTCAACCTTGCTAACTATGTAACTTACTTGGAAGTCCTGATAGAGCAAGCCTCTGAAGCCCGCTGGGACTCTCTTCCAGGATTAGGTTCAGCAGGCGCCTATCTCCACCTAGCATTGCATAATTTCTGGTTGTGAAATAATGTGGTGCTAGCAGTAGGGGATGCCTATTGACCCTGGGGATTGATGTCACTGCTATCGAAGGAGCCAATGGGATAAGGGACATGACGTACAAGGATAGACAGAAGTACAGCCTTTTCCCTCAACAAAAGGTAGAAAATGAAAAAAAACTATCTGTTAATGAATGGGGATGGTGTCAGCAATAATTGCAGATATTGTTGTAAATTAGGGTGGAACTCCACTTTAACAAAGGAAAGCTTAAGGTATCACAATAGTCTATGGGAAGAAAAATTGTATTTCTTTTTAAGATGCCATCCTTGAAATAACTTGTTGATAAAATTAGGAATAAAGAGAGGATATATCGAGCCAATTAAGTATTATCCAATATTGTGGATGTTCGCCATCCATGGATAAAGGGCACCGATGTAGTTTAGTGCTGCAATCAAATGATGTGTAGATTATTACTGCAAATTCCCACCTCAGGTAAGTAGACCTTAAATATCAGCATAATAAGGCAATCAAATGTTGCCTAAATTGTATCCAGGTTTTGCATATCTACTACAAGTGAGTAGATAATCACAGTGACAGCAGAATAATATTCAGTGACAAACGACAATTACCAAGTGAATCAATCACTGCTGATTATGGAAAGCTGTCAGGAAGGCGTTTATCCACCAGAATACTTCTGTAATCCACTATAGAGAAATGAGTATTCATAAAAATAAAATGGCTTGAAAACTGCTTAGCATTGCTGAAAACATATATCATGAGGCTGCATAGTATAAAAATAAGAGTATAGTATAAAATACATTTACATATCTTAAATAATAATAATAAAAAAAAAAAATGTAAACTGCCACCTGCCCACTTGTGTCTACAAACTATGGGATATTTTTATTTATTTATACAAGTAATGGTGGCGATCAGCGACTTATAGCAGGACTAATGCGATATTGTGGTGGACAAATCAGACACTAACTGACACTTTTTTGGGACCAGTGACACCAATACAGCGATCAGTGCTACAGAATATTCCCTTCACTGTACTAATGACACTGGCTGGGAAGGAATTAACATCAGGGGCAATCAAAGGGTTAAATGTGTTCCTAGCCAGTGCTTGTGTGCTGTGGAGGATGTGTTTTTACTAATAGAAGGCATAGATCCATGTTCCTGCTTTGCAGGATCAACGTCTTTACTATTAACAGAACAGTGATCTGCCTTGTTTACATAGGCAGATGGCCATTCTGCTTGTGTACTGAACAATCGGCAGGTGCCAGCGGACATCAAGTCTTCGGTACCCACCCCTGGGTTTCCACTGTGTGTGATCACAGCGGTTGTGAGCTACCAGCGGCGCACATGCATGCTCCAGACCCAGAAGTGTCGGATCACATACTAGGTACATGATCCAGTGCAGCCGTGCCACTTTGCCACTTTGCCCCCATATATGTTATACTGTCGGCAAGTGGTTAACAAAAAGTGGCGCAATTTTTTATCAAAAAAAATGCTTTTTTAACATGTTTGTGATAAATGTTACAATGGACCTGAACAAGTGGCTAAAATAATGCACTTTGAAATGCTTTGTACCAGAATCATAAATGTAAGGGTTGATTTTCTAAAGGCAAATAGGCTGTTCACTTTGCAAGGGAATTTTCCCTTAGCCTAATGAATGCGGTGAAAATTCAGTTTGCAAAGAATACTCAGTAAAGTGAAGATAAAAAAACAGTATTTTTTCTTGCACATGATTGGATGATGAGAGTTAGCAGAGTTGTGCCTTATTCACCAAGTTAAAGCCTTACTAAACCCAGTACCCTGCATTCACTATATCTGGTCTCCTATAGTACATAGAACATGGAAATGCAACTATTATTTAACAGTCTAACAAGGCATGGACAGATACGTTAAGAAATATTTTTTTTATGGGACTGTTTTAACTAAAAAAAAAAAACTAAATAACTCAGTCTCCCTAAGTATACCTAAAATCCAAAGTGTCCTAAGGACAAATAACCATTAAAAGTTAACCCTTCCCTTACCTAAGTCCTCAAAGTATAATTAAAGGTAAAACTTTTTTCTTTGTTTTGGATAGAGGGGAAATGAATTAGAACACCTGGCAGATTTTATTGCTGTCTGTCCCTGTTAAGGAGATTCACCCTCTCTGTTTTGTCCTGTTTACCATCATCACTGAAAGTAAAAGACATTTCCAAATTTTGAGTTGTTCCCAGAAATGTACTAGAGGGGAAATATTCCAATAAGAACACTAGTTCTGGTGCTCTGGAGGTCCCCAAGTGATTTCCTTAATTTGTAGGGATTTCCTCTCACTTCCTGTTTAGCTACGGTACAGGAAATTAAGGGAATTCTACCCAAAGGAATAATGATGGCAAAAATAAACATTTCAAGGATTATAACCCTCCCTTACTCTACTTTGCCTATAGTTCTACTGTAACACCCCTAACACGTAACATTGGAAAGCTCTGGTATGCAAATCCTACATTTAGTAAGCAAAGTCAAAGACTGGTCCAATCATCTAACCTCACAAATTGAAACACTGGACCTTAACCACAATGGGTAGACTCAGTAACTCAGTAACAGATAGGCACCAAAAACCAGATATGGTTGGCCAACTATCAACTTCCCAAAATCAATATTTGCATATCTATTGGGTTGTCCTAGATTAGGGCGTCCTAGGATTTCTAAGAAAACAATAAAAGGTACACACAGGCCAATCAGGGCAACTGCCTTTAGTTTCTGTTTCTGGTGTTGAATATTTCTATAAAAAAAGAGTTGCTATTGGAATTTGATTAATCTCCACATAAAACATATCCATACCAATTTTAAACATAATTACATGTCAAATTAGATGTGTTTGCTTTAGTGGCTAATCAGATTCTAACTGGCAATGAGGTTAATGGAACACTTGGAAGGTTGCCCATAGCAACCTAGTAGGTTTCTGCTTGTATTTTTCAACCTCTGTCCTCCAGGACATAAATTGGCTGCTTTAGGAAATCATTTACTCATATGTTTTTAAATCAAACTCGTGTATGTAGAACTTTACACCTCAAGAGCAAGATTGTATCTGTTTAGCTGCTATAGGTCTCTGTGCGTAAAAGGATACGTTCACCTTCGGGAACATGTTACTGTACATGTTTCACCCATTTTTAGGGTGAAACATGTAACATGTTTCGGATCCTGCAGCCGCTCCCCAATCGCCACACTCCTTGTGACAGCAGGTCAGGGATCTTCTCCCCATACCTGCTGTCACTATTTAGAAAGAGCGTGGCCCTGCACGGCTCTGCTAACACAACTGCATCATTGATTCACAGATCCCTTTTAATCAATGAACTACGAGCCTTTGCGGCTGTCGGCTTGTATTTCTTAATGAACTACCAGGGCGCTGCTGAGTGCTCGAGTAGTTCATTGAGTCTTCCTGTCAGCGTCTGTACACTGACAGTCAATAGGAGTTTTGCATGGCACCCATGATCTGCTGATCTGGGGTGCAATGCTTTCCAGGATCTTACAAAAAAAAATTGTGTATGCATATCTTTTACCTGCAAAAAAACGTGCATTTATAAAAAAAAGTTAAGGCTCCATGCACACTAGCATTTTTTTTAAGATCCTAGAAGCTGTTACTAACATTTTTTTCTGCTCCTAGAAGCTAAATAGTGTTATCCTATGTGTCCATGCATGCTACTTTAGGCTATTAGCATTTTTTTAGCTAAAGCATCTAGGAGCAGAAAAAAAAATATTTTTGTAGAGTTCTTGGAGCGTTTTCCCACCAGAAACGCTCCTAAAATCATTTTTTTTGGCTTTTTTTTTTTTTTTTCCCCCCCCTTTTTTTTTCCCCCCTTTACTGCAAAAACACTAAGGCTACTTTCACACTGGGGCAGGCGGGCGCCGGTGGTAAAGCAGCGATATACCGTCATTTTAGCGGTGCTATTCGGCTGCTGAGGCGCTTTGCCAGCGAGTTTGCAGTGCTTCCCCATTGTTTTCAATGGGAAGGGGCGCTTTAGGAGTGCTCCTATAGCACTGCAAATATGTGCCTTGCAGGACATTTTTGACCGTCCTGCAAGCACACCGATCCAGTGTGAAGGCCCAGGAGAGGCGATTTACAGGCGCTATTTTTAGCGCTGTAGCACCTGTAAAGCACATCAGTGTGAAAGTAGCCTAATAAAACACGAAGGCTCCTAGACACTCTTAAACGCTCTTATGCCGCGTACACACGGTCAGAATTCTTGTTGGAAAAAGCTCTGATGGTTTTCCCGTTGGAATTCCGACGGAATTTCGCTCAAACTGTCTTGCCAATTACACCACGCCTTAAAAAACGTTCAACTGCACTATAAAAGGGAAGTTTAATGCTTCTGAGCATGCGTCAAATTGTTTCCGAGCATGCATCAGAATTTTGCGTGTTGGAATTGCATACACACGGTCGGAAAATCGGATGAAAAGCTCCCATCGGACTGTTTCCTTTGGAAATTCCGACCGTGTGTACACGGCATTAGACACTACTAAAACACTGCTAAAACACTACTAAAAAAAGGCTATTACCAGAATTTTTTTTAAGCTAAAAAAACACTGGATAAAAAATGCTGGTAATAGCATGGAGCTTAAAATTGAACTTATCCTTGAAGCCCAATATTTTTCTTTTTTTGACTGCAAAGCACACAGCTTTGCAGTCTTGTTAAACAAGAAACATTCTAAGTTGTTTTATACTATTGGAGATCACAAGGGATCTAAAGCTCCATTTCTGTTATCACAGCCATAATCGAGTTTATAGGAAACATAATGCTTTTAGGAGTCAAATATGTACAACTAGAGTCCACAACAGGCATTCTGATAAAAATTCCACTTTCAAATAGAACATATTATGCCCAGTAAACTTGTTAGGACTAACCAAGGGACTATAGAATATTATAGTGCAATCATGTTACTGACATAACTGTGAAATGTTTTGTCCCTAGATATCTCATCTGTATGCTTTGTTAAAGTAATCTTCCCCATCTAAAAGTGGGCATATAGACCAAAAGCTAAATTAATAGTTATACTCAGGTTGATTTACTAAAGTCAAATAGGTTGTTCATTTTAAAAGGGAAAGCTTTGTGAATGTGGTGGAATTTCACTTTTTGTAAAGAATAGCCAATCGTGTGCAAGGAAAATTAAAATAAGCATTTTTTGCTTGCACAGGATTGGATGGAAGTTCTCATTCACTAAGCTCTGTGAAAAAAATCCCTTGCAAAATGAACAGCCTATTTTCCTTTAGTAAATCAACCCCTGTGTGCAAGCTGTCCTACCAGTTCTGCTCAGCCAGTTTTTTAATCTAGACATCTATGTCAGCCAAGTTACAATCTCACTTTTCTCTTGAAGTTAAAGTGGTTGTAAATCCTTACAAACCACTTTGACCTACAGGTAAGCCTAGATTAAGGCTTACCTGTAGGTCCAAGAAATATATGGCGCATGCGCCGTAGACAGCGGCGCGCAGATGCACCGAGTGCGCCGCTGTTATTGGCAATATGCCACGAATGACAGCGCCGGAGCAGCGAGACCCACCAAGAAGATGGAGGCCCCGTACCCAAGGGGACATCGGTGACTTCGCTGGCTCCTGTGTCACGTAAGTGACACATAATGGACTACTATGCAATGCATAGTAGTCCATTATGCTTTACCTTTGCCGGGAAACAAACAGGAAGTAAATTCATCAGGGTTTACTTCCTCTTTAAAGCAATGCACCTTGGTAAAGGACCACTCAAGCCTGTGGTTAGATAGTGAAGGAACGGCAACATACTAATGAAGTCAACCTTGCACTTTTGCCTCCTGTCAATCAGCTCCCGTGCAATGTAATAAAGCCCAACTGGCTTAGTGCTGCCCTTCCATGTCCCGATCTGAAAACGTCTCTGTTGGAATTGGAGGAGACTCATAAAGGCAGACTTTGATGCTACCTAAAATGCATTTACAGAAGTGTTATATTAATACCAGACATAGTTAAATAAGGGTATCTTGTATCTGTCAGTCACAACTACATCAACATTTTTATTCGAGTGGTCAGCTGCTTTGGTCAGTCTTGGTATGACTAAGTAAAACTGACAACCAAATGTATCAAACACATCATATTGGACAAAAAGTTCCCCATTAATGGACAGTTCACAACCACATTACAACACGAATAACTCTTGGTTCTTGACACCCTTCAGATGGCTGAAAATGAAGAAGATCTGCAGATATTTTCGCTAAAGGCAAAAAAAGAACTTGAAAAAGCTGGCATGCAGTTAAATTTAAAAAAAAAATGTCAAAAAGTCCAATCAACCCTTTGGCAGATAGATGGCAAAGACAGGGACTTCTGTTTCTGTTAATGGTGACTATTACCATGAAATGAAAATGGGCTTGCTTCTTGATAAATCTGAATAAGACAGTAAAGATCAGAGCTATCGCAATGCCAGCAAAGGTTTGGAAAGTCAGGGCTACAGTATATTCTTCCCAGGGAGAGCAGCGCTATTACAAAGGGTGAGCATTTGAAAATCAAGGCAATTGAACTGTGGTGTAGAAGAAAGTGTTAAGGTGTTACTAAACCCACGACAGTAAAATCAGTGTGTATATGCAGTAAAGCATGACTGTTATACTCACTGTGGAACCTAAGAGGTTAATCCTGTGCATTGTGTAAAAAGGCTGTTTGACCCTGTCTTCTCTGATCCTCCCCTTCCTTCACGGTCCCCATTCCATCTCCTGATAAGACAGAGCCTTTGGAGTCACTCTGCACATGCTCAGTTTGGTGTGTATTGCTAGAGAGTTTTTCTTCTTGGGAGGGTGCATGCAATCAGCACAGGGCCAATTAGCACTGTCCAGACAGCGGGTCAGGGGTCAAGCAGCCTCGAAGAACAGTCAGAGGTGAATGAAAACTCCCCCTACAAGCTTTAACCAGACACTGAAAGAAGTCACAAGACTGCTATATTGTCAAAAGTATTGTCTTTACATTTACATGAACTTTAATGGTATCCCAGTCTTAGTCTGTAGGGTTCAATATTCAATTGGCCCACCTTTCAATCAGGTTGAGGTCAGGACTCTGTGCAGACCAGTCAAGTTCCTCAAACCCCAAACTCACTCATCAATGTCTTTATGGATCTTGCTTTGTCCACTGGTCCAAATCATATGGTGAAGGGGGGATTATGGTGTGGGGTTTTTCAGGGGTTGGGTTTGGCCCCTTAGTTATAGTGAAGGGAACTCTTAAGGCGTCAGCATACCAAGACATTTTGGACAAATTTAATGCTCCCAACTTTGTGGGAACAGTTTGGGGATGGCCCCTTTCTGTTCCAACATGACTGCGCACCAGTCCACAAAGCAAGGTCCATAAAGACATGGATGAGCGAGTTTGGGGCAGAGGAACTTGACTGGCCTGCACAGAGTCCTGACCTCAACCTGATATAAACCCTTTGGGATGAATTAGAGCGGAGACTGACTGGCTTGTACCACAAGATTGGTGCCTATATTTAAAAAGGTATCAAAATCTTTTCCTAGTGCCTACAGACCAGTTAGTTTAACTTTTATAGTCAGGAAGATAATTGAGAGTTTGTTTAAATGGCTTTTGCTAGAACACAATGTTTTAAAGTGTTTGTAACGCGTCTTTTTTCCTGAAAATAAAAAACCTACTTACCTTCTCTGTGTAATGTTTTTGCACAGAGCGCCTCCGATCCTCCTCTTTTGGGGTCCCCTGCCAGCAATCTTGACACCTCCTCTTCTCCAAGTGCCCCCATAGCAAGCCGCTTGCTATGAGGTACTCATGCAGACTTGATTCTAAGCCAGGCTGTGTGCATCTATAGATACACACAGCGCAGCTTGGCCCTGCTCCCTCCTCACTGGATTTGACTGACAGCAGCATAAGCGTATGGATCCCAGTGCTGCTGAGTCTCCAATGAAAAGAGAGAGAGGGGAAGAGAGCTGCTGCAGATGGACATAGTGCTGGATTGGGATAGGGCTCAGGTGAGTGTTTAGGGGGGCTGGGAGCAGCTTTTAAAAGTTTGTTTTACCTTTATCTTTACTTTTAATGTTTGCCTTTCTAACCACTATAAGCAATAGACCATAGTTGTCAAACAAATCTGCTTTCTTTTTATGAGGAAGTAAGCAAAAACATAGACAAGGATATACTATACTTTAACTTTGCAAATGCATTTGACACAATTGGCCTAAGCTAATGTGTTCAGAAAATGCAGTTTATAAATCAATAGGAAAACACCATATTCAGAGAGTAGCAATTAATGATTTATACTCTGAATGGTCTAAGGTTATTGGTGGTATACCGCAAGGTTCAGTGTTGGGACCCTTACTTTTTAACCTTTACGTAAATTATATAAAGTTTGAGATTAAAAGTAACCTTGTTATGTTTGATGATGACACCAAGCCGTGTAGTTGAATAACGTCCTTACAAGATGTCTCCAACTTACAAGCATATCCTAATGCACTGTTTGATTTGGTAACTATATGGCACATTGGGTTTATTGTTGATAAATGTAAAGTTATGCACTTGGGAGCTAAAAACATGCATGAATCATACATTCTAGGAGGAAAACAACTGGAGGAGTCATTGGCCAAGAAGGATCTTGGTATTCTGGTAGATCATAGACCAGGGGTGCCCAACCAGTGGCCCGCGGAGCCCTCTGATGTGACCCATGACCTCCTGCTCTGGGATAAAATAGAATAGAGTACTGTTTTTAAAGGTCAGTTTTATTAATAAAATCACTGGGTATATATGGGCATATCTATTCTGCAGTGGTTACTGGGCTGCTTTCAAACTGATCCGCAGGTACAGAGCAGTGCACCTGCATGTTACCTGCACTGAGCCATAGACTTCTGTTATTACCTGCGAGTTTGGTGAGCTTTCTAAAAGTGCACCAAACCTGCAGAATATAATAGAGGTCTATTGCAAAGTGCAGGAAAGCCAAAGGTATACTGCGCTGCACCAACGGTGCAGGTAAACTGCAGCACATCTGTGTGAAAGCAGCCTTGGGCCCCTTTCACACAATTAGTCTGACCCAATTGGACCCTCCATTTACCTCTAAGGAGTAGCAAATGTAAACCGACTTGTGTCCTACCTCCAATCCAATTCAATCCGGAAAAAAAAAGGAGTATTAGTGGGCTGTGTCCGTGTCCGCTCTGCATATACAGAGCAGACACGGACCTGCCATCCACCCGCTCCACTCATTGTGGCCCAGGACTGGTTACCAAGTAGCTTAAGTGGCCCTTGCTCTTCAAAGGGTTGGGCACCCCTGTCATAGACCTAATAGCATGCAAATCCAAGCTGCAGTTTCTAAAGCAAGAATTTTTTTTTCTTGTATTAAAAGAGGTTCTGACTTCAGAGAGTGAGACATCATTTTGCCCATGTACAAAGCATTAGTAAGACCTCATCTGAAAATATGCAGTTCAATTTTCGGCACCAGTTCACATAAAGGATATCAGAAAACCAGAGAAAGTGCAGAGAAGGGCAACCAAACTGATAAGTGACATGGAGGAGCTCAGCTATGAGGAAATATTTGCGGAGCTGAATTTATTCTCTCTTAAGAAGAGGAAATTTTAGGGGGATATAATCACTATGTATAAATATATAAGTTGTAGTAATATTCAATTAATTTCAGATTTATTAAAGTCATTACAAAGGATAAGGAGGCACTCTATACATCTGGGAGGAGAAGAGATCTCCACAAAACACAAGTAGCTGTGAAAATGTGGAATAGGCTCCCTCAAGAACTACTTCTAGCCAGCTCTGTAGATTTTTTTAAAAAACGGGCTGGGTGCATTCCTAAAAAAACCTAAATATAACTGTTTATTAACATTTATAAGTAATAACACCAGGGATGATTGACCCGGGGAATATCCGATTGCCTTCTCGGGGACGAGAAAGGAATTTATTTTTCCCCCGCTGGAGCAAATTGGACCATGTTTTATAGGTTTTTTCTTTGCCTTTATCTGGATCTGTGGGTAGAGGGTTCTGTATATGGAGATTTGCGATTTACTTATTCTGTTTCTTTATTTATTTTTTCTATTGGTTGAACTTGAGAGACATGTGTCTTTTTTTCAACCTATGTAACTATACAGTATATCTGCAGCTTTTAATAAAATAATTCTCTGTACTCCCATCACAAATATTTCTCTTCAGGAACTTCAAGAGTTGGGTTTTAATTGCTTCCTGCATTGTCACCCTGTTATATGTGCCTGTGACGGAGACTACAAGCAGCCATGCTGATGCACATTGTAAAGGCATTGTCACCATTAGTAAGTCAATCCACAACAAAGATGTGCAGCTGACACTGGAGTGAGTGCATGCAGACAGGGAGACCTCAAGAGAGGACCTCAACAGCAATGAGATAAAAAAAAAAAAAAAAAAAAAAAAAGATTAAAACAAAAAGGTGAAAACAATAGTTTAGGAATAAAATAAATCATGTCTTTTTGGTATACACAGTCATTTAGAAAGTTAATTGTCACAATTAGAGAATAGATATACTTAATAATTAAACCAGGTTTAAATATTTTTTATTAAACCCACATATATAAATATATCATGTATCTTTATTTATTTATTGGATTAGCAGGTAATTAGATGCAATTGAAAACGGTCCATCTACAACTGTAAATAGGATACAGTATTACTTAACAGATGATGCATGAGTTTTGAAGTGCTGGAAGAAGAAAGGTGGAATTAATTTATACCTTTCTAACATGCAGCAAAGAGTAATGATTCTTTCTCACCGACAAGCCTGTCCAAACAGGCTCCCAGCATGCACCGGTGGGCACACAGAGAGTAATGGAGTTTCACTTAATAAAATTAGAATTAAGTAATTATTTTTATTTGCCTCACATTTTACATCTATGTGTCACTGACAGCAGTTCATAAAACCAATTTAAATCTTTGCTTGAACAGCTAAGCAAATATTATAGAGGACGAAAGATTATGCAAGTGGTTATTACAGAGGTGAAGTGGAAAAACATACACATAAAATAATTGTCTACAAAAATGAAAAATGCCACAAGGAATGTTCTGACAGTAAAGGACAGAATTCTGTCCGCCTTGTCCTTCTGGTGAAAGAGATAGAGGCAGAAAGACATTAATGACCTACAGAAGCCCTGCAGAAGTGGTTGCCCAGGAACAATGGCTCACTTCCCCAAGGGATTCTGGGATGCTATTTATTTGTGCTGCACATATAATAAGCATGCAATAAACTCATCGGCCAGAGTTATGCTGAAATCATTACATTAATAACTGAGAAAATGTGCTGTCATGCACATATTACCAAACCATCTGTACATTGTTAGATATAAACTGCCATCACTTCCAGTTAAGTCTTCTGTCTGATTAGCTATAATCGTTTAACGTGCACTGTATTTCTGTTATGCGGTACATTCTTACAGAATGGTTGGTTTTTCATTTTAAAGGCTAAGGAGACATTAGGCTTTCTTTTTATTTATTTATTTATTTTTTGTACATTTGAGGGCTGGTAAGTGGGAAATGAGGAAAAGTAGGTAAATCTAATTTTACTTAGTAGTCAACCCAAATGAATGCTTAGCTAGGAGAGTAAGAGGAGCTACTTCAACACTGTACATTCTTTAAGTGTTTTTAATGCTTTTAGTGTTTTTTTTTTTTTTTTTTTCGAATACCGTAGAGAAGGCTTTTTATTGATGTCTATGTCTCCGTTTGGGAGATTTATTCTCTCCATTTCTCCTGGTGACCAGTCACTAAAAGTGAGGGGAAAATCCAGAGTTTTAATTCGTCACCAGAACAGGATTCCAATGGGATAACTTGCTCTGGTGACAAATGTCTAAGAAGGGATCTTCTCCACTTTGGAAATATTTCCTCTTGTTATTTGTTGTGTCTACAAGACAAAAAAATAAATAGAAATCTCCCTAAATGGCAACAAATGTGACACTGGTTTATCATCACCTACTCTATTCAAAATGGAAACATTTTAGAATAAGGTATACTTATATAATGAATCCCACAATGAATATAAATAATATACATCGTTTATATGGCTGTTCTATTTAATGTCTCTAACCCAATTTAACATTCACATACATATTCATTTCTAGAATTGCCTTTTGCAGTAAATATAAACCGAGTACTCTGCTAGCAAGAGCCACATTACCTCAACTACTTTTTGTCCTCAAATAGCTCGACTTCCTCAGAATCTTCTTTGCATATTTCAAAGGTCAGTGAAAGATTCGCAAAAACGGCCTTGCTTATTTAATTTCTTAATTTCTTATCACATTTCACTGCTTTGTAAGTGTGCTATTATAAAATAAAACCATTTTAGAAATGTATTTGTTTATACTGTATACTGCTCCATTTTTTTTTACATTCTTTATTTGTGAAAAGGTTTCATCACATAAATTAGGTGTGGGGGGTTTCCATGAAAGACAATAACAAGGTCTTACAGTGGACAAATAAGTACAGCAACAAAACTAAGCAGTACATGTTATTGTTTGAGTATCTTACATGATATACTGTATGTCTTTCACCTGCAGATATCGGTAATTAGGTTGGTCACAATTTGTGATGAGAACATTCTGAGAATTTATGTACAGTTTTTCCTATGACTTTTCTTAAGAATTTTCATTTGAAATTCTATCCATCTTTGGCCAGCTTTACAAGGGCACAGTTGTCTTACAATAATAATTCATGAAAAACAACATTACTTTGGAGAGAAGACATAAAGCATCAAAAACTTTGCCTAACACTGTCCTACACTGGTGACTGGACAAATAAAATCCTTTGATGAAAAGGAACCATATGAAAGTACATCTGGGTTTGCTGAAAAACATACATCATCCAGCTGTGGCATGTAAAAAGGTTTTGTGGTCAGGTGAGACCAAAATAGGCCTTTTTTGGGCAAAATCCAAAGGGCCTACAGTTAAAAATACACCATACCTACTATAAAGCATGGGGGCAGCAGTGATAATCTCTGTGGTTGCTTTTCATCAGCAGGGAAGTGTTTTGTTCAATTTTAAGAAAGAAAAAATTAAACAAAATGCAGGGAACTACAAGTTTTGCCCTACAAAAAAAGGAAGCTTGGGCAAAAGCCCATAAACAATCTAGGCCAGACTGGAGAAAGAACAAAAGCATGTATGACCATCAGTGGTCCAGTCAAAGTTTGGATCTCAATCCAACTGGGAATGTTTGGCACTGTTTCAAAACTTTGGTGCAGTATCTGGCTAACCTAAAGAGCCCCAGGCAAATATGTCTAGTCTAAAAGAGACAAAATCACTTTTTAAACTTTAAATTTAATTTTAGAATCTCTGTCTGGTTTTATGGTTGTCCAAGGTCCCCTCGAGAGATGTACCCTCTTAAGCTGTCTGGGTGACTACTGTCACCAGGACATAAGGGATTCTGTTTATATAGGTTTTTACACAAGCTTACCAAAGCTTTCACCCAACATTCAACATTCACAATTTTCTAACCCTATTAGAAAGAAGTGTGAAAGTTGGGTGAATTGTGTGTGAAAACATTTATAAATAGACTATAAAGTGATAGAAAATCCAATTTTTTACAGCTGTACTGTACACTGGAATAGGATGAGGGGGGAAATCTTCCAATGTGACAGAAAAAAAAAAGTAAAAGAACAAAAAAATAAAAAATAAAATAAAATAAAAAAACATTCCCTACTATATATATAAAAAAAAAAAAACACGAGTTTTAGATAACTGTTTATACTGTGATACTGTATCTACAAATTTGGCTTTATGGAAAGATAAACAACAAAATTTTGGAGATCCTTCATTTATGCAAAAGCAATTACATTTTTTATGCGTTTCCTAACATGTTTTTCCAACATTGAACAATGTCATGTTAATAGCTCATTTGGAATATGACAGAAATCAGCACACATATACATTTAATTCCCTAGTGACTTGCCTCTTTTGAAAATGCTTTCAGAAAAATTGCTGTACATCTACCTTTTCATCTCTACAGATAGCTATAATTTCTGGTGTCAAAGCAATTTTGTTAAAGGTAAATATATTTTCTTACATCTTGCTGCAACTTGAAAGGTCACTTATCACTTAGTGAAAACTGATGCATAGTCGCTCATGAATTCTTTAGCGCAAATGGCTGGATGAAGTAGACCTGATGGAATAATAGATAGAAGATGCCGTTCTGAATCTTGCAAGGAATTTAAAAAATATTTCTTTTGAAGCACTGGCGAATGAAAAGATTATTTTACCATGATTAAAGTAATAAAGAAAAATGTTGTTTTCTCACAAGACAAAAAATGTTTTCCTAAAAAAAAAAAAAATATGATGGGTCTACTACTTAGCTTCCCAAGACAATGCATGGTGTATACGCCATATGACAAATACAATTGTATTAATGTATTTCCAGAACAAAAACAATACATTTTTGTCAATGCCAGACAAAAAAAAATCTGAATTTTATATATACCTTCAAGCTGAAATTTCTGCACAGTTTAGCTATCGCAGTGTACTGCCTAATAGTGTCATAATATAATGCATACGTTTAAATGTGTATATCCAGTCAAAACTTTTTATTTTATTTTGGGTAGAGTGGGGGAGGATTTAAACTGGTCATAGATGGATCAAAATTCAGCCAGTGCAGCAGGGACCGGCTGAATTTCAAGCCATCTATGGCATTTCCCGCTACAGAGTGGACAATCTAATTATCAGCTGCTCTTGAATGGGAATGTTCAAAATATTTCATTCAATCAGCTGCAGCGCTAATCTGTGTATACTGACAGTCCTGCTGTCAAAATACAATAGTGTAGTGGGGAGGATTCCTTCATCCACCTCAAATGAGTCAAATGGGGGAATCCATTCGTTTTTTTTTTTTTTGTTTTTTTTTATGGCTAGCTTTAAACCCATGTCAGGTTTTTACTGCTATCCAGTGCTCCATTTACTGTCTCCTTGACAATAGTTTCAATGAACAGGAACTGAGAAGAACTCTCCAACAAGGACAGAAACAAAATAAGTTTAGCATAGTAAAAGAAGGCTAATATCCCTGTCAATGCAGATTTTCCCTCACTTCCTGTCTAAAGGGAGTATGGTAACCTAATGATAAATCTGTCATGAAATGGGGCCCCAACTAGGAGCAAAGGCTCAATAGAGGTTCTAATCCATCCCCACTCTATCCAAAAAGAGAAGAAAATATTTTGCTGAACAAATGCTTTTATGTTTTAATATTAATATGCATATTAGTTTACATAAAGAAAACTCTTTTTAAATATGGACCTTTCGGTATCTTTACAAGTCTGCAAGAAAGTCCTGACATCTGTCAATATACAGTGACAGTAGTATTTTTCAAAAAAGATCATTAAAAAGTTGTCTTTAAACTCCAGTCAAGTAACTTTGCCTAGGCTTAGATTGTGACACTAACATGCTGCAGGCCAGAAGATGCAATTCCTCAGTCTCCCTTTCTACAGTGATCAACATAGTAACTTTTTGGCAAGTCACAAGGTGAAAGGCTGTAAGGAGGGGACTTATTGTATCTGTGTCAGACATTGAGGCAAGAACTGCATAGATACCAGAATTGCCATAATTATAAAGTCATCTCTGAGACAGCATCTCAGTCTAGGATGTAGACTGTGACCCTGGATGATGTTTGAACAAAGATGGCTACATCCTTCTGTAGAGAAAAGCAAATTCAGGCATTGGGAGTACTTCTATTTCTGTGAATGGAGTACTTTGATTTCTATGAGAGGTAATGAATACCTGGAAGTGTAACAATTACACATTATTTTGCATCTAGGCCCACTTTAACATGATAATCATAAAGTAGTTTGACAGATTTATGCACTGATCATTAATGGCTAGCTCACTTGGCCAAAAACATTTTTTTAATACAAGGACCCCCAGGCTGTGTTTGAAAATATCCTCTAAGACAGGGGTCTCAAACTGGCGGCCCTCCAGCTGTTGCAAAACTACAAGTCCCATGAGGCATTGCAAGGCTGACAGTTACAAGCATGACTCCCTCAGGCAGAGGCATGATGGGACTTGTAGTTCCACAACAGCTGGAGGGCCACCAGTTTGAGACCCCTGCTCTAAGACAATGCTTTAAATGGGAATGGAAAACCAGTCAAACATCATTTTCAGAAGGTCAATGATGGAAGGCTGTATACACACTTTGATCTCATTACAAGTTTCCTTATATATGTTTTCTGATAATGAAGCACACTGTCCACTCATTAATTAAATGTAAAACAGAAACAATTAGGCTGAGCCAGTAATAAAGCAAAAACAAAGTAAAAAAGTTGCTAAGTAAACATTTGGCAGATATGTCCAATTAACCAATATGCAATAGACAGAGCTGTGAAATAATGAAAAGATAAAGATTAGAAGGAAATGAGGCTGCTTTAAATCCTATTCTCCAATTACTTTTTTTCTTTAAAAATAAGTTTTTGTAAAAAGTCAAATTCACATGTACTCAGTTATAACAAATTATCAGCATATAAAAATTAAGGTTTTGGTGAGTATAAGGTTGTGCGCTTTATCCCAAATGAGGAAACAGTTTGTACTTTGTTATTAGTCAATAGAACGCCTAGAACAAAGTGTTATTTAAACAGCAATCAATCAGGTTGCAAGCAGCAACAAAAATGTACTTTTAGAGGATGAAAGTTTGAATGTGATTGCTATTAGTTGTCTTAGAAAGGTCTTCCCTTGTATTGTTTTCTAAAATAAGACTTATCTAGCAATACTGGCAATCAAATATAAAAGTGTTGGTATTGCAATTGCAGCATTTAGTATAGCGGGTTCCCTTTGACACGCACACAAAAATTAGATGCCAGACAATATTTCACTTATGTCAGAGGTCCTTGATACAAAGCCGAGATGCACAAGATCAATTGGGTTTTATTCAGTTTCATTGTTTGTGTCACTTAATTTAAAGTAAACCTAAAGACATTTTGTTTTAGTTACATATAGAGTGGAGAGGGCTTGGAACACCTGTCAGGCATTTATTGGTGGCTATTCTCTCATTAGGGAGAGCAATCCCCTCTATTTGTTATGTTTACCATCATCACTGAAAGTGAAAGTGAAAGAAAATCCCAAATTAAAGGTTGTCCCCAAAATAGAGACATAGACAAACTTAAAGCATCATCTAACCAATTCAGTTTCATAGCTGAATAACAACTTACATATTGATCAAGTCAACTGAAAGTTCCAATAGGCACACATTCTAATAGATAAATTGAGCAACACAATCTATAAACAAGCAGTCAATATTAAAGCGTAACTGGAGTCAAAAAACAAAAAGGTACAAATATGCTTCAAGTTTCGAGTCTCAACTATTTCATCCTGTTTCTTTAAAGTTCTGTGTAAATTTAGTCCTTAGAATCATTTCAAAGATCCCCTTCATGTGTTTCCTTTATGTCTGTTCTCTCTCAATATCTCCCTACCTCCTTTGTAGCCACCCATTCAGATGAACTGAGAGCAGAGGGTGTAAGTAACGATGAGTGACAAGCCTGAGTGGGAGAACATTTTCCGAGCAGCCTTACATGTACCTTACATGTATATGTTCCCATCTGCTCTCTACTGGGTGGTGCAGACTTTAGCTGCACATTGCTGATTACTGTTCCAGAAGCAGGTCTGAAAGAATGTAGTCAAGCGATGTAGTCAAGCAACTGATGGCCAGACTGCATAGCGAAAGGTTACACCAGCTCTTCCCTGGAACATGCTCATCAAAAGGGGGACCAGGGATGTGCTCTTTCACTTTTGCAATCAGCAACAAGCTGATTATCACACTAGGTATTATTAAGAGTCAAATACTATTAAAAAAAAAAAAAAAAAAACAGTAGCTGTAGCTAAAAGAATGTCATGAATGTGACTTTAGTACTCCTTTAAAGTATTAGTCCAACTGAACATCATATTTCAGGTTGTTTCTGACTGGTAAACCATTGGCTTCCAAATTCTCCTAGGGACTTCAGCTGCAAAATCTCCCTCCCAGAGTTCCTGGCTCTGTTCATTGCAACCTAGATTTTTTAGGGGTTTACATCCATTTTAGGGTCTCCCAGCTTTTCCTGTTCTATTCCCCAAAATATATACAACAATCCAACAAGAACAGTATGAGCCCCCTAGTAATGTGTAGAGGTGGGCAGACATGTAAACTAAAGATATAAGAAATTGTTAAGGTGACATAACTGTTCATTACCATCCTACAATGAAGTATCAGCATTGGGTGGACTGGTTTCTTATTTCTACTTGAGACTCCAGTTGAAAAATCTGCCAATTAGAGGTTCCTGGCTCCGTTCCCACCAACCCTGAACCATTTAGGTGTTCCCATCCATTTTGTGGCAGTTCAGCTTCAGTTGCATTTTCTGTGATATATAATAAAATGTAAAAATGCTACATTGACAGTGTGACCCTCTATTTAAGGGCCAGAGCAAGTATTTAGACCTAGGAAACGATGTGCAAATGTCTCATCACTACAGTTTCCAAGAGATATGAGGAGGCAATTGGTGACAAACCTCCACTGATTCAGGTCCCGTTCACAGCAGGTGTGTTGGGCTGCACTGGGCAGCCTTTCCCAGAGCAATCTCAATGCACTGACAAGGCAATTTGCCTTGATTACAATTAAATCGGTTCACATCACCATGTTGTTTTTTCATTGCAGCGTTTTGCGACACCGTACTCTGTACTGTACAGTACAGTGTTCAATAAAATGTCACTACAGAGCAATGCTCTACAGTCCAATGCAGCTGCAATGAATAGTGCTGGATTAAATATCCCTTTGTGAAAATTCACTAAAGTTTAGGAAAAGAACCTGCACCGCTGCCGACATAGCACACACTGCTTTCTAATGCAGCTGCTGGTATGAACCAGACCTAATAGAAATTATATATTAATATTTCATAGTTCAACCTTTTTAAGGCTAGTGTACCCCAGCATTTGAAGTGTCAAGGTCCGTTCTAGATCAGTATGTGCTTCGCCTTTATTCCTCCATATGATAAATGCATGACAAACGCATTATAAAAATGCATTTCACAAAACCCATGGAAGCCCAAATATGCAGTTACATGTCACATTCATATTTTTATTAAACTTCATTGGATCCTATCAGTGTTAAACACAATTACATTCTGCCCTATAGACTCATTATTTTATAATCATTACATGCTACATGTTTTATGTAATGTTTTTTACAAAGAACCGGATATCATATTATACTTCTGTAGATCCAATCATGCAATGACAGAATTTTATGCCTCATATAATTGTAAAGAAATAGTACCGTTAGCCCACATATAATTAATATTTTACAAGATTTGCCCTTCGGGCTTGTCATATGAAGTATAAAGTGTGTGAGGTTAAATAAGGCAGAGTTATCAGTCATCAGTCTGTTCAGAGGCCCCATCTGGGAGCCTGATAACCATTCATATTCTTTCATATTCTTGCGCCTTTCATATATTGAGCCTGAAGCCAGTAGCACTTAGTGCATTCACTTCATATGTTCATCTTTAGGCACTTTAATTCAAGTTACGTAACTTATAATTTCAAAAAGTGTTAGTGGCATTAATCTTTTTTTTTTCATTTTGCTATCTAAAACAATCATGCTTGTCAGATATAGTATTTTTCAACTGATCTGCCTAAAAAACTGCATCCCACCTGTTCCCCAATATATGCTCTTGCCTGTCACATTAAAGCAGACTTTAAACTTGGTTAAATTGGTCGAATGCCAAAAAAAAAACTATGTTTGAAAAAAATTGCAATGCATTCTTATGTGTGCAAACAATGATGAAAAGACAATTCCTGGTCTTATTGTTGTCATGCAGATTCAGTGGCTTTAACAATATGGCATATACCCAAAACATGTATGAAGATTTTGAGGGGCCTGTAGTTTGATTTCGAGTATGAGAGCCATAGGCAGTCAGGTAACTTCTATTTTAAAAAGAAGGTCGACAATGACAGAACCACAGTTCTCTCAGGAGAGGTTTCTAATAAGGTTTGGCAATCTACCAACGATCACAATTCGGCCAGTTCAGCAGGGACCAGCCAAATTTCGATCTGTGTGCAGCCACCCCTGCTCATGATTTTACCAACTTCTGTCAAAGAGGCATGTTGGAATACTTTTGCTAATCAGTGGCTACAGCCACTGATCAGTGTATTCTGGCAGTGGTGGGTCCCAAAATGTCCTCTAGTCCTCCATTCACTTTGTTTGATTGAACAAAAAAAAGAACAGTGCATGGCCAGCTTTACTTTTGTAAAGTAACAGAAGGTACCTCAGTCTCAGTATTTGACCCATAGCACTGTATTGGGTCGACAGTGGCAGCATTATTTCTTAATTTGGCCTACCAAACTGTAGTCAGATATACAGATATGTTCTATTGTGTGTTCTTCTCCAGGACTACTTCCCAGTCTCATTCTCAACCTGGTTAAGGTGCTCCACTGCTTTCTTATTCTTATTTTACAGAAGTGGATGGCCCAAGACCATGTAACAGCCTGAGATTCACAATTCAAGTGTCCAAGCTGGAAACAAATTTCCATTTGTTTTCTTTCGTTGGTCTGTATAATATAAAGCCAGCAACAACGGATTCAAAAAAAGCAGAGATGCACATTGTAAGTTATTTGTGACAGGCTTACCAAATTCAGGATCATCACTAACTAACTGATGTAACCAAGGTGACGATGTGCTCAGGTTAGTGCGAGGAAACAAATTTTGGGACATTTTGGTACTTCTGACTTCGATTCCACAGAACACAGCCAGCATCACACACAATATAAAACATTAGTGATTACTTTCAAAGTATTCTTTTTGAAAATGTATTTTGACTTAGAAGTACATTTGTCTATACAGCTTAGAAATAAGATTTTTTTTTTACTTTCAAGCAATATCGCAGCATAAAAAAAAGGCGAATTTTTATACTCACTGATCTTCATTATCTATGTCTTTTCTATTCATAAAAAAATATTAGACTTTCTTATTAAATTGGAATAGCTTCTATGCCATTTTTTCCTCCTTTCTCTCATACTGCTTTCCAAAGACTCTTTGTAGTCACCATTCTAAAACCATTAAGCTAATTGTGTCTTCCTCATAAGTCATGAGGATGGTTAACAATCGGGCCGAAATAACATCTTCCACAATCAACTTGTTAATCCTTTGAACTTGTCAAAAATTACCCTGTAATATAAAGAAACTGCAAGCTTTATGGTGAACGATTTTATTTCATTTTCAATCAATGAGACACCTCTGAGATCTTGGAACTGCAGTGCTTCTAGATGCAAAATACTAAAGTCTACATTTCTCAAAGGAATCTTCCCTGTTTAAGATTCTCGCATTGGCTTATAGATAGATTAGAATTCCACAGTCAGTAACTGCTGAGTGACACATAAGTATACTGTATACTTTGAAACCTTCTCTACAGCTTAAAGTGGCTGCAAAGGCTAAAGGATTTTACTTTAATGCATCCTCTGCAAGAATAGGTAAAAAACCTTCTGCACACAGCTCTCCCCCAGCCCCCCCCCCCCCCCATCCTTACCTGAGCCCAATCCCAATCCAGCAATATGCACAAGAGCAGAGGGTCTTTCGACTCTCTCCCTCCTCATTGACTCATACAGCAGCGGAAGTTCCTGTTGCTGTCAAACACAGCCAGCGAGGAGGGAGCAAGAACAGAGCCAAGCCATGATCAGTGTATCCTATGGATACACAGAGCACGGCTCAGGAGCAAGCATACACAAGTGTCCCCATAGCAAGAAGCTTGCTATGTGGGGCACTCGGCAGGTGGGAGCCAGGATCGCTGGCGGGGGGCCCAAGAAGAGGAGAATCATGCCTGCTCTGTGCAAAACTTTTACACAGAGCAAGTTTGACATCTTTGTTATTTTTAGAAAAAAAGTCTAGCAATTACAATCACTTTAAAGAGATAAATATGTTTAAAAAAAATAGTCTAAATTTTGTTTTTATTTATCTTTTTTTTTTTTTTAAATAATGTTTTATATTTTTGTTATAAATATATTATATATTTAGATTTACACAATATATACTGTAGATAGATAGATAGATAGATAGATAGACAGACACACACATTGTTTTAAAAATGAAAATGTAATACATGTAGCACCCGTGATGCAGGACTCGCAGAGGCTTGTGGGTTTTTACTCTTTAGTAACCACAGCAGTAGCTGTTTGCCTCTCTCTCTCTCTAATTAGTCATGTGTCTAAATTTTAAGTTATCTTTTAAGTATCTTTTTACAAGCTTTTTTTTATAGCAAATCCAATAGCTTGGAAAAATGATAGCTTGGAAAATATATGTAAAATGAGAATACAAAATATTCATATTCTATATTTAGATATTAGCTAAGAGAAAAATATTATTAAAAAGGGCATATTTTTAGTCTTGACCTTTGTAAAGAAAAGAAGATACATGCAAAACCCATATACATTTCTATACCAGCTCATTCTCTTCCCTTGTATCTCCAGGCTTCCTCTTTATTAACATTCTATATAACCTGGAATTTCAAGAGTCTTTCTAAGACTCAAATGAGGCCTTGGGCCCAAGCTTGCATTTCCAACTTTAACATCTTCTCTGTTTAACCACCTGCAAACTTCTAACTTTTGAAAAATGAAGGGTAGACAAAAAACTACCTACTTGTATGTTTTATTCTTATTTACAATGTAAGCATTATATATGTCTACACTACCCCCCTCTCTTACATTTCCTCAACCCACGCAATTTGAATATTTATGTATTAAAGGACTTTTCAATTGAATTTGATTTCTTTAATATATAAGCTCCTTCAAAATGCTTCTCATGTGACCTTACAATTATCATTCCTACACTATGAAGTGGAAGATGGAATTGCAATGCGCGATACCTTTGCCTAAATGGTAAAGAATTTGGGAGACAGCTGCTAGGTCATCCTAATGTGTTGTTTATATGGAAAATATTATGATGTTTAGTACAAAACCCCTGAAATCCTTCAGGCATATAATCCTGAGATATCCATATTGTGTTACAGATGATAATATTAACATGGACATTTCTTGTGACGGTCCCCCGGTTTATTAACTTCTCAAGATAAAAATTGTCTCTGTTACACACACACACACACACACATATATATACAGGCATACCCCACTTTTAAGTACGCAATGGGGTTTATTTACTAAAGCTGAAGTGTGAAATCAGGCTCACTTCTGCATAGAAACCAATGAGCTTCCAGGTTTCATTACCAAAGCTTAATTGAACAAGCTGAGGTTAGAAGCTCATTAGATTCTATGCAGAAGTGAGCCTGATTTTGCACTTTCCAGCTTTAGTAAATAAACCCCATTGTGTACTTAAAAGTGGGGTATGCCTGTGTATATATATATATATACACACACACACACACACACTGTATATAACGTGTATATATATATATATATATATATATATATATACGTACACACACACTGTAAATACAGTATATATATATATATATATGTTTTCATTTTAAAAGTATTGTACATCAACATTGCCTTTTTCCTATATATTGTTGGACTTTATTGTGTTTTAAGTATCAAATGGCCACACTTCTACATTCTGGAAACCTTTAATACATACATACGATAATATAAGCCAGGGATTTCCAAACTACGGCCCTCCAACTGTTGCAACTACACATCCCATGAGGCATTGTTAAAGTCTGACATTCACAGACATGACTAGGCATGATGGGAATTGTAGTTCCTGCACAAAAGGAAGACCATAGTTTGGAGATCCCTGATATAAGCAGAGCAAACTTGTGAAGGAAGGCTAGACCCTTCAGTAAATAGTGAGTGGGGGGGGGGGGCAATTATTGGATTGTGCCGGCTTTGTAGAACAATGAGTGCCATAGCAACCATACCTTCTGCAATGTTTACTCTCTTTACATGGAATCACAGTGTTGAATGTGTGGCTGTTATACAGGCAATTGTTACCTGCATATTTCCTCATACAGAATTACATACATACTTGTGCCCTCAGCAATGCAGCATGTAAAGTGCTTGTATAACATTCCTACCTCTATGCTTATTGTTTTAAGATAAATAACACTTTCAGAGCTCACCGGTTTACTTCTCTGCAGAACAAGGTCTCCTGTAGATGTAAACAAAGTTAATTGGATGCCACAAATTCAGCACTTCTCTTGCATCAATAATTAGAGGTAGACTGCACCGGTGACTCCACAGCAATAATAATAACAGCTAGAGAATGCTTAGAATCATTATACGGGTAAAGGTGGTCATACATAGCAAAAGGCTAATTTGTAAAGATGCCTCATACCTACAGCAAGAGATGATTTTTTAATAGGTCACAGACTGCCTCATATAAAGCCTGTTTTAATGAGGAATTTGACAAAATACACAGATTATGTAATGTATACGACCTTTTTTCTTCAAAGTCACTCATGTGGTCTAAAAATAATTGCAATCATGCATGTATGGAACTGAGCCCCATAAAGAAACAGAAAATCACTCGATGCCCACAACAGCTACTTTGCATTATCCAATTATAAGGCAAGGATCACCTGTGCTGCCTTAAAGGTAACACTTTTTGTGATACAATTGGGTGGCCAAAGATGGGCAAATGTGTTACAGAGAACAGAAAGTTAGACATTTGTCTGCTCTAGAATGGGTTGTGCACTGCCACAATCCAGGATCTTCTTCCCGACCAAGAGACAGATAGGAAGGACATTAAGGCCTGATTCACACCTATGCATTTTTAGTGCTTTTTGCATTTTGCAGATTTGCTCTACAGAACATGTTCCATTGGAAACCATGTTAAATGGATGTAGTGCAAATCTGCAAAATGCAAAAAGCACTAAAAATGCATAGGTGTGAATCAGGCCTTATGGGACGATAGCTGCCTTTTTTTCCCCACTCTCAGCTTTCTGTCACAAAAAAAGATGTTTATGTTGAAAAATGTCTATTTTTTAAAACATCTGAATACCTTTCTTTATAACACCACTACAAAGGACCAATTCTTGAAAGCAGTGCAGAATCTGTCATATTGTTTGCTTATAATGCTTGCTGTATAAATAAAGCCAACATTTTTTTTTTTGTTATTAGTTATTCGTTTTTTTTAGTGTTTGTCTCCCATCGAAGATATGTTTCTTAATTTCCTGCATCAAGTCATAAAAGTGACATGCTGTCCCTACATGCAAGTGTCTCCTGTATAATATATTTAATAAACACTTTAAATAGATGATAATTGTGAAAAACCGAAAAATAAATGATTAAATAAATTAGGGGCTCGCCCTTTAGTTTTATATAACTAATAATTTTTAATAATAAGTAATTACATTCACTATATCAATTTTTAGTGTATTTTTAATTACGGTAATCATTTTTAATTGTTTAGTAGAAATAAATGTAATCATTTATATACATATACACATAACATAAATGCATTATCCTATGCACAATATATGTATAGGGTATTTGGTAATAAAATTATGCATTTGATTGTATGTAGTAATTGTAAACCTATGGAGGCGCACAGCCATGTCACACACAGACCTTTAATTCATTTATTATATCTGAGAAGAGTTCACGTATCTAAGGCATGCGAACATTAAAAGGTATTAATAAGCCACATTCAAAATAGAAAGATATATTGTTCAATAGTGTTAACACCACTTTGTTGCGATGTACACCTTAGGAGATGAAGATTTATACTACAACAAAATGGCACTGGCCTGATCCACAAGAAAATGGCTGCCACCAAACGCTCTATATAAAATATCTGAATCTCCTTTCCAGTAGCAATCCCCCCGAGGAAGACACGTGATCCCGGTGTTGACTGCTGGAAGGTGCAGGCAGTGGCAGCCTCATGAGGAGGAGCTGTGACAGACAATGACTGTGCAGCTTTATCTGGTGTTAATAACAGACTGTATGTTAGAGATTGGTGCACTGGAAACACCTTAAGATTGTGAGTACCTCTCTTGATTTTTTAATAAAATATGTGGTTTTAAACGTTATAAGCACTATGTAGCTTATTTTCCATCTACATGTAAGTAGGAGACTGATCTAAGGGTCAGAACAGGAGCCCGGAGATTCCTTTTCTATTGAACCCAGGGGTGGCTCACCAGCACCGATTGACCAAACTTAGTTGTGAGGTCACACACCCTGAGGTGAAGATAATACCACGGGGGGGGGGGGCACGAGAGTGGTGGCACTTTGATCATATGTGGAGCATTATCACAGGGAGTAATCATTATTAAGAAGTTCACAAAGGATATACAATGATGGACTTAATAGGCACTGAAGCAGTGCACAAGAGGACATTTATTTTTACTTTCACTTTATTTATTTATTTCTGTTTTTCACAATTATCATCTATTTAAAGTGTTAATTGAATATATTATACAGGAGACACTTGGATGTAGGGACAGTGTGGTTTCTTATGTTGTTTTGAATATATTTTGGCACATGTATATGGGACTGTGACTGTGTTTTGTCTGTACATTACAATAAGGCATAGTGAACACACAAGGTAGCTTGCAAGGATTTCACATATATTAAGTCCTAATAAGTAGTGGGAGGAAATTTGTCCAAAGTAACAAAAATCCTCTGTTAGACAGTTGTTATGGGGGGGAATTTATTTTCCCTATTGACAGACTTCCCCTGTATGCCTGTTCTGGCTACAACCTAAAATGCTGCATGGGACTCCAAGGTAGAAAGTGCAGAGTAGGGAATTTCTGTGTGGTGATTTAGCTGTTGGATTCATCAGGAACTACTGTATAAGAAGCAAGAGCATATTATAGATTACTAGTGTACAGTATATCCATTCGTTTTGAGTGGACTGAGTGTTTAACATTTAACATTAACTTTCTCTGATTAAAAATTACCTAAAAAAAACTAACATGTCAACTTTAATTTTTACTTTACTGTTATAGAAGAACCCAGTCTGGCAACAAGCAGCATGTAGATCAAGGTGGTCAGTTTGTATTAGGTGGTCACTGAAGATCTGTTGTTTTCTATACACAAAAGATTTGTTCATTTCTAAACAGTAAAGAAGGCCCCTTTCACACATTCGGCCCGTTTGTCCATTTTTCATCCATCCGTTGACGGATGGATGAAAACGGACATCAGTTCATCTCTATGGAAAACCGGATGTAAATGGATGATCATCCATTTACACCCACTTCTGTCAACATCCATTTTTGGAACAGATCAAAACACTACTTTTCTTACATCTTTCTGGATGTAAACGGACAAACGGTCTGTTTTTGCATGAAAAAATGGCTCTGGGACTCAAGTAGTTAAGGACTCTAGCTGGTGGATGTAAAAAACTGACTGAAGCCATGAAACTAATGGTCCACATGTGTGAAAGGGGCCTAACAGGATGTCATATAAAGTCTAATAATCCGCTGGATCGTAAAGAAGCTTTGACTTGCGGGGATGAACAACTCGGACCCCTACCAACTTCCATTCTGGAGTGCGGTGCAATTACACTGATCCTCTACCCCAGGTCCTCTCCAAAACATATTCCCTATTGAACACGCCATCAGAACAACAACCCCTACCCTGCCTGGAGAGCTGGGAGACCGATCTGTAGCACAAAAACGAATTATTATCAGATTTTCCCACAAATCATCTCTATGCAACAAAATACAAGAAACACATTTCAAAATACTGACCAGATGGTACCTCACACCCCTTAGACTGCATAAATTCTATCCTGCCACTTTGGACCATTGTTGGCGATGCCAGGGGGGGCAGGGGGACACTGCTGCATATCTTTTGGTCCTGCCCTAAACATTTCTGGATAGATATCTGTACCATCACTCAGAAATTCACAGAATGCAAGATACTTGATGACCCAGCATTTTTTCTGTTACATGCGTCAAATATCCCTGCTAAAACCTATAAAAAGTCCTGCATCCCTCTTTACTGCAAACAACAATTCCCACCGACCACTGGGAGTTGTCTGCGGAAAGTGGAGAATATAAACAGGACAGAAGACTTAATTCTTACAGCACAACATAAACGTAAGAAATACACGAAGACCTGGAGTCCCTGGAACATGTTTACTCTCTCCTACGAGGGGAAGGCCCACTTTGGAACATAGGTCTCTCAAAAGATTTAAGTAGCTACCTGTCTCTGTTGACCTGAGCCATTGTCGTCCCCTTACCTATCTCCTTCCTACTCTACCGTTTTCTTTTTCTTTTTCTATGTCACTGTTTAAGAAAAGTGGAAATTAAGTTTGGGTGACCCTATTATTCCTTTTTAACCACGTTCTAGTCACTATTACGCTATATGATACTAATGAGTAAGCCAACTGCAAATTCTTTCATGACATTTTCCAATGTATACTGTGATTATACCCTATGTATACCGGCTTATTATGATCTGAGATATGTGACTACAGTCTCAATTATTAGTATGTTATTGTTGTCACGATTGGGTTTCTCCCTTTATTGGAGTTCAATAAAAATTATATTTGAAAAAAAAAAGAAGCTTTGACTACATGAGAATTGTTATTCATACAATTCAACAGTCAACAGTGATCGCAACCTAGTTCATATCATCTGTTAAAAAACCTTGGTAAGGCATGTATAAGAGACCGCGAGGAGCTGATGCAAGCATCGTACTTGACCCGGTAGTAGCTCCCCGCTCATATCCAAACTTTGCACTCACTAATAAATCTCTTAGTGAGTTTTACTAAATACACCAGCTTAAATCTTTACATAAATAATGTGTAGCACCTCTCTGACAAAAAAACTGCTAGACCATGGTTTATTTTTGTCAAGAGACCCGAACACAGATGCTGCATGTAGAAACTTAGTAGCTGCTAACATTAGGAGTGCCACAGTCATATGCCCACCCTGACACAGACTGAAAATGCCAGCGGCTATGCCTCAGGCCTTCAAGGCCAACTGCGGAGTACAGGATATGAGAGAATATTGCAGAGTCTGCATTGAGAAGAGAAATTCCAGGATCACTCGAATCCCCATGACAACAGACAGGCCAAAGAGTGACTTCTAATTTATTCTATTGAAATTACGCTCAGTCTGGGTGATTTCATAGATGTGCAGCCAAAATTGCAGCTTCATCTACTAAATGAAATGATAAGGCTTTAATAACATTTCTGCACTGCTTGACTTTCAGCTCAATGAAATAAAAGAATTGAACACAGTAACTTTCCTTTAAAGGTTAATCTCGGCATATGTCTAGACCCTGTATGAATCTCATTTTTATTAAGGCTGAATGTTTTAATATATTTGCATTCAACAATAGAAAAAAAAAAATCAATATATTCACAGGATGATTTAAATGTTTTGGAAAACTGGTAACTTTAAAGCTCAGGCTCACCCCCACCCACATCTCACTATTGGTCAATAAGAGACCAATAGTAAGGTTCGAAAGGAGGTGACAGTCTGAACTCAAAGTTTACATTATAGACCAACCCAGGTTAAAGGACCCATGGGATGCTCAAGAAACTTCTTCAAGATACTGTATGCACCTATAGATGCCTTATATGCCCTTCTGCTGTTAGCTTATAAATTTATGACAACATGTTGATTTTAAAGTGACTCCGTGACCAGGCTATAAACATTAAATTCCACTGTCATCTAGAAACACTTTTCAGGTTGCTCACATAAGCAAAATTAAAACCGGTATTAAAGGGGTTGTAAACCCTTGAGGTTTTTCACATTGATGCATTCTATGCATTAAATCGGAGTTCCACCCAAAAATGGAACCTCCACTTTTCGGCACATTTCAGGGAGGAGGGGAGAGCAGATACCTGTATAATCCAGGTATTTGCTCCCACTTCCGGGCATAGATAGCCGCAGTATCTGCAGATATCTATGCTATATCCGGCGCCTCCCCCCCCCCCACCTTGCTGTCTTCTGGGAGACACACAGGTCAGTAGGGCAGGGGATGGTGTCAGTAGGGCAGGGGACGGTGTTAGCAGAGCAGTGGATGGTGTCAGTAGGGGGGCAGTAAAAATTAGAGGTTGATCTGGCTCATTCAAGTGAATAGGGGGGCTTCCTGCAGCCGTGTGTGCAAAGCATGCAGTTGCAGGGCGCTGCAGTGGGGTTTAAACAGGTGATGAAGAGGTGATATAGCACCTCACCGCCTGGGAAATTCCCTCTGAAGAGCGATCTGACTGTGTATTGCACTTCAGAGGGCATCACATGTGTATATGAGCCCTAAGGCTGTTCAGGCATTCCTGTATTTTCCGACAAATCAGCAGGGAACTGGGGGCAGAAACAGGACTATAATGCTTACTTCGGGACACTGCTAACCTCCTGTCTGCAGCAATTGCGAAAATACTTCTGCTCAGCTGTGGGCTGGGGGAAGAAACTGGACTATTTGGCCACTGTGCCTAACCCCTTACCTCTTGTAATTCTCTTCACTATTCAAGGCACCAGCAGCAGGGGCGGATCCAGAGCCTAGTCTCGGGAGGGGCACTGCCAAAATATTTGCGGGCAATTTGTCGGGGCAATGGCTGGTGTTGGCGCCTCAATCATCATGGCACCATGGTTAATATGGTGTCAGGATGATTGAAGCGCATTATTTCTATTAATACATTGTAATATAAAATGAAATATAATGCAGAATCAGTGGGAGCCCTGAGCGTGTCACTTGCCACGTCACCTGTTATCAGATGCAGCTTGTCACTTGCTACAGTTGCCTGTCACCAGATGCAGATTGTCACTTGCCAGTGGCCAGTGACAGTGTCCCTGTTGTTCCAGAGTGGGGGGGGGGCAGTGAGAGATGATGTCATCTTTCTGCTGCCTGCGCCTGCACAGTAATGGCAGTCTTATTTTAGATGCAGAAATGCGGCGATGCAGGGGGGCGGTGAGAGACAGTGGCTTCTCCAGCTTTTTACATTTAGGGAGGAACAGGGACAAAAGTAAGGGGGGCATCTATAAAATATATACACACAGACACACATAAATACACAGTGTCTTCAAAAAGTATTGTTGGTTGCAGCCAGGTGGAGGGGAGGAAAGAGTAGGAGCAGCCAGGTGGAAGGGAAGACAGAGTGGGAGCAGCCAGGTGGAAGGGAGGAGAGGGTGAGAGCAGCCAGGTGGAAGGGAGGAGAGGGTGAGAGCAGCCAGGTGGAAGGGAGGAGAGGGTGAGAGCAGCCAGGTGGAAGGGAACATAGGGTGGGAGCAGCCAGGTGGAAGGGAGCATAGGGTGGGAGCAGCCAGGTGGAAGGGAGGAGAGGGTGAGAGCAGCCAGGTGGAAGGGAGGAGAGGGTGAGAGCAGCCAGGTGGAAGGGAGGAGAGGGTGAGAGCAGCCAGGTGGAAGGGAGGAGAGGGTGGGAGCAGCCAGGTGGAAGGGAGGAGAGGGTGAGAGCAGCCAGGTGGAAGGGAGGAGAGGGTGAGAGCAGCCAGGTGGAAGGGAGGAGAGGGTGAGAGCAGCCAGGTGGAAGGGAGGAGAGGGTGAGAGCAGCCAGGTGGAAGGGAGGAGAGGGTGGGAGCAGCCAGGTGGAAGGGAGGAGAGGGTGAGAGCAGCCAGGTGGAAGGGAGCATAGGGTGGGAGCAGCCAGGTAGAAGGGAGGAGAGGGTGAGAGCAGCCAGGTGGAAGGGAGGAGAGGGTGTGAGCAGCCAGGTAGAAGGGAAGGGGGAGGAGAGGGTGAGAGCAGCCAGGTGGAAGGGAACATAGGGTGGGAGCAGCCAGGTAGAAGGGAGGAGAGGGTGAGAGCAGCCAGGTGGAAGGGAGGAGAGGGTGAGAGCAGCCAGGTGGAAGGGAGCATAGGGTGGGAGCAGCCAGGTAGAAGGGAGGAGAGGGTGAGAGCAGCCAGGTGGAAGGGAGGAGAGGGTGAGAGCAGCCAGGTGGAAGGGAGGAGAGGGTGAGAGCAGCCAGGTGGAAGGGAACATAGGGTGGGAGCAGCCAGGTGGAAGGGAGGAGAGGGTGAGAGCAGCCAGATGGAAGGGAGGAGAGAGTGGGAGCAGCCAGGTGGAAGGGAGGAGAGGGTGAGAGCAGCCAGGTGGAAGGGAGCATATGGTGGGAGCAGCCAGGTGGAAGGGAGGAGAGGGTGAGAGCAGCCAGGTGGAAGGGAGCATAGGTAGGGAGCAGCCAGGTGGAAGGGAGCATAGGGTGGGAGCAGCCAGGTGGAAGGGAGGAGAGGGTGAGGGCAGCCAGGTGGAAGGGAGGAGAGGGTGAGTGCAGCCAGGTGGAAGGGAGCATAGGGTGGGAGCAGCCAGGTGGAAGGGAGGAGAGGGTGAGTGCAGCCAGGTGGAAGGGAGGAGAGGGTGGGAGCATCCAGGTGGAAGGGAGGAGAGGGTGAGTGCAGCCAGGTGGAAGGGAGGAGAGGGTGAGTGCAGCCAGGTGGAAGGGAGGAGAGGGTGGGAGCAGCCAGGTGGAAGGGAGGACAGAGTGAGAGCAGCCAGTGATAAGGTCCTGTACCTCTATGGAAGCCTGCATCCCCACCTCCCCTCACCCTCCCACCTGGAGGTAAGTTCTTACCTTGGGGGATATATAGTAGAATCAGATCACTGGCACTTTCTTTGTGGCTCCCTCCACCCGACAGCCTTATGGTCCCTCTTCTCCTATCAAGGACCTCCTCTCTCCTTCTCTCGCTCGGCATGTTGGGGGCTGCAGTGCACTCTCAGGGAATCGACCTGGGCCTGCTGGTATCTGGGACTACATGTCCCATAATGCTCTTGGTATTAGTTTCCCAGCCATTGGCCTGCATGTAGCCAATAGGAGCAGGCATAGCCAGGGGAAGGAAAGCTGCTCGCCTCAAGGAAGAGAAGGAGGGGTGGAAATCCCCCGCAGCTGCGGCTCTGCCTGTGTCCCTTCACAGTGCCTGCAAGTTTCAGCACCGCTGCCCTGTGTCCTGATGGGCAGTCGGTATCAGCACAGCCTGCTCACTATTTTCTCGGGGGGGGCAATTGACCCGTTGCCCCCCCCCTGGATCCGCCCCTGACCAGCAGACTCCTTGTGCAGTGGTTAAGGCAAGTCAATTAGAGTCCTGACCTTCTATTCTATACCATTTCACCTGGGCTTTGAAATTACCGGCAGCACAAGGATTACTCCTCCTCTGCCTGAAAATCATCAAATAGTCACAGCGGAGTAATCCTTGTGTTGCGGTCCCAGGCAATTTCAAAGCCCCGGCGGAGTGGTATAGAAGAGGGGGCCAGTACTTTAGTTTAGTTGGCGGAGCTGTCCGGGAATTGCCTTGGGGGGGTGGTGTCTTCAAACCGAGGGTGTCTCTAGTCTCTGCAGAGGAGGAGTGCAGTAGTAGCGCTGAGATTAGAGTCATGAGAGGTAAGCGGCTAAAGTTAACAGCGTCCGTCCGGGGCTATTCTGTGCTGCCTAAGTGTCAGTATCTGCTAAACTGTGTACAGGTGCGAGCAGGGCTGGCCGCCAGTGCTAGGATAAGGACCGAGTGGAGAACCCCTGGCTTTGGCGCCCCCATCTCCTTGTGCCCTCAGATGGCCGCCTTGGCTGCCTTATGCCCGAGTCAGCCCTGACTACAGAAAGCTTCTGGCTCATCTAAAAGTAAAGGCAGCATCATAAGTGGCAATTGCAAACATTTTATGTACAGTATGTAAAAACATGTAGCTGCTGACTTTTAATAAACACAAAAAACTACTGGAGCTCTGCTTTCAGTTCTTCTGCTGTGATTGTTAAAGTGGATGTAAAAATGTAGAGAATAAGATTTCCTTTCATTTGAGCCCAGTCTTGCCTTGTCACAGATTTACTCCAGCCCTGAGAAATCCTCTTTTATTGTTCAGTTAGAAAGAGCTTGACAAAGTGCTGAAAACTTTGTCAAAAAACGTCCCCTTGCTGTGACAGGTGATTTACATATCTCATGCACTAGCCTAAAAGAGGCTACATACATCTCCCCTATATTCCTATATTCTTCTTGCTGTTCACTCAAGTATAAATTTATTTTCACTCTGGTCTGTGGATCTGTGGTCTTTGCCTGTCTCAGGCTGGTGCATGAGATATGTAAATCACCTGTCACTCACAGCAAGGGGGCGTTTTTGACAAAGTTTTCAGCACTTTGTCAAGATCTTTTTAACTGAACAATAAAAGTTTATCAGGGCTGGAGTAAATCTGTGTGGCAAGACTGGGCTCAAATGAAAGGAAATCTTATTCTCTACATTATGACATCAAAAAAAAAATCATATGTGAATATGTCTCCTGCGCTCAATTAAAGTGGAATAATTCTTTGGATTTAACCAAAATCCTCCAGTTATTTACAATAGTGAATAAAACCATCCCACATAATCTCTACATGGATATTTGCATCTACCTTTGTTTCTAATGCAGCCAAAATGCAGTCCAAGAATGGCTTCCCATTGTGTCTCAAAGCAGTAGGTATCTGACCTCACAGGCTCCATGTGTATAGAACACCCACCATTTCATACTTGTTCAGCACAGAGCAAGAGAGCACCTGCTGGCTAATTTTCAATAAAATGGTTGGTTCAAAATAGTACAAAATAGTTTACAGTTTGCTATGTTTTTACGTATGCCTCTGTTCCTCTATGTTGTATGAATAATAATATTCATTTTTAATAAATCTTGTACCTTTTTGCTTATTACCAATGAAAAGTGTGTTTTATTTAATAAATTATAATTATTTTTATATCTCTATAACGCATGATTATTGTTATATTCTTTATAACATTAGAAAACAGCTTTTATTAGAAAATGCACAATTTTACAGGCAGATGTTAATATTTTCAGTATAGTGACACCTAATATACAATTATGTATATGCACACACACACAAATATATAAATATATCTGACAGCTGACAGCTAATAACCATGATCAGTAAACCCTACAGGGGTTGCTTACTGATATATGAGCATCTTATTTTGTAATGTCTCACTACCTCCAAACGCATTCAAATTTCCAATGAAAAAAAACAAATGGAGAAACCTAACATTGTGTGTTGATGCATCAGCTCAATGAGTTTCAAAGAGAACAGAGGCTCCAGAAGCGAGAGATAAAATTCAAGTTTTTGGACCCCAAAAAAACATTTTCTGGCACATAGAGACAGACAATAGAGCCATTATATATTTTTCCAGCTTTTGTGTTAACACTGGTAAATGATGAAGTATGTGTAGTGATTGAGATGACAATAAAAATTCTAAAAATAATAGCCAAAAATGGCCTCAGAAACCCCAAGAGAACTCTGTAAGCTTCATTGGTTTCTTAGCCGACAAGTGCCTCAGCATGCCCATATCACTCAAGTTAGCACATTTAATTTGGAATGCCTAGGTGAGCATGACACAACAAACAAATCTAAACTGCTGCAGGGACTATTACAATCCTAGCATCATAAAAGGTACATAGTGCATCAAATTAATATTGCACAGGGCAGCATGGGCTGGGAACACACTGGATACCCAGAGCTGATGTAATTTCAGGTTTGACTGGCGCTGGCATTTTATATGGAGGGCCTTTGTGAGATGCACTGTCACACTTTACTGGAGAGAATAGGAAAGCCATTACTACGGTTATGCTGACTGCCTCTTAAATAGCTAGACTAAAAGAGATATCAGCAAATATGAAATAAAATAAATATGTTGAAGCAGGATGTAAAGAACTTAGCTATATCTGTCACAAGACTGAATACATTTAGAATAGACAAACTGACCAGGACAGCTTCAATGATGATGTGATTTTATAATGAATGATATAATGATATAAATCGTTAATAATAATAATAATGATGATGAAATGACACTTGGGGGATTTCATAGCTGTAGGCCCTAATTCTAGCAATACATGACCTGATCTAATAGCTAACATATATGCAAACCTTCACCTTGTAAATCAACCCATTCAATTTCAAATAGAAATGAAAGACAAATATTTTTGTATAGTTTTAAAAACCATTATAAATACCTTTTTTTTCCTCTTTTTTTTATAAGTGATAACATTCCCTCTGTTCTCAGCTGCATAAGAGCTGAGGGAGGAGAAATGCAGTACACTGAGCTTCTCAGTGAATGGCTGTGTGGGGGGCATGTCAGGACAAGTCTGCTCATTGGAGGAGAGAAGAGTTCCCAGCATGCGCATATAGCAAGGATAACTTGCCACACATGTGTGATAGTGTTGAACTGTAAAGCCCCATACACACGGTCAGACTTTTTCATGGATTCTGTCCGATCGGACAATGTTGTTGAAAAATCAGACCGTGTGTATGCACCATCGGACAGTGTACGTCGGATTGTCCGACGGACAAAGTCTTATCTCCTGCTGGAAAGATTTGCCAACAACACGGTCCGATCACACCAAATCCAATCGTGTGTACGGTTGTCCGACCGGACAAAGTGCTACGCATGCTCAGATCACATTACAAGACCAAAGCTATTGGCTACTAGCCTCTACGTAGTCCCGTCGTAGGCAACAAACGTCACCACGTTCAGAATGATCGGATTTTCCGACAACTTTGTCCGACCGTGTGTACGCAAAACCAACATCAGACAAAGTATGACGGACATGGTCCGACGGACCTGGTCCTCGGATAATCCGCGCGTGTGTATGGGGCTTAAGTCTGTTAACTTGCTGCACATTTTCACTGGAAAGTTGTACACTTGCAGAGCACTTGAAGCACAAGTTCTAGTTGACACTTTTACAAATTCATCCACAGTGACGCCCTGTGGTGGGATGACTATTGCACAACATAACCAAACCAGAACTTGCAGCAGACTTGCAGAGTGTTTGCAAAGAAAGTTGATCTGGAGTCAAGCAATGCAGACTTGCTGCAATTGTGCAACAAACTTGTGAAGCCTGGCAAGTCTAGCTATAGCTTAGCAAGTCATTTTCAAACTTGCAACTTAATTGCTTACTATCTGAGTAGCTACAGAACTGACCACTGTCAGTTTCCCTGCTTAGTGTGGTCAGTTTTTAATAGGAAAGCAGAGGGACTGGCAGGAACACCAAGGATTTCACACAAAGGAAAATACAAAGCACAGGATACTTTTTTGCATACATAATGTTCAGTACATGGTACAGCAATCACATATCAGGAATATGAAATGTTGGGTTTACATACTCTTTAATTTAAATGCTTTTTTTTATATCCTGATTGAATCTTGCAATAACCAGCTTTCACTTCTAGTTCACTTCTCTGGGAATTAAACAAAAGATGAAAGTAATCATATTGGACTATTCTGACAGATTTAAAGCTGATCATAAGGTATGATTGCTTTCCATTTTTGTTTAAAATTTTCAATAGTCTATTCACATTGAAAATGAGCAGATTGATGCAGACAAAGATGCAGCTTGGTTTGCATAGAACAATGGTTTTAGGCAGCCAACTAATTATATTGATTAATTAGAAAAAATCATTCACAAGAAAATGCTCTGTTTGTATAAGAGATATATATACTTTGGGTGTATTTAGGCACTGTGTTTGTCTCTCACATGGAAACATGGGAATAAAGTGAAGAGTAGTCTGTTGTGATCATATTATACACTGGAATGGTACATAGATATTAAAGCTATGGCCCCCTATAAGATACAAGAAAAAAAAGTGGATACAACCTTTGGCTTCAATAAAAACTATACCTACCTCCTAATAGGAAATAGAATCTAGTTTAAAGAGTTATTAGGTACAGTTTTAAATTTGCATGGAATGTTCAGAACTGAGGATGAGAGGTAAAGTTGGGATTATTGCAGAGATATTTTCAGGAACATACTGATCTGTCCAGCAATATCTGTAGTTACCTCTCTTTATCACATACTGGCCTACAACAGGAATGAAACTATAGACTGTCAATTTTGTACAGGTTAATACAAAACAAAGAATTATCGGAACTAGTTACATCGTTTTCTCAACCCTAGAGTTCCTTCAGAGGGTGCTAAGGGTTCCTTCTATTTACTGACCCCAATTATCTTTTTAGTAAGGGTGAAGGGAATTCCAAATGGCCACCAATGTAAGTTAGCATTCTTCCCAATGACAACTAATGTATCATAATCGGTAATTAAATGTAGTTATTAGCAAGGGTTCCTTGAGACCAGAAAGTAATTTGAATGGTTAATTTATATTAAAAAGTTTAATAAAGGCTGGGTCATGTAGGATAAACACCAATCCATGTGAACCATCCCCAGAAAAAAGAAGACTCAAATCTGCTTACCAGAAAAATATGACTCTCAAAATAAAAAGAGTCATATAGCGCTTTAAGATTTCATACAGATCCACACTCCCGGTCTCTTATGCCACGTACACACGGTCGGAATTCTCATCGGAAAAAGCTCTGATGGTTTTCCCGTTGGAATTCCGACGGAATATCGCTCAAACTGTCTTGCCTACACACGGTTACACCAAATTCCGATGGTCTGTAACACAGCGGCATAAAACACATTCGACAGCACTATAGAAGGGAAGTTTAATGCTTCCAAGCATGCGTCGAATTGTTTCCGAGCATGCGTCGGAATTTTACGTGTCGGAATTGCATACACACGATCGGAAAATCTGATAGAAAGGTTTTCCATCGGAAAAATTGAGAACAGGTTCTCAATCCAAAGTCCGTCAGAAAAAGACCGATGGGCATACACACGGTCGGAAAATCCGTTGAAAAGCTCCCATCGGACTGTTTCCATCGGAAATTCCGACCGTGTGTACGCCGCATAAGCGTCTCCCACTGCAAAGGTGGTCCTTCTGTGGATATCAACACAGGTCTTGCCTCCCAGTCAAGGATCCATGCCCCAAAAGACGTAATTTGCAATGAAACATGTATGGCAGAACCTGTTGCTACATCATCGCGCTTTACCAGAAGTGAACCGGAAGTTCTGAGTTTTCATGAGAACAGGGATTTACGTACCGCCCTGTTCATTTTGTTTTATCTGTAAGTGCACTTTTAATAAAAGGTAATTTGTTTTCACACTATGTAAAGCTCTTGATCTTCTCTTAAATGGTACTGTATCCTTGACTGGAATGTGAGACCTGTGCCGATATCCAATCCATATCCATGAAGGAGGACCATCTTTGCAGTGGGATATGCTTGAAGGCCAGGAGTGTGAATCTGCAACAATCTTAAAGCGCTATAGACTCTTTTTATTTTTAGAGTCATATTTATCTGGTAAGCAGATTTGAGTCTTCTTTTTTCTGGAGTGGTGTTCACACTGAAATGTGAATTTCTGTGGCAACACTTTAATAAGGACTTTAATTTGGCCATTTTGTTTTTTGTATGACTAGCGCAGCCAGGTGTTTTTCTCACCTTGTGATGTATGAATAGTGCAGCACTGAGTTTATATATATTGCTTGCTGTGAAGAGTATCTCATAGCGTGCTAGCAGCTTACATTAATATTGGTAACTCATGTTTTAAGGGTAATGTAAACAACATTAAAGGGGTTGTAAACCTTTGTGTTTTTTCACCCTAATGCTCTGCTATGGAAGCCGAATGCTGGACTTGGAAGCGCACCCGCAAGGAAACCCCCTCGGGAGAGCGCTTCTCCTAGGGTGTTATCTGATGTGGGGAGGAGCCGCGAGAGCCGCCGGGGACCCCAAAAGACGAGGTTCGGGGACATTCTGTGCAAAACAAGCTGCACAGTGGAGATAAGTATGATATGTTTGTTATTTAAAAAAAAAAAAAAATGAACCCTTACAATCACTTTAAGCTTCCCATTTTTACCTGGGTGGTATAGTCTTCAAGTTTAGTAATATGTAATAACAATATGTTGCCCAGTTTTACATATATAGGATTTCGTTTATAGTTTTTTTTATCATACAGCAGCAGTAATTTGTCCAATTTTACTGGAACTCCAAACTGGCTTGCTTAATAAAAAGCACAACTGTGGCATTTCATTCTTAGAGACAGGTCAGTTTACAGAAGATAGGTTTTCAAGTCTATGTCAGCCCTTGCACACTCTGCTTTAACTTATCTAGCTTCCAATTAACAAAAGGAGGAAGAGGATAGCATGAAAGCAAGTGAGTAGAAATGTCACTTGAACCACAATGGATGAGCATGTTGGTATGGTAAATGTCAGAAGCTTGTCTGGGATTACAAGCTAATGTAGCTGTCCTTCACAGATATATAAAACCTGACGAAGCAAGACCAGTGAGAGAAGCTGCAAGAGAAACAGGAGGGATGCACATGACAAGTTTGGCAGCAGCATGTTAAGAGATGGCGACAGGCTCAAGAACGTTGACAAGGCCTGTTGATTGTTACAGTTAGCAAGTTAATATACAGCAGGACCAACCATTCTACACACATGTACCTAAGTAATCCCTATTGTTCACCAAAAGCCTAAAATTTCAATATGGTTACTATTATAAGTTTCCAATTTTTACTTATTTTTCAGCATTTCTTTGTACTTTTTACAATGGATTCTAGATGTTGGGAATTTTCCACTGTCACAGATAGTGACTCAGCCAGTATAATGGGACAGCAGACAAGAACCCTTATACACAACAACTCTTAAAATTTAAAGAATAACACGCAAACAAGTGTTGGAATTAATAAGGCAGCGATCATTTATTATTGGTTTTAAAAACAAGTAATTCATAACAAATAAAACTAAATTATATAAACTTAAAAACAACCTAGCCACTACGACTCAGGCTGTATAAAATATATTCAAGAATCAATAACTTCCCATAACAAGAAATACAACACTTCAACAAATATCATTCATTTTTATTTATCCATACATCTTTATATTTATTTTGCAAACATATATCTGTCCCCCTTTGCACTTGACAAAGGTGACACCACCACATAATGAATGAATGAACGAATGATAGAATGATTTGTATAGCGCTGCAAATAAGAACTGAATCGCAATAACAGCCGCAACATAAAAGGGGAGGGAGGGGAGCAACACAGCTCTCTCTTCTGAGGCGACTGAGCCTGCTTCGACGGAACCCCCTTTATATAGTCCCCTTTGGGGTTCTAGTATCTTCCTATTTTCAAAAATCACAAGACCAAGCAGAGGTCCCTTGACCCCTGCCAAGCCATGTGACCTTCTAGAAGCCTCCACTGAGAGCCACGAGCTCTCAGGGGAGACTTGAAACTGGCCTTCCTGCCGCTGTCCCATGAGGAAAAGGGGAATTGAAACTGTCTCCCCTTTACCTATCATTCTCACCAGGAGGCTACACCAGCTGAATATTGCTTTTGTTCTTTACTTTTTACATATGTCTTGACATGCAAGGTCCTCTTTGGATCTCCTTCAGCGGTGGGCATTTCTCAATGATGCAGATAGCCGTGCTCATGCTATAATGTCAAGATAGGGTACTCTGGGGATGCCCCCTCAGGGCAGTCATATGACCCTCTGCAGTTACAGGATGTTCTCAGTCTTCCTGCTTGACTGGGGTGTCATTCAACCTGGAAGACTGAGAACATTTAGCCAGGAAAAAGAATTACTGCTGAGACAGCAGCCGAAAGATAATGAGTATTGCAGATTGAGCTTCTTTTTTCCATTTGAAAAGGCTACTGGGGCCTCAGTCAATGGATCTCTTGTGGTACTGTATATACTTCTTACAGCACATGGTAGATGAGGGGTGTATTAAATCCTTTCATATGTCACAGGAAGAGTTTGTTGCCCAATACTATGCTCTTTCATTATTTTTAACTATGACATGCACATAGACCTCACTTCCTCATGGAAAATGCGACCCTTGAACAGATTCCCTAGGTAGAGGTAATTTATGGCGACACCCCCATGAAATTATTCTTCACGTTCTATTCCATGATTCTAACCCCATCTGCTGCTTTTCAGCACAAAACATGCTGGGAGGCAGATATGGGGAGTCTAGTCAAATGGAAGGTATTAGACTCTTGCAAATTGGTCTCCCTATATTGTCCGATAGACTTGTGCAGCTATGTATATTTTGCATAGGTCCTGCGTAACCTTTCTTGGGCTGTCAAAATTTGCGGCCCCATCACAGCCTTTTGTGTCCACTATACCATGCTCTGTGGGACTGCCCTATGATTCAAGGTTATTGGAAGCAAATAGTTAAATTTCTACATGATAAAATGGGCTTCCCTATATCCCTAAACTCCAAGCAATGTTTGTTGGGTCTCTTTACAGATTCTGAAATTGACAAATTCACTACAGTTTTCTTGAGACTCTATTTACAGTATGTAAACTGATAGAACGCACATAGATCCAAGCCCCCCACTTTGAGCTGTGGATGCAAGAGGTTAACAACACTCTTCTGCTCAAGAGGTTTATTTATAAACACAGGGGCTGCCCCACCAAATACCAAAAGTTTAAAGATACGTGTTGGGGGCTGATAATAGCACACTACACTCCCCAACTGGGTGGTGAGATTTGGATTGCTGCCTCCATTCTACGAGGGTTCTGCAAAAAAAATTTGCACTTTTTTTAAACTCTGTTAAATATAAAAACTGAAACTTTTGAAGACCCCCCATATTTTTTTTTTTCAATTTATTATCCTCATCAATATTGCACTGTATTTTATTCTATTTTATTGCGTTTATGTTGCATTATTCCTCTTGATTTAACTTAGACAACAATTTTTCACTTACAACTTGTATTGTCTCATATGGACATTATGTATAAACCTAGTTGTGTTATAAGACTGATATACTTGTTATTTGGTTGAATAAATGTTTTTTCTTATTTTCAAATGTCAAAAAAGGCTAATGGGGCATGCTTTTTGTAATATAACAAAATATTTTGCCCCAAGTTAGGCTCTAAATATTTTTTTCGATACCCAACCTGATTAAGGGTTCATGCACACTAGGCAGCAGAAAAAATCATCCCAGAACTTCTGGCAAAAAAAGAAGCATAAAAAAACGTTCCTATGGAGCATATTGTACACACGTTTAGGTGGTTTTGCATTAAAAAAAAATTTTTTTCCCCAAAACTCTGGAAAAATGCTTACTTAAAAATGCTTGAAGTGCCTAAATGCTGCAATTAGTTTTTTCTGCCCGAAAGCTCCTCTTAAAAATGCACTTCCAGCCTGTAAACACCAAAATGTGCATTGACACATAGGCTAGCATAGAGTTGTTTCTACAGGCTGAAAGAAAAAATGTCAAACGCCTGCATACGAAGCATTTTTTATGCTCAGTGTGCATGAGGCCTAAAAAGGCCTAAATGTCTGGAGTTTAGCTTTAAAAAAGAAGTATGGGATTTATTTTTTTCACAAACACTTCGGGTGGGGTAAAGATGCTGCATCCACATATCAAACACTGCCGACTGCTCTGTTTTTAGAGCTCGGGGTGCTAGGCTGTGGAGGGGGCGGGAGTGGCAGGCTCTAGCTCTCAGCAGCTCACTGGGAGGCTGAGCCGTGTACCGGTCCAGGCATATGGGCGGATCCCGACTTCATTGTCACGATCTTGCCCAAGCTTGGACTGGCTCTGTGACATCAGCCGACAGTGGGCTTCAGCCTGCCGTCTGCTGAAAATGGGTCACTGAAGGGCAGAAGGAACTGCACTCCTGTGATCCACAGGAGAAGTACAGCCAAACAAGCTTTGTCTGTACTTCTCCTTTAAGGGTCGGACCTCTAGCTTCAACACTTTTAAATTTAAAAGCATTCAGTATATTTTGAAACTCACATATTAATTCTATAATAAAAGCAACAAAAATAATATCTGTCACTGTTCATAAGGTTTTGGGGCCCAAGCACAACCTGTTGCTTCCCCATATTTACTTTGAGTCCTCACATTATTTCTATTTAAATCAGAATGTCACCTTCTTTCACATCTATTTATCTACTGTTTCATTCTTCACAAGGCATTATTGTTCCAAAGATTTCACACAAAAAAATTTAATTATGGCTTGCCTTCAGCTGACCCTGTTTTGTGTAGTATGTTTGCTCTAGGGAGATTACAGCTGATTTTAAGAAAAAAACAGCTAAATACACAGATGAAATACATATAAGGGAACTGCTTCATCTGCCAAAGGATTTGTATTTCATTCCAACTAGTACTTAAATATACACAGCTCTTCCACTCAGAACAATTCTGTCTGACAGGGCAGAAGACCTGATTTTTCTCTGCTGCAGTTCAGGAGCACTTACAAGTATCCTTCCCACCCAGTACTGGACATTGAAAGAAGAAGCAGCTCACGGATGAGCATATCTCTCTGTCACTCTGCTCTATCCTTCAAGCTGGGTTCACACTATGTGCGGAGCGGCTCGCAGCAGGGGCCCGTTCACCGATCACCGTTTCAGGGGCGAATCAGGTCCGAATTTTTGCCTGAAATCAGACACACAGGACCCTTCTGCTGTGCTCTCTACTGAGAGCTGGTCACACTCTCCTGTCATGCTAATTGGATGCAGGAAAAACCTGCATCCAATTCGCATAAAGGTGAACCCAGCCTCAGTCAGCATGTTATTTGATGTGTAGCACTACTGTGATGCTTTTCCATCACCCCGTCTGAGCTCAGCTCTTGTACAGGGACTGCATGAGGCTAATACCTCAAATTCAGGTGCTTACACTTGCTTGCATTAAAAAAACAAAACAAAAAAAAAAAAACATATATTTAATGCTGTATTCAAGAATACAGAGAAGCATTATTTTGTGTTTGTTATATCTGCCAGGAATTCAGCTTTAAAAGGACATCTGGCAAACATATCTTGTGATATCATCCATATACTGGCTTATAAAATAGAAGTGCCTCACAGACCCCTAGTCAACCGCTAGGCTGAATTTTCTGAGATGCTGATCTTGACATTAGTATGAATGACAGGTGCACTTTAACCTTGTTTTGTTTTGCCAATTGCTTCAGTATTCTTAACATTTATTAAAACATGTGTATAAAACAAATTATTTAGACATCTTCGCTTGTGATGCCTTTTTGTAAAACTTGTAGCTCTGACTGCTGTCAGATGCCACTATGCTAATGATGGTAGATGCAGGGAATTGCCATCATGTTCAGCTGGAATTCAGGAAGACAATTCCAACATTTATTCTCACAGGACCCTCCGGGAAGGTACGTGCAAAAAAAATAATAATATGCAGGAAATGCTGTGTGCCCCAATTAATATTTTCATTTTCAAGCCTTTGTGTTTCCATGCAGTTCTGATTAGATAATTACGGCTAATTGATGGATCTGCATTAAGTTCACCTGCTCTGAGACTAGAAAGAAAATGTCATCCACAACAGCCCTTGACAAGCAAAGAATAGCAGGAAATGTGAAGTGCACTTTGCATAATTACGTACATATATAATCTTCATTATTTGTTTGTTTTACCAGCTTTTAACAGATAAATACTGACTGTACCCAAGTGCAGAAACATAAATGGGCAAATTGTGATTTAAAACGTGATTCTATGTAATCCCCACTTAGTGGAATTCAGTAGAAGTAGACGATGAGGGACTAAAGTGTTAATATGACTGTTCATTTTGTATGTTTATTGTATATATGACAAGTAAGGGGACACCATATGCTGAACTACTGCACATAAACTAATAAAAACAAAAGCAAGGGGAGTTAGTTCTATGTAACTCTCTCCCCACTTCTATGTGACAGTGCTGAAAACCCTGACAACCAATCGGCAAGCACCAACAATATTACATTTTGCTCCTACGATGGAAAAAACAGATTTACTTGGAACTCATTGTAACAGCAAACCGATATTGCCCCAGAGATTATTCAGCCAAGGGTAACGGCCAGGCTCTAAAGCACTAATGCATTGCAAGTGTCTTACTGCTAACCTCCTCCCAGCAAAAAAAAATTACCGTGACCCTTCACCCTGACATCATATACCTCTATTTTACTGCCTGAGGCCATTGCACTGTTACCATATCAATCACATCCATCAACTGCTGTTAGCCATCCTCAGCTTGGTGCATGTGTCTTATTCTTTGTGAAGAAAAAGCACCAGATATGACAGCATTGTGCTAGTGCTGCATAAGCTGGCCAGTGATTCGGAAAGCATTGGATTGGGGAAAGATGGCAATGCATTTTTCTTTAAAATGAATTTGTCATTTAATAATCCACACAGTTGAGTTTTCCTTCAAAGAGTAATCATGGGATCTGAGACATTTTTATTATATTTCACCCCTTGCATTAACAGTTTTTTATTACATTGACAGGCAAATGACAGTGCTCATCAACCATTACACCAACCCCACCTAAAAGCAAAATTAGCTTAGCTAAAATAATTAGTACTTTCACCTCCATGCCTATAATCTTATAGTGTTTTTATGAAAGCCAAATTCCATTTTTTAAGTAAGTCTTAGAGTTACACAAACTCAATTAATGACCCTCAGTGTCACAATTTCCAAGCACGAAATCAGTCATGAATGCAAATTAGTAGGCACAAAGATACAGAACATTTACTATATCCTCAAATTTACACTTCTGTTGGGCCGTACATTGCTGCCTTGATATATAAATTGTATATTCAAATGCTCCTTAATATACATTGAAAAATTACAGCAGACATTTCTTGTACAGTATGGTATCATGTACAGTATCTTTTAGATCATACACCTTAAAAAAAAAAAACATAAAAGACAAATTCCTTTCTCAGGAGTGCAGTGAAAGAGGGAACAAAAACAAGATTTCCTCCTCCACTGCCTACTCTTCTACAGTGACACTGCCTGGTGCTATCAAGCAATTAAATGTGTTTTCCTTTCTTTTCTGACCTTGATGTCTCATTTCAGGAAGAGCTCCAGATAAAAATGTCAGGAAGAAAATCAAAGTTTACTGTGTTTGTTCTGATTTTGTTCTTATTACTCATCGTGCTCCTCAGATCAATGAATCCTGAGCATTTCATCATGTTTGATTCATGTATTTTTGATGGCTGGATGGAGATTTCACATTAAAACCAAGTCGCTTTGAAGGTTAGTGCAAACTACCCTGACACTTGCTCAGGTGAAAAGGAGACTTTTGAGCCATGTATTATATTATATTGGGGGTTATTTACTAAAGGCAAATCCACATTGCACTACAAGTGCAAACTACAAGTGCAAAGTGCACTTGAAATTGCACTGAAAGTGCACTTGGAAGTGCAGTCACTGTAGATCCGAGGGGGACATGCAAGGGAAATAGAAAAACAGCATTTTAGCTTCCACATGATTGGATAATAAAATCAGAGCTTTCCCTCATTTCAGATCTACCCCACAGATTTATAGCGACTACACTTCCAAGTGCACTTTCAGTGCAATTTAAAGTGCACTTTGCACTTGTAGTTTGCACTTGTAGTGCAAAGTGGATTTGCCTTTCGTAAATAACCCCCTTGAGCTAAAAAGATCTGCTTTTGGCTGTAAGTAAACAAGTGAAATTTACTTTTACTTGGCACATAATATAGTAATATAGCAGGTAAGATGTTCTTCCATTTAGCAATTTAAATGGCAATTTTGAACATCGCTGGATTAGATCGAGCCCAATCTTGCACATTTGGGACAGTTCTTACCGGCATAGATATTTGATGTTTGCTTAAAAGTCCTTTGAGTGTAGCATTATCACCTTGCAGATATAAAGTAAAATTAGTTGGAGAATTAGATAAGCTCATCAAGGTGACCTTCAACAATCCAGTCATCATTTTGGAGGGTCTTTTAACCTGTTTTTCCTAATCATGCTGTGCAGATGCACCAGTGAATGTTAAAGATGTGGCTGTGCTGTCTGGCATTGGTACCTGGATCTCAAACCTGGATGCATGAAATTACAAATCATTTGGCAGTTAAAATAAAATCACATATATACATTTCCACTGTATATTTAGCAGTCTGGTGTTCAGCTTTAACCTGAGATAATATTTATCTTATTCAACTAGACAAGATGTAGAAACTTTAAAATCCCCACTTATATACACACTTCCTCAGAACAAGGCACAGGTCAACAAAACAGCTCAGTGATATATGACGGGAAGGGGGATTACCCTGGATTGTCATCGGTGAAGATATCTGAAAAGCAGTGGCCGCTGGTGCTCAAAATATTTTGGGGGGGGGGGGGGGGCGCAAACATAAAATACTGAAAAAAAAAAAACATCAATTGCAGCCTCACTGTGCCCATCAAATGCAGCCATTGTGCCCATCAATTGCAGCCATTGTGCCCATAAAATGCAGCCACTTTTGCCCATCATATGCAGCCACTGTGCCATCAATTGCAGCCATTGTGCCCATCAAATGTAGCCACTGTGCCATCAAATGCAGCCACTGTGCCCATGAAATGCAATCACTGTACCCATCATATGCAACCACTTGAGCCCCATCAAATGCAGCCACTTTTGCCCATCATATGCAGCCACTTGTGCCCATCATATGCAGACACTTGTGCCCATCAAATGCAGCCACTGTGCCATCAATTGCAGCTATTGTACCCATCAAATGCAGCCATCAAATGCAGCCACTGTGTCATGAAATGCAGCCACTGTGCCCTATCAAATGCAGCCACTGTGCCCCATCAAATGCAGCCACTGTGCCCCATCAAATGTAGCCACTTGTGCCCATCATATGCAGCCACTTGTGCCCATCATATGCAGACACTTGTGCCCATCATATGCCGCCACTTGTGCCCATCATATGCTGCCACTTTGCCCCCCCCTGCCTGCTGTCTGGCTGGCACTAACCCCATCTAAGTGGTGAGTCAGGCAGCGGGTGATGGCGGCAAGCTATGGGGCGGCTCCTGTGTCCTCCATGCATCTCTTCTCGTTCTGCTAGGCATCCAACGGGGGCACCTGTGCCTTCAGCAAATCAGGTGATGGGTATCAGACCCGCGCTACCTGATTGGCGCTACCTGAGATGCAGTTCAGTGTTAGAAAAGCAAATATTAATTTGCTTTTCTAACACATCTGGGTGGACTGCGAGCGCAATGCTTTGTGCCACGAGTCCACTTTTTTTGAAGCCTATTAGAGCCTATGGCTGCAATCATGTGCTTCAAAAAAACACCTTTGCCGCTGGAATCCAGACGACAGGCGTCCGAAAAGGGGCCGGACACCTGAATATTCATAGAGGGGGTGGAGAGGAGAGAGGGCGTGGTGCCAGCGCACCCTTAATGGACTCACCGCCACTGCTGAAAAGGGAATTACTGGTAAACCCTAATTTGATTCTGTTCAACATGCTCTGTGACATCCTTGGTAACATTTAAAAAAAATGAATATGAGTGGGAACATACAGTAGCTCCTTAGATTATCTAGGGAAGGAAAAGACCTATGAGAATCTGCACATACTGAACAGTCTGGGGAAAATTGTAGTTATGTAGCTGAAATATACAGGATTTTAAAAGGGATTTATATAAAAAAAAAACATAATAAATAAATCAGGTGTTATTCCAGTACGTGCCATGAATATTTGGCAAAAAAAAACACTGTAGACTCTAATGTTTTTATGAGCAATGAACTATGAAGCAGTATAAATATTGCAAAACATCATTAGTTCTTAATTGACTAAAGTAAACTGCAATACATTCAACAAAACCATGTAATCAGACAGTCAAGGGGAACAATTTTTTTGTATTTTTAAAAGTACCTCATGAAGTATGTGTACTTTAATGACCTGGTCAAAATCAAATTTGACTTGGAGCAATTTCACTAAAACTGTAATGCAGGTTACTGTGAGTTATTTTAATGAAGAAAGGATGATTGAACTGGCCTTTTCAACATTTTTTAAAGTATAACAAATAAAGTGTATGTAGAATAAGAACAGTAACCATAGTCAAAGTCGTAACGCCTATGCAACAATTCAGAGGGCTATTACTCTATTATGTACACCTGGGCAAAAACCCTTGTTGTGCCTTAGGTCATAATGAAGTCATCAATCATGGTGTCAACCATGATAAAAGGTTTAACATTTTGTGGCTGGCTTGCCATAGTTAGGCAAAAACTGTATAATGTGATTAGTTTTAATAACTATACTATAGGGCTTTAAGTATCTCTTTTGCTCTGGTTTCCTTATAAGCTTATAAGTTCACCTTTACCAAAAAAAGAAAAACTGCCTTTGCAGATAAGGGACATTTATAGATGAAAACAAGCTATGCAGCTTTTACCAAAATGTAATAATACCCTAGTAGCTATAGATATAGGCCATTTATGTACTTCATGAAGCTTGACCTAAAAACTTCAAAGGATGTTGCTAGGATGTTGCTAAGCAAGGCCTAGCTATTACTGTTTGCTTTCACCATCATAGGAGTGAGCTTTTTCCCTGAATTAAACCTCCTCCTATCCCCCTTCTCTTGCCCGATGCAGTAGCTCTGACCTCAGAGTATGAGAGCTCACTCCTGTGATGGTGAAAGGGAGTAATAGCTGGTCCCTGCTTAGCAATGTCCTGGGAGATTTCAGGTCAAACTTCATGAGGTACGTAAATATCCTACACCTATAGTAAGGGCTTTAGTCAAAACTGCACAGTTTGTGTTTTATCTACAGACACCCCTTAGCAGTTTTATGGCAGAGGTAAACTAATCCTTTAACCACTTCAGCCTGGGAAGGATTTTCCCCCTTCCTGACCAGGCCATTTTTTGCGATACGGCACTGCGTCGTTTTAACTGACACTTAAATTGTGTGGTCATGCGATGTTGTACCCAAACAAAATGTATGTCCTTTTTTCCCCATAAATAGATATTTCTTTTGGTGGTATTTTATCACCTCTGTGGTTTTTATTTTTTGCACTATAAACAATAAAAGAGTGACAATTTTAAAGAAAAAAAACCACAATATTTTGTACTTTTTGCTATAATATATCCTCCAAAAAAATTTATAATTTCTTCATAACTTTACACCGATATGTATTCTTCTACATATTTTTGGTAAAAAAACAAAACAAAATTGCAATAAGCGTATATTGATTTGTTTGTGCAAAAGTTATAGCATCTACAAATAGGGGATAGATTTATGACATTTTTATTATTTTTTTATTTTTTACTAGTAATGGTGGTGATCTGCAATTTTTATCGGGACTTCAACATTGCGACGGACACATCGGACACTTTTGACACTTTTTTGGGACCAGTGACATTTATACAGCGATCAGAGCTAAAAATGTATTACTGTATATATGTCACTGGCAGGGAAGGGGTTAACACTAGGGGGCGATCAAGGGGTTAACTGTGTTCCCTATGTGTGTTTCTAACTGTGGGGGGAAGGTAGCTGACTAGAGGAGGAGAGAGATTGTTGTTCCTACTTAGTAGGAACACATGATCTGTCTCCTTTCCCCTGACCGAACCGGGATTTGTGTGTTTACACACACATATCCCAGTTCTCGCTCTGTCACGAGCAATTGCAGGTGCCCGGCGGTCATCGCTCGTGTGCCTGCTGCAGCATCTTAAAAAAGCCGACATACAGCTACGATGGCTCGCCCAAGGGAGCCAACTTCTTGCAGTATAACTGCGGCGGGTGGTCGGGAAGTGGTTAAGTAGTAAAATGCATAGCATCAAGCCTATTAAACTGCACTAAAGTGATTTCACAAAAAAAAGTTTTATATGAAGACCAATGCTAGTGAAAACCTTGCAGGGCCAGAGATTTCCCCAAAAAATGATATGCAGTCAGCAAAATAGCTTTAATGCAATTAAGGGTAACTACTGTACCCTCTATAATAAACTTAATCAAGGCATTACATCTCTTAACTCAGCAATTTACAGTGCAAAATACACAATTCAAATATGTTTACTGCTTTCTGTAATTGTGTAAATCAATTTTGTGATTTATGCATCACTTCTATAAAACAAAAACTGTCAGGTAACAAACTTATTCTAGGTTTAGCAGCACCGCTTTCTAAAATGCCTCCATGCTTCCAGCCTGGTCAATAGACAATGAATCAGCATTATCACTTTTGTCCGATAAGAACCTATAGTAGGAATCATAGACCTGCGCAAGCATACGAATCACAAGAATGACTGGCTAAAATTACAAATCTTTTTTCTGATAAAACCTTACATAACCAATATTAATCAATATGCCTAACTTAGGGTCCAGCAAGAATAAATCATTTCATGCAGTATAATGTCATATTAACATTCCTGTTTTTTATTTTTTTCTGTTTGAGACAGTAAGCGACTGCAAATATTGATTAAAAAAAATCATAACCAAAACAGTGACAAAAAGGTATAGATCTAGCATATTAGCTTGGTGAATGAGGCGATCTTCTGCTGGCTTCCATTACACAATCACGTGTAAGTCAAATTTTACCACCTCCATTAAGCTCTGAGGAGAATTCCCTTGCAAAGTACAACTTCCCTTGCAAAGTAAACAACCTATCTGCCTTTAGAAAATCAAAGTCAGTATCTTCCATACAGGTATCTTTGTACCTTAGGAAAAATGTGAGAAGATATAAATTGCTTTAAAAAAATCCATAATAATATCCATAGAAGAAAAGAGGTTTAACCTTAAACTACGTAGAGGGATCTTTACTGTAATGCCCCATACACACGGTCGGATTTTTCGACGGAAAATGTCCTATCGGACAATGTTGTCGGAAATTCCGACCGTGTGTAGGCTCCATCGGACTTTTTCCGTCGGATTTTCCGACGGACAAAGTTTTATCTCCTGCTCTCAAATTTTCCGACAACAAAGAACTATCGGACTTTTTCCGATCGTGTGTAGCGAATTCCGACGGACAAAGTGCCACGCATGCTCAGATCACATTACAAGACCAAAGCTATTGGCTACTAGCCTCTACGTAGTCCCGTCGTACGCAACAAACGTCACCACGTTCAGGATGATCGGATTTTCCGACAACTTTGTCCGACCGTGTGTATGCAACATCAGTGTCGGAAAAAATCCGACGGATTTTGTGGTCGGAATTTCCGACCGTGTGTATGGGGCATAAGAGTGGCAAGGATGTGGAATTCCCTTCCACAGGTGGTGGTCTCAGTGGGGGGCATTTATAGTTTCAAGAAACTATTAGATAAGCACCTGAATGACCACAACATACACATATCACACACATAGTTACATAGTTACATAGTTAGCTAGGCTGAAAAAAGACACAAGTCCATCCAGTTCAACCATAAAAAAAAGAAATAATAAATAAAAATAAAAAATATCGTACAATCCAATATGATACATAGGTTGAACTTGATGGACTTATGTCTTTTTTCAACCTCACCTACTATGTAACTATGTTTGGAGGGACTGTTCCTCTTCTGGAACCAAACTCTTCTTCTCTTCAGTTCTCTTTCATTTTGGTCTATATAAAAAGGCATGGCAACTACCAAAAGTGTTATATTGCAATAAACTTTTCACCAAACCTCTGCATTTTAGCATTTATTATTTTGAAAATCCAGAATAAAGGAAAATTGGTGGAGGAAAAAGCAGTTGTGAGTTTAACTAATTTTGGCATATGAATTCTTCATGGCCCTTGTTACTTGGAGCGTAAAATAGCATGTCTTCATACTTCGTTCTAAAAGTATCCCTCTTTCCTATCTCAAAAACTTGGGAGGTATGAACATGGTCTTTTAAGGGACTCTAAAACTGCAGTCCTAGTCATCTCTCAGCCCCACTCTTTTAAAAATAAAGCATGCAAAACTACTTAGAGAACCTATAGCATGTATCACCCTGTAATCCTTTGATAACTAAAGTTGGCTTGCCTTTTATCCTAAATCTGCATTGCTACAAGGATAACGATGTTAAGTCTAAAAATTATATTTACAGTACAAGGATGTAAAATAAAGAGGTACCACATAAAAAAACATGTGTTTTAGAAATTTGCTTCTAAGAAAATAATGAATTGAATATATTTTATAAATAAAATATATAACTCAAATACATGCACCTTTACAAATCTGCAACGGATGTAGCCTACATAACACAACAAGTCTGCTCACACCTCCAGATCCTAGTTTCTCTCTGTAGTTCTGCTGATGATTCTAATTACTGAGAGATCAGTACTGTAGTGACAGGTGTTGCAGAAACATATCTTACGAAAAAATCTTACTGGTGGAGATTGGAAGCAATAACACATGGCAGCATTCCAGATGATAAGCTTGAATGAAAAAGCTGAAAATATAATGATTCAATTAGAGATGGTGTTTTTATTGCTTTCAAAAATTCACACAAAACTAAAATAATGCGGTTTAGACAATATATTTGAGTAAATAAGCAAACATATTGCCAAAGTTAAACCTTTTAGTGACAAAAGAAACCTTTTTGAAGCCATAGGCTCTTTTATCAGGCAATTACTGATCAAGGTTGAAAGGACAATATATATATACATTCTACACAAGGACCCTGTATGTACTAATAAAATGTAAAAGGGAAGAATTAACTCCAAATGGTCGAGCATCACTGGTAATATATGTTCATTAGAAGTAGGGTGTGAAAAAAGTAGAAATGTAGTCCTTACTATGCAACAGCAGTAATTGGGCACTTTGGATCTATTCAGCGTGAAGTTCAATAAACTATGCAGTGTGGCTCCTTATTAAACCTAAACTTAATTATCAAGTCAAAAATCTGAAAAAGAGTTAAACTGGTCATAAACTCTGTTACACCACGTGTACCTACGGGTAAGACTATAAGGCTTACCTGTAGGTACTGTGAATGTCTCCTAAACTTGCACAGTTTAGGAGATATTCAGAGTGCATGCAGACGATGACATCATCAGCGCATGCACTCTGAAGGTTCCGGCTTACGGTGCCGGACCTTCAGAGCCTGTGCTCGAAGTGGTGGCTCCCACGCATACGAGAGAGTGACATTATTGTGGCTCCGTGCCGCCGGAAGGGCTTCATTCTAAGGCAAGTATTTCATAATGTACTAGCACATTATGCCCTTGTCTTACAGGGTTTTTTTTATTCTTCAGTGGTTACAATCGCTTTAACATTGTTTTGGAAAGCTGCTAAAAATATTCATAAAAGTATACTTGAGTATGAAATTATCAATTTATTCAAATATTTATTAGATCTTTCAAAGCATTTTCTCTTTTAATATTTTTCAATGGAATTTCGATGAAGGTTGCAGTACAACTTGTACTGTACATAGTTACAAAAGTTGGGTCATCCAAGTCATGGGTGGTACAGTAAAATTATGTAAGATATCTTTTCTAACTTACAAAGAGAATGCAAATAAACTATAAAATTGTAATTATATGTGTAACTTGTGTCAGTCCAAAATTACGGTGTGCTGCAAAAAATAAAACAGTGATCATAAAGTCCTAAAAATGTAGTGATAAATGAAAGCCTGTGACCATGCTAAGTGCCACTCAAAATAAATTGACTATGGTGCAACATATGTGATTCATCTGTAAGATGTCCTCCACATGTCTTCACACCCTCCAGATAAGTGAATCCCCACTTCTCATCACACTCACCAGATGAGGTTGACTTGGATTAACCACTTACCCACTGGGCACTTAAACCCCCTTCCTAACCAGACCAATTTTCAGCTTTCGGTGCTCTCACACTTTGAATGACAATTACTCAGTCATGCAACACTGTACCCAAATTAATTTTGTGTCCTTTTTTCACACAAATAGAGCTTTCTTTTGGTGGTATTTAATCACTGCTGGGTTTTTTATTTTTTGCGCTATAAATCAAATCAAAATTCGGTATAAAAAATAAAAAATACTTTGTTTCTATTAAAATTTATTGCAGAGTATTGGCAGAGTATTGGCAAGTATTGGCAGAGTATTGCAGCGTTGCACAATATTGGCAGAGTATTGGTAGAGTATTGCACAGTGTTGGCAGAGTATTGCACAGTGGTGGCAGAGCATTGCACAGTGTGGCAGAGTATTGTACAGTGGTGGCAGAGTATTGCACAGTGGTGGCAGAGTATTGCACAGTGGTGGCAGAGTATTGCACAGTGGTGGCAGTGTATTGCACAGTGCTGGCAGAGTAGCTGTCACTGACCAGCGCTGTGGGCACTACACATCCAGCCCACAGCGCTGGTCCCATCTCTCCCCCTCCCCGCTTCTCCCCTCTCACTGTCCCGATCGGTACAGAGAGGGGAGGGAGGAACCGGCATCATGACGTGATGCCGGTTTGTGTACATGTGATCGCTCCATCACGGATTTGCCGAGTGCGCGCTCCCAGGTTTCTGGCAGGACGTCCGTAGGACATCCACCCAGAATAAGCCGACCTGTAAGGAAAGCTCTGCTGGGCCTAGTGGTTCTCCACCGCTGCGATTGCGTGTGCGGGCTCGAACGGGTGCGCGGGCTACTGCGCATGCGCGGAATCGAACGGGTGCGCGCGCGCGGTCTCGGACGGGCGCGCGCACGGTTACTGGCGCCAGGCGGGCTATTTAAACCAGCCATCTCCATGCAATCCTTGCTGCCTGATCTACAGCGTTCCGTGTGTTAATCCTGTACTTCTCTGTATCTGCACCAGTGACCCGGCTTGTCTACCTACCTGCTCTGCTTCCTGCCTGCCCCGATCCCGGCTTACCCACGACTATTCTCTGGCTTATCCCTGGCTTATCCGCAGTGTGTCCTCTGTTACCAAACCCGGCTTGTCTGACCTACCTGTGCACCTGTCCTGTAGTCCGCTGCATACCTGCCAGTTTCTGTTGTCTGCTGGTTCCTGTAGTCCGCTGCATACCTGCCAGTTCCTGTAGTCCGCTGCATACCTGCCAGTTCCTGTTGTCTGCTGGTTCCTGTAGTCCGCTGCATACCTGCCAGTTCCTGTTGTCTGCTGGTTCCTGTCACCTGCTGTCTGCTGGTTCCTGTCACCTGTTGTCTGCTGGTTCCTGTCACCTGCTGTCTGCTGGTTCCTGTCACCTGTTGTCTGCTGGTTCCTGTCACCTGCTGTCTGCTGGTTCCTGTCACCTGTTGTCTGCTGGTTCCTGTCACCTGCTGTCTGCTGGTTCCTGTCACCTGTTGTCTGCCGGTTCCTATCTTCGCTGGTCTAGTCCGGAGGTCCGCCTACAGCTGCTGTTCCTTCCAGACACTCGTGCCTCCTCTGACTTCTGCGCCCCCTGTCCCCATCTCCAGGGGCCGCAAGTCTGGGACGTAAGAGAGGTCTCCCACTGCAATCCAGACTCGCCACTAGGTACGTGACAGTATCAGGCAGCCATGACCGAGTCTGAGCAGGGAGCCTCTCCTATGGAAGAACTCTGCCTACACCTAGCAGGCCTTGCACAAGCGGTCACTAACCTACAGGAAGGTTATACCCGACTTGAAAAACATGTCCTTACTCAGGGATCCCCAGGCCTCACCACTAGCCAGCCTACTCCACCAACCGTCGTGATGCTTCCCCCGGAACCTCGAGTACCCACACCTGAGAGGTTCTCCGGTGAGCGTAGTAAGTTCAGGACTTTTCGCAGTGCATGTGAACTGTTTTTTGCACTACAGCCCCGAACATTTTCTTTGGAGTCCACCAAAGTGGGCTTTGTGATCTCCCTGCTCCAGAACGACCCCCAACTCTGGGCCCACCGTCTGCTTAAACAGGAGGCCGCGGAACTTGCTCATCTAAATACCTTCTTTGATGAAATGGCCCGAATGTATGAGGACCCGCAACTCTGTGCCACGGCTGAGACTGCCCTCCATGCTCTACTCCAAGGGCGTAGGCCCGCCGAGGACTATGTTGCTGAATTCAGGAGATGGAGTGCTGATACCAGCTGGAATGATGCGGCCCTCCGCTACCAGTTTCGGTTGGGGTTGTCAGATCCCCTCAAGGATGAACTTGCTAGGGTTGGGGTTCCTCCAACTCTTGAGGAGCTCATCAACCAGGCTATACAGATCGACAGGCGCCTACGCTGAGAGGGCCTCTGTTCCACCTCGTCCCTCTTGGATGCTGCCAAAGGTACCCTACTTTCCTAGGGGTCCACCGCCGGGTCGAACCTCTGCCTCCACCGATGCCTCTTCTCACCTTGCTCTCTCTATTTTGTTACAGCTCCCCGGAAAGAACATTATGGTCCCCGCCATTATTGACTCTGGAGCCTGCAGTTGCTTCATGGACTCAGACTTTGCTACTGCCCATAGCATCCCCTTACGGAATAAGGCCCAGGGACTACAGATACACCTGGCCGATGGTTCAGCCATTAGATCCGGGCCTGTCACCCTAGAAACGCAACCTCTGCCGGCAGTCTGGACATTATTTCTTCCCCACTGTTCCCGGTCATTTTGGGCATGCCTTGGCTCCGCGCCCATAACCCCTGCATTGCCTTCCACGGACCGACGCTCAGTCAACTACCTTGATGTGTTTGGACAACGAGACCCTTCCTCCTCATCGGGTCTACGATTGTCCCATTGAGCTTCTCCCTGGAGCTGAAGTTCCCTTTGGGAGGATCTTCCCACTATCCGAGCTGGAGCTCTCCGCCCTTAAAGACTACATTGATGATAACTTACGAAAGGGCTTTATCCGTTCCTCCACGTCACCTGCCGGAGCCGGCATCTTCTTCGTCGAGAAAAAGGATCATTCCCTTCGGCCATGTGTCGATTACAGAGAATTGAACAAGGTGACCATCAAAATCGTTACCCCTTGCCGTTAGTCCCCGAGTTGTTCCAGAGGCTGGGGGCAGCGGTCATCTTCACCAAGTTGGACCTCCGCGGGGCATATAATCTGGTACGCATCCGAAAGGGCGATGAATGGAAGACCGCCTTCCGTTCCAACATTTCATTAATGACATTTTTCGAGACTACTTAGACCTGTTTGTAATCATCTACTTAGATGACATCTTAATCTTTTCTTCTTCCCTGGACAGTCACCAACAACACGTCAGATGCGTGTTGGGGCGACTGCGGCAACATGGTCTGTATGCTAAACCCGAGAAGTGCGAGTTTGAACAACAGAGCATACAGTTCCTGGGACTCATCATCTCCATCGAAGGCATTAAGATGGACCCCCAGAAGATCTCCGCTATTCTAGACTGGCCTGCACCGGTGGATAAAAAAGGGGTACAGCGGTTTGTGGGTTTCTCTAACTTTTACCGAAAATTTATTAAAGGTTTCTCGGCCATCATCTCCCCCATCACACAATTAACCCGACAAGGGGTTCGGTTCCAATGGACAACCGAGGCCCAGGCCGCCTTTGTCGCCCTCAAGAAACTCTTTACTTCCGCCTCCATCCTAAAGCACCCCGACCCGGCTCTCCCATTTGTCTTGGAGGTGGACGCATCGGAAATCGCATCCTAAAGCACCCCGACCCGGCTCTCCCATTTGTCTTGGAGGTGGACGCATCGGAAATCGCAGTCGGGGCGATACTATCCCAGAGACAAGGCCCCAAGGCCCTCCTGTTCCCCGTTGGGTTCTATTCTCCCGTAAATTTCGGCATAGCCAAGACCACGGACCTGGTCCAGCGCACTTTCTGGTGGCCCCAACTGGCAAAAGACTGCCAAAGGTATGTGGAATCATGTACGGTGTGCACTCGCAACAAGAGCTGCAGGACCAAATCTTGGGGGCTACTCAAACCCCTACCTGCTCCGGAAAGGCCGTGGAAGCTAATAACCATGGACTTCATTGTGGAACTTCCCCCCTCCGAAGGCCATACGGCCATCTTTGTGGTAGTGGACCGGCTGTCCAAAATGGCCCACTTTATCCCCATGAAGGGGACTCCTTCGGCACCAGAGAAGGCCCTCTGCAACTCCCTTGGCATTGAACTATCTTTATCCTCTGCTTACCACCCACAGACGAACGGGCAGACAGAAAGAACAAACCAGACTCTTGAGCAGTATCTGCGTTGCTTTTCATCCTTTTCTCAACAGGACTGGCTCTCTCTGTTGCCATTGGCGGAATTCGCCTACAACAACTCCACCCACTCCACTACCAAACAGACTCGGGCACAGAATCTTAATAAAGAGGTCTTTGACAGGGGCAGACGGGGGCAATTGGTCCTGGAGCCTGGAGACAAAGTATGGCTGTCCACAGTGAATCTCCGACTTACTTGTCCTTCCAGGAAGTTAGGCCCCAAATTCTTGGGCCCCTTCGCTGTGAAGCGGAAAATCAACGAGGTAGCATACGAGCTGGAATTGCCAGAGTCACTTCGGGTACACCCGGTCTTCCATGTTTCACTCCTGAAGCCAGCAGTCCCCAATTCTTTCCCTGGGCGATCTACGGATCCCCCAGCCCCGATAATGGTCAATGGGGAAGAGGAATTCGAGGTGGAGACAATTGTGGACTGTCGAAAGAGAAATAACCAGATACAATACCTCATCAAGTGGAAGGGGTACGGTTCTGAAGAGAATTCCTGGGAACCTGAAACCAACTTGCATGCCGAGCATTTGATCCAAGCCTTCAAGAAAGCTCACCCAGAGAAGTGTTCCCAGTTGGGCATCCGGAGGCTGCCCCTTGGGGGGGGGCAATGTAAGGAAAGCTCTGCTGGGCCTAGTGGTTCTCCACCGCTGCGATTGCGTGTGCGGGCTCGAACGGGTGCGCGGGCTACTGCGCATGCGCGGAATCGAACGGGTGCGCGTGCGCGGTCTCGGACGGGCGCGCGCACGGTTACTGGCGCCAGGCGGGCTATTTAAACCAGCCATCTCCATGCAATCCTTGCTGCCTGATCTACAGCGTTCCGTGTGTTAATCCTGTACTTCTCTGTATCTGCACCAGTGACCCGGCTTGTCTACCTACCTGCTCTGCTGTCTGCTGGTTCCTGTAGTCCGCTGCATACCTGCCAGTTCCTGTTGTCTGCTGGTTCCTGTCACCTGCTGTCTGCTGGTTCCTGTCACCTGTTGTCTGCTGGTTCCTGTCACCTGCTGTCTGCTGGTTCCTGTCACCTGTTGTCTGCTGGTTCCTGTCACCTGCTGTCTGCTGGTTCCTGTCACCTGTTGTCTGCTGGTTCCTGTCACCTGCTGTCTGCTGGTTCCTGTCACCTGTTGTCTGCTGGTTCCTATCTTCGCTGGTCTAGTCCGGAGGTCCGCCTACAGCTGCTGTTCCTTCCAGACACTCGTGCCTCCTCTGACTTCTGCGCCCCCTGTCCCCATCTCCAGGGGCCGCAAGTCTGGGACGTAAGAGAGGTCTCCCACTGCAATCCAGACTCGCCACTAGGTACGTGACACGACCGCGCTGTAGCCGTCTTTCAGCCCGGTCGGCATGTGGTTAATAAGAGAGTCAAATTGCACCAATGATCTCCAATAGTAGGTACGTTCAATATTCCAATCACCAAGAGCATCCAGGATCCTGTGCACCATTTTAAAACGCTCACATAAAGGCCAGGAACAGTTAATAAATACTGTAAGGAAAAGAAGAAGAACCTCTCATGGTGAAAGATAGCTTTATTAGAATAATTAAAAGCTGATGCACTTACACTTACAAAAATAATTACTGGAAAGAAAACAAGATTCCTGACCACGAAAATTCTTTTCTGTAGCAACATAGTGAAATTGAAGGCTTGGTTGGTTGACTTTTGAAATCAATGGTGGCACTATCGGATCACAAAATGCACAAAATGTCTGATTTTCCAAAGAAAGTTTGTTTGGAATTTGACCCATGTATGGAATGCATAAAGGTCTATGAAAAATAATAATTAATACCTCCCTTTATTCATTTAAAGTTGACCAGTTTCACCATATCTAAATTTATAATAAAAAAGAAAGAGGACAATATAACTGGTTTTAACGTGTCAATTCTAGAGTGTGTGAAATTCTAATGATGTTGAATAGGAAACGTCAAGAAAAGAAAATGACATGGTGACCAAGAAAATGCCTCCTTAGATACACTTTCTTAAATTCTGAAACATATTAAAACCTGTGCAGGGCTAAAGCTGACCACACACATATAGGCTGAACAGAAAAAATAGATTTACAGCACAGATGGACAAATCCTCCTATGAGCCTAATTGTATTCTGACAGCCAGTCTTGCCAGCTGTCAAAATACCCGAACAGTGCCTACATCTGGCTGGATGCACCTGCTGTTTGAACTACAATTTTCTACCTGATTTATCAGTTGAGGGATGTCAGGCCGGATGCGGCCAACAGAACCAACCACTGAGCAAATTTCAGTTGATTCATCATGAACTGGCTGAAATTCGAGTAATGGACAGTAGGAGAAGTACTGTATCTTTATAAAAAGGAGGCCCTAGAATTTGGAAATTTGGCTGCACTTTTGAAACTGACCTTTTTAGATTTGAAAAAAAGAATATCATTAGGTTGATATTACAGATGATATAATAAAAAAATTGTAAACAACGTGCTTTGTATTTTCAGTCCCCTGTCCCTTTAGTGCCGGTTCACACTTGTGCGATGCGGGAACCCTGCGAATCCACTGTATGTTCCCGCATCGCACCCGACTCGCAAGGCAGTTCACACTGCCATATGCGAACTGTGGGGAGTGTCAATACAATGTTAATGACACCCCCATTTCAGCTTGCATATCGCACTGTGAACTGACAGAATCGGACCCATGTGATCCGATTCTGGTGCGGACCAAAAAAGAGGGTCCTGTGCGAGTTTGGTCCGAATGCAATGTGAATTCAGCCATACTAACTGTATGGCTAAAATTGCATCACATGGACATCGCATGTGATTTGCACGAGTTTGGTCGCATCAAGACTTTTTTTTTTTTAACAACCAGGTTGGTTTTTTATTATAGTGGAAAAAGGAATGATACAAGTAAAGTACAACAAGCAGTAGAACAATTTGTCATAAATACATACAAGTGCATAATACAGAGCAGAGAATTAATAGTAGAACAGTGGGTAGGTAACCATCTCTACATTTCCCTTACAACATGACATTCGGGTGTGTTATAACCGGGACGAGGGGGGGGGAAGGGGTGGCCCCAGCCGCCCATACCCAGTTCCCAGATCCAAGGGGGGAGGAGAGCCTCCCCGCAGGGGCGGTTCAAACTTGTTCTATCCAGGGTAGCCACACACGGTCAAACTTCAGTGGGCATCCCCTGCTGGCATATGTCAATCTATACATGGGAAGGACTGCATTGACCATGGTATCCCAGGAGGCCACTGAGGGGGGGGAAGACGATGTCCACTTCACTAGAATCGCCTTCTTAGCATAGAATACTAGTAGGGAAATCAGTATCTTTGTATACCTGGGTCTTTGGTCGTCCTCATGGATGCCCAGCAGCGCCAGTTCAGGCGAGGCAGGTAAGGTGAGTTGCAGTCTCGTATTAATACAAAAACAAAAACGGACAGGACCAGAACATATGTAGCAATGACCCATCATTGGATTGACACTTAGGGCAGTCCGGGGATCTGAGGGGGAAGATTCTGTGCAGTCTCTGTGGCGTGTAGTATACCCGATGCAGGAATTTAGTGTGGATTAGTTTATCCTTAGAGGAAATAAGAACCTTAGCTCCCTCCTCAAAGCATTCTTCCCAGGTTTCCCTATCCAGGCTGGGAATATCATTCCGCCACCTAACCCAGAGGGCTTCCATCTTGGGCGAATCAACCCCCAGCAGGACGAAATACAAGGAAGATAAGGTTTTCCTAAGCCCCTCCTGTGACAATACTTCCTCAACGGGGTCCACTGCCAGGGTGATTCCCCCCTGAAATTGTGCTCTAGCTGCGTGTCTTAATTGGTAGTATCGGAACAGTATATTACTCGGGATGCCATGCTCGGTCACCATGTCTTGGAATGTTAACACAGCCCCATCCCTAACGATATCCCAGAGGGTCATGACCCCATATCCAGCCCATATCTGCGAGTCTGGTATCATTCTAAAGTGGGGAAGCAATGAGTTCTCCCAGAGTGGCATATTGGGTGAGTATTGTTGGGGACGAAGAAACCTTTTCCTCGCCATCATCCAGACTCTTAGGGTTGTCTTAGTAGGGTCAGGTAGGGGAGAGTGCCCCCCCGAGCCTCTGTGCACTACGTTACCCAACTTCTGGAGGGAGCCTAGTATTGCCGCCTCTAGGCAGACGGCCGCATTTGATTTGGATTGGGTAAACCACCACTGCACCGTGACCAGCACCGCCGCCCAGTAGTACACCTGCAGGTTGGGCAATGCGAGACCTCCACAGCGGGCTGGTAGCTGCAGCGTTGATCTGGCCAGTCGAGGAGTGGCACCTCTCCAGAGGAACGACCCAATATGTGTCTCCAGGTCCTTAAAAAAGGATACAGGGATCCACACGGGGGAGTTGCGGAACACATAAGTAAACCGGGGTAGGTAAAGCATTTTAAGGACATTAATACGACCCATTAGGTTAAGTGGTAAGTCTCTCCATTTAGAGCAATGCTCTTTTAGTCGTGTAACTATGGGCTGGAGATTCAAGCGACCAAAGTCCCGGAGGTCCCTGGTCACTACAATGCCTAGGTATTTGAACTCCTCTACCCAGAGCAAGGGGGAGTTTGGCCGAAGCTCTCGGGGGTGCGGATCCAGCGGGAAGAGTACAGACTTGGACCAGTTGATCCGGATCCCCGAGAACCTGCCAAATACATCAAAAACCCTCAGCGCCTTCTGAAGGGAGGCACCTGCGTCCTGTAAATACAGCAGCGCATCGTCTGCATATAGTGAGATTTTCTCCTCCAGAGGGCCAATCCTCAACCCCCTAATCTCCCCATCCCCACGAATGAGAATGGCCAGAGGCTCGAGCGCCAAGGCAAAGAGGCTGGGTGACAAGGGGCACCCCTGCCTCGTGCCCCTCCGGAGGAGAAAATAGTCTGAGAGAGTACTGTTGACACGTACCCTGGCCCTAGGAGACTTGTACAGCAGGCCCAACCATCGCAGAAAGTTGGGACCGAACCCAAATCTCTTTAGTACCTCCCAGAGAAAGGTCCACTCCACAGAGTCAAACGCCTTCTCTGCGTCCAGAGAGGCGATGACCCTGTGGCCTCCATTGTCGTGGGCAGTGGTCAAATTGAGAAACAACCTCCTAATATTGATGTCGGTGCCCTTCCCCGGCATGAAGCCCGTTTGATCTTGGTGAATCAAATCCTCCATAACAGTCGTCATCCGCTGGGCCAAGATCTTGGCCAGCAGCTTGGCATCAGCATTTATTAAGGAGATGGGCCTGTATGAGGCGCAGTTTTCCGGGTCCTTACCGGGTTTGGGCACCAGCACCACTACCGCCTCTGCCATGGAGTCAGGTAGTGACTCCATAGATGAGAATTGTTTAAATAGTGCGACCATCTTGGGGGCCAGTAGTTCCTGGTGTACTGAGTAAAATTCTATCGGGAGTCCATCGGGTCCCGGGGACTTGCCTGCCTGCATACAACTCAGGGCCTTCTGTACCTCTTCCAAAGTGATCTCCCCCTCCAGAGCCACGCGTTTAGCCGGGTCTAGAGTAGGAAATCGTACCAGGTCAAGATATCTAGACAATTCCCCCGTAGAATACTCCGCCTTAGAGGAGTATAACTCCTGGAAGAAATTTAGAAATTTGTTCCCAATGGCTTCCTGGGTGGTCAGGAGGGACCCATCTGGTTCCCGCAGCCGGCCAATATGTGTGGTTGCAAATTGTCCCTTGGCTAACCAGGCAAGAAGCCTCCCATTCTTGTCCCCAAACTCAAACACCCTCTGGGCACGCTCCCCCTCCTGGGCCTGCGATTCAAGTAGCTGGAGAGACTGCACAGAACTCCTCTTCTTGTCACGTATGCGTCTAATGTATTCCCCTCTTACCCAGGCCTTAAAAGCATCCCAGGTGACCAATGGACTAGTGGAGTCCGTGTTGTGTACCCAAAAATTATATAGTCCCTCGGGAATTTCCTCTTGAATGTCTGGCTCCATTATCCAAAATTTGGAGAGCCTCCACAATCCCCGACCCCCACCTGCCGCCGCACACACCGTGACTAGGATAGGAGCATGATCCGAAATACCACGGGGGAGGATCTCCGCAGAGACCGTCTCCCGTAGCAGTCCCGGAGAAGCAAAGGCCATGTCCAATCTGGACAGTGAACGGTAGGTGGTCGACAGGCACGTAAACTGGGTGTCGGAGGGGAACCCCGCCATCAGGGCATGCATGAGGACGTATCTCCCATATGGGTCAATCTTAAGAGTTACTATAGTAAAGTCCAGGGACTTGTGAACCAACACACTTACTCCTCTGGCATAGTTAGAGTAGGTGGCATGGTAGTGCGCACCCACCCAGGCCCTTTTTAATGCTAGAATCTTGGATCCGAGCAGGTGTGTTTCCTGAAGGATGCAGATTTTGGGGCGATGTTGTTGTAAAAATTTAAAAACCAGTGAGCGTTTTATAGGTGAGTTAAGACCCCTGACATTCCATGATAGTACTGTAAAGTTAGCCATATTCCATGTGCAGCCATAAATTACTAGTTCTAACTCCCCCAGACACTTCCCAGAGCCATCTGTGAGCACCATCCCCCAATCTCCGCCAGGCCAAGGTCACCAGCAGCATAGGGAAATCGGGGGGTGGCACACCGTTATTCAGCCACCTGTTGTATATCGACAGTATATTCAGAAAAAAACCAACCTCTGAACAGAAAAAAGAAAAACTAAACATCAAAAAAACACTGAGGACAGCAACGGCCATCCAACCCCCCCCCCACCCCGTGCCACTCCTAACCGTGGAGGGCACATGAGTCCCAGAACAATTGAACCCAGTTCAATCAAGCGATCAAATGATCAAGGGGCGTGTGCCCGATCTAAACTTCTTATTGAAGTAGCGGTCCATTTTGCAGAGATGCTGGAGCAGCACTATGCGATATCTATCAGGGTAGAGCCCAACTAGGGCCCGCCAAAATTCAAAAATCAACAGTCAAGAGAGGGCAGTTACCCAGCAAAGGAAAAATAATAAATCAAATAAAGGTGCCGACACCTAGGGTGCCTGTTCCAGTGGCAACTGTCACATAGGTGTGGGCGAGGGTATGGGGCACCCATATGCAGGGGTCACCATGTCAGCAGGGCTTGGCAAGGCCTAAACGGGTTCCTCCACTTCTATTTTCGGCGTCTTCCGCACGATATTCCAGCGCCTTAACTTTCATCTGTAAGGTTCGGATGGCCGCCTCGTGGTCTGTTACCGCGTCTTCTGCGCCGCTGACTCTCTGCTCCACCGAGGTGATCCGGGAGCGGATCTTTTTCGAGGTCCTGTCTCACTCTCTGCTCCACCGAGGTGATCCGGGAGCGGATCTTTTCGAGGTCCTGTCTCATCAGGCCCACATCAAGTTGGACGGCTTCGATTTTGTTGGTAAGGGTCGATTGGCAGAGGGTAATGGCAGCCATCACCTCAGGGATACCAGGGGGAGCGGCGTCTTCTTGGTCTGTTTGGGACGCCATATTGCTGAGGCGCGGGAGTGAAGGCCCCGGGGACAGGGCCGGAGTGACTTCTGCTTCTACTGCGGGGGAAACTTAAGTTTCTTGGCCTTTTGCGGGCCACTGGAACTCCTAGACGGCATACAAAGGTGTTTGGGAGGTAGATTGCAGCAATAAATCGCAGTTTTCGGATGATTTGTCGGGTTCTCGTCCAGCAGAGCTTCATTCCTCTTTAGCTTCTTGTTACATTTCTGTTGCTAGGTCCATCAATCTGAGGAAAGACAAATGATAGGTATACGCTGCAGCTATAGTCCTGTGCTGAATTTACTAAAGTACATGTTCTGAACAAGCAGTAAAAGAACTTTAAAACAAGCCATATTTCACCTTTGTAGCTAAAAAGAATTGTGGAGAAATGCATCTTTAAAAGGATAAGTTCACCTTTAAAAAAAAAAAAAAATAATGCATATCTTTTTGCAGGTTAAATAAATGTGCATTTATTATTTTTTTTTACTAGAAGCCTGAAAAGCATTGCAGCCATGATCAGCAGATCGCGGGTGCCACGCAGGCCTCCTGCAGACTTGTCAGTGTATCTGTCAGCTAGTACCTCGTATGGGCAGGCAGATACACACTGACAGGAAGAATCATGGAACTCCAGAGCCCTCAGCAGCACCATGGTAGTTCTTTGTGAGCTACAAGCCGACAGACACAAAGGCTGCTGGTACTTGTAGTTTCCCATTCATAGAACTCTGTGAATGACACGGCCGGATGGGCAAAGCCTTCCCAAAGGTGAACTTATTCTTTAAAACTCAAAGTAGAGAAACTAAAATCTGAACTAATTTCCTCTTTATTTTAGAAGGCTAACAAACTGCAAAGATGTTTCTCTCCACAGAAAGTAAAAACACAGCAGGAGTTTCTAAGACCCCTTTTACAGTTTTCAGGTTGACCTGATTGGAAGTTTCACGTTAGCCTTTGGGTAGATGCAGGTAAATAGGTTTGTGTCTGTTTACATTAAATTCCCTCCGAGTACATTCAGGTCTAAAAAAAAATAAAAAATGAAAAAGTTCTGCATCCTTATCCATTAGAAACCAACTGAAACCTGATATCAGAGATCTTTGGTGATATTTGAGAATCAATTACTTTTCAGTACATGCAGCTACAGAGATAAGTGAAAGCTATTTTACTGCTTGCCTGCCTGAGGTCAGCTCTGTATTTCTCTTATGATGTTTTTTCCTTATTGAGATCTGGCATAGAACCAAATGCAGCCCTGTGAAGCTTCTGATTCATTGTTCAACTCCCAAACCACATGCAGCCCTGTGAAGCTGGATAGGTGCAACTAGGAAGCAGCATGAGGAATTGAAGTCAGATGATGATTTTGACTAATAAATACTTTTAAGACAATATTTGCATCATTATAGAGTCCCCTTAAAAGGCTGTACTAATGTGATGTTCTAAATGTACAGGGTACTGTCTTCATTATTGGGCACATGTAATAACTGACAAATACCAGGTGATGTTACACATATTTTCCCACTTTAAAATGGCCTCTAATTTAGATATAGTATTCACAGTGCAGTAGAGGTATATAATCCATCACACCAATGTGTTAAGCAAGGTGTGATATTTGAATGTGACACTTGGCAGTTTGAGCAGAATTTGAACGAATATGAGGATATGGGGGGGTATCCATCTTGCTCAGTTAAAAGTGGCCTTCTGGCAGCACCTGAGCTGTTTAGATCTATTAATAAACACTAGGAACAATACACAACCATAAATCAAGAGCCTAAAATTTGTTGATGCAGCAGATTGCCTGCTCTGCATCATTTGTAAATGCTTGCAACGCTTGCAGAAAGACGCTATAGGACAGACTGAGACGAGAAAACACAATTTGTGGTCACTGTCTGAGATTTCAATCTAATATTATTGGGGGTTTTAAAATAAGAAATATTTATTGCAATTGCTACAAAAAAAGTCCTATATCAAGTGCTGAATTCTTGTCTCTCTGGCAAGAGACCTACAAAAAAGTTATTTGTTAATATTCAGTTCAAATACAAAAAAAAATAAAATACATACAATATTGATATAAAATGGTTGCCACTGGGCATACACATATGTGGCAGCATTGCAGGGAGCCGTAATGTCATGTTGCACATACAGTATATGTGTACAGCCAGTACCACTGTTTTCTGCTGGGGGTGCACTCACTCAGTGCCCCCAGCACTGTCACTAACATCTTCCAGTCACTGCTTACAACTGTTATGCCGCGTACACACGGTCGGAATTTCCGATGGAAACAGTCCGATGGGAGCTTTTCAACGGATTTTCCGACCGTGTGTATGCCCATCGGTCTTTTTCTGTCGGAATTTCCGTCGGACTTTGGATTGAGAACCTGTTCTCAATTTTTCCCACGGAAAATCTTTCGGATTTTCCGATCGTGTGTATGCAATTCCGACACGCAAAATTCCGACGCATGCTCGGAAACAATTCGACGCATGCTCGAAAGCATTAAACTTCCCTTTTATAGTGCTGTCGAACGTGTTTTATGCCGCTGTGTTACAGACCGTCGGAATTTGATGTGACTGTGTGTAGGCAAGACAGTTTGAGCGAAATTCCATCGGAATTCCGTCGGAAAACCATCAGAGCTTTTTCCGACGAGAATTCCGACCGTGTGTACGCGGCATTAGTGTAGCCCCTGGTAAGAGGTTAAAGTGTTACTAAACCCAGGACCCTGCATTCACTATATCTGGTTTCCCACAGTGCACAGAAAATGGAAATGCAATCACTGTAGTAAATATAAACTGCTAAATAACTTTTTTCATCAGCATTTTAAAGCAGTCTTGTGACTTCTATCAGTGTCTGTTTAAAGCTTGTAGGAGGAGTTTTCATTCCCCTGTGATTGTCCTATGAGGTTGCAGGACCCCTGACGCTCCGTCTGGACAGTGCTGATTGGCCCTGTGCTGATCACATGCACTCTCCCCAAAAAAAAAAAAAACTCTCTACACACCAAACTGAGCATGTGCAGCTTGTCCCCTAGCCTCTGTATAAACAGGAGATGGTTTGGGGACTGTGGAAAAAGGGGAGGAACAAAGAAAACAGGATGAAACAGCCTTTTTACATAATGCCGGGGATCAACTCCTGAGGTTCCACAGTGAGTATAACAAGCATGCGTCACTGCATATACACACTGATTTTACTGTTGTGGCTTTAGCCCTGGTTCACATAGCAGCGATTGGGCATGCTATTGCTGGCAATGGCACCATTCGAAACGGTGCAACGCTGCATTTGCGATGCCGCACCGGTTCCCAAAAGTAGTTTCTGTACTACTGTTGGTGACTTTGGGGTGCGATTTTAATAGACATTTGTGCAGAAACACTCACAGATGTCTCTGATATTGCCTTTGAAGTTGGGAATGACATGGTGCAAGTTCAGTGGAACTGTCAGTGTGAACCTAGGCTCAGTGACACTTTAATCTAATTAGAGCCAAAATGAACAAGCCTCCAAGAAGTCTTTCTTACATTGTCGTTTCAAATTCTTGGCTCCTATTTTGTCAGGAGTCACAATATACTGCCTGTTTTAACCTTGTAAATTCCGCGCCACCTTGTTGCCACTGCGTGCACTGCACGTGGTTGCAATGTATGCAGTTGTGGCGTGGCCCCACTCTGAGGCAATACTGCCTGCTGAACTAAATTAGGGGGATAACTTTTGCTGTGTTATGTATACATGCCTATTCACCTGCCTTTGCAGCTTGGGGGGGGGGGGGAGGTTGGGAGCAGTAAAAATGTGGCACGACTGGCCATTATTGTGTTCAGTAAAACTGCACTAGAGAGAGGCAGAGCTAAAAGAGACATATGTTCATTTTTAAAATAAATATTTGGAAAATAAAATATGTATTGCTATATACTGCTGATGCCATAGTTCTAGTTTTCTACAACATTCTTCATTGACACAGCTTCCAGGAGGTGCCCACACTGACCATGAGGTGACTGGCAGTCAGAATATTCTGTTCTAGTGAATATGCACAGCTGGGTTTCATCCGTTTTCATGTCTGGAGATACTGGCAAATCACTACAATTGCTGGGCCTCAGGCTTGTTGGGTTCAATCTCTGGTTGGCAGAAGTAGTGATGGCAGCATTACTCCCAGTCAAAGTGGGAGTGCAGTATTTGCTTTAGGGCTTCTGGAGGAGACATTTGTATTTATTGGGCGACTGTAGGCAAACAGATACAATTAAAGCAGAAGTACATATGTATGTAACTGTCTTACCTAGAAATCTATTTGTGTCTTTGTTTAGCCAGTCTTGTGATCCAGGCTCTGTTGTCAGAGAACATATTCATGTAGGTGACCTCGCTCTGCTTTACTTGAAACTAAATCTATCAATTTAACTGTTTCCCAAAACAGGTACATTAAAGGCAGAATGTGAATGATGACTGTAATTGTTGCTTATGCCCTCAACTAAACTCTCAATCCATCAAATAGCTGCTGTCATACAGTAACTGATCACATGTGCACAACCATGGCAACTATAGATCAAACAGAGGCCAAGATGGCAGCCTCCTTGACTGTAAAGCTCAACCCTGTCCTCAGGGCCCACCAACAGGCCAGATTTGCAAGATAACTGAAATACATCACAGGTGATATCATTTGCTGCTCAGTGTTTGCAGTATTCTAGTCTGCATCTCCCCAAGGTAATACATAAAACCTGGCCTGTTAGTGGGTCCTGAGGACAGGGTTGATGACCACTGCTGTAAAGGATAGAAGGGTTTAGTTCTGCTTTAAGTTAAAGTGTATGTAAAATTGAACTATACTCTTCCTTTATTTTCTCCCTTTTGGTACAATAAATATATCAATAAAAAGAATTGTGTTAGACCTGCTCAATAAGTGCAGAAAATATCTACTGACCCTGCCAGAAATCTTGTGCGCAAAACTCTTATTTACTTCCGACTGCAGTGATGACAAAATTTAAAGACGCAGGATGAAATATTTTTCTAAAAATTTTTTTTAACAGTGAACGTGGTTTTCGTTCAGCAAAGTCAACTCGTCAAAAACTAAAATATTAAAAGCAAATTAAAATTCAAAGTACTTTTGGAGGACTTGCATCAAGTCATCAAATGTACTGATCAGAATTTTCATGTGAATGTTCATATAAGCGATTGTTTGGCCGTCCCACTAGTGTAAGGCCAACTTTTCAGTGGTGGTGACAATGCCACCCATACTGACAGATAAAAAGGATCATTGGTGTCATGCAGCTAGCTCTGCCAAGTGGTATTAGACATGGAACTATGTAGGCACTATCAGATGGGAAAGCGATCAGCCACAACTCAAGGAACCCCTAGCAACTTCTGAAGGAGCTGTAGGGTTTCACAGAACCATGGCTGGTGTAAAGTATCCCTGTAACATTTATTATGAAGAGATTACGGTATATGTGAACTCTCATCTTGTAAAATAACATATTCAATTTAAAATAGAAATGCAAGGCAAAACATTTGTACATATGCAGAATTTATGATTTCTTGGCCTTTTTTCAGAGAATATGAATGATAATAACACAAAACATTTTCTTCACTCATGGTTAGTATTTGGCTGAAGCCATTTATTATCAATCAACTGTGTTTACTCTTTTTAAATCATAATGGACAACAGAAACTACCCAAATGACCCTGATCAAAAGTTTACATACCCTGGTGATTTTGGCCTGATAACATGCACACAAGTTGACACAAAGGGGTTTGAATGGATATTAAAGGGTAACCATTCTCACTTGTGATCTGTTTGCTTGTAATTAGTGTGTATAAAAGGTCAATACGTTTCTGGACTCCCGACAAACCCTTGCATCTTTCATCCAGTGCTGCACTGACGTTTCTGGATTCTGAGTCATGGGGAAAGCAAAAGAATTGTCAAAGGATCTGCGGGAAAAGGTAGTTGAACTGTATAAAACAGGAAAGGGATATAAAAAGATATCCAAGAAATTGAGAATTTCAATCAGCAGTGTTCAAACTCTAATCCAGAAGTGGAAAATGAGGGGTTCTGTTGAAACCATGGTCAGGTAGACCAACTAAAATTTCAGCCACAACTGCCAGGAAAATTGTTCGGGATGCAAAGAAAAACCCACAAATAACTTCAGATGAAAAACAGGGCTCTCTGAAAACATGTGGTGTGGCTGTTTCAAGATGCACAATAAGGAGGCACTTGAAGAAAGATGGGCTGCATGGTCAAGTCACCAGAAGAAAGCCATTACTACGCAAATGCCACAAAGTATCCTGCTTATAATACACCAAACAGCACAGAGACAAGCCTCAAATCTTCTGGCACAAAGTCATTTGGAGTAATGCTTTTTGGCCACAACCATAAACGCAACATTTGGAGAGGAGTCAACAAGGCCTATGATGAAAGGTACAGCATTCCTACTGTGAAACACAGAAGTGGTTCGCTGATGTTTTGGGGATGTGTGAGCAACAAAGGCACAGGAAATTTGGTCAAAATTGATGGCAAGATGAATGCAGTATGTTATCAAAAATAACTGGAGGAACATTTGCATTCATCAGCCAGGAAGCTGCGCATGGGATGTACTTGGATATTCCAACATGACAATGATCCAAAACACAAGGCCAAGTCGACCTGTCATTGGCTACAGCAGAATAAAGTGAAGGTTCTGGAGTGGCCATCTCAGTCTTCTGACCTCAATATCATTGAGCCACTCTGGGGAGATCTCAAAAGTGCAGTTCATGCAAGACAGCCCAAGAATTTAAAAGTACTGGAGGCTTTTTGCCAAGAGGAATGGGCAGCTTTACCATCTGAGAAGATAAACAGCCTCATCCACAAATACCACAAAAGACTTCAAGCTGTCATTGACATTAAAGGGGGCAATACACTGTATTAAGAACTGGGGTATGTAAACTTTTGATCTGGGTCATTTGGCTAGTTTCCGTTGTCATTAAAAAGAGTAAACACAGTTAATTGATAATAAATGGCTTCAACCTAACACTAACCATGAGTGAAAGAAAAATGTTTGTGTTATCAATTATATTCTCAGAAAAATGGCCAAGAAATCATAAATTCTGCCAGTGTATGTAAACTTATGAGAAAAACTGATAGATATATCTATCACACACACACACACATACATACATATATATTTTATATATATATATATATATATATATACTGTATACGTGTAAATACCTTCTGTTTTTTGATGCAATCACATAACCTCTGTTCTAAAATGCATGAGGGCCTTGGGGAGGTTGTGTTTAAGATTGCAGGGGAAGGAGGGGGGTTGTGTCGGCGGGGGGGGGGGGGGGGGGGGGGCATAGAAAGAACAATACACTGAACTTGCCAGTGAAGCGTTATGCAAGGGAAGCATGTAAGCAAATGTCTTGGGCATTGAAGGACAGGCAGCCTCTGCTCCCAGCACAGCCAGAAAACTGAGCGTGCTGGGAAGGACGTGCTTCTATGCATAGTGAGGTCAGTTTTAAATAGGGAAAGCAGGGGGACTGGCAGGATCACCAGGTAATAACAGGAGTATGGGCGCTTCCACCTTTATGCATCACAGCTTCGCACTGTGCTCAGACTCTGAGGCTGCTGACACCTCTATAACACATGGGTCACAGGAGGGATGGTCGGCACTCTGGAAAGCATCTAAAAATAATCTTCCTTTATTGAAAACGCATGTGAGAGTATAGTGGGATACATTTTACATGGGACAACATACACTTATCAGGAATATTAAATGCTGGGGTAACTCACTGATTTTACAAGGAATCCTTAAAGTCAAAAGGTCCAAGTCACACTACAATTATAAGAAGTTCACCATACCTCCTAACGTTTTGAGATGAGAACGAGGGACACCTATTAGCAAAAGTATGTAGTCATAGGACACACTCCCTGCCACAACCCCATAAAGGAAAAATATACAAAAAAAGTGCATTTTTTACCACTTACATTTCTTTATATTTTGAAATTTACAAATGCGGCAACTTAGAAATTGGATGAAAGGTTTAGCACTGGGAAACACTTTTTGAAAGATAAAAGGGGATTTTATATACAACTATATAATGAGGGACAAATGAGGATGAAAGAGGGACAGAGGGATTTGTTCCAAATCAGGGACAGTTGGGAGCTATGAGTTCTTGTGAGTGTTGGGCAGAGGTTGCCATTGTCCTTGTAATAGTATCAAAACATCAAATAATTCCTTTTATTAGGACTTTTACACAACAACCAACACATACCACCAGATGGTTCATATAAAAAAAATATAAATTGTATTGTTCACATCTATAAAATACATCCAGACATATTAAAAGACATTATAAGGACACTCTAAAATACAGTCACACTACAATTATAATAGTACCTGTTTTAATAGAATGTGCAATTATGAATAAATAACAAATATTAGCTTGACTATATAAAACTTGTGAATATAGTAAAGAAATAGTGCTGCGCTAGGCAAGCGCAGAGATATCTACCTTAACTTATATAAAACTTGTATTTGTGACTGTTACAGCCTGTTTTTAGGCTAGTGTGTCCTTTGGCAAAATGGCTTTACTCCAAAAAAAGTTTAGGATGGTACGTCCAACCATTACAAAAAGAGGCTAAACTAGCATCCCGTACATTTAGTATTCCTGGAGCATGGAAGTAGCATATTTCTGGTCTCTACCTAATTCAGGCTTCCTTTAGAACAATTTATCATTTTCTTCTAAAGGAGCCATTACAAAGCACAGAAAATAAAAAATGCTGCAAGTGATAATTGTAATGCCTAGATAAAAGAGAGATAGAACCAAAGAGAAAAAGAAGAGTGACGATGAAAGATGCGGCAGAGGAGAGGAGAGGACCAGGCGAGAACTATAAAGGCTCCTTTGGAGTCTGGTACAAATACACAGGGAAGTTTTGTTTGCACAGACATCTTCCGAGCTATGAAAACAAAGCACAGATTTTCTAATATTATTCTGGTCACCACCATTCACATGCTGAGCATTGAAAAAAAAAAAAAGAAGCTGCCATACCACAGAGAGAGGAAGATCATTTTTTAGCCTTAGAATGTACCCATATACAGAAGTCTGAATAAGAGAAGAAGAGAAAAACAACTGGCTGATACATATATCACCAACTAGTATATATAATTCCTTAAAAGGCAATCTTTTATTTTGCTATATTTTTTAGCTTAGGTAAAATTAAAAGCAACAGGATAAAAAAAGACAATTCTTTGATCATTGTAAGCACGCTTGTCATTGTTAAAAAGGTTTGTCCCAACCCTCTATGTTTGCTGGACGGGTTGAGGATGAAAGATAACAGACTAACTGACCAGATCACCAGCGGGAAATGGCTAAAAAAAGAAAAAGATTGCAGCCACCATCCCTATAGATTGGTAAGCTGCAATATAATACAATTTTTTTGTGATTTAATGACACTTTAAAAAGGTTGTATACCCTCATGTATGATTTGTACCTATAGGTAAGCCTTTTTTTAGGCTTACCTATAGGTACTGTAAATATCTCCTAAACCTGCGCCATTTAGGAGATATTTACTGTACACTGCGCAGATTATGTTATCAGCGCATGCACTCTGAAGGAACGGCCGCCCGTGCCGTTTCTTCTGGAACGCGTGCCATGACCGTTGGCTCCAGCGCACATGTGCTGGAGTGATGTCACCTGGCTTTGGCCGGTCACATATCTGGAGTCCATGGCCCCGGAAGATGGGCAAAGATGGATGCAGCCTGCTGCAGGGATGACGGGGGCTTCGGTTGCAGGTAAGTGTCACATAATGTGCTAGTATGCGATGTATGCGATGCACATTATGCCTTTACTTTGCAGGGAAGAAAAAAAAAAGGGGGGGGGGGAACCCTGAGATTACTTCCTCTTTAATTTTAAATTGGATATCATGCAAAGGTATACTTTTTACAAATTATTAATTTGATGATGGTAGACAACAATTATTCCAGATACAGGGAGCATAAAAAATACTTTAAAAATAGGATCATTTCATAATCCTAAGTGGTTCTAAAGGCTCAAGGTTTTTTACCATCATGCATTCTATGCAAAGCAAGGGATCGGGAGCAAGCCCCCTTGCAAGCTGCTTGCTCTGGGGGCACCCATGCAGGTGGGAGGGGCCAGAAGCACCAGTGGGTGACCAAAGAGGAGGATTAGGGCTGCTCTGTGCAAAACTACTGCACAGAGCAGGTAAGTATAGCATGTTTGTTCTCCAAAAATACTCCAGCACTAGACCCAGGTTTTTTTTTTCCTTCAATAAGCCAAGTCTCATTGGGTGCAGCCCTCCTCAGACTGGGAAATCTTCAATACACTGTAAAAGACACACAGGTGGGCACAAACACCTTGTGCATTACCATTAGGCCGGTTTCACACTGGGGCGGTGCGGGCGGCGACGGTAAAGCAGCGCTATATTTAGCGCTTCTTTACTGTCGCTTTAGCCGCGGTATGCGGCCACTAGCGGGGTGGTTTTAACCCCCTCTAGCGGTCGAAAAAGGGTTAAAACCCCCTGCAAAGCACCGCTGCAGCGGCGCTTTGCCGGTGGTATTACCGTGGTATCCCCGCAGTGTCCCATTGATTTCAATGGGTAGAAGCGGTATAGGAGCGGTGAATACACCGCTCCAAAGATGCAGTTAGCAGGACTTTTTTTTACCATCCTGCTAGCGCACCGCTTTCACACTGGAGTTAAAGGACCCGCTTTTTTCAGGAGCTATACAGGCGCTATTTTTAGCGCTGTAGCTCCTGAAAAACGCTTCAGTGTGAAAGGGGCCTTAACATATTGATTACAAATACAAAGACAAAGGGAGACTCACATATGGATAAATGCAATATGCATATATATCACAAAAATCCCTGCAGAACGCGATGTGCCTGTCAATGGACCACCACCAATTGGATGACTGCCGCGTTTTGGGGAACAGACAAGCTCTGAGGAAGGGGGGTCTGTCCTCAGACATGCATCAGTCATCCAATCGTGTGTCAGACAAATCGTGTTCTGCTGGAGTTTTTGTGACCTATATGCATATCGCTTTTATCCGCTTGTGAGTATCCATTTGTCTTGGTATTTGTAATCAATTTGGTAATGCAGAAGGTTTGTGCCCTCCTGTGTGTCTTTTACATTAGAACATGTCTGCTATTTTTAAAAAAATGCCTTTAATATCACTTTAAAGGAAACCTTCATTGAGAACAATACACAGGCCCAAAGTCAAACTATTTATTAATCTCCCATAAATTGAATAATGTAGGAATGCTGTCATACACTATTATTTAAGTCAAGAAGTCCATGAACAAATGAGTGATTCTCCTAATCTCCCAGCACTAATGGCCTAGATCACATGATCTCTGTCTAACAATCAATACACACTTCAAAATATAATGTATCCAATAGAAAAGGCCCCATTTGGAAGTGAAATAGGAGGCTCAGAATTCACAGAGGACACAATATTGACTCCCTCAGATTTATAGATAAATAAAAAAATGATACCCAAAAACAAAGTTAATAACTTAACACACACTAATAAATGTCATTAATCAGATCGTGTTTACATGTATAACTACATCTATGATTTCCCCCTTCATTTGCAACTTACATAACCCTCATACTTGAAAATCGAGTCCACTTGATAAAACCCTAGGGTAATGTAAATACAATACTTGCAAATGGCATGCATTAGCAACACATTATGCAATAAGTACAATGCCTATAATAGAGCTTCCTGTAACAGTAACATTTTATTTTCAGCTGCGTGTTTGCATTGCTATCAAAGCATTTCTTTGTATCCAGTAGTAAGCATTCAGTCACCCTGACTATAACAGATATAACCTTCCTTAGAGAATATGCCAGCTGCAGCCTAGAGGGTTCTCTTACTACCCACTATAGCAATTAATCTGGTTAAGATAACAGCAGAGTCGGCAGAAATCACATCCACCTGCTTAGGTTAGAAAGTCAGCTCTCCAAAGCGTAACATAAGTTCATTTTTTCAGGGGATTGGGGAATCTATTGCAAAACGCATCTATGACTTCAGAAAACATTTCTGTTAGCAGATGAAAGCCTCCTTCCGCTCATTATCATTATACGTACAGTGTGTATTATACTATGGTACTCTGCCAAGAAAAAACAGGACGAAAACACATTCATAATAATAACAGCTGTCTACTTTGTTGTTGTTTTTTTTTTTTTTTAATGCCAGTACCTAAAGCTTAGTAAAAGTGCATTCACTTAATGAAATAATGCCAATCCCCCCGTTCAATTCATATTTAAAACTTAGCTTCACTCATCTCCCTTAATCCTGGATATAGTAATTCTGTATGAATGTAAAAGATTCCAGTCTGCTAGGAAGCTAAAAGCAGTATGTCTGGCTTGCACTGGTAATAAGCAGGGTATGCAATAAGCATTAAATACTGGTTCTTAGCAGAGCATATACTGTGTATTACTAAAGAATCCCTGTAAGTGCTAAACATATTTTTGATGGGCAGAAAAATAAAAGCACCTGCTCAGTACCATGATGGACCATCTCTGACCCTGATAACAGCTGTCGTAGCTTATGGCAGTGACTCCGCAATGGGTCTGCAGTATTCCAGCATTCAAGTCAACCAGGCAGACTTTAGTACATCTCACAACTGCTCAAGGCTGACGAGTCAATGCACCCTTCCACCAATGCATTTTATGCCATAAGTCTACCAAAATGTTCATGCAGTTAGAATTTGAATGACTGGACTAGATTACATTTTTCCAGACATCCACAGTCAAGTAATGACATTCAGCAGCCCACTGCAAATATTTTTGAAAGTTTACAAGAAAAGTGCCTTGGTTAGTTATGGTAAATTGACTAAATATTGGTCATATGTTTATTGACCTTGGGACACTACCCATGTGGTGATCATTTTGGTGAGGTGTCTTGTTTTATAGTTCATTGATTGTACACTGTAGAGACAGTTAATTCTGAAAGTGAAAAATAATTAGGTGGTTTTAGCAACATACCTGATAAAAAATACCTTGCATGCCACAATTCAAGCCCTGAATGGTAAAGTACAAAGCAAATGTGGGCATAGAATAGTCTACATCACCAACCTCATCTCAAAATATCACCCAAACTGTCCTCTTAGCTCCTTCCATGACCTTGTGCCCTCTAGCCCCCTTGTCATCTGCTCCCATACTTTCCTTCAGGGCCTTTAATGGGCCTCCCTCTTGCCTCTGGAACTCTCTACCCCAATCTGTTTGGCTATCTCTCAGGGCTCTTTCACACGGACGTGTCCGTGTACGGAGCCCACTCTGCTCAGCGGGGGATCGCTCCATCGATCCCCGCTGAGCAGGAAGATGACAGGTCTGTCTCTGCACTCTGTGCAGGGATGGACCTGTCAGAGCGCCGCTCTCCCCTTTGGGGGATCGGATGAAGACGGACCGTAGAGTCGGTCATCACCCGATCCGATCCACAGATGGATGGAAAAATAGGGTTTTCCTCCGTCACACTTTTTCGGGTCGGATGTCAGCGGACATGTCACCGCTGACATCCGACGCTCCATAGAGGTCTATGGAGTGTCTGTTCAAGTCCACCTAAAAAACTGACAGGCGGACCTGAATGGACCATCCGTGTGAAAGGGGCCTTACTCTGTCAAGCAATCCCTGAAAAACATCTCTATAGGGAGGCCTATCCCGCTTCCACCTAATAAACTGCAAGAAAACTTTCTCCATCAGTTCACCCCTGACAGTTATTACCTTTTGCATCACTTGACCCTCCCTTTTAGATCATCTATCATAAGCAGGACCCTATGAACCCTCTTGCATTGAACAGTATTGTAAATGTACCGCCCTCCCTTTGTTTTTTAAACTGCTGTGCAAGCTGTTGGCACTATATAAATCCTATATATTAATAATCATAATAAAATTGAATGCAAGTGTGGGTCCACTCTGCAGAAGCAGTTTATCTACTTTTATGTTTAGAAGAGAAATGGCCTTTTGTCATGTCTACTGCCAAGAGTGACATCATTTCCGCTTTTTGCATTCTCGGTTGGCCTTGGTTTTATGCCAGGCTAATTGCAGAGAGCTAAGTGGTATCAGCTGATCATCAAAGCAATACTATTATCCCAGATGTTACCTACTATACAGAATAGTAGTTATATGTCTTCAATAACTGTACATTTGCCAAGTCAGCTATTAAATCAGATATGTGCTTCATGGAATGTATTTTTTATTGAGTTGCAAAAAAATGTTCTGCAATGTTTACTAGACAGTGCTTTGCCTACCATCAAGCTAGGTACATCTCTGTCCTAAGGCTGCACAAAGCCCAGGATATGAAGCAATTTTAGTGGCACAGGGTAGGGGTAATACTACACCGGTAGCCTGTTAGCAACCACTGAATGATTTTAACAGGACTTTTTCATGCTGTATGTGCAAAGCTATGTAGTAAATCCAGCATAAGATTACTGCATTGTACTAGTGAACGGATAGGCCGCAATGTCACTAGCTTCAACTTCCCCTCTATTTTGGCAGCATAGCAATATCCCTGGAAACCTAGCATCTCTCCAGGAAAAATGCTAGCCCTCACTTCTCTTAAAACTTAGGTATTGTGCAGCTTTCAAATCCATTTCAACTAACTTGAGATTCTCAGAATACAGGCCTATACAAGTGTTTGAGGACTCACTACATAGGTGTGGCTCGTTCACACTATGGGCTTGGTTTACTAAAACCTACAAAATCTGGTGCAGCTGTGCATAGAAATCAATCAGCTTCCAGGTTTTTTTTATCAAAGCTTAATTGAACAAGCTGAAGTTAGAAGATGATTGGCTACCATGCACAGCTGCACCACATTTTGCACTCTCCAGTTTTAGTAAATCAACCCCAATGGTGTCCGTTTATGAAACATAGAAGAGCCGAGATCCTGATGATCATAGCTGATCTCTCAGGTGTGCCAGTTTATGAAGCTGAGATGAGGAGTGGAGAACATGTTCTTCATTTCTCATCCCAGGACACACTCTTCTATCATTCACTTTTACACAGATGGACAGTTTATGAAGGTGAGATCTGAAGATCTTACTGGCCATCTCTGCAAAATATCTCCGTCCCAGATTCTCCAGCTCAGAGGTGTAGAATCTGGGTGAGAAGCTGCTGTGATGTGAGGAAGAAGGCTTCTTTCTTCCTAATCAGCAACAGCAAGTTTAAAGATTGATATAGATAATAACTATATATGTTTATGTGCGTATATATGTGTTTTATATATACAGTGTGTATATATATATATATATATATATATATAAACAGTGCAAATACACACACACACAGTATAGTTATAATGTGTTTTCTTTTAGGACCCATTCACATCTGAGCAATGCAGAATTGTTGGCAGGATTGCGCAATTCTTGCTGCGATTCCAAATTGCTGTAAAAATGTGTCAAATTACACAATGCACTTTTGGGTGCCATTCAATGTTAATGGCACCCCAAATGCAGTTAGCAGACTTGCATTTTGCCACACATTTTGTCATTTGACAAATACACTACTAATGTGCCAAAATACGCATTGAAAAATACACAACCCTCCATGCCCAAAAAATGTTCAATTTGGCTTTTTGGGCCTTTTTTGTGCGCATTTTGGTACATTTTTTAACACACATTTTGTCTTGTTTTTTTAAAAGCATTTTAGCACATTTGTATGTGCATTTTGGTGCTTTTTCAACATGTATTTTTGGCAAATTTTTTACCTGCATTTTTGTGTGCATTCCTGAAACACATGCAAAATGCATGATATGCTTGCCGTGCCATTAATTGTTAATCGCACCCCAAAAGTGGCTAGCATGTACTGTTTGCCAAAATACACATAAAAACCAAATCAAAATGCACGTTAAAAAAAAATTGTCAAACTACATGCTAAAAGTGCCAAAATGTGCGTTACAAAACACACCAAAATGCGTGTTAAAATAACCTGTGCCAAAAGGTGCGCTAAAGGGCCAAAATGTGTATTTAAAAAAGTGCCAAAATGCACAATAAAAAAAGCAACGGCCAGATGCGCATTAAAAAAATACGGCATGTTAAAAAACTGCAAAATCCATGTACATAATGCCCAAATTAGCAATAAAAAGGGCCAAAATACACTTAACCACTTCAGCCCTGGAAGATTTGGCTGCTCAATGACTAGAGCATTTTATGCGATGCAGCACTGCGTCGTTTTAACTGACAATTGCGCAGTCATGCGACGCTGTACCCAAACAAAATTGACATCCTTTTTTTCCCACAAATAGAGCTTTCTTTTGGTGGTATTTGATCATCTCTGTGGTTTTTATTTTTTGTGCTATAAACAAAAAAAGAGCAACAATTTTGAAAAAAAAACACAATATTTTGTACTTTTTGCTATAATAAATATCCCCAATTTTTTTCCAAAAAAAGCTATTTTTTTCTCAGTTAAAGCCGATATGTATTCTTCTACATAGTTTTGCAAATAAAAATTGCAATAAGCATATACTGATTGGTTTGCGCAAAAGTTATAGCGTCTACAAAACAGGGGATAGATTTATGGCATTTTTGTTATTATTTTTTTTACTACTAATGGTGGCGATCTGTGATTTTTATCGTGACTGCGACATTATGGCAGACACGTCGGACACTTTTGACACATTTTTGGGACGACTTACAATTATACAGCAATCAGTGCTATAAAAATGCACTGACTACTGTATGACAGCTCGTGGGAACGTGCCAACCTGCCCCAGTATAATGACGGCGGCTGGTCGGCAAGTGGTTAAAGAATGTGCTAAAATCTGTGTAAAAAAACTGCGAGTTAAAAAAGCACCAGTGGTCAGTGCTTATTATTTTCATGTAATTACACGCTCTTTTTTTACTTCGGTTTCACTTTTAAAACTCAGCTGTTCTGTAATCACACAGGTGTCTCAGGAGATCACAGGCAGCCCTCCATCTTCTACACAGATCTCAGGAGTTCTCACAGGAAAAACGTCTCCTCTCTTCTCCTTCTGAGAACAAATGTTACCCGCTTCATAAACAGGGTGCCAGAGGAGATGATTTTTCTCTGAGAACTGAAGTTATATAAATTATCTCTGTTTGATAAACGTACACCTATGTCTTTTGAGTTAATCTGCATAGATCCATGCAGGCTCAACACAAGGACATGTAGAAGGAAAACAATTTCGTATAGTGTATGGCCAGCATTAGACCCAATACACACTATTCGATTTTCTGCAGATTTTTGTCTTAAGATTTACCAAAACCATATAATATGAGGTCAAACCTTAAGAGTTTCAATTTGTATGCAATCAGGCTGGCCCTTGCACTACATGATTTTGGTAAATATGAAGACAAAAATCTGCAGAAAATCTAATAGTGTGTATGGGGCTTTAGTTTTTAATAGAAGTTCTGTCATTTTTCAGGTTGTCAGTAAAAAAATGTGCATCGTCATTAAATTTTCAATGTTTTGTCAGTAAAAAATGCTGCGGGAGGTTGGCAACACTGGTTGTGGTGCACCTCAGCACACTGCATGTCACCAGTGCGTCTATGCGCTGTGATGCAAATACTTACATTTTGGGACACTTCACTAAAGTAAAAAAAAGAATGAAAAGGTAACCAGTGCCTTCCATTGTAAGAAAGCAAATAACTGCCCCTACACAACAAACAGCCTGAAGAGGATGTCTGCCAGAGAGGCTGTGAAATTCAAAGTGGGCCACGGTTGTGCTACCGAAATAAGTAACTATCTAGATGAAGAAATTTTGTGTATATAAGGCCCCTTTCACACTGGGGCGGTTTGCAGTCGCTATTGCGCTAAAAATAGCGCCTGCAAACCGACCCGAAACAGCTGTTGCTGTGTCTTCAATGTGAAAGCCCGAGGGCTTTCACACTGAAGCAGTGCGCTTGCAGGACGCTGAAAAATGTCCTGCAAGCCGCATCTTTGGTGCGCTGTAGGAGCAGTGTATTTACCGCTGCTAAAGTGCCCCCTCCCATTGAAAACAATGGGGCAGTGCTCCGAACCTGCCCGCAAAGCGACGCTTCAGCGGCGCTTTGCGGGCAGTATTAACCCTTTTTCGGCCGCTCGCGGGGGGGTAAAACTTCCCCGCTAGCGGCTGAAATGCCCCACTAAAACAACGGTAAAGCCGCGCTAAATATAGCGCCGCTTTACCGCCAGCGCACCCAGCGCCCCAGTGTGAAACTAGCCTTAGTTCTTAGGAGCTAAGGCAGGTAAGTTAGCATTGATTTTGTTTAAGATACAAAGAGTTATAATGGATACAAAAACCTATAAGTGTGTTGCGTGCAAGAGCAGAAATTGTGACACATAGGGCCCGGTGCAAAGATTTACTGAAGCTGAAAAGCCCATTTATTACAGAAGAAAACAAATGCTAACAAATAGATATCCTAAAGGGAGCAAATGGCTCCAGAATAGTCAGGCATAGAACATCAGACCTGCATTTCATTCTAAATGGTAGTACACGCAATCCATTTTATAATCTGCTAATAGTATGCTAACAGGATCCTGCCATTAAATGCATAATATGATGCAATCTAAATGATGCTGCAATTGGCCTGCACGGCTATATTTTATTGAGTATAATGGTGTCTACAATACAAATCCCACTTGTAGCAGTTTCCTGAATTCTCATAAAAAAAGAACCATGGGATTTCAAAGGCTTTTTTTTTTTTTAATACATGATAACATCTCTTTATTGCAGACCATTTAAAAGTAATCACAAAATATTACAAATCTTGTAACACCAATGAATCACCTGAATGTGGTTCTAAAGAAGAAATATGGTATAAAGTTGTTTTTTTCCAATTAAAAAAAAAGAAGAAATATGGTAGCATATAAAATGAGACCACTAATTTTAACAGTAGCTGTTTTGTGTGCTGATTCTTTTTTTCTGATTCCAATGTGTTTGAGAATGAATATACCCACAGACAGAATATATTCACAGACTAATAAATCACTGGGGGGATAGAGCACTGCAGTCCTACAGGCAGGGCCATTTTTAATACTGACTGGATCCTGGGCAAACATTTTCTTGGGCCCCCTCTTCCATGCAATTTCGCTCTCCACATGCTTCGAGACATACAATAACTAGTAGCTAGACTCAAAATCAGTTTACTATATCAGATCAGGCAGCAATTCCGATTGGTTGCCAGAGGTTACAGTGTATCATTACCGCTCACTGACTGGCTGCTAGAGGTTACAGCACACATTATGGCTCACTTTTTTTTCTAGAGGTTACAGCACATGACTTCTGCTTGTTGATTGGTTGCTAGAGATTACTGTACAGCAATACTGCTCACTGATTGCTAGAGGTTACTGGACATCTATACCACTCACTAATTGGTCACTAGAGGTTATTGCACATCATTACTGCTCACTGATTGGTTCCTAGAAGTTACTGCGTATCCTTACCGCTCAATGATTGGTTGCAAGAGCTTAGTGCACAGCATTACTGCTCACTGATTGGTTGCTAAAGGTTACGCCACATCATCTCCTCACTGCCTGCCCACCATGGACTGGGGAGGTGAGGGGACCCATCAATAGACAGAAAACTTCTAGGGATCATAGGACTCCTGGAATCAGTGGCAATGACATTTAACCTGCGTTCACGTTTGTATGGGGGGTGTCAGTGGCAATGCTGGGGGGTTGATTGAATCAGTGGCAGTGGTGGGGGGGGGTGGGATTATTTAAGAGGAAGACACTTGAGGTCATCCATAATTCAATAACAGGTGCATTACACCTGCAGTTAAAAGAGAATTATGGTCAAATCATGTTGGGTATACTTCTCATGTGGGTCACAGGAGTGCACTTACTTTTAAACTTCTGTAACCGAGAATCAGCCAACAGAGGGCTAAAGTCTGCTGTCAGTTGAAGTCACAGAGCCGCTCCAGTCTGTGGATGTATCCCGACAATAATTTGAGATCCATCCAGATGCCTGACCAGCTGCTGGCTCAGCCTCTCAGTGTGCCGTTGAAAACCTGATCCAACCACCCCCTTCCCAGCCCGGCGTTCCAGTGAGTGCTGGAGGGGCACAGCACAGTAGTGACTGGCAGTCATTGCTCTGAGCTCAGAGCAGACTGACCCAACAACTGAGCAATCAGCAGTTACATGATCACTCAGTTCTTGGGCTTAAAAGAGAAGTATGGGAGTCATATCTACCTAGGTGGATGCAGCATCTACCCATAGACATAACACAGTGCCCTGAAGAAAAATAAAATTTTGTCTCAAACCCTTGTCTAGAAAGATTATGGACAGATTGTTTATATAAAATATCTTTTTATCGATGAGTGTTGCCAGGAAAATCAGCCTGTGCGGTTGCAATTTTGTGGCTGTTTTTTTTATCAGAGGAACAATATTTTCACATATCTTTTTTAAAAGCAGATATAAAAACACAAAAATGCAGTTCTGTAACCATTAATACACCTTTAAATGTATTTTTTTTTTCAAAATCAGGTAGTGTAACTACCTGTATATTTTTTTGGTATCAGCTTCTTGCACTTACTTTGCAGTAGAGCTCAGAGGGAGAGAGAGAGAGAAGCAACACAAAGTTCATTCTGATAGAATGAGAGCAGAGCGGCAGAGAGAGCTCTTCCTTTATGCTCCAGTCACTTGATGGGGATAGGGAGGAGACATGTAAGTGAAAGTGAAACTGCTGCAGAGAAAAGATAAAGTACTCTTCCCCTGCCAGACAGGGCTGTGCTGTGCTGGAAAACTGCGTAAATCACAGGACTGGATGGGCAAAAACACAAAACTTATGATAAGTAAAAGAACTCTCATATATATGCATTTTATCTGTGTATTTAAATGATTGTCTGGAGTTTAGTTGTAGATTTCAGTTACAAAATATGCATCTGCATTTCAAATGATCTACAGCTGTGTAAGTATTATTTTACATTATCTGCTACTGATGCATGTGTAGTTTGTGAACAATTTTTCAGGTAGATAAGACTGTTACTGATTATAGAAAGATCTTTCACAAGTCTGGTGAGCATTGTCTTTGTCTGAACAAAATATATCCAATCGGTTTAATAACCCTACTGTATAACAGTTTTTAGTGTATCTGATGTAATCACCTTCATAACAGGACATTTATATAATCTAAAAATACCCCCAGGCACATTTTACATTTACACAGTCATTAAAAAAAAGTGAAACTGCTACCGTAAAACTCAAACGGACCAGAATCGAACCTACGGAATTTAAAAATAAGCACAAAAACAAAAGGAAACTGTGCAAAGCACCATGTAAAATGACTCATAATTGCTGATGAAAGGAAAAATAAACAGCAGGGAAATTGAACAGAAAATCTGTCCAAACCTTCCTGAATTTCAGATATAGAAATTACAGGGATGGAGAGAGGGGGAGTCCTTGAAAGTTAAAAGCATCAGTTAAATCTATTTGACTAGTTTCAGAATCGAAACAAAACGATCTATGCACTACAGTGTTCCCTCTAGGGATCCTCCTCACCTTCCTAAACAACAGGGAAAAGATCATGCAATAGATCCTTTGCGCTAAGAACCAGGCGCAGAGAGGCCACATATTTACATATGGATGGTGCCAAGGGGTTAAAATCCTTTATGGATGGTACCAAACACAATCTAAATTATGATGGTGATGCTCATTAATGAAGGGTTCCTACCTATATATTTGGTGGAGATGCCTCTGACCTAAGCTCCTCTGTTCTTCGATTTTAACATCTTTCTTAAACAGACTCTACAACAGTCCGACCTCATTCCCACACAACTTTTCTGATTGTCTTTCTCCTGTCCGAGGAAAAGCAGCATTAAATACATGCCTAAAGCCACCCTTTTTAAAAGCATTTAGGTGCAATCAGGCACGTCAAGCGTTTGGGCGTTCATTCATTTAATTGGCAGAAAATTCATTCATTCTGGCCTTTGAAATTAATGAAGGCTCAAATGCTAAACTTAGCTAGTGTTAAGACGTAGTTACATGCGTGTAGGCGTGTCAGGCGTTTTTTCTGACCAAATGCTCCTCTCCTGACTGTGATTTTACTGTGTTCAGATTTCTTCCCCTAAATGTTCCTGACTTAAAAAATGCGCATGTGTGTGTGTGTGTGTGTGTGTGTGTGTGTGTGTGTGTGTGTGCGCGTGAGGCCTAACCTGTTAAATACCTCCATGAACCCAGGTTGCCTCACACTTTAGATATTCTCATATGGTGGTAAGACAGCTACTAACACAATACCTACATACTGCAAATCCCTAGAATTTTCTCAACTTTAGAATGAGTAAAGTTATGAATAGAATGAAAATGGAAAACTTGTTTAGATAGAGCAGGAAAGGTTAGAGCCCCTGTCAGGTTATCCTACTATTCCACGCTCTGTTGTACAGATTTCTCCTGACGTTCTGTTCTGGGGTTAAGCTTTTACTTGAGAAAGTGAGGGAAAATCTGAAACAAGGAAACATAGAAAAATAGAAAGCTCACAGAAGCAATCCCTTTGGTAACTCAAAACAAACCATTATCACTTCTGTTTGTGTTGCTATTAGAAAAATGGCCGTGAGTCCTTATGAAGACATCCTTTCAGATCAAACGTACGTAGGATGGAGCAATTATGGTGACATCATCACGCCCACCAGGGTGCATGACCAAGGTTTCTGACATGCTGTATATTGTTTGCTTTGATGTGAGTACCTACCTATTTTAAAGAAAAGTTTTTAAATAAGGTTTTGCACTTTGGGCGATTCTCCTTCCTCTTTTTATTATATGGTTAACTGTCTGGCTACCCAGGTGCCTGTGATGTGATCCTATCGGAGCCAAACACATAGATAAGAGGCTGATCTGTGAAAGTGGGTATCCACCATCCACCCATCTGGGTCTGGGGTTTCTCCCATAAGCGCAGTTAGACCTTAGATCTTTTGAGGTCTAAAGCCCCATACACACGGTCGGACAATCCGCGGACCAGGTCGGTCGGATCCTGTCCGTCATACTTTGTCTGATGTTGGTTTTGCGTACACACGGTCGGACAAAGTTGTCGGAAAATCCGATCATTCTGAACGTGGTGACGTTTGTTGCCTACGACGGGACTACGTAGAGGCTAGTAGCCAATAGCTTTGGTCTTGTAATGTGATGTGAGCATGCGTAGCACTTTGTCCAGTCGGACAACCGTACACACGATCGGATTTGGTGTGATCGGACCGTGTTGTCTGCAAATCTTTCCAGCAGGAGATAAGACTTTGTCCGTCGGACAATCCCACGTACACTGTCCGATGGTGCATACACACGGTCTGATTTTTCAACAACATTGTCCGATCGGACAGAATCCATGAAAAAGTCCGACCGTGTGTATGGGGCTTAACTCTCTGGCAAGCAGTAGTGTTGCATTGATTTAGTGGCTGGTGAACAGTGATGGTGTACTAAAGATATTTTTGCTGCATACTCTTCAGCTTCCATCTCTTTTACCCTTTACATCTGCTGGAGTGTTTGTTTGGTCACTGGACTTCCTTGGACTTCCCTGGACTGGACCGTATGAAATAACTCTGGTCAGGGGACTTCCCTGCACTGGACTTCCCTGGACTAGACTGTATGAAATAACTTTGGTCACTAAGCTTCATTGGACTTCCCTGGACTGGACCGTATGAAATAACTCTGGTCACGGGACTTCCCTGCACTGGACTTCCTTGGACTGGACTGTATGAAATAACTCTGGTCACAGAACTTAATTGGACTTCCCTGGACTAGACTGTATGAAATAACTCTGGTCACGGGACTTCCCTGCACTGGACTTCCTTGGACTGGACTGTATGAAATAACTCTGGTCACAGAACTTAATTGGACTTCCCTGGACTGTATGAAATAACTCTGGTCACTGGACTTCCTTTTTGATTATTGTGTGTAACACAAGGACCTTTTTTGTCAAGGTAAGCAAGGACCTTTTTTGTCACTTATATATATTTTCTCATGCATATATGCACCAGTTATTGGGATTATATATCTATTTTGGATATATGAATTTTATATATTTTGATTGCCATTTATTTATTCCTATTTTTTGTGTAAGACACATACTTAGGCACTATGCTTTTTAGTTATTGTTGTTTATAGGTATATGTATAATTGGTGCAAGCAGCTGTCCAATTTTGGTCCTTTTAAATTGCACTTTGAGTGCAGGATATTTTTGGAGTTTTGAATAATACAACCAAAACTACCCTTTCAGCTGGGAATCCCAAAACTACCGTATATACTCGAGTATAAGCCAACCCGAATATAAGCCGAGGCACCTAATTTTACCACAAAAAATTGGGAAAACTTATTGACTCGAGTATAAGCCTAGGGTGAGAAATGCGCAGCTACTGTAAGTGGAAAAGAGGGTCAACAATGCCCATTTGCATGCCTCACTGTACCCATTTGCAGCCATAGGTCCCCCGAACTTCAAACTCTGTAGTCAAGGGTTCCTAGATGCTCTCTAGCTGCAGCCAAAAATTTGGGGTCTCTTGTCCCAAAGGGTCCCGAAATAACATTGCTGCAGATGGACACAAATGACCGAATTTGGGGCCCCCGTATCTCAGGGCCACTTGGTGCTAGGAACCCAAACTTTGGTGTGCAAACCCAGTGGAACCTGCACCACAACATATCCAAAGGTTTCTAGCACTAAGTGACCCCGATATACGGGGTCCCAAAGTCAGTTTGGAAAATGACAAGCACTTTTCTGCAGCAGAAAATGACATTTTCCGAACCGACTTTGGGGCCCCGTATCTCGGGCCACTTGGTGCTAGAAACCCCACTATGAATATGTTGTGGTGCAGGATCCACTGGGTTTGCACACCACATTTTGTGTTCCTAGCACCAAGTGGCCCGAGATATGGGGCCCCAAAGTCGGTTTGGAAAATGTAATTTTCTGCTGCAGAAAAGTGCTTGACTCGAGTATAAGCCGAGGGGGGCATTTTCAGCACAATAAAATGTGCTGAAAAACTTGGCTTATACTCGAGTATATACGGTAAGTCACTTCTTTCACATTGTGGGCAGAATGTCCTTAAAGTGGTAATATGAAAGCAAATGTTATCTCATCTTGTCATACTAATCATACAGACGTGATGGCTACATTTGTTTTCTTTTTTAGGATTTCATTCCCGTTTTTATCTAGTAATCTGCCCAGTCTGTTGTTTTCCTAAATAACAAACTCTCTTGCAGATGTAGCAGTTAGAGGGATGAAACAAACCATTTACCACTGACAGGGGTGCTTACAATTATTTAGAAAATACAAAGATAAAAACATGAATCATGGAGTGTACATATCAACCATAACTGATATCGCAAGTAGTCGAAATAGATGACATTGAGTTGAATCCCTCACCCTTTATATAATTTTCTGACTACTATTTGAGTGCTGCTAAAGTCCTACCCCAAGGGGAACCCCTCTCTTTTTGCATTTCTCTATTTGGATGTTGGCACTGCGACACAATCACTGCTATCTCTCTTTTGGGGGGCTTACAAAATGATCAGCTTTTATTTATATGAAACCTATATCTAAAAAGTTGCAAAACTGTTATTGCTTATAAAGCATTAGCTGGAGTTTGACTTCACCTTGTTATGGTATCTAAATCTGCTAGTACATCGAACACTCAATGCTGCTGTGTGATGTGCCTTCTGTGCTCCTTCATCCAAAGTTAAGGCATTCTAATACAGGAGGCGTGTTACTGGCCAAATAGCCAGGTAAAAACCCTAAAAAAAACACTAAAAAACGAATGCAGCCACCACATCCAAGGGTTGGTAAGCTGCAACATATTACATTTTTGGTTTTGCGTTTATTACTGCTTTAATGATCTAGACCCCCCACTTTCCATGCTTCCTGACTATCTGTATATATAAACTTCTTGTAAAAAGACAGTACAATCCAAGGTGTCTTGTCCTCTCTTTGGTTTAGTTTAATCAAAATACCAAATTTCTTCTACTTTCATATGGTATAAACTTCAATTTCATTCTCTATTGTGTTATTACTTCTATTTGTCAGTGCACATCGGATTACATTTACTGGATTCCTTTGTAGTGGAGTACTGTAATCCTCTTTTTATTTGCACGAACAGTTACATTTCCGGACAAGCTTTCAGGAGCTGAATTAGTTACAGTTTTAGGATCAGGGGAGGGGGTCTAAATTTTAGGACGAGGGGTTGTCTGAATATAACTGCTAGTGCAATTTAAAAGAATTATTATTATTATATTTATAATAGAATTGAATATAATAATAATATAAAATAATATAATAAAAAAAAGAAAGAATATAAATATATATATATATATATATATATATATATATATATATATATATATATTATTTTTTATATTAAAAATATATATGTATAATTAATATAAATGCATTATATTTATTATATAAGTATTATAGTTCTCAGCTGTGTTGTTAAAAGTACACATATATTCATTTCCACATTGTGTTTTAATTATTTCCAACCTACTACTATTAATCTGAACACTCTTCAAGTTTATACACTTACTTTTTGCAGAATCCCACTCATTCCAGACATTTTTGTTTTTATTAAAAGTCAGCAGCTACATAAAGTATAGCTGCTGACTTTTAATAAACAGACACTTACCTGTCCCACGGTCCAGGTGAGAGCCGAGGGCAAAGGGAGAGAGCCGAGGGCAGTCGCCAGAACCCTCAGCTCTCTCCCTTGTCTCTCTCCCTCGTCTCTTTCCCTCCTCTCTCTCCCTCCTCTCTTTCCCTGGCGCTTGCATTGCAAGTGTGGGTACCTGGCTGTGACAGCTTGCAGCTTCACAGCTGGGTGCCCACTGCGCATGCATGAGTCGCAATGCGCCTCCTTATTGACCAGGCAATCTTCCGAGAACCTGTGACGTGTCCCAGAAGATTGCAGAGAGGGAGGGGGAGAGGAGAACTTTAGTTTAAGCCGTCTAGGGGGCCTGAACGGAAGTGGGAGCAGGTATCTGTCAAAACTAGATACCTGCTACCCCCCCCCCCCCCAAAAAAAAAAACGTGGCATGTAAGGAGTGCTTAAAACAGAATTTCTACTTATGGGTGGAACTCCACTTTAACGCACTGAACTACAGAGGTGGTGAGAGGAGGAGTTTCAGAAGGTGGACTCCGTACAGGAATCACTGCTTGCAGGCAGCAATGTTACCATGGGATATATACTCCTTGGAATTCAAAAATGAACTAAAGGAATGAGCAGAGGAGAAGCTCCTTTAGGCTTAGTAGTTGGAAGATGTCAATCTTTTCTCATAATAAACAACTGCTAAAAAGTAAAAAAAAAAAAAAAAAAAAAGACCTACTTGCTTTAAATATAATATCATTATCCAACAGGCATTTAGTGACTCATTTGCAATACAGAGTAACTAGCACAAACCCTGTGCATTCAAGCTGTTCAAATTATATTTTATCTACACTTTCTAAACCTCGCTGTTGTACTAGTTTGGAATCTTGATATATTCAGGCTAGCGGCCTGACAAGAAGGCTCAACAAAAGTGTCCAAGATAAGCAATTACATTGCAAAGACGTACCTATGGATAAGGTGCAGACAGGAATTCATAAACCGAAATAGAAGCTGGCAGGCTATTTTTTTCTATTAATATCTCTGTCTCTCATATGGTGTAGACAGTCCAAGTGTGTACAGCTCTTTCCTTATAAAGTGGAAAGCACTGGAAGGAGGAATTTGTTCACCACAATGGATCTTATGCCTGATAACTAGATAAACTTGTGCCTGCTGAGCTGGAAATGGAAATGCTTACCTAGCAGAAATAGTGCAATCAAATAGTTTGTTTGCATGTCTTTTCTAGCACCTAAAATTGCATCGCAATTGTCAAAATGTACACAGTCAGTGTAAATTACTCATAGGTTTAGGTGTAAATTAAACTGCTTTCACCATTGGGCTGAACATATGTTTCTCTAGAACATATAAATGAGTAGACCCATAAGATCTGCCCTCAGACTCAAATACTTAGCAATATCACTTCATAAAAAAAATTACCAAACACCAAATCTAAACTACTATTGTACTGTAAGACAACTGAGGCTTTACAATCAGGACACAGGAACACATATTAATAAAAAGATATCACAGAAAGCAAAAAGCTGAAGAGCAAGTGTCTACCAGTAGTACACATGGTCCAGCACTACCACGGAGATGTCATGAACTCTTTCTTCACAATAACCCACACTGAAGTAGAAAAATATATAGTTTACTAGACAGAAAATATACATTGGTAAAAGGAACATTCATCTACATTTGACAGCAGTTGGCAATTATAGTGTTAGAGGAGAAGGATTTAAGAGAAGTCTGCTTGGGCTCTTAGGTGCATGTAAACACTAGCAATTAACTTTTCTTATTCACTACCTTTTAATTTGTTAAATAAACATTAAAAAGCTTTGTTATATCTGTTCAGTAAGTGCAAACAAGACCCATTTTTCCTTTCAGAAATCTAGTGAGCTGTTAACGTCCTGTATTACACTCTTGTCAGATGGCAATGTCCCCAGCTCTCTTTCTTGTTCAAAAATGTTATTACTCAGGAAAGAGGATAACGGTACAAACAGATATTGGCGTTTGCATGGGAGCTCACTGTAGTGCAATGGTGAATACTGGAGTGTTGGCTGCCCAAAAAGGAAAGTCTTAAGAATAGAAGGTAGTAGGGGGAAGGCCAAGAAGGCAGTAGGAGGAAAGAAAGAGAGAAGAAGAGCAAGAGAGTAGGGAGTCCCAGGTACCTCTAGAGTGAACCTAGTGGGGAATACCACTAATCCATGAGACGACAACACCAATCATGGACGTAAGAGAAATTCATCAAAATTGGGTGGAAGGAAATGTGCCACCCACGGGGACTAGAGGGCTTCATATTTGGCTACTCTATCAGAGATGACTGCTTCAACTTTGGCATGGATCATGGCTTGTGTGATGTACGATGTACCCGATACCCATTCACATGGGGGGGGGGCCAGATCTGGGGGTCCCCGCCGTTTTTTTGGTGAATTTTTTTTTTACACTCAGCTGCCAGCGGGGAAGCCCATTGACAGCTGATGACTCATTGGTTGTTAAGGATGCGGCGGCCAGCTTCCCGACCAGCTCCCGATCAGCCTTCTCCACAGGTGAGTTGTTGTTCATTACTTAAACTCAATATTTCCTTAGTTGACACTGCCTAAAAACTAGATTGGCATAGCTAGTTCTACTAGCACGTCATCATGTACGTTAAATAACCTGGTCTAAGGAACCAATGAACATCCTCTGAGTGTCTGACTTCTTACTCTGTCCCATGAATAATGAGCACAGTTAAAAGGAATTACATTTTCAAAATCAAGGTAATGAAGTGGAATTATAAACATTGGTTGCACTTCTGCTGATTGATATCTGTTGTGAGTTCCATTAGAAAGAAATATATAAATTATGTCATATTCAGTCTTTTCTCCACAGGTGAGTTGTTGTTCATTACTTAAACTCAATATTTTCTTAGTTGACACTGCCTAAAAACTAGATTGGCATAGCTAGTTCTACTAGCACGTCATCATGTACGTTAAATAACCTGGTCTAAGGAACCAATGAACATCCTCTGCGTGTCTGACTTCTTACTCTGTCCCATGAATAATGAGCACAGTTAAAAGGAATTACATTTTCAAAATCAAGGTAATGAAGTGGAATTATAAACATTGGTTGCACTTCTGCTGATTGATATCTGTCGTGAGTTCCATTAGAAAGAAATATATAAATTATGTCATATTCAGTCTTTTTACGTAACAATTACTGGTTCTGAATTAATGCTGAATAATTTTGAATTTTTTAATCACACATATAGTAAAATTCAATTCTGTTTTCATTTCAGAAAATGCTGTTTTACTTTGATATTTCCATTAAAATATTACTTTTACAAAGTAGTATTTATGTTATTTTTTGTTACTGTGAACACTACAGTTGCTTATAGATGCATCCTTCAGACATAACTGCTGGAAGTATTATGAAGACTTCATGAGATGTGACTCAATACTATATGGTACAATAAAAAGCTCTACATGACAGCTAAGGCTAAAAGCAAGACTACAAACATTTTGTTATACATTACTATGGAGAAACCCATAATTTAGTTGCTGACAACTATTCCCAGGTCTTTATTGATGAATGAGGGCTCAGATATCTGCACCCTCTAGAAATTGGGGCTTTTGGCCCTTTTTTGTGCTTGCTAAAAACATTTTGTGCTGTTTATACGTTTTAAATGGTGATAGTTCAAAACACATTGGAGTGGTTGTGGGGTTATTATATTTGGGGTAGAATACAGCAATATATTGTATTATTATTTCATACTTAAATACACTTCTATATTTAAGTATGAAATAATAATACAATATATTGCTGTATTGTACCCCAAATATAATAACCCCACCACCACTCCAATGTGTTTTGAACTATCACCATTTAAAATGTATAAACAGCACAAAATGTTGCATGCTGCAAAGTATAAAACAGAAAAAAGACATACAGGTCTTATCTCAGCTACCCCTAAATCCCACAGTTGCTTGATTCCACACCCATTTACAATAATCCCCACTTTAATCCACTTAAACTCTGCATCCCCTGAAAACTAAGCCTCATTTCTACAAGTACAACAAAATGATGACTAATGGCATATAGTGAGCCCCTCTTAGTAAAAAATGTCTTCAGCTTGGTTTGCTACCCATGGGACCCCCCCCCCCCCCCAACATGTTTTGCCTAGTAGGGGATTTCTACAATCCCTCTCTTTTTGGTTACAGTATGTATTGGCAAGGCTGGAATTGGTAATAATGTATTAAAATAAAGTGTGCCCAAAAATTCTGGGCATAATACAACTTTAGTTATGACACAAAACAGTCACGAATATCCTACATGGGAAGATATAGTCTTTGTTGATACATAAAACCATAATTTTATGCCATGTTGTTAGGAAAAGGGTATGCCAATCTTAACACACTATTCAGTTGCCAAGCCATCTGCATTGTACCCATACTTATATCCTGTTTGCATGTATTGTCTGAACGTCTCAACAGGACGTATACATCTATGTACAATCATGCATACTTTTAGCATTATTTTCCTCCAATCCCTATTGGTCTAATTTCTGTCGGAAAGGTTAAACTGCATACAGCAACAACTACAGATATAGAGTTGGTATAATATAACTGACTGCCTAAAAGAAATCAGTTTGTAACTTCTTAAGAATGTTTTTTCCTTTCTCATCATTGCCTATATTAATCAATAGCGAGGCCTCTAAACCATGCCACTTCTCCTTGAAGACTGGGGATGAACAACTCCATAGAGAATAAGATTTGAGAAACTGAAATGTTAAGTAAACACTTGCTGTCAAGGTGCATCTATTGAATGCATCAATCAGAAATTCTGATCTGTAGTCGGCTGCCTTGGGGGGACGTTTCATAAACAAAACCCAGCTCCTGCCAAGATAGAAATATAAATATGTACATTTTAAAGAATTTTTATGCCAGCACATAACAGAAGCCCAAAGGTGCTTAGAAGGAAAACTGTCAGCGATACAGAGCACAGTTTAACCTAAGAAAACTCGAAGTACGTTCTAAGATACATACCAATCAAAGTGGACGTTGCAGTAAAAAATAGAGGTCCGCTTAATATATTAGCGTCCCATACTAAATAGCAGCTTGAATAAAAGAGAACACCTATAGAGAAAAAGATTAACGAATATACTTAACTTACCTCGGCTTCTATATGTGGAGCCGAGTGATGGTGACATGACTATCCAATAACCCATGTAAATGTTAATTACTAAAATCTCACAAGATGTTCCTGCATTGTGCCTGGCATCATCTAACGAAATTTTAAATGCTTGGCGTTCTGCGGAAGATCATCTGAAGAATGGAGATGTCACGCCCTGCAGTAGGGAAGCTGAAGTATTGTAAGTATTTTAATATCTTTTCTACCTACGGTGTTTTTATATTCATGCTGCTCCTTAGAACAGGGGAGGGGAACTCTAATATATTAAGTGGACTTTGATTTTAACTTCAAGATCTGCTTTAATTTCTAATATATCAGTATTTAAAGGCAGTGATTGTATTTATGATTATGAAAGAACCCCAGAGCAGATAGTCAGTAGGTGTCCTTGCTCTAGAGCAGTGTTTCTCAACTCCAGTCCTCAAGGCGCCCCAACAGGTCATGTTTTCAGGATTTCCCTCAGATGAAACGGCTGTGGTAATTACTAAGGCAGTGAAACTGATCAAATCACCTGTGCAAAATAATGGAAAGCCTGAAAACATGACCTGTTGGGGCGCCTTGAGGACTGGAGTTGAAAAACACTGCTCTAGAGCAGGGGTCTTCAAACTTTCTAAACAAAAGGGCCAGTTTACTCTCCTTCAGACATTAGGGGGGCAAGAATGACCATAGTGCCTGTAGTTAGTAGTGCCCCATCATAGGTATTAGTGTGGGAGGAATAGTGCACCATTGTTGGTATTAGTTGGAGGAATAGTGCCTAGCTGTTTATATTAGAGGAAGGAATTATGACCCCTTGCTGGTGTCAGTGGAAGAAAAAATGCCCTGTCATTGGGGTCAGTAGAAGGGAAAATGCCCCATTGGTGTCGGTGTGAGGAATGATTCCCCACTGTTGGTGTCAGTGAAAGGAATGGTGCCTCCTTGTTGGTGTCAGTGGAAGGAATAGTGCCCCAAGGGCTGGATAAAGGGAAGCAAAGGGCCGCTTTAGGGTTTGGAGACTACTGCTCTAGAGCATATACTCTAAGCATGTAAAAAAAACAGCAATATCATTTAAGCATAGGGCTCAATCACTGGGAGCGAGGAGAGTGGGCAGAACTGTAACAGCTAAACTCAATAGGAGCACCTTCTCCCATAGCCTTACTATTGAATGTCAGATGACTTAGGCAGCCATAGTTTCATATGGACTTTTTTTTTGTTTTTAATAGAGCAGGAAAGACTTTCTGTCACAACAGATGTTTAAGAGAAGAATTCCCTTCACTTTTTGCATTTCTGGGTATTTACATGTATTTTTCATATTACATGTATTTACGTATAATTTCCATTTGACATTTTTTTCAATGGTGCACATACAGCATACAAATAACCTTGCATGGGTTTTAACCCTTTCCTAACTTCATCTAAAACTAAAAAAGCTATGGCTATGCACACACTTTAAGGTTTACTGTGTAACTGAAAACTGAATTCTAAAAAATGGCTTCATCCATTAGGTATATGACACATTCACTATATCCTCATTGATACTAATTATACACTAAAGACAAATAAGCTGCACAAGAGAACACCATCTTAAAATGCCACTATTTTATTTTTTTAATGTTTAGAGCAAGTGATGTGTAAAACCCACCCCGTAACCCACTAATATTCACTTCTCCAGTGCTTCCCTACTATTCCTTCCTCCGAGGCAGCTGCCACAAAATACCCAATGCTTCTGGGTTTAAGGTAGCCTCTCCCCATTATGCCATTTCACATGTGGAAGGAGTGATATTACTATTTCTTCTAGGATCTGACAGCAGCCAACATCTGGTATTCAAGTTGTGGCTGTGACATAGGAAGAAACAGGAGAAATGCTGGAGAGCAGAGTTTCAGTGGGTCATGGAGTGCCTTTACATAGACCTGGTTGGCCTAAGTGACAGTATGTTTTTATGAAGGAGCAGATACACTATATTTTCATGTTCCATGTATGTGTAAAGATTACTGTATGTAAACGGAAACCATGCAAATGTACCAAAAATACAAAAGTAAGAAAATAAAATATGCTGTGTTGCGCTTAAATTAATCAATATATATCAATAAAGATGTGCAATATTGAAAAAAATAACCCAATTTAATATACATCAATGAAAATGTGAATCATAAATCCATACAATGAATAAATATATCAAAACATTATCATTAAATGTGATAAAATAAATAAAAAGTGTCTGATTATCTGACAACAATTAATTAGATGCACATTCAATGATAGCTTAGTCCCAAAATCCAAGATGGAAATGTCCCCTTAAATATAAAGATGTTTACGTCCCTTTTTCCTAAAAATGGTGCCAGCTATGTTCAACCATCACCTGGATTCTGGCAGGATAACAAGCTTAACAAATATCAATGGCCCCCTAATTAAAGAGTTGATATAGATAGCATAGCAGGTATAATCAGACATCAATGATGTCCGTCCATGTGTTCCATGGAACCATCAGCCACAGCAATCCCCACACAACTGCCTCTGGTTATAAGCAGCATGAACTCAGGGAAAAACAGACATACAAGTGCTCCTCATAGTGTAAAATATCATTGGGTACCTTTATTTATAAAACATATGGCGCTTACATTTACAAAACGTCTTTTACGACAAAACACATGGGGCAGAGCCTTTGCTGACATCATTGCATAACGGATGTGACACAGAATTTACTGATATTTGGTAAGTTTGTTGTCTTGCTACAATTCGGGTGGTGGTTGGACATAGCTGCCACCATTTTTAGGAAGAAGGGACGTATTCATCTTTATACTTAAAGGGATCTTTCCATCTTGGATTTTGGGACTCTAAGCTATCTTTGAATGTGCATCTAATTAATTTTGTCAGATATTCGGACAGGTTTCATTTAATTTATCACATTTAATAATAATGTTTGGAATCTTTATTCATTGCATGGATTCATGATTTACATTTTCCTTGTTGATGTATATTGAACTGGGTTAATTTTTTCAATATTTCACACCTTTATTGATACATATTGATTAATTTTAGCACTACACAGCATTTTTTATGAAGCTTAAACATAACATTTGCAGGTCCAGCGAACGCTCCCACAGAGAGACAACAAGCATCTTTTGCTGCCAAACAGACCGGTATTCAGCCAAAACATTCTTTCATTACTGGGATGGCCCCCCTCTTTTGTGGAGACAGGTTGATCCCCGTGTAGGCCCTCCTCTGGAGACCAATATTGTGGCTTCCTGTTCAGATTTGAACACACAATAAGAGGCGCAAAAAATTGCTTCTATTGGGGTTAGAGCCTCATGTGGTAGGTCTCTTTCCCTCAAAACATCAACTCCACCTTGGTTTTCGTATATGCCTTCCCCCATTTTGGATATTGACCTCTCTCACACCCAACCTTCGCCTAGTGCCTCTGAAGAAGGGATCGTTTTTTCCCGAAACATGTTAGGCAATCGAGGGATGTCTTTCGTTTTCATGTACATCTGTCATATCCATATGTAACACTTGTAAACAATTGTTCGTGTTGAAAAAATTATATCACGATTGTTTTTAACAATTTTGTATGTATATATATATTTTTTCCATGCTCCCCCTTTTTTTCAAAAATAAATAATTTAAAACAATAATTCAAACTCAACTAGCTTTTTTGTTTCATATATAAGCACATTGCTTTGTTCACCTGAAAAGTCCCATTTGTACCGGAGGGTACTAGTGGTCCTCTGTTATCAGAGGTTCCACCTCCCAAAAATGTATATTGAACTGGGTTAATTTTTTCAATATTTCACACCTTTATTGATACATATTGATTAATTTTAGCACTACACAGCATTTTTTATGAAGTTTAAACATAACATTTGCAGGTATTTTTTTCTGCGCATAACTGATCATAGCATTCTTCTAGACAATGCCTTCACTTTCCTTTTCCCTGAGATGACCAACACCATTCATGTTCAAGCATCATCCCAGGTCAGCATACACTTCTTAAAGTAAAGCCTTTCCTTTACATGTTGCAAACATGTAAACCTTGGTGTCTATGCATGTTGTCTTATACAGATCATCCCTTTCTACTTCCTCTTACCTCTTAGATTGCACTTCTCTGTCTTAGCACTGTCACTTGCCTGACGTTGAAGCAATGATTTTGTGTATTATTTACAGATATTCTTAAAAATGATTATGTTGCTTTATATTGATGTGTGAGTAATTTTTTGAGATTGTTCATATTTTTTCCAGACATTTTCAAGACAAAATAGGAGACAATAATATTTCTTCTTCCAAAGTCACCTTTCAACATGCAAACAAATATCATTTTTTACAGGCAGGAGTGAGAATGTTGAAAAACCTCTGAAACTGATCATCAATGGCCTGTTAAACCAAACATCAAGGGTTGATAAATTACAGGGGCAAAGTAGTCATTATGCATAAAAAACTGCTGCTGGCACCTAACCTTTGTGCCCTTTCCATTGTTTTCAAGTGGAGAATATGTTCTTCACAGCTGGAAAGAATGTTTTAGTTTTGATGAGATAAAAAACATTATCTCTAAATATTATCCAATTTTAGCCTAATAAAACTATATACGGGAGTTAGTAGCCCCACTGGGTGCCCTTTTCTCAAGCCGCGAAAGAGAGCGTCTTTTATTCTTTTGTAACCTCCCTGACTTTGAACTTTTACAAGACTGCAGACAGAGATCTGTGATAAAGCCCCATTAGGGAAGAAGAGATTACCGAGTTCTTTGCTGGAACTAGACTGCTGTAACATTCTGGCATTCACCAAGTGCCAGACGGAATCATAAGAATGCAGTATGCAGGAATAGGCTCTTACAACACAATCATAATGCTATTTTTTTAATATATTACAAAAAAAGCTGGCCAATCATATACAGAATTTTTTTTGCTCAGCCTCACGGCTGAATGAAAAAAAGTTTAACAGATTCCTTCATTCATGCTTTACAGCACAGATAGATGAATATCCCACAGTGGCTACCATATTTTGATGGCCCTCCCCGGTGGATGTCAAAATATCCAGATAGTGTCTGCATTTGTTGGTTACAGCTGCTGTTCAGCTGAAAAATTTCTGCCCAACTCCTTCGATTTTTCCCTTTTTCTTGCAATGAATGTCAGGAGAGGGATGTCCGGTCGAATTTCATACAGTGTGTAGACAACTTAACTTTACAATTTATGTGACCATTGTAAACTATACTGCTAGAATACAATATTTATATGAAGGGTCTATCCTAAAATTTTATGTATATACTTTTTTTTTTTTAACAAAACCATGGGCTTTACAGGCACCAGAATAAAAAACAAATCATAAATTGTATTACAAATATTTCTAAAACATAGAAAAACATTTAAAATCCCACAACAAACCTGCTAGCCATGTTAAGCCACTATAACCAACTAAACACCAAATAACCCCATCCTAATCTGTAGTAATTGCACCAATGGTACGGCTGCCAATAGCCATGTGGGCTTGGTGTAGATTGATGTGGCTTGTTCAAGCTCTACATGTTTCGACACCAAGGTGGGTGCTCTGTGAAAGCGCAGTGAGCTGCATGGAGACAAATGCTATGGACTCTTAAGATCTATTGGGTTATACCCGAGACATTAACCGGACATTAAATGACTTTGGTTTATGTGCTTTGGGGAGACCCTTGATGGGATTGGTTACCTTGCAGCCCAGGACTGATATGTAGGCAATATGCATTTATATATTGTCTTAAGTAGCCTCTACTTCATAGTAAAGTTGAAGTAATACTCTGTTATATACTACTGCCATTTATTTTGGACCTCTGAGACATTTGGATGGCTGTTTCAGCACCTATTGCTCCTCTAGATGGCTTTTTATCTACTACTATAGTGCTGCAGTCTGCTATCATAAATGAATACTTGCTTAAGCTCCTGAGGAAGCGCGAGAGCGCAAAATATGTAGAGCTTGAATAAGCCCCATCGACCTACATCAAGCCCACCAGGCTATCGGCAGCCGTACCATTGGCAGTTAACTACGATTTAGGATGGGGCTCTTTGGTGTTTAGTTAGAGATAGTGGCTTACCATGGCTAGCAGGTTTATTGTGTGATTTTAAATGTTTTTCAAGGTTTTAGAAATATTTGTAATAAAATGTATGATTTTTTAAGAAATTGTTGTATTCTGGTGCCATGGTTTTGTTAAAAAATTTCTATACATACAATTATTTAGGATGTGGCACTCTGCTACTAGTACCAATATCCACAGTACCACCCTGCAAAGATGCAAATACCTTTAATCTACCCTAAAATTGATTGCAGGCTACACTGCTGGACTGGCTCTATGTTCATTTGTCAATAACTGGCGTACAATAGTTGTTTGTTTTTTTCCATTGCTGCGCAGACTGATAAAAAAAAACCTGCTTAACTGACAGAAGATTTTTTATTATATATACAATATATATTATTTTTTTTATAAAGTTCTAATGCAGTATTTGATTCTCATTCAACTTAGTAAGCTACTGTACTATTACTACTGGCTGTTCAATAGGAAAGGGCCAACCTTGCAAAGCACGGAAGGTGTTTTATTCTGTAACACTGTTGTAAACATAAGTATGGACAGGGAATGTTGTTATGCAAAACACAGCCATAAATTTTCATCAGCTTATGCTCCATCCTCTATTTGTCACAGACTATAAAATGAATGAGGCCTGGCGGTATGCTAACCTAATTCTGACAAAGGCCTGTGAAGTCATCTACTATTCAACATTTTAAATAATTTCTTCATTTTTATTCTGCATAAATCACACAATATGCACTGATACATACACCAGATGCTTTCTCTCCATCCCCACTTGTTATGAGGGATTTCAAGCCTTCCTGCCAACCTAGTCTTCTGAGACTGGCAAAGAAAGAAGAGGGAATAGAGGACACGACTGGCAAGTTGACTAAATAAACAGGAATAAAACCCCTCTGTGTGACTGCTCTAGTAAAAGTAATCAAGCAGTTTAATCTGCTCAAAATACAAACTGAGACACTGCACCAACACTGAAGCAAGCCAGAAATTAAAAGTCCAACTCAACATTTCCAGAAAATTTCATCTGGCAAAAATGAAGGACAAAATAATAAAATATTTTAATAATGTAGGGTTTATTGCATATTGCCTTAACTAATATTCATAAAGATAACTTTAGACACTTGAGCAGGGCCAGGCCAATTAATCGCCAGGAATTGCACCTCCCTTGGGCATGGTGGGTGAAGTCACAACTGGGGCTGCAGACATGCCGTGCTTGGAGACTACACAGCGAGAGACAATCTCCTGTGTAATTTATGGGACTTGGCATATTGACAGCAAGGTCCCGCTATGTGCATCGGGAACCATGCTCAGTTTCACATGGACCATAAGGTGACAACCTTAAAGCTAGCATTTAGCAGCTATAATTTTTTCACCCTGTATTGGTCCAGTCATTGTACTTGCAAATGTGCAAACACAATTGGTCTCAGCCCAGAAAAAAAGGGTCTAATTTGGTATCTTCATTATGGATGTCAGAGGATCTTTGCTTGACACAACACTTGACAGAATTCCATAGCATATTGAAGATAACTGTGCCTACAGTTTCCCTCACAGCATATTTTTTATTTTATTTAAAAAAAATGAACACTTCAAAATAAGCATAAAATTACAAAATGCTTTTAAAATGATGTAATATGTTTGTATTTCACTAGTGGGCTTATATTACAAAATCTTGTAAAGAAATGTTTTAAAGGGTAGATGTACTTTTTAAAATCTTGCATTTACAGTAGGCATGCATAGACAGCCTTATAAGATGGAAAGGTACTTGTTTATATCCAAAAAGGCAGCCCACAGTTGCTATAATACTAAAGACCAGCGGTCTCAAACTGGCGGCCCTCCAGCTGTTGCAAGTCCCATCATGCCTCTGCCTGTGGGAGTCATTCTTGTAACTGTCAGCCTTGCAATTCCTCATGGGACTTGTAGTTTTGTAACAGCTGGAGGTCTAGTTTGAGACCCCTGCAATAGATTTTTAGATAAAGTTTTGGGTAAAATAAGACTAAAATAAATACAAATTCTTTCAATAAAAATTTATGTTTTTTTTCCCCCAAACAATGCACCCCACAAAAACTCTGAATAAGCAGCTTTTTTTAACATTATTTACAATGAATTTTTGATTTTATTTGCTGTTCTCTTGATTTATATTTTTATAATTTATACAAAATCTTCATTTTACAAAACCATTACACATAGGGTGCACCCATATCAATGGAGCCACAGAGCTGTTCTACTTCAGACTGTCTCTGTGACTGAAACTTGGTACACCCTGTCTGAACTCAACAAGCAAAGACGGTAGAAGGAGGAGAACAGGTCACTCCACCAGCTCATTCAGCTCTGTCTGTAAATTCAGTTAAGATAATTTGGAGATAAAAGGGCCTGCGTCTACATTTGAGCACAGTAGGTAAATGGGCACCCTGCTAAACCTGATGTAAGGCGATGTACGCATACTGTGGAAGAGCATGCTAAAGCTAAAAATTTCTGTTTGCATACTAAGCATTTCTGTGATGTTTCAGAAAACAAATTAGGGGGAAAAGGCATTTGACTGCACCTTAAAGGAGAAGCAGTTCATTCTGCACTCCTGTGACCTGTTTTCAGCAGACAGCGGGCTGAAGCCTGCTGTTGGTTGATGTCACAGAGCCGGTCTAGGCTCAGGGAAGATCGTGGCCATAAGGTCGGGATCCGCCCCCACATGCCTGGACCGGCAACTGGCTCAGCCTGTCAGCGAGCCGCTGAGAGCCTGAGCCGGCCGCTCCCACCCCCTCCACAGCCCAGCGATCCAGTGAGTGCAGAGGGGAAGAATAGACAGCGGTGATTGACAGTCACCAGTTCTCTGTTTGGTGAGCTGTGGGAACCAATCGCTCGGTTCTCAGTGTTAGAGCCAGTGGGGGACAGAGGCAGCATCCACCTAGGTAAGAATGAATCTACAAAAACAAAATACTTCTCTTTTAAATTGCCATGTTGTTAGTGTATTTGCCAGGGTGTATATGCTTTACTATATGACATACTTACTTTTAACTGGAATGAACAAATTATATACAGTTCTACTGACAACAATTGTAACACGACCAAAATGTTAAACAGCAACTTTAATGTTTTTGGGGCATTGGTTAGCAATAAGGTGCACGAGTCCTAACAAGTTAAAGGATATTTTATCTAGTAAAAAGTTACATATGCCAAATCAGATTTTTTTTTTTTTTACCCCATCTACCAATAATTGTTTACATTTCCATTTAGCATATTGCTGTTAGTTTTACTATGTGGTTTGAGCTCAAATCAAGTCATACTTAATTTATAAGATTAATAAAAGATTACATCAGAATGTATTTGATGACAGCTTTTTCTGGCGAAATTTTTAAATCTAGCTGTAAAGGAACCTGCATTTTAATGTTTTAACCTGGAGGGTTGTTTCACACTAGTGTGATCTCAGATGCGACTTGAGTCGCACAGCAAGGGAAATCACATTGTTTTTAATGGTGGCCGTTCACATCAATGCAACTAAGCATGGATTGATTTTGGAAAAGGTTCCTGTACTACTTACAAACCTTATTAAAGTTGCATCCAAGTAGAACCACATAACCGCACTAAAAATCTGATAAAAATCGTATCACAGAAGTGTGAATCTAGCATGAAACCACAACTTTAAATAAACAGAACATTGGCACATTGGCACCCGAAAAATCAGGAAATAAACAGATGTATGTTTTTACATGTTTAATGATTAGTTTGCCTATCAAGCACAGTTTAATCATCTTTTGGGTCCCCTGCATTAATTATTGTAACCCCCTACTTATATGTACCATTGCACTGTAGTTCGAGAATAATTCATTAAAAATTTGAAATGGAACACATGCATACTGAGCGATAAATATTGGTAATGGCCTATATCATATATACTGTAACTATTCTTCATTTAGGGCTCGTTCACAAATGCGTCACTCTGTAAAGAGCGATCCATGGTGGATAGCTTTTCACAGATCAGTGCAGGCATGGCTGACAGATATTCAGGAGGAGATACTGCTGTCTCCTGAATGACATTTTTTTTTTACAGTCGAGCTGGCTGTTTGAAAGCCGATACCGTGGATCAACTGCGAGCCAGGTGCTAGGCAACACAGCCCCATTCACTTGAATATTTTGTGTTTGGTGGTATTGCCACGGAATGTGACGGGAGGATAATTTTTGCCATGCTATGATACACACCTTTTTGAGAGTGCTATGTGTACACCTTCATCCAGCTGCCTCTGCAGCTGAAGGGGGGTAAATGGGGGGACGGGAACAACAAGCATGGTCTTAAATGCCTATTTTTACCACCTCCAAACCACAAGTGTAAACTAAGTCTTAAAGTGAACTCAAAAAGTGAAGTATTGCTATGTTATTGGGAACACATAGAGCATGCGTGGAAGTGACATCACCCGTCAGACCAATGAAGGCAGCTGGCGATCGAGACCAAGTAGCCGGCCGCCCAAAGATGTTAGTGGCTGGTGGGGAGCTGCGGGATGTCGCATCGCTGGATCCAAGGTCAGTATAGTTCAGTTTTAAAGCAGATCCTTTTCCCTTGTGCTGACTTACTGTACCTTGCCTTGTTCAGTACTGTCCCCCTGTCAAAAAGTGACTCTCTCAGTAGAGGCAGGGCTTTGCTTCCCCATGTCAAAGCCAGAACCATGAGCAGAACAGTAGTGACATCACCGAATGTCCCAGGTACCCTCACATAGCAGCACACATACTACTGTTCTTCAGAAGGAACTCAAGACAAAGGGTCATTTTGTGAGAGACAGTAAAAATTTGACGTTAATAAAATAGGTCAAATTCTTTAACATCATGTTAACATTTCAAACTAGGCTGTCAGTTTTTAATTAAGTGAATTTTGCATAGGAAATATTTTTGTTTCAGCACGGTATTCTTTCTTGTTAGCTGCATTCACAGCTTTTGTGCCAAATTAGATAGAAGATAAATCATCTTATTTTCTTTTGTAAATCTGCTAGGGAAAATGCAGAGAAAAAGAAATGATTCAGCACATCATCTGTCAATTACATTGTTTATCATTTGTAACTGTTCTACACCTTATGTCTCAGCAACATGACTAGAGGGCCTATATCTAAAAATGAAATTAAGAACAAAAGTACAGTTTTTGCCAATAGTGACCAATTTGATTCCTTGTTTCTTCTTAGAGAATATACAGTGAAACCTGACAGACACTTTAGACTGGAGGGACAATCAACTGCAAGTAAGGTATTGGCCGATAGCTTTCTGTCAGTTACCAGATGCTGCTCTTAGGGCACTTTCACACTGAGGCACTGGGGTGTCAGTGGTAAAGTATTTTTACCGTCTTTTTAGCGGCGCTTTTCGTCTGCCAGCGGGGCACACGCTAGCTGTCGAAAAAGGGTTAAAAGCACCACTGATGGTGCTGCCCATTGATTTCAATGGCTGGGGGCGCTTTAGAAACGGTGCTTACATCGCTCCTAAAGCGCCTCAAAGATGCTGCTTGCAGGACTTTTTTTTAGTGTCCTGCCAGTGCACTGCTCCAGTGTGAAAGCCCTTTCACACTGGAGTGACAGGAGAGGCACTTTACAGTCGCTTGGCAGGCGCTATTTTTAGCTCTATAGCACCTGTAAAGTGCCTCAGTGTGAAAGTAGCCTAGAGCTGGCCATACAATGATCGAAATTTGACTGGCTCAACAGAATTCAATCATTTGATCACTTTCTGTTGAAGAGACATGATGGAAACATTTTCTTGATCAGCTGCATCAAACAGCTGGGTGAGTCTGCTGCCTAAATGAAAAAGAAACGAAAGCCCCATACACACATGCAGAATGTTTGGAGAAAAATGGCTGACATTCTGGCCGTGTGTATGTTGGTATGTCCGTTTGGCCAGCTTCTGTCGGACGTGTATGCTGGAAAAACAAGCTGCCGACCGACCCCCAATCAGCGCTCTCAGCCACTGGCAGCTAATGCCTGTTGTCCTTAACTAAACATGCATAGAAACCAAACTAACACAATTAGTGGATTAAAATAGGCTTGGTTTATTGGTTTTAAGTACATTTTTTTAATAATATAACTTTTATTCACCCACCACATAAACAGGCCACGCTGGGGGGGGGGGGGGGGGGGGGGCATTTGGGAGGGCAGCTCCTCTTGGTGAACCTCTCTGGCAACTGCCAAAAAAAAACAGGCTCCTTAAATGGGATCATAAGACCCTTCTGGAATGTTTTCAAAAACATCCAAACAATCCTGTTACATGTTTATTTCAAAAATGTAAAAATACTAATATATACACGGTATATATATATATATATATATATATATATATATATATATATATATATATATATATATATATATATATATATATATATATATATATAGATAGATAGATAGATAGATAGATAGATAGATAGATATATAGATATAGATATGTCTATCTATCTATCTATCTATATAGATAGATAGATAGATATTTATCTTTTAGGCAGGAATGACAGGTATGAAAAAAAAAATGAATAAGGAAAGTTTTGCTGCCTAGCAGATCTTAAAACTTTGTAATTCAAAGACACATATATAATTCGTGAACTGAATATTTTACAAGAAATTCCCATAGTGCTTTAATCTGCAACCTACAGCAGCATGTGGCATGAGTTCCTGAGTAAGTAATCTATTCAAGCATTCAGTTTCAAGATTTTTAAACTCATTACAGCACAATTAGTTTCTGTAAATTCGTTTTAAAGTGGAAATGGTAATATTCTGCTAATACTTTTATGGAGAGAAGATGGCAGGAAATCTTATTTGCATGTCTGCACGACAGGATCTAGACATTTGCAATTCAAGCGCTGGCAGATAGTTACATAAAATGGAATAGGTCTCTCGCTGGAGATGTACTGTATAAACAGCTGCATAACTAATTCAAAAGGGACAGAATGAAAACTCATCATAGCACCCTAGATGTATAGCTGGAAAATGTATAATTGCAGCATGCTATTTGCAATTGGAGAAACTCATAGATGGAGTAAAAACAACTGGGACAGTTTGGAGAATATGTATTTACAAGTACAGGTCCTGGAATGATTTCCATCATATTGAGTCACATGATGTTTTCTTAACGTATGAGAATGTCATATAAATATTATTCTGGTGCACAGTGAGCTATGAGAATATTAAGATTGCACTGGCATACTATAGTTAGACTCCCTAACACAGGTACAGCCAACAACTCCATTGTTATGGGCCTGAAAGTGGCTGCACCAAGGCATGGCCTGGCAATCTGATAATTTTAGCAGATACCAGAAGAGGTGGCATGCATGAGAGTACCTGTGGGTCCAAGTCTAAGTCCAAGTCTACTACGTACCATAAGTCAACATTGTAAAAATTAATGACTGAACATAACAAATAACCAGCGCTGGTCACAGTTATACTGTAAACACATGTAAACAATAACCTGTCATAGTCTAAGAGGCCTGACAATACCGCCAGTGATAGTAGGCATAACCTTTTTGTAGAGTTCAAACTACGCCTCATCACCCCACATTTTTACATCCAATTCTGATGGAGCCACTTAATCTTTCTGTGTTATGTCAACATCCACATGACCCATGCTTCCATTAGTCAAGGCTTCCTTTCCCTAGGAGGGGTGTTCACTGTCACTTCATTGGCACCATGTATGCATAGTGACATATGGTTACATACATTTCAAGGCCTGCTATACCTTGACCTTAGTTGTACTTGCAGGACTTTTTCACTCAAAAAATGAGAGAAAAAGTGGATCAAAACAAACCACATTAATCTATATGAAATTATATTTCAGTTGTTATTTTTCTAGTGCAGGTTAAAAAAAAAAATGAAGCAAACACCTAGTAATGGTGTTTATACTGTCAATATGAGTATTTTTCTTTTCTAGGGTTCCATAAAGTAATCTGGTACTACACATTACACAGCCAAGAAAAAAATATTTGTGAATCATAACATTGCAAAGGCAGCAGTTTTAATTTAGCAAGGGCTACCCTTATAGATGGCCAAAAGCATTATGTTTGATGGCGGCATTTGGGACTTCCTGAATGACAGTTAACTTTAAAAGAGTGTCACCTGCAATTTTGCACAGAGAAATTATTTGAAGTCAAGATCTCAGAATCACCATCCGTTCAGATCAAATTATCCATGCCTGCAATGGAAAGAGCGTGGGGGGAGCCTGTGTCAGGGAACAGCAGGAAATCATTGCTTAAAAGCAAACTTTGAGAGTGCAGAACCTCAAAATGTTTAATAGCTTCAGATTGAAAGTTACAATTGATACACTGCTGCAATGTTCAAATATCTGTTCTTATTTTCAGCTGAGATAACTGTCTCTCTTTTCCATCTACTAGTCCTGTCCCAGCCTGACTGCCACCATTCTAGCTGTAATCGGAAGGAAGGAGTCTACTGAAGGAGAATGCCTGTTGCAGAGATAAAGACCTACAAACCCTGCCAAAAAACATTATTTGCAATATTTGAAAAATCTACTAAAATATTTCCTTAACAGTAATAAAAATATGATATTTCATGTTTATATAGATTTTTTGTGCAGTCTATTGTTGTTTCTAAGATGTCAAGGCAAAAAAGGTGAATACATGGCTCTTGGCAATTTTCTTCTGTAGAAAGGCAACTGTGTATAGAAGTATAAAATAGGGTGACCAGACATCCCCGGTTTCCGGGGACAGTCCCCGGATTGAGGACACTGTCCCCGAACCAAGTCTGTCCCCGGTTTTGTCCCTGGATTGGATTTGAACAAGGGCTGGGGCAATTTCAAAGACAGTCAGTGCAGAATTAAAAGAAAAAATTTGAATAACATCCCCCCCCTCTGCCGCTCCTACTAGCTTAGGGGGTGGGGGTGTATATTTTTCATTATCTGTGCCCCTTTCTGATGATCATGTGCTGGTCGGTGCGGGGTGAATATTTCTTCAGTTTCGGGTGCATGCCGTTCCGCTCCTGCTCGCATATTCTTCTGCCTTGGCTCAAGTCCCGGCCAGCCACCTGCCCATCTCCTTGCCTTCCCTGGTGGAGTGATCTTCCTCTGCTCCCCACCCAGTAGTAGCTGGGGCCCGGAGAGTAAGACTTGAAAGGCTGTGAGGCAGGCAACAGCGGCGATGGGCAGAGAGTCGCTAATTGCCGCCATTACTAGTAAAAATAATATGTCCCTGGATTTCATTTAAAAAATTTGGTCATCTTAGTATAAAACCCCCACCATGCCACTCCAACTCCACTCCCCTTGAGCTCTGTAGGGTCATCACTCCTCCAAATGCCAATGTTAGTGTCTCGCTTTTAATGTACTCACCACAGTGTTCAAGAAACAACAAATCCTACAGAAAGAGTAAAACCCCTAAAGCAGATATAAACCCATCGATTTGACTGTTTCCCAAAACAGGTATATTCATACCCTGCAGTGAATGATAACTATCACAGGAGCTTGTGCTCTCAACTGAACTGTCAAGCAATCAAATGGCTGATGGCACAAATGATCACAGGCAGCCCTGTGGTAACTGCAGATCAAAGGCTAAGATGGCAGCTTCCTTGGCAGTAAAGGATAGGAGGGTTTAGTTGCGCCCTAATAATCATAACATCAAGACTAGATTACATAAATCTCATCACCAGTTGAAACCCTTTAATCAGATATTTAATTTCGCCCAAAATGATTTTCTCTGGACATTGACTCATTGAGCTTCAGATTGTCTAGTTCTAGGGAAAAGGTCTCAGGTCAAGAAGAACCAATGTTCTATTTGCGTACAAAATGCATAGTTGTTCCAGAAAAGGCTAAGCAGAGTTTGTATCTTAGGTGGATTCGGAGAGGTAACTTTACTATTATGAATACAATATTTTCATCAATTTATGTAAAAGGATGTTTTTTTTTCTCAAGAGGAATACACACCTGAGGATGAATAGCATGTAATTTCAAATCCCAATCAATGTATAACCTGCACCGCTTACTTCTCAAGCACCTAGCAAATCCATAACCCATTACTGAACACCAAGAAAAAGATGAGCTGTAACAGAAATATAAAATCCCTTGACCACAGAAAGCATTTCTCTTTGTACTTTATTGACTAACCAGGATACTGTTGAAGTGTTTGTGAAGGTTTTTAAACAAAGGCATGTTTACAAAATTGCGCTATGCAACAGAAATTCAGATGATTTGGGGTATATGACAAACAAGAATACTTTAATCGCGAGCCAAGGATTGGTGCAAGAGAATAAAAGGCAGAAGAACTATCAAACCAGTTACAGATATTAAGCGCACAAATCTCCCAATATTTATACTAATAATACTGGTCAGTACTCTATGATTATTTGGTTCTTGCATTTGTTTTTTTTTTCCCAGAAAAACTGGCAAGATTCATAAACTACCAAGTTCCATGGAAATCGCAAACATTTTTTAATACTTTATTTTAGGGATACGCTTGTGTTCCATGAACAAGCATGCGCTGTGAACCAAAAAGTCAAAGTTGACTTCAAGTCCACTGAAACTGGAAAACAAGTCATCCAAAGATGCTCCACACTAATGGTAGAGTGTCTGAATTCTTCTATTTAGTTTATATCTAAATAAGGAAGCCAATGCGTTTCGGGAGTTCTAATACAAACAAAATATACATACAATTAATTAAAAGAACATACTGTAGAAACAAATGGTGTACATACCCTTGAATTATCATCTGACCATGCTATAACTGCAGACAGTGGACAACATTATTGTAATTTCTATGTGTACCGAATTCCACAGAATGCCATAAATGTGGAAAATGTGATTTAAAATCGGAAGTTAAAAGAATTCTTAACAATTATGCCGTGTACACACGATCGGACTTTCCAGCGGACTTAGTTCGGCGGACCAGAGTCCGTCGGACAATTCGATTGTGTTTGGGCTCCAGCGGACTTTTTCTTCCCAAAAGACCTAGACCGGACCTAGAAATAAGACTGGCTTCAAAATTGTCCGCCGGACTCTAGTTCGGTCGTCTGTGTGCTAGTCCGATGGACTAAAACCAACGCTAGGGCAGCTATTGACTACTGGCTATGAACTTCCTTATTCTACGTCATCACGTTCGAATCCGGTAGACTTTTGGAGTGATTGTGTGTGGCCAAATCCCTTTGCTTGAAAGTCCGATCGTGTGTACGTGGCATTAGGCATAATCACAATCAAAAATGAGAGGCATTAAAACTGAATGATGTGAGTCAAGACTGAAACTGACACATGAACTCCAATTCCATGGCGTTGTCTTGGATTTTTGTCCAACTAAGCATGGATAAGTCTGCTACTAGCGCATGGCTAACTTGCTAAATTGCAGTAACAAAAATAACACCGGCTCAGAAGACTGGTGCACACATGCTGATAAGAGTGGGAAGTTCAAGAAAGAGTGCTAGATTTTAATTGCTGTAATCCATATACTGTACACCGTTTAGAATTCACTCTGCTGATGTTAGATCAGAACAAGATTCTGATTGGTTGCTGGAAAAAACGAATTAGCAATCTTTACTGAATTAGTGTTATGAGCCACAATTCACTAAGCCATTAAGATTGTTTTTTTGACTAAAATGACTGGTACTTTCAGCATTGAGGTCTGAAACTCTCACATGACTGAACAAAACAATTGTTAAATCGAATAAAAATATGCTCCACACTTGTGGTAAAATCCTTCCCTTTATTCTAATTTTCAGCCAGGCAACACAAACAGGCATTATAGCGTGACTTCACCATTAGTCTCGTCTATATCAGATATTCCTTATTATGCACAGCCATGTCCTTAGGGGGCTGAAAACCAGCACTGGGGAGAAGTAAATGGCCTTCAGTTGGGTCTATCACTACCATCTGTAAGGATGAGAAATTTAAATAACTGAATCAGTTAAATGTATTTCTGAAAGTAGGAATATAGATATTATAGCTTACATCGAGAGGAATATTGTCCCTTTATTAGTGTCAGTGGGAGGAATAATGCCCCATTGTTGGTATCAGTGGGAGAAAAAGTGCCCCATCACTGGTATCAGTGGGAGAAATAGTGCCCCATCACTGGTATCAGTGGGAGAAATGGTGCCCCATCACTGGTATCAGTGGGAGAAATAGTGCTCCATCACTGGTATCAGTGGGAGAAATAGTGCCCCATCATTTGAGTCAGTGGGACGCCCCAATGTTGGTGTCAGTGGGAGGAATAGTGCCCCAATGTTGGTGTCAGGGGGAGGAATAGTGCCCCACCTTTGGTGTCAGTGGGAGGAATAGTGCCCCACCATTGGTGTCAGTGGGAGGAATAGTGCCCCAAGGGCCAGATAAAAGCAAGTAAAGGGTTTGGAGATCACTGCTCTATACAAATGCACAGCCTGAGCCTACAGGAGTTCTATAAACTGTTCAACATGTAGATTAAAACACTATGCAGCACTATGCATGTTGGACCACTGATGATCCAAACCACTGTGCTCCATGATGGAGCAGCAGTCCACAGCTGTAGCATGCTGCCACCACTGGGATGAAAAGCAAAGGCTGCAGGACTAAAAAAAAAAAAAAAATGATATAATGATAAAAAGTGAGGCTTCAGTTGGGCTTAATTTATAATAAACTAACATTGTAACATCTTGGATCCTGCAGTGTAATTTTCTATTTAAGTATTGCCTAGTGACAAATTCTGTGAATTAGCATCATTTTGTAATATAGCTATCTCAATGGTAAATTAAAAATGTAGCGTTTTTCAATTAAGGAAATATTTTGGCGTAATTATTTTACTGTTTACCTAAAAGTATTATTATGTACTTTTCACATTTTAAATGCCATGTATTTTCATGATTTTTGTTACTGTATTCAACTAAAAGATTTTTTTGGTTAGCCAATAGAGGGAGCTCATTCAGCTTTTATGCTTAGCAACTGTTGATATTGGCCACCCTGGAAGTTCATTATTTTCATCAAATTAAAACTAAAGGCAATTTTTTTTTTTTTTGGAAATTTGAAAGATTTCCCTTCACTCTCTGTCCCATAAGACAATAGGGGTACAGACAGCAATAAAAACAGAACAGGTTCAAATCCCACTCTGTCCAAAAACAAAAGAAAAGTTTTGCCTTTGCTTCCCTCCCCAAAGATGCCACGGGAAATTAGAAGAAATCTACACAAATTGAGAATTCTCCTCTTATGCCACGTACACACGATTGGAATTCTCGTCGGAAAAAGATCTGATGGTTTTCCTGTTGGAATTCCACACGGTCACACCAAATTCCGATGGTCAATAACACCGCAACATACAACACGTTCGACGGCACTATAAAAGGGAAGTTTAATGCTTCGAGCAAGCGTCGAATTGTTTCCGAGCATGCGTCGGAATTTTGCGTGTCGGAATTGCATACACACGATCAGAAAATCCGATAGAAAGGTTTTCCATCGGAAAAATTAAGAACAGGCTTTCAATCTAAAGTCTGTCGAAAATGCCGACAGAAAAAGACCGATGGGCATACACACGGTCGGAAAATCCAATGAAAAGCTCCCATCAGACTGTTTCCATCGGAATTTCCGGTTGTGTCTACGCGGTATTAGATAACTCTCACCTAAAAAGCATCTCTATTGAAAGATTTCCCCTCAACTATTCTTCTGGTGACAATTTTTAAAATGCTGGATTTCGCCTCACTTTCTGTTACTATGACAAACTGTAAGGGAAAATTCTCCCAATGGGGACCCAATCAGCAATAAAAATGTGAAAGGGGATCTAACCCTTCCCACTCTATCCACAAATAAAATTAAAGTTTAGGTTATACAATCGGCTCTGCCTCTTTTGGTTTCATCCATGTTACATAGTTATAATAATAGCAATTCAAACCAGAGCGCACCATGAGCAGAATATGGTCTATTTTGTGTTATATATGGAACTACAGCCAAGAGCCATTTACTCTCACTGTTTTCCCTGTGACAATGTTGTCACCTTGACAGGAAATGCAAAAGAAAAGCCAACAGGGACACAGACAGTAAAAAAATGTGTTTGCTGGGGGGATCAGGGCTCAGGTTTTCCCTATGCTACTTAAAAAAAGATTATTATTATTAGTGAGATATAATCTTGAAACTTTTTGTCTAGCTTATCAGACAACAATGTAATTGTGTCCTTGGTTATAGGGGACTATTTCCTCTGTAAGGCAATACCAGCCTGTTTGGATTTACCCTGTCTAGTCTGTATTGCATTGGTGTATAGGGAAAAGAGGAAATCCTTGTTTTGAATTGATGGGATTGTCCATACCGGGGTACGATTAATATAACACTAGTCTTTATGGATTGAGTAGGCTTGATTGTTGAGATATATATATATATATGTCATTTGTATTCTGCAATGTAATATATGGAAATTAAAGACTTTTAGACCAGGTCTCTATGTATATTATGAACCTTTAATGTATATATATATATATATATATATTTCTTGTCTACTTAAAATCCTTTTTTTGTTTATTTCTAGTGATACTGTACATAGTCTTGCAAAAGCTCCTGAAGAAGCCATTATTAAGGCGAAACATGTAGAGTTGAAAAACATTTGTACAACAACCGTATGAACTTATTTGTGTTGGTTTTTATACAATATTTAAAATTGATGTCTATTAAATAAAATGTATACAATTCAATTTGTTTTTAATCTAATTAATATGCACCGTTAGACCCCTTTCACACTGGCACAGTGCGGGCGTTAGCGGTAAAGCGTTGTTGGTTTTAGCAGTGCTTTACCGCTGTTATAGTGGCGCTATTTGGGCCATTAGCTGGGCTCTTTTAACTCCCGCTAGGGGGCAAAGAAAGGGTTAATAGCGCCTGTGTTGCAGGGCTGCCGAAGTGCTTTGCAGGTGCTTTGGCTGCGCTGCTCATTCATTTCAATGGGCAGGGTGTTTTGGTCCCAAAGATGCTGCTTGCAGCACTTTTTGTTCCCAGTTTGCAAGCGCACTGCCCCAGTGTGAAAGCATTTGGGCATTCAGACTGGGCTGGCTTTCAGACTGGGCTGGCTTGACAGATGCTTTTCAGGCGCTATTTTTAGCGCTAAAACACCTGAAAAGGGTGTGAAAGGGGTCTAAAACGCCCGTTTCTACTTCTCACCTTGAAATATTATTATTATTACTTTACTCTTTTGGCGATTACTTATCATCTGTCTTGATGATAAAGTGTAGGAAATGATGGTAAATCTCCCACGTGGGTCAGAAGAGAACAGTAAAAACTGATGGATTTTAACCCTTCCTTGCACTATTCACAACAATTGTTTTGGCTGGAGATTTACATTCATTTACAAAGCACATTGTGATTGCATCATATTAGTTTTTCTGCTGTATTTGCCTGAAGGCACCCAGACAAGGTTTATATATAATATTAATAAAAAAATACAAGAGTGATTAATGTTGTACTTTAGTGCTGCTCCATATTGCTCCTGCCCTTAGGCTCTAGCACCTGAGTCCATTATAGTAAATAGGCCCGTGACAGGTCCTAGTATTACAACCCATTACTTGCAAACATTGGCTAAGCAAACAGCTGATCCCCCAGTGCTCAGGTCCCCGCTTATCAAGACATGTTCAAAAACTGTATAGCATGCAGATGCTCTTCCTTTGGATTTATTGAGCTCTCTCTCTCTCTCTCTCTTAATTGTGCAGCTCAGTAAAGTAGGTAAAAGGCAATCTCCTTTATTATACAGGGAAGCATATATAGATATCTGTAGGGAGGGGTGAATCAGCTGTACTGCAGTCCTGGAATTGCAGAGGAAACAGAAGGACCAATTTATTGGCTTATTTAAACAGCCTAAGACCCTCATACAATATGCAGAGGTTTTCCAGCTAATGAGCCTCTCCCAGTACTGCTGATGTGTGGTGGTATCAATTGCCGACGCTGCTACTCCCCCCACCATCTCATCTACCAAACTCCTACATACGGCTGATCTACTAGGCTAATTTACAAGCAAGCAGATGGAGCCAAAAGCTAATGCAGCAGGCATTGTTTTATAAATATATATATAGTACATGTAATATATATAGTATATATATATATATATATATATATATTATTATTATTATTATTATTATTTTTTTTTTTCCAAGCTTACTTTTTGGAAGTCAGCAGGCAAGCCTTTACTACAAGCATTGCTGCAGGCCTCAATGATTCTGCACTCTATCTTGCTCTCTATTTTATCTTTGCATACAGCGTGAAAATGATGAGAAACAATGTAATATTATAATGATATGTGATGATGCAGCGCCAGCTGTTTAGACTGAAATCAAACGTCTCCTGGGAATAGCTGCTAGCGTTTTATATTCAGAAAGGCTGTCAATAAAAAGAGGCAGAAATCTATGCGCAGGATCACGAAGATACCCGATAGCTAGACGTTCACACGTCTCGGTGGAAATCTGTCACCCCTCGTGTAGAAAATACCGGTGAAAAACCCGCTCGGGCACATAAGTTCACGTCAGCGGCAAATCCACAGGACATGAAGGGTGGACAGACCATTGAGGCTGACTCGGGAAAGGTTGGAGGAGGCATAGGCTGGGGAATTGTTTCACGTTCAACCTGCTGTTTGACCTCCTTCAGATCCTTTTACTAACAAATCTGCTTCTTTTCCTGTTCTCTCATTAGTGCTGATGTTTACTGAATGGAGTGTTGGTTTTACTCATTAACCCCTCGACGGAGAAGCAGGTCAGCAGTGTTCTGGAAAAGCTCAGCTAGCCAGCCTACTGGAACTGCAAATGTGTTAGACATTTCATTATGCAATTTCCCATCTAGGTGTTTAATCAGAATCACTCGCACACGTACACAGCTCTGGTAACCGCGTGGACAAGAGACCATATACATTTCTTTAATTATTGTTCATTTATATACACACATAGGATTTTTTTTTAACACATTTTAGGTGTCATTCGCCATAAAACAGTCTTTTTTTTTTTTTTATTCTTCGCTAATGAATTAGCAGCAGAGTGGATTAGAAAGTAATATCAGTCTTAATAACCACCATTAGCACAATGGGCTCAGATTGACAGGAGACGTCTTAGCCAGCCTAGTTGGCTCCTGACTTGGACATCCAATTAAGTCAGCAGGGTTGCAGACCCCCCCATGTATTGCATTAATTGTCCCCATTCTCTCCTTCCTTTACTTATTGTTCCCTGGATAATATAACTCGTCATTTTATCTGTATATATATATATATATATATATATATATATATATATATATACTAGCCATTCGTTTATTTTCTTATAGTGTCTTTTACAAGATCTGCACCATAAATACTTTTCTATTTCTGATGTTTTCCTGATACAAATATAAAACAATATAAATAATAACAACGAGCTGTACACAGCGGAAACAATGGTGAAAAATATAACAAACACAGGCTATGTTTACCTCCATGTACAACATAACAATGCACATGTATTTACACGCACTCACAGTATAATGCATAAACAATAATGCTAGGTATTGTTTCTCCAGGCTGGCTGCTGAGAAGTGGGGATGTGCTGGGGTCACACTCTATAAGCTGCTATTCTGCCTGATTTTTCTATCCATACAACAGCTAGTGGGCTATGAATGAGGCTGAAATCCATTCCCATCAGTAGCATCAGTGCTATGAGCAGAGTACATCAAAAGCTTCTATTATACAGCGCCCGTCTTTTCTATGCCATGATGTGATAGTTCAGCTCCTTTACCACATTTATCAATCACATCTCCTGTTTCTGCCACTTTTGTGTTCAGATCCATTATATATTTAAGGGGGGTCATTTCATCCAATACTTAAAGATGGACTAGTGTGAGCTGAAACTCCTGCATCTCTTGGAGACTTTGTAAAGTCCCACTTTTTCTGCTCAAATCTCCAAAATATGAAAAAAATAAATGTGACGGCGAGAAGCCCCTCTCTCTCCTAGAATAGTTCTATCCTTTATAGCAGGCATGCCAACTCAGTCATAGAGATCTCAGCATCAAAAGTCCCGGAGAGAAGAAGCAGCGGGTGATTCTACTTTCCAGCATCTAAAGAAAACCTTAATATCAATGTGGTGCACTGACCCTTTAAGCCCTTAGTGAGTCTTCTTCTGCAACTCATTTCTCTGATTCAATTGTGCTACAGTACATACAAATGATGGTCTACCTAAGAGAACCTGTCAATGCATTCTAGTATACATAAAATTATACTGTATATAAACATATTGATACACAAATGCCAGCCCCTAACAAAGAGAACCACTCAATAAATTCGGAGGTATATACAGTGTATATATATTATATATATATATATATATAGTATTTACCGTTAATCTGGTTGAAAAAAAGACACAAGACCATCTAGTTCAACCAATAACCAATATATATAGATATATATCTATATATACTGTATATACACACACGAATGCCAACCTACCAAAGAAAACTATTCAATGTATTCTGATTGATATATATATATATATATATATATATATATATTACACAAAATCCAGCAAAGAGAAGAATTCAATGCATTGCAAGATGCATCTGCTAAAGAGAACTAGTCTATGCAAAATATAGAAAGAGAGAAAGAGAGAGGGGAGAGGGGGAGAGAGGGAGGGGAGAGAGAGAGAGAGAGAGAGATGGGGGAGAAAGAGAGGGGGAGAGAGAGGGGAGAGAGAGGGGGGAGAGGGGGAGAGAGAGAGGGGGAGAGAGAGGGGGAGAGAGGGGGAGGGGAGCGAGAGAGAGAGGAGAGAGAGAGGGGGAGGGAGAGAGAGGAGAAAGAGAGGGGAGGGAGGAGAGAGAGGAGGAGAAAGAGAGGGGGAGGGAGGAGAGAGAGGGGGGAGAGAGAGAGGTGGGGGGGGAAGGGGAGAGAGAGGGGGGAGAGAGGAGAGAGGGGAGGGGAGAGAGAGAGTGGGAGAAAGAGGGGAGAGAGAGAGATGGGGAGGGGTAGGGGAGAGGGAGAGAGAGAGAGGAGGGGAGAGGGGAGAGAGAGGGAGATGGGGAGGGGGAAGGGAGAGAGAGTGGGGGGGAGAGAGGAGAGAGAAAGTGAGGGGGAGAGAGAGAGTGAGAGAGAGTGGGAGAGAGAGAGAGAGAGGGGGAGAGAGGGAGAGGGGGAGAAAGAGATAAAGAGAGAGAGGGGGAGGGGGAGGGAGGAGAGATAGGGAGGGGGAGAGAGGAGAGAGAGGGAGAGAGAGAGAGAGTGAGAGAGAGGGGAGGGGGATGGAGGAGAGGAGGAGAGAGAGAGAGAGAGAAAGAGATGGGGAGGGAGGAGGGAGGAGAGAGAGAGGGAGGGGAGATAGATGGGGGGGGGGTGATAGAGGGGGGGGAGGAGAGAGAGGGAAGACAACCTATCAAAGAGAACCTGTCAATAGATCTTATATAGACACATACATAGGCATGCATCTGCTAAAGAGAACTTGTCTATGCATCTGAGATAGATCGAAAAAGAGAGAGAGACATAGAAAGAGAGAGAGAGACAGATAGACAGACAGGGAGGGAGAGAGACAGAGACAGGGAGGGAGAGAGACAGACAGACAGAGAGAAAGAGAGACAGATATAGAGAGAGAGAGAGACAGACAGAGAGAGATTGACAGAGAGAGAGAGAGAGAGAGAGAGAGAGAGAGAGAGGGGGGAGGGAGGGAGAGGAAGAGAGAGATAATAGACAACCTATCAAAGAGAACCTGTCAATAGATATTATATATACATATATATATATATATATATATATATATATATATATATATATATATATATATATATATTTATATATGCCATTTACAACTCCTGCATTTTATGCTGTAATATGTTCTCCTTTATTATGTTACAAAGTGCCCAGCATTCACATACAGCTTGCTATTTACTTGCATGCATTGTCATACAGGGACCTCAGCCCTGATCCCTATTACATGTGTGCTCCTTTATTGTAGCCTGCATTTCTTATGACCCATCAATATATGATCCTCTTGGATCACACAGAGTATATACTGTATATAGATCCCCCATGTGCACAGTGATTGATGATCACACAATCTCCCATTGCCATCCTCCCGTGTTCCTGGTCACCTCTACATCATCAGCATCCTTCCATGGCATTGTCCCTCCATGTCCCCTCTCTATAGTCCATGATGTGACAGTCATGGACATTGCCCCCCTCCAGTTACCTCCATGTCACCTCTCCCCTATTGCCCTGGATGAGGACTTACATCTCGGAATCGGTTCCAGTGTTTGATCTTGCCGCTGTACTGGTTGATGGAGGACAGCCATTGCTCATCCTCCATGAAATTGCCGGTGTTCTCCACCTCTTTGCCGTCTCCCTGGGTCCAGGCGATGGGCAGCAGCAAGGGCAGGAGGAAGAGGCAGGTGCCCGCCGGGTTCCTCATCCTGATCAGCTCGGTCGTGGCTGGGTGATGGGGATGGAGATGTCACTGGCTGCCTAGTAGAGAGCCCCAGAGCAGAGCAGAGAACAGGCACAGGAGAGCAGAGCAGACTGGAGGGGGAGAGCAGAGAGCCTGCGCCACAGCATCAGAGGGAGGAGGGGGAGGGGAGGAGGGGTGACACCACACCTGCTCTATATGACAGCATGCCACTAGGAAAGGTGATCAATGGCGATCAGGACATGTACACCCTCCGCTGTCTGTACAGGGACATGCCTGGGGGCTCACTGACACTTTACTCAACCTTTATCATAGCAGTGATGTGCCATTCCCATATGTCCTGTGTATTTACTAACCTTCATCTCTGCTAAACTGACCAATCAGGTAGCAGAACATGGGAGGGGTTGTCATTTCATGGTTACAGTAAACCCTAATAACGGACAATCAACAAACATTCACTGCAGGTGAATCATCAAGCTGATGTTTTAAATGGCAGAGGTTATTTAGGGTAAAGTGGCAACCACTGTTTTATAAATATGCCCCTTAGCACCCGTTCACATTGGAGCGACTTGTCATGCGATTTGACAGGTTAAATCGCATGACAAGTTGCACCCTATTGTCGGCAATGGCCATGTTTAAAGCAGAGTTCCACCCAAAAATGGAACTTCCGCTATCCGGATTCCTCCACCCCCCCCCCCCCTCCGGTGTCACATTTGGCATCTTTCAGGGGAGAGGAGGCGGAGCAGATACCTGTCTAATCCAGGTATTTTCTCCCACCTCCGGCAGTATCCGAAGCGATCTACGCCATGTACAGCCCCTCCTCTGTCCCCCGCCCCCCCCCCCGCAGTCTTCTGGGAGACACACAGGTCCCAGAAGACAGCAGGGACCAGTCAGGATGAGCAGCGCGACTCGTGCATGGCAAGCTGTATGGCTTCACTTCCTGATTCCCTTACCTAAGATACCGGCTTCTCCACCCGGAGCTGAGGGACGGGTCGTCTTCAGGTGAGGACAGCGCAGGTGCCCTGGACAGGTAAGTGTCCTTATTTTAAAAGTCAGTAGCTGCATTATTTGTAGCTGCTGACTTTTTAAAAATAAATTTTAGGCGGAACTCCGCTTTAAATCAATGCGGCACCGACTTTGTGGTGCATCAATATGAAAAAGTAGTTCCTGTACTACTTTTGACGATTTCAGGTGCGACTTGAATAGACATCTGTGCATGAAGCCGCAAAGATGCCTTCAAAGTCGCACCGACACGCGTCTTTGAAATTGTGCGATTCCAGAGGGAGTCGCACGATTTCAAAGCTGCATTCAATGTGAACAAGGGCTCACAGATCACCCTAAATATGTGTGTTCACAAAGCGGTACTTTATAAATCATACCGGTAGCAGTGGCAGAACTACAGCCATAGCGACACATGCGGCTGATATGGAGCCCGCAGCCGAGAGGGGCCCATGAGGAGGATGAGCAATGCATACTGCGGGGGGGGCGAGCACCGCCCGCACGGTCCCCCAGCCAGGGGAAGTGAGGAGAGGAAGAGGCGACCTGTCCATACTAGCAGAGAGCTGTAATAGCTTTCATTTGAATGTCCTGTGTTCCCGGGGCTCACCGTCACATAGCCCCACCTCTTGGCCCGTTGCCTTTGATAGACAGAACACCGGTTCAATGCGGGACATGTGACGTCTTTAAAGGCGCCGGACCAAGAGGTGGGGCTATGTGACGGTGAGCCCGGGAACACAGGACATTCAAATGAAAGCTATTACAGCTCTCTGCTCGTACGGACAGCTTGCCTCTTCCTCTCCTCACTTCCCCTGGCTGGCGGACCGTGCGGGCGATACTCGCCCTCCCACTCTGAGGCACATGCTCGCCAAGAGCCATTTGAGGGCTGCAGTATGCATTCCTCATCCTCCCCGGTAGTTCCACCACTGGCTCGCCTCTTTCTCTGCACAGGTGAGGCTGCATTGTGCACAGCTCATGCTGCATTGGGCACAGGTGAGGCAGTATTGGGCACAGGTGAGGCTGCATTGGGCACAGGCGGGCACAGGTGAGGCTGCATTGGGCACAGGTGAGGCTGTATTGGGCACAGGTCACGCTGCATTGGGCACAGGAGAGGCTGCATTGGGCACCGGTGAGGCTGTATTGGGCACTGGACACGCCACATTGGGCACAGTCAGGTCACGCTGCATTGGGCACAGGTGAGGCTGCATTGGGCACAGGCCACACTGCATTGGGCACAGGTGAGGCTGCATTGGGCACAGGCCACTCTGCATTAGGCACAAGTGGGCACAGGTGAGGCAGTATTGGGCACAGGTGAGGCAGTATTGGCCACGCTGCGGTGTGGTGTAGGATCTGGGCCTGTTGTCCCTCCTTCCCTTTTCTTTCCTTCCTTCCTCCCTCATTCATCTCAGACTCAAACCACACCCCCTTTTAGCCACGCCCTTTAAACCTATTTAATTTAAGCCCTATTTAATTTAAGCCCCGCCATTTTTTGGGGGGGGGCTGTTTGAAGGGGGGGGCTGTTTGAAGGGGGGGGGGGGCATACAACATTTTGCTATGGGGCCCTGTGATTTCTAGTTACGCCCCTGACCAGTAGTCTTTATCATTTTCATGTACTTCTTTCCTCTGAACTACCTGGTGGAGCCTGCCAGTCACCCTTCTTCATTGTTCTAACCTGGGATCTACCTGGGATCTACAAACGGTGGCCCGAGGGCCGGATGTGGCCCATTGCTTGCCTTTATCTGGCCCTTGGGGTACTACTGGGGTACTACTCCTTCAACTGACACCAATGATGGGGCATTGTTTTCATCCACTGATGCAAGGAATTTTCTTTATCGTACATTATGGGACACAGAGCCTTAAGTAATTACTTAATGGGTTATAGGCCACCTTCAGGTGATGGTCACTGGTATACCCAATCCAGGAAGTTCACTCTCTATATGACCCCTCCTCCTTCCAGGAGCACATCCGTTTTTTCGCCAGTGTCTTAAGCCCCATACACACGGTCGGATTTTCGCATGGATTCTGTCCGATCAGACAATGTTGTCGAAAAATCCGACCGTGTGTATGCACCATCGGACAGTGTACGTCGGATTGTCCGACGGACAAAGTCCTATCTCCTGCTGGATAGATTTTTTGACAACAAGGTCCGATCACACCAAATCCGATAGTGTGTATGGTAGTCCGACGGACAAAGTGCTACGCATGCTCAGATCACATTACAAGACCAAAGAAAGACCAAAGCTATTGGCTACTAGCCTCTACGTAGTCCCATCGTAGGCAACAAACATCACCACGTTCAGAATGATCGGATTTTCCGACAACTTTGTCCGACCGTGTGTACGCAAAACCAACATCGGACAAAGTATGACAGACATGATCCGACGGACCTGGTCCTCGGATAATCCGCGCGTGTGTATGGGGCTTAAGGTGTTGGTCACGAGTGAAGATGTGCTCTGAGGAGCTCCAGGAGGGATCCATGCTGGATTTAAATAGCCTCCATAGACCAGATTCATCCAAAGTACCACTGAGGCCTAAGTGAATGGTACCTAGGGCCTTGTATCCAAAGCATGAGGTTTTTGCCTGTAACGCCTCTTTTTGTAGGCCTGGACCCCGGGACCCAGGGCTTAGGTCTTGCTACATTACCTAAAGCTTTCCTGGTGGGGTGCTTTTACAGGTCCAAGGGAGTGGAACCCCGATATCAAGGGACCCAGTCCTTGAAGGTTTGCTAAACACAGCCCGCCGTGATGGGTGAAGGTTGGATTGTCTGTAAATTCAGCAAATCCTGCGGTGGGGCTAAGGTAAGGGAAGAATCTTAGGAACTGAAAAGTCCACCTATGTATTCTTCTACTAGGGTAAAAAATGTTGTCATGCCTTAATTCTCCACTACAGGGAGTCTATGCACATACCTTAATCTGTTGTCTTCTCTGTAAAGCTCAGTCAGTCTCTGTGTGGCCGTAGCAGCGTGTGCAGGGAGATTTTTCTCAGGTAAAGGAATCTGCCAAATGCTTTCTTCCTCCCCCTGAAGGGACCGGAGGGTTAGGGGAACATCAGCGTTGTACCCCCTTACATTACCCCCCCATGGGGGGTGTGGAGGTCCAGCGATTACTGTTTTCTGTTACTGCTATTACTGTTATTGTTTTTTTTCTATGTCTGCTGCTGACAGAGCTCTGCCTCCCCCACCCCTTGTGTTGGGTCTGTAGACCCGAAAGCCGACGCGCACGAGCGCGGGAACCTTTTAAAAATGAAACAGGGGGCGGGTTTTTTCAGAGGGGGTGGGGCCTAAGCGCAGCGCCATGGCAGGCAAAGACAATAACGAGGACAAGGAGGAAACAAACAGTCTGCACACAGGGACACAGGATCTGTGGGACACGTGAGGGTTGCAAACTGGCATTCCTGATACAGGAAGGACACTTTTTTCTAGCACTAGGCTGAACTTTATAGCGGCTTTTAATGTTATGACTATATTCAGTGATTAAGTGCAATTGTATAGTGCCTCTGTTCTTGTGCTTAGGACTATGCCTGCTAAAAAAGACACCACAAAGACCAAAAAGGTACTAAAGATTTCACCCCCAGGTGCTAGGATCTCGAGTCGCATTTCCACGCTGTCCTCGCCTAAATTACCAATTATGGCAAGCCAGGGTGAGCCATTGGAATAAATTGATGGTGCAACTGCTTCTCACATCTCAGCCCCTGTATACGCGACTGAAGATGTCCTTTCCTCCACCCTGCAGGGTCGGGAAGGAAGATTAGCGGCTTTAATCGCATCCTCCATTCAAATGGACAGGAAGCGTGCTAGATCCCCCTCCCCCACTTCAGACCCCTTGCAAGGGGAACAGTGGGCACAGGATGAGGTGTTACCCTCAGGCGATCAGGAGGAAAAACAAACCGATGATTCCTCTGCGGAGGAAACAACCGTAGATGAACCGTTTCAGCCTCTTAATCTGAGAAATTGCTGATACAATCTCTTACGGAGATGGTTCATTCTACTTTCATGCTACCCCTTACGGAGTCTCCTGAAAGCTCGGTTTCTTCCTTTGGTTCCTTAAAACCTTCTCAGCCTTTGCATGCGTTTCCTGTCCATTATTAGAACAGCTTATTTTTGCTAAATGGGATCACCCGGATAAGCATTTTCTCCCTCCTAAGAGATTTTCAGTTCTCTATCCCCTGGAGGAGAAATTCTCCAAAAAATGGAAAGTACCAGCAGTTGACGCTGTGATTTCCAGTGCAAATAAAAGCCTAACTTGTCCTGTAGACAATGCACAAATGCTTAAGGATCCAACAGATAAAAAGTTGGAATTCCTGTTAAAATCTACTTTTTCCATGGCAGGTGCAGCTACTCAGCCTGCAGTCAGTGCAATAGGCATCTGTCAATCCCTGAAGGACCAATTTAGACAGTCCCTTAAAGAGGTTCCTGCACAACAAGCCCGGGAATTGCCTGAACTACCAAAGGCATTATGCTTTGCCATAGATGCCATTAAAGATTCTATTCACCAGGCGTCTTGCCTTATGCTTGTACATATATACGTAGAAACCTGTGGTTAAAAATTGGTCAGCCGAAGCACCATGTAAAAACCTCCTAACTGGGTTCCCTTTTCATAGGGAGCGGCTTTTTGGAGAAGATTTGGACAAATATATCCAAACAATTTCTAGCGGGAAAAGTACTCTTTGCCAGTCAAAAGAATGTATAAACGATCTGCATTTAAACGGGCTGTTTCCCCTGCGCCAGGGGCTTCAGCCTCTAGGCAGTGGTGATGGCCTCCACCATCAGACTCTAGAGGAAAACCTCAGGGTCAGACCCAGGCTCAAAAGAAATCCTGGGGTCGGAAACCTGCAAAGCAGAATCCTAACGCCTCATCATGAAGAGGCAAACCCCCTCACCAAGGTGGGGGGAAGACTTATGCAGTTTTCTGAAGTCTGGCAAGAGGTAATTCAGGACAGATGGGTCATCTACATGGTAACACTGGGGTACAAGCTGGAATTTCGGGAACTTCCACCATCTCGTTTCCTGAGGTCAAGCGTTCCCAAAGATCCAGAGAAAAGTCAATCTCTTCATACAGATCCCCACAAAAGAGCAAGTTTTGGGGTTTTATTCAAATCTTTTTATGGTACCAAAACCAAATGGAGATGTCAGACCCATTCTAGATCTAAAAAATCTAAATCAGTTCCTGTAGATGCGCTCCTTTCATATGGAGACGATCAGGTCAGTAGTTTCTATCCTTCTAGGAGGAGAACTTCTGGCATCTATCGACATCAGGGATGCATATGTTCCTATATTTCCCGCTCACCAAAAGTTTCTGCGGTTCGAGTTGGAACAGCAGCATTTCCAGCTTGTAGCCCTGCCCTTCGGGCTAGCCACGGCAGCCCGGGTGTTCACAGAAGTGCTGGCCCCACCTCTAGCCAGGTTAAGGACACAGGGCATAACAGTCGTAGCATACCTAGACGGTCTATTGCTAATAGACCAGTTGGTGGCTCGTTTGGAGCAAAGCGTATGCATTACAACTAGTTACCTGGAAAGTTTTGGTTGGATTCTCAACCTAGAGAAATCTTCCTTAATACCACTAAAAAGACTGGAGTACTTGGGTCTGATCTTAGATACAGCCCAGGAAAAGGTGTCCTTGCCTCAGGCAAAGATCAACTCCATAACTCCATTCGCCTTTGCATGAGGTTGCTAGGAACCATGGTGGCTTTCTTCGAAGCAGTTCCCTATGCCCAGTTCCAATCAAGACTGTTGCAAAACAGTATCCTATCCGTTTGGAACAAAACAATATAAGCTTTAGACTTGCCAATGCGGCTGTCCCCAAGGGTGTCACAAAGCCTCAGTTGGTGGTTACTAACTCAGAATCTGGTCGAAGAAAAAACCTTCAGACCAGTTATCTGGAAAGTGGTAACGACATATGCCAGCCTTTCAGACTGGGGAGCAGTACTAGAAAAGACGACTGTCCAGAGACAGTGGTCAAGAGCCGAAAGAACCTTGCCCATCAATATCCTAAAAATTTGGGCAGTGTGCCTGGCTCTAAAGGCCTGGACTTTCAGGTTACAGGATTGTCCTGTCAAGATCCAATCCGACAATGCCACAGCTGTGGCCTATATCAATCACCAAGGGGGCACTAAGAGTCTCTGAGCGTAGAGAGAGGTTAACCATATTCTAACTTGGGCAGAAAGGAATGTTCCGTGCCTATCGTCAGTCTTCATTCCGGGAGTAGAGAATTGGCAGGCGGACTACTTTAGTCACCAGCAGTTATTCCCAGGGGAATTGTCTCTTCACCCCGACATTTTTCGGACTGTTTGCCAAAGATGGGGGATGCCGGACGTAGATATTCTAGCGTCCAGATTCAACATGAAGTTAGTCAACTTTGTGGCCAGAACAAGGGATCCACTCGAATACGGAATGGATGCATTGGTGACCCCGTGGGATCAGTTCTCACTGATCTATGCATTCCCCCCTGAAGGGTAATAAATCAAGATTAGGGGTATTGTCTGCTTTGCTTTGGTGTACCGTACAATCCGATACCAGATCTGGGAGATTTGCCCTTTGAGATAAAGAAACATATACACAGCAGGTTTCTCTCCGAGCAAATCTAATCTTTATTCTTGGGTGTCGATATAAGAGGGCTTTTCAGAAAGTACCGCCCTTTAACAGATTATCCAATCATATACAGAGACGCACAAGTACAGTCTGACGCCCACAGTGAAACTAATTATTTCTAAAATATCACGTGCTTTACGAGAAATGAAACTCAACAAGATTACAGTATTATGGGAAAAACGAAACTACATTAGCAAGACTTGAGCATACTTCACAAAATGGATGTTAGAGACACACAAAATGGAAGCTGACTATAATACAAAGAAGTAGTTAAACTAAATATCCCTTCAATCCCCTCTTAGATCATATAAGATGATCTCTACATTCTATGTTGTGCTTTAATACTTCTTTGGGGCTGTGGCATAGATTGCCTGATGACTCTTCATGTATGTCATGTGAGATGGAACCTTATCATCAGGAGATCGAAGGTGCGCAATTATGTAAGTGCAACATTTAAAACAGAGGTAAAGAATCAGAGCAAGGATAAGTACCATAACAAGGACAATGTCTTTTAACCATAAAAATATACCTCCAAGCTCAAATCCTACATTGGCAAATGGGCTCCATGTTTTAGCAATGTCCCTAGCTTCCTGCTGGAGCTGGCCTCTAGTGGATGACCCCTTTTTATAATCCCCTACCATTCCCATGACAGATAACAAGGATACAAGGTAACACCATCCCTTAACATGGAGGGGCACCCAGGGATAACACACTTTCCTACAACATACATGGATACTTTGTCCCAGTGCAAAAGGTCTCTTAGCGACAAACTCATGAGTGTACTTGTCCTGTGTTGCGATTTATAAATTAGTGTAATATTTCACCTACATTTTTAGAGAAAAAGAAAAAGTTATGCAAAGTACAGTTTAACCCTGGGTCAGTTACTTGAAACAGTGAGCAGGCAGGGGCAGAGACTCCGGATTCGCACATGGAGATATTAAATATTGACCTGCTGCAGAAAGAAGGGTTAGTCTGTGTCTCATTCCCTAAATTAAAACACCAAACAGGGGAATGACTTCTACCTGCTATTAGAAAGGTAACAATGTTGTTTATGTACAGAGTGGATATGTTAGTCAAGAATACAGGAGGAGTCTCATTAAGAAAGGAGGAAACATTTAAAGGTACAGCCAAAAGGGCAATTCGGGCAGGGCTAGGATGTAATATTATTATTATTATTATTATACAGGATTTATATAACCGTTTGCGCAGCGCTTAATATGCTACATATTTAACATTCTCCATACCCTGATTTTTTAGCATAAGCATACTTAAATTTTAGCAAAAGCATCTTATCAGTAAAACTATCTCCAATCTCTCTCTTGGTTCTAGCTTGTGTCAATATAATGTTCTTGTGTGTGTGTGTGTTTTTGTTCCCACAGTTACTTTTAATTGCACCCAAATCTTCAGGGTGGTAGATACAGTTAGTGGTGATCCAGGTGGGTAGGAACACTGTCAGAGAGATCAGGATTAGTGGGCAGAATGCCTTGTCAGAAGTCTGTGGTGAAGTAAGCAAGGTCATCTTCTCTGGCCGGACCTGCTTTCCCAGGAACTCCTTCATCTGCTTGGACTTCTGCTTGAGGGCCTCCTGTATCCAAGATCTCCTTCTTGCTCTTGGGGCTTTGGGCAACCTTTTTTTACTCTGTTGGCATGGATCCAGGACTGGCAATTTTCCACTAGGATGGCTGTTCTGGTCACTGCAACCACCGTGGTAGGAGGTCCAAAGGGATACTCTTGCTTCTTATTTCTGTTCAGCTGTTGGACCACCACGGTGTCTCCCAATTTGAAGGGGTGAGTAGTTTCCTGTGAAGAAAAAGAAAAGGTGCGAGCAACATTTCTCTCAGCTGTTTACAATGTTTCAACCAATTACCTTACATATTCTTCCTGTAATAAGTCTAAATCTCCCTTTTCTATCATTAAATGTGCTCTGGCCCATGGGGTGGGGAAAAGTCGACCCATCAAGACATCAAAAGGTGAATACACTGTTGTCTTGGAAGGGTCATTCTTATTTCTGCCAGGACTGCTGGGAGGACCTTCTTCCAGTTGGCAAAGGTTCCTCCTGTGGCCTTTCTTATTTTGTCTTTTTTATTTGTTCTGTTTATTCTTTCTACTATCCCTGAGCTTTGAGGGTGTTAGGGAATGTGAAACTTCCGTTCTATCTTGAGAGTTTTTACCCAGTCCTGGCAGACCCTTGATACAAATGTAGGTCCATTGTCTGTCTGAGTTTATAAGAAGTGGGCATCCCCATCGAGGAATGATTTCCTGAACGAGGATCCTCACTACTGTTTGTGCATCTTCTTTTGTGGTGACAAAAAGTTCAACTCAACTTGAGAACTTGTCCACAATTTCCAAAAAATATTCCTGTCTTTTGCCTAGTTTGGGCATGTGTGTGAAGTCAATCTGCAAATGTGTAAAAGGAATTGTTGGATATATCAGGTGTTCATGTTCGGCCTTGTGTGGGTTGTTCCTGATACATGTGATGCATCTTGCTACATAAAATTGGCCAGGAAAGTTCTGTAATGTAAAAGTCTTTCTCCAATAGTTCACACGTGGCTTTCCAGCCTCTGTGACCTATTCCATGGAAATGGGAAATAAAAATGAGGCATAAAAAGTGATGCACTAGCTACTGGTATACATGGCTTCCCCTCTTTGCAGAGAAATCCAGTCTTTGGATCTTTCTGCACACCTATTTTGTCCCAACCTCTGAGATCAGCTTCATTTGCCATACCTGCAAATCTGAAAGAACCTGATCAAAAAACAAAAAACAAAAAGCAAAAAACAAAACAACAATTCTGGTGCTAGCATGGGCATTTGTATTTGGTGCTGGTCCTGAAGTGGGAGAAGCATATTTGATGTGCAATTTTTGATTGGACATCAAGATCAACTCATAGCCGCTCAACCTTTTGAGCAGACATGTGCTGCGTATGTACATTTTTCATACATTGCGGGTGGTGTGAAGTGTAGTGTCGTGCCCCAGAGTGAAAGAAGTGGCCATCTCAAAACCATCATCGAATAGGATGCCTCTGAGACACACAGGCATGCCTTGAACCTGCACCGGAACCATCTTTGAAAAAAATAATAGGGCGCAACTTGCCTCCATGCTCCTGAGCGAGGACACCTGACACGTCCTTACAATTTTACCTTGCAAACAAATGAAACATTTTTCCTGCAAACGAATTAAACATTTTTCCTAGTTAGGGAGGCCGAGCCCTGGAGCCATTACCATAGCATTTTTCAAATACACAAAAGCATTGCACATTTCATTTGACCATTTTATACAATCTGGCATGTGTAAACCTGTGGCTTGTCTCAGGAGATTGTAGTAGGAACAGTCAGGTACTCATTGGCGGCAGTAACCAATCATAATTACCAAGAAAGGTGAACATGTCTTTCTTAGCAAGTGGGCGGGGCAGACCCACAAGAGCCATAGCTCTTCTGTGATTGACTTTCCTTTCTCCTTTTGAGAGTACAAACCAAAATATTCAACCTTTTCTGACACCATTGCAATTTTTCTTTGACACTTTGTGACCACTTTCAAAAATACATTTCAAAAGATCTCTCCCATCCTCCAGGGCGGCCACCCGAGTAGAACTGCAGACGAGGAATTCATCCACATACTGCAGCAGGGATGAACAATGTCCTGGTATCCAAGCTCTGAGAGTAGTTTGGAATAGGCTACAAGGGAGTCTATATATAGCCCTGGGGCATTCTGCACCATGTTAGTTGGCGGTTTTAAAAAAAAAACATAAAGCAAAGATTGGTTGTGCCTCCTCATCCACAGGGACGGAAATAAAAATGCGTTCAATAAATCAATCACAATAAAATACTCTGCATCGTAATTTATGGCGGTAAATATTGATGGCACATCAGGCACTTTTGGGGCAATCGGTACCACTAGGCCATCGATGGCCCTCAGGTCCTGCACAAACCTACAGTCACAATTGCCTTCTTTACTTTCTTACCTTGTCTTTTGTTAATATAGAACAAGGTAATTTCCCTTTAAGATCCCTTTTGTTTCAAACGCACTCATTCTGCTATTCTCTGTGTCCTTGTGTCTGTGCTGCTCTGTTATCTGGGTTATGGAATGTAAGGGGGGGAAGCGGGCGCCTGATAAAGGCATGGAGAAAGTTAATTTAACCTCTAAATTCACCATCCCATGGCTCTGCTAACCTATCTTGTGCAGCTTTTGGGCTAGGATGCCATAGGGAGCCCCGGGCCAGCCAGAGATCTCCCACAGCATCTTATTTATAGACAAGCTTCATACATTATTATTTACAACCAAACAAATTTTTTATTTTTTTTATTTCTTTCAAATTATTATTTATTTTTGGCAGAGTGCCAACAGGTTCAAACAGTACTTGCAAGTTCTGTACTGCCAATGCCGCAAACAATTCTTCACAATATCTATTAGCTTAGTGAGATATAAGTACTTGAACCATGTTGGCAAAAAGCCAAACATCCCAATCTTCACTTTCCCTGCATAGCAGCAAAATGAATCATTACCTTTAAGAAAATATTACTAACACTGCTATTTTTCTGCTAACTTTCTAGTCAAAACATTCATACATAAATCATTAAGAATAAACATCAATACATCACCGGATACTGTAGCATTACTCTGTGTTTCGATCGGGAACTTCCATCAATCACAAAAGAACCCGGAATTCATAGGAAGGCACGTCTGTCGCTCTTAAATCTAAGTCCTATGATAACACGGAGCAGTGGAAGGCGTTGTCTTACCTTACAAACGCTGACAAATTCCACACAGACAGTTTACAAGTTAGCTTATCATCTACGCAAAGATAAGAAAAGCAAAGAGATCGGTTTTGTCCAGCACACCTTAGCAGACTTCTTGTTTTGTTTTGTAATTACAGTACTGTATTATCATTGACCTATGGTCAATCCTGGCACCCACCCGGGGTCCACATTAACGACTGTCCACCCACGAACAGACGGCTGCCGCAGACTTATAATGAGGACTACACAGAATCCTCCCTGTTCACACTGAACAGATGCTTTCTTATAAAGCATATGCTATTACCCAGAATAGCTCTTATCTAATGGGCTTCCTAAAGCCCATCCAGCCCCCCCAGGGCTGGCGCTATTGTCTCAACAGCGCTTGACTTTCTTCAAAGTCTAAAAACTATTTCTACATAAATCACAGGTCCCGTTAAAGGAACGATTTCTAAATAGAGGTCACGGTGAGAGAAGATATATATCAAGTCTACTCACGACATATAGTAATCGATACCGGAACGAGCTCCCAAACTGAAGGGTAATAAATCAAGATTAGGGGTATTGTCTGCTTTGCTTTGGTGTACCGTACAATCCGATACCAGATCTGGGAGATTTGCCCTTTGAGATAAAGAAACATATACACAGCAGGTTTCTCTCCGAGCAAATCTAATCTTTATTCTTGGGTGTCGATATAAGAGGGCTTTTCAGAAAGTACCGCCCTTTAACAGATTATCCAATCATATACAGAGACGCACAAGTACAGTCTGACGCCCACAGTGAAACTAATTATTTCTAAAAATATCACGTGCTTTACGAGAAATGAAACTCAACAAGATTACAGTATTATGGGAAAAACGAAACCACATTAGCAAGACTTGAGCATACTTCACAAAATGGATGTTAGAGACACACAAAATGGAAGCTGACTATAATACAAAGAAGTAGTTAAACTAAATATCCCTTCACCCCCTATTTAGTTGCTGCCTTGACTTCTTTGCAGGATCAAGCTGGAAAGGCCCAGAAGGTCATGGTATGCATAAATCGTAAAGATGGCAGTGGAGGGCCCATGCTCCCTCCCACTACAGCCAGATCTGCTCTCACAGGGACCGATATTCCATCCTACCTTACGGTCTCTAAATTTACCGGCTTGGCTATTGAAACCTTTCTGAAGAAACGTGGGCTTTCCGGGTCAGTTATCTCTACCCTGATTAATGCAAGGAAGCCAGCTTCCAGAACTATATATTATAGGGTCTGGAGGGCTTAAGTTTCCTGGTGTGAATCCAAGGGTTCGCACCCTTGGAGATATATCACAGGCAGAATTCTTGCCTTTCTACAATTAGGGGTAGAAATTAAATTGGCCTTGAGTACTATTAAAGGCCAAGTCTCAGCTTTATCGGTCTTATCTCCCTTTCTAAACATTCTTTAGTCTTTATTTAAAGGCAACTGCTCAGATTCGTAAGACTGATGTCTTATTTATTCTGCCAGAGGGTCCTAAGAAAGGACTGTCGCTAAGTGAATTCCACAAGTTATAATTCAAACTTATAATTTAAGGGGTAAGATTCCCCCTTTTCAAGTTAAGATGCGCTCTACCAGGGTGGTTAGTGCTTCTTGGGCAGTGCGTCATCAGGCCTCCATGGCTCAAATCTGTAAGGCCGCAATTTGGTCTTCAGTGCATACATTTACAAAATGTTATCAGGTGAATGTAAGGAGGTATCAGCAGTATAGGTCCTCAAGTCTGGGGGTACCCTCTGGGTTGTGCCTCCCTCCCCTTAAGTAGCATTGCTATGGGACGTCCCATTAAGTATTTACTTAAGGCTCTGTGTCCCATGATGTATGATAAAGAAAATAGTATTTTTATAACAGCTTACCTGTAAAATCTTTTTCTTGGAGTACAACATGGGACACAGAGGTCCCTCAGAGGTCCCTCCCCTCTTTTTGTGGATTTAAGTATATTGCTTTGCTACAAAAACTGATGTGCTCCTGGAAGGAAGAAGGGTTATATAGGGAGTGAACTTCCTGGATTGGGTATACCAGTTTCCATCACCTGAACGTGGCCTATAACCCATTAAGTAATTACTTAAGGCTCTGTGTCCCATGATGTACTCCAATAAAAGGATTTTACAGGTAAGCTGTATAAAAATCCTATGTTTTGCTCACACTGGCCACAGTCTGTACCCCCTAAAGCCTGAAGGACAGTAAACTGGCCCTTTGCTCAAAAAGTTTGCAGATCCCTGATCTAAACTGACCACACAAATCACAGAAGTCAATGTGTTTAACCACTTACCACCCACTGCAGTACATATTCTACAGCAGGGCGGCTCATACAGGCACCGTAATGTAACTGTACGTCAGGGCTTTCTTCTAGGCGCGCATGCATGTGCACCCAGAAAACCAAGCTGTCATTCACTGCAGCACAAGCCAATCGATGGGTCCCGGCCAACGATTTATGTCTGGGACTCGCTAATTGGCTGAGCAAATGACAGAAGAGAGCACTGTGTTGGTAAACAACAAAGGCCTTATTACAGACAGCAGCAATGTGTCTGTTTGGCACATCACTCAGTAAAAGCAGCACATACAACACACAGTAAACATGGTTAGGCACACAGTTAACCCCTAGATTGCCCGTAAATGTTAACCAATTTCCAGACAGTGTCATTAGTACAGTGACAGTGCATATTATTAGCATTGATCACTGTATTAGTGTCACTGGTGATGTCAGTGTCAGTCCCCCCCAGTGTCAGATTGGGGTTGATTTAGTAAAACTGGAGAGTGCACAATCTGGTGCAGCTGTGCATGGTATAACGTGTAGCGTCCAATCAGATTCCAGTTCACTGGAGACAGTTCAATGAAAGAATAATTCTGATACACCCCTGGACAACAACAGTTCTGATGAAACGCGTAGGCAGGAGCGACGTGCTGACGTCACCGCGTTCACACAGGTCCCGGAGTGACGGGCTGCATTGGAGAGCCGGCCGGCTTGATTTTTACGCTTTCTATATTCTACCTACTTGTAAGTGCAATACTTTTTTACCTATTAAATTACCATAAAGATTTTACACTATGGAAGCCTTTATTTCTTTATGGGGATCGTGTGGCAATAAGTTCCTTTTGAGTGGTGTAATCCAGGAAGACGCTGTGACCATTGCTGGGTTTACCAAAGGCCCGGGCTGAGTATTAAGCCGAAAGCGCTTGTGATCTCCCGTGATAGTAGATCATTGGAAATCAGTAAACGGCCATGTGTTTTGCGGTGGAAATCATCTTTCTCCTTTCACATTCTTTGGGTGCATCGTTTGTTAGTTTCACATCAATTTTTCATCCTACATTGGATGGACTTTATTTATGATATACATTTTCCAATTTTTTCACTATATCTATGTATCAATGATTTATGAGTTTAGCGCAACTTAATTATTGAAAGAATTCTGACAGGTGCTGTATTAGGCTGCATTCATAAAGGTGAAAAAACATGCAGTTAAAAAACATGCAACGCTCAAAAAGGTGCATGTGCTACTTTGCCGCGTTCGCACATATGGCAGCTCATTGAAATGAAAGCGCCTTATTTCATGTGATATAGACCCCGTTCACTGATGCAGTGTGGTTTGACCATACTATTTGTGTAGCACAGTGTACATGTGGGTTTGGTGTGGGTTAGCTGTGCTTTGACATAAAGTTCTATTATGTCCCGCGGTTTTGGTGTGTTTCTGAAAGTGTAGCTAACCCACACCAAACCTGTGGATACACTGCGCTGCAACCACGGTGCAGGCACTGCATCAGTGTAAATGTGGCCATAGTGTGGATAAGACCTTAGCTTTCCTGAAGGACTACAAGGATCTGCTCAATCCCATAAGAAACAGGTGTCCTCTTGCTGTATTTGTTATAACAGTAACCACTAACAATGTATCAATGACAGATACTTGCAGGTTGATGTGTCTTTTAAAGGCTAACATGTATCATTCTATGAAGGAATGAAAAAAACTTGTTTGTGTTGACCAGGGACATAATGTAGCACAAAAAAGTTTGTAAAAAACATGAGAATGCCAGATACATCAAACAAAATGTCTACTTCACATTCTCAATCAAAAAGAGGAATATTTCAGTTAGTAAATTGTGGTGCAGCAAACTCGATTTTACAGCAATAACCTCCATGCATTGGTTTCAGTGACTGCATGTACTCAGTACTCACCTTCCAAGGTTAGACTTTTATAAAGAGGGATAGTCTGGAGAAGGTTTAATATGATATACAATGGGGGCATGGCTTCATATGGCTGAATATAGGGTGTGGTTTAACCCTTTGCTGTCAGAACTATCTTGGCCTTTTTTTCATGTATAAAAAAATAATTTTAAGCCTAAAGGTTAGTTAACTACTTGCCGACCAGCTGCCGTCATTATACGGCAGCAGGTTGGCTCCCCCGTGTGAATCGCCGTAGCTGTACGGCGGCTGCTTTAAAGGCTATAGGGGGCGCAGCGCGACAACGGCCACCCGCGTTCGCTCCTCAGAGAGACAAAAAAGGGGATCTGTACAAACATTTCTGACAGAAAATGTTCTGACAGGGGAGTAGAGAGAGATCTGTTGTTCCTAGTTATCAGGAACAACGATCTCTCTCTCTACTCCCAGTCAGTCCACTCCCCCCACAGTTAGAAACACCTCCCTAGGGAACACTTAACCCATCGATCGCCCCCTAGTGTTAACCCCTTCCCTGCCAGTGACATTTATACTGTAATCAGTGACTATTTTTAGCTCTGATCACTGTATAAATCTCACTGGTCCCAAAAAAGTGTCAAAAGTGTCCGATCTGTCTGCCGCAATGTGGCAGTCCCGCTAAAAATTGCTGATCACCGCCATTACTAGTAAAAAAAAAAAAAATTATAATAAAAATTACATATATCCCCTATTTTGTAGACGCTATAACCTTTGCACAAACCATTAAATATACGCTTATTGCTATTTTGTTTTACGATTTTTTTTTTTTACCAAAGATATGTAGAAGAATACATATTGGCCTTAACTGATGAAGACTTTTTTTGGGGGGGATATTTATTATAGAAAAAGTAAAAAGAATATTGTTTTTTTTCAAAATTGTCGCTCTTTTTTGTTTATAGTGCAAAAAATAAAAACTGCAAAGGTGATAATATACCACCAAAAGAAAGATTTATTTGTTGCAAAAAAAGGATGTCAATTTTGTTTGGGTACATCGTCACACGACTGCGCAAATGTCAGTTAAAGCGACGCAGTGCGGTATATCAAAGAATGGCCTGGTCATTAAGGAGAGAAAACTACCGGTCCTTAAGGGGTGAAACCTCCAATTAGTATAAGTTTCTGAAAACAGGGACACTGGAAAATAAAACAGTGGTAGTTCAAATGTTTTATGTCTTACAATATTTGTGCAAAAAATACACAAAGTTAATTTTAGAGAAAACAATCTCAACATATTACCCAGTTTTTTGTAAAATATAAAAGACAAGGTTGCAGTGAGTAAATAGATACCCAACATGTCAAGCCTTAAAATTAGCAAGATTTCCAGATCTTCCAAATTTTCCAAATTTTCAATTTTCAGAGGGCATTTGACAGGCAATCAGGAAGTGTTATGTCTCCTCCTTACCCCCCCCCCCCCCCCGTTTGAACCCCTAAAAGCCTGTATCACCGGGCTGCTACTGAGTACATTGCGCATAGTTGTGAATCGGTTTTGGTGCAGCACTATTCACTTGAATAGGTTGCCTTCAGCGGGTGGTAGTGCTTACTGAATGGGATGGGGGGATAGTTTTTGCAGCAATGTATTTGCAGCTTAGTACTGAGTTGATTGAGGAGGGGGCAGTAAAAACACAACTGACTAACCAGCTATCTCACCACCCAACTTTGAGGTGATTGAGGAGGGGGTATTAAAAAACACAACTGACCAGCCAGTTATCTCACCCCCCCCCCCAACTTAAGGGTAATTGGGAAGGGGGGAAAAAAACACAACTGACCAACCAGTTATTTCACACCCCAACTTTGTGTAAACAAAACCGTATAATTCTTACCTGGGACACAGAGGTAACCCTGTTTGTCAAGAGCTCCTCCACCTTTATCTTCCACTAGTACAGAATTCAACTGAAAAATGGTAGGCACTCTGGAATATCTGCAGCTATGATGACAGAGTTGCAGAGTGCTACACTTAAGTGTAGTGTACAGGAGAGGTAAAGGTATTGTATAAGAGGTCCTTGTAGTCAGAAAATTGTTGTAAGTTAGGTTAATGACAGATAGTGACTTGTGTATGCACATTTTTATAATCTAAAACTTAAAAGAACAACATTGGATAATATTTATATAATGTAAAGGCACCTAAAGGAAATGGTCATATTGGGAGCTGCCATTGTTTGCTGGTTGTAAAGATGCAGGCTATGGCGTAGTCATCTTTGGGATAAGCACCAGTAACATGTTGGGAGACTTGATATGCAAATGGTTGTTCAGTGTCAATAATTTAAGATAGTAGGGACGGAAATCTTAAAGTATATGTGAACTCTTGTCTGGTAAAACAACCTATTAAGTTTAAAATAGAAATGCAAGGCAAAACATCTGTGTATACACTTCTGTGCAAAAGTTTTAGGCGGGTTTGAAAATGCTGTAAATTAAGAATGCTTTCAGAAATAGAAGTGTTAATAGTTCATTATTTCTATGAATTAACAAAATGCAAAGTGAGCGAACAGAAGTCAAATCAATATTTGGTGTGACCAGTATTTTGCTTCAAAACAGCACCAATTCTTCTAGGTACATTTGCACACAATTTTTGAAGAAACTCGGCAGGCAGGTTGTTTCAAACATCTCGGTGAACTAACCACAGATCTTCTGTGGATGTAGGCTCAAATCCTTCTGTCTCTTCAATTGTCTTTACGCTGAAGTTAGCTCCTCATGACATTGGCTGTATGTTTGGGGCCGTTGTCCTGCTGCAGAATACATTTGGGGCCAATCACACACCTCCCTGATGGTATGGCATGCTGGATAGTATCTAACTGTATTTTTTAGTATTGAAGACACCAAACTTGCAAGAAACATCCACCATGCTTCACTGTTTTCTGCAGACACTCATTATTGTACTTGTATTAACTCTCTAGCCCTTCGGTAAACAAACTGCCTCCTGCTACATAGGAACCCCAGTTCCTATGTTTTCATACATAGTTGAGTTGCTTAGCCTTCTTTCCACATCAGGGGTATGGCTTTTTGGGCGCAATTCTTCCATGAAGACCACTTCTGGCCAGAATTTTTCAGACAGTAGATGAGTGTAGCTAAGTCCCACTGGTTTCCACCAGTTCTGTGCTGATGGCACTGCTAGACATCGTTCATTGTTGAAGGGAAGTAAGCATGATCTGTCTTTCATCTTCTGCTTTAAGTTTCCTTGGTCGACCACTGCATCTATGGTCCTCAACGCTGCCCATTTCTTTCTGCTTCTTCAAAAGAGCTTGAACAGCACAGTTTGAAACCCCAGTCTGCTTTGAAATCTTTGCCTGGGAGAGACCTTTCTGATGCAGTATAAATATTTTGTGTCTTGTTGCTGTGCTCAGTCTTGCCATGATGTATGTGACCTGTGACGTGAAATTGTCTTCCACAACCTCACCCTAATAGCAGAGTTTGTCTCTTATACACCCAGCATTAAGCGTCCTACACAGCTGTTTCCGTTCCAGTTAATTACTTTGTTTCAGTCTACATATGAAATTGATGATTATTAGTTGTAGGAAGTGTGTGAGGGGAGGTACCAGCCTGGAGACTGGGGGGGGGGGGGTGAGGAGAGCGTGATAAGGGAGAGGTAGGGTTGCCACCTCATCCCTTTAAACCCGAACACATATGAATTACACAGGTTCAGAGGCTAATTTAATTCAGATAAGGCACCAAGTGTGTATAATTCCCATCTTAATCAGCCGCAGAACCTGTGTAATCATTATGTGTTCGGTTTTAAAGGGATGAGGTGGCAACCCTAGAGTGAGTTGAAAGGAGTGTGTGTGAGATATAGAGGAGAGAGGAAGGGAAGTTGAAGTGGCTGACAGACAGACAGAAATACCAAGCCTCAAAAAGCCCTTTTTGCTGTGTGACAGTCTACACCCAACAGAGGGGACAGAGGACAGGAGCGGTGAGGTGACAGGACTGTGTGGTGAAACGCCACCTAAAAAAAGAGAGAGAGACACGCTTTTTCTGAGTGGACCAGGAGAGCACTGCCAGAAGACTGAGGAGAGCCAGGAATGGTGTCACCCACACGTTCCGTCACCATTCAGCCTAGGGACCCTGGCCAGTGACCCAAGGCCACCCAGCCCAGCAGAGACGACCCATACCACTTCAGGGATTGCAACATCCGTCCTAGTCGGTCGGTGTCCGGTATCCTTCTCAGGTTCATCACCAGGCACCTTGATCAGCCATCAGGAGGTGATCCAGTGCCTTACTACATCACTAGGAGCAACAGGAGCCTGAACCAGCATATGGGATTACCGTTTGTGAAAAAGAGCAATACACTGATCTTCCCAGTGAATGGCTGTGCAGAGGGATTGTCAACACAAATCTTGGCCATTGGAGGACAAGCTGGCTGTTTTCCCAGCACAGCTAGAAAACGGACCATGCTGGGATGGATGTGCTATCATGCCTAGCATGGTCAGTTTGAAATTGGAAAGCAGAGGGACTGGCAGGAACACCAGGTATTTCACTCAAAGGAAGCAATGCAAAGAGAACAGGATATGTTTTAATACAAGTACAGTACATAGTACAGCAGACACATTTTAGAATTATGAAATGTTGGGGTAACAAACACTTTAAAAAATGTTCATGTTAGACAAACAGTTTACATTAAGGCTCCTGACCCAGCAGCATATATTCACCATTGCTTTGCTCTTTTACCACTTAGTTAGCCACTGGGGAGCAGAGGAGCATGTGACCTGCCCTCCTTCCTCTCATGTGGTGTTTGGTTTTTGCACTGTGAACACAGACTAGAGTGACTTGGAGCATTCAAAGGCAGCTGAATGGAAGGAAGCTGAGTATGTGCTGCTGGGGATAGGGGCCATTAAAAAAGCAGGTTGCTTTGTCCTACATGGAGTATCCAGAGCTTTGCTTTAACTGGTTCCCGACTGGCCTATGGTCGAATGACGCTGGGGCAGGCCTCTCGTCGATCCGGGTGGACGTCACATTGCGGGGCCATGCAGCAGCGCTACCTGTCTCCAGCTGTGTCCACCGGACACAGTCGATGACTGATCGCTGTACCAGCCCGCTGCCGGTACCATGTAACCAATCACAGCAGGTCACATGACAGTTGTAAACAATGGATGGCTTCCTTTCAAGTCATCCATTGTGTACAATTGTGTTGCTAGCTGTGATTGGTCACAGTGATCACATGGTAAAGAATGGTCCAATCACAGAGAAAACAAAACAAAACAAACTGAATGAATCGATTTCATTCAGTAAAATGGCATATAGCAATGAAATTCATTGCTGTATGCAAACATAATGTGTAAAGAAAAAATACTGATCACTTCCCCAGAGTAGTACCATGGTAACATTATAATGCTCTGGTCAAAGTGTGTTAAAATAAAAATTCACCACCACACTTCTGGTGGATTGCTGCAGCGATCCAACCAGGTAACTGTTCCCCCCCCCCCCCAAAAAAAGTGCCAAAAAATAGAAGAGGATGAGGGCATAAAGCAGAACTTACCCTTTAGGGTGACACTCCGCTTTAAGGACTAATGCCTTGTACACACAGACTTTATTAATACATCAAAGAAATACAAAGAAAAGCAAAAACAACAAATATATACAGATAATGGAAGTGTTTTCCCTAACACAATAGCTGCATACGTATCATACATCATAAGTGAGTGGCCATTTCATACTACAGTAATAATACAATACAGAGACAAGGGGGGACATTCGCTCTGGATGTACAGTAGTCTGAAAAATCTACTGTACATCCAGAGCGAATGTCCCCCCTTGTCTCTGTATTGTATTATTACTGTAGTATGAAATGGCCACTCCCTTATGATGTATGATACGTATGCAGCTATTGTGTTAGGGAAAACACTTCCATTATCATTTAATTTGCCACTAAACCATCTGATATCTACTTCCCGGTAATAATTCACATTTGAGTTAAAGGTCCTCCTCTTCTCGGGTCCCTCTATGGCACTCCTGGCCACTCCCTTCTGTTGAGTGCCCCCACAGCAAGCAGATTGCTATGGGTCACCTGAGCCGAGCCGCAGCTCTGTGTGTCCATTCAGACATGGAGCCACGGCCCGGCCCCACCCCTTCTTTCTCCTCATTGGCTCACTGATTTTGATTAAAGGCAGTGGGAGCAAATGACGCTTCACTGCTGTCTCAGCCAATGAGGAGGGAGAGTCCCGGGAAGCCGAGTCTCTGGCAGCGGTGGCCGGTCCATAAGGGGTGCAGGGGCATTGCCCCCCTCATCTCTATGCACGAGTTGGTGGGTTTGTTTGTAGCCCCCTCCCCCAAAAAAAAGGAGCACCAGCCGTCACTGGTCTCTTAGGCAACATCGCTGGATCGAGGTGGGGCTCAAGTAAATATTAGGGGGGTTGAGGGGGGCTGCTGCACACAGAAAGCTTTTTATCCTAATGCATAGATCGCATTAAGATAAAAAAAATACTTCTGCCTTTACAACTACTTTAAAATAATGCAATTAATGAAATATGAATTATAAAGTGGTTTTGAAGGCTCAAGGATCCAGCGATGTGCACGAGAGCTGAGTTTCTCCTGGGTCACTCATTCCATACTGGATAAGACAGCCAGTAGGAGCCAATGAACACATAGTGCAGGGCTCGGGAGAACCCAAAAAGAGGAGGATTGGGGATTTTTCTATTTTTAATGGTAGAGAAGTAGCAGTACTCTGATCATCCCAGTGAATGGCTGTGCAGGGGGCCATGTCAACACAAGTCTGATTATTGGAGGACAGGCAGGCTCTTCTCCTAGCACAACCAGAAAACTGACCACGCTGAGATGGACGTGCTCTCATGCATAGAGTGGTCATTTTGAAATAGGACTGGCAGGAACACCAGGTATTTCCCACAAAGGAAACAATGCAAAGAAACCAGGATACTTTTTCACAGAAGTACATGCTACAACAGGCAAGTATCAAGAATATGAAATGTTGGGGTCACATATTCTTTAACTGAACTGTCAAGCTATCAAATGGCTGGTGTAATACCTAATCACATGTGCCGCACCATGGCAAATCAAACAAAGGCTAAGATGGCAGCAAACTTAGCTGTAAAGGATAGGAGGGCTTTTTTTCTGCTTTATTAGGCGGGCGTCCCAGACTACATCACAAAGCAGCCACCTTTCATTGACAGAGAAAAACAAATATTATAAGCAAGGCAGGGCCCTGTAGAACTGCTGGAAAATATGTATTTTATTAGACTGGCTTGCCTCTTCAAACTAGACAGCGCTTGGTAAATGTGAACCAAATAATACAATGTGTCTATGGAGCTCCATAATGTCAGCTGATTACAAAGCATGACAGTACAAGAGAATGACAAGCCGCTAGCTGACATCCATGTGCCAGGATCCTGAAATTGTGGCGTTTCCAATCAATCAGTTTGCAGTGTTGGGGCAGTCACACATGAGTGCCTGCTAAGTAGGAGATAGAGCGTATGTTAGTGCCACCCTCCTGCTGATTGTTACGATGTGTGTTTAGATAAAAGCTGGAAGGATTGGGAGAGATAGCAAAAAACAGTGTCATGCTTCAGTAACTGGGTTTAGATACATGACTTAATTCCTACTGTCAAATCATGTGCTGAATCATGCTTAAGATTTGAATCTGATAAATCTTTTCAGGAATTTACTAAACCAAATACATTACTGGCTATGTATGTTGTAGCACCTCTGATGTGTTAGGATTTTGTGTATGTTAACCACTTAAGGACCAGGCCTATTTTTCAAACTTTTTGTTAAGTTAAAATCATTTTTTTTTTTTGCTAGAAAATTACTTAGAACCAGTGGCGGCTGGTGCTCCAAATTTTTGGGGGGGCGCAAATAAACAGAAAAATTCTGAAGAAAAAAGCCCATCAAATGCAGCCACTGTACCAAACGCAGCCACTGTGCCCATTAAAACGCAGCCACTGTGCATTCCAAAACGCAGCCACTGTGCCCATTAAAACGCAGCCACTGTGCCCCTGTGACATCAAACGCAGCCACTTTGCCATCAAACGCAGTCACTTTGCCATCAAACGCAGCCACTTTGCCATCAAACGCAGTCACTTTGCCATCAAACGCAGCCACTTTGCCATCAAACGCAGCCACTTTGCCATCAAACACAGCCACTTTGCCATAATACACAGCCACTTTGCCATAAAGCTGTCCCTGCAAAGAAGGGATAGAGTATGGATTGTTCCAATTCCTGTAGACACAACAAGAAGTGAGAATAAATCTGTTCTTTAAAAGAGGAAAATATCTTAGACCGTTGTCACTGCAAAAGCTGTCCCATTGAATGATTTTTCCAGTATTTCTGTTTAGGCGATGACTCAAAATGTTGGATTTGCTTTCGTCTTCTGTGTCAGTGACAATAGTCACCGGTTGTTGTTAAGTTAAAATAATTTTTTTTTTTGCTAGAAAATTACTTAGAACCAGTGGCGGCTGGTGCTCCAAATTTTTGGGGGGGCGCAAATAAACAGAAAAATTCTGAAGAAAAAAGCCCATCAAATGCAGCCACTGTACCAAACGCAGCCACGGTGCCCATTAAAACGCAGCCACTGTGCATTCCAAAACGCAGCCACTGTGCCCATTAAAACGCAGCCACTGTGCCCCTGTGACATCAAACGCAGCCACTTTGCCATCAAACGCAGCCACTTTGCCATCAAACGCAGCCACTTTGCCATCAAACACAGCCACTTTGCCATCAAACACAGCCACTTTGCCATAATACACAGCCACTTTGCCATAAAGCTGTCCCTGCAAAGAAGGGACAGAGTATGGATTGTTCCAATTCCTGTAGACACAAAAAGAAGTGAGAATAAATCTGTTCTTTAAAAGAGGAAAATATCTTAGACCGTTGTCACTGCAAAAGCTGTCCCATTGAATGATTTTTTCCAGTATTTCTTTTTAGGCGATGACTCAAAATGTTGGATTTGCTTTCGTCTTCTGTGTCAGTGACAATAGTCACCGGTTCAAAAAGAAAGGACAAATCTGTGCCCCCCCACCCCTGCACTTACCTTGTCTCGGGTGACCTCCATCTCCTCTCCTGCCCGCTCCTCCTCTCATCCTCTGCTATGATTGGGCGCCATAGGTGCCCAATCACAGCGCCTGTCGTTTCAGCCAATCAGGGCACAGGTAACACAGACCTGTGCTCCTGATTGGCTAAGGGGCCGTACAATGTTAGCAAATCGAATTCCTTCGGTTTGCTAACATACTGCTGCTGAGTGACAAGGAACGCACAGCGGTGCGCCCGCTTGTCACCTTTTTGGACGCCTATTAGCGCCTACGGCGCTAATCAGGTGTTTCCAATAAACACCCCCACCGCTGTAATTCAGGCACCCGGTGACCGAAAAGGGGCCGGACACCTGAATAGGGGGTGTCAGCAGCGACCATAAATAGATTCATGCAATGCATGAATCTATCTATGGTATATAGTGAGTGACAGGAGAGGGGGGGCAGAGCTCCTGCACCCTTTATGGACGCACCGCCCCTGCTTAGAACCCCCAAACATTATATATTTTTTTTCAGACACCCTAGAGAATAAAATGGCGGTTGTTGCAATCCTTTATGTCACACCGTATTTGCGCAGCAGCCTTAGGAACGCAATGTTTTGGGAAAAAATACACTTTTTTTAAAATGAAAAAATAAGAAAACAGTTAGCCCAATTTTTTTATAATGTGAAAAATAATATGCCAAGTAAATTGATACCCAACATGTCATGCTTCAAAATTGCGCCCGCTCGTGGAATGGCAACAAACAAAATTACTACAGGTTACCAGTTTTGTGTTACAGAGAAGGTCATTTGCTAGAAATATTTCTCTCGCTCTAACGATCATGGCAATACCTCACATGTGTGGTTTGAACACCGTGTACCTATGCGGATGCGACTTACATATGTGTTCACTTCTGCGCGGGACCACGGCAGGATGGGTCGCTTTCAATTTTTTTTTCTTATTTATTTTACTTTTTTATTTTTACACTTTCCCTTTTTGGATCACTTTCAATGTAAATATTCCTTGTAATAGAAAAAAAGCATGACAGGACCTCTTTAATGTGAGATCTGGGGTCAAAAAGACCTCAGATCTCACATTTATACATAAATGCAAAAAAAAAAAAAAATTTCTAAGAAAAAAAAATGTCCCTTTAAGGTGGTTGGGCAGAAGTGACCTTAGCCGTCACTTCCATCATCCAACGTCATTGCCTCAAGTGGGGGCCATCATTCCCTTACTCGACTTCCAGCCTCTGAGGGGAAAAGGATCGTCTCCGCTGCTACCGACGGCTACGGTAAGCGGCGGAGACGACCGGAATGCGGCGGGAGCACCTCTACCGCCGCCAATAAAAGTGATCTTGCGGCGAATCCGAAGCTGAAATGACTTTTATCGTAAAGTGGACCGTCCGCTGTTTAAGAAAATACCAAGGTTATGGCAGCTATCTGCTGTCATAACCCCAGTATTTAACGTCAAAGTACCGACGTACAGGGCTGGACTGGCCTACCGGGATACCGGGATATTTCCCGGTAGGCTGCCTGCCCTGGGGCCGCTTTGCGGCTATAGTGCTTCCCTCTCTCCTGCTCTTGTGATCTTGGAGCTGGCCGTGTCTGTGTTCGGTGGCCACGCTCCGCGCTGTAACACGACCTAGACCGGCTCATGTGATAGTAGATAGAATCAGTGTTCCACCTATGACACGAGCCGGTCTAGGGGGGCGGGGCCGCATTACAGCGTGGCCGACGAACATAGACACCAGCTCCGAGATCACAGGAGGAGGAGATGCCTGTGCTTACAGCCCACCCTGTGTGCCTGGATAGGGGGATCAGCAGGCATATAGGAGGAAATTAGCTTTCTATATTCCTCCATGCAGCCGCTGAATGCTTGGAGGAGGGAGAGGAGGAAAATCAAGCATTCAGCGGCTGCATGGAGGAATATAGAAAACTAATTTCCTCTATATGCCGCCCCCCTGCTGATCCCCCACCACACTCTCCAGCCCCCCACAGTTCTCTCAACCCCTGTTCTTTCTGCCCCCCCTGCTCTCCAGCTCTCCCCATCCTTCTCTAGCCCCCACCCCAGTGCTCCCCACCCCCCACCGTTCTCCCCACCCCCCACAGTGCTGTCCAGCCCCCCGTGCTCCCCACCCCTGTTCTTTCTGCCACCGGTGCTCTCCAGCTCTCCCCGTCAGTCTCCAGCTCCCACCCCAGTGCTCTCCACCCCCCACAGTGCTCTCCAGCCCCCCGTGCTCCCCACCCCTGTTTTTTCTGCCCCCGGTGCTCTCCAGCTCTCCCCATCAGTCTTCAGCCCCCACCCCAGTGCTCTCCACCCCCCACAGTGCTGTCCAGCCCCCCGTGCTCCCCACCCCTGTTCTTTCTGCCCCCGGTGCTCTCCAGCCCTCACCCCAGTGCTCTCCACCCCCACAGTGCTCTCCAGCCCCTGTGCTCTCCACCCCTGTTCTTTTTGGCTCCCCCTCCAGTGCTCTCTCAAGCTCCCCCCAGCACTCTCCACTCCCCCCTGCATTTTGCCCCCACCCATGTGCTTTCCAACCCCACCAGTGCTCTCCAGTCCCCCGTGCTTTCCACCCCTGTACTTTCTAGCCCTCACCGGTGCTCTCAAGCTCCCCCCATTGCTCTCCACTCCCCCCTGCTCTTTGTACCCCCAGTACTCTCCAGCCCTGTTTTTCTTCCCCCCAGTGCTCTCAAGCTCCCCCCAGTGCTCTTCGCCACCCCACACTCTTACCCCCCTAGTGCTCTCAGCCTCCCGTGCTCTCCACCCCTGTTCTTTTTGCCCCCCCAGTGATCTGCACTACCCACCCCTGTGATCTCTACTCCCCCTGCTCTTTGCCCCCACCCATGTGCTCTCCAACCCTGCCAGTACTCTCTGCTCCCCTTCTCTCCAGCTCCCACCCAGTGCTCTCCACTTCCCCAGGACCAGAGGACAGGCTGACTGGGGCCGGAAAATGAGGACGCTGAAAGTGCAGGTGGCCAGGGACCACTCCATCTCACAGCAAACAGATCCTCTGGAAGGAGCACCGTCCCCATCCAAAACGAGAACAGCCCCTGCTTGCTGATGGCCATCATGGATATTCTGCTGGCATGCAAGGTACTGTACCGAGCATCAACAACACACCTTCCTACAGACAGGGACTGCAGACTGGGACATGGGGCACAGGAGGGGCTGCAATGATGGGCACAGTGAGACTGCTTTCACGGCACAGTAAAGTTGCATGTGATGGGCACAGTGAGGCTGCATTGATGGGCACAGTGAGGCTGCATTGATAGGCAAAGTGAGGCTGCAATGATGGGCACAGTGAGGCCGCAATGATGGGCACAGTGAGATTGCATTTGATGGGCACAGTAAGACTGCATTTGATGGGCAGAGTGAGACTGCATTTGATGGGCACAGTGAGACTGCATTTGATGGGCACTGGTGAGGCTGCATTGAGCTCTTGTATCATGTCTGCAGTCTCTGAGGGAGTCTGGAGAGGAGTGAAGAGTGGGAGCACCGTCAGGATGGGGGTCATGGGAGAAGTCAGACATGTGTGGACTGTGAAGAGAGGACTATAAGAAAACCAGAGCCACCAAGCTGGAGCCGACTGACTGAGCCCTGCTTAGTGCACCTGAGAGGAGGTCCATGACAGCACCGCCAGGCCAGTCTGAAGGGGGGGTCACTGATATAAGGGGGGAGTGAATACGATAATGTAAGTGGTCACTGATATAAAGGGTTTCCCTCTTATATCAGTAACCCACCCACCCCTTACCTTACTGTATTCTTTCTGCGGAAGGTGGTCCCCCCCTCCACGTTCTGAGTTCCTGGGGTCCCCCCTTGATGATTGACCACTTTTAACTGGAATTTGCTTATTTTATAAAGCCCTATGTGATTTCATATCTGTATTTTCTGTATATAATCCACTTTTCAAATGTGCTTTAAAATGTATGATTTTCTTTTTCATGAACCAGAAAATAATGACGTTATGATGTTGCGCTGGTATAAAAATGCTGTGGGGCTGGTATGAAATTTTTTCCAGGGCTGAATTTTATTCCCAGTCCAGCCCTGCCGACATATAACGACGGTGGGCGGTCCGGAAGTGGTTAAAATGTTAGACAATGTCTTCATTTTGTACAAAGGAAGAAGCTGTTGCTTTTTTTTTTTTTGTTAAAGCTGATCTCTGTGATAAGCAAATATTTTAAATACAATTGGTATTCTAACTTAATGTGTTTTGTATATTTCTTCCAGATCTGTGTAGCAATCCAGTGTGAAACTTTGTCTCTGTGTAGGAGCTTCCTGTAAGAAAGACCAATCACTGCTATTCTCTCTCTTTGTGCAGAGTGGGAGGTCTTGTAGCCGTTCCCTCCTGTCTCTCCCACAGCTCTGCTTTCTGTACAGGCAACACAAGGATGATGTCACAGCACCTTTTACAAAGTAACTGGGTATGCAAAGGCATTAAGGTATTTGCTATCTGTGCGGCTTTTGAGGAATATATTTATATGAACGTTTAAGCCCTGTTCACACCTATGCGATTTATGTGCAGTTTAGTTGCGTTTAAATTTGAAAAGTCCTGCATACTGCTTCTTTGATGCGCTTTCATCAAAATGCCCATTCTAGAGGGTTCATTGGTGACGTGCCTGAAATGCAGAATAACACACCTAAAATGCAACGCACCAAAACCTCAGTTCACAAATGTAAAGCAGCCCATAATTATACAGTCCAAAGGAAATTATTTTGATTTGGGGAAGACCAACACTTTCTTTGGCTGAGCTACCACTGTCCATATACCTAGATGTTTGTATTCATTGGATGAAATGTTAAAGTGCAGCAGGGGCACAGATCTTAACAGAGGTTCTGAAAAAAAAAATGTATTGCTGCGTTTTCCCTGTGGTGGTTTTGTTGGTAGAGAATTCCTCTCTCTCTGGCTCTCTCTGATATCTAGTAAATAGACAAGAAGCGAAAAGTGGCACCTGCGGCTGTCAGACTACCTGAAGAGTGGCTGCATCTGATTGTATGTAGACATTGTTCAGCTGTCATATGAGTATATTGAACATGTGACATTTGTCAAGCCCTGTGTTACTGACAGGGGCACCCACCTCTGGAATTTTGGCCATTTCAGCAGAAATCAGCCCAAATTCTAACGGTGTATGTCACCTTTAAAGGACAATTTCACCGTTGGGAACATGTTACATGTTCCACCCATTTTTTGGGTGGAACGTGTAACATGTTCCCAATGCTGCAGCCCCTGCCCGATCCTTCCCCTCCCTGTGACAGCAGTGCAGGTAGAAGTCCCCCATACTAGCTGTCACTTTTTAAAATCAGTGCTCCGCCCACACAGCCACGTCATTCATTCACACATCTCTGTGTTTGAATGAACTACAAGTCCCAATATCTTTTGCAGTTGTGAGCTTGTAGTTCTCAATGAACTACCATGGCACTGTGGAGCACTGTGGTAGTTCATTGATTCTTCTTGTCAGATTGTATCTGCTTGCCCGTATGGGATCTACGGGCACACAGATACACTGACTGATGGTCCAATGCTTTACAGGCTCCAAAAAAATAAATACATAAATGCACATTTTTTTACCTGCAAACATTTTTTTATTTATTATTTTTTTTCTAAAAAGTGAACTTATGCTTTAAGTCCTCCCTCTTACATAATGTTAATACCTGTTGATCCTGCCAGTATAGCCATTGTTTTTTCACTAAATCATTGTAACAGGCCAAGCTGTCCAGTAAAAGTTCCCTTTGCAGGCAGTTCCTGTCTGAGCTGGTAAATGGTCCCATCAGCTGACAATCAGCCAGCAGGGGGCATTGACTGCTGTGAATTGTATGAAAGCACATTGAGACCACTACCATGCAGAATAATGAGCAAGTGGTCGCAATATAAAAAAAAGAAATAAAAAAACTCAGAGAGAAGTAACTGGCAGGATCAACAGGTATTTATGAAAGATTCAATGGCACCAATATGAAAACATTTTGCACAGTTACATTTAAAAAATAAGCGGAAGCTATTTCCACAATGTTAGCATTTGGGTTTACATATACATTATACAAAGCATGGAATTACATTTCTTAAAACATGCATTTTGCTGATTGTTGAGCAACCAGGAAGTGTAGAACTTTTTTTTTGAACAATAAGTTTTGTATTAAGGTATGTTGTTTAAATAACATAAAATACACAGTTCAGGATCAGTATACATCAAAGGTAAAAAATGCATAAAGAAATAAAAAAGAAAACAGTGTACAGTAATCAACATTGCAATAAAGAGCATCAATGATATACATATAACCATCGTATTGAAGTGCCAACTGCACCCATAGCAGAGGTTTATAGGCCAATATATGGTATTAAAGGATTAGTTTATGAATAAGCTTCATGAACAAACTAGTTAAGAGTACAGTCTGAAAAACTGTTGTACAGGAATCGGGCCGTATTGTGGCCCAACAATCTTCCAATGAAGTAGTCCACTCCTAGCATCCAGGAAACATGAAAATATAACTGAAAGGGATGTAATAACTAACATATCACAGCAGTCATAATTCAGTAGGTACAGTATATAGGAACACAGGAGCAGACCCTGGGTATCCAGAGAAATAGAAATAGAAAAAAAACTGAAGGATTTCTCCCAAAGATGATCTTTCAACCCGTGGTTAATTTATGGTAATCCTTTGAATATTTAAATATATACCATGCGTTCTATGTTTTGTGAAATGTTTCGGTCAGGTCTTTGGTGATAGCCAAAGTTTCCACAAGATCATGAATCACTTCGACCGATCGCAGCTATTCACTGATTGTCCGGATGCGGTCGGATTTCCAGTGTTTCGGCATCAGCCATTTAGGAGGTGTTTAGCCATAGTGTGTTTGTATCTACCCAAGGGATAGTCAGAGATGTGTAGTAGGCAGCAAGCTGGGGTCAACTTAATTTGTGTCTGTTATGCATAAAATCAATTCTCATATCTTACTCCAGAAGGGGGCGATTAGACCACAATCCCACCAGATATGTATCTCCTATTGCTTGGTAACATCGCCAGCATTGGTCAGAGGTCTGTGGAAACCATTTTCAGAGCTTAAAAGGCATTGCATACTACTAGGTTAATAGTTTGTAGCAAGTCTCTTATAGATGAGTGCTAATAGAGCACTTGTGTGCAAGAATGCATGCATTTTCCATCAGAAAAGTTGGCATGTAAAGCAGTTTCCCACAGAGCTTTGAACCTGTCTGTGTCAGTTGAGTCAGAGTTTTGTAGCCAGGAATACATCAGAGAAGTAGTTTTTCTAGCATAAAGATTCAAAGAATGTTAGAGGTCTAAGAAAATCAGACTTTTGTGGGTGCAAAGAAAGGAAGTTGTGTATTTGTCTATAAGACCAAGGCTGGATTTACACTTCCGTGCGGAGCGGCTCACAGCAGGGGTCCGGTGCGTCCCTGTTCACTGTTTCTGGTCCGATTTGGTCCAAATGTTTGGTTGAATTCGGACCTGAAATGGACCAGAAGACACACAGGACTCCTGTGCAATTCGCTCTGCAGCCGTCCAGGAGCTGTGTGAACCGGCTCCATTGAGAGACGGTCAAAGGCTCCTGACATGCGAATTGGATTGAGAAACCCGCATCCAAATCGCAATAGTGTGAACCCAGCCTCAAGGCACTTAGTAGCCTTTCATAGAATAGAATGCACCTACTCCTCACACAGTGCAATCCAAGTAGAGGGGTGTTAGCTGATTTGAATAGTGATGTAGAGTTTAAGCCAGGAGGGGGTTATTATTTAGGGATGTCTGTGGTCCAGGGGAGGTGGAGATAGGCCCAGGAAGTGTGGAACTTTTTATGACACAGTGTAAAACTGAGAAAGTGGCAGATGAGCCGAAAAACAACTCGGACCACCTTCATTAATATCACAGTATATCATCATGGGCATCTCTGTCATATCAGCATTTGATGTTTTTTTTTTTCAATATACTTCTGTTGCATAAAAAAATGTTCTTCTAAGTAGGTATCCACACATCTAAAGTAAAAACAGATACAGAGAAAACAGTAACAAGGGTATGGTGGTTTTGGTTTCTAGTCTCATATCGGTGATAACAAGGTGACATTCTCAGCTTTCTCTATCTAAGAAACTCTCTGTTCTACTTCTGGACAACAAGTTCATAAGGCATACCTACTGGTACATACATCCAGCCTAAAAACATATCAGCTTTGGGAGTCAACTACAACAGTATCATAAAACACTTGTGTGTCAGTGTTGGTTCAGCAAAATAAAAGGCAATTGAAGCAGATTTTACAGTTCTTGAGTTACTTTTTTCATTTCAGCTTTGGCAGGCCACATCTGGAGCCCTGGGTCTAAATCCAGTACAAGAAATGAAGGGAATAGGATGCAGAGCAGACACAAGACTCTGCAGCTCAGGTAACATGTTGCCATGATGTAGATTAGTGACAGCATGCCTGGATATAAATTATATAGCATGCTAGCCATATTAACACATTTCTAATAAAGTTGGTGAGCTGGGGAGGGGAGGGCACATGAAAAAAAAAAAAAAGATGTCAGCATTAATACGTGTGTAATCGCTTTATAAAGTTCTGATCCACCAAGTAAAGATTAACCAATCAATAAACACTCATTATACAGCCACCTAAAATTCTAAATTTAGGATTTTTTAGGTTTTTAATGTCCCCACATATAGTGCATGGCAATTGTATGCAAATGGTAAAAAAAAAAAAAAGACCAAGGCTGCAATTCCAGAGAAGATCAAGGAGGATGCCATAGCCACACAAAAATAAGGAGATCTTGTGTACATTTGTCTCTTGCTTTCCAGAGTCTCGATTTCATTTTCCCTTTGGCTTAATCAATCTTCCCTTTTTGGTGTTATTTCTCTTCCTTCATATTTTATCCAGTACAGTCCGTGTGTAGCTTCAGAAAAGCACACTGCTGCCAATTTTTCAAAATGCTGCTCATAAAGACTTTTTAATATGCCAGGAGTTAGAAAAATACTCAGAGATCAAATCAGTTAATGTATTTTAAAAAAAAACAATCTACCACCTTGCATTAATATTACCTAGTATGAGTTGTCTCTTGATTTCTTCTAGCAATGGTTTCCTTTTTTTTTTATAATTTTCAGCATAAACTTGGAATTTGGAACATAGAAAATTAATCTTGCTTTTCTATGTAATTAAATACAACGCACTGTACCATATATAACATTTAAAAAAAGTACCACAGTAGAACAGGCTCTGCTCTGCTTAACAATGTAACTTTCCTAAGTGCTACTTTGTGTTAAATAATAGTTATCACAGTGCCAAGCTGCTACCCTGTAGTGCTACAGACCTGGGTTACTTCCCACTTGGGACAGTATCTGTATGGCGTATATGTATGTTTTCCTCTTGTCTTTTACTCCTCTTTCTCCTTTTCTGCTAATCCCATTGAACCAGCCATGAGGGGTTGATGGAAAGATTTGATTACACAATCACTGACTTGCTGCAAGCAGATGATCCTGGTCAACTGCAGGCATTCCTCCTTCCAGATATTAAGGCAGAGCAAGATAGTGCAATGACTATAGAGGGAGAGGAGGATTCAGCCACTCAGCAGTCGAGGACCATTAAGCAGGGTGCAGCAAGAGGCAATGATGTTCCAGCAGCTGAAGCTTACTGTACTGCAAAGTGGGCACCAGTGATGAGAAGAGGGAACGTCTGAGATGAGGCAGAACAGCAACCAGGGAGAATTTTGTCCAGGGACAGCTTTTAGAAGACTGGAGGGAGTAACCATCCTAACTCATCTGGCCACACTGCCCCATAGGTACATGCCACGGTTATCCCCAGGGCTGGTATACAGAACTCTGCAGTTTTGACCTTTTTTTTATTTATTTGCTGTTCGAACAGAAGAAACGTATTTCCTTAAATCACCCCCATGTCTGGCATCTCAGTTCTAGCTTGGCATAACTGTTGGCTTTGCAGCTGCTTCCGTTCCAGCTAATAAAATCAGTACCCTTCTGCGAGTTTATGGCCTGTGATAACCACATTGGCAAGTGTCATTATTTTTCCCAGAAAGAGATCTCTGCTCACCAGCTGCATGTGGAACGTGATGTGTCTGTTTCATTGGACCACACTCTTAGTGGAAAGGTACACAAAACTAGGGACATTTGATCCAGTAAGCATGGTCAGGAATGCTAAATTTCCTACACGGTACACTGGGTTAATCTTCTGGCAGGCTTGGAAGGATGCGGGATGGGGCACACCACTAAAGCTGGCAATACCATCACATGCCTTGTCTGATGATGACAGCATGGTCTCCTGTAATCCCTCCTCCTCACTGGCCTTATCCTCTGACTCATTGGAAAAAGTAGTCCCCAAGCACCCATAGCATAGGCAATATTCCAGGCTAGAAAAATAAAAATAAAGATACAATCCTATGGCCATAGGCTACCCGCCCTTCTCCAGAGTGATGCCTTGAAACTCAAAGCAGCATTTACCAACATCCACCCCACTGTTTCGGAAGCTGGGACTGAGGTTTTTTTTTTTTTATTTTATTTACAATTGCAGGCAATTTGACTTAAAAGAGTAGTGGGCTTTTTATAGAGCGGACCTTCCATTTTCAGAAAACATGGTATTTGTAAATGAACAGGGGGGCAGGATGGAGGTGGAAAAACGACACTAGCACTGCAGTCTAGGGCCAGCGGCTCATATCTGGAGCAAGCCAGAAGTTCAGTGAGAGCTAAAAAAATATATTTATTTTGAAGAATTGTGAAGTGATCCAGCCATTTTGTGCTAACTAAGAAGAGGTAACATTTCTTTACAAATCAGAACTTACAAAATTCTCCTTGCACCCGAGCTCCACTTTAAAATGATTGTGATTACATATAAATCCTCACAAAGGTATTTCAATTAGGACCCCTGTTTTCTTCACTTGCAATTTGTTAGCTCCGTAATAAAATGTCCTTGCGACTTATTCTATGTTGGTCAAGCTAGCCGTGAGACATGGATTAAGTATAAAACATCAAGTATATAACATACAAGAAATTGAAATTCACAATATTCTCAAGATAGAACATTCATTCAAAATCCCACAGAAAGAATGATCCACAAAAAAAATTATAGCACTGGTTGGATGTTTTAAAGAATTAGTCAAGTGATCAATTAGTCAAGTGGCTGATTTAGGAGGGAAAATTATTGAGGAAATGCATTGGCCGAAAGGTCTTAATGAGGAATTTGGTTCTCAATTTTTTTTTATAATCCCTTCCCCAACTCACCTTTTATTTCTGCTCCATTCACATTTATATGTATTATTAACACAATTTCTTATTAGTGTCTGACTATAGGTGGCCATACATGGATCGAAATGCAATCGGTTCAGCAGCGACCAGCCAAATTTCGATCTATGTATGGGCAGGCTGGTTATACAGAAATTGATCTACTGATTGACTTCTGTACAATTAGCCTGTTGAGTTTTTCCCAAACGATCAGTGCTGTCGGCTATAGCTGGCAACATTGATCTGTGTGTTCTGACAGCAGGACAGGCTCCCTGCTGTCAGAATACAAAGGCTCAGTGGGAATGATTCCTCCATCCACATAGAGTGTGTGGATAGGGGGATAGGGTAATTGGTTGAATAAAATAAAAAATCTATGGCCAGCTTTACTATAGTGAAATGTTTTCTAAAGACAAGAAGACGATGCAGCAAAAGAAAGCTTTGTTTATTAAAAATAAAAATAAAGTGAGACAAATTATCCAGCAGCACACAGACAAAAATATAAAAAATTTATTTTTTTTAAAGTGTAAAGAAGACTGGAATCCCTGTCAGATTTTTCCAGCAAGGAAAATTAAATAAACAGAATTATCACACATGAGCATGATTTCATACTTCTTCAGCACAGACGTGGCCAAAGGAGGAAATTTAAAACATTAGTTTTGTATAATTTTATATACAATGATAATCACATGTACTAAAATAAGTACCATCTTAAATAATTTTAGACTGTAGGGATAAACCACAAGGTGCTGACCCAAAACAAGTTAAGCCCCATACACACGCTCGGACAATCCGCGGACCAGGTCAGTCGGACTTTGTCCGACGTACTTTGTCCGATGTTGGCGTTGCGTACACACGGTCGGACTACGTTGTCGGAATATCCGGTCCGGAAGAACGTCGTGACGTAAGTCGTCGTCCACGAGATTACAAAAGGGAAGTTCAGCACCACGTCAGGCACCCGTTGGGCTCCTTCTGCTGATCCCGTGTTTATCGAGAGTTAGTGGAAGTTTGGTGACTTAAGATTCGCGCTTCTCATTTTTCTGACTCAGATCGTTACTGCTCTTCAGTTTGTGCTTGTCGTGCGTATCTGTTTATTAGTGCGTGTAGTCAGTTCGCATTTGTTGGTCATTGCGGCCTATATCTTGATATAGGACGCTTTGATTTGCACTGCTTATTGTCTGCTCGTTGCTGGTATTCACTTCGTTCTTTCAGGCCTTGCTGTTTATCGGTGCTTTCTGTTTGTCCGTTCTGACCAGCCGACCTTTTGTGACCTTCTGAGCGATGTTTCCCGTGCGTACTCGTCGCCGAGTTCGTGCTGTACGCGGAATTGGTGTCGGGCTTTTAGCTTTGACCCAAGACCCGTCCATGAACAGAGTGACGAGGAGTATGTGGACCAAGAATTGGTTGCTTCAGCGTGACCAGTTCTCGCACATGCCTTTGCTTCGTGAGATCCGGGAGAATAATCCTGATGATTTCAGGAACTTTCTCAGGATGACGGACCCCGATTTTCACCGTCTTTTGGCTTTGCTGACCCCCTTTATCAGCCGGCAGGATACCTGCATGAGACAAGCCATTACTCCGGAGCAGAGGCTTGTTGCCACGTTGAGGTACTTGGCGACAGGGAGAAGTCTTCAGGATTTGAAGTTCTCTTCAGGTATCTCTCCCCAGGCCCTGGGAATCATTATTCCAGAGACCTGTTCTGCCATCATTCAGGTCCTGCAGGAGGACTATATTAAGGTAACATTTCTACTTTACTATTCCCTTCTATGTATGCTCTGTTTGCTAATGACTTGTATTTTTGACCTCCTTCCCTAATTACCATGATTGCAATATGTTCTAATATGCTGTGCCCCTTTTCTCCTTCATGCATTTTTCCCTTCACTTACCTCACCAGCATGCTCTTCTGCCCCAATAGACACCTATGGCCTAGTCACTTAAGCAATGTCTTTTGTCTGCTGCATAGTATTGTTTGCCCCAAAACACCCCCTAAAATATGCACAAATGTTTGCTGTGTGGTTTACTTCATGTAGAGCCCCCTTTTTTTGTTCTTTTGGTGGGGGGGGGGGGCAAACTCATTAGGAACCCCCTCCCCCAACTGCTCTGTCAGATGGTACCAATCCTTTATCTGCTGGCTTTCCCAAGGTCCATACACACTATATACCTACCTCTTTATAGTGCGCATCTTTAGGGATGAATTCAGCAAAGCATGTAGTGCAAGGGACTGCCTCCATACATTCCATTTCCTATTTTTTTGTCTTCTTTCCCTCCTATTAGCTTGCTTGGTAATTTAATAATGTCACACTGTGCCTGCCTTTTTTGGGGGGGGGGGGGGGGGTTGAAATGTTATTTGATCTTTCCTGTGGCCTGCCAATAGTGTTAAGTACAGAGGGTCTGGCCAAACTAGCCCACATTATTGAGCCATTTGCCAATCAATGAAGTGCAGAGGGTTAGCTGTCCACCACCCCCCCCCCAAAACCCCTAGTTATTGCCAATGGCCCATCAGAAGTGGGGGGATTGATGGGGGGGTGAGTAATCTGTGAAGGGGAGCCTCTACTTTTCTGTGCAAATACTTTCCAGCCTCCAATTTTAGACAATGCTCTTGTTCCAAGATGTTGATTGTCTAATCTGCTTGCAATGTTTAGGTGCAAAGTGACTAATTTTTTTTTCTTGTTTCACTCCACAGTTCCCTTCCACGCCACAGGAATGGCAGACTGTGGCCTCCCACTTTGCCAGCCGTTGGGACTTTCCTAACTGCGGAGGGGCAATTGATGGGAAACACGTCCGCATCGTCCCACCGCCCAACTCGGGGTCCTACTATTATAATTATAAAGGGTTTAATAGTGTAGTGATGTTGGCGGTGGTGTCGGCAACATACGAGTTTATGTATGTGGACGTGGGGATGAACGGCCGGATATCGGATGGTGGGGCCATTACGCACACGGAGTTCTACTGGCGTCTCCAAAGTGGCAGTCTGTGCTTGCCACCTCCAGAGGAGAATGCCGAAGGACTCCCCTTCGTCTTTGTCGCAGATGAAGCGTTTGCGTTGACTCCCCATGTGATGAGGCCGTTCCCGATGAGGACCCTCACCCCGGACCAGAGGGTCTTCAACTACAGGCTGTCCAGAGCCAGAAGAGTTGTGGAGAACGCTTTTGGCATCCTGGCCAGCCGCTTCCGCCTGTTCCTGACGGCATTTAACTTGGCGGAATACAAACTGAACCACATAGTTCTTGCCTGTTGCATATTGCACAACTTCCTCAAAAGACATAACAGGAACTATGTGGTGCCCGTTGGCCCAGATGTGGAGGGCCCTCCAAATGCCGAACTCACAGCCCTTCGAGTGGCACGTCCAGGCTTGCCCCCTCTAAATGCCCGTGTGGTCCGGGACCAATATATGCAGTACTTTGTGGGTAGGGGGGCCATTGCTCTGCCTGACGATGTGTGAGAGGCATTTTTTAATAAATCTGATATTTTAACCAACCTATGATTTCATGTCATTTCAGTCTTCTTTTTAGCTTATTTTACTTTGACATTTTTTCCCTTTGCCTTCGACAGTGGGAATGCACTTTCTGGGCAAAAGGAGGTAACAGTCTCTTCTTCCCAAAAAGATTATTCTCATGTTGTGTGTTTGCTACCTAATCTTTGGTCTAGAGAAGGTTTGTACTGCATAACTGACACCCAAAATACTCCTTTTCATCACCAGGTCTGACATGTGTGTATTCTCCAAAATGCTGTGCTCCGTGTTTTCGTACAAAGCACTGTGGGTGTCATTTACATAAGTCAAATCCGCTATGCTCTACAAGTGCATTGAAAAAGTTCCCCGGGAAAGAAAATTGGAGTGCAAAGTGGATTTGCCTTTAGTAAATAACACCCATTGCCCCCCATATCCTTTTCATTTTACATACATAATGCATTGTGTTTTTTAAATAAGGAAGCCACACATTTAGAAAAATAAAAGTTTACTAGGAAAACATTCCCAAGTGCGTTTACAATCTTCACGCCAAAACTGACAACATCTTGGTTATTTACAACATTGTTTACAAACATTCCGCAATTGGTAAAACCAGGCATGGAGCAAAACAGAACCTAGGAACTTGGAAAGTTCAACTTTGTAAAGTGAAGACAAGATCAGACATGACTATATGTTCAAAGTGTGTTTGATCTTGCCTTCATCACATGGGGGGGTCACCCCCGAAAAGTGGAAATTTGGAACATGCACACAATTTGGGACTGAAAATGGTCATTAGATGGTAAAACACATGCCTAGAAGCTTCAAAAGTGCCATTTTCCATCATGGGGATGAATGGACGTTTTTTGGGGGTGCAACCCCTTCACCACAACCACTTTCGTAGTTCGTAAAGTGTTTGCACCCCCAAAAAAACGTTGCCATTCATCCACCATGGTGGGAGCTAGCACATGTGGACACAATGTGTGCATGTTCCAAATTTCAGACAGTTTTTAAGTTGCAAATGTGTTCTGAAGCTGGCACAAATGTGTGTTAATTACTTGGTGCGTTTTCATATTTTTCCTAAAATATCAATGATGTTCTTCAATTTTTGTTGAACATCATTGATGTTTTGCTTTATGTAATCTAGATCTCTATTGCAGACCATTATCTCTCCGATGAGTACGTGGGCACTCTCTGTGGTAAAGTGCGATTTTTCTTCCACAACATCCACGTCACCTAAAAACCACAAACAAACAAAAATGGGGTGTTGGAAATGAGGCAGCCATACATGGATTAGCTTACCAGTAGCTGTGTTCTCCCACACTCACCTGTTGTGGTGACAATTTCTCCAAGTTCGATGATCTCTCCTTCCTCCTCCTCCTCCTCCTCTGCTTCTGCTCTTTCCCCTTTTTTGGTAGGTGTTGGTTTGGGGGTTTCCTCAGACGGCCCAAGTTTTCGCTCCCCTATGAGAATGTCCAAAAGGAAGATTTAGCAACACAAGCTATTGAGGGCAGAAATAGGAAATGACAAACATTGCTTGAAAGTGACGGACACTATTTTAGTTTGGCCAGTTACAAATGTCAACTACATGAATGAAGTCACTTTGTAAAGGTGCTAAACTGACTAGCTTTTTGGTAGAAGTTTGTGTGATGGAGACCCCCCTCTAGTATCCACTGGAGCACATGTGTGGAAAAGCATAATAAAAAGGGGGTTTGGGTGTCCCAGCACTAGTGCTCTAGAGTCCAGATGGGTAAACAGCTACTGAGTGACCTCTCCTTTACATTGAATAAATTGGCTTTACATTCTTGATGACATTTCTAGTGAGAACAAACTTCCTTTCCCCAAAAAAACACCAAACATCGTATTATAAGTGGCCGAACGATCGAGGTTGCGTACGATCGAATGCACACACACACGACCATGACAGTGGCAGAAAGATCGAGGCTGAGTACGATCGAATGCACAGACGAACCTGAAAGTGGCCATTTTGGAATGTACAACTTGGTAAAAATCAAAACACAATGGAGCAGTATGCAAGCAAGAAATCAAACACAAAACACAACTACTTACTTTTTTGAAGAATTCTCTTGATCTTTCTGTACTGATCGGCCTCCCTCAGTTTCAGGTCTGACCAGCGTTTCCTGAGTTGCTCCTTGGATCGTTGTACCCCAAAATTATTGTACAGCCTTCTCACAACTTTAGACATGATCTTGGCCTTGCGGACATCGGGGTTGAGGTAAGGCCCATACTTCCCATCATAGTCGCTCCTCTTTAATATGTCCACCATCTCCAACATTTCTCCAAATGACATATTGGAGGCCTTGAATTTCAGGTTCCGGGATCGGGACGTTTCTGCCTCCGGACTTTCCTCGTCCTCCTCCTCGTTGGTGGGATATTTGTGGCGCACCTGCTGTGTCCCCGCCATGTGCTCTCCCCACTACGCCGTAAAGAGAAGGGGTGGGGAATAGACGAGAAAGATCGTCAGGGGCGGGAGGAGTTTGAAGCATGCGCAGTGTATATAAAACGTCACACGCCTGTGTCGTAGCCACGATCTGGGAGACGAGGGGGGAGAGAAAGCTCACGCACGAGACGATCGCTACAAACGAAGGTACAATTTGACGTTGGTACATAACTAGCCTAGACTGATTAGAACTTGAGGCTTCTTTATGGAGAAGATTAGGAGAGTTTAGGCTGACATTATTTATATTGTTTTGTGTGGCGTTGTGTCTTGCAGAGGTGATGGATGCCTTCTACAACGTGAGCTTTCTCCCACACTTCATTGATAAATACCGGCAATTCCCCTCTTATGGCAGGCAAAACACAGGGATTATAGCAACAGACCAAAGAGGTACGCAGCCCTGCTGAAACTGGTGGCATTTGTAAAGCCTACCCTGCCCATGGCAACCGTCGCAAACTTAAAAGTGAAGATCACCAACATGAAGACTACCTATTTCCGGGAGCGCAATAAGGTCCTGAAGTCACAAGCATCTGGAGCTGCAGCAGCTGATGTCCATGTCCCCACGCTCTGGTACTATGACAGGCTCCACTTTCTCAAAGACCAGGCTACTGTCAGGAAGTCACTCTCGACTCTTCCTTGCACGCGTCCTTCCACGCACGCCACCCTTGATGAGGATTCCGAGGACCAACCTGGGCCTTCCAGTCAGGAATATGTGCAGGTGCCCAGCTTGTTCCAGGTATAGTAGTTTTGGAACCAGTTTGTTGAATAATGAATGATGTTCAGTTAATTCAGGATCCCCAATTGCTTATTTCCTAACGTGATTGACATATCAACAGACAGTGGTGTGGGAGACATTTTTGGGAAGAATCTAAACTGCAGGGCTGAGAATTGTATGGTTTTGTATTTGAAAACATTTTGCAACAGTCACTAGATGAGAATTGTGTGTGTTTGATGAACAAATAACTGAAACTATGTCCCTTTTTCATACACAGGAAGACCTCAGCCAGGAGGTGGCTGTGGAAGGTGGCAGTCAGGAGGAGGCAGGGGGTAGTGGCAGCCAACAGGGGGGTAGGCGTAGGAGCCTGACTGTCTCCCAAGTCTCTCCCCTCCGCCTTCCCTACAGAAGGGCGAAAAAACATGGGGGAGGTGGGAGAGTCAGCGCTCCAGCTGATAAAAGATGCCTCAGCCTCCCTCTATGCCACACCCACCTACGAGGAGGCCTTTGCCTCCTTGGTTACAAGTAAATTTACGGGTATGGAGGCGGGGCAACGCAGCATGTGTGAGGAGGTCATCCTCAAAATACTAAATGAGGGGATGGCTGGGGAGATGACTCCCCTCACACATGTTTGCGAGAGTGACCTTGCTCCGCCTCCTCCTCCTCCTTCTGCCACCCCACCAGCACCAGCACCACGGCGTGGAAGGAAGCGTACAAGGAAGACAAGAGAGTGACAACCTGGACTCAGTCTGGTCTGAGAGAAGATGGAGCCTCTCGTAGTACCAGAGCCTGGGGACCTAGATGGCATCTGCTGCAGTTCCGGATGTTTTGGACTTCAGGACCAGATTGCGCTCCCTTATTATTTAGATAGGTAGTCTTCATGCCCCCAATTGTTTAAGTCTGTAAAATGATGGTTGCCATGGGTGTCCAAGGCTTTGCAAATTCCCCAAGTTTCACCATGGCTGCGTTCCTCTTTGGTCTGTTGCTGAGACCTAAATAAAGGTTTTTTTGATTTGAAATAATCATTGACTATTGTGTTTTACTTTTCTACAATGACAGTTTTTCTTTGAGTAGGCAGGTACATTTCACTAATCCTAGAATTAACAAGGGGCACCAACAACCAACAAACTCCTAGTAAATGTAAGCAAGAAATACAAATGTTAATAATGTGGTTTTGCTAAGTTGAGACATACAAACCCCCTCCAAAAAAAAAAAAAAATCTCCTTCAAATATGTATTCCCCCAAAAAAAAAAAAATCTGGGTAAAAAAATAAGAAAGATTGTATTACGATCTGAGTAAAAATAAACATGTAGTGTATAAATGCTGCAAAGTAATAAAGAAGTAAGTTTGTGAGAAGTGCGGGTGAATAGGAGCAGCTAAAAGATGTCATTCTTGTTGCATTGTAAAGAAAAAGAGAATGCGCTGCATTAAAGACATTTTAACATTGCAGCGTGACGAATGTGCTGTGTCGATTAGGAAAGGTAGTTTTACCTGACCGAGCGCTTCCGTCACAGAATTTCTTCTGAGCATGCGTAGCACTTTGTCCGTCGGACAAGCGTACACACGCTCGGATTTGGTGTGATCGGACCGGGTTGACGGCAAATCTTTCCAGCAGGAGATAAGACTTTGTCCGACGGACAAACCGACGAACACTGTCCGATGGTGCATACACACGGTCTGATTTTTCAACAACCTTGTCCGATCGGACCAAATTGATGAAAAAGTCCGACCGTGTGTATGGGGCTTAAGAATGATGTCCTACTGATTTTAGTTGCAGAAGAGAGTTTTATGATCTACTTTTCTGATTAACATGGGAGTGGGTGAGAAAGGCTGTAGAAAAAGTGCTCAAGGAATTGAACAAAGGTAGAAAGGAAACGAGGGATTAAAGAGAGAGAGAAAAAGCAGTGTCCTCATGGAAAACGATAAGCTAATCAATTGATCTCTAGTGCATCTAAAGATTATAAGGTTTGGTAAATGATTTTTATCATGTGTTATACTTTGTTGTTGGTTTAAAACCAAGTACATTTTTTATTTCACCTCTTCCACATTAATCAACTTTTCTCCCCAAAAATTTGGCTATAACTATGAATTATGTTTATTTATAGCCTTAGGGGTTTTGTACTATCTAGAAAGAATTTATAAGTTTTTGTGGTTCAGCATAAAAAATAAAAAAACATCAGATAACAGATTGCATTGAGTGGTGCGGTCTAATACTGGCTGGGCCCTTACTCGTTTCATTGCATTGTTCCCACACCTTCTTGTTACTCCACCTACTACCTTTCCTACTCTCCTGCCCCCCATCCTCCCCTCTACTCCCATCCTCCCTCTTTTATGTCTCTCGCTTTCGTTCCTCTATAATTATTTACCCTTCTCTTTTTCTTTTTTTTTAAGTTCCCCAGTGTGTAGGCACTTATGAATATAAAACAGGCACAACAAGCATGACAACTTGTACAGTTGCCTAATATGTATGATAACCTTTTGTTTATTTCTGTGTCATATTTTTCTGTACATTAATTTGATTGTAGCTTTCTTGTCTTTTTTTTAATGTTTTTAAAATAGCATCAGTGTCTTATTTAAATAAAGAATGTACAAAAAAAAATGTGATGTGTGAAGTATATTCGGTACTACATTTAGGGGCTCTAACAAAAAGTTACACTCGGTTCTTAGAGATTATACTTTGTAGTTTAATGTAGTCCTCTTACCTCATTTGTAAAAGGTTTATAAAATGTATTGTAGGACACAAGGTTCCCCATTCTCTTGATTGGCATCATGACAGATCAGGGATGTGCAGTCAGGGGAGGCAGGTGGGGCAGAGCCTCATCTGCCATGAACATGAAAAAAAAATAAAAAATCGAGCTTTAATGGTCATAGCTCGCCAACCTGTGGTCCTACCCCACCACTGGTCAAAATTTGGGGCTCCGAGGACCTATGGTTCCAAAGATACGGGGCTCCTTGTGCAGCCTGTCAGAAGCTACATACAGAGCGGTCAGTTTAAAGCTGGCGCACTCTGGTTGCAGCAGACTGAGAGGATGAGCTCACAGTGCCTCTCCTCACTTGTCAGAAGCACTGTGCTCAATGGACAGCTTGGAGCCTTGGACCAATGGTATACTTTAAATGGAGCACAGATTAAATTTAAGATACAAATCTCCATAATATATACAATATCTACAATACGGAAAAGCAAGCTCCTAATAATTAGTCATATACAAATTTATTTAAGGTTCATTTTACAGTAATAATTCAAACTATTGGCTAAAAATACTACAGGAGGAGGCCAGTGCTAGTTGGTCACAGCTATAGTTTCATTTGAAAATATTAGAGGAAATCCGTCAAACTTTGTTGGTTCTAAAAGCTTGACATTTAAAAAAATAAAATAAAAATAAAAGCTTGACATTTTAAAGTATTGCACATAGAGTATTTTTTAATATATGTATTTCTTCTAAGGTTGGGGTTTCTCAAAGTTTTGTTTCTAATTTAATTAAGATCATTATTTTTCATAATTTTCAATGTGCAAGTACAGCAACTTAAAAGCCATTATCACCTTATATTTTAGATAGGAGACAAGCCAATTCAAAATTTGATTCCTCAGATTTTTAGTTGTTTAACTATTTCAAGCTTAAATTAATGTTGTTTCTGGCTAAATAAACCTTTAAAATAGCTTTATTAAAGAAATGTTATTAGAAATGTGAATAGGTAGGCATTATCATTTTTAACGTTGATTTTTACTCAATAAAGGTCACGATATTGCTTACGTTCTTTATTACACTCTGATGTTTGAGAAGTAAATTAAAGTGTGCGTAAAGTCAAACAGTTTATTTTTAGTTTTTGGATTAATTGTGGAAGGATTAAAACCTCCATCGGGTTTGTATTGCAGTCTAAATCCCAGATTCAAAGCACAGATTCAACATCTCTATTAGTCCTGGTAACAATTGTTACCAAGACAGGAAATACTAGAGATTTTCTTTCATTTCCTGTTTTAAAATTTTCTTCTCTACTCCATTCAAACATATTTTGGTATAGGCTTATCCTCCCACCTCAATACACTCCTTCTCCCCTTTATCTCCCTGCCCCAGTGTATGCTTTATGCTTTATTCTTCCTTTTGTTTTTACAGATATCTTCAGGCTGGTTATATGATACAAAGGGCTCTCTTCCTCAAGGATGACCCTAATGATATAAAGAGTGGTGCTGATGTGATGACAACAGTGCTGCTCTCTGCATCGTCTTCAGAAACCATGGGTATCATTCAACCCAGAACCCATCTTTTGGCTAATGTTGAAGATGGTACTGAAGAGGGGGTAAATAGTGCAGCAAGAACTGTATATTTTTCAATTTGCTTAATGACTTTAAAAAAAATAATTATAATAACCCCAATAATAACTAGGTGCTAAAATTGATTAAAAAATGATAAAGCAACTGAAATTTATTGGAACTTTTGAAAATGTTTTAACACTTAGGGGGTTGATTTACTAAAATTGAAGAGTGTGGAATCTATTGCAGCTGTGCACCAGATTTTGCACTCTCCAATTTTAGTAAATCAACCTCATTATGTCCAAATGTTCATTTCAATGTTTACATTTAGCATTTTTGACTTTGTCATGTTGACCCTAAAGTTAAAAGCTTAAAGTTGAAAACCTTAAAGAATTTCTAACCCAAAATGAAAAGTGAGGACTTCAAACGCTACTATCCAGTTTATCATTTTTTATGCAATGATTCAAACAAATGACTTTCAAGAACCTCCTGGTACCCAGTGTGTTATTTGCATTGCAGATAACCTTTGGGAGTTGACCTCCCTGACATCCAAGAATATTGCTATTTGCAAATTATTAATGATATGCTTGCTGCTTTGCTCTAATTATTATGTATAATATTTCATAGCAAAAGTCACAGAGTGTTCTAATAACTGTTACTTATCCAGAACACCACTGAAATATTGGTAATAGTTTCCCCAATAATTCCACTGACATGTATTATATTTCCTATGCATCCCTTGTAATGCATGAGTACAGCAGAAAAATATATCTTATTAAACACAATGCTGCTGGAGACGTGGAGACCAAGCACTGTGCATGATGGGTTTTACTAATGAGAATATCATTCCACTCAGTTCTCTTTATGTCTATTCACTTCACTAATTATAAATCCATTAAATTACTTGGCTCACAAGCACAGCATGAAAAATGATGTATTGTGTACGCTGTATCTGTCTGCCCTGTTCTGCTTTCTCCAAATGTATTTTAAATTGTTTCAATGTTTTGGAAAATAAAATGATAAGCTGCTGTCATACTAAATCTACTAAATTAGATTTTTAGGACCAAAAGAAAGATGTAGGTAACTGTTATTGTAACAGTCACTTATTAGTATGGGTCCTTACATATTAAGCCAAATATACATGGAATAGTCTATGCAGATTGTAGTCTTTCATTAATAGTAATATAATAAATGGCAGTACTTTATTAAAGCAAAATAGTCTTCATCTGCTCCTGAGAAAATGAATTGCCTATAATACATTTTAGCCCTCCTTAAATAGTACATGCAGCAGCTGTCATTTTAGAATCTACAAGTCTGGTTCTACAGATCTACAACCAACTCATGCAACCTGTACTCTCAAGCTTACCTGCAACTACAGTTTCAACCCAGCTGTATCTGAAATTGACAACTCAGTATCTGCAACTCGCCACATACTGTAGAAGAAGAACAAACTACTATGTATATTACAAATCTACTGCAAAACAATGCCCAAGTTATGGAGAAACTGTTAGGGCACTTTCACACTGGAGCGGTGCGCTGGCAAGATGCTAAAAAAAGCCCTGCAAGCAGCATCTTTTAGGCGCTGTAGGAGCGATGTACACACCGCTTCTAAAATGCTCCTGCCCATTGAAATCAATTGGCAGTGCTACCGAAGCACCGGCAAAGCACTTTTTCTGCCACTAGTGGGGGTTAAAGCAGGCTGGCTGGTGAGGTAAGCTTGGTTTTTTCCTTGGATTTATCCTTGGGTTTGTTTGTATATTATGTAGCCTCCTATGCTACTCACTGCAAAGGCCAGTTATAGGTGGTGGTGGTGGTGGACACAGTTTTTGTTGTAGTATTACTGTTTTACTGGTCAGGCAGCACACTGACACCTTTGCAGCCATCGTACGACTTGCTGGATGCTCAGTGTGCTCTTGTACCTTTAAGAAGGGGTGGCTCCCTTCAGTCCACCTGACCTCCACCTATCCATCAGAATGCATGTGCTCCCACTGTGGAGTCTCTCATTAGTTAGAGATAGGACCACAGATACCAGGGTGCCTTGATGAGGCTCTGTGGTTTACACATGTATTTGCAAATGTGTGCAGACTATACCCCTGTTTTAACGCATACTTAGATAGGTTGATTCGGTTGTCAGCGGGCTCTCACACTGGAGTGACAGGAGAGGTTGTTTACAGTCGCTTTTCAGGCGCTATTTTTAGTGCTATAGCGCCTGTAAGGCGCCTTAGTGTGAAAGTAGCCTTAATGTCACAGACTACCCACAGTACAGAGAGACTGCCCAAAACAGAAAGACTGTCAAAGACTGTGCCAGAGATATTGTGCCATAGAGACTTCCAGGCTTCCAAAGAACCTGTCCTATGTAAAGAGAGAGTGGTAAGACACAAAAAAAAGAAAAAAGAATCAAAAACGATCAATCACAGCCGGTCACATGTAAACACGGAGATGCCGGTAATCGGCTCTCCTCTCCTCACACTGACAGAGTGTGTGGCGAGGAGAGCCGATCAGCGGCATCTCCCCGCAGGGGGACATCTAGGAATGTAATCAGGGAACTGATCATCAGTGCCCTGAATACAATATAGCAATACAGTGCACACCATTGCCCACCAATGGCAGCAATCAGTGCCTACCAGTGGCAGCAATCAGTGCCCATTAGCGATGCCAGTCAGTGCTGGCAATCAGTGCCCATTAGCGATGCCAGTCAGTGCTGGCAATCAGTGCCCATTAGCGATGCCAGTCAGTGCTGGCAGTGCCGCTTATCAGTGCTACTGATCAATGCCCATCAGTGTTTCCCATCAGTGCCACCCATCAATGCCCATCAGTGCCCATAAGTACTGCCTATCCATGCTGCTTATCCGTGCCATGCTTCCTATCCATGCTGCTTATCAGTACCTACCAGTGCCGCCTATTAGTGCCCATCAGTGCTACCTAACAGTGCCCATCAGTGCCGCCTATCAGTGCTCATCAGTGCCACATATCAGTGCCCATAAGTGCGGCATATTTGTGCCTCCTCATCAGTGCCACCTCATCAGTGCCCATAAGTGCCGCCTCATCAGTGCCCATAAGTGCCACCTCATCAATGCCCATCAGTTCAGCCTATCAGTGCCCATCAGTGCCACCTCATCAGCACACATCAGTGAAGGCGAAAATTTACTTAGTTATAAAATGAACTGACAGAAAAAAATAAGTAAAAAATAAGTATTTTGTAAAAAAAAAAAAAAAAAAACAGCAGTGATTACATACCACCAAAAGAAAGCTCTATTTGTGTGAAGAAAATTATAAAAAATTAGTTTGGGTACAGTGTAGCACGACCACGCAATTGTCATTCAAAGTGCGACATCGCTGAAAGCTGAAAAATGGCATGGGCAGGAAGTGCCCGGTAGGCAAGTGATTAAAGAGAAAATGTTGTGTATCTTGGGGAATTTGGAGTTAGCGGGAGGAAAGGGTTTTTACGTGTTAATGCGGATGATGTGTGTCCTGCAGCTTGTTTCTCTGCTTGCTACAATTTTTTTTTACAGCCTGTCACTGTCTACATACATTCCCTGCTAAGTGGCTGCATGTGTATCATCAGGGTGCATATGTCCTAATTGTTGCTGATTGCAAATTACCTTTTACTTAATAAAGTGCAATATTCCTGGGCGATGGCACATAAGCTTTATTTTTCCTTTAGAAAGATATGTAACAGGGTGATTTGCAGTCAGGAGATTGTGGAAGAGAGGGACAGAGCACTGTCATCCCATAACATAAAGTGCCCAAACAAGGACTTTTATATTACCAGCTGTTTTGGCTTATATGACAGTTGTTGGGTTTAACCACTTGACCACTGTCATCCCATAACATAAAGTGCCCAAACAAGGACTTTTATTTTATTATTTTTTGCGCTATAAAAGAAAAATGACTGAAAATTCAGTAAAAAAAATGAATTTTTCTTCGTTTTTGTTATAAAATTAAGCAAATTTGTAATTTTTCTTGATAAATTTTGGCCAAAATTTATACTGCTACATATCTTTGGTAAAAATAAGTACAAATTGGGTATATTATTTGGTCTTTGTGAAAGTTATAGAGTCCACAAGCTATGGTGCCAATATCTGAAAATTGATCACACCTGAAGTACTGACGGCCTATCTCATTTCTTGAGACCCTAACATGCCATAAAAGTACAAATACCCCCCAAATGACCCCTTTTTGGAAAGAAGACATTCCAAGGTATTTAGTAAGAGGCATGGTGAGTTTTTTGAAGTTGTCATTTTTTCCCACAATTCTTTGCAATATCAAGATTTTTTTAAATTTTTTTTTTTTTTTCACAAAATTGTCATATTAGCAGGTTATTTCTCACACACACAGCATATGCATACCACAAATTACACCCCAAAACACATTCTGCTATTACTCCTGAGTACAGCGATACCACATGTGTGAGACTTTTACACAGCGTGGCCACATACAGAGGCCCAACATGCAGGGAGCGCCATCAGGTGTTCTGGAGCACCCAGGCCAATTCTGACATTTCTCTCCTACATGTAAAAATCATCATTTATTTGCTAGAAAATTACATAGAACCCCAAAATATTATATATGTTTTTTTAGCAAAGACCCTAGAGAATACAATGGCGGTCGTTGCAACTTTTTATCTAGCACGGTACTTGCGCAGCAATTTTTCGAACGTGTTTTATTTGGAAAAAAAATGTTTTGTGCTTTACAAAAAACAAAACTGTAAATTTAGCCCAATGTTTTTGCATAATGTGAAAGATGAAGTTACGCCGAGTAAATAGATACCCAACATGTCACGCTTCAAAATTGCACACACTCGTGAAATGGCGCCAAACTTCGCTACTTAAAAATCCCCATAGGCTTTAATTTTGTTTACTGGTTACATGTTTTGAGTTACAGAGGAAGTCTAGGGCCAAAATTATTGTTCTCGCTCTAACGTTCGCAGCGATACCTCACATGTGCGGTTTGAACACCGTTTTCATATGTGGGCGGGACTTACGTATGCGTTCGCTTCTGCGTGCGAGCACACGGGGACAGGGACGCTTTAAAAAAATATATATATATTTTATTGTTCATTTTACTTTATTTATTTTAGTTTGACCCTTTTTTTCCCCCCAAAAAATGTTTTGATCACTTTTATTCCTATTACAAGGAATGTAAACATCCCTTGTAATAGGAATATGGCATTACAGGTCCTCTTTACAGTGAGATATGGGGTCAATAAGACCCCACATCTCACCTCTAGGCTGGAAAGCCTGAAATAAAAATAAAAAAACGATCCTGGCTTTGATCGTAGCGAGTATCGCAGGGTATTGTTGGGTATGGCAGAGTATCGCCGGGTATTGCAGAGTATCGCCGGGTATTGCAGAGTATCGCAGGGTATGGTAGAGTATCGCAGAGTATCGCCGGGTATTGCAGAGTATCGCCGGGTATCGCAGAGTATCGCAGGGTATTGTTGGGTATTGCAGGGTATGGCAGAGTATCGCCGGGTATTGCAGAGTATCGCCGGGTATTGCAGAGTATCGCCGGGTATGGTAGAGTATCGCAGAGTATCGCCGGGTATTGCAGAGTATCGCCGGGTATCGCAGAGTATCGCAGGGTATGGCAGGGTATGGCAGGGTATGGCAGAGCATCGCAGAGTATCGCAGGGTATCGCAGGGTATTGCAGGGTATGGCAGAGTATCGCAGGGTATGGCAGAGTATCGCAGGGTATGGCAGAGTATCGCAGGGTATGGCAGAGCATCGTAGGGTATGGCAGAGCATCGCAGGGTATGGCAGGGCATCGCAGGGTATGGCAGGGCATCGCAGGGTATGGCAGGGCATCGCAGGGTATGGCAGGGCATCGCAGGGTATGGCAGGGTATCGCAGGGTATTGCGGGGTATGGCAGAGTATTGCGGGGTATGGCAGAGTATTGCGGGGTATGGCACAGTATAGGGGGGTATGGCACAGTATAGGGGGGTATGGCACAGTATAGGGGGGTATGGCACAGTATTGGGGGGGATGGCAGAGAATCCATCCATCCATGCTCAGCCAACCCTCCATACCCTGCAATACCCAGCAATACACTGCAGGCTATTGCTGTGTATTGCATGGTATGGAGGGATGGCTGAGCATGGATGGATGGATCGGTGGTGGCAGAGCAGGCTGTGGGCACTACAGATCCCGCCCACAGCACTGCTGCCACCGATCCCTCCCCCTCTCCTCTCATACTGTACCGATCGGTACAGAGAGAGGAGGAGAGAGGAACCGGCGTCATCAAATGACGCCGGTTTGCTTACATGTGATCACTCCGTCATTTGACGGAGCGATCACGTGGTAAACGGCCGCGATGAGCGGCCGTTTACCGTGATCCATGATCCGCCGGGTCCTCTGGACCCGGCGATCATGGATGCTCTCGAGTGCGCGTACCAGGGGGCGCGCAAGAGCAGAATTCTGTGAGGCCGTTAATTAACGGCCTCCCAGAGTTAAGCAACCGCCCTGTAGCCGTTTTTCGGCTATGGGCCGGTTGTTAACTGGTTAAATCAATTTTAATAAACTGTACCTAAGCAAGCTATAAAAATATACAGATCTATACACCCAAAAAATTCTTTACAGGCAGTCCCCAAGTTACATACATCTGACTTGCATATGATTTATACTTACAAACGGAAGAAGGCAACAGGAAGTGAGAGCAAATCTACCCCAAGGAAGAAAAATTCACTCCCGTTAGAGTTATCATGGGAAAAAGGTGTCGCCACTGAAGCTTTATCACCAATCCTTGTTTCCACAACAACCCAACATATTTAAAATCCAGTTGTCCCAGGGACAGAATGTGAGGTGAAATCTTCTGAACAGAGGCACAGACAGCAAAACAAACATTACAGAGGTGTTAAACCCTTCCGTATGCTATCCAAAAAACATATTTTCTTGGCTGGTGTCAGAGAAATACCGCGCTTCACCGCCGGTTTCCAGGGTTGCGCACGCGCGGTAGAGCAGCTCAACGAACAGTACAGGTACGCCGGGTAGCGGGAGCGCATGCGCGGGTCCGTGGCACTCGGGTATCTGACACAGCCCAGCCAGTGCGGCTCACCGCTGTGCGCGGCGCTGACAGAAGACGAGTGCGCATGCGCACTCGTCCGGGTATCCCACCTGACCACTCACCTGGCCTATAAAAGGCTTCCCCTGTTTTCTCACAATTGCTGGTTTGTTGTCTCTTCCTGAGTCCTGGCTCCAGTCCTTGTATCCTGTATCCTGTACCCTGTACCCTGTATCCAGTACCCTGTATCCTGTACCTGCTTGATTACCTGTGCCAACCCGGAATCTGCTTGACCATCGCTGCCGTTACTTACCTGTGTTTGACCCTGGCTTGCTTCCTGGATACCTCTGCTGCCTGATCGCCTGTGCTTGACCCTCTGCCTGCCTACTGGACATTCTATGAGTTACTTACCTGTGTTTGACCCCTGGCTTGCTTCCTGGATACCTCTGCTGCCTGATCGCCTGTGCTTGACCCTCGGCCTGCCTACTGGACATTCTCTGAGTTACTTACCTGTGTTTGACCCCTGGCTTGCTTCCTGGATACCACTGCTGCCTGATCACCTGTGCTTGACCCTCGGCCTGCCTACTGGACATTCTCTGAGTTCCTTACCTGTGTTTGACCCCTGGCTTGCTTCCTGGATACCTCTGCTGCCTGATCACCTGTGCTTGACCCTCGGCCTGCCTGCTGGACATTCTCTGAGTTACTTACCTGTGTTTGACCCCTGGCTTGCTTCCTGGATACTCTGCTGCCTGATCACCTGTGCTTGACCCTCGGCCTGCCTACTGGACATTCTCTGAGTTACTTACCTGTGTTTGACCCCTGGCTTGCTTCCTGATACCTCTGCTGCCTGATCACCTGTGCTTGACCCTCGGCCTGCCTACTGGACATTCTCTAAGTTACTTGTGTTTGACCCTCTGCTCGGTGTTCTGGACTTCCAGTTCTCTCATGCTCCTGAGGGTCCTCCTCCAGTATACGTTCTGGTACCTCCATAACCTCTGCCTGATCACGGTCCTGCCAGGTGTCTACTTCCAGTGCAGCATCAGCCTCTCCTGGTCAACGTCGCTACTGCACATCACCTGCAACACTCCTGCTGGCAACCCGTGCATCTTTGTGCCCGGTGACCTCTGTACCCACTCCAGAGGCATCGTGCACCTAGTCGCAAGGGGAGCAGCTCTCAGCATATCGGCCCGGGTGAGTACCTCTGACAGTACAAACCAGCCAATGTCCGTGGCCGACAGAGCTGGTTCACCCCTTGAGGCCTTATGCCAGCAGGTGACAGCCCTTACTCAGGCTGTACAACTGGATACTTTCAGATCGAGGGACGTCTCCAGCACTTGACTCTCTCTCCGAACCAAGCGGACCAGTCACCCCCTGCAGCCAGCACCTCCACTCTCCCACAAACACCTGGAGGTGCTTCTCCTACCTATGTCATGTCTAATCCTGATCCCAGGGTCCCCACACCAGAACGTTTTTCCGGGGACCGAAGGAAATTTCGCTCATTTAAAAATTCCTGTTTATTACACCTGGCCCTGCAACCCAGGACTTTCCAGTTGGAATCCACCAAGGTGGGTTTTATTATCTCTCTGCTTTCGGATGACCCCCAATCCTGGGCATACCACTTGATGGAACAAAAGAGCCCACAGCTGAATTCTGTAGAGACTTTCTTCTCCGCCATGGCAGCACTCTACGAGGACTCTCAACGCACAGGTACGGCAGAATCCACTCTGCACACCCTATCCCAGGGTAGAAGGCCCGTAGAGGACTATAGTAGATTTTCGCAAATGGGCTGCAGATACAGAGTGGAATGAGTCTGCGCTAAAGTATCAGTTCCGTTTGGGGCTATCCGAAGTATTGAAGGATGAACTGGCCCGAGGAGAAATCCCAACCACTTTTGCAGACCTCTGCCAACTTGTCACTAAACTTGATCGTCGCTTGCGGGAACGACGGGCAGAGAAGCTCCAAAGCCCCCGGCCCACCTGGATGATGCCCCGGGTTCCTCCGGCACCTGCTCCTTCTTGGAATTCCCGCTCTTCCCCCCATGGGGAGCCTATGCAGTTGGGCCTGGCACGGTCCCCCCTGTCTGCTGAAGAAAGGCTCCGCCGTCGACAAGCTAACCTCTGTCTCTACTGCGGAGGCACCGGTCACTATCTACAGAAATGCCCCGTGAGACCCAGTAAGTGCCCTTCTCGGTCCCTCTTGAGCTCACACACTGCTGGAATTCCGCATTTTCACTTGACTGTTCCACTCTCCCTACAGGTAGCGGGAGAGGCCTTCCAGCTGGAAGCCATCCTTGACTCCGGGGCATGCAGTTGCTTTATGGACTTGACCCTAGCACGACACTTGAACCTCCCTTTAGTAACCAAGAAGCAACCTCTCCAAATCCAGCTGGCTGATGGCTCTCCACCCTGCTCAGGACCGGTCACCCAGGAGACCGGTCCCATCCTGACCTGCACCAAGTCGGGCCACCACAAACTTTTACGTTTTGATGTAATCCACTCTCCTATGTTCCCCATCATCCTGGGGTATCCCTGGTTACTGGCCCACAATCCTCGGATCGATTGGATCAACAGAGAAGTGGTGTTCTCCTCCCCTTACTGCCTGCAGCACTGCTTCCCGGATAAATCCGCAGGGCCTCTTACCCATCTTGCCATGCAACCCAGTACCAAGGACCTGCAACATGTTCCAGCACCCTATCGAGATTTCATGGACATTTTTGATGAAAAAAAGGCTGAAGTGCTTCCCCCTCACCGTTCATATGATTGTCCAATTGACCTCCTACCAGGGGCTGAGATCCCCTTCGGAAGAATCTTCCCCTTGTCTGAAACTGAACTTGAAGCCCTACGGGTGTATATTGATGAAAATCTCGCTAAAGGGTTCATTCAGCCATCCTCTTCGCCAGCAGGGGCTGGGATCTTCTTTGTAGAAAAAAAGGACGGTTCCCTCAGACCCTGTGTGGATTACAGGGAACTCAACAAAATTACTATCAAGAACAGGTACCCACTCCCACTCATCCCCGAACTTTTTCAGCGGCTCAGGACTGCCAAAGTCTTCACCAAGCTCGATCTCCGTGGGGCCTACAACTTGGTTAGAATACGCTCTGGGGATGAGTGGAAGACGGCCTTTAGGTCCAGGTTCGGCCATTTTGAGTACCTGGTCATGCCGTTTGGGCTTTGTAATGCCCCAGCTACTTTCCAGCACCTTGTCAACGACATCTTCCGTGAGTATCTGGATAACTTTCTCATTGTATACCTTGACGATATTCTGATTTTTTCCGACTCTCTAGAAACTCACCGTCAACATGTCCGGAAAGTCCTCCTCATCCTACGTAAGCACGGGCTCTATGTCAAAGGAGAGAAATGCGAGTTCGAGACAGACACCATCCAGTTCCTGGGCTTTATCATCACCACCGGAGGAGTACTGATGGACCCACAAAAAGTGAAGGCTATCCAAGATTGGCCTGCCCCCACAGACAAAAGGTCAGTCCAACGTTTTATTGGCTTTGCAAACTTTTATAGACGGTTCATTCAGGTTTTTTTTTGCCATTGTGTCCCCAGTCACTCAACTTACCCATCAGCAAGTCAAGTTCCAATGGACACCCCAAGCACAAGGCGCATTTGAAAAGCTCAAGGAACTTTTTTCCTCCGCACGCCTCCTGCAGCACCCTGACCCTGAACTTCCCTACGTTCTAGAAGTGGATGCTTCTGATTCGGCTATGGGGGCAATCCTATCACAGAGAAGTGGCCCAAAGGCCTTACTCCACCCGGTCGCCTTTGCCTCCCGAAAGTTGAGTCCCCCTGAAAAGAATTATGACGTAGGCGACCGGGAATTACTTGCGATTAAGTTCGCTCTTGAAGAATGGAGATACCTGCTAGAGGGAGCCTCCCAACCCATTCTTATCTTCACAGATCATCGAAATTTGGAGTACCTCAGGGCAGCAAAACGCCTTAGACCCAGACAGGCCCGCTGGGCCTTGTTCTTTTCCCGATTTAACTTCCACATCACTTACCGTCCCGGCTCCAAGAATGGCAAGGCGGACGCCTTATCCCGTATGTTTCTGGACACTGAGTCCTCTAAGGAACCTGCCACCATCCTGTCCGCTCACAATTTCCTCCATGCTATTCAACCTGACTTGACCGTAGCCCTTAAACAAGCCTCCAACCAGTTTTCCTCTCCTACATTACCCTTTCTTGAAAAGAAACAGGACTTACTTTGGGCTCATGCCCGAATATTTGTTCCTTCTCCCGTCAGGCTCCAAGTCCTGCAGACCCTTCACGATCACAAAATGTCCGGCCATTTCGGAATACAGAAAACAGCGGACTTGGTAAGTCGGTCCTACTGGTGGCCGGGCTGGAGAAAGGACTGCCAAAATTATGTACTTTCTTGTAACACCTGTCAGAGGAACAAAGGGTCCAACATCAAGTCCTGGGGTCTGTTACGACCTCTACCCGTCCCGGAACGTCCATGGAAGGAGATCTCTATGGACTTCATTGTAGACTTGCCTCCCTCAGATTCCTTTACCACAATTCTGGTTGTGATAGACCGCCTTTCAAAGATGGCCCACTTCCTGCCCATGAAAGGTACCCCTTCGGCTTCCGCTACCACAGACATTTTCATCAAAGAAGTTATAAGACTACATGGAGTACCAGCTAATATCACCTCAGACCGGGGGGTACAGTTCACCTCCAAGTTCTGGAGAGACCTCTGCAAATCCCTTGAAATTAAAACTTCCATGTCTTCAGCATACCATCCACAAACCAATGGCCAAACTGAGCGCACTAATCAGACTCTTGAACAGTATCTGAGATGTTTTTGTTCATACTCCCAAGATGATTGGTCAGGCCTGCTACCCTACGCAGAGTTTGCCTATAATAACTCCTTGCATTCTGCCATTAACCAAACGCCCTTTTGGGCAAACTACGGCTATCACCCCTCTTTTCTTCCAGATTCCATTCCAGACGTCCCTACTCCAGCTGCACAGGAACTAGTCAAGCATATCCAGGACAACTTTCTCCGGATCCAGCAGGCCATGAAGGAAGCACAAAGGGGGTATGAGGTACAGTACAATCGAGGCAGGAAGGAATGTCCACCCTTCGGTGGTGAGAAAGTTTGGTTATCAACTGCTAATTTGAAACTCCCCTGTCCTTCTCGGAAACTCGGTCCCAGGTTCATCGGCCCTTTTGAGGTCAAGAGGGTGATCAACCCAGTGGCCTTTGAACTAGACCTCCCCAGTTCCTATAGGATCCATTCAGTATTTCATGCCTCTTTACTGAAACCTGTAATTGCCAATTCTTTCCCTGACAGGCAGATGCCACTTCCTCCACCCATCACCATCCAAGGAGAGGAAGAATTCGAGGTTGAAAAGATTCTGGATCTCCGAAAAAGAAGGGGACAGGTTCAGTACCTAGTCAAATGGAAGGGTTATCCCCCGGAAGACTGCTCCTGGGAGCCATCTGAAAACATCCACGCCCCTCGTTTAATACGAGAATATCACCAAAGACACCCTGAAGTGGGCATCCGGAGGCTGCCCTTAGGGGGGGGGCACTGTCAGAGAAATACCGTGCTTCACCGCCGGTTTCCAGGGTTGCGCACGCGCGGTAGAGCAGCTCAACGAACAGTACAGGTACGCCGGGTAGCGGGTGCGCATGCGCGGGTCCGTGGCACTCGGGTATCTGACACAGCCCAGCCAGTGCGGCTCACCGCTGTGTGCAGCGCTGACAGAAGACGAGTGCGCATGTGCACTCGTCCGGGTATCCCACCTGACCACTCACCTGGCCTATAAAAGGCTTCCCCTGTTTTCTCACAATTGCTGGTTTGTTGTCTCTTCCTGAGTCCTGGCTCCAGTCCTTGTATCCTGTATCCTGTACCCTGTACCCTGTATCCAGTACCCTGTATCCTGTACCTGCTTGATTACCTGTGCCGACCCGGAATCTGCTTGACCATCGCTGCCGTTACTTACCTGTATTTGACCCCTGGCTTGCTTCCTGGATACCTCTGCTGCCTGATCGCCTGTGCTTGACCCTCGGCCTGCCTACTGGACATTCTCTGATTTACTTACCTGTGTTTGACCCCTGGCTTGCTTCCTGGATACCTCTGCTGCCTGATCGCCTGTGCTTGACCCTCGGCCTGCCTACTGGACATTCTCTGAGTTACTTACCTGTGTTTGACCCCTGGCTTGCTTCCTGGATACCTCTGCTGCCTGATCACCTGTGCTTGACCCTCGGCCTGCCTACTGGACATTCTCTGAGTTCCTTACCTGTGTTTGACCCCTGGCTTGCTTCCTGGATACCTCTGCTGCCTGATCACCTGTGCTTGACCCTCGGCCTGCCTACTGGACATTCTCTGAGTTACTTACCTGTGTTTGACCCCTGGCTTGCTTCCTGGATACCTCTGCTGCCTGATCACCTGTGCTTGACCCTCGGCCTGCCTACTGGACATTCTCTGAGTTACTTACCTGTGTTTGACCCCTGGCTTGCTTCCTGATACCTCTGCTGCCTGATCACCTGTGCTTGACCCTCGGCCTGCCTACTGGACATTCTCTAAGTTACTTGTGTTTGACCCTCTGCTCGGTGTTCTGGACTTCCAGTTCTCTCATGCTCCTGAGGATCCTCCTCCAGTATACGTTCTGGTACCTCCATAACCTCTGCCTGATCACGGTCCTGCCAGGTGTCTACTTCCAGTGCAGCATCAGCCTCTCCTGGTCAACGTCGCTACTGCACATCACCTGCAACACTCCTTCTGGCAACCCGTGCATCTTTGTGCCCGGTGACCTCTGTACCCACTCCAGAGGCATCGTGCACCTAGTCGCAAGGGGAGCAGCTCTCAGCATATCGGCCCGGGTGAGTACCTCTGACAGCTGGACTTGCACTTAAAAAATGTACCTGTTCCGATGATTTATGTGTAGACATTCTCAGGTTGGATTGAAGAAGGATATGGAATGTTTAAACCAAGGATCCCATTTTTTATTGTATAAATGTGAAGTGTTCTGAATGGTATGAAATATTTTTTCCATGAGATTGACGTTGTTTATTCTAGTTTTTAAATGTTCTAAAGGAATTGATTGGGATTTCCAATGATATGCAATTAACCAGTGAATTGCAACGCAGATTGTATGTATTAATCTGGTATTGTGTGTTGAGAGACCGGTAACAGGTGCGAATAAGAGACAGCTGTGTGGGGTTAGGACAATGTTGTTATCTGAGATTATAGAGGCGAATCTTTCTAGCTGTTTCCATATATGTGTAGTCTTATTACAGTCCCAGAAAATATGAATGTATGATCCAGGGGAATCACATCCTCTGAAGCATGTTTGTGGTGTTGTGGGGAATATGGAGTGTAGTTTGACTGGGGTATAGTACCATCTGGTGAATAGTTTCAATGCTGTCTCCTTAACTGTGATAGATCTAGTGCATTTATGTAAGTTGTTAATGCATGTATCCCAGTTTTGGACAGAGAAAGAGATGTTTAATTCTTGTTCCCATCTACACATAAATCATCAGTCTATCCTTTATAATTTACTATAGACCATATTCAAAATTTTTGTACCTTTGTTAACCACTTCAGCCCCGGACCATTTGGCAGCCAAAGGACCAGAGGTCTTTTTTCAATTTCGCACTGCACTGCTTTAACTGGTAATTGCGCGGTCATGCAATGTTGTACCCAAACGAAATTGGCGTCCTTTTCTTCCCACAAATAGAGCTTTATTTTGATGGTATTTGATTGCCTCTGTGATTTTTATTTTTTGCGCTATAAACGGAAAAAGACTGCAAATTTTGAAAAAAAAAGATATTTTCTACTTTTTGTTATAAAAAAATCCAATAAACTCAATTTTAATCAAACATTTGGGCCAAAATGTATTTAGCCACATGTCTTTAGTAAAAAAAATGCCAATAAGCGTATATTTATTGGTTTGCGCAAAAGTTATAGCGTCTACAAACTAGAGTACATTTTCTGGAATTTACACCGCTTTTAATTTATGACTGCCTATCTCATTTCTTGAGGTGCTAAAATGGCAGGGAAGTACAAAACCCCCCCAAATGACCCCATTTTGGAAAGTAGACACCCCAAGCTATTTGCTGAGAGGCATGTTGAGCCCATTGAATATTTTTTTTTTTAGTCCCAAGTGATTGAATAAAGACAAAAAATAAAAAATAAAAAAAAAATAAAAAAAAGTTGTCACTAAATGATATATTGCTCACACATGCCATGGTTATATGTGGAATTGCACCCCAAAATACATTTTGCTGCTTCTCCTGAGTATGGGGATACCACATATGTGGGACTTTTTGGGAGCCTAGCCGCGTACGGGGCCCCGAAACCCAAGCACCGTCTTCAGGATTTCTAAGGGTGCAAATTTTTGATTTCACTCCTCACTACCTATCACCGTTTCGAAGGCCATAAAATGCCAAAATAGCACAAAACCCCCCCAAATGACCCCATTTTGGAAAGTAGACACCCCAAGCTATTTGCTGAGAGGCATGGTGAGTATTTTACAGCTCTCATTTGTTTTTGAAAATGAAGAAAGTAAAGAAAAAAAAATATTTTCTTTCTTTTTTCAATTTTCAAAACTTTGTGACAAAAAGCGAGATCTGCAAAATACTCACCATACCTCTCAGCAAATAGCTTGGGGTGTCTACTTTCCAAAATGGGGTCATTTTGGGGGGTTTTATGCCATCTGGGCATTCCATGGCCTCCGAAACTGTGATTGGCAGTGAGAAGTGAAATAAAAAAATTACACCCTTAGAAAGCCTGAAGGCGGTGCTTGGTTTTTGGGGTGACGTACGCGGCTAGGCTCCCAAAAAGTCCCACACATGTGGTATCCCCGTACTCATGAGAAGCAACAGAATGTATTTTGGGGTGTATTTCCACATATGCCCATGGCATGTTTGAGCAATATATCATTTAGTGACAACTTTTTGTAAAAAAAATATATATATTTTTTTTTTTTCATTATTCAATCTCTTGGGACAAAAAAAAAAAAAAATTTAATGGGCTCAACATTGCTCTCAGCAAATAGCTTGGGGTGTCTACTTTCCAAAATGGGGTCATTTGGGGGGGGTTTGAACTGTCCTGGCATTTTATGCACAACATTTAGAAGCCTATGTCACACGTCACCCACTCTTCTAACCACTTGTAGACAAAGCCTTTTCTGACACTTTTTGTTTACATGAAAACATATTTTTTTTTTGCAAGAAAATTACGTTGAACCCCCAAACACTATATATATTGTTAAAGCAAAGGCCCTACAGAGTAAAATGGTGGGTGTTGCATTTTTTTTTTTCCACACAGTATTTGCGCAGCGATTTTTCAAACGCATTTTTTGTGGAAAAAATACACTTTTTTTTATTTTAATGCACTAAAACACACTACATTGCTCAAATTTTTGATGAAATAAAAAATATGATCTTAGGCCGAGTACATGGATACCAAACAGGACATGCTTTGAAATTGCGCACAAACACGCAGTGGCGACAAACTACATACATTTTTAAAAGCCTTTAAAAGCCTTTACATGATACCACATTAGATTCACGGAGGAGGTCTACTGCTAAAATTACTGCCCTCGATCTGACCTTCGCGGTGATACCTCACATGCATGGTGCAATTGCTGTTTACGTATGACGCCAGACCAACGATTGTGTTCGCCTTTGCGCAAGAGAAGGGGGGGCAGGGGTGCTTTTTTTTTTTTTTTTTTTTTTTAATTTTTTTTATTTATTTAGCTTTTTTATTTTATTTTAAAACTGTTCCCTCCATTTTTTTCTTTTGTTATCATTTTTATTGTTATCTCACGGAATGTAAATATCCCCTATGATAGCAATAGGCAGTGACAGGTACTCTTTTTTTGAAAAAATTGGGGTCTGTTAGACCCTAGATCTTTCCTATGCCCTCAAAGCATCTGACCACACCAAGATCGGTGTGATAAAACGCTTTCCCAATTTCCCAATGGCGCGGTTTATATCCGGGAGGGGGGACATTCCCTCCCACTGCTTGTAAAAGCAGTCTAGAGGCTAATTACCCACTAGAATTGCTTTTACATGAAAGCCGATCACTGGCTGAAAAGAATGATACCAAGATGATACCTAAACCTGCAGGCATCATTCTGGTATAACCATTCAAAGTCCAGCAACATACTGGACATATATTGTAATCTTTATTTTTCATGCAGCCTCTTGGCTGAACGAAAAAAAAAAGAGATTGATTGGTGGGTATGCCCACCATTAGAATACCTCCCTTCATCCACCCACTTCTAATGATGGGCATACATGCACCATTTATATATGCCGAAGCATGGGGGCATCCTCCCACAAAAGTTATGCCATGTACACACGGTTGCACTTTTCCACGGGGCAAGGCTCCGTCGGAATTTCGACCGTATGTACGCAGCATTAGGAGCCAATCGCTCCCCCCCCCCTGCTGCCCCCATGCTTCGGCATATATGCTCTTTTTTTTAACTGTGGTGGTGAAATCACCTCCTACAGTGTTGGAGTCGCGTCTTTATGTATCGTGGGAGCAAACACTGTTGCTGTCAAGATAAATAAATCCGCGCTGCAACTGAATGGCGCACCTGAAAACAAAAAAATGGTTAACACTAAAACACAGTAAACAAAATTACATACCTGAAAAGCAAGCATGATAAAACATAATAAAACATTGCAGAATAGAATGGAGTAAAAAAAGAGCAACAATAGAGAGAGAGAGACAATAAAACGACAACTATTTTTTTATTTTTTTGAGATTTACAGGTAAAAAAGCTCCTGACTGTTAGCGACTGAATCAAAACGCTACCACAAAAAAACTGTTAGCGATCGCAGGGATCAGGCCTGACTCTGCGAACGCTGCAGTTATGTGTGCTTAGTGTTTTCTAAATGACAGTGATCGATCAATACTGCACTTGGGTGGGCTGGGCTGGGCTGGGCGGAGGGGGAAAACGCAGGTGCTAGCAGGTATCTGGGCTGATGCCGCTAACAATGCGTTTTTTTGGAACCCTAAACTGCTGGGACGCTAGTATAGATCTGATCAGATCAGATATTGATCTGTTCAGATACTGTACCACTAAGGGAGGTGTATGCTTTGTGCGTGGGTGTTTGCGGTGCTGGCACTAACCTGGGGCGACGCAGACCTTATTTGACCCTAAAACCTAATTGATATCACCCGCCGGGCGATCAGGGGGTTAAACCGTTATTGGGTAATAAATGGCGGGTGCCCTGACAGTATAAAAAACAAACTATCTAACCAGCGTCACCCGTAACAGTTATACGGTGATCACTGGTGAAAGGGTTAACTAGGGGCAATCAGGGGGTTAAAACCTTTATTAGGTATTATATGGGGGTACCTGACGCTATATAAAAACCTGACGGGGAACCTAAATAACTAACTGGCTAACCAGCGTCACCAGTGACAGTTATACTGTGATCACTGGTGAAAGAGTTAACTCTAGGGGCAATCAGGGGGTTAAAACCTTTATTTAGGTTGTAATATGGGGGTACCTGACCTATAAACCTATTTATGAACCTATATAAACCTGGCGGTTACCTAAAAAAAAAACTGGCTACCTAGCGGCACCAGTGACACTTATGCAGCGATTAGAAAAACGATCGCTTAGTGACACTGGCAAAAGGGGGTGAAAGGGTTAACTAGGGGCAATCAGGGGGCTAAAACCTTTATTTAGGTTGTAATATGGGGGTACCTGACCTATAAACCTATTTATGAACCTATATAAACATGGCGGTTAACCTAAAAAAAAACTGGTTACCTAGCGACACTAATGCAGCGATCAGAAAAACGATCGCTTAGTGACACTGGCAAAAGGGGGTGAAAGGGTTAACTAGGGGCAATCAGGGGGTTAAAACCTTTATTAGGTAATATATGGGGGTACCTGACACTATATAAAAACCTGACGGGGAACCTAAATAACGAAATAACTAACTGGCTAACCAGCGTCACCAGTGACAGTTATACTGTGATCACTGGTGAAAGGGTTAACTCTAGGGGCAATCAGGGGGTTAAAACCTTTATTTAGGTTGTAATATGGGGGTACCTGACCTATAAACCTATTTATGAACCTATATAAACATGGCGGTTACCTAAAAAAAAAAATGGTTACCTAGCGACAGCAGTGACACTAATACAGCGATCAGAAAAACGATCGCTTAGTGACACTGGCAAAAGGGGGTGAAAGGGTTACCTGGGGGGCAATCAAGGGGTTAAACCTTTATTAGGGGGGGGGGGGTGGGGGGCTACCTTGGACCTAAAACTAACTGCACTGACTGTTATTACAGTCACACTGACACTAAATGCAGTGATCAGTAAATAAATGATCACTGCAATTAGTGACACTGTGACTGGGGGGGGGGGAGGGGGTGATCTGGGGGTGATCTGGGGGTGACAGGGGGGTGTTTTGTGTGCCTATGTGTACTGGTGTCAGTGTACTGTTGGTGCACTAACCTGTGTGTGTTGACTCCTCGGCGTTCCGGTCACATAGACCGGCGCACCGAGTGTGACATCACTTCCTCTGCCTGTGTTTTGTTTGACACAGACAGAGGAAGCATCTGATTCGCCAGGAGCGATCGCGAGGGGGTGGCCAGAAACCACTGGCCGTCCCCTCATCCCGGATCGCTCCTGAAGCGATCCCGACCGTCCCCGCCGGCCGGGGGGGTCCGATCGGACCCCCCACGCGCCTGAAGAATGGCACGTACAGGTACGTGGTTCTGCCTGTACGTGCCATTCTGCCGACGTATATCTACATGGGGCGGTCGGGAAGTGGTTAAGAATTCCTACCTTATTACTTGTACCTTTACATTGTTACATATGTAAAACATATGATTACTGTCAAGTTTCAGCATATTTTTGTACTCTTTTTGTACCACCTTTTGCACTCAATAAAATAGTTTGTAAACAAAAAAAAATGTACCTGTTCCAACTTACATACAAATTCAACTTAATAACAAAACATACAGAACCTATCTATCTTGTTTATAACCCGGGGGCTGCCTGTATGTTTGTCTGCAACAGATTGCTAGCTAGCTTTTCAGTTGTTAACACCTGAGCTACTTTTTTTATTAAATGCATTCTTCTCCCTTTATTTAAGATTATAAGTTTAAGTTTAGGGTGATTACAGCACATCAGGCAATTGTTGCTAAGTCCATCCATGGACTTATTTTTTTGTATTGTTGAAAGAGAAAAAAATAAGTGCAAGAGCAATGAACATCTAAATCACCTCATATAATATTACTCATATTCAGCTGTACCCTCCCATCCCCATAGATAAAATAAAAGTTAGGCCTACACTGGTTAGGCCTATTGTCACTGATTAAAAGTTTTTTTTCCTTATTTAGAAACTCTAATATTTTCATTGCCCTATTAGTAATGACATATAGGGGGTTATTTACGAAAGGCAAATTCACTTTGCACTACAAGTGCACTGCAAGTGCACTTGGAAGTCCAGTCGCTGTATATCCGAGGGGGACATGCAAGGAAAGTAAAAAACAGCATGTTAGCTTGCACATGATTGGATGATAAAACCAGCAGAGCTTCCCTTCATTTCAGATCTACCCCTCAGATTTACACCGAGTGCACTTGTTGTGCAAAGTGGATTTGCCTTTCGTAAATCACCCCCTATATGTCATTACTAATAGGGCAATGAAAATATTCAGTTTGACTTAACAGAATAAGATGCACAATTATATAAACTATTTGTTAAGTTTTCACAAACCAAGAAGTTATACATTAGCTGTCTTACCCAGTGTTTCTCAACTCCAGTCCTCAAGGTGCCCCAGCAGGTCATGTTTTCAGGATTTGCCTCAGATGAAACGGCTGTGGTAATTACTAAGTCAATGAAACTGATCAAATCACATGTGCAAAATAATGAAAAGCCTGAAAACATGACCTGTTGGGGTGCTTTGAGGGCTGGAGTTGAGAAACACTGGTCTAACCACACATATGTCTTACACAAAGAGCTGCATAAACAGATAAAAATGTTTTATGTTCTTTCCTTTTCCACAATAAAATGGTGATTCTGCCACAAGCATTGGATAGCTTAACCAATGTCATCTAGTACATTCTCATCAAACTCATCTGCTTTGTCAGGCAAGAAACAAATGTCTGCTTTGGCAATAAGAAAACATTCACAAACTTCAATCTGTTTTGCCTTGCCACAACAAAGTAGGCTGGGTAGAATAACTTTTGCTTTGACATCCACATTAATCCTCTTTATAGCCAAAGTTCCTTTTGGTTTGAGTGGAATATCTTTTGTTACCAACGGAAAATCATAGGAAGATTATTCCATCAGTATACACATCTATTGCAGCAGAAAAAGGTTGTCCTGTCTTTCATTCACGAGCTGGAACCACTAGTTGGTTTATATAGCACCTACATGATAAATCCCCATCCAGTCTGTCAATCAACTCACTATTTAGCTGTGCTCAGATAGACACCTATTGCCTGAGCATTAGGTTAGTTTCCTAGCCCCGGTCCATGTTATTTCCTGTGATTTTCTTGTTTTTTAGTTTAACAACTATAGCTTGTATCTGACTATACTTGTTCACAGCCTGTGCTGACCTTTTGCCTGTCCCTGTTTTTGATGTTGCCTGTTGACTCTGTTTCTCATTCTGGTAATAATCCTGTTCAGCAAGTCCATCACTCTTTGAAGGGTGTACTGATTTGTGTGCTTAGATGCGGCACCCCTTTCCTTTTAAGGGTCACATCCCTCCAACAAGCATATACCGCATAGGGTCAACTATTAACTTTTTTCATGACAATCTGGTTCTTTCTGCAGTTCAGAAACAACTTTTTAAACTGATTAAAAGAGAAGTATGGCATTTTTTTATCCCATAATCATATTTACCTAGGTGGATGCAGCATCGGCCGCCTCTTCACTGAGAACCGAGCCACCGAACACCGCCGATGGCTCGGTTCTCTCACCTCCCCGAGCGGAGGGCTGCTGCCTGTCAGTCAGCAGCTCTCCTGCTCTGCTCCTCCATGCTCACTGGAGCGCTGAGCTGTGGAGCGGTTCGCTGAGAGGCTGAGATGCCTATCAGACCAGGCACCTGGCAGATCCAGACTTCCAGAGTCGGGATGATGCAGTGCCTGAACTGATCTTGGTGACGTCAACAGATAGCGGACTTCAGACCGCTCTCTGCTGAAAACAGGTCACAGGAGTGCAAAACAAACTGCACTCCTGTGACCCATAGGAATAGCCCAGCCGAATGAGCTCAGGGTGGACTTTTCCTTTAAAGACATTCCTCTTTCAATTTCATCTACAAGGTGCTATTCCTTGTAGCCTTCATCTTTGCCAGTTCAGTGTGATTTTTTTTATGCAATTCACAATTGGCAGTGTTTTTGTATTCATCTGACTCTTCCATGTTGTTGCTTTGTAGCAGTTTCCACCTCCGTGGACCTTTCAGTCCTTTAACTGTCTTATTGACCGCCATTATGTCATCCACATTTGGATTTTATTGATCTACTGTACATTTATTTTTTTCAAGTCAATACTGGATAAATGCTTTTTATGTGAAGATTCAGTAAGACAAATCATTTTGTTGATCTGCTTTACATCTCTATTTTAGGTGTTAGAAATGTGTTTCTGTTCTCTTTTATTCCTTTAGTGAGACCACCCACTCCTTTGACATATCAGTGACCACATTTTCCATTATGCTATTAATACCCCCCACATTGTCAGAAAATCTCAGGGATGCAAATGAGGCTAAATCAAAAAGCTGTTTTACATCAAAGAAACATGTTCAGATAATGCCAAGAGAACTCATTGTAGCCATTCTCACCTCTGCACAGCCAGTGTCTAAACTGGCAGCCTTATCTTGCAAGGAACCTATTTTTTTTTCTCTTTCAATTATCTTTATTGAAGCAAGAACAAGGAACAAAAAAAAAAAAAAAAAAAACAACATATACATATTGTGTCAATCACACAGAAAGCATAGGATACAGCTAAATAACAATGAAAACCTATGGTCCCATAACATACAAACAGGAGGTTACACCTTCCGCGTAACAATTCGAGATACAATATGCTAAAATGATATAGCTCTCTAGCGCTATGGGTCTCAAACATATAGGTACACCAAACCAAGACTTCAAAGCTTCGTTATACACAGGGTTAGCACCCAAAAACAGAACAGCGTAAAGCACAACAGAAAAAATAAATCCTCAGACACCAAGCAATCAGCAGTAATCATACAAGTAAGGTATAAACACGAAAAGGAGAGAAAGAAGCAAAGAAGAGAAAGGTAAGAAAGCAGGTAGAAAAGAGAAGAAGCCCTAGGCCCTCAATTGCGAGGTAAAATCGTTGCCTGAGGAGATGTAATGGACACATCTACAGTATATAAAAAGCCCACGGCTCCCAGATTTGCTCAAATTGACACTGTTTATCATTGATAATGCTCACAATTTTCTCATGGAGCATAATCCAGGAGGTTTTTTGCTTCACCGTGTCATGGTTCCATGTACATTCATCCGGCTATCATTCATATATCTGAGCTGCTCGGGTTCCTGCCAATCTGCCCTGAACCTAGGAATTATTAAGCGCTTGCACCTGTAGGTTAGTGTTCGATCAACGTGTCTCGACGCTGAAGCCGGACCTCCCTGTTCCTCTGGCATTTGTGATCAAAAGAAAAGAAATATGGGAATCCTACCTAGTAAAAGAGTGTAGTACTCATCCTATATATAAGGGTGGGTGTAATCAATATATACTATTGACCAAAAAACAAAACAACAATGAGATTCTACACTCCCAACTAAATTAACTACATGTTTATCATAATACTATACAAAATACGCTAGCAAAAAGCGGATACCCCTACATTTCCCATAACCTCCCTTAAAGACCCCCACCTAACTCACCCAAATACCTCGCCCTAAGGGACAAAAATGCACCACCTCTCCTTACCCAAGCGAGGGGTGGGGGATGCAGTCCCAACAGGGAGCTGAGCTCACCCTCTCCAATGCAAACACCTCTAAGCCAACCAGCCAGGGACCAAGTTAAACCAGCTCTTAATGGGAGCAGTGTTCCACCTTAAACTCACAATGGGCGTGTGATGCACTGCCCCATGATGGAACAAGTGAACAATAAACCACGTGGACCGTGCAACCTACTAAACCCATAAGGACACCTGCACAGTCATAGGTCAGTCAGAGCAGAGCAAATTAGTCAGTGGCTATAATGAGCGCCCTGATATCCAAATAGGCTCTGAAGTCCTCCGATGTCTGACTAATGAGCACTGGTTGCAGAGATGAATAAACCAGCCATATGAATGAACAATCCTGACTGCTGTGACCTAATGCAGGCTGTGCATATGGAAGTAAGGGAGAGATAGCGATGGTGCGGTGATATGTGAACTTGAGGATTGACTGCTGTGTATAAACAGGATCTTTGTACACAACACAGAAGAAACTGCCACTCACACAACGTAGAGACACATATCAGGGCAGGGAGATTCCCGCAGCATGCAGGTAATCTCAACCTGTCACAATTGTAACTGTGTACATTAAGGCTCCAGTGTGGTGGTATCAGGTGTATCAGATGTTATCAAGTGTACTCACAGACATCACAGGTTCACAATCCCTCACAGATGGATGGATATGCGAGCCACTCCGCCAAGTCCTGATCAATACAGCTCTCCTGCAGACGATATCCTCCACTAGAGTGCACGTGTATGCATGGGTGTCCGCAGGTAGGGGCAAGGGGGGTCAAGTGCCCCCCCCCCCCCCCTGGAATCAGGGATCGGATCTTAAATTCAGTACAGTTGGGTCGCTATCGGGGTGCAGGCAAGCCCCCCCATCAGTGTTGTTTGACTTCAGGCTCTGTCCCCTGCTCAGTCAAGCAGAGAACTCGGCGGCGCTGTGACAGGAGAAAGGTGAGCTGCGGTCTATCAGAGGTTTCCCCTGCTCGCCCCTTTTTTCTCCTGTCAGGGAGGAGAAACGGCGGCTCTCACCAGGTTCCCCACTCAGCTTCCTGTCCGCTCCGTTCCTTCCCTATTGGCCATAACTCAGTGCCACCAGAGAGAGAGCCACACTGCCCAGTGCCACCAGAGAGAGAGCCACGCTGCCCAGCGCCACCAGAGAGAGAGCCACGCTGCCCAGCACCACCAGAGAGAGAAAGACTGAGCCACTACCAGACATGCTACACTACTGCAAAGAGTTGCCCCCGGGAACCCAGAGTGAGCGATCGTCCAGCCGGAGGAATCACTGCTGTTGTTTCGCTGGGTCTGGTAAAAGGGCCTATTGCCCATTATCCATTACTTATCCTAAGGACTGTACTATGTCTGCAGTCTCTGACCATGATAATGTGATAATGACATTGTCGAAAAGGTGCGGTGCATGAGTGACCCTAAAATGATGCCCCCCCTGAAAAAATCTCTGCGGACGCCCATGCGTGTATGTGCTAATCAGCTGGTGCAATCTGGTACAATCAGAGGCGGCTGATCTTTCCAGTCCAAATGGTAGGCAGATGGAAGTACAAGCCAAAAAGTGCAAACATAGGGTTAGAGTCCCTGGAGCTCATGGTGGCTGAACCAATAGGGGGGCATGTCCCAGCGTCAGCATCTACATGTTTTGTTCCTGTATACCGGAACTTTATCAGGACACTTCGTCGGGAGCTCTGGCATTTGCTGTTCCTTCAGTACTCTTGTATTCTCTGTGTTTGTTAGGTCTTGTAGCTGTTTTCAGAGTTTTCCCTCTTGCTGCGCTCTTGTTTTTCCCTTCAGTTTCTGTCCGTGTATACCTTTGTTTTCCTTTGCTGTGGGTGCTCTCCACAGCATTGTTTGTCATTTTGCTTTGCCCCTCATTCCTGCTTGCTGTGTTCACCTCTCTCTGTGCCATTTCCCAGCTTTAGGCTTGTTCCCTGCATCCTCCCTCTAGTGTCTCTTCTTGCTAGCTGCCATGGTCTTTCCTTTGGCCCTTGTATCCTGTGTGCTATCTGCTGACACTGTGCCCACATGGGTGTGTTAGAGAGCCACAACCTGTGGGCTGCCTTGCAGCGCAACATCCACACCTCCAGGGAATCTGTTGAAGACCAGACGGCTCCTTAGATCTGGTAACTCTGACAAATCTCCCATTTGCATGCAGTCACACTGCTCCTGCATATTCCAGGATCCATACTCTGGCACACCCGTTTAGTTGTCCCTACTGCTCCACCAGACATGTTTTAAAGTCCCAGGTGTTCCGGTCCTCAAAACATGACACAACCATTGCAATAAGACTGAGAGTCATTTCCATGCTCCCGCTATCATGATTTTAGCAGCTAAAAAGATAAAGAACACTAGCCTCTGAGCAGATCGGAGAGTTTGTGTTGGTAATTTGTTCAGTAATGCTATTTGAGGTAGTTGCAATATCCCCTAATCTTTGGACCTTCTCTCCATATGTGAAGCATAGAGCCCTGTAAAAAGCATCCTCAGAAACAGTCTGAAGAGGCATTTGGGTACATCTTAGCAAGGCAAGAGGGAACCAAATACAATCTTGTCAGGACCTTGCAGTTTAGCTTTTATAAAGGAGACATTCAAAATCCCCCTGACGGAGGCTCAAAATCGAGAATGCCAAAAAAGGGTCCAGCTCAAGTTCCAGACCATGATCCCTCTCCCATTACAACATATGCAGTAATTTATGGGCAGAGGCAAGCAACAGTCCCTATATCACAGAGATACCTCCCTACAAACTCTGGTCCAAAATACAGCACTGTTCATATGCAATCAAGGAGGGAGGATTGGGTGTTCAGGGCTGAAGAAAATGCAAAAAGTGGGACATTTGATTAAAACTGAACCTGAGGCACCTTTAGAGCAGTTATGCAGTGTTGAATGGTGAAGGGACCTCTATGGGTGAAGAAATTACCAATATGATATAGCTTCTTATCAGTCCACCACTTAAACGCCCTAATGTTCATGCCTGGTGGGAAAAGAGGGTTGTGAAATAAATGAGCAAGGGGGATAAAAATCCAACACCAGCAAGGCATATAGTTTAAAACAATCCCAAAGCAAAAAAGAATGAGACAAGGTCATGCCATAATGGGGAGCCTATCTTTAGGTGCATGCCATAGTATGTAATCAATAGTAAATGGGTGAATAGCCTGCCTCTCCATATACATTCAGTCTGATTTTTCACTCTATAAGCAATTCTAGAAGTCAGGGACACCAAGTCCACCATGGGTATTAGGCATATATAAAGTAGTCTTTGCTAGTATATGGCCGTTCGTGCCCCAGATGAACTGAAGAACCCTAGACTGGAAGTGAAGCAGATGTATCTGACGGACAAACGTCATCAAGGCGCAAAAATAATACAGGACTTTAGGTAGTACCGTCATCTTGACTGCTTGAATTTTACAGAGCCATGAGAGGTCCAAGAGGGATCATTCTGAATGAAGGTCCCCCAAACGACGGAACAATGGGGCATAATTGACCCCATAGAGATCAGAGAACGAGCCAAGAGACTTATTCCAAGATATGGTAACGCCCCCCCCCCCCGATCCTGTCCCAAAAATGAAAAAGGCTCCCACACAGCTGAAGGGATATTAACGTTAAGAGCCGTGTCTCATTCACCCAGAGCCCATAAAAAGATCCAAAATCAGTCTGAAGGATATTAGAAATAGAAGTAAGAGGAGGTAACAAAAAGCAGAATGTTATCTGCGAAGAGCGCACACTTATTTTCCGGAGCACCACACAAGACCCCCTTAATATCTGAGCTGAAATTGATCCGTCACCTGTCTTCCCAGGATGAGTCCCACCTGTTCCCTATACTGACCTATAAAAGAAGCTGGTCTGTTAGCAAGAACTTAAAATTGTTGTTGATTAAGGAGATGGGTCGATAATTGCCTACTTCTCCTGGATCCTTATTAGACTAAGGTACTACAATAATATGTGCCATATTCGAAAAAGTATTGAGTGGAGTCCTTTCCTGTAAAACTAGAAGATCTTGAAACTTGTGGTAGTGGGGGTCTGGAAAACCATCCAGCCCCGGCGTGGACCCTGTCAGCGTAAGCTTGATCGCCACTATGACCTCCCGATCCATAATAGGTTCCTCTATTTACTTTCTATGGTCAGCGGATAAAGAATGGAGCAAAATACCCTCCAAATAGCGAGCGCACTTAAGAGGATCCGCCCGGTCGGGGCCTTATAAAGAGAGGTGTAAAAATTCTGAAAGGTCTGCAACACTTTGTGGGTATTTTTGGAGTAAGCCATCTGAGCAGTGCAACTTCGGTATAGTGGAACTACGGGCTTTGGGGTTCCACTTCCGAGCTAAAAAGGAGCCAATCTTATCTTTATGTATATAAAATTTAGTGGACGCCCAGCGCAGACTCTTTTTTGCCCTTGTAAGTCTCAAATTAAACGCCAACCCAGTCTGCTAAATTAGCTTAAGAATAGAGGGATCTGGGCGACGCTTATGCAACTGGATGAGAGGTTGGAACTCGCGCTCAAGCTTCTGTATCATGGACTTACACTTCTTATTGAGTTTGGAGGATACCTGAATAATCTTGCCTCTCACCGTTGCTTTATGCACCGCCCAAATAGACATAGAAGAGAAATCCTCTGTGACATTTTCAATAAAATATTTCTGTAGGCTAAGCCGAATGTCCTCACACTAACAAGGGTCCGATAGCAATGATTAATTTACGTGCCAGTAAGAGGAACGTGGGAGCGGAGAAAGCGGTATGAAAGAAAAAGATACCAGTGAGATACCAGGTTGTGGCTTTGATCGTATCCCGAGGGCACCAGAGTACATTAGACAAAAACATGATCTTTACGTGAATAAGTATAATAATAACGAGTTGAGTGATTATTTTCCCACCACACATCAACTAAATTAAAATAATTTAGCACTTTGGCCACCCGAGTACTTGCCATAGTGGGTCATTTGAGGCATGTCTAAGCAGGATTAGATTTATCTGGGCTGAGTTCTAGGGCTAAATTGGTGTCCCTCCCATAAATGATAATACCCTCCAGAAAAGGGTGGTGTTTAGGCCTAGGACTTTTTTTTAATCACATGCCGCCCACCGTCATTTGACGGTGACAGAATGGCTCCCCTGCGCGAATTGCCGTAGCTGTACGGTAGCTGCTTTAAGGGGTATAGGGGGTGCACGCATGCCGCTGAAGGTGCGCGCGTGCCGCTTGGAGGCATTACTGTGCAGCCGATGCACATGCCAGGTGGCCACGATGTCCGCCGGGCAACCGCAATCACTCGTGACAGAGCAGAATTGTGGATCTGTGTGTGTAAACACACAAAGCCTTGTCCTGTCAGGGGAGAGGAGACAGATCGTGTGTTCCTAGTATATAGGAACACAGATTGGTCTTGCCCTGAGTCAGTCCCATCCCTCCACAGTTAGAGCACACAGTGAGGGAACACATTTAATCCCTTGATCGCCCCCTAGTGTTAACCCCTTCCCTGCCAGTGACATTTATACAGTAATCAGTGGCTATTTATAGCACTGATCGCTGTATAAAAGTCAATAGTCCTGATAAAAATCGCAGATAGCTGCCATAACTAGTAAAAAAATAAAAATGCCATAAATCAATAAACTATTTTGTAGGCGCTATAACTTTTGCGCAAACCAACCAATATATGCTTATTGCGATTTTTTTTACCAAAAATATGTAGGAGATTATATATCGGCTTAAACTTTTTAATTGGGGATATTTAGTATAGCAAAAAGTAAAAAATATTGTGTTTTTTTCAAAATTGTCACTCTTTTTTTTTTGTTTATAGCGCAAAAAAATAAAAACCACAGAGGTGATCAAATACCACCAAAAGAAAGCTCTATTTGTGGGAAAAAGAAAGACATAAATTTTGTTTGAGTACAATGTTGCACAACCACGCAATTGTCAGTTAAAGCTACGCAGTGCCGTATCGCAAAAAATGGCCCGGTCAGGAAGGGGGTAAATTCTTTCGTGGCTGAAGTGGTTAAAGTAGCGCTTAGGTTGCATTGCAGTCCCTGGCCGCATTTGCTCAACAGGGCAGGGATGGCCTTTCAATAAAAAAAATATATAAAAAAAAATTATAAATACTTAATACTGAAAGCCTCTTACTTTAGGCTTGTCTGAGCTTGGCGGTACTTTGGTACACACAACTATACCACACAAGTATGTAGCGACATGTTGCAAACATAGGGAAGCTTTGCCTGTGCCAACAAAAAGTGTCTGCTGCTCTGACCCTCAATAAAGGCTTCTCTTAAACAATTTTTTCCACTCAATTCCCTCAACCTTATCCAAGTTCTCCAAAAATAAAAACAACAACAACAACACCCCTAGACTGTTTTTTTGTGGCTGTGATTGTGTGCCTGGCTGTGCGGCAATCCACTGGGGAAGAACCTGGGCAAATTTCAAGCGGCTCTTACAGGAGTGCAATGCATACTAGCACATTATGACATTACCTTGCAGGGTAAGAAGAAAAGAAAAATGTCCAGGGGTTTAGAAACCACTTTAAACATCTCTCAAGCATGTATTCTACATGATTTTTTTTCCATGTTGCTCCCGAAGTTTCTTTAAAATGTGAACCCTCTTCTGCTGTATGTTATTTTTTTAAATCAATTTGGCATTGGTACATGTCTCCCATCCTGGGGTTCAGCTCCCTATGCCCCTTGTTTGACTATCCCTTTCCTGTTGAAAATGGCCAGAACTGATTTTCAAGATGTGTCTCTCATGGACTTCAGTGGGGGTTCAGATTAAAGACTGCAATGTTCTGACTTTACCAAGGGTTCAAAAAATTCCCCATGAACTTCCTCAACTCGATCCATGTACCAGTCTACTAAATTTAAACCCATCCTAGCTGCCTAACACATCAGGAATTCTGCAGGTACCCAATCTGCTGCAGGACTTTATTCTAGAGTACATAAAACGATGAGGATAGTCTTTGAATAGTAATCTAAGTTGAAAAAAAAATCACACATCCATCTACTTCTGACTAACTCCATCTGTTTGGTCTGAAGAGAGGCAAAGTTGAGGTCTCTGGGCTATTATGTCAAATTTGGTTTCATGGGGATAAAAGTACCTAAAAAAGTCAGATGTTGCCATTACTTCTTAAAAGTATGTTTTTTGTTTTTTTTCCAGAATCATACTTACCTAGGTGGATGCAGCATCGGTCCGATGCTGCATCTGTCCCCTGGTGCCTCTACACTGAGAACTGAGCGATTCAACATCACAGATGGCTCAGTTCTCTCAGCTCCCCTAGCAGAGAGTTGCTGACTGTCAGTCAGCAGCTCTCTGCTCTGCTCCCCCACGCTCACTGGAGTGCTGAGCTGTGGAGGGGCGGCTCGCTCAGAGCATAAGACGGGCATCAGTCCAGGCACCTGGAGGATCCAGATTTTATGATGGCGCACTGCCTGGACTGATTTCTATGACGTCAGCAGAGAGTGGACTTCAGACCGCTCTCTGCTAAAAGTGGGTCAGAGGAGTGCAAAATTAATTGCACTGCTGTGACCCATAGGAGAAGTACAGCCAAACGAGCTCAGGCTGGACTTCTCCTTTAATGTTTTATGGAAATTTACATAACAACTGCTCTTACAGTAAAGGATCCCCTCCTTACCAACCGTTCAGTATTCTTTCCACCTTTACAACTGATGTGCTATCACATACTGTAAATATTGAAATTAAATCAGATTTTTATATTGACATTAGATGTAGCTATACATATTAATTAGATCACACCTTGCATTAAAAGTATGATCCACCATTAATTTGATAAAGTTAATTGCACACATTTAAACCCTCTCCAAATCACATAGGTCTATCTTCCATTACTGTGCACAAAACTGTCCTCTTAATTAAAACAAAATATCTCAACAGCAACAATACAACACTTGCATCATAGTATTTTTTTTTTTTATTTCCCATTTTATAAAGCTCAGAATTGTGCCTATGTTTGTAGCTGCTGCTTGCCACAGCTTAGATCACTGTTGAATAGGTATGAAAAATCCAAAACCAAAATAAAAAAATAAATAGATATGGTGGCTGAATTCATTTTCTTTTTAAGTCTGTTTCCTCTGTTTTCACTTATTGGGAAATATGGCCAATAACGCACCTCCTGTGTTAAAGTGACTACACTCTGAATGAAGGTGCAACAGAGACACCTTTGGACAGCAGTCTAGGGGAGTACTAGATGCACTAACAGGTTTAAATACATTACAAAATATAAGCCAAAGTTTAGCAACATGTCCAAAAAAGACAAAAAGTCAATAAAGGGGATGTTACTGGTGTTGTATGTTGAAAAAAGAAAAAACTGTACACATACACATCTAAAATAAAAAAAAAATATTAATTCAAGCCAATAAAGAATAAAATCATGCATGTAAATCCTCAATAAGCACCCCCTAGTGACCTGCTTATAAATTAGAAATCTATGCCCAAAGGGCTTAATATCATGTGTCAATCTTGATTATCAAACACTTGGTACAGATAAATAATGTATAAGTGCTGAAATATTAGTTATGGAGGGGGCCTCTCAATGCATTTTGCTCATTGCTTTTCCAGGAGTGAGTTACCAAAAGCTGTTAAGCAGGGACCTGTCGACAAACGGGGAATACGTCCACCCCTAAACAAACCAGCAGCACCAGCGGGACAGACATCAGAGGAAAGGTCCAAATTTATACCCCTATTAAAAAGTGCCTTGTGCATTCAGGGTGTATTAAAGGACTGAATGACAAGAGGTCAAAGTTCGGTACCACGTCCCAATAGAATAAGAATAAAAAAAGAAAAGGCAGGCGGGACTTTTAAGGTACCAAGTTATAGAAAAAACAATCAATTTGAAAGAATATACATTTTATTTAAACAATTCTTTAAAAGTGCAGTAAACATTTACAAGAATCACGTATTATTTCTTTGGACATATACAACCACTTCTTACTCTACATGTTTCGCTCAGAGGAGCTTCTTCAGGAGTTTTTGTGTCACATGAAGTATTATATACTATAAGAAACAACAATTGTAAATGGATATGCTTAAAAATTGCCATGAATAAAATAGAATGGCATGTCAATAGGACATACCTGTATAAATTTGATAGAGAAATAATGCATTTTATAAAGTACATTTTATACAGAATAATGATGAACTAAAAAGGAATGCCTACCGGATGCTTGTATTCATAAAACACTTATTGTAGATACATAGACTGAAGCCAGGATTTACAAAAAATGGAAAGACCTTTTTGTAACCAAAGAGAAAGAATAAATGAAAACATATTCACATAGTGTTAATGTTAGATAGTTTTATAAACTGTATAATGGTAACTAAGGAAAGACTTTTACCTCAATTCTAAATGAAAAGAAAAATGAAACCAATATGGTCTGCCATCCCAGAATGAAACCAATATGGTCTGCCATCCCAGATCTCATACTGTGGTCAAAAACGCAGAAGGACTGGAGATAAAAAATGCCGCCCCTTGTTTTTCCCCTGCAGCACCCAAGGACGCACCAAAGGTTTGCCTAATAAAGGGTTCTACTGTTGGGGAGAACAGCCAGAGTTGGTCCTAAAATGTGATGACAAGAAAAAAAGAGAAATCATTTGGTGTAATACTAATATTTCTTTGTAGGGGAATTAAGCATATTCCAAACTTCCAACCAGTTGTGAGCGAATAACCACGGAATCAGTGAGAAAGGAAGGGCGGGTGGACTGGGATTGGAAAAAAGGGGTAGGGGAAAGAAAGAAAGAGAAAGGGAGGAAAGGAGGAGATTCAGAGCCCACAGGGATCGGAAAGGTGTTAAAAATCCTCAAAGGCTCTGCACAGACCACCCCCTTCCTACCTGCACAAGCAGGTCACTGAAAGTGGCAATCAACCCAATCAACATGGCGGTTAGTACGAGATCCCACATAAATTACGGAGGAGACACGACATCTGTCGGGCAAGATTATCCCCTCATGCGCTTTTTGACCATTCACTTGCAGTAGTGGTCAATACGATCTGGTAAGAAGCTGGAGTCTTTTATGTTGGTTTGGGAGCACCGTTCTTGTCCTACCACACATTATTCCATGGTGATTTAACCCCTTATGTGCTGGTAGACTGTTCACTAGTTTAATAGTCATTAGAGTCTGGTAAGAAGCTGGAGTGTGTCCTCTCTACCTGGGTGCAAATAATCTGATCTAGATCATATGGGTGATTACAGCTTTCAATATACAATTATCACTTTATGAACTTTTTTTATATATAGACTTTTATATTGTCAGTATTAAGACACAATTAGAGCATTGGTGATCATAGTTCATTTTGCATGTTCTGAGCAGATATTTTTGCTTATTAGTTGTCAATGGTAAATGGTTCATCTCAACACTCTTACATACAGTATATATGTGCAGGACAGCATGTTTTGTTGAAAAGCAACAGACTTACTAGCCAGATCACCAATTGAAAGATTTACATTTTTTTGACTTTGAAAGAAAACAAATGTAGCCATCACATCAAAGAATGATAAACGTTTGCTTTTTGGTTTAATACTGCTTTAATTTAAAGAGCTTCTCCGGGGGCGTGACCGGACATGAGGTGCGGTGAGATGTGAGAGGAATGTGAGAGGCGTGTGTGTGCTCACTCCCACCCTCCGTCCCGTCCCATGGAAATGCCGTAGATGCTGAGACCTGTGGCTGCCTTCTCACAGCAACAACTGCACGCTGCGTGAAGCCTGGAGACTCTAGAGGCCAGTCTGATTTAATCAGCATTGAACCGCAGCGTGTCTACACGGAACAGCCGAACAGCCGAGGGTGACGTCACACGCTATCCCCTGCCTCGTCCGCGCTGGGAGAGAGGAAGAGCGGCGGGAAGTTTGAGCTCACAAGCCAGTCTTTTCAGAGCTGCTCATACAGCGCCCACACAGCGGGGGAAAAAACAGAGGAAAACAGAGTAAACAGAACACCGGAGGAGGGGAGGGGGCTCCAAGGAGACTCTCAGACGGTCCTGGAAGAACTTCTTTAAACGGCCAGGAGAGGTGAGAAGACAGTTTACAGTTTATCTCCCCCACCCCCCCCTCATTGCAAATAGTGGCTTGGTGTTTCTTCTTCCCTTTTTTTGATTGAGAAAAAGAAAAAGAAAAGAAAACATAAATTGTGAAGTGCATATCTGCCTTTTTTATGCTCTGCTGCAACTAAGGACTATTAGAGACATAAGCTGTGTTATGATGCGCTGTGCATATGCATCCGGCTTTTGAGTGACAGAAGTCTGAGGATTGCTTTTCTTCTTTTTCTGCCTGTGGCTGTGCTGTACAAACTGTGTGATACAATACCCAGGATAAGAGGTGTTGTGCAGGTTACCCGGCTTCTGTAAGCCAGAACCTTGAGGACTGGTTTCTCTTTTTTTTTTTTTTTTTCTATGGCTGCGCTGTGCATGGGTACTGGCGTCCTCCCAAACTCCTTTTTAATCGTAAACGCAGTCTGAGGACTGATAATAGCAATATATAAAACTGTGTGAAAACATCGTGATGTGCATATCTGCCTTTTACATGCTCCGCTGCAATTAAGGACTGCAAATAGAAACGCTGGGTTGTGCACATATACGTGAATATACGTGAATATATACGTTCACTTCTGTACTTATATCCTCCTTTAATCTCAACCACTCTGGCCCGGTCATAGGCTGTGATTTATAGGACTGCCCCCCTTGTCCTGCTTTTTGGCTCTTTCCCCCCCCCTCCCTTTTTTTTTTTAAGGGCCACCAGAGAACTGCCTTTTATAAAATTTATTCTAAAGCCGGTATTTGACTGGGTTGGACCCCAGAGAGGCCCAGAAGGGGCAACATGTCAGCAAGGAGGAGAGGAGAAGAGCAGGCCAACCTGGAGAGTGTTGGGACACAATCACTAAGATCAGCCAAGGATAAGGAAAAAGGGTCCCAGCCCACATTAACAAATGGGGCATCAGCAGCTGCAGCAAAGCTGGAAAAGTATGCTCATACCCCAGTCCATAGTCCAACTAAAGGGGGACAGCAAATCCAGGCGAAAGTGTCAAACGACAGAAAGAGCCAAGGGCAAATAAACAACCAGACAGTCGCTGCGGGGGCCGCTATAGGAGGAGCAAAGAGCACAACCAATAAAAATGTAGGAGCCCCTGGAAAATCAGATTTGGCTTCAGCTCAGGCACCAACGGCTGAAGGAGAGCCGACACTAAAGGACGTACTGGCGGCAGTTAATACATGTAAACAGTCCCTAGGGGAGTTATGTGACCAAATGAAAAATATCAAAGAGGAACTGTCCCTGATGCGCCACGAGCTGGAAAGGACGGCTGACAGAATAACAGCAGCAGAAGGGAGAATTAGTCAAATAGAGGATGACATGTACCCAATAAGCCAAGAGGTTAAAACCCTAAAAGAACAATCAGATAAATTTGCAGGAAAACTGGACGAAATGGAGAACAGACTCCGAAGGGACAATGTGAGGCTGGTAGGCCTCCCGGAAAAAAGTGAAGGATCGGATCCAATTGTATTCATGGAAAAATGGCTTATCGAAATGTTTGGAAGAGAGACTTTTTCACAACAGTTCTCAGTTGAAAGGGCGCATAGGGTCCCGTTTAGACCCCCACCCCAGGGAGGGCATCCTAGATCTATACTAATGAAATTCTTGAACTTTAAGGACAAAGTTATGCTCCTCCGCAGGGCCAGAGAGATGGGGAGTATTTTCTACAAGGGAGCCAAAATCTCACTGTACCCTGATTTTTCACCTGACTTGCAGAAGCGTAGAGCAGATTTTATAGAAATCAAACGCAAACTTCAGAAATTTGATGTTACTTATGCTTTACTGTACCCAGCTAGGCTACGTGTGGTAGCAATGGGAGAGACTTTTTTTTTTGATTCCCCAGCAAACGTGACTACATGGTTGGAAGACCGGAAAGATCAATTAATGATTAAAACGAGGGGATGATGGGTTTAGGGATAGAGGAACAAATATAGAGGGATGAGGGGGGAGGTGTCTCAGTGGAAAATATTCGCACAGGGATAAGAGGGTGGAAGGAGCCACATAGCACAAAAGTAAGGAATGAATGGGCGGGGGGAGGGGCGAAACACAGTTGTCAGTGTGTGTGTAAGGATGGGGGTGGGGTGGGAGGAGGGGGAGGGTGGGAGTGGATTTGTATATAAGCATAGGGGGGGGAGGGGGGGGAAGTTTGTGGGTAAAGGGTGTGTGGTAACGGTCACAAAAGAAGTCCTTAGGGATAACCTAGAATGGTATAAGGGGGGGGGGGGGGGTGAAGATGCAACGAAGTAAAACACGGGAAAAATATTTAATTTACACGGAAGTAAGCAGTAAGCTAAAAATATTGTTAGATAAACACTCAGAAAAAAGATTAGCACTTTTTCACGTAGAGAAGAATATTAAGATAGGTGAAAGATTTTTTTGCTCACAAGGGGTAGTTATCTTGGCTAAAGGCCTGGTTACCTTTCTCTTTCTTCTCATCTCTCCTTTGTTTTCTTTTTTAAACTTTTTATATTTTATTATTCCTCTCTTCCGGGTCCTATGTAGTGGTAGGATGGGTGAGCATTATAATATAAGTATAGTATAGGTATAAGAGGGGATCAATTGACCTCTGCATTAGAATCTTCTACCCCTTACAGTATCCTCTCCTCTAACAAGGGCAGGGGGGTAGAGTATCTGGGACATAGCATTGTCTTTCTGTGTATATATCCTTTTTCCCCCGTTTTTTTTTTTTTTTTTCCTTTCCCCCTCTGTCTTCCCCTTTTTCCCTCTCTCCCACGTTGAAGCATGCAGACTAGGATACTGAGTATTGGCTCCTGGAACGTACGGGGGCTGGGCACACCGGCAAAGAGAGCAGCAGTGGCAGAGACCCTGGAGAGGAGTGGGGTAGGACTGATCTGCCTACAGGAGACGCACCTAACTCAAGACTCTGGGTTACAAAACCAAAGCAAGAAATACCAATGCCAATTCCACTCAGTCCACACCTCTTATTCAAGAGGAGTGGCTGTGATGGTAAGGAAAGAGTTGGGGTTTTCCTGTCGGCAGATCAGTATAGATAGAGACGGACGGTATATTTTTTTGCACTGTGTAATTGAAAACCGAGAATATGTTCTAGCAAATATTTATATTCCCCCTCCGTTCAAACTTGATGTAATGTATAGGCTATTGGAATTTTTAACAGACAAAGTTGGGGTACCGGTTATAGCAGTAGGGGACTTTAACGAGGTTATCAATAGAAAACTTGATAGGTTCCCACTGGGTGTACACGGCCAGAAAGTAGATGAGAGTCGATTATACCAGTTTTTACAGGAAGCAGGGCTCTTTGACATGTGGAGGGCACGGAATCCAGGTGTGCTGCAATTCTCATGTTACTCAAGCTCCTATTCCACGCTCTCAAGGATAGATCTAGCTTTGGGAAACGAAGAAGCATGCCAAACCATAAGGGATATAGAATATCACCCTAGAGGAGTATCTGACCATGCACTACTGGTTGTCTCAATAAACTTAGAAGGGAAAAGATCCCCTGCAGTATGGAAAATGAACCCAATTTGGTTCGAACTAATAGGGGACCCAAATGAGGTGTTATTAAAACTGGAAGAATTTATAAAATTTAATAATGAGTCAGTGACAAGAGGTATAATGTGGGATGCACTGAAGGCGTATCTAAGAGGTATTCTCATTCAATCAGTATCAAAAATTAAAAAGATCACAAGGGAATGGGAGAGTAGGATTAAGAGAGAGCTGATGAAAGCAGAGGGAGATTACGTTAATAACCCCACATCGGATACACAAAGCGTATGGTTAACTAAACAACAGGAATATAAAGATATAGTCATTAAGAAATCAGAGAATAAGAGATTGTTCCAGAAACAGGTAGCTTATGGAGAGGGGGAAAAAGTTGGGAAAATGTTGGCACATTTAGTGAGAACCAATTCTCCTCCCTCCAGCGTCCCTGTGATCAAGACTGAAAAAGGTGAAATATCATCCAAAAAGTCAGTAATTACAGAAACTTTTAGATTATATTATGAAAAACTGTATAGATCGCGTGGGACGGTGGAGGAAGGGGAAATGGACATATTCTTCAGAAACGTTGATATTCCGGTTCTCACAGATGAAGAAAGAGGGATAATGGAGGCACCGCTAACGCTGGAGGAAATCCAACTGGCGGTGAAAGAAATGGCCAATCAGAAATCACCAGGACCAGACGGCCTCCCAGCAGAAACCTATAAACAATATGGGAAAGTACTACTGCCAGAGCTTCTTAAGGTATTCAACTGGGCGAAAGAGGAGGGGAGGTTGCCAACGTCTATGACGGAAGCAACAATAATAGTTTTACATAAGGAGGGGAAGGACCCGCTAGAGACTAAGTCTTACAGACCTATTTCCTTGCTCTGTGCGGATGCTAAAATACTTGCGAAAGTTATGGCAATCAGACTAAATAAAATTATTCCTAGACTTATACATCCGGACCAAACAGGATTTATCCCCTGTAGATCCACCAGTATAAATATCAGGAGGCTGTATCTCAATATGCAGATACCAACAGAGGATACAGGGACAAGGGTGGTTATGGCCCTAGATGTGGTCAAAGCTTTTGATAGTTTAGAATGGGGATACCTATGGCGTGTTTTAAGGGAATTTGGATTTGGCCCCTCATTCATTGAATGGATTAAAACCTTGTATACGGGCCCCAGCGCTAAAATCAGGGTTAATAATGATTTCTCTGACAAAATTCAATTAGAGAGGGGGACAAGACAGGGGTGCCCATTGTCCCCCTTGCTTTTTGCTCTGGCAATGGAGCCGCTGGCCAGCGTAATTAGATCAGACACGAACATACAGGGGTTTAGAAGAAAGGGGGGAGAAGAGAGAATCGCATTATATGCGGATGATGTCCTCCTCTTCCTGGGGGATGCGGAGCAATCCCCCAGGCAGGTGATGAACATCCTCATAGATTTTGGGAAAATTTCAGGGCTGACCATAAATTGGGAAAAATCTGCATTAATGCCTATAGACCCCCTAGGGAACCAGAGGACACCGGATAGCCTACAGCTAGAAGTGGTCGAACAAATTAAATATTTAGGTGTAAACATAAAGAAGAACCCTAATAATTACATCAATGATAATATTGTACCATTACTAGCTAAATTTAAATCTAAAATTGCAATCTGGAGACGCCTCCCATTATCGGTCGCGGGGAGATGTAATTTGATTAAGATGCTGTGGCAGCCACAGCTTTTGTATCTGATGCACAACTGCCCAACATGGATAGATAAAAAATGGTTCAGGAAAATCGACACGCTGTTTAGAGAACTTATATGGAAAGGAGGCCAGCCTAGGATAGGTTTACAAATATTACAACTAGGAACAAGAAAGGGCGGGATGGCACTGCCGCATCCACGAAGCTACTTCCTAGCCGCCCAACTACAACATATAGGGGGGGTTGGAGGAGGTAATAAGGATCTAATGATTGCAGGTACTCCGCATAGATCAATAATAGAGGCTCTTGAGGCAAACTCATTTTGTTATAGAAACCCCACGGTGAGGCTTGGGTTAAAAGTCTGGAAAGCATTAAAAGCAGTAAAAGGGCTGGAGGGCATGACAAAATACACCCCCCTCTGGAATAACAAGAACCTGGAGGAAGTGGAGAAGATAGGGAAGATTAAGGAGTGGGAGATAAAGGGGATAGTTAAACTAGTTCAGCTATACGAGGGAAAGATACTAAAGACATTCACCGCACTAAGAACAGACTATGACCTACCGAAACACTCATTTTATAAATATCTACAAATCAGGCACGCCTTAAATAGGCAATTTGCGAAACAAGGACCAAACTGGGTCAACTCTCCGGTATATCAAAGAATAGGCTCCCAAGATAAGACCAAAGGATTCATAGCAGAAATTTACCCATATATATGCGAAGGCAGTGTAGAAAGCCCAGTACGACTTAAGAGCAGAAGGAAGTGGGAAAAAGAATTCGGAACCCTGTCAGATGAACAATGGCTGAGAATACTTGAGAAGGGACACATGGTGTCGGTCTCGCCCGCACAAAGGGTCTCATACCTAATGTTATTACATAGGACATATTACACTCCTAAGAGACTCTTTGATTTCGGGTGGAGAAAGGACGCCAGGTGCCCCAGGTGTCAAGACACTGGAGACCTAGCACATATGATGTGGAAATGCCCGAAATTGTTTCGTTACTGGTCAGAAATTCTCGATACGCTGAACACAGTCTACGACGCGAGGTTAGAAATGAGTCCCAGACTGTGTATACTAGGGCTGGACGAAGGAATAGTCGGAGGCCCCTGGGTAACCAAAGCAGTGATGAGATGTCTATTCCAAGCAAGAAAGCTAATAGCGCAAAGATGGCAGGCTGAAAAACCCCCAACGGAAAGAGAATGGGCGAGATTAATAACAGAAACAATATGGAGGGAAAGAACGGTATATACGAGGAGAGGAAATATGAAAGAATTTGTAAAAATGTGGAAAACATGGATGGATAAGCAGGGATGCCCAATGTAATGGATAAGGGGGTGGGAGACTAAACAGGGAAGAATACTGTATAGGTAAAATAGGGGGGATAAAGAGAGCATAAAGGTAAGGGGAATGAGACAGGAAAAGAAGGAAATACAGTAGAAGTAATAAAAGAAAGGTGGGAGGTACAAAAGAACTGCAGGTTAATGGTAATTTTTTTAGCAAACTGTGAGAAAACGAGTTTATGGAAATTAAATGTGTGTATGTATTTTTTCTGCTTTTTTTTTTGTATGAAGAAAACAAATAAAGATTATATAATTTAAAAAAGAGCTTCTCCAGCTCTGTTTTTCCCAGCTTTATTCCATTTTGCAGTATTACCATAGCTTTATAACATTATATTTATAAAAATATGTTTTTTTTATATCACATAACTGTCCAGGTTTCCGTTTTGTCTATTTTTCATTCCAATGTGCTGATGGCCATGATGTTCTAAAAATGACAAAAAAAAATGTGTCATTTAATTTCTCATTTCAATTTTTTCCAACCAAGAAAACAATACTTTGTGTTCAAAACATCCTGAAATCGCCATCATCTTGACCATGTGATCGACTGCATTTTCCAGAAGCCATCAGAAAACTAGGAGCTTCATCTTTGCTGAGATTTTTAATAATGCCGCGTACACATGAGCGGAATTTCCATCGGAAAAAATCTTGGATGGTTTTTCCAACGGAATTCCGCTCAAGCTTGGCTGGCATACACACGGTCACAAAAAAGTTTGCTGAACTTTCGACCATCAAGAACGCCGTGACATACAACACTACGACGAGCTGAGAAAATTTCCCGATGACAGGGAACAGCCGATCAGTGACAGGCAGTGTAGGAAGCACGGGGAGAGGTTTGTTTACACAGACCACTCCCGTTCTTCAGCTCTGTGACCCGATCGCGGGACACCAGCGATCAGGGCCGAGTCATACAATCGGTGACTATGGACGCTGAATGCTGGACTTGGGAGCGTGCCCGCAAGGTAACCCCCTCGGGAGAGCGCTTCTCCTAGGGGGTTATCTGATGCGGGGAGAAACCACGAGAGCCACCGGGGGACCCAATAAGACGAGGTTCATGGCCACTCTGTGCAACATGAGCTGCACAGTGGAGGTAAATATGACATGTTTGTTATTTAACCGCTTAAGGACCGCCTCCTGCACATATACGTCGGCAGAATGGCACGGCTGGGCAAAACCACGTACCTGTATGTGGCCCTTTAAGAGTGACCCGGTCCTGAGCTCCATGACCGTGGGACCAGTGGACCTGATCACCACTGGTGTCCCGCGATCGGGTCACAGAGCTGAAGAATGGGGAGATGTCTGTGTAAACAAACCTCTTCGCATGCTTCCTAGTGACGCTGTCACTGATCGGCTGTTCCCTGTCATCGGGAAAGACGCAAAGCCACGCCCCCCTACAGTAAAAAAGAAACACACACACTTAACCCCTCCCCGCCCCCTAGTGGTTAACTCCTTCACTGCCAGTGTCATTTACACAGGAATCAGTGCATTTAAATAGCACTGATTTCTGTATAATTGACAATGGTCCCAAAAATGTGTCAAAAATGTCCGATGTGTCCGCCATAATGTCGCAGTCACAATAAAAATCGCTGATCGCCGCCATTACTAGTAAAAAAAAATATATTAATAAAAATGCTATAAAACTATCCCCTATTTTGTAAACGCTATAACTTTTGCGCAAACCAATCAATAATCGCTAATTTTACCAAAAATATGTAGAAGAATACGTATCGGTCTAAACTGAGGAAAAACATTTTTTATATATATTTTTGGGCGATATTTATTATAGCAAAAAGTAAAAAATATTGCTTTTTTTTCAAAATTGTCGCTCTATTTTTGTTTATAGCGCAAAAAATAAAAACCGCAGGGGCGATCAAATACCACCAAAAGAAAGCTCTATTTGTGGGAAAAAAAGGACGCAAATTTTGTTTGGGAGTCACGTCGCACGACCGTGCAATTGTCAGTTAAAGCAACGCAGTGCCGAATCGCAAAAAGTGGCCTGGTCCTTTGGCTGCAAATTGGTTCGGGGCTTAACGGCTTCCCGACTGCCTCATGTACATATACGTAAGCAGAATGGCATGGGCAGGCAAAATCCCGTACCTGTACGGGATCCTTTAAATGCCTGCCCGTGGGTCGCGTGCACGCCGCCAGCAGCGCGCTTGCGACCCGGTCGGGAGCTCCGTGACCCCGGCCGCGGGACCAGCGGACCCGATCGCCGCTGGTGTCCCGCGATCGGGTCACGGAGCTGAAGAACGGGGAGAGGTATGTGTAAACAAACCTCTCCCCGCGCTTCCTACTCTGCCTGTCATTGATTGGCTGTTCCCGGTCATCGGGAAAGCCGATCAATGACGTCAGACGTCAGCCCCGCCCCCTAATGTAAAAAAACACACACACACGTCACAGCCCATAACCCCTCCCCTCCCCCTAGTGGTTAACCCCTTCACTACAACTGTCATTTATACAGGAATCAATGCATTTAAATAACATTGATTGCTGTATAAATGACAATGGTCCCAAAAATGTGTCAAAAATGTCCGATGTGTCCGCCATAATGTCGCAGTCACAATAAAAATCGCTGATCGCCGCCATTACTAAAAAAAAAAAATATTAATAAAAATGCTATAAAACTATCCCCTATTTTGTAAACGCTATAACTTTTGCACAAACCAATCAATAGTCTTTAATTGCGATTTTTTTTTACCAAAAATATGTAGAAGAATACGTATCGGCCGAAACTGAGGAAAAAAAATGTTTTTTTTTATATATTTTTGGGGATATTTATTATTATATGTATACGGTATATATATATATATACAGTATCTCACAAAAGTGAGGACACCCTTCACATTTTTATAAATATTTTACTATATATTTTCATGTGACAACACTGAAGAAATGACACTTTGCTACAATGTAAAATAGCGAGTGTACAGCTTGTATAACAGTGTCAATTTGCTGTCCCCTCAAAATAACTCAACACACAGCCATTAATGTCTAAACTGCTGGCAACAAAAGTGAGTACACCCCTAAGTGAAAATGTCCATATTGGGCCTAATTAGCCATTTTCCCTCTCCGGTGTCATGTGACTCGTTAGTGTTACAAGGTCTCAGGTGTGAATGGGAAGCAGGTGTGGTAAATTTGGTGGTATCGCTCTGTCTCTTATACTGGTCACTGGAAGTTCAACATGGTACCTCATTGCAAAAAACTCTCTGAGGTTTTGATATAAAGAATTGTTGCTCTACTATAAGAAGATTGCCAAGACCCTGAAACTGAGCTGCAGCACAGCGGCCAAGACAATACAGCGGATTAACAGGTCAGGTTCCACTCAGAATAGACCTTGCCATGATCGACCAAAGAAGTTGAGTGCACGTGCTCAGCGTCATATCCAGAGGTTGTCTTTGGGAAATAGACGTATGAGTGCTGCCAGCATTGCTGCAGAGGTTGAAGGGGTGGGGGGTCAGCCTGTCAGTGCTCAGACCATACGCCACACACTTCATCAAATTGGTCTGCATGGCTGTCATCTCAGAAGGAAGCCTCTTCTAAAGATGATGCACAAGAAAGCCTGCAAACAGTTTGCTGAAGACAAGCAGACTAAGGACATGGATTACTGGAACCATGCCCTGTGGTCTGATGAGCAGTGTTGGTCATCTTACTTTAAAAAAGTAATTAGTTAAGTTACAAATTACTTCTCCCAAAAAGTAATTGCGTTAGTAACTCAGTTACTACATTGGAAAAGTAATTAGTTACGCAGCAAAGTAACTGATTTTTTTTTAAATATTCTATACGTGTAACTAAGGGGCGGGTCTCGTATTACTGTAACTAAGGGGCGCATTTATTATTATTGTTATATATCGTGTAACCAAGGGGCTGCTCTATTATTACTCTAACCAAGGGGCAGATCTGTTATAGCGTGTAAGCAAGTGGCGGGTCTGTTATTATTACATCATGTAAGGGGCGGATGGCTACAGAAGAGGGCGAATGTTAAATTAATGGGCAGAGCTCGATATATAACAATAATAATAAATGCACCCCTTGGTTACAGTAATACTAGACCCGCCCCTTACTTACACGATAGACGCCCCTTGCAGAGTAGCACGAGCATCAGGAGCGTGCGGCATCGCCTCATACCATTTCATGTTAACTGCACCTGCGCGGTGTAGAGTTCACTCAGAGCTGTTTAGGTTCTGCAATTTTCGGAAAGCTCCATAGTCCTTTGTACCGCGCAAGCCCTGCGCAGTACAGGGGGTCCTTATCCAGCGGGGGAAATTTTTCGGCAGGACACCGGAATTACACTACTGCCATCTAGTGGCGGTAGATGTAATTGGGGTAACTAAGCCAAAGTAATGGGAAGTGAGTTACCATGAGGGGAAAAGTAATCAGTTAGATTACTCGTTACCCTCTAAAGTAACTGCGTTAGGTAACTCAGTTTGATTTAACTCAGTTACTTACATCACTGCTGATGAGACCAAGATAAACTTATTTGGTTCAGATGGTGTCAAGCGTGTGTGGCGGCAACCAGGTGAGGAGTACAAAGACAAGTGTGTCTTGCCTACAGTCAAGCATGGTGGTGGGAGTGTCATGGTCAGGGGCTGCTTAAGTGCTGCCAGCACTGAGGAGCTACAGTTCATTGAGGGAACCATGAATGCCAACATGTACTGTGACATACTAAAGCAGAGCATGATCCCCTCCCTTCGGAGACTGGGCCGCAGGGCAGTATTCCAACATGATAACGACTCCAAACACACCTCCAAGACGACCACTGCCTTGCTAAAGAAACTGGGGGTAAAGGTGATGGACTGGCCAAGCATGTCTCCAGACCTAAACCCTATTGAGCATCTGTGGTGCATCCTCAAACAGAAGGTGGAGGAGTGCAAGGTCTCTAATATACACCAGCTCTGTGATGTCATCATGGAGGAGTGAACTTGTGAAGCTCTGGTGAACTCCATGCCCAAGAGGGTTAAGGCAGTGCTGGAAAATAATGGTGGCCACAGAAGAAATTGACACTTTGGGCCCAATTTGGACATTTTCACTTAGCGGTTCACTCACTTTTGTTGTCAGCAGTTTAGACATTAATGGCTGTGTGTTGAGTTATTTTGAGGGGACAGCAAATGTACACTGTTATACAAGCTGTACACTCACTACTTTACATTGTAGCAAAGTGTAATTTCTTCAGTGTTGCAACATGAAAAGATATAATAAATTATTTACAAAAATGTGAGGAGTGTACACAGTGAGATACTGTGTGTGTGTGTGTATATATATATATATATATATATACTAATTACTACAATGTGCTGCTCATCCATCTATGTATATACAGTATATGAACTGTAACATTTGATGACCTGTATATATATAATTATATATATATATTATAATTATAATTATTTCCACATATGCATATCTACTACAATGTGACATGACGCATGTTTATGTTAAAAAAAGTGTGATATTTTCTACTTAGTTGCTATCATTTGCCTCATTTAAAGTCCCAAACCTTTCTCTCTTATTATAGATATAGAGATGGAGATGCATCACTGCATGTGTTTGATTTAGCCCAGGTTCACACTGACAGCAGGAATGAAATCGTGCAAGTTCAGCTGAACACGCACAATTTCATTCCCGCATGTCAGTCCCGACTTCGGGGGCGATTTCAGAGACATCTGTGCGGGTTGCTACACAGATATCTATGGAAATCGCACTCCGAAGTCGCCAAAAGTAGTACAGAAACTACTTTTGGGAACCAATTCTTGCCACTGTGAATAATCACATTCCCTGCTCCTGTGAAGTCACGACCAGCTGCTTCTTGTTTCCTGCTTCCTGGTTCCCAGCATTCTCTGGATCTCTGTTAGGCTACTTTCACACTGGAGCGGTGGGGGCGCTGGCGGTAAAGCGGCGCTATATTTAGCGCCGCTTTACCGGCGTTTTAGCGGCGCATTGCGGCCGCTCGCGGGGTGTTTTTACCCCCCGCGAGCGGCCGAAAAAGGGTCAATACCGCCCGCAAACCGCCGCTGTAGCGGCGTTTTACGGGCGGGTTCGGCGCGCTCCCCCATTGTTTTCAATGGGACCGGGCGCTATAGGAGCGGTAAATATACCGCTCCTATAGCGAGCCAAAGATGCGGCTTGCAGGACATTTTTGAGCGTCCTGCAAGCGCACCGCTTCAGTGTGAAAGCCCTCGGGCTTTCACACTGAAGGAACAGCAACAGCTGTTTCGGGTCGGTTTGCAGGCGCTATTCTTAGCGCAATAGCGCTTGCAAACCGCCCCAGTGTGAAAGGGGCCTAAGATCACCCCAGTGCCCCAGGCTGCAAAGGGAAGACATCTATGAGACTCCAGGACTGGCGATTTTTCACCACATACTGAACTCATCTAATTTAACCTGTGAGTTACTACTTGATTTTATTAAATATATGATTTATACTGCACTAAGTTTGGCGCCCCTCTGTTCCCATTTCTACTTTTGGGAATCGGTTCGGCGTCGCACCGATTCAGACGGTGTCATTGTAGCAGATTTGGCATGCAATTTGACATGCCAAAACGCATGCCAAATCGCTCCAATGTGAACCTAGGCTTAAAGTCCCATTTTCTTGTTTTTTACTATTTAGAGACAGGTTACCGTTAAATAATTGTACACTCACTCTTTGTATTATGTCAGGCTTACTGCAGGGAATAAGTTAAAACAAAAATGAGACAATGTCTGATCTTAATTCTATTGTAAGCACACATCTTAACAGAAACCATATTTGTCTTAATTTCACACACCAGATCCATCTTTTATTTCAACAAGAATTTTTTTTATAACTTCTTGTGGCATAAAAGGCATAACTGCACCTCTTCTTGCATTAATCAGGTAGTACTTAACCACTTCAATACCAGGCACTTAGACACCTTCCCGCCCAAGCCAATTTTCAGCTTTCAGCGATGTCGCAATTTGAATGACAATTGCGCGGTCATGCTACACTGTACCCAAACAAATTTTTCATCATTTTGTTCCAACAAATAGAGCTTTCTTTTGGTGGCATTTGATCACCTCTGCGATTTTTATTTTTTGCGCAACAAACAAAAAAAGACCGAAAATTTTGCAAAAAAACAAGTTTTTCTTTGTCACTGTTAATTTTTTTTGTAAATAAGTGCATTTTTTTCTTCAATGACGGGCACTGATAAGGCGGCACTAATGGGCACTGATAAGGCGGCACTGATGGGCACCGATGAGGTGGCACCAATGAGATGGCACCGATGAGGTTGCACTGATGATGGGCACTGATAGGCGGCACTAATGGGCACTGATAAGGCGGCACTGATGGGCACCGATGAGGTGGCACCAATGAGGTGGCACCGATGAGGTTGCACTGATGATGGGCACTGATAGGCGGCACTGATGGGCACTGATAGGTGGCACTGATGGGCATTGATAGGTGGCACTGGTATGCGGCACTGATGGGCACTCAGGTGGCACTGATGGGCACTCATAGGCGGCACTGATGGGTACTCATAGGCGGCACTGATGGGCACTCATAGGCGGCACTGACGGGTACTTATGGGTGGCACTGATGCACACATATAGGTGGCATTGATAGGTGGCATGGATGGGCACTGATAGGTGGGCATGAGTGGGCACAGATGGGCACTAATAGGTGGCACTGATGACACTGATGGGTGGCATTGCTGGGCATCCCTTTTTTAAACTTTTTTTTTTTATTAAATATGATGTGCCAATCAGTGCCCAACTTTTTTTTTTTATTAAATATGATGTGCCAATCAGCGCATACCCCCCCTGTCAGGAGAGCCGCCGATCGGCTCTCCTCTACTCGCGTCTGTCAGACGCGAGTGAGGAAAAGCCGATCAACGGCTCTTCCTGTGTACATCGTGATCAGCCGTGATTGGACACGGCTGATCACGTGGTAAAGAGCCTCCGCCGGAGGCTCTTTACCGAGATCAGTGTAGCGGTGTGTCAGACTGACACACCGCTCCACCGATCGCCGCGATGCGCGCCCCCACGGGCGCGCGGCGGCTGTTATCCTGAAGGACGTCATATGACGCCCAGTCAGGATAACGAAACCACTTCCCAGACGTCAATCTGCTATTGACCGGGCGGGAAGTGGTTAATAAGAATCACGATTACATAGATTACACAATTACAATTTTATTTCTTATGCCCCATACACACAATCGAAAATTCCGCCAGCAAAAGTCCGATGTGAGCTTTTGGTCGGAAATTCGGACCATGTGTATGCTCCATCGGAATTCCCGCCAGCAAAAGATTGAGAGCAGGTTCTCAATTTTTCGGTCGCAAAAAGTTCCAATCGGAAAATCCGACCAATTCTGACGCGCTAAATTCCTACGCTGCTCAGAAACAATTTGACGCATGCTCTGAAGCATTGAACTTCTTTTTCTCGGCTCGTCGTAGTGTTGTACGTCACCGCGTTCTTGACGGTCGAAAGTTCAGAGAACTTTTGTGTGACCGTGTGTATGCAAGCCAAGCTTGAGCGGAATTCCGTTGGAAAAACCATCCCAGTTTTTTCAGACGGAAAATCCGATCGCGTGTACGCGGCATTAGTTGTAAACAAGTAGGTTGCAAGGCCTAACACTTTATCTGCCTCATTGTTTCTAAGTACTGGGTTCAAGTATTGTGTACATGTTGCTGGTTTAATATTTTTGAAGGGTGAATTAAACCCAACCTATTCTCCATTATGTTCTGCTTCAATTTTGCTTGTTGGAAGAAAGATGGATCTGGTGTGAGGAAACTGGATGAAGAAATGAGGTGTGATTTCCTTCATTTGTTTCAATGTAATTCCTGGACTTTAGACTTTTCCAAGCCAATATTCTTTGTTTCATTTTGGACATCAGTAATTTATTGACCAATGCACTACATGATCATTGGAAGCCAAGCCTGAATATAGGGTTATTGAAAAAGATGGAGCAGATTTTAATGTTTTATTTCAAACTGTAAGGGATAGAAGGACATTCTGCACACCACTGATGGGGAAAGGTTAAAAGTTTTATGGTCCTAGAGGTTGTATACACTTAATATGAGCACCATGTGTTGCAAGTCAAACATCAAAATGGTAAGCGATTTCTTGCCACACACGTATCAACTGCCCTCTAACTATTGAATTCACAGCTTCAACAATTTATTGTCTCAGATCTTGAAGAGTACCAGGCATAGGTGGAACAAACACCCCTTCTTTTATGTACTCCCATAGATACAAATGGCAGGGGGAAGGTCTGGTGACCTGGGAGGCCACATTTGATAGTCTCATAGTTACATAGTAGGTGAGGTTGAACAAAGACACAAGTCCATCAAGTCCAACCTATGTGTGTGATTATATGTCAGTATTACATTGTATATCCCTGTATGATGCGGTCGTTCAGGTGCTTATCTAATAGTTTCTTGAAACTATAAATGCCCCCCGCTGAGACTACCGCCTGTGGAAGGGAATTCCACGTCCTTGCCGCTCTTATGCCACGTACACACGGTCGGAATTCTCGTCGGAAAAAGCTCTGATGGTTTTCCCGTCAGAATTCCGACGGAATAACACAGCGGCATAAAACACGTTCGACAGCACTATAAAAGGGAAGTTTAATGCTTCCGAGCATGCATAGAATTGTTTCCTAGCATGCGTCTGAATTTTGCGTGTCAGAATTGCCTACACACGATCGGAAAATCCGATAGAAAGGTTTTCCGTCGGAAAAATTGAGAACAGGTTCAATCCAAAGTCCGTCGGAAATTCCGACAGAAAAAGACCGTTGAGCATACACGCGGTCGGAAAATCCGATAAAAAGCTTTGTGTGAACACCGCATTAGAGTAAAGAACCCTCTACGTAGTTTAAGGTTAAACCTCTTTTCTTCTAATTTTAATGAGTGGCCACGTGTCTTGTTAAACTCCCTTTTGCAAAAAAGTTTTATCCTTATTGTGGGGTCACCAGTATGGTGTTTGTATATTGAAATCATATCCCCTCTCAAGCGTCTCTTCTCCATAGTTACATAGTCTTGTTGTCCACCTCTCCCAATTTATCGTCCTGGAATGGTATTGTTCAGATAACGCCAGACCTCCAAATGGAAGTGAGGCGGGGCGCCATCTTGCATGAAAATTAAGTAATTTAAATCTTCTTGAAGTTGAGGAAATAAACTGTTTAGTAGCATGTCCAGATATGATATGATATGATATGACATGATCTTGTCACAGCTTGCTGGGCAAAAAAGAAAGGTCCATAAACTTTGCTTACAGAAATGGCGCACAACATATTCAGCTTCGGGGAGACGCTTTCATGTTTGAGAACTATGCAAGGATTTTCACTCCCCAAATTCAAACATTGCAGCGATTAACCTTACCAGAAATTAGTAAATTTGCTTATGACAAGGCGGCTGTTTGTTGAACCGATGGCAGAATTCACCCTGCACTTGAATAATAGATTCTCACTTCACAAACTGCAGCACACAAAACGACTCCTCCTGTAGCGTTGCCATTTTCCTGTAAAAAAGAAACAGCGCCGCTCTGTGGCATTGAATGGAACGTCTAGGTGGGTTTTTTAACTTTGAACCTTCCTCTATCGAGTGATGTGTGTAATGTGCTTCGATCCCTTGAAGTTTGTTTGAAATAAAATTGAAATCTGCTCTATCTTTTTGAATAACTCTGTATGTCTTTTCACCTGCAAGTGTAGCACAATGTATTTCCTGCATATCCTAAAATAAATATCACGAGTATCTAACAGGTCATTGTATAGGCATTACCCCGTAGAAAAGGGTGCCACAAATAGACTTTTTATTTGCAATTAATCTCACAAATTAGCATCCTGTGCCAAGGTTGCATCAGCTAGAATATAATCAAAGTGAACAATCCTTCCTGTGGAAGTGTCCAAAGATGCTGAGTGCAGAACTCCTCCTGCTGCTGATTACACAGTGTCCAGTCAAGGATCCCAGTGACATACAATGTAATTAAGAAGGCATCGGCAGAGCTTGTCTGGTTTTTGCAAACATACAGGATCGCTTTGTTAAATTTGAAGTTTTCTCAATGTCAGGTTAGTTATATGGCAATGTATTTAGAGCTATGCCCTGAAATTACTTCTTGCAAGGATTTTGTGAGAATTATTAACCACTTGCCGACCAGCCAACATCATTATACTGTGGCAGGTCGGCTCGATCCCGCAATTTGCCATAGCTGTACATCGGTCCCTTTAACAGCTATAGCAGGCGCTGCACGGCGGGGAGCTAATGCGCGTGGCCGGAGGCCGCAATGTCAATGTAAAAAAAGATCCCCGTTCTGTCAGGGGAGTACAGAGTGATCGTCTGTTCCTAGTGATTACGAAAAGCAATCTCTCTCTATATAAACAAAAAAGTCAGTGCTACTACCCATACATCACATAGAAAGCAGAGCTCCCGGGTGCTCGATGCACAGTCGTTGGCTGAGTAGAAAAATTCTGAAAAGATGATCCGCACTCCGGTGATTGCTCTTTAAAAATATAGTATTTATTAACAAGCCACAGTGACCAAACGCAAATAAGTAAGGTTGACGCGTTTCAGCCTACAAGGCCTTAGTCATAACCCCAGCGATCTCTCTCTACTCCCAGTCAGTTCACTCCCCCCACAGTTAGAAACACCTCCCCAAGGAAGACTTAACCCGTTGATCGCCCCCTAGTGGTAACCCCTTCCCTGTCAGTGTAATGTATACAATAATCAATGCATTTTTATAGCCTGATCGCTGTATAAATGTCACTGGTCCCAAAAAAGTGTCAAAAGTGTCCGATCTGTCCACTGCAATGTTGCAGTCCTGCTAAAAATCACAAATCGCCACCATTACTAGTAAAAAAAAAGAATAATAATAATAAAAATGCCAGAAATATATCCCCTATTTTGTAGACGCTATAACTTTTGGGCAAACCAATCAATATATGCTTATTGTGATTTTTTTTTACCAAAAATATGTAGAAGAATACATATTGACCTAAACTAAAGTATTTTTTTTTTTAGATATTTATTATAGCAAAAAGTAAAAAATATTGTTTTTGTCGTTCTTTATTTGTTTTGTTTAGTGCAAAAAATAAAAACCGCAGAGGTGATCAAATACCACCAAAAGAAAGCTCTATTTGTGGGGAAAAAAAGTTTTGTTTGGGTACAGCGTCGCACAACCGCGCAATTATCAGTTAAAGCGACGCAGTGCCGTATCGCAAAAAATGTCCTGGTCTATAAGGGGGTAAACCTTCCAGGGTTAAAGTGGTTAAAAAAATAGCCCTGGTGTAGTACACTATATCCATGTGGCAACCTGATACATCAGAAGTACTGAGTTGGTCTGTAATTGGAGGCACTTTAGTACAATTAGAATTAAAATACTTAATGCTCCTCAAGTTATCATATGATTATTGGCCTACATACAGTGATGCGGAAGATATGGGCACAATACAAAAAAATAGGCAGCCACCTTGAGGGGGGGAGGGGGGTGAAAAATACCTCTCACCAGCAGGCAAACTTAAACAAAAAAAGTTAGTTTTTGTTTGCTCACTGTTTAGTAGGCTGTTTAGTAGGCTGCTGTCACCGACAGAGAGCACAGGGAGCACAGTAGGCAGGGGGGGCGGTGGGCATGTCCAGCTGTCAGAGCGGATCCAATGATGTAGAGGAGGGTGGAGCAGTGGGCAGATCCCGAAGGTGTGCAGGCTGAATCAGGTGGGTAATTGTTGGATTCAATACAAGATACACCCCCCCCCCCTTTTACTGGAATAACCAGTTACACCTCATATTGTCATGAGTCTAAGGCCATTGTATGTGATGAATGGCGGCTCCGATCTGGCTGGGCTACACAAAGACTAATTATGGGCTGTCGGAGATCGCAGTTTCAAGATTAGACAGCAGTCGGATTAAGTGCAATTCTGGACAGACGCTGCCCCCCAGAGACCACTTCTGGCAGTACAATCAGAATACATGGAGGCGACTACCAATTGGGCAGGTGGGCGGGCAGTGGGAGGTGCTGTGATTGAGGTGTGATTGACAAAAAGGGTTTGCACACACACCTGATGCTCTTATTCCATCTAGAGCTCAGCTGAGAAGGGTCACCACGATAAGTAGATCATTATATTGTATTTTAACTGTATATTATATCATTGTACTGTAGCCTTGCTGTATGTTGTGTATTTGTGTAACCCCCTTTTGATACACGTTAGCTTTCGCATTTCCTTGGGAAATAAACAAGATTTGATTATTATGAAGCCGTGTGCTTGGTTTCATAGCTAACCTCGTATTATTGTGATATTAAACGTAGCTTGCGCTCATAGGTTTAACAGACTGACTAATCTACAGAGACTAAACAAAGTTAATGCAAAGAGATGAGATAATATCTAGATTGTAGTAGTATATCGTTTTCTACAATTATTATCAAATCCCACATTTGGCACCCCAGATGGGACAAACAGAATATCGTTTTTTTTTCTGCATTGGATTCACAAACCTAAGGCATTTTTCTTTGTTTCGAGTCTCATTAACACAAAACCCTCAAACATCCAGAACGGAAAATCGTCTCTAGTGTGGACAAGATTGGCGCTGGCTCGCGAATTCTGAAACCACGCTTGGATGGTCATGAAAATTCTGTGAAAGATCTCATCGGTGAAGCGGACGCGTAGAACCTGGTGAGAGCTGTGGCTGATATATGTATGTATGTTAAATGTTTGTAAGTTTGGCCAGGTAACCGGTCATTGTGACTGGCGAGTAAGGGGATGATCACCCCTGGGGTTATATTATATAATCGATAAATTGACAGGACAAGCCACACAGCGCTGAGGAAAAAAAGTGGGAATTATTTTTATTTTTTTTTATATATTTTTATTTTTTTTTTGTTACCCATGTGAGTGTGATAGCTCTCAGTTCCAATAGGAGTTCACTGTGGCCTGCAATTTAAGAGGAGACAGCATTAAGAGTGTCTTTTCTGGAAAAGTTCGTAGTTTAAACGGATTTTTTGTATTTTTTTTTTTTTTGTGTTGTGTTTTGTTTTTGGGTCTTCTGTGTGGGACTAGAGGTGAAACTAGACTTGGAGCAGCTTGTGGGGGGTTGCTTATCTGTTTGTTCATCTGTGTGTGTATTGTCTTAACAACTGTTCAGTGTAGCTAGTTGCAGATTAGCATGTCAATGGATATCCTTGAAGAGTTTCTTAGTAAACATGCGTGCATTCAATTTGATTGTTTAGTGTCTCCGAATGCACTAACACATCAGTTTTGTGACCTGTTGAAGCATTGCAGTACTTATAATGATGCCATAACATTTAAAAAAAAATTCAAAAAAAGGCAGGAAACAGAGATTGGCAAATTTGGTGAGAATGCTAGTAAAAATGAGAGATATTGCTGAACGGAAGGAGGTTGAATGGTATAAGGAGAGATCACAATTAATAGGACAGATAGAAAATGTGAGTAAGGATATTTCAGCTATAGCTGCGAATGCGGATGCAAATGTTTGTGAGTGTGATGACATGAGGTATGAGATTGAACAATTGGTGACTGAGAATGGTTTGTTAGAACAGGGATTGGATGAATGGAAGGAATCATGTATGTTGAGAGAACAGTCTATCGCAGCGCTAGAGAATAAAGAGGCTGGGAATGAAAATGCGATAGAAAAACTTAAGACAGAGTTACAGGAATGTAAAATTCAGCTAGCCCAAAAAGATAATACCATTGTGTCTTTGAGAGCATGGGCAATGGAGAATGTGCACAGCCATTGCTGTGCTAACAAGGACACACATTCAAGTGTGACACAGGAGCAAAGAGAAAGGATGCCGATCGAACAGCAACCAGTCTGTGCGGCTGACAGTCCTGAAGAGGCCCCAAGTCTCTTCACTCCTGTGCTAGACAGAACTGGGCAAGGATTAGGAATTATAAAAAGGGAGGGTAGCACCCAAACCACAACACTCTCCATACAAGATCGCACAAATCTGTGCCAGATTTTGGGAAAGTTTGACACTAGCGCTTCACCCATTAGTCTCTCAAACAGGCTGGAGGCTGTAGTGACACAGTACATTTTGAACAATAGGGATGCATGCGCACTCCTCCGCGCATGGCTTCCATTGCAACTGTGTGAAAAACTGCAACCACCAGTTGGGAATCATAGAGGTCTATCTCCCGAGTTAAACTCAAATTGGGGGAACTCGGCAGATAGAATGAGGGAAATGCAGCGCATAATGGGAGGAAGAGATACTAGGGGTTCAGACGCCCTAGAAAATACAAAATTTAGGAGGGGAATTGATCCAATACTTTTTTGCAGTGAATACTTCGCCATTTATAAAGCCACATATAATTGTCCTGATATGTCTCCTGATGATAGTAGTTTTCTGTGTTCTATGGCTAATAAGTGCATATGTATTGATTACCATACCAGGATTGCACTGAGGAACGCCACCTCGTACCAGACCTTTATAAACATATTAAGGGACTGGGTTCGGGAGACAGATCAAGACAATAGGCCCCACAAAAGAGTTGCGGAGATAGTTAAAAGCGAAGGTACAGTGAGATTTACAGGCAAGTGTTATAGATGTGGGAATACAGGCCATGTAATCAAGGACTGTAAATTGCCTAGGAGGAGCATGGGTGAGAAGAAGCCTTGGCATAAGAAGGAACAGCGAAAACCTGGGCCAGATAAGGTAGCAACGGAGCCGAAAGAGGCACCTGATGCTACATTATATGGTCCACTTTTGAGAGAGTTGCAAAGGTTAGGAAAAGGGTTTAAAGAAAACCACGAGGAATATAAAATCCCTCCCCCAACTAATCCTTATTTTAAACCATAGGGATGTCAGGCCCCAGTGTTGTCCCTAGTATGTCAACTGGATAGGGACAAAAGCGGCAGACCACGTATCCGAGGGGCGATAGGGGGCCATCGCACAAATGTACTTTTGGATACGGGGGCGGCTGTCAGCATAACAAATATTGAACTTCAAAAGGATCCTGCTGGGAGACAAATTTTCCTTAGAGGATTCGGGGGACAACTAGTACCTTCTGAGCAATCAATACCTGTGAACATAGAAATAGAGAGGTTATGTGTGGAACACAGTTTGTTTCTTTCCCCAACGCACGAGGGCACTATTTTGGGCTCTGATGTCATGGGGGCACATGGACTGATTCTTGATTTATGTAATTGGGTACTGTGGAAAGGGTCTAGATACAAAGGCAAGGCACACATGGTCATGGACAGCTGGGAGGTTGCATCAGTTAAAACCGATGAAATCCTTGACCCGCAGGCAATATTGAAAACAGAGGACCAAATATTGGCTAAAATCTTGTGGCAACATAACAAAGTGTGGGCAACGTCTAAAGCGCAATGTGGTAGAGTTTCAAACATGATTGTTAAAATTGAGGGCCCTGATCCGCCACCTCAGCGTCAGTATAAAATTCCGCCCGAATCTATCCCATACATAGAGAGCACAGTGAGGAATTTGTTGGCACAAAATGTAATTAAAGAATGCCAATCTAAAACAAATGCAGCCCTCTGGCCAGTGAAGAAGGAAGGGGGGTGGAGGCCCACTGTAGATTTCCGTGCGCTAAACAGATGCACCCCATCGATTACAAATGTAGTTGCTAAAATGCCAGACATGATGACAGCACTGAAGCCTTCAGCAAAGGTGTATTCATCAATTGACATATCAAATGGCTATTTTTCAATTCCCGTGCATGAGGATAGCCAATACAAGCTAGCCTTCACGTTTCAGGGAAAACAATATGCATTCTGTCGTTTAGCTCAGGGGTTCAAATCCAGCTCTACATATTTCCACATCTGTATGGTGGACATTCTGAAGACATTTTCTGAGCCAGAATGCATCATTCAGTACGTGGACGACATTTTGCTTCAAACAGAGACAAAAGAGCAGCATTATGCTCTGCTGGAGGAACTCCTGACACTAATTGAGAATGCAGGTCTGAAATTAAACCCCAAAAAGGCACAATTGATGAAGGATTCAGTATGTTTCTTGGGTGTGATAGTTTCACAGGGGGGAAGAACTCCAGATCCAAACAAATGTGAAACTATCAGGAAATTACCAAGACCAATCACTAAAACTGCGTTGAGACAATTCCTGGGAATGGTCGGTTTCTGCAGGGACTTCATTGAAGGCTTTGCAGAAAAGGCAAGACCCCTGTATGACTTTCTAAAAGGAGACAAGAAGGAAACAGACCCCTTAGACTGGTTGGGAGAGCATGAACAAGCTTTCACCAAGCTAAAGGTCAGTCTGATGCAGGCCCCGGCCTTGAGCAATCCGAATGCCGATTTGCCCTTTGCACTACAAGTGTATGCCTCTGCAGTGGCAATAACAGCGGTGTTGCTGCAGGAGAGGCAAGGCAAATGGGTACCGGTGGGATACTGGTCCAGGGTACTAAGCCCGGTAGAGAGGGGATTTGATGAATGTGTCAGGAACCTTTTGGCAGCGCACTGGGCGGTTCTCGCCACAGAGCATGTTGTGGGGTTTGGTAAAATCATTCTGCAGACACCCCATTCTCCAATTAAAATGCTTTTGGAACGTACCCTCAGTGGAGTATCCTCCCAAAGGGTGGCCAGATGGCTAGTGGATTTAACACCCAGGAATCTGGCTGTGACCCACAATGCCACCTACACTCTCCCACAATTGATGCAATATGAGGGGGAGCAGCATGACTGGGGGGAAGTACATCGGACCAGAACACAGGAGGTATTTAGATTAGCATCAGGTACTGGAGACCTTAAAATCTGGGTGGATGGATCAAGGTACTGGGATGAAGGAAGTTTTCACACAGGGTATGCCCTGTGGTGCCCCCAGACCAATGAGAAAATCATGACCAAGTGCCCTCGAAGCTTTTCTGCCCAAAGAGCTGAACTGGAGGCAGTGAGAGAGGCCATCACTCATTTCAGTTCAGGTCCCATAACCATATTCTCTGACAGCGCCTATGTAACAAGGTCTCTGACTGAATACATGCCTTTGTGGCAGTCAAGGGGCTTCAGTGATGCCTCTGGGAAGGACTTGGTACATAGTGCGGTGCTAAGAGATATATGGGAAAGAGCAAATGGGGAACCTCAGAGAGTTGCTATCATTAAGGTGAGAGCACACCAAAGAGGTGGAGAGAAGGTTACTGTGGGCAACAACAAGGCAGATGAGCTGGCAAAAGAGGCAGCCCTGATAGGGGCCAAATGGACACCCTATGATACTGAAGGGAGGCAGGCCTGGGAGGAACATAATTCTGAGGAGCAGGAGGTGAAAGCAGGTTCACATGAACTCCTGCCGGTGCTAAGGATGCCTACCCCATGCTTAGCAGGTGAACAAAATAAGGATGAGGCCTTGAGCTCAATCAAAAAGCAGCTTAGAACAAAAGCGGCAGATGCTCCCCAAAATTATGTATTAGAAGACGATCTACTGTTGAAAGAAACTTCAGAAGGACGAAAGTTTGTAGTGCCCTCCCAGCATCAAAAAGATTTAGCCCTGGAAAATCACAGGTTAACAGGCCACATGGGTGTTCAGGGTACCTTGAAATTTGTGCAAGCTAGATACTGGTGGGAGACAATGGGAAACACAATCTCACAGGTAGTGCAGGAATGCTTAATATGTGCACAAATGAACCCTAGGCCAAAGGGACAGAAGCCAATATTAGCAAGGGTACCGGTAGCCAATGGACCCTGGGAAAACCTACAGATTGACTTTGTTGGTCCGTTACAGAGTGCCCCTGGGGGATACAGATATCTACTCGTGGTGGTGGACGTTTTTTCGAAATGGGTAGAGGGTCTGCCCCTAAGAAAGGACTCTGCCACTGCCACGGCTAGAGCTTTGTGGACCGAAGTCTTTTCAAGATGGGGGTTCCCCAAAGTCCTGGAGTCCGATAGGGGGACTCACTTTACCGGCAGGGTCATGAAAAATATTTGTGAGCTGCTGGGAGTAGAACAGAGATTCCATGTTCCATACCATCCACAATCGGCGGGGATGGTTGAGAGGATGAATCGAACACTGAAAGAGAGGCTTAAAAAGATGGTACTGCAATCAGGAAAGAACTGGCTGATTCATCTGCCTTCAATCCTGATGGCCGTACGAGGATCTACAGCGAAAGGTACATCATTAACCCCATATCAGTTAATGACGGGGAGAATGATGAACCTCAGCCATCCAGCAGACCCAATACTTAGTACCCCCTTGAGAGAGAGTGCTGAAAGGGACCGATTTCTGGTCCAACTGCAAGAACAGGTACAGAGGTATTTGCAATTTGCTGCAAGTAACATGGCACCTAAAGAGAAGGAGCAGCCTTTAAAGCCTCCCGTTAGCTTGAAGATTGGAGACAGGGTTATGGTAAAGAACTTTGTTTCCAAGTCTTCATGGGACGCAAATTGGACTGGACCGTTCACAGTCACTATGACCCTTAGTGATCAGGTGGTCAAAGTAAAGCGGCTCATAGATAACAAGGGTGCAAAGGGCATGAAAAAGAGGGAGATAGAGAAATGGGTTCATGCTGATCAATGTAAAAGGTATTGCTGATAAGAATTGATTCCGCTCTTGTTCTTGTTTTCCAGAGTCCTGGTGGAGCAAAGATTGGCAAAATCTCTGGAGAATGGATGGAAGGATCATACTTGTCGTGTTGGCGATCCATCTGAGCCATGTAACATCTCAAATTGATTCTGACGAATATTCAGGGGATGATGTGGAAAGGGAGAATCCTGAGGAAGACCATGCATCCACTTCAATTATATCATCAATGTTGAACTTGTTAGGTCAGAAGGGGATGCAGGGGGGAGATGAAAGAAGGAGAAAGGTCAGGATTATATCAAAGAATCCTAAATTACCGGACACATACCAATGGGGTCACCATGGCAATTTGCAATACAAAGTTTCCTTTGCTTTTGGACGATTTAATCCTAACTCAACATCGCAAGGACGTGCGTACAAGCAAAACTTGCAAAATATCATACCGGAATCTCTCCAGCCGTTTGTAGATGTAACTATATATATGAATGAAACTGGTTATTGGTTAGGAAAACAATCCAATCTATCCAAACCTTGGGAAGCAAGGGACGTGGGATATGGGGTTTTTGGTGAAGAATTGAAGGAAGGGAAGTATGTTTTTATGTGTGGCATATATTGGCATGACCAAAGTAATAGGGCGCTGAGACCCAGGAGGCTGACACTTAGGCACAGTAAGGTGTCTGTTGGCCAAACTAGGGAGCTCCAGATGACACATCAATGGGGTGAAAATTTCCTTGTGGGGGCAGTATCTCGGTCCTATCAGTCCTACAGAGAAGCTCTTGGTTACTGGACATGTGGGACACCAGAGATGGACCTGGGGGAGATACGCCTAGTTGATGTCTCACCGGAGAGGTTAAAACCCTGCATAGGTGATGCCAGTGGCTACACACAGGAACATACTCCGTTAGAGAAGGGGGAACCACTACAAATAGATCTAAGCTCGTCACAAACGCTGGCTACCAGGGTACAGTATGCTTTCACCACATGGCACTTCAATATCTCGCAATGGTTGGTAAAATCCTATTACCCTATATGTGCTGAATATACACTAAATCAAGTACGGTCAGTATATCAATGGCTTTCTCCCAGAGATGGGCGGACACAGAATGAGGTCCATGAAGGACGCTTATTTCTGAGGAGTAACCGAAAGAGGAGGGATGTATTCAGCACTATATTAGGGGGAATAGGAACTGGGATGGGTGTTATTAATGGAGTGGACATCGATCTCCTAAGGAACAAACTCTCAGCCATAGCTTCAGACAGTAAACGGGGCTTTGTTGCTCAGAGAGAGATCAATGACATTCTTGATAATATTCAACAACGTCACATAAATACCCAGGTAAAAGTAGCTCAAGATTTTATACGCCATTTTAAGAGGTTGGTGGATAATGTGGTGATACAGGGCAAAAATATGTCATGGGCTCTGGCATGCACTCAGGGACAGGCGGAACTATCAACCAACATCAAACTGATTGTACAGTCCCTGTATGGGGGGAAGTGGCCTTATGAATTAGCATCACAGCTCAGTAAGATTTTACCAAAGCACATCTCTTACACTAATCCAAGTTGGTGGTCAAATGCCTGGATGGGATGTACGAATTTGGATTATGAGAGATGTTACGCTTCCTCGTTGATCCCATATACAGAAGTGCAGACTCAATCTGTGTATTCGGTGATATCAATGGGCTTACTGACTGGGGATTCTACTTTGTTGCATCTGAGGCTAAATTACCCACATGTCATCAGAGAGAATGGGAGCTGGAGGCAGGTTGATATTTCCCTCTGTCAGAGGCATGACCATGACATCCTTTGTATGCCAGGCCAATACACGGTAGTAAAGGAGAAATGTTGGGAGGATGCGTCACTCTGTATACTGGATGGGGAGAACATTGCCGGGAAGGGAACACCGGGGTATTATTTGGGACATGGGAGAGTTTGTTTCTTTGTCCTAAAGGATACTAATATAACATTAGTCATGGAGATAGGATGTTCTGTGAACCTGACAATAGCAAGAGGAGCGTGGTGTACCTTTGGCGATGTCTCTGAAATCCAGACACAGGAATGGAAGTATGTGATACCGCATATTGCCAATCTGTCTGTGGATGTCAACCAGAACCTCCCTGTTAATCTGAGAGCCCTGAACCTTGGTATGGGAAGGAAGATACAGGAGTGGTTAGCAGATTGGGATAGAGATGAGAGCCTTATGAAGATGCTGCAGCAAGAGAGAGCTAATGCTACTATAGCCATATACCATAATCAAAATGAAATAAAGGAGGTAGTGCATCAATTAGAAAATGATGTGGGAGGGTCTTGGTGGGAGGTAATATTTGGACATTCCAGTAAGGCCAACAGCATTTTGAATTATTTGATACATCCCGTTGTGGTGTTACTCATTATTGCTGCAGTTTCGTCATTGGTTCAAATTGGTATGTGTTGTTGGACTAGACATTTATATAAGAAGGTCTCGCATCTATCTATGCAAGTGGAGGGACGAATTGACGGTAAGGTCTCTTCATATACGGTAGAGGCTTTGCTGCCAGCTCAGAGCCCTGAAATACCACTGACGTGCTGGAATTGCGGTAGGGAGGGCCATTGTGAACAAACCTGCCTAATCCCGACCCGTATTTTCAGCAAAGAATTATAGGAGGTTGGGAGCGGGATACGCGAGTTGAGGGGTCAAATGTATATATGTATATATTATGGTAGTGGGTTGATTTATGTTATGGTGTAGTGTGATAAAGGTGTATTTTAGGCTAGTAACATGGGCGAAAGGCCCTCCTCGAGACTCTGTGTTGGAAAGCTGGGTGATGTGTTACCCTGAATGTATGATGGTGAATGGTGAGTGAATGAGCACCCCTTGCCTGTACTGCATCTCGTCCTGAAGATACCAAAGACACAGAAGGGTGACATGGAAGCTGTCACTGAAGAAGGATGGTGGTGTATCACTAAGTGGCAAAGCGGAGAGTGTTGGAAAGCATGACACGATAAGACCATTATGGACTGTTCCATAGGAGCTGTTGCTGCACAGGTTGAAAACCACAGCGCGTTAAGAAAGTCAAGGACTGTTCTATGGGTACTGATTTGGAAACGCATGTCAGGGAGGAAACAGTTATGGACTGTTCAATAGGAGCTGGGTCGGAAGAAGGGTGTTATGCGCCTGTTGAGGCGCAAAGCGGCATATGTTGGATTCAATACAAGATACACCCCCCCCCCCCCTTTTACTGGAATAACCAGTTACACCTCATATTGTCATGAGTCTAAGGCCATTGTATGTGATGAATGGCGGCTCCGATCTGGCTGGGCTACACAAAGACTAATTATGGGCTGTCGGAGATCGCAGTTTCAAGATTAGACAGCAGTCGGATTAAGTGCAATTCTGGACAGACGCTGCCCCCCAGAGACCACTTCTGGCAGTACAATCAGAATACATGGAGGCGACTACCAATTGGGCAGGTGGGCGGGCAGTGGGAGGTGCTGTGATTGAGGTGTGATTGACAAAAAGGGTTTGCACACACACCTGATGCTCTTATTCCATCTAGAGCTCAGCTGAGAAGGGTCACCACGATAAGTAGATCATTATATTGTATTTTAACTGTATATTATATCATTGTACTGTAGCCTTGCTGTATGTTGTGTATTTGTGTAACCCCCTTTTGATACACGTTAGCTTTCGCATTTCCTTGGGAAATAAACAAGATTTGATTATTATGAAGCCGTGTGCTTGGTTTCATAGCTAACCTCGTATTATTGTGATATTAAACGTAGCTTGCGCTCATAGGTTTAACAGACTGACTAATCTACAGAGACTAAACAAAGTTAATGCAAAGAGATGAGATAATATCTAGATTGTAGTAGTATATCGTTTTCTACAATTATTATCAAATCCCACAGTAATGGTTCAGCTGCTGCAAATTCCACTGCTGTTATGTTAGTGAGTTTCTCACTCTTTACCTACTCCATTCATAAAACATCTTGTACTCTTTTCACTGGATACAAGACTTTCTCTGAGTGGACAAGGGAAGTGGAGGAGGGGGGAATAACATTTTCTCCATTCATAGAAAGCCTAGTATGTAGTAAAAAGAATAAAAAATGTTTTCTGAATGGAGGCGTTGAAGAGTGAGGGACTCCCTATCATCATTGTCACAGCAGTGGAATTCACAGCAGCTGAGCCAGAAGAGTAAAGCCAGCAGTGGAATAAGAAATGCCATACAGCCATCAGTGGAATGCATGCATGTAGACATGAAGTGTGCATGAGGCCAGCAGCGCTGAGATGCAACAAAAGATGAAAAAGGAAAAGCAAGTATTTTATTTAAAAATGTCTGCTGTTTATTAGGGCTGTGGAAATTAAAGATTAATTCCTCGATTAATCGATTCATCTTTTTGATCGATCAAAATTTTTTGGACCGATCAAAATTCTTTTGATCGGTACTCACCTCTCCACCGGCTTCAGGGAGTTCTGTCGGAGATCCATCCGGTGACGTCACGGACATCGACGTCACCGGACTCCTGTCTGGTGACGTTGAAGTTCTGTTTGAACGTAACGCGTACAGGGGAGGAGCTACGCGTGACATCACCCGCTGCTGCCCTACGGAACTAACACGATTGTCGGCTTTACATGCTGTGTTTTTATCATCTTTATGTGAGTAGTTTGTGTTTGAACACAAAAATGTAATCTTATACTTAAGCGGTGAGCACTTTTCTTTCTACCCATGACCTGGTGTCCTTGCTGAGATCTAAGGAGATGTGAGAGAAGTTTGTGTTAACCCTTTTGATACCGGCTTGCATGACCACCTGTTTGCACAGGGGTCCATGCCATAAGGTGAGAGTGATTAGTTAGACCGGAGGTGGAGGGATTGTCACGTTACTGTGGAAAAAAAATTACTTACGTCAGTGCTACAGTTTGAATTTAAAACGTATTTGTGTGAACTGTGAAGTTAAGTCATGGATTGTGGAAACTAACTAGTGTCGAGTGATTGTATATAGTGTATACCACATTTACAACTGACTAATGCAGAGTTGCAATGCAAGGAGATCAGCTAAAAGTAGTTGGATCTGTATGTGCGTTATAATTAATCAAAATTAGTCAATTAATCGATTAAAAAAAAATCAAACACAAAAATTTTATTCAGTAACAGCCCTACTGTTTATTATACAAAGTGCTTTTGAAAACCAGATGTTGTTAAGTAACGGTATATATCTACTTTATTGAAGCAGAATTTGGGGTTAGCAATAAGCTGAAAATGTATATGGGTCATCACCTTTGTTGCCAACCTGTATATCCAAAAACACATGCATTAACAGCTAATGACAATTTTCCTGCAGTCTTCCAATCGCTGTAACTCTCTCATTTCTTTTTATGTTCAATACTTCATATTGCAGTTCTTTATTCCCTAGGAAAATCAAGTTAACAAGAAACAAATGTTTAGAGATTTGAATGCTTTATACGTTTTTTAGATGTTTATTGTGGAATTATACATGCTTTCAGAATATGGAATGAGAAATGATTTGAAATATAAAGTGACATTAATGACATGTTTTGGGTAGTTAGAAATATATTCTGAAAAAACAAAGTTCTTCTAGTTAAGAAGAACTAGTAAGTGGATGAGGAGAATAATTTAGGAGGACATAAGCCAAATAAGGATACCTAAAAAAACTGACAAGAGTTACAATTTCAAGCAATGTAGACTGTTGATTGACAGGGGAAGCTTGTACTAGGGGAAGCTTGTACTGACATGAAGGTAGAAGGCCAGAGGAATTATACTGTATGTATAGGGCATGAACACTCAAATATGTAGCATATTCACTAAATTGTAATACTTTGTTTTGGGGGGAGCTCTTACAGAAAGATGCAACATCATGTTTATGAATGTAAAATCACATTGTTACATCCCTATTACTTTCAAAGAAGAATTCCACTAAGAACTTGTTTAAGGTGCTTTCATACATCTAAAAGTCATACACATGTGGAAAGGCAGTTTGAGTGCAACACAAGACCAAAGTGCCATCTAAGTCGGTTGAATCATGCCTTCACTAACCTCCTTTGTGTGTCGTTTTGGCACCCTAGATTTTCCCCTGGAGTTAAAGAAGAAGTCTTTAACTTCTGTTAGCAGTACTTGGTAGTATAGACAAACTCTGTGCAATTCTAAAGAAAATCCATTCTCTTTCTCCCCGAATGCTACCTGTCAGCTCCTTCCTTGCCAGTAGTCCAATTTGTGGGCACTCATGTTAGCTAAAGCAAAACTCTGTTACTCCAGCACCCACTGCTGTGACTGTGCATCTTGAGTATGCCAACATCATCAACATAGATTTAGGGCAGCAAACTAAATAAAGCAGTATACCACAGTAGTAGTGATGGCACAATCTTTTTCTGGTGACCTGCCTGTATCCTGATCATCTAGCTGACACACCCCCTCCCCGAAAATGCCAAGTGATGGTGCTTGTTTCTGGCAAGTGCCTGATGCTACGTGTTTTCAATCCAAAATTATAACCTATTCATCTCCTTGAAAGCAGCATGGTAAAAAAGTAGAAGGGGGGTGCACAGAAGACATGGCTGGCTTTGCAGCCAGACCACATAGAAAAAAAAGGGACAAAGAGCTACATGTAATTTGTACAATGAGGGGGCAGGTTATAGAAATGTTTTTTTAACACTATCCATTATCCTTTCAAAGCACGTCACACGAAAGAAATAAAAATGTAATTACAATACTTAATATATAGTTAAAATTTCCATTCCACAAAATGTAACGATTGTTGTCCTGAATATACCATTCAACCTGAAACAAATATTGTAGACTAAAATTATGTTCAACAGTGAAGAAAGCTGCAAATTTTTCAATTAGTTTCTATTGTGCTTTAACGGAAATCAGTCCGACTAATAACCAGGTACATATTATGCTAAGGTTTATTTGTCAATTAGTTAAACAATTAGTTAAACTATGGGATCTCTGATAAAACAGAAACCTCAACTCTTTCTAATATGCCTTATGGGTTTAAAATGTACTAAAACCCACAGAAAGTACATTAAAGTAAACCTGCCCCATACCTGAGCAATTTAACCTGATCATATGAGAACAAAAATGCATAAGTAGACGTTGCCTTCTGTAAAAACGTTAAAACAAATAATTTATTCCTAGATATAGTCTGTTGTATTACATAGAAACCTCACATTTTTCTGTAACACCGCTGAAGACTCCCTTCCTGTCAATTAATTTGAATGGGCAGCCTTGCTGCATGAAAGGGAGGTTCATAATGTGGGAGAGGCAGGGCAAATGTTGGCTGTTACAGAAGTTATTTTGTATACGTTGCCTGGGTTTGTGACAGGTTTGTGAAAGGTTTACTTATTTTTCACTTTAAACCTCCAATGGTGCAACAAAGCCAAGTGGTAATGTTTTGTCTGGAATGAGTGCAAAATGCTAGGCCACAGAATAAGCAGGGCGACAATTTTTTTTCTTGTCCGCGATGGTGCAAATACGTAAACAGAAAAAACCCCTGTAAGTGAACAAAAAACGTGCATGTGAAGCACGCACTAAAAAGTGCACTCAAGGGTGTGCTTTTAGTCCACTCCCTGAAGGAGTAGGACCTCTACCCTGATCCCCCGAGGCGCAAGGCTCCTGAGAGGGACTAAAGTTTCCAATGGTCTGCCTAGCCAGAAGGCCTGGCAGACCCCGTTATTCTAGGTCAGCCGAAGTGACCATCGAATACTTGGTCAAGGGGCTCTCCTGAAGAGAGAACCCCCACGGGGAGGGGAGAAAGGAACCTGAGGGCCACACATCCTCCCCCTAGATGTCAGGGCAAGCCTGAGGATTCACACCCTTGAAAACACACACAAAAGTGAAAGCAGTGACAAACGTGGGAGAAAAAGAAATAGAAAATAAAAAAGTGTCCATGCAATTGTGCACTGGCTAGGCCCTGAGGCCTGGTAGACATAAATTGCCTCCGGGCTTAGCCAAAAGGCCTAGCCCTAAAAAGCACAGTGCAAAAGGAAAATGGTGCCCCTTTACATTAGAAGCGTAGACATGATTGCTTATATTGGTGGTAAGGGAGTTCCATGGAACCCTGGTTGAGAAAGGCTAATCTAGAGTGCGTGGATGAAACCCTGCCTATCCACTATCCCTGTTTGACTTTAGCCATACCTACCATAACTGCTCTATCTGTCCTAATACCTAAAGCACTTCTGAGTCACACAAAGCACCCTACACTGATTTTTCTTTTGTCTACACAATAAAATTGCAATGACTTAACCCCCCCCCCCCTCCCCCCTTCCTGAACTCATTGATAAGTGTCTGGAACCCCAGTGGTGCGATAAGTTTGGATTACAGCTTGTTAATTATTCAAATTATCACAGGTATTTTGTCATCTCATGTAGTTCGTGTACTTAATGCTCTGGTCTATAAAGGCCTTTTCATGGTAGGACCATGGTAGTTCCATTTTGGAATGCATTTCTTATAAGGGTTTACATAGAGATGTCATTCATCAACATTTCAGCTGGTATTATCTAATGGTTTTACAGAAGAAGTCGTTCTGTTTAGTATTGCTAGCAAAGAAAGCAGACCCATCTGAAATACTGTATGCACAATCTGTAATCTACAGCCTCTTTACAGTTATATTTGCAGGTTCCATTTTCTGAGATTCATCGCTGCATCATTCCCAAAGTAAGCTGTCACAGCATCTGTCGGGAATGTTGTGTGGCCTTTGAAGTTATCATATTTCAAGTCTCGTGTTCTGAAAGCAAGCAGGAATAATTGCAGAGCCAACAAAACAAGCAGCATAAATCCCAGCTTTCTATGAAGCAAACATGCCTGGGAGAATAAACATAATATAAGGAGCAGGATGGTGTGCTGAGCTCTCGACACTTACTCTATTGATGTGTTTGTTATTGTATTCTGTATGTCACTCTGCTGTTGTCCCAGTGTGCTGCAGTATAAAACATTCATGATAACAGTGCTAATAAAATAAACCATGCCTACTAAAATATTTGGGTTTCTTTTGCCAAGAAATGACTAATGGCTTATTCTAAAGGGAAATTTGTGAAGTGTAAGGCAATTTTTTAGACATTTTTATAAACATTTGGAGTTATTGTAAGGTTGGAATCCTTAGGAAAATAATTTCTTCATTACATCTCTTTCAAAGAACGACAATCACCTATGCACAGTGTACAGCTATAAATCTGCCAAGGACTCACAAACACAGTTTGTAAACTGGTTTGGCTATGCTCAAGCTCTTACTGCTTCTTCTCAATGAATAGATGCAAAGTTTTACAATTACAGCCTATCTAAACACAAGAGCAAACATTTTACGCATGGAAAAAAGGTTAAAACCGCGCTAAAAAGTGCACAAGGAATATAAAATAATAAAAACAAAAAAGCAACAGGCAGCCGCTCAAAGTGGGATACACACACCAAAACGTCAAAAAAGGAAGCAGCGCCAAAAAAAACAACAACAAAATCCCTGTAAACAGTCTATAATTAAAAAGTCTGTATTTAAAAAGTCCAAGCCTCGCTGTATAATCTTCAATATATAGTTAGCTGTAGCTGGGGTAGATGAAACATAGGCTTCAAACAAATGTCCACATCCGAGGTCATACAATAGCCAGCACCCCAGTGAAGTAATGCAATAGGTGATAAGAGATCCCTCCACCGCTATTAATATGCCCTTACCGGAAGGCAGAGCAAACAAGGCTCTGCAGTAATAGTAATAGATGTCCAGGCAATAAATCCCACGATCATCAGAATGCTAGTATGGATCACCCGTCCCAGGCTCCTCCAGATCCTCAGGTAATAGGTTCAGCAGTATGACGTTGGTGAAAGAAGAGAGGGGGTACCCATAGTGTAAATCGGTATCGAATAGTTTTATTAAAAAATATAGTAAACTCACATTAAAAATCGTAGCATACAACAAGTCCGCCGGCCGGTCGGATCCTGTAGCCCGTCCTCCTGAGCGTGGTGACGTCACTGCGCGCCTTCCCAGACTAGTTTCGGCACAGTTGCCGTCTTCAATGGGGAACGGGCGACGCAGCGACGCACCACCATTAAATAACCAGGCCTCACTCTGGGATGCGGTCATATGACTCGAACCACCATCTTGGATGTGGGCACTAACGCTAAACTTTGCGGGCGGACGTCTGTAAGGACGACCGCCTCTACATAGAATATATATCATAAAAGCCAAATTAAGTCTATGAACAGATTTGGGCAAGAATGACAGAAAAAAGTGACAAAAAACATGTATGAAAGTAAATAGTGAATTGTGGGCAACATAAAAATCGTGTATCCAGGGGGGGATAGCCAACCCTTCTGAGAGAATGCTAGGGCCGGAAATAACTCCCCCTATATGTGATCCTGTGCTATTACTGGTGTCAGTATTTATACAGATCCAAATCCTTATTAATAGTGTATAATATAGAAAGAAAAACTGTCCCATTAGGGGCATAAATGTGTGACAGAAAATAATTCTATCCAATAGATAATAGTTGGTATACAATAAAAAATGAGTGAATAATCCCTTAAGGAAATATGAAAAAATATGAAAAATATATAAAAATATATATAAATAAAATTAACAAAATTTATATATAATAGTATATAGTGAAAAGATCACTAAAATGAAAAATACAATATTGTATGTGTACAAAGCCAATATGGCATGAGCGTGAGAGATATATAAAATGTGGTACCCACATAGGAGTACATGTAAAAATGTGAAATCGTCCACTAAAGGAATTTTATTCCCTAAAGCTCGTCACATTGACCCGCATCTCAGATTGGGCCATCAGATAACAACAATAATAGACAGTGTTAAAACAATACATTAAAAAAACAAATAGGAACCTTCAAGAGTTATCTATAAAAGCGTTAACATCGGTGTCTATGTTCAACCCGAAGGGGGTGTAACACTTGAGCCGATGTATCCACCCCATTTCTGATCTAGAGATCTCCCTGACCAGGGAACTACCCCGCCAATGTGGCTTGAATTTGTCGATCCCGAGAAATAACGTATTTGCAGGGTTTTTGTTGTGATGAAGTAAATAATGTTTTGAAACAGAATGTTTCGGAAACCCAGTCAGGATATTAGTTATATGCTCATTCAAGCGCACCTGCAGGGGTCGTTTGGTACGTCCCACATATTGTAGGCCGCAAGGGCACTGCAACATGTAGACCACCCCCGTAGTGGCACATGTGATAAAGGGCTTGATGGTATGTGTTGCCCCCGTGACAATACATCCAAAGGTCATAGTGCGTCTGGCCGGCGCACTGTTCAATGTGCAAACACGACATCTCCCACACTTGTAGTAACCCGTTAATTGGTCAAAGAATCCTCGCGTAGATATAGGAGGGTTAATGACATTTGGGGCAAGTGTATTTCTTAGGGATGGCGCCCCTTGTGAAAACAACTCTGGGTTTATCTGGAACAACTTCTCTAAGGATGGGATCATTGGTGACCAGGTGCCAATGTTTGTTGACCAGCTTCTTTATATTATCATGTTGCACAGAATAGGTGGTCAGGAAGGGGACTCCTCCCTGGAACCCATTCTGTACATGTGGACCCTTCTCCAATAAAAGACTCTCCCTATCCAGATTTTCTACGGTATTAAGGGTTTCGACAAGGAACTCTTCGCCGTACCCCTTTTCCAAGAATCTTTGTGTCAGGACTTTAGCCTGCTCTTGGAATTCAGCCGGATCAGAACAGTTCCGCCTAAGCCGTATATACTGGCTCTTAGGCACAGATTTCAGCCACGGAGCGTGATGGCAGCTGTCAGTAGGTATAAAAGAATTCCTATCCGTGGCTTTAAAATGAGTGGCGGTGACAATTTGATCGTCCTGCATCCTGATGTTGAGATCTAGAAAATGTATGAGTGTCTGGCTCTTCTCATATTTGAGTTCGATGCCCCTTGAATTTTGATTCAAAACTCCCATAAAAGAATCCAGGTCATCGGAGTTGCCGTCCCATAGGAGGAGGATGTCATCAATGTACCTAGCCCAAAAAGTCAACTGAGGCACATTCTGGACATAGATGACATCCTCCTCCCACCTGGCCATAAAAAGATTGGCCAGACTGGGGGCATATTTCGCCCCCATGGCAACCCCAGTGACCTGACGAAAAAATTGGTTGTTAAACCAGAATTAATTTCGTGTAGCCACGAATCTGAGTAATACCATAAGAAACTTAATCTGTTCATCTGGCAAACCCGAGTCTCGATAAAGGTAACCCTGCACCGCTTCGAAACCTAAATTGTGAGGGATAATTGTATACAGGGAGGTGACGTCAGCAGTCACCATCCATGTATTCTTAGTAACCCTTACATTTTTTAAAAGGTTCATAACGTGTCTGGAGTCCTTAATGAAAGAGGGCATATTTCCAACTAGGGGTTGTAGGTACACATCGATATACTTGCCCACCCGGGACGTGATGGAATCTATTCCACTCACTATAGGGCGTCCCGGGGGGCAAGCGAGATCTTTGTGCACCTTAGGTAAATAATACAGGATAGGGGTACGTGGGGCCTTGGGGACAAGATATAGGGCCTCCTTAGAATCAAGAATACCAGAAGTGAGTCCACCATCTATTAACCCTTCGAGCTCTTTGGTATATTGAACCTTAGGGTCAGAGGGCAACAGACTATAGGTAGTGGTATCTCCAACGATGCGGTGCATTTCAGTCATATACATCTCTCTATCTAATACCACATTATCCCCCCCCCCCTTGTCAGCAGGCCTGATAGCCAAATCCTTCCTCCTACAAAGTGAGTCTAGCCCATCCTGGAGGGACTTTGTCATCCTAACTTTTTTCAACTCCATATGGTCCAAGTCCCTCAACATGACGTCTCTAAAGACTTTGAGGGATGGAGCCAATGTCCCAGGGGGATTGAAAAGTGATGCATTACGCAAGCCTGAATGAACAACAGGTATCGCATCAGTATTATTACCAGTAGTCTGTCTACCATAAACATTCATAGTCATGTGCCTTTTAATGTTTAGTTTGCGAACAAACTTATGAATGTCCATAAAGGTATGGAACTTGTTGAGCCCTCTCGGGGGTGCAAATTTTAATCCCTTATCCAAGATGGCTTGTTCTGATTCTGAAAGTGACTTAGTGCTTAAATTAAAAATACCCTTACCCTTTATACCCTTGGTCGCTTTAGCTGCTCTGGACCACCTCCCCCCTCGGGTTCCTCTCCCCTTTCTCCTTGCCTTTTGACCCCTTGCAACGGTTTGTGAAAACCCCAATGATTCAGTCCTACCCCTTGTGGGGGGCCCCTAGGTTCACCCATGGGTCCTCGAGGTGGACAATTGAGGGTCGGGTTGATTGGATGCAGGTAGGACTGGGGGCGGGATGCAAATTCTCCTTCAGGGCCGTTCATGTCATTGAGCGGAAAAAAGGTATTTCTTATAGGGACATTATAGTCCCATTCAGGGTGATTATTCCTGTTCCCATATGAAGGGGTTTGTTCATTTACGTCCCTGCTACCCCCACCTCCCCAGCCTCCTTGATAGTCCCCATAAGTATCCATTGATGGTTGACTGGGATATTGACCCCATGGCTGACTTCGCGGGGGGTAGCCCCCACTGAATTGTGGAGGTCCCAGATACCCTTGACCCGCATCGTAGTCACGGTTGGACCTGAGAGGTCCAGATACTCTCGAGTTGCCTCGATAGGTGTTCCCCCTATTGTTACCCCTACCTCTCCTAGGGGAAGGGTAGGGGTAATTGGCCCCATTGGTTGGTAATTTGGGGTTTGAACGTTTTGGAGCTTGGGAAATGCCAGTGGCACTTGCACTCATGGACGGAGCAGTCTGTGTGACTTCCATCTCCAAACTTGTTTGTTTGGAGGTCTCCTCTATCAGTTTTTTTTGCCACTCAAATACAATATTCCCTTGTTAATCAGCCAGATCCCTGTTATATTTTTTCTTCTTTTTGGTCCTTTGATCCCTATCCTCTTTTTCAAGGATTTTCAACAGGTTCTGTGATTTGTCACGATATTCATCGCTCTCTTTCATACCAGCAAGCTTGATCTGTATATTTTTAATTTCCACATCAAGTTTGGATAATTTGTCCGTTTTTCTCTCTACTAAAAACGTAAAAAGGAGAGTCCAGCTTGATTAAAATATTTGAACCATTCCTCAAGGTCGATTTCGCCTTTTTGGGGTGCCACCTCCCATCTTAGGCTCCGTGGGACCATAGTGCACTTGATGTAAGTTTCCAAGTACGCAATGTCCCACTTGGTATGATTCTCGGATATCATGAGGTTTTTAAGTCTCATGAAGGTGCCACTGAGGTCACCTTTTTCCCTATTTTACACATGGGACTGCCCAACATGCAGCACTGCCTAGCAGATCATTTCTCTCTGGTGGCCACAGAAAATGTCCCTTTCCTGTCAGTGACAGATCACAGGGAGTGGGGAGGACACTGGAAGGATTTGGTTGGCTGCTGCTATAGCCAAGGACAGAAGCCTGCCCTTGGCAGTAGGGCAGGCAGATTCCGATTGACTGCAGCCATGGGATAAACCCACCCACTACCCAAACAGAGTAAATGGTAAGCCTATCAGCAGGACTGGGGTACCTTAGAAGTCCAAGGAGAGGGGTCAGGACTAGGATTGTGAGTTCAGAGTGGCCAGAAGCCTGTGTACAGTGCTCAAGCTACTCCTGCCAACTTCTGGGATTCTGTGAGCGAATACTGCTAGGCAGAGCGAGTGTAGCTTGTCAGAACAGGACCAGTGTGCCAGAAACATGTATTTGAGAATCCCACTATACACCAAGGAAAACCAGGACTGAGTCTATTGGAGAGCTACATAGAGCCAAGGAACATTCCATGCTGCCCAGAGTGTGTGCAGGCACAGCCTATGGAGAGAGTTGCTGGGCAGGGTGTTCCAGGAGCCCAGAGCTTTGTGAGATGAGTTGCTGTGTGAGGACCACATGCTGTGGTGATGTGCTGCAGGTAAGGTGAGGGCTACTGATTGACCATGAGGCTGTTGCTGTGTTGTGTGCTCTCCGGGGACTGACTGCAGAAATCTTTGGTGGCAGAGCAATATAGGCCAGAATCACAAGTCGAGCATCTGAAAGGAGATGCAGACTTGAGAGGATGGACCTTAGCATAACAGGCTGGCTTTTGACTTAACTCAAATCCTGTCCATAGGATCATCTAAAGAGTAACCATATGTGCCCAGAGGGACATCATCATGGCATCCATGGTCACCCTGCCAGTAACACATGTCCTGCTCCAGGGTGGCAATGCTGTCACTGTACTGTATCTACAGAAGAGCAACATTGTCTCCCTAGAACAGGAAAATGTGTTAGGACTACATTTCTCCTCGCATCATCTCTATAACATAGATGAGAGGTGTTTTGTTGTCCACAGAAAGAGCTGGGAACAATGATAACTGATAAGCTAGCAGAGACAGAGAGCACAGGAAGTTATTAGCTCACAAGTTTTCTGACACTTCAATTGGTATACTTAACAGACCAAAGGGTGCTAAGAGAAGTTTGTTGTTAGGATTTGAATACACTTTAATACTAATGCAGTCTAAAATATACTACCTTGGGGCGTGGCCTAGCTTCCCTGGGTAATATTCTTTGGTCAGACCACGCCCCCGCACATTTAAGTTTGGACCATCCACCTAAATCTTGCAGAACATTCTCCTGGCTTTTAAACAACAACCTACTGAAAGACACCTTGCGTGGCAGCTATTGAGCAGTCCATATGCGACTTTATATGAGATCACCACACAGATGACAATAACCCGCTCACTAAGTGGGAAGCATTGAAATGTGTGCTCCGAGAGGTCTTCATCTAACACGTTTAAAAAAAGCCAGATCTGACGATATTACCAAACTATTATCTTCCCTCCACACCTTAGAACTAGCACACAAGAAGGACCTCAATCCCACTACCTTTGTGGACCTCTCCAACGCCCGCAGAGAGGTACTCCGCATCATAGATGCAAACTCCCTCATAGCTAGAGACAAAGGACGGAACGGACACTATATCCTGGCAAACAAATGTGGGCAACACCTTGCTAGGGTTCTTCACCCCCTGTCCCCCACGCCGCCCAATACCACACATCTGCAATGCCGACCAACAAAAAAATTCAAAACCCCTGAGGTATCGCAGATGCTTTTCAGCGATATTACTCCCAGCTCTATAACCTCCCCACAAGGACAGGACAGAATCGCAAAGACGTTACACAACACCCTGACATGGAAAACTACATCTCAGAGACGGCTCTACCGCAAATAGATCCCTCCGACTCTGCGGACTTAGACAACCCCCTGGCGGTGTCAGACTTTTTACTTGCCATCAAAGGGCTGAAATCTGGTAAGTGCCCAGGGCCAAATGGCTTCTCCCCTAGATTCTATAAATCATTTGCCCCATCCCTAGCCCCACTTCTTACGGCAGCATTCAATTATATAGATGACTCCCACCCACCCTCTAGAGACCTTCTATCTGCCAATATTTCGGTCATACCCAAACCAGGAAAAGACCATCCCAATGCTGTAGTTACAGGCCAAGCTCCCTTCTTAACCTAGACGTTAAACTTTTCGCAAAGATTTTAGCAAACCGCCTCTCACCCCTCCTACCCTCTATCATACACAAAGACCAAGTGGGTTTTGTCCCTGGCTGAGAGGCCAGGACAATACCACTAAAACAATCCACCTCATCTCCTACATCCGTCGATACAATCTAAAGGCCTGCATCTTGACGCCAAGAAGGCATTTGACCGGGTCAAATGGCAGTTTTTACGCCTTTCACTGGAACAGATAGGGCTTGGCCCCACATTTGTGTCCAAGGTAATGGCACTGTACTCCCGCCCCGCGGCCTCTGTCCTGGTCAATGAATCCTCTTCCCCCTTGTTCCAAATCTCAAACAGAAATCGTCAGGGATGTCCTTTATCCCCCCTACTTTTTGTACTGGTGATAGAACACCTTGCAACAGCCATTAGACAAAATAATAATATAGTGGGCATACAGACACCATCTTCCGTTCACAAACTCTCGCTCTATGCAGATGATCTCCTCGTCTATGTTCAACAACCCCACACGTCCCTGCCTTCCTTGATGCAGGAATTCCATAGGTTTGGAGAACTTAGTAATTTTAAACTTAATATGTCCAAGACAGAGGCCCTTAATATATCTTTATCGCCCACCACCCTTACTCAGGTACAAACCAATTTTCCATTCCAGTGGGGTACCGAGGGCATCGCCTACCTTGGGATCATGATCCCATCCAACTTATTTCAACTCTATGCCCTCAATTATCTCCCCTTATTGTCCCAACTCCGGAAGGAACTAGACACATGGAACACGACACCATTACCCTGGTTTGGCCGCATAAACACACTCAAAATGGATACCCTACCCAAATTACTATACTTATTCCAGACAGTCCCTATAAATGTCCCAAAACAATTCTTCAACTCCCTCAGATCCATGGCCATACATTTCATCTGGCACCAAGGGATGTCCCGTATCCGCCATACCTTATTGACATACCCCAAAATACGAGGTGGAGCAGGTATCCTAGACTTTGAACTGTACCACAGGGCTGCCATGCTCTCCAGGATCCTGGAATGGTTTCCCCGACCCTTCCCTAAGGCTTCCACCATGATAGAACAAGATCTCTCCACCCCCGACCTCCGGGCTTTGCTATAGGGATACAAACAAAAACTATTCCTCCTATCAAATTCCTCCCCACTAACAATTGCAGCACTGCACCTATGGTACAAAAAGGGACTGTCTCACATCACTATTTGACCACCCTGCCCTTCCCCAATCCAATTACGGTGGGCCCATACCTCCGCTCTACATGGCCTATAGCAAGCTCATTTGTACACACTACCCTGGGCACACCCATCATACCGGGGGAACAAGGTAACTGGCTTACAGCTCTCCACATATCCTCCTTCTGCTCAGACCTATTCTCCTCTTCCCAAATACATAGGCCCTTGACAGGCTACGAACAGCTGTGCTCTCTCTCAGAAACACCCAAACATCTACTATCCACCATTTATAAATTACAACACTCACTGATCCATGACCATCCCCCATCTTACACCAGGAGGTGGGCCACAGACCTAGGAAGGGATCTCTCTCCAACGGACTGGCAAAAGTCCTTCCACATCACGCATAAAACCTCCATCTCTTGTTACACACAAGAGAAGAACTTTAAACTCATATCTAGGTGGTACAGGGACCCTCAATCACTTCATAGAATCTCCCCCCCTACCCCAACTTCATGTTGGAGGTGCAGTGAAGCAGAGGGAAGTTATCTCCACATATGGTGGGAGTGCAGAGCCATCCAACCCCTCTGGTCCCAGGTTTTTACCATCTACAGTAGCCTTTATGATTGACCAACGACACCCACTCCAGAGGTATTGTCTATGCTCCCGGGTTCCATCCCCTTTGCAAAAACGTATTCTGTTACGATTTTTCCTATCGGTGGCCAGGCAACTTATACCTCTTTTTTGGAAAACCACAACCACCCCTCCCCTGTCCTCCTGGGTTTCGGTGGTCAATGACATCATGCGTGTGGAAGAGATGATAACCCTAGATAATGATACCTTTGATAAATTCAAAACTCTATGGCTCATATGGATTGAATACTCTACCTATGATGCCTTGAAAACCCTATTGACCCCCCCCACTGAAATAACCACATTCTGTGCTTCTGACCCTCCGGTGTGTCGCACCAAGGTCTGCTCACCCCCTTACCCCCCTCGCCCCCTTCTACTTCCCAGCCTTCTGACTTCTCTCCCCCCCCCCCCCTTTATCTTATTTATTCATTCTCCCCTCAACTTTACACTATAATGGCTTAGACCTGGAAGTTATTATTCCTATTCTCCACCAGATGTTCTGCAATACAAGTTGGGCTAAACCGACCCATACTAGCTTACGGTTATATACATAGATTTCATCGGTTTACGATCTAAATATACCTACTATGCAGACTGTTTTGTACTACCTCATGTATTGAACATCCAGCTGTAATGTATATTGTGTTGTTTTTCTCTGTTAAACACAATAAAAATATATTTAACTCTAAAATATACTACCTTGCTGTGTGTTAACATGTGCATTATATTACACAAGAAACCAGACAAAAAAAGAAAAAAATTGATTATTGAATGAACTGGGGAATTGAACATTTAAACTTCAAACAATGTGATTTGTTTGTTATTTCTGCAAAATTGCAACAAACCTGTTATATTTAAATTTTTCACATTAGCCTAGGTTCACACTAGTGCTGCAGCATAATAATGTGTTTTTTAATGTGTTTTGTATGCATTTTGTTTCTTTGTAGGAGGAGATTGGTTGCTAAACACAAAATGCACCACAATAGCCTGTGCATACTTGTTGGCATGGTGGTTACATGGTGGGGAAATGCATGCAGTCAACGTGACAATGTTTTGTTTGCTCTCGTGCGAGTTAAAGTGATTGGAAAGGTTTTTTTGTTTTTTTTTAATAACAAACATGTCATACTTACCTGCTCTGTTCAAGGGATTTGCACAGAGCGGTCCTGATCCTTCTTTTCTGGGGTCCCCCGGCGGCACTCCTGGCTCCTCCTCTTCAGCGAGTGCCCCCACGGAGAGCTGCATTCTATGGGGGCACCTGTGCGGGCACGCTCCCAAGTCCTACTGCTGCGTCCATTGACACAGACAGCAGGACTCAGCCCCGCCCCCAACTCCTGTGTAACTGGATTTGATTGACAGCAGTGGGAGCCAATGGCTATCAATCTATCCAATGAGGACCCGAGACAGCTGGAGCTGCTGGGCTCGTGCACGTTGCTGGAACGATCGGGTTCAAGTAAGAAAAATGCTCTGGGGCCTTTACACGCACATGAACTTTAATGGCATGCCATTCTTAGTCCGTAGGGTTCAATATTGAGTTGGGCCACCCTTTGTAGCTATAACAGCTTCAAAACTTCTGGGAAGGCTGTCTACAAGGCTTAGGAGTGTGTCTATGGGGTGTTTGACCATTATTCCAGAAGTGCATTTGTGAGGTCAGGCACTGATGTTAGATGAGATAGCCTGGCTTGTAGTGTCCACTCTAATACATCCCAAAGGTGTTCTATTGGGTTGAGGTCAGGACTCTATGCAGGCCAATCAAGTTCCTCCACCCCAAACTCGCTCATTGATGGCAAAATCAGGCTCACTTATACATAGAAACTAATCAGCTTCTAACCTTAGCTTGTTCAATTAAGCTTTGGCAATAAAAACTGGAAGCTGATTGGTTTCTATGCAGAGCCTGATTTTGCACTCTCTAGCTTTAGTCAAAAAAACACAATATGTTGTTAATTATTAGCATTACCTAGCTAGTTACATGGGAATTAGCAAAAAAAAATAAAAAAAAGAATTTGTTAGTTTCAAGATTGCTTGTAGGGGAAATCTTTTTATCTTGTATAATGGTTATGGTGTGCAGCTTAAGATGTACTAAAAAGGAGTGTATCTGCTCATCTTTTAACCACTTCAATACCCGCCCATAGTCATATGACGCCCACAAGGTGGATCTACCATCCTGGGTGGGCGTCATATGACGTCCTCGGGTTCCCGGCCGCCTGGGGGGCGCGCCCGCGCCGCCCGGCGCGCGCGCGCGCGCGCCCGCGGCATCGCTCGGGACCCGGTGCGAGTGCCCGGCGGCCGCGATGTCCGCCGGGCACCCGCGATTGCCCGTTAAAACAACGGGACCGGGCGGGACCGTGGAGGTGTGTGTTTAAACACACAGCTCCACGTCCTGTCAGCGGGGAGGAGACCGATCATGTGATCCCAGTACAGAGGATCACATGATCGGTCTCCTCCCCTTAAGTCCCCTCCCCCTACAGTTAGAATCACTCCTATTAGGGACACACATTAACCCCTCCAGCGCCCTCTAGTGTTAACCCCTTCCCTGACAGTCACATTTACACAGTAATCATTGCAATTTTATAGCAACGATCGCTGTGTAAATGTGAATGGTTCCAAAAATGTGTCAAAAGTGTCCGAAGTGTCCGCCGCAATGTCGCAGTCACGAAAAAAAAAAAAATCGCAAATCGCCGCCATTACTAGTAAAAAAAATAAATAAATAAATTCAATAAATCTATCCCCTATTTTGTAGACGCTATAACTTTTGCGCAAACCGATCAATATACGCTTATTGCGATTTTTTTTACCAAAAATATGTAGAAGAATACGTATCGGCCTAAACTGAGGAAAAAAATTGTTTTTTTTTTTAAAAAATGGGATATTTATTATAGCAAAAAGTAAAAAATATTGCGTTTTTTTTCAAAATTGTCGCTCTTCTTTTGTTTATAGCGCAAAAAATAAAAACCGCAGGGGCGATCAAATACCACCAAAAGAAAGCTCTATTTGTGGGAAAAAAAGGACGTCAATTTTGTTTGGGTGTAACGTCGCACGACCGCGCAATTGTTAGTTAAAGCGACGCAGTGCCGAATCGCAAAAAGTGCTCTGGTAAGGAAGGGTGTTTAAAAGCCCTGTATTGAAGCGGTTAAAATAAATCTACTTAACCACTTGCTTATTGGGCACTTAAACCCCCTTCCTGCCCTGACCAATTTTCAGCTTTCGGTGCTCTCACACTTTGAATGACAATTACTCAGTCATGCAATACTGTACCCAAATTAATTTTTTTCCCACAAATAGAGCTTTCATTTGGTGGTATTTGATCACCTCTGGGTTTTTTATTTTTTGCGCTATAAATCTTTGTTTCTGTGATAAAATTTAGCAAATTATAAATTTTTCTTCATAAATTTTGGCCATAATTTATACTGCTACATATCTTTGGTAAAAATAACCCAAATTAGTGGATATTATTTGGTCTTTGTGAAAGTTACAGACTCTACAAGCTGTGGTGCGAATTATACAAAATTGATCACACCTGATGTACTGGCGGCCTATCTCATTTTTGTGACCCTAACATGCCAGGAAAGTACAAATACCCCCCAAATGACCCCTATTTTGAAAGTAGACATTACAAGGTATTTAGTAAGAGGCATGGTGAGCTTTTTGATGTTGTCATTTTTTTCCCACAATTCTTTGCAAAATGAATTATTTTTTTATGTTTTTTTTTCTCCCCAAAATTGTCATTGTAATAGGTTATTTCTCTCACATGGCATGTGTATACCACAAATGACAACCCATAATACATTATGCTACTCCTCCTGAGTATTACGATACCACATATGTGGGACTTTTCCACAGCCTGGCCACTTAGAGAGGCCCAACATGCAGGGAGCGCCATCACGTGTTCTAGGAGCATAAATTACACATCTAACTTGTTGACTACCTATTACACTTTTGAAGGCCCTGGAGCACCAGGACAATGACACGTGACACTGACGTGGCACTGATGACAGGTGGCACTGATACGTGGCACTGATGACACGTGACACTGATGTGGCACTGATGACAGGTGGCACTAGTACGGGGCACTGATGACACGTGACACTGATGACAGATGGCACTAATACGGGGCACTGATGACACGTGACACTGACAGATGGCACTAATATGTGGCACTGGTGACAGATGGCACTAATACGTGGCACTGATGAGAGATGGCACTAATATGTGGCACTGATGACAGATGGCACCGATACGTGGCACTGATGACACGTGACACTGATGACAGATGGCACTGATACGTGGCATTGATGACACATGACACTGATAACAGATGGCACGTGACACTGACAGGTGGCACTGATGACAGATAGCACCGATACGTGGCACTGATGACAGATGGCACTAATATGTGGCACTGATGACACGTGACACTGATATGGCACTGATGACAGATGGCACTGACGTGGCACTGATGAAACGTGGCACTGACGTGGCACTGATGACAGATGGCACTGATGACAGATGGCACTTATACATGGCACTGGGGACAAGTGGCACTGGGTACAGGTGGCACTGGGGACAGATGGCACTGGGGACAGGTTGCACTGGGGACAGGTTGCACTGGGGACAGATGGCAGCGGGGAAAGATGGCAGCGGGCAGCGGGGACAGATCGCACATTTTGTTTTTTTTTTTGTTTTTTTTTTTTACTTACGGCCGATGCAGCCGTTCATCTCTCTCTCCTCACACGCTGTCTGTGTGAGGAGGGAGAGCGGCGCTGAGAGATGATCTCATATGTTTACATATGACATCATCTCTCATTGGACACGCCGATCTCGCTGTAAACGGACGCTGTGATTGGCCGTTTACAGCGATCTGTGACTGGCTGTGTCCGACGGACACGGCCAGCACAGAACTTCCCCGATGCGCGCTCTCAGGAGCGCGCATTAGGGAAGTAAACAGGAGAACGTCCAGGGACGCCCTCCCGGCAGGGAGCGTCCGCGCTGAAGCCGTCTTTCGGCTATAGCGCGGGCGCGTAGTGGTTAAGAGAAGGGCTGTTGGAAATAAAGAAAGAAAAAGTTACTCAAATCTTAAGATCCCTTTCACACTGGGGCCGCAGCCGCATTTGCGCTACAGCGCCGCTCGTCTCAGCTGCGATTTACCACTGTTTAAGCAGTGCTTTTTTTGGTCGCTAGCAGTGCGCTTTTAACCCCCAAAGAAGTGGTTGAAAACTCTTGTGTTGCAGTGCTTTGAAAGCGCTGCCCATTCATTCCAATGGGCAACCCACCCCAAAGACTCTGCTTGGAGAATGTCCCGCAAGCGCACTGCCCCAGTGTGAAAAGTCACACTTGAATGAATGGGAGGCGGTTTTCAGGTGCTTAACAGAGGCAATTTCTGGCGCTAAAGCGACGAAAAACAGCCCCAGTGTGAAAAGGTGTCTTAATAAGCATGTTGTTAAAGATAAGATCTTTATGGTTCAGCTGTTACACGACCCCCTGGGTGAATATAGAAATCAAATATCCAAGGTCCACTTAACAAAGTTCACATCTCAAAGTGGTTTGCAGCTCTGAGCCTCAAAAATTTGCTTCTGAAATGAAAATGGTCTCTGTTCCATAGCTAAACTGGAAAATGACAGTTTAAACTGACTGGTTGTTATGGAAACTGCAAACAGTTCTCATTTCCACAATTTGCTAAATGAGTTCCACTGTGCAGCATCAAACTGAACATGAAATAAATCTGTATTCCCACCAAGTACATGGTGTACAGCTACACTGACTACATAAATGAAAGAAACATTTAGAATGGCTTGGGAAAAACATCAAAACAAAGCTGCCTAAATGAGGATTAATAGTAAAAACATGAAAAGCTGATGAATATGGGCTTTGAAAGCACTTCCAAATATCAGGGCTATATGATGAGGGACAGAGTGGTCTGCATCCTATATTTTAATGTGTGACGTGTAGTCACATATGTGTTGGCCAATTGGATGGCATCATGGACCAATTGGAAACCATGAATGATTGGTTATATAACGCAGGGAAGGATCTTTAACCTAACCTTGGGATTGGAGTAAGAAAAAAGATAAATGAGCTGCCTGCGGCGGGTGGCTTTTCTAAAGACAGTTTTAAAACCCAACTCTGGTTTGAGTAAAAAGATTAACGTTTGATTATTTCCGGCAGCAGTTAAAGCTGAACTCTGGGCAAAAGCCAAAATAAATGACCACTAATGCAGTCCGTCTTATGTCTGGCACCTGCTTTGTTGTTTAAAATGTACTTTTATTAACCCTGCACAGAGCTGCAATTGTTAAATTCCTTGTGCTGAAGCTAAAGACAGCAATGGATGGTTCGAATTTCGTCCGGCTCAGCACGGACTGGCCGAGATTCCAACCATGTATGGGAAGGTTGATTGTACTCAAATTGATCGATCAATTAACTTGGGCACCAGCCTGATATTTCATGCAATTATTGCCAGAGGCTATAGCTGCTAGCAATAATCACTATGTGTTCTCCTGGCTGTGACAGCTCCCCCTGCCAGGAGAACACAATAGGTCTGCGGGAGGGATTCAACACTGACTGGGTACAGTGGGACTGTAATGCCCTGTACACACGATCCGACTTTCCGACAGAAAATGTGCGATCGGAGCTTGCTGTCGGAAATTCTGACCGTGTGTAGGCTCCATCGCACTTTTTCCATCGGAATTTCCGAGAAGTTTGAGAGCTGGATCAAAAATTTTCCAACGACAAAATCCATTGTCGGAAATTCCGATCATGTGTACACAATTCCGACGCAAAGTGCCACGCATGCTCGGAATCAAGCAGAAGAGCAGCACTGACTATTGAACTTCATTTTTCTTGGCTTGTCGTATGTGTTGTACGTCACCGCGTTCTTGACGTTTGGAATTTGCGACCAACTTTGTGTGACCGTGTGTATGCAAGACAAGTTTGAGCCAACATCCGTCGGAAAAAATCTGATGGATTTTGTTGTCAGAATGTCTGATCGTGTGTACAGGGCATAAGTCTCACCCTGGAAATGTGGTGTTTACAGCTCTTTGCAGGTTTAATGAACAACGAAATAGCAGCCAGACATAGGACAGAGTGCATTAGTAGTCAACTAGTCATTCACTTATTGACGTGCAAATGAAGAAAAATAAGAAAAATAGGTTTTAGCCAGAGTTAAGCTTTAAAAACAACGCCCCCCCCCCCCCCCCCAACTGCTATACTCACCTTCTGGAAAGGGTACAAGTGCTCCATATGGCAGGGGGATTTTAGACCTGAGTTAGGCTTTAAGCTCAGTGATTTGCAGAAGAGGGATCAACTGTTGGTACAGAGCCAACTTTACAGTGATGCAAGCTTTAACAAACCTCCCTTCCTACATCCCAGGTTCCTATGTAATTGATATCTACTCCATTCTAAGCCACTAGTGGCAGTTGCAATTCATTGTAGAGCCACCGTCCCTCCGGGACTGTGACATCATAAGGGGGCGGGATCACCATGTGACATGATCCGGTGGCCCCGCCCCTTGTCCCTATATAACTGGCCGCACAACACGTCTCGGCCATTAGAAGCGGAGACAGCGTTGTGTCAACATCGGATGAAGAAAGAAGAAGAAGAAGAAGCAGAAGGTGGCGGCGGCTAGTAAAAGAGCTGCAAGAAGAAAGCGGAGGCCCGGCAAGAAGAACCGAGGAGCGGCACAAGACCCCCGAAGTCGGAATAAGACCCCTGGACAGCGGCGGCGACGAAGGAGAAAGCCGGGCTCCTCCGTTAATAAAAGAGCTAGCAGAAGATAGTGGAGGAGTCCGGCGAGAAGACCCCCCAAGACGGAAGAAGACCCCCGGAGCTGTGTAATAAAGTATTTTAAAAACTTGTGTTTTTCATTTACACTTTTTTCACCAGGTGAATGGGTAGGGGTACATCGTACCCCATACTCATTCACATAGGGTGGGGGGCCGGAATCTGGGGGCCCCCTTGTTAAAGGGGGCTCCCGGATTTCGGTAAGCCCCCTGCCTGTAGACCCCGACAACCAACGGCCAGGGTTGTCAGGAAGAGGCCCTTGTCCTCATCAACATGGGGACAAGGTGCTTTGGGGTAGGGGGGCCATGTTGAGGGCACGCGGCCTGGTACGGCTCAGGAGGGGGGGCGCCCGCTTGTCCCCACCCCCTTTCCTGACCGGCCAGGCTGCATGCTCGGATAAGGGTCTGATATGGATTTGGGGGGGCCCCTACGCCGTTTTTTCAGGGTAGGGATTCCCCTTTAAATCCATACCAGGTGACGGGGATAGCGAGGTGTCAATCTCGCCGATCGAGGCGGCAGCATTGACTTCCTTCGCTAGTCCCGTCTACATGGAGTCACGTTCTAAATGAACGGACTTTACTCCGTGTAAAAGTCCGGCGGACCTCCGCCAAATCTCCGGCGGATTGTCCGCCAGATCTAGTCCACCGGAAAAGTCCAGGCGTGTGTGGGCAAGTCCGCACGTTTGGAAAGTCTGGCGTACCTCCGCTGGAAAGTCCGGCGGCTTGTCCGCCGGACTAAGTCCACCAGATAGTCCGGCCGAAAAGTCAGATCGTGTGTACGTGGCATAAGTGTAGGCAAATACCGTTGCACCCTGCAACCTACATCATGGCTTTATTTTGACACCTAGGTCCTGTGGCTATCGGAGAAAAAAAAGATAAAAACAAAGCTGACCAAGGTGCTCCCCCCTGAAACCCAAGTCACTCCACATGGCACATTTTGGCCATGTTGCTAAACACTTTTTTTTAGGTTTGAACAGTAAAAACAGAAACACGTATGGTTCTGCTTGGTGAGTTATTTGCAGAAATGGTATCTATAGGGCAACTCAACAGAATTGACCGAAAATATCATTTTGATTTGAGAACAAGAATTACCGTAGATTACTAAATCCATGGAAACCATTACTTTTTTGGATGCAGAACAAAAAATTACTACTGGCTCCTAGCAGTTGCCATTAGTGTTTGGTGACACACCAGCACTGCAACTCACAGAATAAATGCCATAAACAGAAATTTCAGATAGAAAAACAAAAATGAAAAGTCTATGCAACACTTAAAGAAAAATGTTAATAAAACAAAGTGTTACCCCTGCCTAAAAATTTGATGATCTGGTAATAATAGGATTAGGTGATTTCAGCAAAAACCATGCAAAGATCTGAAGGAATTGATTAATGACAATTTAATTTATTAAATCTAGTTTAATCCCTATCTTTATAAAGGAAAACTGTAGTGGGTGAATCGTAAAGGCTGCCATTTCTGACCTCCTTCTAAATATGCTAGTTTTTGGACTGTCATGTTGGTCCAATAACTTCAATACTTTCCAAGTCACTGATCATAAACCAGCATGCAAAAAACAGAGTCAGATGGAATCTCAACTCTTAGCCCATGTTCACATTGGCGCGATTAGACATGCGATTTGACAGGTCTATTACCGGCAATAGGAGTTCCCCAATCGGTGCAACTCCGGCTTTGCAGCGCTGCACCGATTTCCAAAAGTAGTTCCTTCACTACTTTTGGCGACTTCAGGGGCGATTTCAATAGACATTTGTGTATGAACCCACACAGATGTCTTTCAAGTCGCCCCCGAAGTCGGACTGAAATGTGACTTTGAAATCATCTGAACTCGCATGATTTCAAAGCCGTGTTTAGTGTGAACGAGGGCTAAATCCACAGATTTAGTTCAATCAAAAAGACGTTTTTCTCTGGGTAGTTGCAGAAAGACAGACATAAAATCTGACATCCCTACTATTTCTCTATGCATTTTCTGTTTAGGACTCACCCAGCAGCAATGAGGTTTAGAATAGAAAGAGACAGACACATATGTATGCTGAATGTATGTATTCTTCGAAATCTCAGTGGCTGCAAGAGCCCTGTTAAAACCTCAAAACGGAACTGAATTATTAAAGTCCAACCCCAATCGCACTGTTTCATTGTACAGCCCTGGCCAAAAGTTTCGAGAGTGATACAGATATTCATTTTCACAAAATCTTTTGCCTCCATTTTTATGATGTCAATTTGCATATGCGAGAGCGTCTGATTTTTGTAAACAGCGCGTCTGCAGAATTTTGTCTAGCATACTAATTATCCGCAAATCGTCGTTCGACAAACACGAACGCAGTGATGTACTATGAGAGTATAAAGAGGAAGTTCATTTCTTACGCGCCAACCTTTAGGCCCCTTCTGCTAATTTCATGTTAGTAGAAGTTTGCTTAGCGTTGATTCGCACTTTTTTGTTAAGTTATTCTTGTTTGGATGGCAGATAGCATCTCTAATTTAATTTCTGTTGTTTTTTTTTTTATTCCCCCCCAAAAAATTGTGTAGAATAATACTTGGCTATGTGTTTGGGATTAGGCAGTTACATTAAAACAACACAATGGAAAATTAACAAGGGACACCAACATAGTTGTATCTTTGATCTTAAAAACTCTGGGATAATGGCGTTGTGGTAAATTCCCCAAAAAATCTAACAACAACCATAATATTAATATTATTTATATCAGTACAAAACAAATACCTTTTAAAATACGTTTGGCATAACTACATCAGCATCGCCAGCAAAGCAGCTTCATTATTATCCAATTAAAGAAGATGGGAATGTGCGCTGCATTTTGACATTTCATCAATTGCCACGCCATGAATATTAATTCTAGATTACGAACTGTAGTTTACAAGACCAAACTCTTCCCGGTTGTTCTTTCCGATCATGCGTGGTTGTACTTTCGACTTTTGTGTGACGATTTCTGTACTGACCATCGAAAAATCAGACATTGAGTTCACATCAGACAAAAATTTTATAGCCTGTACATGCAGCTTTTGTCTGACGAAAAAGTGAAATCGCCGTACCAAAGATCCTAAAATCCGCAGACAGCTCTTCTTAAAAATTTTCCTATCTGATTTTCAGATGGTGTGTACGAGCCTTTAGAATAACAGACTGGAAGCTTTAAAAGGAGAGTGGTGCTTGAAATCATTGTTATTTCTCTGTTAATCATGGTTATCTGCAAGGAAACAAGTGCAGTCATCATTGCTTTGCACAAAAAGGGATTCACAGGCAAGGATATTGCTGCTACTAAGATTGCACCTTAATCAACCATTTATCGGATCATCAAGAGCTTCAAGGAGAGAGGTTCAAGTGTTGTGAAGAAAGCTTCAGGATGCCCAGGAAAGTCCAGCAAGCACCAGGACCGTCTCCTACAGTTGATTCAGCTGCAGGATCAAGACACCACCAGTGAAGAGCTTGCTCAGGAATGACAGAAGGCAGGTGTGAGTGCATCTGCACGCACAGTGAGGAGAAGACTTTTGGAGGATGGCCTGGTATCCAGAAGGGCAGCAAAGAAGCCACTTTTCTCCAGGAAAAACATCAGTGACAGACTGATATTCTGCAAAAGGTACAGACATTGGACTGCTGAGTAATTTTCTCTTTGGGGCATCTGGAAAAATGAGTGAGTGCTACCATCAGTCCTGTCTCATGCCAACAGTAAAGCATCCTGAGACCATTCATGTGTGGGGTTGCTTCTCAGCCAAGAGTGTGGGCTCACTCACAATTTTGTTTAAGAACACAGCCATGAATAAAGAATGGTACAAAAGCATCCTCAAGAGAGCAACTTCTTCCAACCATCCAAGAACAGTTTAGTGATGAACAATGCCTTTTCCAGCTTGGGGAATTGGCTTGGGGAACAAAACCATCCAAGAACAGTTTGGTGATGAACAAAACATCAAAATTTTGGGTCCATGGCCAGGAAACTCCCCAGACCTTAATCCCATTGAGAACTTGTCAATCCTCAGGAGGCGGGTGAACAAACCCCCCCCCCCCCCAAATTATGACAAACTTCAAGCATTGATTATGCAAGAATGGGTTGCCATCAGTCAGGATGTGGCCCAGAAGTTGATTGACAGCATGCCAGGGCGAATTCCGAGGCCTTTAAAAAGAATGGTCAACACTACAAATGTTGACTCTGCATACACTTATGTAATTGTCAATAAAAGCCTTTGACAGTTATGAAATGCCTGTAATTATACTTCAGTATACCATAGTAACATCTGACAAAAAGATCTAAAAACACTGAGGCAGCTGACTTTGTGGAAATTATTATTTGTGTCATTCTCCAAACTTTTGGCCACGGCTGTACATGAAATTTAGTATGTGCAGAGGATGGAAATTGAACCACCTTCATGTACATTGATGCTTCTTGTGTGCATAAACTGTAACTTTACTTTTCCATTTACTATCCCTTAAAGAGGATTTACACTGTCTATTTATGTAACATTACCCAAATGGCTCGTTGTGCCATTGAAGCTATGTTTAAATTGACCTATTAGAAAATCTTTGTACTAATTGGCAGATCCTTTTTGAGCGAGAAAAAAAGACAAGAAGTGAATGAACTGCTTCTATTCATAGACCGAGCTGCAAGCCACAGAACAGTGGGTCCCAGCAGGTTATTCTCTGCCTGTCCATGGCCATCCTAAGGATACCACACAACATTAATTCGCTCATAGAAATATTAACTTCCAAATTCTGTGATTACTTTAGAACATAATTTAATCTAAATTGGAGCTTTGTTCTTAAACATATGATGATTCCAATCACCAAGATACAACCTTTTAAAATTGAAAAATTACTGCAAACTAACTCTGGTCCTGTGGGTGATCGCCCCTGTAACTGTAATTAGCACTAAACACTAAAATGTATTCCCTTGATCCCCTTTGCACTCCGGTGTGTAATGGTTTATAAACAGATATAATTAATCTCTACAGCACCAATGCTACAATATACTAACAGTATTACAAACTTCAGAAAGATAATAAACATTTCTAATCTTACATGACGGCATTGCAAAGACCCTATAAACCATAGCTGCCTGGACACACCAGCCAGATTTGAGCTATAAATGCATATGGATTTATTTTTAATGAAAATAACATCACTGTGTTTGCTGTGTACACCACATGCACTTCTAATGTTATTCTCATATTGTCAGTTACATATGCATGATTGCACTTTGAGGGTAATAAATTAAACATAAGAGTAAGAGTACCCAGCAGTCACTATGGTACCTTAGTGACATAGCAAACGATATCCATGCTCAGCTTGTGATTTATAACTGCACAATTCTAGCGCGATCACTGCACAAATGTTTGCTTAAAGGAACTTAAAAAAATATATATATACTGTATGTGTATATATATATATATATATATATATATATTTAGTATAAACTCAGTTTATACACAGGGCCGGATTTCCCACAAGGCCACGAGGCCAGGCCTTGGGGCGGCAGTGGTGCAGGGGCGGCAGTGGTGCAGGGGCGGTGCCGCATGCAGGGGCGGCGCTCCGCATGCAGGGCTGATCCTAGGCTGCTCGTGGTGCAGTGCTCCCGAGCGCCAGAGAGGTGGGGGCGCTGAAGCGCCAGAGTGCTCCCTTCCCTCCTCCTCTTGTTCGTTTGCAAAGGCGTCTCTCTCCGCCGCTGTGTTTCCTGCTCAAGCCCCTCCCCGCTCCCCGCTCCCTCCTCCTGTCAGAGAAGGAGAGCAGCCGGGCATGAGATCGGAGGCGGAGCGGCTGGTCTCCGTGTGGAACGCGACCAGCGGCAGCCGCGGAGTGACGTCGCGGGGCGGTCCGTGCCTGACACGTTCTATTCCTTCTCTCTGTGTCTCTCTCCTGCCTGCTGTGAATAACTGCTCTCCACCCGGGTGGCGCAGCTGCACATTGTCCTCTTCTCTCCAGCTGCCGCCCGGGTGTTTTTATGTACCATATTGGAGGGGGGTCTGTACTAATGGATGGGGGTCTGTCCTGGGGGGTCTGTACTAATGAAGGGGGGGTCTGTCCTGGGGGGTCTGTACTAATGGAGGGGGGTCTGTCCTGGGGGTCTGTACTAATGGAGAGAGAGAGAGAACCCTGCTGCCCTGTGCCACCAGAGGGAAAGCCAAACAGCCTACCGCCATCCGTGGAGAAACCCAGTATGTACTAATGGAGGGGGGGTTCCTGGGGGGGTCTGTACTAATGGAAGGGGGGTTTTTGTGGGGGGGTCTTTACTAATGGAGGGGGGTCTGTCCTGGGGGGGTCTGTACTAATGGAGGGAGAGAGAGAACCCTGCTGCCCTGTGCCAACAGAGGGAAAGCCACACAGCCTACCGCCATCCGTGGAGAAACCCAGGCTTCCCCAGTGATGTACGGGTGACCCCGCCCCCCCTCTGACGCAAGGGAAAAGCTGAGCTTCCCCAGGGATGTCCGGGTGACCCCGCCCCCCTCTGATGTAACGCAGGTTTCCGTTACATCAGAGGGGGGTGGGTCACCCGTACATCACTGGGGAAGCCCGGCTTCCCCCTTGCGTCAGAGGGGGGCGGGGTCGGGTGACGGGTGGCCCGGTCCTCCTCAGCTAAGACCTGGGATTCCCGCAGTGTCTCCGCAGTGTCTCCATGGAGACAGAATGCGCTGCGCTGGACGTCATCGGAAGAGATCAGCCATCGCTGGACCCCAGAGAAGAGATCACCCATCGCTGGATAGCAAGAGTGGACTCTTTTTTTTTATTTTTAATAAAGGACTTTTTACAATTTTTTACACTTTCTTTGTGAAATGGTAGGGGTACTTTTGTACCCCCTTACCATTTCAAACAGGGGGGGGCAGGATCTGGGGGTCCCCTTGTTAAAGGGGGCTTCCAGATTCTGATAAGCCCTCCACCCGCAGACCCCCACAACCACCGGCCAGGGTTGTGGGTATGAGGCCCTTGTCCCCATCAACATGGAGACATGGTGCTCTGAGGGGTCACAGACCCTCAAAGCATCCTCCCAATGTTGAGGGCATATCCTAGGCTGCTCGGGGTGCAGTGCTCCCGAGCACCAGAGAGGTGGGGGCGCTGAAGCGCCAGAGTGCTCCCTTCCCTCCTCCTCTTGTTCGTTTGCAAAGGCGTCTCTCTCCGCCGCTGTGTTTCCTGCTCAAGCCCCTCCCCGTTCCCTCCTCCTGTCAGAGAAGGAGAGCAGCCGGGGATGAGATCAGAGGCGGAGCGGCTGGTCTCTGTGTGGAACGCAACCAGCGGCAGCCGCGGAGTGACGTCGCAGGGCGGTCCGTGCCTGACACATTCTAGTCCTTCTCTCTGTGTCTCTCTCCTGCCTGCTGTGAATAACTGCTCTCCACCCAGGCGGCGCAGCTGCACATTGTCCTCTTCTCTCCAGCTGCCGCCCGGGTGTTTTTATGTACCATATTGGAGGGGGGTCTGTACTAATGGAGGGGGGTCTGTCCGGGGGGTCTGTACTAATGAAGGGGGGTCTGTCCTGGGGGGTCTGTCCTGAGGGGGTCTGTACTAATGGAGGGGGGGTCTGTACTAATGGGGGGGGTCTGTCCTGGGGGTGTCTGTACTAATGGAGGGAGGTCTGTATTAATGGAGGGGGGTCTGTACTAATGGAGGGGGGTGGTTTGTCCTGGGGATCTGTACTATTGGAGGGGGGTGGTTTGTCCTGGGGGGTATGTACTAATGGAGGGGGGGTTCCTGGGGGGTCTGTACTAATGGAAGGGGGGTTTTCCTGGGGGGGTCTGTACTAATGGAGGGGGGTCTGTCCTGGGGGTCTGTACTAATGGAGGGAGAGAGAGAACCCTGCTGCCCTGTGCCACCAGAGGGAAAGCCACACAGCCTACCGCCATCCGTGGAGAAACCCAGGAGAAACCCAGGCTTCCCCAGTGATGTACGGGTGACTCCGCCCCCCTCTGACACAAGGGAAAATCTGGGCTTCCCCAGGGATGTACGGGTGACCCCGCCCCCCTCTGATGTAACGCAGGTTTCCGTTACATCAGAGGGGGGTGGGTCACCCATACATCACTGGGGAAGCCCGGCTTCCCCCTTGCGTCAGAGGGGAGCGGGGGCAGGTGACAGGTGGCCCGGTCCTCCTCAGCTAAGACCTGGGATTCCTGCAGTGTCTCCGCAGTGTCTCCATGGAGACAGAATGCGCTGCGCTGCTCTGAACGTCACCGGAAGAGATCAGCCATCACTGGACCCCGGAGAAGAGATCACCCATCGCTGGATAGCAAGAGTGGAATCTTTTTTTTAATTTTTAATAAAGGACTTTTCCCAATGGTGTCTCTGTGTTTTTTAACAATTTTTTACACTTTCTTTGTGAAATGGTAGGGGTACTTTTGTACCCCCTTACCATTTGAAACAGGGGGGGGCAGGATCTGGGGGTCCCCTTGTTAAAGGGGGCTTCCAGATTCTGATAAGCCCCCCGCCCACAGACCCCCACAATCACCGGCCAGGGTTGTGGGGATGAGGCCCTGATGCTATTCTGAAAATTACCTTTTTTAATATGGGAGTGGGAGACTGGTACTGGTAGTCGATGGGAGATTCAGAATCGGACAAAATAAGAATGTTCGTTAATATCGTTTTATTATTGTCATAATAATTACGATTATCTGTTATGATGAAGTTAAAGCGGAAGTAAACCCATCGATTTAACAGTCTAAAAAAAAAAAAAAAAAGGCATGCCGTGAATGCTAACTGCACATTGGCTGTGCTCTCAACCAAACAGTCAAACCATCCAATGGCTGGTGTCATAACGGATCACATGTGCAGCACTGTGGCAGTTGAAGATTAAACAGAGGCAAAGATGGCAGCTTCCTTGGCTGAAAACGATAGGGGGGTTTACTTCCACTTTAAAAACCCAGTAAGTCAGCACAGCACAGGGATGGTGGGAGCCCCTCATAATGAGCACAGCAGGGGTACAGCCCCAGGAGGAAGTCAGCACAGCACAGGGATGGTGGGAGCCCCTCATAATGAGCATAATGAGTGGACGACTGCC